>CM062819.1:830700198-832080510 GCA_031772625.1 Pinus tabuliformis | reverse complement strand
GGTGTAGGGAAAGGGTCATGCACACATGAATCATTTAGTTTCCTCAAGCAACACAAATTTTGATCTCTCCTTTACTCTTCTTTTCCTAAACTATCATGGGACTTACCCATTTAGACTCTTCGACAGGTTCGACGATCCCTGCTACTAGCATTTTTTCTAGTTATTCCTTCACTTTTTCCTTGTATTTTGGGTTCAACCTATAGGGTCTTTGCTTCATCATATTTGCGTCAGGTTTTAGAAGGATCCTAATAACTCCTAGGATCCCTAATATGCCCTTCATTTTTTAAAACTTCGTAGGGAAGAGCTCCTGCTATTCATGTAGTAGATTTGTGATTTCACTAACTGTATTTGCGTCCCATTAGTCTCCAATCGTCACAAACTTCGTATTTTCTTTTGTCCCAGTATTTACTTTTTGTGTTTTTTACTGGTTGTGTGATATCTGGTATGTTTGGTTCTGGTCCAACAACTTTGTGGTGTCCTTCCGATTCTAGTATATCAATATTATGTGGATCTTCATCTTCTTAGACCGTGATATTATAATATTCCAATGCATTTTGTAACTGCGCAGCCCAATCATGCTGCCATGTTAATGGTGCTTCATTCTAAAAAATATTTACTCTAATTTCCTAAAGATTCAAGTCTATATATGGGAAATCATCGCCAAAACGGAATGTGAGTATGAACCCTTCAACCAAATTTGTCTAGTTTGCAGTTCCATGTCGCAGTTCTATTTCAAGATACCAATTCAGAGGAATTGTTTCTAGTGTGTGGATAAATCCATGTACCCACTCTTGTTATGGAATTTATTTCCAAACTGAATTGCAGCGATGAATATGCTCCTGGTGATCAACCTTACCATCATACTTTACGTCAATTTCCATGTCGAATGAGCCAAACTTGATCCACATTAATCTTCGACGTTGCTGCCATTATGCTATATGTCTTTTATGAGTACCCCACCATCTAACTGGTGTAGACTTCAGGGATGCATCCAAAGCTTGCAACCTCTGTTCTTTTGGTATTTCTCTTTCATATTCTTCAAGAAACATGCTTACTTCTATGATCCCATCATAATAAGGTAGATTACATACCTCGAAAGTTATGTAGTGAAGTGATTTTCTAGTAGAGACTTCATATAACCTCTTCTGCCAATTTTCTAGCTCTTCCTCGGAATCTAAAGTATAAGAACTGTCATGTTACCAGCCTAATTTTCCATCTACAGTAGGATTAATCCAATCCTCCTCCTTAACTATTATCTAATTAATTTTGTTGACATCAACGCTACAATACTCATCTTGAATACGCTCTATATATTGCACTCCTTCTGAGAGGTTTAGAGGGACAATCAGGCTCATATCATCTCTTTTGAACACCATTTGTCTCTTCCTCAAATTGATTATCACCAAATTTTCAAAGCCCAATCTAATCCAAGCAGTTCCAGATAAGGGTTTCTATCATCTACAATTTCGATAACTTCAAATTCTGCAATGGTTCAAACTCCTTCGATGTCTACTATGACGCCAAGTAACCTTACCATAGGGTTGATCTTCTATTGGTTAGCCATCCTCAACTGTATTGGTGACCATTGCAACTTCGGTCTTCCCCATTGAATCCCAATTTTTCTTAGGTAACACGTTGGCATCAAATTCTAAATCCAAGATTACCTGATCCATATCATATTCCTCGATCTGCACAGTTAATCTCATTTCCTTCCCTATTCTCTTCCTGTGTCAATGTAAATTGTTTACTGCGCATAGATTGCTTCACGGTACCTCTTTATCGGTGCAGGAGTCTATCAAATCCTAGATTCATTCGACAACCTTCTTATTCCTCAGAAAGTTCATGCAAGTTTGTAAAAACGACTTCAAAATACTTTGACATAATTCTTGCGTTGGTGTAGACACCTTGTTGTAGTCCTTATTTGGCATTAAATTCGGTAGCACACTAGATGTTGAAGCCCCACCATCCATGAAGCTTTGATTTGTTCCCATGAAAGTTTCTTTTTCTTTTGGATACTAAATCCAAGGACCTTTTCTGTGATCTTTCTTACCCATGTCTCTTCTACCTTCTTCTTACCTTATTATCTCCTATCGCAGCTCCACCCCTTATTACGATGTTGATGCACGGTTCATCTTCCCTTAGCTCAGCCGTCATCATTTGAATATTTTCTATGGGCTGATGACTCCTTTTCTCTTGCATCTTTGTGATAAGGACGAGACATTCTTTTATTACGTGATCAAAACATTTGCAATAGCTGTAGTTTGTAGTAGGGTTATGACAGTCTCTTGAGAAGTGCATTGCCTGTTAACAATTATAAAAGATAATCTAGCCGTGTCCTTGACCAACTCCTCCTCCTCCCCCTTGTTCACGTCCTTGGAAACCTTCTTGACCAACATGATGGCCTGGCTCCTCATGAGTATGTCCTTCAACTTGTTGTTTATAAGCATCAGCAGTGCAATCCATCATCAAGTCATAACTTCAAAAATTTCTCTCATCATGGCCCACTGACTTACAAAAGTTGCAAAAAAATTGCTTTAGGGTCTTCACGTACTTTTGTAATAAATAGCAATCTCTCGAGTGATGTTGGTGTCTCATTCTACAAATCTCGCACCAAAAACTTGATCTTGGGTTGACTGGATTAGGTGCTCCACTTGCCAATTAATATTTGAACATACTACGTTGATCCTTATAATGGCCCTCCTCTTTGCATTTTGTACACCATACTTATGATCTGGTTTCTTTACCTTTCTTGAGATCTTGTAATTCCAAGGTCAAATTTGCTAACTAACTCTGAATTTGTTGTACTTCTGCATGAGTATCTCCAATCGGTGAGGCTTCTAGCTTCATTACAATCTCCAATACCTCAGCTTGAGTTGTGATCTTCTGCTAAGTTAAGCGTAACCTGATATGTGGTAGCAACTCAGCTATAAACCATTATTTATGTTGTTTTGGGGTATGTTAAATCTTACTTGTCCCATTAACACCTTGAATCATTGATTCAACTCCCCCACAGACTCAGTAGCCGTCTTTTTGATTTCCTTCAGCTTCGTAATGCATTGTGATTATGATTTTGGCTTCTTGAATTATGATACCAGCGCTTTCTTAATATCATCCAACGAAGCAACCTAATTAGTCACATAATACTTCATGTACCATGTCAATTCTCTTTCTCGCAAGGTCGTGATGAGCTGCATCTTCTTTACATCTTCATTAGTGATCTGTGTTTCTTTCCATATTGCATCAGCTACAAACTAAAACTGGTAAGAATCCTCTGATCCAAGTCCTCTAAAGATAGGCAACTTAATGTCATTGCCCATTTTTCTTCTTAGGGGGTTAGGGAGAGGGGGGAGTAGGGGATTATGGGGAGGGGGATGGGGGGTAAGGGGAGTATATGAATGGGGAATCCCAAAGATGCCTTGATTTTTCTCAACTCCTAACTTCGACGCACCTTCAAGATGGGAGGGGGAATACCACAGGGTTGTGGGGTTGCTTCCTTCTTATTCAATCTTAGACCCACATAACAAGGGACTATAGTTAGTATCAATAAAGTTATTTGGTATGTTCTCTACTCTACATCACTTCCAACTTTGCGTAGACCCTGGTCTTGGTTCAGACTTATTCCCTCTTCATCCAAACATTAATATGACTGCATTCATAGTTACCCTTTTAACATAAAAGAATTTTAATCCACAACTTCAAAGATTTTAGGTACATACCTTGCAGACCCTTGAAAAATATTCTCTCTAAGATACAGTTGTGTCTATTGTGAATTCAATAATAAATCCTCCAAGAATATTGTTAATACAAAAATCAATGTTATCGAGATATTGTTGTTAGTATTCCTGAGTCGTTGTATCAATTCAAGGCTCCACGTTGTAGGATCGCCATTTTTGAAACATGTCTTATGCTCAGTCAACTTTGATACCCATTCATATAGTTCATTAGAAAACACTACGAAGAATATATCTTGTTGTTATGTATAGAGATACTTCTACAACCAAGCATCAGTCGACAATTGCAAATTTTTGTTTTACTGAACCACAAATTCTTGCTCTTTTTGTTCAACCCACTCTTGGATTTCCTTCTTCGATGGAAACCAAAACATATCCATCAAACATATCCTGGTCTAGGCAATGGAACCATTTGTTGGCTTAAGGGGCCTTGACACAGGTTTAAAGTGTATTGCGCACCAATAAAACCCTCAACCACTGGCCCTTTTAGCGACGACCTGCAAGCAGATCACAGTCCCACCTGAAGTGGTTATGGGAGGTTGAAGAACTAGGTTTCTGCAACCATAGGGATATTTGTTTTGGCACTCCTGTGTTTTTTTATATTTTATACTAATCTATGACTTCGCATACATAAGAGAGTCCACGCTCATGCTTTAATTCAAAAATTTGTGCTTATTACATAGACATGTCAGAGAACAATATAACATGTATTTTTTCACATAAATAAGTAAAAAGCATGCATATCATTACATATGAACATAGATTAAGACTATAGATACAAAATACTTCCCCAAAACTTCTTCTTCTTTATTAAGATAGATATTTTCAGTAAATATAATTTCTTCAACCTATGCACCTAGCTGCAGGTGGTCTGCACACTTGGCTGCAGACTCTTCCAAGGCCTCTGTGCACTTAGCTACGGAGCCTTTCCTAAAATTCCAAAATACAAACTAAAGCCATAAATTATGATAAATTCATCTATGTCTATCTCCTCGACAAAGCATTACATCTCCTTATATATATTTCATTACTACAAAACCATGATCCACATACTATGGATTCGATAAAATAGTGAGCTAAAACCCTGATACCCATTAAAAAATGAGGGCCTTTGACCCACCCCAAAGCCCTTAGACATTGCGCAATGAATATAACTTCACAGACTCTGCGCACTTCACTCCTTCAAATGCAGAGTCTTTGACCAAAACCGGACCAAGTTAGGGTGTGCCCAACAAGAAAATTCAATGGTTAAATCATAATGACATATCTATATGCATACCTTGGTCACCTATAAACACAAGTTCAGTCTATATATTCATATTATAGTAAACATTCAAAATTTCTTACTCATAGATCTTTCTGTTGTCTACTCCACATTTGTAGGCCTGACATATTTTAGGGGTACTTTTGATTTTATACATAGAACTTCATTCTTGTGTCCAACAGGCATAGTCGCACCCATAGGCCTTCCCTGCAAGAGGTTGGGAAGTTATAGTCGCACCCTTAACCTTACATCTGTACATCTGAAAGGCTACAGTCGCACCTGTAACCCTGTTTTCGTGTGACTGAGGCTTAGAGTAAGGAAAACATATCTCTTCTCATATCAAAACTTTATTGCAGATCAATAATGTCAAATATTTGTCTATTCATGTCCCTAAATCATACTTCAACAATAACTAATATAGATATAATTCCAATGGTAATAAGAGTAAGAATCTTATGGAAAGATTCTCCCTTTGAATGAGAAGCCACTTCAGTCATCTTCATTGAAGTCATCAAACTGACTTTACTATTATCATACATCAATAGACCTATTAGATCATAAAGTCAGACTATATCCACATATTCATCATGGTCATATATGTTAGCATCAACTACTTCACCATGACATCATGACATCAATCTTTTATCAAAGGTTACTATCAAATAGTTAATAGGATCATACTTCAAGAATCATGATCAAAACATTCCTTCTTTGTCATGTAACTCAATCCATCAAGTCAGGGCATTCAATTTTACCATAAGCCATAATTACTAAGCACATCAAAGCATAACCATTGTCAACAAAAGATCTTGAATATCAATCTCATTGTTACACTTCTATCATCATGGATACTATGCTCAATATCAATAGTATCAAGTTACCATCTATTAGAATCAAGGTGCTAACCTTCTTCATGGGATCAAGATATCAAACATCATAGATGTTATCCAAGCATAAAGTAGACCAATATATCAAAAATCAATATTTCCAAGAGGCTTCATAGAATCAAGAAATTCATTATGTATGATACTTGTTCAATATCAAGTGCACCATTTCATCATAAGAGCCATGATTCCAAATCACTTTCATATGCATGCAGGAAAAAATTGAGAAGGATATATTATCATCATACCTTAGGGCTTACCTTTCCATCCAATATTACAACTGAAACATAAAATTGAAACAATGTAGCGTGCATACCTCGTTGTATTTAAAAAACTGTGCATATGTTCATTTGACATAGGTAGCTTGAAGCAGTTTTTCATCATTTCATCAGGTGCCTCTTTACCTTTTCCACCTCTAGCTTTTCTTTCCTGCATCTCAAATGATCCTCAAGAAGGATCCTATCATTGTTGAAAATAGCAACAAGAAATGTTAAAAATAGCATAAATAAAAATCCTAATTTAATTTTTCCTTGAATTAAATTCATAATAAAATTGTAACTCCACATCTCATGACAACTTGTAATAGTTAACTAAGTTAATTTGCATTAGTTAGTTCAGTTAATTCAAGTTGAGGGTCTAACTAGAGTCATGTAGAGTGTCTCCTACAATTAGGAGCACTAGTTGAGTTTATTTTGAGTTGTAATTATTTAATTCAATCTAAATGAGTTAAAGTTAGTTAAACTGGTTGCAACTGATGGAGGAATTAGTGCGAGGTCTAGTAGTGGGGTGTAAATTATAGTAGTGGGTGTAACCTACAGTTCTGGGGTGTAACCTATAGTACTAGGGTGTAACCTGAAGTAGTGTGGTGCATCATGTCAAACACTGGGGTGCTGCTTGAAGTGCAGTGTGGTGCTTCCTGCAGTGATCAACCAGTAAACTAAGATTCACTCATAATTAAATCATGCATGTCAGATCAGAGAAAGAACTAGTTGAGATTGTAGTTCAGGGACAATATAGTATAATTTGTAAAATCATCTAAATTAAACAGATGGTGCATGCAATCAGAAGAAGGCCTAAAAAAAATCATTCATTAATTAGAAAACTCACTAATTTTAACCAAGCGAATTACCTTAAAAAGGAGGAATGAAGGCATAAGTTTAATCATTGTTTTGGTGAGTACGATATGGTGAGACCAAGTAATAGGAAACACAAGTTTGTGCGTGGATCTTGTGAGAGAAAGGTGTCCTAAGAGAATCTTGTGCACAGGTTGGTAGTGAGATAGATAGAGATAGTGTAAAGGTTGCTCGGGCTTGAGCAAAGAATTGTAATCTTCTCATATTTTCTGATTAATGCAATATACAAATAGTGGGGTTTTTAGCTGTGGATATCCCCAGAAAATCATTGTGTTATGTGTGATTGAATTCTTTCTCTTATATTCTTCATGATTTCATGGATCATTTATTGTTTCCGTTTATGAGTAGAGTAGATTCAAGTCAATTGTTTTAGCATATTACAATATGCAGTTTGAATCTACTAGGAATTTCTACATGATTTCAGAGCGAAAATCACAATAGAAGAGAAGAATTCAAAGTTATCCTTGTAGATTCATGGAGCTCTAGTTCATGGCAGATCTAGAAGAACCTATGTGCAGACTTCTTAATGGAGCAAGAATGTTGCTAGTGGGCAGAACAATGAGCCAATATTTAGTGACAAAAAAAGGAGTTTTGTTCATTGATATTGGTAGATTGAGCAGCAGATAGATTTCCCATAGAGAGATTGAAACTCAGAAGGAGTTTAGTTTAAAAGGGAGCAACCCTATGGAAGCTAGTACTTTAGGATCTTGGGAGACTAGACTCATTATTGTAGTAATTTTAGCAGCAGTGCAGAAGCATCAACAGAGCAGTGGCAGTAGAAGTATGAGTATATAATATTTATCTCATGCATGCAAAGCCTTGGGAAGTAAGGCAAAGGTTAGATACTTGGTGGTTGAGAGGGAGCATGAATAACCTCTCAACATGCAACCTCAAAAGCAACCTTAGAAGTAGCCTCAATAAGTTGTGGAGCAGCCACAATTGGAGAAGCAAAGAGAAGACCGAGTGGAGACATCCACTCAAGTAGAGACCTCTAGTAGGGGGGAATTTGAGCCAAGTGGGTAGAGGGAGCACATGCAGCAATACCTCTAGGTGTGAGGTGGGGCGATATGAAACCTTAGTCCAAGAGTTTCAGAAATTGGGGGGATCCATTGAGGCATTTTTTGTCTCATGGATCATTACCTTACTACTAGGGCCCAAAGTATTCAATATAGGAGGATAAGTGTCAGTCAGATATTGAGGAGTGTAGAGAAGTGTTGACAGCAGAGTAGGAGGCTCAATAGCAGAGTCAGCAACAACACAGTTTTCCTAGTAGACAGTTGCAAAAATAGTTGATTAAATTTATTTTGTTAGGATGCTTTTTTTGGTTGCATATGTTGCAGTAGAAACAACAAAAGTGACAAGAGTTGCATTAAGAACATTCCAAGGTACTGGAGTGGGATAGATGTGAATCCCTTTCTTGTTGAGAGGGAGTGTTGAAAATAACAACAAGAAATGTTAAAAATAACATCAAGAAAAATCCTAATTTAGTTTGTCCTTGAATTAAATTGGGAATAAAATTGTAACTCCACATTTCATGATAACTTGTAATAGTTAAATAAGTTAATTTGATTTAGTTAGCTTAGTTAATTCGAGTTGAATGTCTAACTAGAGTCATGTAGAGTGTCTCCTACAATTAGGAGCACTAGTTGAGTTTATTTTGGGTTGTAATTATTTAGTTCAGTCTAACTGAGTTAAAATCAGTTAAACTAGTTCCAACTGATGGATGAATTAGTGGGAGGTCCAGTATTGGGGTGTAACCTGCAGTAGTGGGGTGTAACATGCAGTAGTGGGGTGAAACTTCTCGAACAATGGGGTGTTTCTTGAAGTTGAGTGTGGTGCTGCCTGCAGTGATCAGCCAATAAACTAAATATTCACTCATAATTAACTCATGCATGTCAGATCAAAGAAAGACTTAGTTGAGATTGGAGTTCATGAATAATGTACTATCAATTGTAAAATCATGTAAATTAAACAAATGGTGCATGCAATTAGAAGAAGACCTAAAATAAGTCATTCCTTAATTAGAAAACTCACTAATTTTAACCTTTTTAATTGCCTTTAAAAGAAGGAATGAAGGCACAAGTTTAATCATTTTTTTGGTGAGAACGAGTTGGTGAGACTAAGCAATAGGAAGCACAATTTTGTGTGTGGATCTTGTGAGAGAAAGGTGTTCCAAGAGAAGTTTATGGACAGGTTGGTAGTGAGATAGATAGAGATAGTGCAGAGGTTTCTCAGGCTTGAGCAAAGCATTGCAATCTTCTCATATTTTCTGATTAATGTAATATAAAGATAGCATGGTTTTTAGCTGTGGATTTCCCCATAAAATCATTATGTTATGTGTGATTGAATTCTTTATCTTAAATGCTTCATGATTTCATCGATCGTTTATTTTTTCCGTTGATGAGTAGAGTAGATTCAAGTCAATTGTTTTATCATATTACAAAATGCAGTTTGAATCTACGATGATTTTTACACTTATTACATCTCATCAAGTAGGTTAGAAACATCCAAATACTCAAATATACATGCAAGAATTATGATCAAAACAATAATCAGATCAATAATTCTAAACAAAATTAAGGATATAGAGAAACATCATAAATCATAAAGTACTTATCTTCAATGAGAGGTGATCAACTCCCTCTTGAACCAACCTTCAAGAGCCATAAGTGTCCATTGTCCATATAACAATGTTGCCTTCAATATTTAAACCAAATTTATCAACAGCCAGGCCTACTTGAGATTATTCCATCTAAGGATTCATCAAATATGACACAAGTGATTGAACATCTTCACTTTGACCATGCTAGGTTTCGTATCTCAAATCTTTTCCATAAAGTAGGGTTTCTCTCAAACCCTAAACTCATAATATCCTTCAAACCTTAATATACAAATTTCCTAAGGTTTTCTTCAAACCCTAGAATTCTTTTAGGTCTCTCCGTCTTCTCTTGCTTCCATCAATGGTGTCATCATAGAGGTGATATCCATGAATTTTCTTCATCCCAGCTCTGATACCATGTTAATTTTTCATAGGGTTATATTGGTCTTTGCTTTGATAATTACATTTCTTGATTAACACATTAATTTCACCCCATAACATCATAACATTATTCAGATTTACATCATTATTCAGCAACATATGCAACTATTTAGAAAGAATAATACCATCATCATCAATGCAATGGAACATAAAGGAACAATAGAAGAAAAACATTCACACATACAGACACTGGGATTGGTCGGAGACCAGGGAAAAATCCACTATGTGGAAAACCCTTTCAAATTTTTCTTGTTCTTAGATTGTCATCAAATGATTAAGAAAATAAGAGTACAATGATCCATATATTCATCTATGTAACTAACCATAAAAAAATAACTACAACATCCATAAATGAACTCAACAAATCTTATACTCAAAAAAATGATTATGAAGTTTGTAATGAATCATCACTTTCTAGAGTTAACTGCTGGACCCTGCGGTCACTGAGAGAAATCTATGGACAATTGAGATTCCATCATTTAGGTCTCGGTCACATGGAGGAGGATTAATGTGAGCAATTATAACAACCTAGTTTCACCCTTAAGCCTGGCATGCGAGCGACTGGGGATGGATCTGGTCTGAGGGAAGTGAGTGACTGTGATTCTGAAGCCCTAACTTTAGTCGCATGGATGGAAAATTGTTCATATGATAGGAAGGCTATAGTCGCACAGATGAGATTCTGTGTGAGCGACTATGGTTGATTTATTCCTATGGTGTGCCTATGACTATGGCCCCAAACCCTAAAATTTAGATGCAAGCTTTGGACCCTGCAATTTCACCTCAGAGTGAACCTATTCCTCCGCGAACGAGCCTCAAATCTGTGTGATCCAAAAACCAAGATAGAAGAGTGTCTCATGATGGTGTCCAAATGAGGTAGATTTCACTTGTACTTATAGCCTTCCAAAGGTGTCCACTTTGCTTTAGGGCCAACCTTGTCAAATGTGCACATGTGGGCTTTTCTTCATAAGGACACTTTCCCTTATCCATTTTGAGTGAGATTTAGGTTGATTTTGGTCCTAACGAAAAGAGGAATTCAATTAAATGATTATCTCCATAAGGTGAGTTGTCCAAAGTGGAATTTGACCACAATTACATATTTTGACACAAAAGAGCTCTAATGGAAACTTGGACAACATGTAAGTATAGTTCAAAAGTCTAAAAGGGTAAGCCAACTCTCTTTGAGTGCATGTTACTTATAAGAAGGAGTGGAAGTTGAGAGACCCATGAAGGGAGGAGAGAGATACACAATGACTGGGATAGATCCACTATAGTAGGATGAAGGTTGAAGATAAAGGGAGCTTGATCCCACTCTCCACCACTTTGAATTAGATACCAACCACGAGGCTTCTAGAATAGGAAGCTTTGTTTACCTTTTATTTTTTACCTCTGTAAGAAGACCATTACGCCCTTAACATAGAAAAACTATGATGGAATGGCTCTGTGTTTATTTTTCAACATGCATCATCGCATGTTGTGAAATGGATACCCACAATGACCTTCAAAATTATGGTTTTTTAGGTATTTAATCCAGGATAATTTCTTATACATCATGGAGAGGTATTATTCCATCTTCAAGGGGATTTATGAAAATAGTTCATCAGAGTGAAAAAACCAGATTTGGAATCATTTGCATAAGTGTGACAAATTGATGTGTAACAAATTGCTCCCTAAAGTACAAAGTCAGAAAGGGTATGATGGTTGAAGTGCTTTGTCATGCAAAGTAAAGAATCAAGGAATCACCAGTTGTAGATAAACAAATAAACAATTATGGATTTACAATACAATATCATTATATGGTCATCACTAAGGTAGGAATTCCCACACTCATTGTACAAGTATCTCAAAAGTAAAGTATGGAAATATGCAAAAATCCATATCAAAGGTGAACCATGGCCACTAAATATATTTCGTGGATCCATGTTACAATCATGAATACTCAAAAATCCATGTACCCTGGATATATCAGACAAAATCTAGGGTCTTCATCTTTATCAATCCACAAAATGAATCTAACTATGTGAATAATCTTGAAGTCGAACATGGTAGAAACCATCTGATTATTGGCCAATGATGAAGCTTGTTAACAGATGCGAGAGGAACCACCATTAATGACAATGGTTCTCAAGGTAGTCTAGTACAATCTATGAGGTGTGAATAAATGGTTTTATGTTGAACACCCATAGAAGCATCCGATCGAAGGCCAATGATGAGAACTTGTCGTTGAAAGTAAGAAATCTGCCACAAAGGCATGCAAGCTCTGATGTACTAAAGGAGTTTCTAGAAAAAAATCCTAGATAATGAGATGAAGTCGATAGGAAGCGACCCATCATAGGAGGGCCTAGGCAATGAAACACATATCAAGTTTTGATGAACAAATTAGGAGTGATTTAATACTGAGTCAAGAATGGTTGACACAATAGAAGGCTTCAAATATTGCAAAGTAATTTTAACTGATGTTCGAATTCTCTTGAACATATTCACGAAATGATAATTGAATTGGAATCATTTGACTCAAAGTAAAATCAGAGACCAATATGAATACTTTCAGTGAGATATGATCAAATGAGAGGCAAATGGATTTCCCAACCCCAACAAAAAAAATCCATGGAGTCTCATGTTCAAAAGATGGGTGTTCTTTTCCAATTTCCCCCCACCATTATTGGGAAGTACCTCTTTATTTTTACACAAGCTTGAGGGGGATAACATATGCTTGTGATATAATCTCATCCTTTGGATGAGTCCTTCAAAGTATTTTTTATGAAACCTAGAAAGGAGTGGCTCGATCCCATCATGATTGACAAGTCCTACAATTTTTGTGTTTTATGAGTCTGATGAAGCAGCAACTCAACTTATTTTTCATGTTTAGAGAGTTTGAAAAATAAATAAAAGGGAAACTCCATATGTTCATTTTTCGTAAATAATTTACTTAGTTTGGAAAAGGGTTAAACTTATACTAGGTATATGTTTATTTGAATCCTTTTACAAGTCTGAATGAAACAATCTTACTCAACTACCTTTTTATATTTCAAGAGTTAAAAAAGGGCTTTAAAGATAACTCCAAGGGGTTCCTTTTTCGTACGGTTTTAACAAGCCCGAAAAAATGATAAAATTATACTCTCACCATTATGTTATATTTTAACATTTCAACTTATTATATGCAAAATAAAGCCAGGAAATCATCAAATCTGCGTGAAAAATGACAAAAGGACTCAATTTTGACTAGTTTAGGCAATAATTGGTAAAAGTGATAATTAAAAAAATTATATTTTCTATAAAATTCCAAAAAGTCATTTATTTTTACCATTTTCATTTTTACCAATTACAAAGCTAAAAACCATTTTTAACCTTCAACCTTCTGGAGTAGATTGCAACCAATCTGGTGGACTATTTTGGGTGTCGTTTCTTCAAGGTAAGAGATATCTCCTTCCTCTCCATTTTCATGGTTAAATTTTTTTTTTATTTTTTATTTTATTTTTAATGGTTAATTTTATAAATTTGAGCTTGTTAAGAAACCCGGGTTGTGTTGCAAGATCATCACTGGTTTTCTCTTCAAACTTGCAATGATCGTGCATCCAAAGAGAAAAATCACAATGACGTTACTCTGTTTTATAAAACATGCGTGATGGGTGAAAAAATCAAAAGAAATTTAAAATATCATGAAATATCTTTAGATTTTTGAATTCTTGTGATCTACTGATTTCCCCTTTGCTTTTACCATATTTCTCATCCATCATCGTGGTGGAATGGAGGGAAAGGGAGAATGAAACTAAAGATTCCATAGCAGCAAATGACCCAAATGTTATGTTGGTACTTCGACGATGTGGTTTTCCTAAATTATTTCTAACTCCTGGCATAAGAGCTCAGCAAGAGTTCTTAGAGTTCTTGGTAAGGGCATGGGATGTCAATGAGAAATGTTTCCAAATTGATTACCATTCCCTTTCAATTGAAATATAGGACATCTATTTTTTAGCTGGATTATCCGAATGAGGAGCTAACGTTCAGTTATCTAGCCATCTTGGTGGTAGTGAAACCACTGACTATTATATTTCTTAGTATTACATCTTAGGATCTAGTAAGTTAGTAGTGGAAAGACTAAGATCAAGGATGTACATGACCTTCCCTTGAAAATACATTATTTACTATGTCTCGAGTGGCCAAGAGTGTAGCTCGGCATGTAGCCATAATGTCTCTCATGCAATACACTATTGAATGGATGGAGACAAAAGTGTTTAACTAGTGTAAGGGACTATTGGTCAGCATGAAAGAGAAGCTAACTAAGTGCAAGAGAGTCTAGCTGAAACAATTTGGATATGGCTCAATATTGGTATCTTTCTTCCTAGAAAGGGTACCATTGTTCCAATCTCAAAGAATA
Organism: Pinus tabuliformis; assembly: GCA_031772625.1. NCBI lineage: Eukaryota > Viridiplantae > Streptophyta > Pinopsida > Pinales > Pinaceae > Pinus > Pinus tabuliformis. The sequence goes on along the minus strand of CM062819.1, from coordinate 832,066,086 downwards.
GATGTGGAGGCTCTACACCAAGGGACCATGTATGAGGAGAAGGGTGTACCTAATGGCGCACCATGGTGGAAGCCCTATGATGCCATTCACTCTCACTTATTTATATGTATTCGACAACAAATCATCATGATTGAGGACTATCCTTATGCTAATACCAATTTTTCAGGAGATCCAGATCTAGTTCTTCCACTAGGCATGCAACGAGACCAGTTAGGTAGAAAGATATGTTTTTTTTTTAACATTTTGATTGATTTTTTTTCAAGTGTATCAAGACTGTCATTTGATTATTGTGAATATGTTGGACCATGTTGAATGAACCTTCTTCTTTCTCATGGAGACACATGATTTGGAAATTTTCTTGCAACAAGGTAGTTTGCAATGTTCACATACCAGGGTGTATGAACAGATATTGCAAACAAATATTCATTCAAAAAACTATATTCTACAAGAGAATTTTTAGCATTAGTAACCAATCTAGATAAAATATCTGCAACTGCATTATCTTTACTTGGTTTATCGATAATTGTAATGTCAAATTCTTGCAAGTAATAACACTCTAATAAATCGCGCACTAGTAATGGGTTTGTTAGATAAATATCTAATGCTCAAATGTTCTATGTACATAAAAGTGGGGTAACCTATTGTATAATGCCTGATTTTGCTAATTGAAAACATGATATCAAGAAATTCCTTGTCTGTTACCGTATAATTTAATTTTTCCGGTGACAAGTCCTTGCTAGCATAGTATATGGCATATGTTTTCTTATGTTCTTCATATCCAAGCACAACTCCCATAACAATATTAGAAGCATTCGAAGCAATATGGAATGACAATTTCCAATTAGGTACATGTAGTATAGGGGTTGTAGACATAAGCTTCTTAAATTTTTCAAAAGAAACCCAACAGTTGATAGCCCACTCAAATGTTTCATCCTTCATTAATAATGCATATAAAGGGGAAGTAATTTTAGAGTCATTTTCAATAAAACGATGATAATACCCATTTTCCCTAAAAATATGCATACTTTTTTTTGTGTTTTTGGAGATAATAAGCTCAAGATTACTTGAATTTTAGCTGGATCAATTTGAATGCTAAAAACGAAGAGAAGATGTCCCAACACTATGCCTTTTGTCATCATCATATGAAATTTTTCTATACTTAATGAAAGATTAGCCATTATGCATTGTTGGAGTGTTTTCTCTAGATTAAACAATGCTTGAACAAACTTAGTTCTATATGATGTAAATTCATCCATGTATACTTAAAGGATGTTATTAATTGAATCAGAAAATTTTCCTAATATGGCATGTTGAAAAGTGGTAGGTGCATTGCAAAGACCAAAAGGGAGAAATCGATATGAAAATGTGTCCCTTAGGCAAGTGAAAGTTGTCTTGTCTTGGTCTTCCGCAAAGATCTGTATCTGATTATATCCACTAAAACCATCGAGGAAAGAAAATAATTTTTTTCCACGATAGTGTATCTAGGACTTGATCAATAAATGATAGAGGAAAATGGTGTTTTTGTGGTTCTTTATTCAATTCACGATAATCTACACAGATTCATAGTTATCGTTCTTCTTTAGGACAAACACAAGAGGGAAAACCTAGTCACTATGATATATGCGCTAGATAAAATTAAAATCTAACAACTTCTGGATTTCTTATTTAACAATGTCTCTCAAGGCAAGATGCATTCTCCTATGTGGTTGTTAAATGGGAGTTTAGTTATTTTTTAATATAGATATGATGTGTACAAAGATCACTGTGTATACCCTTCATGTCCCATTTGTAGCCCCAACCAAAGGCTTCCTTTCTCCTTTAAAAAAATTGTAATAGGTTACCATTATACATAGAGGTTAAGTTTGGATTGATATGTAATGCTTTCCCTAGTTCAAATTCGATGAGGACTATCTTATGGGTGACTGTAGTTGGTATCCCCCCTTCATTTTTCTCTAAATTAGAATCATCTGTAACATTATCTTCCATGGTTATTTCTATTAATTATTGAATAGGTTGTAAAATAGAGGAAGGGTTAATTATAAAAGTACTAATAATATCATCCTTTGTTTCAGTTTTAAATACTATGGATTTTTCAATGGTTAAGACCAGTCAGGTAAGATCACCTTCAGGTTCAAGATTAGCCCATATCATACCTTCACATACTAGGGTAGGTTTTGCTAGAGGATAAAGAGATAGATTCTTCATAAAACCCCCATGAGAGATCATCGATAGATTCTTCATAAAACTCCCATGAGAGATCATCATATTCCCCGTTCTACATCTAGTATAGGTGTCAGTTGTAGCCAACCACGGTCTTCCTGAAATCAAAGGATGACCAACAATACTAGATTTTATATGAAGAAAAATGAAATCTGTTAGGTAGGCCCAAGAATCCATAAAGATAACCACATCTTCCAAAACCCCCTTAGGTCTTATGGAGGACTGATAAGCAAGTTCTAGGATAGAGGGTGTGGGCCTAAGAGGTGGAGCTCCTAGCATTTCCCTAACTTCCTTGGTCATAATGTTAATGGTTTCCCCTAGGTCTTCCAGAACATTTGGGAGAATTGTATTTTTATTTTTAACCATAATAGTTGGAGTTCCATGATCATCATACTTAGTAGGTATATTTTCTCCTAAAATTTAACTAGACAATCTTCGCAAAACATGAACCATGGGTGGATCCTTAGATTTTCTCCCTGATTTCTTAACACATAAGTCTTAGACAACCTTAGCATAGATTGACACATCCCTTATTTCTTGAAATAATGGAATCTTAACATAAATATTCTGCAACTCTCCTAACAGATTGAATTCAGGTTGTGGGGTTGTTATACTATTACTAGTAATTCATGATATAGGGGATTCATAGTTGAAGCAGTTTCTATTTCAGTTGTTTTTTCCATTACTCTAAGGTCTTATGTATATTAGTGGTTTCCCTCTTCATCATGACTCTTCCTTGTTTCGTGATATGAAAGTTCATCCTCCACTCGTATGTTAACAATTAGTGGATTTTGTACATGAAGTTTTTTCCCAGACCTAAGTTGTATATCATTGCATGCAACAATACTGATATTATGGGCTGGGAAGTTGGTTATTTGAACCTGCTACACCATTTTATTATTTGGATTTGGTGTAGCTTGGATATGTTATTAGGGTTGAACAACTTGACCACTTGTTGGAGCATTGTCTAGAGGATTCATAGGATACTTTAATTGAACTTGTGAGGGAAATATTGTCCAAGGAAATGAGAACTTTGCCAATTCAATGGCCATGATTTGTTTTGCACTGGTTGGATTGGACATTGTACCCATGGTGAAGGATATTATAACTGTTGGGGATTATGCCACTGGGGGGAAAATGGTTGAGTTGTTCGAAGGTTATATTGGTTATATTGACAAATGAAAAAGGGTTATGATTCATACTTGGAGATTGTAGTTACCATGGCTTCTTTGATCCCATGAAACATGTTGATTCAACCTCCTCACTAGTTCCTTGACAAATTTGTTTCAATCCAAGCAAATATGGGAAAGTTTTTGTAGGATGTTCCTCATCACATATCCCGCATATTTCCATGACCCTCACTCGGGATTCTCTAGCAGAATGCTTCATTCTACATCTTGGGAAAAATATAGGAAGTGATTTCCTGACTTCTATTTTTTTTGTTTAGCTTGAAACATGTCTAAATGAGAAGTTAGTGGCATGAGAATATCCATCCTAAAATATTCCAAAAATTTCCAATATTTGTGCAAGTTACTCCTGTAGTGGTTGACTTTGTGAAAGTAGAAAGGCCCCTGATCCCTGCTCTACTCCTGGTTGATCCTTGTTAATAACTTTTGCATAGCTTGCATATATTATCATATATTTCTTTAGAAATGTATCTTTTTCCCATTAATTAAGAAAATCCAACCATTCATCCTATATTCCCTTAATTAAAATTGTTTTCAAAATATCTCCTCCTAGTGAAGCATATGGGCACCTCTACACATTATACTAAAACTCATCCATGAAGTCCTCCAAATTTTCTTCTTTCTTCTCCCAACTTATTCTATATTCTTGATACTTTTCAAGAAATTTATTATTCATTTCAACCCATGTGGTTATAATATTCCACCCATACCCATAAACCACCTTAGAGCTCCACCCTTTAAGGTCACTAGAAATAATTTCATCTTCTGCAAATCATTAGTATAGTCATAACTTTGACATAATACATCAAATTTGAACATGAAATAATCTAGTTCTTCAGTGGTGATTCCATGAAAATATGGAAAAGATACCAAAGAAATAGTTTTCATAGGGACATTTCCTTAAGTATCAGCAATAAAGAACTCAATTATGGAAGTAGCATTGGCCATGTCTTCCTAGACCCTCCAATATCCTTCTGGAATTCCAAAATTAGGAGGAACTCACTACAGTGATATTGGAGAGATTACCTCTATTTTCGTAGGTTTTTAAACACTACCTCGATCAAGATGGAGGGCCTCAAGGGAGGTCCCTCAGACTGGACTACAAGAATTTGATACAAAATCCCCTATTTCCCCTCATCCTTCAACTAGGTTTTGATGCTTAGGCCCAAATGTATACTCTTTGGCCTATCTCTCAGTAAGTTTTTTCAAATTCTGCCACCTCAAAAAATCTTCTTTGATACCTTAGTTTCCTCTTAGGTCTAGCTTCAACTTTTTCAGTGGAATGTCTACTCAAGATGGTTGTACAGTCGGATACTGTAGCATAATGGAACTCTGCTTCCACTTTTGAGATGATATCATGTATAGATGTCTTCCTCCCCAAGCCCTGTTGTTTATGACCTTTCTTCCCTATAAGATTGTTATTTTTCTGCTAGTTTTTCTTACCTGTAGGCATAAACTCCTAAATGCTTCATTTCATGCAATCTAATTATTCTGGTACCATTGGGATGAGAGGCTACCACATTCTATCCCCATAGAGAGATAGGTGGTCAACTACATATGTTTATTCCCTTCCCATATTTAAAACTCAGGATGAAATAGTACCAAGAATGATGTAGTTATCCAACACTAGATCACTTCTTCATGCCCTTACAACCTCCCTGGCAAGGACACCAAAAATGTCGACTGCTACAATTTTATGCTTGAGGAAACTTTAACACTTCACATTTACTTTGTCAAACTAAGGATCATCTTATTGTTTCAAGGTTGTGTGCAAAGTATATGCAAGTGAGGGATGCTTTCTAATGTTGGTTTTACAATGGTCATGTAGTTAAGAAATCACACAAAAATTTAGTTACATGAAAGAAATTAAAGGAAATAACTTGAAATAACTAATGCAACACCTTGCCCGTAGGGGTTTGGTCTCGTGGTCAGCGAACGGTCTGCTAAGTCATTCGTGCCGCTATGCAGGTCACAGGTTCAAGTCTCGTCTTATCCTGAGGGGCTGTTCCTTGCGGGCTGGGTGGTTCCTCCTAGCTGTTATAGTGGCAACCGGTGGGATTTGACCCCGTGTAATGCGAGTACGATACCACCACCGTTGCCAATTCATCTAGATATAAAAAAAAAAAAAACTAATGCAACACCAAAAGTAACCGTAGACTTCATGCTAAGAACATAACAACAAAATCACCACACAAGGATACTATTATGCAACCAGCTCACAAAACAGAAGAAAATATAGATCAACGACTTAAAAATTATCCTCTTCGAGGGGGAAATCTCCTTTACATTACATAAATGAACAATTCTTGGATGATATAAGACCTCCTTGGTATATATAGGAGTGTTGAAATCTGGAATTGTTTCTTTTTTATTATCCTTTTTTCCATCTCATTTCACCTTCTTATCACCATTTTATAGAAATATCATCATATTCAAGGTCAAGTTCAACTCTTAAAAAGGCATCCATAATCCATAATTAGAATCTCTATTTATTAATGATTTATAATGAAAATATTCTTATAATAACATAATCATAAAAATTCTGCAACTAATATTGGTTTTTGCAACAATATCAATTGTTACAGATGTAGCAACATTTCAATAAAAGGATGAAGACTACCTGGAGATGAAAATTTTCCATCATATGGATAACCACCTATCAACATAATTTGGAAATATACAAGGATTGAGAATTCTAGAAGTCAAACTCTGAAAACGACGTGTAGCGATCAATTAAAAGCAGTAGAGGAATAGAACATTAAGCGAGCAAGACTGAAGACTTGTTCAACTATTAGATTTTGGATCGAGATGAATCTCCTATGACTTGCTCTTTCAGTAGCAAGTCATAAAGAGATTGAGTTTCAAATCGAATCTATGTTGTAGATGTCAAAATAACTCATGTCGTGTCGGCTTAAAACTCTTAAAATAATTTTATGAATTTTTTATAAAGGTTGTAAGACAAGACCTGAGACATAAGTTTTCTCTAATATTAAGTCTGTAATTGTTTTATTGTGAAGATTGATGAGACATTGCTCGAGCTTAATATAAGTTACTTTGTTCTCAATGTGTGCGTGAAGATCTTGTGATTACTAGCTGACTTGCACTCACAAGAGCCCCCCTTGTCGAGTTGTGAGGTTTTGTTTATAGTTTTGTTTTGCATTACTTATTTTTAGTATTATAGTTTCTTTCAAGATTTTGTTCCATCATAATTACATTTATGATGATTCTCATTTTGAATGCAGAGTACTCATAAAAAGAAAAACAGTAAAATATTTTGATTATTGAATGCATCTTCTTTCCAACACTTAATTACTTCGTAGCTTAATTCGATTTCTTAAATGTTGATGACATACTATTTAGAGGATAAATGCACACACAAGTAATCATTCTCAAGTTGTAAATATTTTAATTTCATTTTCTACAAGTAGGAATTAGATCATTTTTATTGCTATTTCTTTTTTCATATAATTAATATAGAATTTCCTTATTGCAATTTAGTATAAAGTTTATTTATGCAAGTTAGTGTAGAATGCTTTTAATTCTAGAAAATAGAACTACATTGTTTCTTTCTTTAAATTTGGTTTCTAAGCATTTTCCTTTCATACAATTAGAAGAAATTTTGAATTATGCAAAATAGATAGATTTTCAAATTCAGCAAAGTAGTGAATTTCAATTCAGCTAATTAGGATTTAATATAACTTTGGATTGAAAGGACATGTGCATAATTATTCTCCAAATTGTGTTAAAAACATTTGTCCATACTAAGAATTAGTTTCATTTCTAGAATCAATCAATTCACATAAATGATCCTTGCATATATAGTGCACATTCATTTCATAGGTACATGAATCTTGGTTGACAATTAATGAAGTAAATTAAGAAAAATTAATTTACCAAACAAGGATTCTAAGGGGCACAATATATTCATATCCTACATAACAATAATAATGTAAGGGAACAACTAACTTTTGGAAGGGGTTACGATAACACTTGAATAAAAATCTGTCTGCAGGTTTTTTTCTCTGTTAGCGAGGGTTTCGTTGGGGGATCGCCATGGTCAGCAACCGAAATAGCGAGGGCAAGGTCAATGAGGGTGGGCATGGTACTGCTCCATTCAATGACGAAGCGCCGGTGAAAGATGTTCCGCAGTGGGTTCAAGACGAGCCTCAAAGGACGGCGCAGGCGTGGTTTATGGGAGGACCCAATAACTCCGACCAGCAAAAATCGCGGAATGCATATGCTGCTTCCAAGTCGGAAGATGCAGATCTGAAAGCCGTGGGGCCTGAATCCTTTGCCCCTTTGATCAGAACTGCAAATGACATAGTTATGGGCACCTTCAACATTCAGCTACTCAGATCTGATGTTGATCCATCATATCAGAAGCCCAGAAGAGCAAGAAGCCTTAAAAAAAACCAGATCTATGGGCATGCAACTGTAAGGCGGCAATCTCAGACGGGTACAAACCTGAAGCAGCTTCCCCTCTTGAACCAGCCAGATCTCCCTGAAGAAACACATGCATTTCAAATCCAAGTCAATCTCTCAGGCAAAACGACAATCCAATGGGTACGCGCAACAGATCTCGTGCAGGATCTTCTGCAAAAACTCGAAAGCTGGCTGGGGATCCCCTCCTCTTACCTCAGACTGCTATATAAGGGTAAGCAACTTATGAATCCCCTTCCTCTCTCCTTTTACAACATTCAAAAGGACACTTCTATTGGGGCTTCTTTCCGTTTAAGAGGTGGTTCCTTTGGGCAAACCTCCTCTGCCCCCTCTTTCTCTTACAAAGATGCAGCTCGCAAAGATGCGGCCCAACCTCAGTTCTCTTCAAAAGCAGCCCAGCTAAATGGCGCTCCAAAGTCGTTTCTGGTAGACAAATCAGAGGAAATTCCCTCCATTAACTTCAATAATCTTGAGATTGAAAATCACTACCAGATACTTGCAGAATCAGCACTCATATGCAGATTTAATGGACTATGGCCTCGCACAACAGATCTTTACCAATGGGTCCATTCCTCTTGGAATAAAAAGTGCAAGATCTACTTATGTTCAAAAGGATTCTTCTTGGTGGTTTTTGACTTAAATGAAGACTACTAGAAAGCCTTTACGGGAGGCCCTTGGTTTTGGGGTTCGGCTGGACTTTTTCTCACCCCTTGGTTTCCAGATTTCGACCCCTCTACAGCTGTCATCTCTAAGCTTCCCATTTGGGTCAGGTTCCCGAATCTTCTGGCTCATTTCTGGGAGTTCTCTATCTTCTTAGCCATTGGAAATACTTTAGGACGCTACCTGGCTACAGATACCTCAAGAAAGGTAAATGGTCTCTACACTTACGACAGACTATGTGCAGAAATAGATATCAGCAAAGGACTGTCGGATCAGATTAATCTCAAGTTTGGAGATTTCCACTGGACTCAGCCATTGGATTACGAGAACACAGCCTTCCGCTGCCGCCATTGTCACCAAGCGGGGCACCTCCAGAGCACTTTCTCCCAGTTCACTGATAAAAAGAAGAATCTGAATCGTAAGCCCAAATCCAAGAGATGGAATCCTTTTGAGCCTCCCCGTCCTTTGGACGATTTATATTTCTCTAGTTCGGATGAGGAAATTGAAGCTGATTTGCAGAATGATGAGATTCCGATGGATGCTCCCTCGGTCGGTCCGGTGGCTCCCTCTAACCCTCAAATTTCTCAGAAACGTTCTCTTTCTTCTTCGTCCTTAGACTCTGATAAGGAAACTCAGCCGCCAGCGCAGAATAATCTACAACTTGTTATGGCTCAGCCAAACTCCACTGGGTGGGTCAAAGTGAGCAAGAAAAAAGGCAAAAAATGCCGTATTGCAGGAACTACCCCCTCGAGGTAGCTCTCTCTGCTCAGTGCTATCCTTCTGTACTCTTGTGTTTTCTTTGGCCGTTTCTTTCTCTGTCTCTAAGGAGCAAGGTTGATAGCCTTTCACCTCCAACTCCCTTGCTTCTCTGCTTGGCTTGTATGCAAGCTTGATTGTACTATACTTTTCTTTTCTTAATAGAATTAGTCTTTATTCAGAAAAAAAAATAAAAAATAATAATAATAATGTAAGGGAACAACAATAACAATAGTGGGATTCTATGGGGCATAATAATAACAACATGGGGGATACATGGGAACAATAATAACAATAGGGAGATACACTAACAATAACAATAAGGGGGATACACTAGTATTATAGGGACCTAACATTCTCCTCTCCTTCAAAAATGTGTTGTCCTCAACACTTGAGTACTTTCATATGCTTGTATATACAATTCTCATCCTCCCATGTGGAATCTTCAGTGGGTAAGTTCTTCCACTTAATGAGATACTCTGAAATTAATTAATTCTGTAGTTGTTGGGTTCTTGTTTCCATGCCTGCTTCAGTCTCAAATATGATTTTTCCTTCTTCGTCAAGTTCTGGAAACACTATTTGAACGAGGAGCTTGTCATTGATAACCTTCTTTAAGCACGAAGCATGGAAAATTGGGTGTATTCAGGAAGATGTAGGAAGCTCCAATTTGTATGCCATAGTACCAATATTTTGCAACACATTGTAAGGACCACAGTACTTGGGTGATAATTTATTATCATTCTTAGCTTGCTTGAGGGACATTTGTTTGTATGGTTGTAGTCGTAAAAATACCTAGTTGGCTACATGAAAACTTCTTTCACTGCGATGTTGATCTGCTTGTTTTTTCATTCGATTCTACACCATACTGAGGTTATCCTTTAAGAGTTGGAGAACTTGTTTTTGATGCTCGATGTGATATTCTAGTGCTCGAACCTTAGAATTTTCTCTTAAAGATGATGTGATGGATGGTGGATGATATCCATAAAATGCCATAAATGGGGTTTTTTTTGTTGCACCATGGAAGGAAGTGTTATACCACAATTTAGCTAGAGGTAACCACTCAACCCATTATGTTTTTTTATTAGATACAAAGAAACGAAGATATCCTTCCAAACATTTGTTCACTATCTCAGCTAATTGAGTACCAAGAAAAGAAAATAATTTCATCCAAAAAATTCTGGTGAAAATGGGATCTTTTTCACTTATAATAATCTTTGGGTTTCCATGTATCTTTTGAATTGTTTCCATAAATGCAGTAGCAATTTTACTGGCTTTAAAAGGATGAAATAATGCACAAAAGTGTGCTTACTTGGTAAGTCTATAACCTACCACCATGACGACACTCTTTCCTTCAAACTTAGGTAAACCTATGATAAAATCCATTGATACCCCCTCCCAGCGTTGACTTGGAATGGATAAAGGTTGTAATAGACCCGAGTCTTAATTGTCTCAACTTTATTTTTTTGGAAAACCAAACATTCTCCCACAAACTTTTGAATATCATATTTAAGGCCATCCCAAACAAAATCCTTCTTGACCCTGTGATAGTTTAAAAAAAAAAATTAATACACTCCTAAGGGTGAGGTGTGCAATTCCAGAAGATTAGTTTGCTTGAGTTTCGAATTCAAGCGATCTTTGTACCATAATGAATCATTTTTCCAGCTAAATGTATTCAGACGTACTGGGATCTTGCTGCAATTTTTTAATGAGTTTCCATAGATCTTCATCATTCTTCCATATAGAAATTTTGTAAATTCTCTACAAATCTCGCTCTAAGACCATGTAGAAAATCTGATTGTAGATTAACTCGATAATGCAATATACAAAAAAAAATACTATAATCTACTTCTACTATCAAACTTGCGGAAGCTTAAAGATCGAGATGAATCAAAGTTGAATACATATAACCATAAGAATAAGAATCAATGCACATGAAACATAGAATATACTCAGGGGAAAGCCTCAGCTAAAAAACCCCACTATCTTTATTATCATACAAGGTGGAAATACATAAGAATTATACAAAGCCTTAGCTCTCACAGCTAGCCAGCTCTCAATACAATCCTCCTAGATGCTCACAGGCAATCAAAGCTTCTCACAAGCCTTCTCCTCTACCCTTCAAGCTCCTATTTCCTTGCGCAGTTACCTCTAGGATGATCTCCTTCACCCAGCGTAACACTACTCTAACACACTGTCAGAATTGCACAATCCTCAAGGAACCTTACCTTGACTGCATGCATGAGTTTCCTTTATAGGAGAAAACATGCAACTGATAGTACACTGTCCTTGACATTTAGCTCAACTGGGTCTTTCTCAAAATAGACATGCATGAGTTTCTAATTAGGGAATCTTCAATTATCTTGAGTACACTGGTTGAGTGCATGCATGCATCAACTGACTGATAACTCACAATTAGTTCGTCAAACAGTTTGGAACTAATTTAACTAGACTTAACTCAATAAACTGAGCTACTAATTACAACTCAAATATAACTCAATATTATCTCCTTAATTAAGGGATAATCTCCTTAATTTAAGGGATAATTGTTGCATGACTTCATAAAGACTTCTAACTTGAATTTCTCCAACTAATTAATCCATAATGAATTAATTAATTATTTCCAAGCAGTTGGTGAGACTAAATTCGAATTTAATTCACAATTTTAATTCAAGGACAAATTAAAATTGGAATTCCTGGATTCTATTTTTATCATTTCTTGTTGCTATTTTCAACACTCCCTCTCAAAAAGAAAGGAATTCAACTTGATCCTGATCCTAAACATTTGTAATGTTCTGCATGCAACACTTCTCTCAAGTGTTGTTGCTCCAGCAACTCCAGAAACAAAAAAAAACATCCAACCTAAATCAGTATGATGCATCTATCATAAAAGTCTATGACTGCTATTGCCTCTTTCGACTGAAAACTCTATGCTTATGTTGACTTTGCCTTTCTACACTACTGTCAATCCTTCTCTACGCTCTTCAGTATCTAACTGCTCTAGCCTCTACCACTTTGATCCCTGACTACATCAATCCCACTGATTCCTCTCGCTACTATGTACTTTGGGCTCTCGTAGCAAGGTACAATCCATGAGATAAAACCTCTCAATGGAGCCTGCCCAATTTCAGCCTTCTTAGGACTATCACTTCACATCGCCCCACCTCACACCTGGAGATATGGCGTCATGTGATCCCTTTGCTGACTCTAATTGTGGCTCCTCCACAATTGTCTGAGACTTCTTCTGGGACTACATGTTGAGAGGTAATTCACTCTCCCTCTCAACCACCAAGTCTCTAACATTTGCCTTGCTCCTTAAGGCTATGCATGCATCTTGAACCTCAAGAGCATACAAATTCTTGACTCGTGAACCAACCTGTTTCACCTGTCTCATGGTGATATGTCTAAGGAAAACCTTTCCTTTACTGAAGATAGCATCGTAGCCTTTGTCCTCCAACCTCGCGACCGATACCAAGTTCTTCTTCAGTCCAAGCACATACTTCACATCTATCAAGGTGATAGGAGCTCCATGCTCCCTCTGAAAAGAAATCGTGCCCACTCCTGAAACACTATACCTTTCATCGTCACCCATCTCTATGTGCATCTTGAGGTCTTTCTCCTCCAAGGTACTAAATAAACTTTTATCGCGGGTCATGTGGAATGAGGCTCCACTATCAAGATACAAACCACAACCCATCATCGATGACACCATGACTGCGATGAGGGGAAAGTCCATTTCGAACTAAGAGGCTAATGCCTCACCTTTCGATCCTTCCAAGAATCCCTTCTTGGACTTCTTCTATGGCCAATTAGTCGCATAATGTCCCATATAATGACAATTAAAGCATCTCACTTTAGACTTGTCACCCTTCTTCCCTCCATGAGAAGAATTCGATTCGGAATGGGATGCCTTCCCCTTCCCTTTCTTTGCCTTACTTGCTAAGGCTAGATTTTCTTCATCATCATCCTTGGATGAAAAACCATCTCGTGTGCTCCTCCCGATCTCCTCCTGCATGAGATATGACCATAGTCATTCCCAATCTGATAGTTTCTCCCTTCCATTCACAGAGTCATGGTAGCTATTCTAGCTCTTTGGAAGGCCAAGGAGAGCGAGGCTGACCATATCATCATCGATAGTAGTTATTCCCACACTTCCAAGCTCATCTCTACAGGTGGTGAGCTTGTTCAAATATGTGGAAATAGTATCGTCATTCTCCATCTAGATTCTTCGAAGCTTACCTTTGAGCGCCAATTTCCTCTAGTCGCTACTATTCTAGTATAGGTCATTCAATGTCTTCCACATTGAATATGGAGTATCCTTCCCATGGAGACTCGAGACAATATGGTCTTGAACTCCCTCAAGGATGATCTATCTCGCCCTCGCCACACACTTCTTCCACTCAGCCAACTCTTATGCATTAGTTGAACCTGGCTTTGGGATTTCTTGATCAATGAAATCCTTCAAGCCGTTGTCTTCTAATACAGCCTCCATGCGATCTTTCCATGCTATGTAATTCAAGCTTCCTTCCAAGGGATACTCGAGTCTCATGCCATAGAACGCCATTGGCCAACCTTGAAGTATGATAAGAATTAGTTTTGCACCTGCAACCCCAAACTTCAAACTTCGAATTCTCTTCTCCATATACTGTTCACAGCTCCAATACCATGTAGAAATTCTACAAATCTCGCTCTAAGACCATGTAGAAAATTTGACTATATATTAACTCGATAATGCAATATACCAAAGAAAAATACTATAATCTACTTCTACTATGAAACTTGCGAAAGCTTAAAGATCGAGCTGAATTAGAGCTAAACACATATAACCATAAGAAGAAGAATCAATGCACATGAAACATAGAAAATACTCAGTTAAAAAACCCCACTATCTGTATTATCATACAAGGTGGAAATACATAATAATTATACAAAGCCTTAGCTCTAACAGCTAGCCAGCTCTTAGTACAATCCTCCTGGATGCTCACAGGCAATCAAAGCTTCTCACAAGCCTTCTCCTCTACCCTCCAAGCTCCTATTTCCTTGCACAGTTACCTCTGGTATGATCTCCTTCACCCAGTGTAACACTACTCTAACACACTGTCAGAACTACGCAATCCTCAAGGAACCTTACCTTGATTGCATGAATGAGTTTCCTTTATAGGAGAAAACATGCAACTAATAGTACACTATCCTTGACATTTAGCTCAACTGGGTCTTTCTCAAAATAGACATGCATGAGTTTCTGATGAGGGAATCTTTAGTTATCTAAAGTACACTGGTTGAGTGCATGCATGCATCAACTGACTGATAACTCACAATTAGTTCCTCAAACAGTTTGGAACTAATTTAACTGGACTTAACTCAGTAAACTGAGCTAACTAATTACAACTCAAATATAACTCAATCTTATCTCCTTAATTAAGGGATAATCTCCTTAATTTAAGGCATAACTATTGCATGACTTCAGAAAGACTTCTAACTTGAATTTCTCCAACTAATTAATCCATAGTGAATTAATTAATTATTTCCAAGTAGCTGGTGAGACTAAATTCGAATTTAATTCACAATTTTAATTCAAGGACAAATTAGAATTGGAATTCTTGGATTCTATTTTTATCATTTCTTATTGCTATTTTCAACATTCCATTCATACCTTTCTTTGGTTATCCAATCAGGTTGGATAATATAAATGGCACAAAGCAATGCTTCCACATCCTCATCCATTCTTGAAAGTGCATCTGCAACAACACTTTTCTTCCCTTTTTTGTAGATGATTTCAAAGTCATAACCCAACATCTTTATGACCCATTTTTGTTGCTTTTGTGAAGATAATATTTGTTCCAAAAAGTATTTAAGACTATCGTGATCTCTTTTTACCTTGAAGTGTCCTCCCATTAGTTAAGGTCACCATTGCTTTAGTGCATGTAGTATTGCCAACATTTTCTTCTCATAAATAGGTTTGTGTAAACACTTTCCTTTTATTGGATGAATTTCAAAAGCAATGGGTCTTCCTTCTTGCATTAAAACAACACCAATTCCATTTCCTAAGGTGTCACATTCCACAATAAAGGTTTTTGTGAAGTCTGGTGTATTTAAGACTGGTGCTTGGCACATTTCCTTTTAAGATGTTCAAAGGCCTTAGTTTCTTTTCGATTCCAAGAAAATGCATATTTATTCAGTGATGTTTTTAGAGGTGCTACTATTCTCCCATAATTCTTAAAGACTTGCAATAATACCATGTCAACTCGAGAAATCCTCGAAGATGCTTTATGGTTGTGGGGAGTTTCCATTCCTTAATGACTTTAATTTTGTTAGGGTCTACCTTAACATCCTCATGAGATACAATATGACCCAAATATTCCACCTCCTGTACTCCAAAGCAACATTTGGAGGATTTTGCATATAATTGTTTGTCCCCCAACAGTTTGAGCACCCTACCAAGATGTTGAACATGATCCTTCCAAGACTTCTTGTAGATTAGTATATCATCAAAAAATACTAACACAAATTTTCCAAGGGTTTGAAAATGGAATTCATCAAATGTTGAAATGTGGAAGGTGCATTAGTAAGGCCAAAAGGCATGACTAAAAATCCATAATGGCCCTCATGAATTCTAAATGTTTTTTCTGGAATGTCTTTAGTATTAATTCTAATTTGATGATATCCTGAATGAAGATCCAACTTGGTGAAGTAAATTTCTCCATGTAATTCATCCAACAATTCATCAATGACATGAATGGGAAATTTATCTTTAATAGTGAGATTGTTGAGCTCCCTATAATCCAGACACATATGCCATGATTCATCCTTCTTGTGCACCAATACTACTAGAGTAGAGAAAGAACTTTGACTAGGTTGAATTATACAGACCTCTATCATTTCTGCAACCACACATTCAATTTCACTCTTTTGGTCATAGGGATATCTATAAGGTCTGATGTTTCGAGGAACACTTCATGGAATCAAATGAATAGCATGATCATGATCATGAATAGGTGGGAGGCCTTTCAGAGTCACAAATAGCTTGGAATGATTGTCAAAAACTTTTTGGATATTTGGAGAAATAGATGATTTCGATGTTTGAACCTCTAGTGAGCATAATTTTGCAATTATGCCTCATTTTTCTTTCTTCAAAACCTTTTTAATGCCATTAGAGCTTATTATTTTTCATGGTTTCCCTACAATACCTCTTAATTCAACTTCCTTTCCTTCCTAAAAAAATTTCAAGAAAAGTTGTTGAAATTAAAAGCTATCGTCCCCAAAGATTGTAATCATTGGAATCCTTGTACAACATCAAGACCACCCATTGGAAGGAAAGTATTGGACTATTCAATACATATTCCCCCATGGTTAGCTTGATATTATGACACTTTCCATAGCAATTTATAGTTCCTCCATTTGAAACCATCACTTGACACATTGGTGCTGGATATAGAAAGAATTTCAATTCCTTGGCTATCTTACAATGAATAAAATTATGGGTACTACCCAAATCAATCAACATTATTACCTTTTCTTCTTTATATATCCTTCTATATTGAGAGTTTGAGGAGTGGTAATTCCCACAAATACATTACAATGTATGGTCGGATTCATTTCTTCTTTCTCTAGGGTTGGTTCCTTGTGTATATCCTCTTCTTTTGATGTTTCTTGTTCCTTTTCTTCCTCCTCCTCACAATCTATGTAAAATAATTTCTTCTCAGTACACTTATGACCTTTAGTGTATTTTCTATCACAACTATAACAAAGATTTTTTTCTCTTTTTTCCTCCAGTTGTTGTGGTGTCAACCTTGTAGGTTGTGGAAGACTAGGAGAAACAACACTTCCATATTTATAGTTGTGAGTGGTAGACTTTCTTGTTGCCATAATTTTTCTTTCAACTTTTATTGCCATCATAAATGTCATCTCCAATGAATCGGGTTCCCAAAGGTGAACCTCATATTGGATGTTATCCTTTGAAGTCCCTATGAAGAAATCAATCCTATGCTCCTCTTGAATATCAGTTACCTTGATATTCAATTTTTGGAAATCCTAAATGTGCTTTGCCATTAAACCCTTTTTTTTTAGATTTATCAATTGGCTGAAGAAGGTGTTGCTCTATGTATCCTCATAATGTGCTATCATTTCCTATGTAAAAATTGACCAAGTAAAAAGTGGTTTATGAGAACAAAGCCATCGATACCATACAAACTGATTGGGTTCCAAATTCAAAGATGAAATACATACCTTTTGTGAGGGTTGCACATCATGTAAATAAAAATGTTTCTCCATCTATAATATCCATGTTACCAGATCCTTGCCATCAAAGTAACTCATATTGATCTTTGGAACGTGGTTGTTCTTCAACCCAAAGTTAGAGTCTCTAAAATTATGATTACTATTCCTTTTGTTCTCATCATGAGTTTCATGGAATACCTTGTCACTATTAGAAAGCATTTCTTGTAGCAACTTTGTTAAACATTCCTTCAAACCTTCCATTTCTGCTTTTAAACCATCCTTCAAGCTTTCCATGTAAATTTTTATTTTTGATTCTAAAAAATCCATGTTAACATTGATCATCGCTTCCAATTAATTTTTGGTTACTCTTTGTGAGAGTAAAATTTTTCACACTTGATATTGTAATTTTGATATATCATGTTGCATTTCTTCCTCTTCTTCATGCATCATAGAAGAGATTTCTAGTTTCTTACTAGGCGTGTCCATTTTTTGTTTTGAGGAATTTTGGAATCAAATAATGATATCTATGCTTCACTATTCCGTTGTTGAAAATGCAACAAGAAATCCCAATTTAATTTTTTCCTTGAATTAAATTGGGAATAAAATTGTAATTCCACATCACAGGACAACTTGTATGAGTTAACTAAGTTAAATTGACTTAGTCGGCTCAGTTAATTCGAGTTCAGGGTTCATGTAGAGTGTCTCCTACATCATAGGAGCCATGTTTGAGTTTATTTTGAGTTGTAATTAATTAATTCAGTTTAACTGAGTTAAAGTAAGTTAAACTGGTTCCATTTGATGGAGGAACTAGTAGGAGGTCAAACAATGGGGTGTTCCTTATGAGAGTTACCCAGTTGAGATTGAATTTCAGGGATAGCGTACTATCAATTATATAATCATATGAATTGTATAGGTGGTGCATGCAGTTAGAGGAAGGCTTATGATGGATTGCACAATTCCAATTGAGGAGTTTCCCTAATTAATAGGATAAATTTCCAAGGAAACAATGAAAGGAAATAGGGACTTGGGAAAGCCAAAATTTGGTTAAGTATTGGCCTGAGCTTGTCTAGGAAGCTGTGAGGAAAATAGAGATAGTGCAGAGATTGCTCAGGCTTGAGAAAATCATTGTAATCTTCTCATATTTTATGACTAATTCAATATACAAATAGCAGGGGTTTTTAGCTATGGATTTCCCCATGAAACCATTGTGTAATGTATTGATTGAATTATTTCTCTTGTATGCTTCATGATTTCATGATCGTTTAATTGTTCCCAGTGATGAGTAGACTAGATTCAAGTATTTTGTTTTAGAAAATTACATAAGCAGTTTGAATCTACAAGGAATTTCTACATGGTGTAAGAGCAAAAATCACTCTAGAAGAGGAGAATACAATTTTGTCTTTTGCAGGTGAAATCAATTTTGCAGTGTCATTCTTCAGAGCCAACAGGATGTCATTCTATGGATTGCAACTCGAATATGCCCTTAAGGGTAGTTCAAACTATATTTGTTGGAAGGACAGAATGGAAGTAGTGTTGGAAGACAATGAGCTGAAGGAATTCATAAACTAAGATATTCCTAAGCCTTCAACAACTAATGCTCAAGATCTAGAAGAGTGGAGGAAATGTTTCGCAAAGGTGAGAAGGATCTTACTAGAAGGAGTTCGAGATAATATTGTCTCGAACCCCCATAGGAAGGAGACTCCATATGCTATGTGGATGGCCTTGATAGACCTATTTTAGAACAAAAGTGACCACATCATAGCTGGCACTGAAGGACAAGATTCAGAAAATCAAGATGGAGAAGGGCGATATAATACCAAAGTACTTAACCAAGTTCACCCAATGTTGGGATGAGCTTGGAATTGTTGGTGTTATAGTTATTGAAGAGGATTTGGTCACCCTAGCACTTCTAGGCCTTCCCAATAGGTGGCATAACTACCAGGATTCAGTAATTGGGGGAGAGAAGCTACTAGTGTGGGAGCATTCATGGTTTGACTTGGTGTAAGAAGAGATTTGGCGAAACACCAGAGATAGATCTTGATCCAAGCATGATGATGAGGAGAATTGTGCCTTGGATGGAAAGGAAAAGAAAGGGAAATGGAATTCATCCCATTCCAAATCACATTCTAGTCAGGTAGGCAAGAAGAAGAACTTATTGAAGATTACATTTTTTCATTATCATAAGGTAGGACACTATACCACGAAGTGTCCACACAAGAATTTCGGCAAGAAGACCTCATGAGGAGTGGCAGGTGAAGCTCTTCCTTCACAATTCGAGTTGGATTTCACACTCATTTCTTGCATGGTGACATCAGTGATGGGTAGTGTGTGGTATGTGGATAGTGGAGCCTCATTCCATATGACTGACAAAAAATAACTATTCAGTGACTTGGAGGAGAAGGACCTCCAGATGCACATCAAAATGGTATATGATGGAAGGTATAGCGCGACCGACATTGGTACGGTTACTTTTCAAAGGGAGTCTGGTTCTCTTCTCACATTAAAAGATGTCATGTATGTCCCAGGTTTGAAGAAGAATTTGGTTTCAGTTTCTATGTTGGAGGACCATGGCTACGATGCGATATTTAGCAAAGGAAAGGATTTTATTCATCACATAGCCTCAAGACAAGTGAAGCAAATTCGGGTTCGGGTGAAGAACCTCTACAAATTAGATGTAGAAGATTGTGCTTCTTTGAGCACAAAACAAGAGAAGGTGCAGAGCCAAGACATCAGTGAATTATGGCATAGAATATTGGGCCACTTCCACCATGGAGCATTGAAGATCATGCTGCAGATTTCTACAGTACTTCCTAAGGGTGCACTAGCGCAGAGAGATACATGCAAAGGGTGTACATTGGGGAAGTACACCAAATCCACCTTTCATGATATAGACAATCGAATGCAAGTTATCCTTGAAATATTTCACTCAGATGTGTGTGGACCGTTATCAACATCCTCCACATCCAAGTATAGGTATTATGTAATATTTGTAAAATATCTCTCACGTAAGTGCTGGATTTTCTTCAGGCAAAAGAAATATTAGACGTTCTCTAAATTTTGTGAATTTAAAGCACTTGTTAAAAAATACATTGGGAGGAAAGTGAAGGCTCGTAGGAGCAATAACGGTGGATAATATGTGTCGAATGAATTCAAGAACTTTTGTGCATCAGAAGGAATTCAACGGGATTTAATAACACCCCATAACCCACACCATAATGGGGTGGCTAAAAGGAAGAATAGAAGTATTATGGGAACTTCATGGGAAATGTTACATGATCAGGGCATATCATTGCATTTGTGGGATGAAGCATGCAACGCAGTTGTATATGTGCAGAACATAAGTCCTCATTAGATTCTCGGGATGAGTACACCAGAAGAAAAAATTTCAGGTAAGAAACCAGATGTGGCACACTTTAGGACTTTTGGTTCATACATTTACTGTCATTTTACCAAGGATGCAATGAAAAATCTAGATCCAACAACTGAGTTGGGAATATTTGTGGGGTACACTGATACACCTCACAACTATTAGGTGTACCTTCCATCTCACAACATGACAGTGGTTCATAGAGATACGAAGTTCGATGAAGAGAAGGCCACGAGATGTTCCCTTGAGAGGGAGCTTGAGTTGCATGGAGATGAGTAGATTTTAGCTCAAAAGGAAGAACCTCAGGATGATTTGGAGAAACCACATGCAGAGGACCAAAGAGTGGAAGCACCCACTCATGCTGAGACTTCCAAAGATGGAATAGAGAACACCAAAGAAGCTGACAGATTGATGCATGATGCTAGAGAGAATGTGGGAGCACTTGCATCACAACACAGGGAGAGGACATCACCAGATTGGTACACTAGCTACATGGCTCTTATGAGGGAGAGTGTAGGTATTGCTCCATCCTCGTTTGAAGAAGTAGTGCAACAACTAGTATGGGTTGATGCCATGGTAGAGGAGTATGACTCCATTATCAGAAACAATGTTTGGGAAGTGGTCCCGAGAGTAGCATATAAGTCAATGGTGAGCTCCAGATGGATTTACAAGATAAAGCAAGCAACAGATGGGAGTGTTGAGAAATATAATGCCAGATTTGTGGCCAAAGAATTCTCTCAAGTGGAGCGAATTGATTACAAGGTAACCTTTGCTCCAGTAGCAAGGTACTCTTCAATCAGATCTATTCTAACACTTCCAACACAGACGGGATGGAAGATACATCAGATGGATGTGAAGATAACATTCCTCAATGGAGTGATTGAGGAAGAGGTGTACATTGAGTAGCCGGAATGATTTAAGACCTTCAACAAAGAGTTTCACATGTGTAGACTCAAGAGAGCATTGTAAGGATTGAAACAAGCACCCTATACTTGGTACACCAGGATTGACAACTATTTCACCAGATTGGGCTTCACCAAAAGTGAAGAAGATGAAAACCTTTGCCATATTGTGGTTGAAGGTAAATTTTTTATTATAGTATTATATGTCGATGATTTAATTATAATAGGTGATGAGAAGCTTGTAAAATCTTGCAAATAGGATATTACAAGAGAATTTGAGATGAAGGATTTGGGGCTCATGCATTATTTCCTTGGTATGGAAGTATGACAAGGAGATGAGGAATTGTTTGTCTCTGAGGGAAAGTATGCCAATGAGATACTAAAGAAGTTCCACATGGAGAGAAACAAACCCATGGAGACTCCTCTAGCAGGGAATTGGAGGAAGGAAGATGCTACTTCAGGTGAAGTAGTCGAGGCTACTATTTACAGGCAGCTTGTGGGTTCACTTATGTATTTGGTGAACACATGGCCATACATATGTTTTGCAGTTAACTAGCTTCGTTAAGAAATGGTTAAGCCAACCAAACTTTATTGAAAGACAACTAAACATGTGTTGATATACCTTAGAGGCACCACTCAGTTTGGTCTTTGGTATAGACAGAGAGAGCGAGTGAAGCTTCAAGGCTTCACAGACGCAGATTGGTCAAGGGGTCCATCTGATAGGAAGAGCACATCGAGGGGAATATTCAGTATTGGGTCGACAACAGTTTCTTGGTACAACAGAAAGTATATAGCAATTTCTCTCAGTTCGATAGAAGCATAGTACATGGATGCTAGTCAAGCAGCTTGTGAAGTTATCTGGATGAGGAAGATCCTTGTTGGGTTATTTGGTCAATAGATGGATCCGACAGTGATTTATTGTGACAATCAAAGTTGTATCAAACTATTTGAGAATTCAATTTTTCATGATTGGTCCAAGTATATCGACATTTGGTATCACCATCTACGAGATTGTGTGTAGAGGAGAATCATGTTGATGGAGTACATTCCTACAAGGGAACAAGATGCAGAAATATTTACTAAGGAACTGTCAAGAGGCAAATTTGAGTTCCATAGAGGTAGGATTGGGGTATCTGATAATCTCTTTCTTGTTGAGAGGGAGTGTTGAAAATGAAACAAGAAAATCCTAATTTAATTTTATTGTTGAATTAAATTAGGAATACAATTGTAATTCCACATCACCAGACAACTTGTACGAGTTAACTAAGTTAAATTGATTTATTTGGCTTAGTTAATTCGAGTTGAGGGTCTAACTTTAGTCATGTATAATATCTCCTACTTTATAGGAGCCTTGGTTGAGTTTATTTTGAGTTGTAATTAATTAATTTAGTTTAATTGAGTTAAAGTAAGATAAACTAGTTCCAACTGAGGGAGGAACTAGTAGGAGGTTAGATAGTGGGGTGTTTCTTCATGTGTTCAACCAGTTAACTGATGATACAATCATAAATAACTCATTCATGTTAGATCTTAGAGTTACCCAGCTGAGATTTAAGTTCAAGGACAATGTACTATCAGTTGTATAATCATCTGAATTGTACAAGTGGTGCATGAAGTTAGAGGAAGGCCTATGATGGATTGCGCAATTCTAATTGAGGAATTTCCTTAATTAATAAGGGATAATTCCTAAGGAGAAAAAGTAAGGAAATAGAGACTTGGGTGAACGAAAAGTTTTGTATTGTCCTAATATTGTCTAGGAAGAAGTGAGACAGATAGAGATAGTGCAGAGGTTGCCCGGGCTTGAGAAAATCATTTTAATATTCTCATATTTTATGACTAATGCAATATACAAATAATAGGGGTTTTTAGTTGTGGATTTCCCCAGGAAATCATTGTGTAATGTGTTGATTGAATTCTTTCTCTTGTATGCTTTGTGATTTCGCGATCGTTTAATTGTTTCCACAAATGAGTAGAGTAGATTCAAGTATTTTGTTTTAGAAAATTACATAAGAAGTTTGAATCTACAAGGGATTTCTACGTCCCTTTGAATCACTTCAAACTATTTTTTCAAACAAAATTTATGCAAAATTTAAAAAACATATACACCTTTTTCTTGCTTTTTAGGAGCTTGATATTAAAAATGTTATATCTCTATAATTTCGAATCTCCAAGGTCTAAAATTTCGTCTTGTGGTATCCCTCTGAATCTTATTTTCAACCCCACAAGTCAGACCAATATTTGATTCTTCAAGAAAGATTTATGCCCAATCTCTCATAATGACCTAATTATACACTGGTTCAGTAGAGTGAATTGTATGGAATGACATGTATCCCGGTTTTGACCTTCGGACCTGAAAATAATATACATAAAACTGCAATCCGTGCACTTTTAGTCACTTTTTACAAAATTCAAATCTGATGTTTAGAGATAAATTTATGTTGATTTTCCCTACGTCACTTGTTTGAGATTGAATTCTGGAGCCTTCAAAAACCCTAACTCCTTTGGACCATATCTATGAAAATATAGCGAACCAAGATCTAAAATTTCTACATGAAAGTCACCAATATTTATAATCTACATGGTGAAAATTTTAGCTTCTAAATCCTTGTAGAAAAGAATTTATAGTGAAAAATCCATTATGACCTATTTGAAGCAACAAAACCCTAGAATCCAAAGCTCTAATACATAATGTTATGCAACCAACTCACAAAACATAAGAAAGGATAGATCAATGACTTAAAAATTATCCTCTTTGAGGGGGAAACCTCCTTTACATTACATAAATGAACAATTCTTGGATGATACAAATGATAAGACCTCCTTGGTATATATAGGACTCAAAGGGGTCACAATATAATCATATCCTACATAACAATAATAATGTACGGCACACAAATAAGAATGGTGGGATTCTATGGGGCACAACAATAACAACATGGGGGATACATGGGCACAATAATAACAATAGGGTGCTACACTAAGAATAACAATAAGGGGGATACACTAGTATTATAGGGACCTAACAGATCCAAGTCTCATCATAACAAGCCAATCTTTTGCAAGTAACATCTACAACAATTATCAATCATTCTATGAATAAAAAGAGTGCATAATCAATGCTAACCCAATAATTCATAACGGGAAACAAATATTCGTTGAACCAGAGTTAAAAATAATTAGAAACAACATCAAGAGGAATAAGAAATAAACTGAGTTATGTTACAAGTATCAACTCACACCATTACAAATATTCACGATCCAAACAATAAGCGCATATAC
This sequence comes from Pinus tabuliformis, assembly GCA_031772625.1. Classification (NCBI taxonomy): domain Eukaryota; kingdom Viridiplantae; phylum Streptophyta; class Pinopsida; order Pinales; family Pinaceae; genus Pinus; species Pinus tabuliformis. Next base: position 832,041,064 of record CM062819.1, on the reverse strand, counting down.
CAACTATTGTAAACGACAACTATTATACAATCAAAGAATAAACACACTTAAATATATTTAATTAATCGAACTATCAAGATATTCACAACACTTGATCAGTGAAGGGGGCCCTTCCTTCACCAATTAGGGATGAGGAAATTACTCACACAAATAAGACTTCAGAAAGGAAGAGGTTGCATAATATATTATATCAAAATGGTGCAATAGCCTGTGATACAATCCCTTGTTATGGAGAATTTTCAATAGTCATGGCAGCCTCAAAGACACTTGAATTTATACAAATCATATGAGTAACAAAGCCACTGGAAATCAAAACTAGTCAGTACATATTAAGACTATAGTTTTTTATATATCTTATGTTGTTACATCCATAGTTCAAAAGAGAGTGATTTGTTATAATACACTCCAATTATCATAATGAATTCAAATCCCATCTATGTTAGTCCGGTCTTTGTTTCTTTTCCACTTGAGAATTGGTCAAAGACCAGATGCTCAAGCACCAATAATGTAATAGAAGCACTATATCATGATCTTACAAGTAACAACATTGGAGTAACAAAATACCAAAAGTCACATACTTTTCAAGAATCTACAACCAATCAAACATGTGTCTCTAAACCAACACATAAGCAACCCAAAACTAGGTAGAAACTACTTAATTGTTTAAATTATCACTTGAATAACATGGTTTTATAAGTGCTGCCAATTCTTAATCAAAACATGATAATGATTAGGATATTGTCACAAAAGGGATAAGATAAAGTAGTTAAGTTAGTCTCATAGTTGGGAAAATGGATAACAAAAGGAACAATCTGAGGGCTCAAGAGTGTGTTTGTGTGACACTTTGAGAAAAATGCCATGGTAGGACAAGAAATATTTTTTTTTATAAACAAAAAAATTAACCTTTTATGCTAAGCTAAGTTGTCACTTGCCATCATGGTTAATGACGTGTACTAAGTGATGACACATATTCCTTCATTTTATTAATTATGTTGTTGTTCACATTGTTTCTATTCATACACCATGCATAGTATCATCCTTGGTTTCTTGGAAACAGAATATCACGCGGCTTCCTCCAAGGTCCATGGGATGACCATATTTAGGAGAGAAACCTTTAAGATTTACTCTCTGCATCCTAATATCTTCTTCGCTGCTAAACACAAGAGGTTCTTATGGAATTCAATCATTTATCATTTTGATTCCATGATTTCCTTGAAAGTAGAGTATGAAAATATGTAATTTTTCTAGTTATTGTATATGCCTGCAACTCTCGAGCATGGATTTTGTTTCTTTCTCAAATATTATCAGTAATCCTTTTTAGTTGCATTGTGGATTTTTCACCATGGGACTTATTCTCTAATGTGATTTTAGAGTGACATTTAGACATAAGTAGGGTTGACAAAATCCTCAACTTAACAAAAATTGCAAGACATAAACCTTTTGCGTTATATGATGAGAAGATTCACATTGCGCCTAGGCTTTAGGTGTAAAATTTAAATCTCACAAATAAGGATGTGAGGCTCTATTGACAACAACATGGATATGGTAACACTCATGCCATTTAATGGAGATTTTTGGCATCGCACTACGAAGGTTTTATAAAGGGGGTTATGTGGATTTTCCTCATGATAGACAAAGACGTGGGACAAGAATTTTTATGATAACTGTTGGGAATTTGTCCATAATGTTGCAAGGAGTTTGTGAAGGGTGTCTTTCCAAAGTTGAGTATGATAGTTTCCTTTTTACAATGGTTTTAAAGTAGAAAAGAATTATGATAAATGGATTTCGTACAACGGAGAAAAAAATGAAATACGACATACACAATCCACTATCAAAGATATAAATTACTTATGAGCTATGTTTTCTCTCAATTTACCTCCAAATATGGTTTTCATTTATGAAAAGACCAAGTGCAAAATGTACATGTATGCAATGCATGCCAATTCCTTTGAATACAAGTATGAACAGGTACCATGAAATTGAAAATCCCTAATAATTCATGTAGATTTATAGGAAGTTGGGTAAATTATTACATAATAATCATGATTTATTAAATTTCTCTAACATTTTATCCATTTAAGTCATGCCATGTGATATCTATATCTAGATGTTAGAAATCAATACCCATAACTGAAACAACTGTAGATACTTAAAACAATAGTTACCTAGTCTCCTAAATGATGAAATCTCACCTGTTAATTATGCAATAAATACAATCAAAGAACTAGAACGATTGAATAAGTGAGACCAATAAATGACTAATAAGAGTTTATTTCATACTTAATAAACTCATGAAATGGAAAAGCATATTAACTCCCCCCACCTCGACTCTCATGGTGGGGAAAAGAAGATAATGCGAGGTGATCCAATTATACTAATTGATAATTGATGCACCCTGTAAGAATATTGATTCAATTAACTCTAATAGGGTTACCCCACATTTGAAATAGACTAGGAAATTATTACAACAGAATAACAAAATAATTTTCCTGCCCTAATCAAGTATAGATGCATCATAGAAAATCGATTTAGAATCAATATTATAACAAAACATCTATATATATGTATATGCTATTAATGTATATATTCATTGTTATCTTATGGTTTCATTTTCTATAGCCATGTCGTATTTTTTGTCTTTTTGGTTGTCCTTTTTTCCAATTCTTGTTGTCCCAGAGATGCTTGAGCTGCATAGATGATTTGAATCAAGAATAGATCAATGAGTTGGAGAAGCATAAAATCCTTTGAGACTGACTTGGAAGAATAATGGACCTCATGGTAGAATCCCAAATATGATTTGACTATCATAACTGAAGAACATAGTAGTGTGCAGTGTACATATCCGAGAGGCTGAATTTTTCCACTCCATGTTCACTTTTGAAGGAATAGTTGTATTGTGCTTATCATGGAGCAATACAACATACTGAATTAAAAGGTATTTAAAATCTGATTACTAAGACATCAATGGAAATGTGTATGCTTGCTATAAATAGGGGAAGTGTAAATGTATTTCTAGAATAGCATAATCTATTTCGTTTAAACACATTTGCATGTTCTATAGGAGATTTCCTATTTGATGTTATATAAATTCTATTGCATTTTAGATACATCTCAATTAAACTAGGAGGAGTGAGCAACATTTCAAAATTTGTTTAGAATGATATGATGTTGAAGCATTGTTATCTTATCAACAAGAATTTAACGTAGATGCATTGAAAAAAATTCATATTATAAATGAACCAAATGATTATTTGGAAAAGATGACAAAACCAACTTCAACTGTTATAATTCCTAAGAAAAGAGGACTATGGGGAGACATATTTTTCATACATTGGTTATTGAATTGACTAAAAAATCTAATATGTCTTTGGTCAAAGTTAAGAATGAAAATTTATTTGCATTTTAATTCAAATTTACACAAAATTAATTATGACGTATTGTTCCATAATGAAAATCCATTTACTAGACATATTGAGCCACTTTTATGCAAGAAAATAAGTTCAACATTAATTGATCATGAACATTTGATGAATATAGCACAATACAAGGAAACATAACATGAGCGGACGCAAATAGAAGAAACGATGTAGAAAAATGGATTTAAGAGAGGGTTTGGACTCAAGAGTATTTAGGGTGAAAACTGTTTCCAAACAATATGCCAATTGACACAAAATGGGTATGATGTTCCCTATCTACGACACATAATTACACATAATTTTTTCATTGCAATAATGCATAATTATTCTTTAATATCAATATGCATATAAAAATACATAAATGACTATGCTATTAGGAATTTCCCTCGAATAATAAATTGGAAATGGTATGTTATACAACTAGAACTACCATATGAAAAAGGGAATATAGATGGAGGCATTTTTTTATGATTGGTTTTGCTATATCTTGAATATAACTATATTCATATGGTCCACTAATACATTAAATGTTCTAGCTAAATTTTAATCATTCACGAAAGACCCAAAGTTATTTCATGTTGTCTAATATAGAGCAAATATAAATCATTTGCATTTTGAACCTTTGGAAGAAATATGAAAATATAAGAACATTTTACCTAACATTGAAGCAGTTAACCAAGTTCCATATCATGGGGGCTTTACTAAGGGAGAAATACCATACAACGTGGGTTCATATTGGGGGATATCTATTAAGGAAAAAATGACATAATATATTGAGCATATATTATGGGATAAAGGGTTTTTATATTGGCAGGTATAAAAATGGAGCTCAAAGTTAATGAAAAAATATAAAGGGGTATAAAAAATGTTAACGAAAAAATGGATACCTACAATATCTAGTGAAAGTAGGGGTTTTTTTAATTTGGAAGGTGTATTGGTTCATATTGGTAGGGGATTAAATAATGTTGTTTTTAGAGGTATTTTCCAATATGTAGTCAAATTAGGGGTATTGTTTAATATGCCACAAGCACACGTGATATGTCATAGGTTCATTGATTGAAGCCCCCATGTGCCATATATAGAAGAACCTATAGAAAACATAATAGGAAAAGGACATATATCTTTGAAAACATGAACATAGATGAATATAACACACAACTTAATATGAATATTATCAACACAAACAAGAAATCATGTTTTTCTGTTATGCAACCATCTCACAAAATAGAAGAAGAGATAGATCAACGACTTCAAAATTAGTCTCTTCAAGGGGGAAACCTCCTTTAAATTACACAAATGAACAATTCTTGGATGATTCAAATGAAAAAACCTTATTATTTTTATTTCGGCTCTGATTATATTGTGACCCCTTAGACTCCTATATATATATATATCTATATATATATATATATATATATATATATATATATATATATATATATATATATAGATATATATATATATATATATATATATCTCTAGGAGTCTAAGGGGTCACAATATAATCAGAGCCGAAATAAAAATAATAATATAAGAGCACACCAATAACAATAAGGGGGCTAAACTAACAATAAAAATGAGGGAATACACTAGTATTATAGGGACCTAACATGCCCCTCTCCATAAAAAAAGTGTTGTCCTCAACGCTCAAGTAGTTTTGGATGCTTCTGTATAATTTCTCATCCTCCCATGTGGACTCTTTGGCAAGTAAGTTCTTCCACTTGATGAGATACTTTGAAATTGATCGATTTCGTAATTTTCGAGTTCTTGTTTTTGTGACTGCATTAGATTACAATATGGTCTTTCCTTCCTTGTCAAGTTCTGAATATATTTTTTGAACCGGGAGCTTGTCACCTATAACCATGTTTAAGCATGAAACATGGAAAACTGGGTGTATTGCAGGAAGCTCCAATTTGTATTCCATAGTACAAATATTTCGAAACACCTTGTAAGGGCCATAATACTTTGGTGATAATTTATTATCCTTCTTAGATTGCTATAGGGACATTTGTTTGTATGGTTGTAGCCCTAAAAATACCCAGTCCCCTACGTCAAAACTTCTTTCGTTGCGATGTTAATATGCTTGTTGTTTCATTATATTCTGCACCAAAGTGAGGTTATCCTTTAAGAGCTGGAGAACTTGTTTTTAATGCTTGATGTGATCTTCCACTGCTTGAACCTTATAATTTTCTCTTAAATATGATGTGATGGATGGTGGATGATATCCTAAATGAAGATCCAACTTGGTAAAGTAAATTGCTCCATGTAATTCATCCAATAATTCATCAATGACAGGAATGGGAAATTTATCTTTAATAGTGAGCTTGTTCAGCTCCCTATAATTCAAACACATGCACCATGATCCATCCTTCTTGTGCACCAATACTACAGGATCAGAGAAAGAACTTTGACTAGGTTGAATTATACCAACCTCTAGCATTTCTGCAACCATATGTTCAATTTCACTCTTTTTGGAATAGGGATATTTGTAAAGCCTGATGTTTGGAGGAACACTTCCTGGAATCAAATGAATATCATGATCATGATCATGAATAGGTGGGAGGCCTTTGGGACTCTCAAATACCTTGGAATGATTGTCCAAAACTTTTGGAGATCTAGAGAAATAGGTGATTTCGACGTTTGAACCTCTAGTGAACATAATTGTGTAATTATACCCCATTTTTCTTTCTTTAGAATCTTTGTCATGCCATTAGAGTTGATTATCTTTCTTGGTTTCCCTGCAATACCCCTTAATTCAACTTCCTTTCCTTCCCAAAAAAATTCAAGAAAAGTTCTTGAAAATTAAAAGCTATCGTACCCAAAGGTTGTAACCATTGGACTCCTAGTACAACATCAACACCACATATTGGAATATTCAATCCATATTCTCCCATCGATAGCTTGATATTATGGCACTTTCCAGAGAAATTTATGGTTCTTCCATTTGCAACCATCACTTGACACTCTGGTGCTGGATATAGGAAGTAATTCAATTCCTTGTCTATCTTAAAATGAATAAAATTATGGGTACTACCCGAATCAATCAACACTATTACCTTTTTCTTCTTGATATGTCCTTTTATCTTGAGATTTTGAGGAGTGGTAATTCCTATCAATGCATTACAAGATATGGTTGAATTCATTTCTTATTTCTCTAGGGTTGGTTCCTGGTGTATATCCTCTTCTTTTGACATTTCTTGTTCCTTTTCTCCCTCCTCTTCACAATCTATGTAAATTAATTTCTTCTCAGCGGGACTTATGAACTTTAGTGTATTTTATATCACAACTGTAACAAATCCCTTTTACTCTTTTTTCTTCCAATTATTGTGGTGTCAACCTTGTAGGTTGTGGAAGGATAGGAGGAACAACACTTCCATCTTTAGAGTTGTGAGTGGTAGTCTTCCTTCTTGCCATAATTTTTCTTTCAATTTTTCTTACCAACCCGAATGCCTTCTCCAATGAATCAGGTTCCCAATTTAAGGAGAACGCCATGTTGGATGTTATCCTTTAAAGTCCTTATGAAGACATCAATCCTATTCTCTTTTGGAATATCTTTTATCCTTATATTAAATTTTTGGAAGTCCTCATTGTGCTCCACCATTGAACCCTTTTGTTTGACATTTATCAATTGGATAAAGAAGGTGTTTCTCTTTGTATCCTCATAATGTGTTATCATTTCCTCTGTAAAAATTGACCAAGTGACAATTTGTTTACAAGAGAAAATACATCAATAACATACAAACTGATTGGGTTCTAAATATAAAGTTGCAATGCGTACCTTTTGTGTCTTTTGCACATTATGGAGATCAAAATATTTCTCCATCTATAGTATCCATGTTATGTGATCCTTGCCATCGAACATCCTCATATCGATCTTTTAAATATGGTGGGTCCTCAATCCAAAGTTAGATTCTATTAAATCATGATTAACATTCGTTTTGTTCTGATCATGAGTTTCATATAATACCTTTCACCATTAGGAAGCATTTCTTGTAGCAACTTTGTCAAACCTTACTTCAAACCTTCCATGTCTACTTTTAAACCATTATTCAAATCTTCCATGTTTCCTTTCATTTTCTTTTATATGGCATCTTTCAAACCTTCCATGTCTACTTTTAAACCATTCTTCAAACTGTCCATCTTAGCTTCCATTTCATTTTTGGTTACTCTTTGAGTGAGCAAAATTTGTTGCACTTGGTCTCGTAATTTTGATATATCATGTTGCATTTCTTCCTCTTCTTCATGTGTCATAGAAGAGATTTCTTGTTGCTACTAGGCGTGTCCATTTTTTTTTTTGTTTCGAGGCATTTTGAAATCAAACAATGATATTTATGCTTTACTAGGCCCTTTGAATCACTTCAAACTGATTTTTCAAACAAACATTATGCAATTTTTAAAAACAAACACACACCTTTTTCTTGATTTTAGGAGCTAGATTTTGAAATGATTGTAGCTCTATAATTTTGGATCTCCAAGTTCTAAACTTTCTTCTTATGGTATCACTTTAAGTCATCCTTCCAAATCCACGAGTCTTATTGAGATTGGATTCTTCAAGAAAGAGTTATGCCAAATCTCCCAAGATGGCTTGATTATGGATTGATTTAATAGAGCGAAGTTGTATGGGATTCCATGTGTCACTTTTTCAACCATCGACCCTAAAATTTCTACACGAAAAACTAAAGTCCATGCACTTTCATTCAATTTTTACATAATTCAAATCTGATGCCTGAAACGAAAGTTATGACAATTTTCCCTAGGTCACTTGTCTGAGACAAAATTCTAGAGCTCGTAAAAACCCTAACTTACTCAGAACATATCTACGAAAATATAGCGAAGAAAGATCTAAAATTTTTACATTTAGTTTTGTGAGATTTTGTCTCCACGTGGTAAAAATTTCAGCTTCTGAAGCCTCGCAGAAAAAATGTTATAGTGAAATTTCCAAGATGACCTGTTTGAAGCAACGAAACCCTAGAATCCAAAGCTTTGATACCAAATGTTATGCAACCAATTCACAAAATAGAAGAAAAGAGATCAACGACTTCAAAATTAGCCTCTTCGAGGGGGAACACTCCTTTCACATTACACAAATGAACAATTCTTGGATGATTCAAATGAAAAATCCTCCTTTCTATATATAGGAGTCTAAGGGGTCACAATATAATCATAGCTAACATAACAATAATAATGTAAGGGCACAACAATAACAATAGTGGACTTCTATGGGGAAAATAATAACAATATGGGGACTACATGGGCACAAAAATAACAATAAGGGGGCTACACTGACAATAAAAATGAGGGAATACACTAGTATTATAGGGACCTAGCATTGTCATTGCATAAACTCAAGGAACATATAAGAAACAAGGATCTTGACCAAGCAAATATAATAAAAAAGCACATTTGTCATTGCATCAACTCAAAAAACATATCAATAACAAGAATCTCAAAGAAACAAATCTAGATAAAATAAAAAGCACAAAACGTAAAATGATACAAGTTAGTAGGGGGGGACATCAAGTTATTAAAACAATCAAAAGCTAGCCAAAATTCAATGCCTTCAAATAAATGTAAAGAATCTTTACAGGTGTTCAATTACATATTTGAAATAGTAGTTCAACAACAATTTTTGAAAAAAATACAATATGTATCAATTTATGACTGTGTCATATGCAATCAAACTTACTTTAAAAAAGATGGCATAGAAAGATAGTGAAACAATCTTACCAAAAATAGGTGGATAAGAAAAAAAATGCAAAAAAGCATTAGACAATGACAAGGCTATCAAATTTTCAGTTCCAATGTATATTAGACGAAATAAAAAAATATGCATAGTGAAAGAGTTGTATGAATTGGAATAAATACTAATAGCACCAAGATTATCATTTTTACAAATATGGAAACTTGGATAGCATTTCAAAAAACCATAATTAGCATTTACCGGTGGACTAATCAATATACTTGTTGACACATATCGAATTCATATGCACTTCCTTGTGACATAAATGAATCTAGTACAGTGGTTGTAGAAATTAAAAAACACTTGGTTTTTAAAAGAACATTTGTTGTTGGTCGAATTAGTGCTCCTAAGGTGATGAAGATATTGAAGTGATTATGTAAAATTCCGCTTTATAACAATAAACAAAAATTGGAAACAAATATTTATTCAGAACAAAGATTCATATGAAACTAAGATAGGTACATAAGAAATGATGATAATGATGACTATGATGAAGAACTAGTGACAAATACACTTCTACATTGGTTCAATGATATGTATAGTATTTATGATCTTCATAATAATCAAATAAACTTTTTTCCTAGTGAAGGCTCTATGTTCAATGGAAAATCAAGAAACTTGTTCAGGTGACAAAGTACAATAGAAGATGGATATTTGAACACCCTTTGTAAGAGAGAAGACTTTGAAGAGGAACATTCTTAAGTAGATATACATTGAAATGGAAGATTCATAGTCTGGAGAGAAATCTAGAATTCAAGGAGAAGAAGAGGAAGAAGAAATATAGACCAAATTGATAGAAGTTCCCTCAAAACAACTTTGTTTCCAACACAATTAGAAAATCCAGAGTACCTTGCCTCTTCCTTTTGTTTCCATCGATCTTGCAACATTTTTTATTGAAGAGACTCATATCTTAGTAGATGTATTACAAATGAATTACTAGTAGATTGAAGAAAGAAGTCGAAAGGTGAAAAGTGACATGACAACTCAACTATTAGCATAAGAATCAACCTTGATTTATCAAACCAAGTTGATTTATGCTATTGATATGGAAATAAATTAGTTAAAGTTATCTCTCCTGCATCCTACTACCCAGTCTCTTCTTACAAGACCTGATTTTAAAACAATGAATTTATCTATAAATGTAAGTGATATTCTACTCCCTGACAAGATAAATCTTCATAAACAAGTTGGGGAAATGCTCTTTAACAATCAAAAAAGCAAAAAAAACTCCTTGAAAACTTTCAAATAAACTAAGATGGGAGAAAGAAAACTCAAGAGCTTAACATATACAAAATGAAGAATACAAGAAATCATTTATCAAGATGGTAGTTGATGTGGAAGATAGAAAAGCAATCAAAGTAATATTGCAGAACACTAAATTTGAAATGTAGTCCTTAAGGAAGAAATTAAAAATGCCTGGAACTGAGCATTCCTAAACAACTGAGTTGGCACAAGTTAAGAAGGAAAAAGAATAGTTGATGGTAGAATTGATTGATAGAAGCAAAGAGATTTTAATTTGCCAACAAAAAGTACAGAGTTTAGAACAATCAATTAAAAATCATATTTGCACTATTGTTGTTCCAAGATAATCATATGATCCTTCAAAAAATATGACAAGGGTAATCACAGAGCTCATAATTTCAAAGTTTGAATTGAAGAAAACTCAGGACAACTTAACTAAGATAAAGGAGAAACTAAATATAGCAAAAGAAAATAATAATTAGCTGACCAATAAGAATAAAGTTAAACACAATGGAATTAAGGATATAAAGGCCAACATGAAGGGTAATATTCCTTTGATTGAAGCTAGAAAAATTGTTTGGGATGAAATTATCCAAAAGGTTCATTTTTATGGGAATATATTCATATAATTATAGACTAGAAAAACATGATAAAGGGATCTGAAATGAGCATTGAAACATGCATACCATAGGTGTAGAAATAAGCACTCAAGGCTAAGAAAATGATCAAATATCTAAATGAGAAGTCTTCAACTAAACTTAGGACACTGGATATTACAAACAAAGATTCAGTAATTATGTAGATTAATAAAATGAATGAGAATAATATGCTTCATATTCAAGATGCAAGAAGTTTCAAGGTAGCCCAAATTTCAGTCTCTTTTTTTGACACCAAATTTGACCAAAGGAAAAGAGCCAGTTTACCTAGCTATTGGGACTAGTAAGGAAATATACTTTCTTGGGAATTATATGAAAAGGAAGTAGTGGTTGTTAAGAGAATGGTAGCCAAAGCTCATGAAAATACTGAAATATTAAAAGGGAGAAATCTGGTAAATTATTTGCAGAGAGAATTTCAACTCCCTTGGTTAATGAAAACAATGTTTGTCACAAAGCCTAATTACACAAAGATCTCAAATTTGAAGATTACATTCCAGAAAATGATCTGGTGTAAACTCCTAGACCCAGTAATTCGAAAGAAGTGTGAAAGGATGATTACACTTACTTAAGTTCAAGTTGTGGAACCATGCACTAATCCGCAAGGTAAATGTTCCATTAATCATACGAGTTTTTAAAATTGAGAAAGTTTCATTTTTGTAAGTTTTAAAGACTTTTAATTTAAAGGTAGTAAGGTAGTTATGGAAGTTTTTGACAGTTACTTTGTAACTAATTTTGATGTAATATTTAAAGACATAAGAATCACTGAGAAAGGGCTCAAAATTTTGAAATTTTAAGCACTTGTGTAATGATTTTTCTTCCTTGGAGAGAATAATAAAGTCAACAAATTGATTCCAACGCATTGGTATATTGCAATATGTGTTACTTCTCTTATGCATTTTCCATATTTGTTTTATTCCTATGAAACACATGTATGATGGTAACATGTTTATTTGAGAAAATTACAAATTAATTTATGTATCTTTAGGAGTTACAGAAAATACTTGTGAATTCCATTCAAAGACACATTAATAGGCTCTCCATCGTTCCTACACTTTCATTCTCAGTCTAAATCATTCATATTTTCATCTTAGGGTTTTAAATTTGGATTCTTTTAAAGCCCATGTTGGGAACCCTAAATATTGAGTTCCTCTTTCTAGCTTAATAATGAAGGTTTGTGATTACTAATATAAGGCCAATCTACACATAAAATTTCATCTCCGAGATTAAGTTTTTGTTACACAAGGAAATATAGCACCTCTGGGAATATCTAAATAATCTTTAACATTTTTTTTTAAGTTCAAACATATTTGTGGATATCCTAGCCACTGGTCCTTATTTTAGTCGAGAACTGCCTCCAGCGGATAACATTCTCTATGAGGCAATGTTGTCTCATCTTCTTTCATGATAAATCTTAGCTTTGGTTATCCTTCAATATCTTAAGAAGGCACTCCATCCTCTCCTATCATCATGATTGTTGTAAGTGATTTTCCTTCTTCACCATTCTTGATACTTGAATCCATACACAACTTGTCAGATTTACAAATATAAGGCTCTCTAGCCTCATTTGATATCTTTAGTCTTGGATCTCTGAACTGATCTAAATTCTCCTCAAGATTTAGTTTCTTCTTATTATTTTCCTCTTTCCTAAGAGTTGCAAAGCCCTTATTCAACATTGCCTCACATGCTTCATATTTTTCCAGTTATAATCTTGCATGTTGAATGTGCATCCTTAAGTCCATTATTCTTTCTTCCGGGAAATTTAGGTCGACATCCAAATCAACAAAATTATATTGAACTAGATTTTCAGACTCTGTGTGAAGTTCATCACTTGTTATCCATTATTCTATATCTTCCTTAGGTCCTAGCTATAATTCTTTTAACAACTCAATTACTTCATTATACTCCATGATCATTACATCTAGACATTATTCTGTAGACACCTTTTTCACTTTCAGAGATGCTTCTTTCACTATGGCAGTTTCTTTTCCAACTCCACCATCTTCAATACATGTAAACACATAGTCAAATAAATAATTAGTTTACAGAATTGGATACTTCGTTGTTTCATTTGATACTTCAAATATATATTTCATGTGCTACTTTGAGAATTCATGAGATTCTCCTCATATTCTCCTAAGATCAACCCTTGTCCAGGTTAAAAAATACTCAACTTCTCTGACTTTCTTCTCCCTTTTTATTAAGACATTTATTATATGTCTTATTTTCTTTACATATAATTTCTTAATAGGACATTCAATCTTCTTCTTCAACATCCATCCATTTCTCCGAATTTCCTCATTCTCCTATAGCAGATCCATTAACACACTAAGTCGTTCCTTCATCTCAACCATTTCTTGGTCAAATTCCTCATCACTCATCTTGCTATTTATGTCATTTACTTTGACATCTTCCTTTCCTAAGCTATGGTTTGCACCTAAACCTTTGTAATGATCATCACTAGTCATATTTTTCTTATCTCTGTGAGCTTCCTCCTTTTTTTCCTTCTTGCAACAACTCCTTCCCACTCATGATTAGTGCACTTGGACCTACTTCATATTTGTCTGCTTCATCTGGTAAAGGAAATAGGGTGTTTTTCTTACGTATCCTTTTCAAGGGTGTACATGTTTCTTCTACCACCATCGATGGATTTCATGTCATATTGCCATGGTATCCCAAACAAAACATGACAAACATCCATTAGCATAAAATCACACACAATTTCATTCTTATACCTACCTATTTGGGAATCCACCTTAAATTGTTCATTATCTAAAACTTGATATCCATTTTGCAACCAAGACACCTTGTAAGGATGAGGGTGTATTGTTTTCTTCAAATTCAATTCCTCTACCATTTCTGTGGATACTGAGTTATCAGTACTACCACTATCAATTATGACTTTGTAGCACTTACCTCTAGACTTGTACATGGTCCTGAATAGACTTCTCCTTTGAGCTAACTCTTTAGCTTCCTTCTCTACTTTAATTAATACTCTCTTCATTAGAAAGGACTCTCTTGCTTCAGGAACTTCTTCAATTATGGTTGGATTCTCATTTTCCTCTCTTTCTTCTACAACATGAGTACCTCTTTTTCCTATAGGTGCATTCTCATACATTCCCAAGACAAAAAGTTTCCCACATTTGAATTGCTTAGGATGATAATCTATTCCTCAACCTCTACCTTTGGAAAAGTATATTCTTCCTCTTGAATCACCTCCTCTGGGTGATTGATTGCTAGAGCTTCCTCCTTCTTCTCTTGTGGATTGGACTCTTCCTCTTCCACTTTGTTGTCCTTTGTCTCTTACAGGACTCCTTCCTTGACTTCTTTGAGTTTTCTTCCGAGCAATCTTCTCTTCTTCGTTTAAGGAAGCTTGATATGCATCCTTAATAGTCTTCAAAGATAACATGTTGATTTCATCTTGAATATCAAATCTCAAACCATTTATATATCTAACGAATTTCTCAGGATCATCTTCGACATGATCAAATCTATTATTCAACTTGTAAAACTCTTCTATGTATTCTCTAACTGACATGAAATTCTATCTTAGGTTCTGCAATTGCCTAAAGAACGCTACATAGGGTTCTTTCAACGATCAGATCTGGTGGGCTATATCTCTATCACACAGACGGAAGCAACGCACAAAATCTCCAAACCCTTGGATGTTTTTATTGACAGCAGCGGCTTTCCTCTCCACCTTATGAAGAGAAACTACACCTCTAATATCAAAATAATGGTAGAGTGCCATAACAGAAATTACACATAAATTAATTCTGATACCAAAATGATAACATGGAGGGTTCAATAAAAAATTATGCTTTACCCATGAGGATTAGATGAATTGAATTAACCCTCAAAGTTAATATACACATTTCTTTTATTATAAATATAAAAATATATTTTTTTTATTAAATGTAATCTGTTATTTATTTCTTCTCCATTATAAATTTATATAATTTTTTTGAAGGGGTTATAATTGTTATTATATTTAAATAAGTACATTTTCTTAATCATGATGAATCACTGGTATGGGAAATATCAATAACTTATGACTTAGTAAGAGTCACCTGAGTAAGAGTACCTTATCAATTAGCAAGAGGTGAGACATCATATGGGTAGGCTTTCACATGGGTAGGGAAGCTTGCTCTTTGATTCTTACCACAATGGGCCAAACATGTCCAATGTAATTGAACACAAGTGGATGAGAGAACGAATCATATTCTCAACCGCTTAAGCTACCAACCTAGGATAACCACAGGGGCTACCAACTCAGAGCATTTAGATATGTGCATTTTAATAATAATATTCTAACTGAATTGATGTATGAGAACTCAAGTGGATGGAGCAACAAATCATATTCCTAACCACGCAAGCTACCAACCTAGGATAACCACAAGGGCTACCAACTCAAAACATTTAAATATGTGCATTTTAATAATAATATTCTAACTGAATTGATGTATAAGACCCCTTTGTTTATGGGACAAGAGTATGTATGGAGACGTAGATAATCTACACAGTTTGGATATGAACCTCCAAAGATTTCATTACTTTCTTGAAGTGTGATAAAGCAATTTGATCTTAATGAAAGTTAGTAGTCATCATCATCATTTTTTTTCTTTTTTAGTAGAAAAAGAATTAGCAATTAGGTGGGTGTGATACCAAGATTTCATTACTTTCTTGAAGTGTGATAAAGCAATTTGATCTTAATGAAAGTTAGTAGTTATCATCATCATTTTTTTTCTTTTTTAGTAGAAAAAGAATTAGAATTAGGTGGGTGTGGTACTAGGATGACCTAGTTTCTTTTTAGTAGAGGAATCAACTATTAGTTTCATCTCATATTAACATGACATGGGGTTGATTCCCACCACTACCACTACAACATCTAATTAAAAATTAGACAAATGAAACACAAATGACAATTTGAAACAATAACCATTATGAAAAGACTACCTTAACAAAAACACCTATTCATCTACGTTTTACCAAACTTAAATTAATTTATATAATCTAAGTATTAATAATATAATATTAAAAATATTTTTACACTATCTAACTCGAGGATTGAAAGTTAAATCTCAATCATTTGATTTATTAATGTATTGACATAGTGGGTATAAAAATTTATTCATCTTTACTCTAAAGGCATTGTGGTATATTCATTTAAAATATCTCTATAATAGTATATTGTTATTATTTTTATTTAATTATTATATTCATAAAATAAACCTTAAATTCTCATCGCGATATTATTTATTGTGGTCCAGCCAGCCAAGGAGCGTACCGTTCGACGTGCCTTCTATTAGACCATGAGAAGCTGATATTGAAAGGCCATACCTATCTTGTGGTCACAGGAAGAATGTGAATAAATGGTGGGCTTAATAATTGCAGCCTTGTCAGTGGGAATAAATGGTGGGCTTAATAATTGCAGCCTTGTCAATGAAAGATATACCATGCCTATACGGCACAATATTACTGGAACATTAATTAGTACCTTGACTTAGGCATTCCAAAATCCCAACAATTTTATTTCGTTAATTGAGAAGTGAGGAAATTTTAAAATTTAGAATTTATATCGGATATGGACCATTTTAAAATATAAAGATAAAAATATTTTTATAATATAGAAATAATTGAAAATGGAAAGAAACTTGTTTATATTTTCTAGGTTTTTTTAATGGAAAAAAAAACACGGGTTTGTATTATGTAAAATATACTAGTATATGTATCCTAAACTTTCAATTATATGTTTCAAAAGGAAAAAGAGTTACCCTTCTCTATCTAGTACATGTCTCATAATATAACTAATGTTCTCAAAATTTCTTGTATCTGATAATATATATTGACAAGTAGATATTAAAAGGTGCAGTCTAACTTATAAATGAAATGACTATTTTTATGATATGTTTTCTCTTTAATTTTAATCAAAATTCAATAGAGATTTTTAATAACTTGAGTTTAAGCTGTTTAATCTACAAAATTGGAGTGCCCCAAGGGGTTTTTACGCTGTTGAATCCATTTACGCATTCAAACATGCATTCTAAACAAAAAAAAAATAATATTCTTCCTTGAAATTGTTTTACCAAATTCCAGTGAAAAAGTCTATTTCGTCTATAAGTTAAACTACACCATATTAAAATATTCTTGTCTTAATTACATCAATATAAAATAAAAAACTAAAACTATGAGAACGGTATCGAGCCTTCCTCCTTGATAATATTATCATCCAGATACCCGTAATTCATAACATCTGCAACATCACTTAGACCAATTTTTGATAGTGTATTAGCAACAATGTTCGACTCTCGGTAGATGTGTTGGAAGGATATGTTTTGAAAGGACAACTTAAGTGTTCTGATTTGGTTCATCTAGCAATCAAGATTTGGTGGAGAAAAATTTGTGTGCCGTAAAACGTCATCTCTGAGGGACTTTGAATCTCCATATATATGTATGGTATCTAGAGACTTCTTTTTAGCAAACTAGAGCAACCCCCATAGGGCCAATATCTTTGCTCTCATGTTTGTATTGCCCCCACCATGCCATGTTATTTTGTAGTGTGTCATGTAACAAAGCATGAGCCATGCCCCACAACCACATGCATCTCCTTATGCGGCTCCATCAAAATAACCTATAGGAAACTAGATAAATGAAGGAATGAAATGGTACTGTAAATCTTTGTTGACCAAAATGTTTTCCACCTGAGTGTCCATCCATGTCCCAATGTTGAAACATATTTTGTGAATATTTATGGGGAAACCTTCAAATATGCAGAAGTTCCTTGCTCGTCAGATCTCCCAAAATAAGAAGAGAGGAATAGTCGTATGTCCCCCCCCATCTCAATCCACCAACGAAGGCATACTTCTAATGACAGGAATTGTTTAAAAGGAATATGAAAAATCTGGAGGATCTGTTGCCATACTTGAATAGTTGTCGTGCACTCCAAGAAAAGATGTTGATTTGTCTTGGTTGATCCACTGCATAGAGGCTGCCATCCAAGACCCTGGATTCCCCTCTTGCAAAGGTTTTCCCAAGTCGATATTTTATTGTGCCAGATTAACTAGTTGAGGAGAATAATCTTTAGCGGGATGCTCCATTTCCAAAGTTTCAGAAACCAACATGTATTACTTAAAGTAAATTTAGAGCACATAATGTACCTGTAAATGTCTGCAACCACCGTTGTATCCTTATGAATTTCACCATCTCAGGTGAGAAAGTCCCCCCTCTATGATCTACAAAGTCCCACCTATTTGACATCCTAGATAAAGAAATTCCATATTGTTGCTCTTTGCCCTACCAAACCAATATCAGTTACTTCTTTCCAAACAGGAAAGTGTCTGCACCAATGTCGTATGACCTATTCTAAGAAAATATATCCACTGGCATGAAGTCTGTCAACTATGTCCTCCATGAGGGGTGTCGTTATATTGAATCCCAAAACCTGATCAATCCCAATTAAATACACTTTCCTTTGCTGAAAGACCATCTAAGGCTATGTAAAAGCCAATGTTTTACCTTATGGAAGTTTGACCAAATGTACAATCCAATTTTTTTACCTATGCTACCCTCCCTGATCCAATCTATGACACTCTTCCTTTTTAGGTACTTCACCAATATAATATACCTCCATATACCTTCTCGAAATAGAGCCCTCCATAGAGATTTAATTAGCAGTGCCCATCCAAAAACTCTCACATCCAAAATGCCTTAACTACCAAATTATTTTGGGAGAGTGATCTTTTCCCATTTGTTTAAGTGATATTTTTGTGCCTCCACAATGCTCGACCATATGAAACGAGCTAGGATACTTTGGATTCTGGAAATAATAGACGAGGGGAGAGCAAAAAGATGTACCCAATACACAAAAATCTATTGGAGAACCGCTTGTGTAAAGGTATATCTCCCTCTTAATGAAATCCATCTGTGAGTCCATCCATGTAGTTTGTGATGAAATTTGTCCAGAAGCCAGTTTGAGTCCAATGACCTATAATAAATTGGCTTTAGATGAAAGCCAAGGTAGGTGAAGCCCTCGCCAAGAGGTTTGGCACTTACACCAAAAATACCTACAATGAATTCTATCACCTCCTGATCTCCATTTGAAAATAATAGCAATGAATTGCTTCCATTAACCATTAGCCCATAGACCTCCCCATATCGCATGAAAATATAATGTAGTACCACCCATTATGATCGGGAGATCATCCCGAAAGTGAGAATGTCATCGACAAAAAACAAATATGAGATGTTGACGTTGTATTCCAATCTGAGACCACAAAAAAGACCTGAGGCCCTAGTCGCGTTAATTTTTAAACTAAACCCATCCATGACTAGGATGAGTGGTAAGGATTAAAGAGAACAACCTGGCCTTAATCCCCTTCCCACTTTAAAAAAACTCAATGGATATCCATTAATCAATGCAGCAAAATATACCGATGAAACATATGACATTATCCATTCCACATTGCATACAACAAGATCAGTTTTAGTCAAGATAAGGCACAAGAGTGACCAATCGACACAATCGTTTGGCTTCTATAAGTCCACCTTCATAACCACAACCTCTAGTTTTTTAGTGTGGATGGAATGTATACATTTCTATGCAATGGAAACAACATCACATATCAAACAATTGTACAGGAAGCCAAATTTCTCTCGGGTGATGAAGTTCGAAAGGGTTTTCTTAATGTGTTCCGCAATAATATTCGAAGTAAGTTTGTAAGTAATATTACAAAGAGAAATTAGCCTAAAATCTAAGAAGGAGGAAGTGGTCGAATTATTCGGAATAAGTGCAAGGAAGGTGGAGTTTATGGCTCCATAAACATATCCATAAATCTGAGACTCTTCAACCATTTCCAAGAGGTCCTACCCCATCAAATCAAAAAAATGAAGGAAAATTTCTACCGTCCAGCCGTTAAGGCCTGGACATTTTTCCATAGAGAACGAAATCAAGATTAGAAGTACTTCCTTAATCATAATCAGAGGAAAAGAACCTCATTAGATTCCTCATTGAACATGGGAGGATAGTCTTCCATCCCCCAAATTTGATCCTCGATGTTAACTCCAGCACAAGGCTTGTAGAAAGCCTCAAATAAGTACACAAACTCTCTTTGAATCTTAGTCGTAGTGTATATGTTCTCCCCATTTTTTCCTTTAATGTGCCATATAGTATTGATGTTTTTTCTGTGATTTGTATAATGGTGAAAGAACCAAGTGTTTTGGTCACCTTCACGAAGCCACAGTGCTTAGCTCTTTAGGAGCCAAGTAGATTCTTGGATCTCTAAGTTTTATCTCTTTTTCCCCTCTAGATCCTTTAGTTGTGCTAATAGAGATTGGGTAGGGGCCCCCTATTCCATGATCCTACCGAGACTGTCAATTTCTTCAACTATCTTCCTTAGTTCCAAAAAAAGAAGAGTTATCTTTTTTCGTTCCCAAATCCAGACCCGCCTCTTGACAATTCTAAGCTTTCATGTGATATTATACATGGGAGAAACCGTCGGCTCTGACTCCACCATATGCCAAGAAGAATTGACCAAGTTATTAAAATATTCGTCCTCCAACCAAATTCTGTTGAATTTGAAAGGAATACCCAAATGCACATTCTTTGTCTGTCGTTGTAACACAGTCAGGAGGTGATCAGAGATGAAAGTCCTATCAACTCAGGATCTCATATTGCCCAAAATCTCTAGCATATTATTATGTACTAAGAAACAATCCAACTTCTTCCCAATATGATCCTCCCCTGCCTTGCCATTATGCCATGTAGGAGAAAGAGGGAAATGACAGATATCTACCATATAATTTTCCTCAAATAGGGCTTGGAGTCTATATACCAAAGGGTCCCTTCTGTATCTAACCCCAACATTCCTTCATGGATTTCCTTCTAGCTTATATTAAAATTAGCATTAAATTTCAAAATATTGGTTATACTATTGATCCAAAATTATGATGATTTTGCCACACTTTTCTTAATATTTTTTTTAAACATAAAAATAAAATGATAAAAATTAACTTTTAAAGTTTAATAAACCATTTTATGTTAATCATTATCGTCATGATAATTAATAATATTTACATTAATTAATATTATTATATATTTATTAAATTTTTAATGAAAATTAATTAAACAAATTATTAACAATGTTATTCATAATAATATTACTTATAAATAGATGGATATATATAAATATTTCAAACTCCCTTCTAAATTTATTATAAAAAAATATTATAATTCATAACAAATAAATTATATTTAAAATAATAATTGTATTTATTTTAATGGAATGTTAATGATATATAATAACATATATAAAAAATAATAATGATAAAATACATATAAAAATATTAATAATTAGAACATATTGGTATATTAAAAATTTCAATTACATTGATAGGTATCTTTATTTTGAGATAGGTCTTTTAGAATTTTAATTTAATTATCAATAATTACTAGGTGGATAGTAGTAATTTAAACTCTATGGGATATTCTAAAATATTCTTAGTAGTAGTAACAAATCAAAGTTTGAGATTTATCTCAAAAGTAGTTATGTGCATTATATCATTTTAATTGATTTGATTAATTAAAAAAATGTCATATAAACATATGTGGCATGAGCATGAGTTATGGGTATTTTGGCACGTGATATTAATAAGTCATGGTATTGGCTTACGGTATTGTAACAAAGCTCATTTACAAGTTAAGAATCTCCATTGCAAAGTCATGGTAAATTTCCGTAGTTAAGAATCTTGTTACAAGTTTTTTACTTGTATACATGTTTAACTCATGTATATCTTTTTAACTAATAATAATACTAATTTAAAGAAAGTTATAATTTAGTTAATTTTTTGTGCTTTTTTTAATCCTCGTAATGTAAGGTGTGTCATGAAGTCACCGAGGCCTATCAATGTTTACTAGCCATTTAGTTTATATATATATATATATATATATATATATATATATATATATATATATATAATTGCACTAAAATGTAAGAGATATTCAATTTCTTCCATGCTTAACCTAGAATTGACACATCCACTTTAGAAATAAAAATAAAATAATCATTATATGAAAAAACAATGTTAGTTATAGTAAATAACAAAAACAAATATACATATTTAGTTAGTTTTAATTACAAGCATAATTGATTATTGTTGTTGATACTACAACCAAGTATAAAATAGGTGGAAATGTATAGTTCATTTCATGTTTAATATAGAGTTGACATATTATTAACAATAAAATAATATTTCACTCTCAACTATACATAAAATATTTCAATTTTCATATTAAGATATAATTTTAATCAACATTATATAGAGAGATAAAGTAATTGAAAGTAAACAAAATAAAAAATAATTTTCACTAATTGTAATTATTTGAATATATATCTTAACTAATATATTTCAATACCAATTTCATATATATTTTTATAGAGAGATAAGGAAAAAATATAAATATATCAACTGTAAAAAATTATTTCAATGTACATGATATTCCAATGTTAATTATTTATATATTATATTAAACAATATTTTATTAGTGTGTTTCTCAATTACACTCTAAAAGAGGTTTGCACCTAGAAAGATATGATCTCTCTCAACGCTTATAGATCCAAGGTTAAAAAAGATCTATGCAAGTTACCTATGAGCTTAACATATTATTTGTAAGAATTGAATTTAGGTGAGGAAGATAAGAATCATTCCTCCCAACCATTCAAAATGAGGAGGATGATGATGATGATTAACATGCGAAAACAATGATTTATTGGATTTTAAGAAGGTAAGGTATTACTTAGTTTTCTTTAAAATTGTTTTCATATGCTTTAAAAGTATTAAGAGAAGTGTTCCAGTATCACCATAATTTTGCTAAGTTAAAAGCAGAAGAAGGTTGGTAGTGTGGAAAATATTTTTTAATTTAGATCTATTTTGAGCATATGACGCACAATCTAACACACATAATAGTTTTCATCTTGAACCCTCTTAGTGACACAAAGGTGATATATTTCTTTCATCGTGAGGGGTTTTGGGGATTTAACAAAGCCTAGTTTCACTATGGAGATCATGAGAATATATTCTTACTTTAGTAGTTTTTTATTTTTGTAGATTTGGGATGATCACCTCCTTATAATATCTTAATTTAATTTTTACCTTCAAGCCACTATCACACCACAATTTCTGTTGAACTTTTAGGTAATAATATTTTTAATAATATACTTATTTTACAATAATTATCTCATCCTTCATTCCCCACTAGTTTGGAATTTTTTTAAGGATTCAAATATTATCCCTATGTACAATATTATAGGTGACTATTCTGGTTTGAAAGTCAAACATATATAATGTAGGTGAAAATTTAATAAAAAAACATGTAATTTACTATTAAAATTGGTAAATTTTTGGTGAATGTCACCCATTTAATAATATATATGTAAAATATAGGTGAAATTTTCACCAAATTGATGAATATTTTTTTAGAAAATGTCGAAAGAACAGCCAACTCGCAAAATTTCACCCCTAAAATTTTCCTTGACAATAGTCTAGCCAAGATCAAGAATCCTTATGTCATCCTTACTTGAGCCAAAGGTGGCTTTGGCTAGAGTTTTATGTAATTTGGAAAGCTTCTTTTATTCTATTTTGTTTAACATCTTCTTATACATTAGATACCTAGTCATGATCATGCTCTTAATGGGGGAAAAGATTGCCTAGATAAGGAGGAAAAGATAAAGTGCATTCCCTTTAATTTTGAAATTATAGGTGATAAGTTTCTTTTGGATCCATTTTATCTATTGGATTGAGTAACCCCCACTTGTATTATGTTTGTGATCATATTTAATTGTTGACATAACTGGTCATAATTGGGTAGAGTTTATTCTCTACATAGATATATTGTTTCTATCATTTAGGAGATTGTTGAGGCCTCACTAGTTTGAGAGATTATCTCCAATAAGTTAGCTTCTTAGTTTGGTATGAGGTTGATATATTTTCTCAACTAAAGGATTGCATGTCCAAGATAGTTTTCCTATCTTGAGATGAAGCTTATTGTATTTCTATTTGTACAATTTCATTGTTGAATAGATCACTTCATGCATTTTGTGTGTGACACAAGTTTTCATTCTTGAACTTAACATGGTATCAAAGCATTAGATCTAGGTTTGATCCACTCATGGGAGGGCATGGGAACATGGGGATAGTAGTTAGTGCATTATGAGTATATTGTTTGCACATTATTGTAGATAAAGCTATCATGTTGAATAATGTGGGATATAAATAGATTGTATTCCATTCAAAGAATCCACCAAAAAAATGGGAAGGAAAGTCACCATTGTAGTGGGATCCATAACTGTGTAAGGGAATTTCCAACACAAAATAATGACTTTAATTTTCAAGAACAAATAGAGTTGGTTGTAGCAAGAAAAGAGGGGCAATGGAGAAATGAAAATAGATCTATAATGGTTAAGGATATATTTGCAGGTGATGATGCACTAAGAGTAGTGATTCATAAAGCCATCAAGTATTGAGATTGAACATTTGTAGCTAGTCTTGATTTTGAATCCCAATGGCCTATGTTATATTTTGATTAGAGAAGGACACCATTTATAGTCAATGATAAGATTCCATATGGAATTCTAGCCTACTTTGATGAAGAGAACATTGTCCAACAAGTTTTTGTCCACTCTATGGATGTTGGGAAGAAGATTATTCTCTTTGGAATTTCCAGGGCCTTCTCCCCCACTTGTAGTATGTACCGTGTTATGGGGTTTGTTGTGAAGGAATACGAGTTGACATGAATTAGATCGATGAAATTATTTGTGTAAGTGTGAATGAACCATTGATGATGAAGGAATGGGTTAAGACATATACAAACAACATGCATGTCAATTTTCTAGCAAATGGTTTTGTAAAGTACATCTAAGCATTGGCCCTTAAACTAATTTGTTAGAAAAAATACTGGGAATTGGATCTCAAATGTTTGCGCTAGTTTGCGATAACCTTTAATTTAAGGTTGCAAACATTAAAGAATGTGAAAGTTTCAAGGTTTCCATTGTCGAGGAAATACTCAAATTTATATAATCTTGAGTGATTTGGATGTATGGACTAGACAAAATACATCCATATGAGAATGGATGAGAGGGAAGTTGCAAAGTAATTTTAGTTTTAATTGAATATAATAGCAACTCATTTTGAAAGGTAGGCGTGGTGTGGAAATTGCCTCCAATGGCACCTCTTTCTCTAGTGTAATTCCAAATATGTCGCTTATATCCACCTAGTTGACACTTGTGCCATAACCCATATGGAGGTGCATATTTGAATGATTGATTTGGTTGGATTATTATATTTATTTTTCATGCATCTTTAAGCTTTTAGAGTCGAAAAAGCAACGGAATCAACTCACAAGGCCACTTTTACCGGGGGACTTAGTTTGGAAAATTGGGGTCTAAAACCTTTTAGGAGTAGTTTGAGGAATAAAATGGAATATTTTTGGCGTAAACCTTTGTTACTTAATATTTTCACATTTTTATGCTAATATACACAAATATACATTTTTGACGGTGCAAGAATCGCCCCAATCAGAGTCCATATGCAAAAGTTATGCCATTTGGAAGTTGAACTTCCTATTTTCACCACCATAATTCAAGAGAATGCCATGTTAGGCCTAATTATTCAAGGGAAATTGGCTACCCATGTGATCATGATGAAGAATACTCTAGAATATTCCATACTATAACTCTTGTTAAAAGTGGAAGGAGTCCAACTTAACAACTAGTGGGATATCAGGCTCTGTTATAATTGGGCCACTAGGAGTAAAAGGGGTTCAATTCTATTTGAGTGCATTTTGTTCCAAAGATGACTAGAGTAGAAAAGAGTGAATAGGGATGGAGAAAACGTAGATAATGTGTGCACTGTAGAAGCCGACAGTCCATAGGACTCACTTTTTTGTACTTGCATCCATTTTCCATTTAGAGAGAGAGCAGAAAATAGCCTCACCTTCTAGTTGGGTTTTCTCTTGAAAGGGTTTCCTAGGTTATACTTTGTGATGATTTGTGGTTTTCGAGTTTTATTTAATTATTCCCTATTTTCTGCATATAATTTGCATGCATACATCATAAACTATAATTACCATAACTAGAAATATAAGGAGAAATAAACCCTCATAGTGTATGTTTTGAATTTTCTAATATATTTTAGTAGATTTGTTGTGGAAAATTATCTAGAGGAAAATCCATTGCAGTGTGAAATCATTTTGGTATCAAATCAAGTTTCTTTGGGTATATTGTTGGGAGTTGTAGATGATCGATATTGGTTAAGATGAAAGTCACAAAATCCCAGTCATGGCCAATGAATAAGTGAATAACCCTCATGATCTCATAGAGGAGAGGCTTACATAGTTGGAAGCACAAGTTGTAAACACAAATTGTAATGTGATCCTTCTCATGATGTCCCCAATTAATAATCTCAAGATATTCAAAGAAGATAGAGTTTCTAACACACGGGTCAAATTGGAAGGGAAATTAGTAGATTAGGAATAATCAGAGAGGGAGTCTAATAAATAACTTGAAAAGGATTAATCCAGTCTACCTTCCATGAACCATTCATAGTCCCTATTCAAAATGGATGCAAAGGTCAACATCAAACTGTATAAAGGTGATATTGATGCTTTAAAACTAAATTACTAGTTACAACAATTAGAAGTTTATTTTAGTGTTCACCATATAGAAGAAGAATGGAAGATTTTCTTTGCTTGGCTAAAATTAGAGGGTTATGCCCTAACCTGTTGGGAAAGAAACATAGAGACCTCGAGGTTGGAGTGAGATCCTTGAATGACTGAGTGAGAGGATTTCAAAACCCTCATAAAGTCACAATTTTACCTTGTCGAGTATGTATAGGACAAGTGGATTTGGTGGATTACCTTAGGTAGAAGCAGGGGTAGAGTGTATAGGAGTACACCACATAGTTTAGAAAGATGGCCATAAATTTGGGTATCTACCCTAAGAACCCATATGCACTTCTCAAGTATCTATGGGATCTAAAAAACCATTTGCATAAGCAAGTATTGTTGTTCAAATCTATATCAATGGATAAGCTTTGTGTACAGGCACAATACTTAGAGAACATAAGCCAAAAGAAATGGAAATCAAATGAGTTGAAGTAGAAGGAGCACCTGGATGCTTCTAATTTGGGAAAGAACAAGTGGAAAAGGGTCAAAAGATAAAAGAGAACAACCATAACACACTAGTGCAAAGACCCCAGTAGCCACTCAACCATTGTAACATTGATGATAATACAAATGAAAAATGTTAGAAGTTTTATATAGATCTTAACTCAAAGAATAGAAAGAAAGTTGTAAAGAAGAATAACCTCATGACGATTGATTTGAAAAACCAAGTTGAAAGAAACTCAAACATTGATGAGAATATCTCCTATATATAAATGTAAAATGAGGTGAATCTAAGTAGCCTTTAGCAACAATAAGAGAATGAAAACAACCATACTCTTCCATACAAAGATATAGGTCAAGAAGAAAAATATTGATGTCATGTTCCACTTAGGATCATAACTCAAACTCATTTAGAAAATATATTCAACAAATTGGGATTGGAATTTCATGATCATTCAATCACATACCCATTGTGATGAGTAAATAAGGATGTGGAAATAAAAGTAGACAAGTAGTGCAAATCTAGATTTGCTATCATTGTTGATTTTATTAATGAAGTAGAACTAGATGTAGTTCCCCCTTATGTATGTGGAATGGTGTTTGTATGTCCTTATATGTAAATGCAATATGTAATATTCATGTCAAGAGACAAACAATACCATCTCATAAAGGACGGAGAATACTTCATCATTAATGTGCACAAGTGAAAGAATATTTTTTTTTTGGTAAGTGTTAACCAAGCCAAGAAACTGATCATTTCTAGAAAGAAGTATGTTAATTGTTTTTAAGAGAAATTTAGTTTGTGGAAGAGTCAGTAAGAGCAAAGTCATCCCTAGAGGGCTATACTATGAAACAAAGATAACAACTAGAAGAGTTTCTATATCAATACAAGGATGTTTTCTAGGAGCCTAAAGGGATACTTCCCCACAGGGAAGTGGATCACATGATACGGCTATTGTTAGAATTCTCATTTCCAAACATTAGGTTATACAGGTAATTTATTATAGAAACAAGTGAGGTGAGGAAGTAACTGTTGCAACAACTACTAGAAGAGGGTGTCATTCGACCAAGTACCTCATCACGTAAGTTATACATCATCATTGTGCCAAAGAAGGATGGGACTTGGTGGATGTGTATTGATCATAAGACATCAAAAAAATTATTCTCAAGAACAAATACCCCTTTTATAGGATATATGATTTATATTGGATTAGTTGTAGCTAGCCAAATACTTCAACAAGCTATACATAAAGTATGAATATCACCAAGTTTGATTCATAGTAGAATATATCTAGAAGTCCACTTCAAAACGAGGCAAGGTTTGTATGAGTGCTTAGTCATGCAATATTTCCTATGAAATGCACCAAGTACATTTATGAGGTTAATGAATGATGTATTGCACCATTTTATAAATTAATTTTTTATTGCCTATTTGGATGATATATTACTAGACAATGCTACCTGGGAGGATAACATGTCACATTTGACGTAGGTGCTTGAGAAATTAAAGGAGCACCAACTAGTAGAAAATATCAAGAAGTGTGGATTATCACAAAATTCCTTAGTGTATCTAGGGTATGTGATATGTGGAGGAGAGATAAAAATAGATCCTTCCAATATGGAGGCCATCATGAAGTGGTTGACGCCTATTAATGTTTCTTAGGTTGGGAGTTTTGTTGGGATAGCATGGTACCTAAGGAAATTCTTAGCCTCATTCTTAGTAGTAGTAGCACCATTCCATACCATAACATCAAGTCGAAAGAGTTTCAAGTGGGGAAAGGTTCATTAGAGTTCCTTTGAGGAGTTGAATAAGAAGATCAGTTAAGCACTAGTTCTAGCATTACAAAACTTGTGGCAACCCTTTGAAGTGTTGACAAATGTGAGTGGGTATACTATGGGAGTAGTAATGATCAAGGGAGGAAGGCTTGTATATTACCATTTTTAATTATTTCATAGGGAGGTTCTCATCTACACTACATATGATAAGGATCTCTATACTCTAGTGCAAGATGTGAAGAAGTAGAAATAATATATGGTGGGATATAAGAATGTTATCCACATAGATCACTAGCCACCACAATACCTGCAAGCCCAAAGTAAGCTACAACATACTAGGTATTATAAAAGGATGGGGTTTCTATATTAGTTTCATTTAGTGATCAAGTATAATAAGGGAAGCACAAGAAAGTTGGTCAATGTGATTTCACATCAAATATCACATCTTTGGGAACTTTGATGCACATGGATCCATTCACCCATAATGAATACAAAGAGGTGTATTCAAATGATGAGGAATTCAACCAGGTGTTTCAGTAGTTGCAGAGCCAAATTCATGTGCACAATGGTGACAACACAATTGAATACCATTTCCAAGATGTGTTACTCTACAGGTTGGATAAGTTATGTTTTCCTAAAGGTGATAAATTGTAACTAATTAGAGAGGCTCACATCTCCAAGTTTTTAGGGAAATTTGGTGTAGGGAAGATAATGGCCAACTTGTAGAGGTATGTGTATTCGCTGAATATGCAAGAACATGTATCTAGGTCCATGCAAGAACAAGCATTTAGGTCCATAAGAGGATGCATTCTTTGTTATAACAACAAACCCAGTAACATGAAAAAGAGTTCATATCATCCCTTTCCTATACCCACTCGTCCTTAGGAAAGCATTTCCATGGACTTCATGTAAGGCTTTCCCACAACTAAGAAGGGACATGACTACCTATTCATGGTATTTGAAAGGTTTTGCAAGATATGTGTTCTAATTCCTTGTAAAAATACCGTCAATGGAAAAGAAGCAACAATCTTATTCTTTAGAGAGGTTTGGGTTCACTTTTCGATACCAAGGAGCACTATTTTAGATAGGGACACAATATTTCTTAGTTCATTTTGAACTACATTATGGGAAAATATGGACATAAAGTTAAAGAGGTCTACAAAATTCTATCCATAAATAGATGGATAGATAGAAGAAGTCAATGGGACATTGGTGCAACTTTTGAGGGGTTACAATCAATAACATCCAAAGACCTGGGATTAAAATATGGTATATACACAACACTCTTATAATAGATTAATCCACACTTCTACTAGTAAGTCCCCATTTGAAACTTTCTTTGGATGTTTTCCACCTTCACCTTTGGATATCACATATGAGAAACAAGTAGGAGTGAGAGAGGAACTTATAGTGGATGCCATAAGGGAGATCCTTTTTTGAGAAGATCACAAAAATCCATCAATAGGTACATGAGACACTACAGAAGTCACAAGAAAAAATCAAGGCAAAGCATGATCAACACAAAACAAAGAGGTTGTTCGAGGTGGGAGACATAGAATGAACGTAGTTGAACAAGGAGAGGCTATAAGGTCCTTGTAAGAAAATTAAGGCTATATGATATGGTCCATTTGAGATACTAGAAAAGGTGGAAGGTAATTCCTATAGACTCAATCTACCCCGATATATGTGCATTTACTTAGTAGTGAATGTAGAGAATCTGAAACTCTATGAGCCTTCCATGTTAGATCAAGAAGAAGGATAGGTCCTACCTTCTGTGTAGGATTTGGCACTAGATGCTCAGGTAGAGTTGATAGAGGATATAGTTTTGTAGAGGAGGTACAAAACTATAAGGCATGGCTAGCATGAAATTTGGTAGATTTGGTTTAAAGGGAAATTACTTGGTAACTTAAATGGTACACCTAAGAAAAAATGGAGGAAAACTTTCTTCACCTCATTTAGCAGAAGCTTTTAGGAACCAAACACCTCTCAAAATTGGGAGGTATGATTTGGATTAGATCATTATATTTTTTTCTTATCCATATTGAAGCTTTTAGAGTGGAAACTTGGAGGAATCAACTCAAAGAACATTTTTTACCGACGGGACCCAGTTTGGCAAATTAGGGTTTGAAACCTTCTTGGAGCATTTTCAGGAAACAAATGGTATTTTTTTGGGACAAAACTTTGATGCTTAAGACTTGCATTAGTTTTCACTATTATACACATAGATAAATTTCCAATGATGTAAGAATTTCCTGAACCAAAGTCCATATACAAAAGTTATGCCACTCAGAAGTCGACCTTCTGATTTTGGCCACCATAATTACAGAGGATGCCACATCAATCCCCATTAATTATGGAAAAGAGGATTTCTACATTATCATGATGAATAATACTCTATAAGAGTCCATATTGCAGCTCTAGTTAAGAGTTGAAGGAATCAAGCCTAATCACTAGTAGGCTATCAAGTTGTGTTATAACATGGCTACTAAGAGGAAAACATGTTCCATTCTATTCAAGTACATTTTGTTCCATAGATCAGCAGAGTAGATGAGAGTTGATAGGGAGAGAGAAAGAATAGATTATTTGTGCACTGTAGTAGTCCATGATCCATAGGCCTCACTTCTTTGTACTTGTATCCATTTTCCATTTAGAGAGAGAGCAAAGAAACCTCACCTTCGGGCTAGATTTTCTCCCGAAATGGCTTCCTAGGTTATATATGTGTTCATTTTGTTGGGTTGTGTTATATTGTTTCCACGACTAGCCCACGTAGTTTACAGGGGGGCGGAGCCCCCCCTTCATTACGCCGAATGCGTAGCAGGGGGGTCACAAGGGGGTTTGAGGGGCGCGGTTAGCCCTCCTCTACGGGGTTTGGGGCAGCGCCCTGGGGAAATTTTTTTTGGACCCTATATTAGGTTAGGCAGACCTACCTATGGTTTTGTGCATGGTTTTCGCACATGGTTTTGGACGCGATGGTTTTCGGTCCATGGTATTGGATGCTTCGGCATGTATAAATATGTATTGTAACATTGAAAGGAACATAATGAAAAATCAAGTTGGTAGTCCCGATTTTGGGATCCAGGGGAAAATCTCTGTGTATATGTGTTTTATGTGTTATGCTCTCGCATTGTTTATTTTCTATGTTTTAGAATTCATATGCAGGTAATTTTTGTATGGGGTTAAAACCTACATTTGGTATCAGAGTTATTTTGGCTTCAAGGGGATGCCTTTATCGTTGAGGGGTTTCGCTCGGGCCTGTGGTAGACCCTGTTTAGTGGGAGATATACGGGATCGATTATGGTGGTGAAAGAATATGGCAAGCAATGGAAAGATAGAGATCGAGAAATTTAATGGTCAGAGTTTTGAGTTGTGGAAACTCAAGATGGAGGATCTGTTGGTGGATAAAGATCAGTGGATCGCTGTAGATCAGGGTACTAAAACAAGGGGAGTGTCCGATGAAGAATAGAAGAAGTTGGATCAGAAGGCAAAGAGCACAATATGATTATGTGTCTCAGATTCAATATTGTTGAATGTATCAGGGGAAGCTAGGACTAATGCTTTGTGGGTCAAGTTAGGGACTTTGTACCAATCTAAGTCTCTGGTGAATAAATTGTTCCTACAGAAAAATCTGTATAACTTGAGGATAAAAGATGGAGACTTAGTGATAGAGCATCTGAACGCATTTAATATTGTGGTAAGTCAGTTATTATCTATTGATATTAAAATTTTAGATGAAGATAAGTGCATCAGTTTGTTGTGTTCTCTACCAGATTCGTGGGATAGTCTGGTTATTGCAATAGGTAGCAATGCAACTACCTTGCAGTTTGGTGAAATAGTCTCATCCTTGCTGAGACAGAAAAATATGGAGTGCCAGAATGGTGATGCCTTGTCTATACGAGAACGGTCCCAGAATAGAAACAAAAATAAGTCATTGAGTGGGAGATCTAAATCTCCA
This sequence comes from Pinus tabuliformis, assembly GCA_031772625.1. NCBI lineage: Eukaryota > Viridiplantae > Streptophyta > Pinopsida > Pinales > Pinaceae > Pinus > Pinus tabuliformis. The sequence continues at coordinate 832,008,129 of CM062819.1, read as the reverse complement.
GGAAAACCTATAAAGGTGGTTTGCTAGAAATGCAGAAAGGAAGGGCACTACAAAAGGGACTGTAAATCTAAAGCTCCTGACAGAGCAAAGGGATCTGATGATGCTCCTTCTGTAAAGGTGAAAACCACCTTCGATGAAGGTGGGGATGTGTACTTGGCTTCTTCAAGTACACATGTATATCATGAGGCATGGTTGATTGACTTAGGTGCACCCTTTCACTTCACTCCCCATAGAGAGTGGTTCTGCGAGTATGAGAAATACGATAGTGATGATGTCTTCTTAGGGGATGGTAGGAAGGCTAGAATCGTTGGTCACAAAAAAGTAAAGTTGAAGTTGCAAGGTGGGAGGGTTAGAACACTTCTGAGTGTTCTGCATATTCCTGCATTTACTAGAAATTTGATTTCTGTGAGTAAGCTGGATGATGTAAGTGTAAAAACAGTGTTCGAGAAGGATACCTGCAAGATGGTTTGGGGAGCACTAGTATTAATGCGAGGAGTTTGGCTTGGAACTCTGTACAAGCTGCAATGTAGCACTGTTGTTGATGGGTTCAATAGTTCTATGGTTCTTGAAAGTGGAGCAGAAAATCTAGTGGTCTCTGGAGAGAAGACCATGCTGTGGCATCAAAGCCTTGTCTTATCTATTGCTTATAGGAAAAGGCTAAAGTGTTTTAAACTGTTGTTCTAGATATGGCTACTTATCTAGGGAATTAGTATTTATCCGTAGATACCAAATTCTCCAAAACAAATTGGTGACTCTGCTGGGGAACGATTATCATTCCAAGTAGCTTATCCACATCCTATGACACTCTAGCAGACCTTACTTCCTTTCATTGATTGTATTTCAGCCTTGTTGAAGTGTTATTTGGTAAAAAATTGAGGTTAGATGAGTCTTGCGTGGCCTCTCAGGAATCAACACAGGCTTGGCCAGGGGACAGTGCTCTGTAGAGCACCCTTGAGTGAGAGGCAATGCTCTGCAGTGTACTTAGGCCCTCTTTGACCTGTGATGATCCACCTTAGGGAAAATTTTCACCTTTGGATTGGGTTTTTCCTCCAAATTTCCCTCTGTTTATACTTGCTGAAAGATCAATTATTGTAGTATGTCTCTGAAATCAACTTGTATTTACTCTTTCCAACCCTACTTTGACTTTATTGATTAATGTTTCTTAAATGTTTTCTTTGCCATTATCCATCCATAGTCAAAGTTAGATTATATTCGATTAATCTTTGTTCGAAAGAAAGTGTCGTAAAAGTCTTCTTTTCCTTCGAAACAAAACTGTCGTAAAGTCTTCGTTCTTGTTAAAGTTTGATTGATTGTATGTGCATTAGTTTCCTTTTTGTTCATCATAACATTAAGAGAATAGAAAAGAAAAACTTGTGTCGTTCATATTGTAGTTTGTGAATGCTTGAAAGGAATAGCTAGGGAAATTTCATTAGATGTGCTCTTTGCTCTTTGTCAAAGATCTGATTGCTCTATCCCTATTAGCTAGGATTTTCATTGTTAAATTGAATGAGAAGAATTCTTATCATATTAGTTGCATTTTAAGTATTTCAAACATACATCATGTGGTGAACCTTGAAAGGTAAATTCTAAAGAAAATCAACTTAAAATTTATATGAATTTACCTAATGGAGCATTTTCACCTAACGAAAAACATTTAGTGGTTCTAGGCTAGAGACGTGTTCCAGCATCGTAAAACAAAGCAGTTGTCTCTAAATTGTCTGTAATACATCTCGAGTGTGATACCTCATTCCATGTACGTGAGTATATCGTAGCTTGTCCACATACCTTCGGGTATATAGGGCGGTGTTATAGTACATAAAGTATATGGGAATGCTCTCACTGTGTGGTTTTACATTAGACAACGCTTATACGAATTGGGCCTCCACGTACTTTCGGGTATATATGGGAGGACAAAACTAGGTTTCTATCCATCCTTAGGCAATTGAGTCGGCCGCCTTGTACACTGTGATAGACCAAACACAGCATTCGAGGAGATTGCCTGCCCATACTTCTTGGTTCACTAGGAGGTATTTTGCAGTTCACAGTTGCTTGGTAAACCTTTTTCCTAGATTATCCTTCTTTTGTTTTTTTATGTTACTTTGATTAAAATAAAATTAATTCACCATGGATAACATCCTCCACGCTCACTCCTTAGTTGATCTTAGGTTGAAACATATGGCGACAAATCTAGAGTCCACTGATCAAGGAATTCCTTTTGATGGGAATCCTAGTCCTTTTCCTCCTTTCAGAATATTGGTGCTCCTTATATGGCTACATTATCCCTACCAAGATTTACCATTGGCTTACCAATATGGTTGTCTTCAACCTCCTTGGTTCAAAATGTCGTGATTTCTCCACAATCGAGTACTCCTCCAACTGGAAAAAATCAACCTCCAGTTGACCCTTTGCCTTCTTCCTCGATTGTTTCTTCCTCCCCTTCTTCCTCTTCGCTTGTTGAAAGTATTGGTACTAGTAACCAAGTGGCTAAGAAGAAGAAAAAAGGGACGAAGAAGAAGAAGAAGCAAATTCAGTAGAGGGGCAACCAAGCAACCATTCTGTTGAATGCAACATCTGATGAGAAATCGTCTGTCAAGCCTCACAAAGTTTGATATCCATGCAAAATTTGTGTGGGAGACCATCTTCTTCGAAATTGTCCCAATATTCCTCAGATCTTAGAAGAATGGTCTTCTCGTTCACATCATCCTATGTCATCAACTTCTGGAGATCATGTTGGTGACACACCATCAACTAGAGGTAGTAAAGTTCATGGAAAGAAGGGTAAAGTTAAGTGTCCCTGTACATTATGTGAAGGGAATCACCCCATTCACCTTTGTCCCTATCTGGATGAAGCCAAAAAAGTGTTGGATAACCATCCTGCTTCTCCGCAATGACTTCCATTTGGCTACAGGAGACTCTCCCTTAATCCTTCACTAATTGATGAATTGACTTACTCAAATCAACCGTTGGTCAAACCCACTCTCTCTAAAAGTGAATCCTATGAGTCTATACCCGACCCAAATCAATAGGTCGAGGTAATAGTTGACCTGATTTCACCTTCAGTTAATCGTACCTTTCCCGAAGAGAGTGAATACGATACCACTTAGGTTCTTTTTGTTTCTTCATATTCAAATGAGCTTGGCGGCAATCCTCCTGTTCCATCAAGACATGAGGAAAATCCTCCCGTTCTCGTAACTCAAGGGGATAATTCTCTCGTTCTTATGGTGCCCCCTCCAAGTAGTCTGGTCACTTCTTTTGATTGGAATTGATTGGCAGGATTCCGTCTTCCTTCTTATGTGCCTTTCCAGATCATAGTACAGGTATGATTGTATCTGGCACTATTATAGATGAAGGTGCATCTGTGAGTATCATTTCCTCTATTGCTTGGCAAGCGCTCGGTTCGCCGTCACTTGTGCCTGTTACCCGAAATCTGTTGGCTTTTAACAGAGGAACCAGTCAACCATTAGGGATCCTTCCTCAATTGCCTATTACTTTGGGAGGAAAAATCATTTATCTGTATGTGATGGTAGTCCCAGGCCCTCTAGATTACAATTTACTTCTTGGGCGCGGCTATGTTTATGACATGGGAGCTATTGTTTCAACACTCTTTCGAGTAATGTGTTTCTTGCATGAAGGCAAAATTGTCACCGTTCACCAAATTTCATTTCCTGGTCCAAATATGGCTTTCAGTCAACCATCTCCCCTAAATGGTCCTTTTGTACCAATGGTATCATCCCCACCACAGGTTAATTATGTGGCAACCCGTTCCATGCCTACATCAACTAACGATCAATTTAGTGATGTTGTACATTATGTACTGAGGGCATTGGAACTAGATATTAGTTTCCTTGATACAGATCCCTTCCAGAGCATTGCTCTCCCATCATATGAGAACCTCTTGGAAGTCATGACCTCATATGGGTTGTGATCAAGGAATATGAGGATAGTTCCTTGTCTTGTGTCAACCTCGTTAAAAAATGAAACCAAGGATATGAGGATAGTTCCTAGTCTTGTGTCAACCTCATTAAAAAATGAAATAAGGAATATGAGGATAGTTCCTTGTCTTGTGTCAACCTCGTTAAAAAATGAAACAAGGAGTATGAGCATAATTCCTTTTCTTGTGTCAAGCTCGTTAAAAAATGAAACAAGGAGTATGAGGATAATTCCTGGACTTGTGTCAACCTCATTAAAAAATGAAACAAGGAGTATGAGGATAGTTCCTGGTCTTGTGTCAACCTCGTTAAAAAATGAAACAAGGAATCTGAGCAGAGTTCCTTGTCTTGTGTTAAGCTCATTAAAAAATGAAACAAGGTCCCAAGTTCCAAGTCGAGTCTTTGATTAGATCTCGTAAAATCCCAGTTGAGTCTTTCACTTGATCTCGTAAAAGAACCTTCATTCCATCCACCTGATAGCCACAAGTAGTCTAATTAGGTGAATGTAATGAAGGTTGGGGGGCATGCACCTCGTGGTAAAGTTAAGTTTACCTGTAGGTTATGTGAAGGGAATCACCCCATTCACCTTTGTCCCTATCTGGATGAAGCCAAAAAGGTGTTGGATAATCGTCCTGCTTCACCATAGTGACTTCCATCTCATTACAACAGACTCTTCCTTTCATCATGCTAGGGGCATGTAAACCAATCTCAAGCATAGTTTTTCATTTCAAGCTTGTGTAAAAATGAAGCTGAATCCAAGCATAGTTTTTTATTTCAAGCTTGTGTAAAAATGAAACTGAATCCAAGCATAGTTTGTCGTTTCGAGCTTGTGTAAAAATGAAACTGAATCCAAGCATAGTTTTTCATTTTAAGCTTTTGTAAACATGAAACTGAACCCAAGAATAGTTCCCTGTGGTTCAAGCTTGTGTAAAAATGAACCCATTTCCATTTTTAACCCTAAGGATTGCCTTTCTATCAGCCTCTTTCGTTAGATGAGCCTTGGTTGTTTTCATCCCATCGCCACCATTCCTTTGGCCGATCATATGCTTTCACTTGGTTGTTTCACCCTTTTTGAGGAACAATTGCAATGATTGGTCTTATTAGCCAACCTCTTCACATAAATCAACATCTTTTGAGAAGTTCCAACATCACTGAAACCAGTTGCTATCCTAGACACCACTCGTTCCTCAAAGTGGAGTCCTATTTAATCTCTTTTCAGACTCTCTAAACATGAAAAGATTGCCAAGCGCTTGTCCTTTTCAGCTTGTTAATGGATTGGAAATGACATCTACTCAGTATAAGTTTAACCCTTTTTCGGGCTGAGATAGATTAACTACGAAAAAGGAATACGTTGAACAGGTCAATAGGTTCTCTCTTATATTGTTTTACTCTTTTTCGGGCTTGAGAGACAAATCTACGAAAAAGAACTTGTGGAGTTTTCTTTTTGTCCCTTTTCAAACTCTCTAAACATGAAAAGGACCGAGTTATCTTTATCGTTAAACTCGTTAAAACATCAAATAGTGACAAACTTGTCCATCTAGGCAAGACCGAGTTTCACCTTCACTGGACTCGTTAAAACATCACATAGCGATGGATTCACCCGAAGGGTGGAATTATAAGACAAGCATATGTTATCCTCCTCAAGCTTGATAAAAATAAAGAGGTATTGGTTAGGAATGATTGGGGAAAATGGGAAAAAGGGGAAAGCCACTTTATGGTAGCAGGTCGCTCTTGAACATGACACTTTCACTCCATCACCGTGACTATTTGGGTTGGGTTATCAACTTCATGGTTATCATACCATTGGTCTATCATAACATCCATCACTTTGTTTTGGTTCAATGCTACCAATTCATTTTAGTGTCGCCGACATGTTCAAGAGAAGTCATCCAATCAAAATTCATCCTTTTCAATACCATAAACCTTCATTTTCATGACCGCCATTCCTGAACTTTGTGTCATCAGTCAAATTCTATCTCCAAAATCATTACACTCGTTTGGTGTCGTTGATGTGGGATACATCAAGGCCCTCCTGCGATGAGTCGCTTCTTGTCTACATCAAACACATTATCCAAGAAGTTGACTTAGAAACACCCTTCCAGTAGCTTGAGGCTTTCATACATCAATGGTAGGTTTCTCGCTTCCAGCAATAGGTTGACATCAATGGCCTTCGACCGAAAGACTTTGTGTGGTGTTCGACATCAAATCATCCATTCACACCATGCAAAATGTACTGCAGTACCTTGAGGATCATTATCATTATCGGTGATTTCTCTCGCATCTGTTAACAACTTACATCATTGGCTGGTAATCAGACGGTGTCTTCCTATGTTCGACTTCAGATCATATATTCACATGGTTAGATTCGTACTTGAGCGAATGATTGAACGAGATAGAAGACCCCGAATCTAGTTTCATCCATCCAGGCTGCGATTTCAGGAGTACTAAATCACATGTACAATGGTTTTACATTGATGGTCATTCTAATCATGGGTCTATATCTGTAGACGACTGTTTATGTACATGTAATGAAAGTTTATAAGCTGAGCATAGGTATGCTTTCCCTCAGCGATTCATGTAAAAATAAAAATATCATGATATATGTATTGTAATTGATGCAGGTCACCTTCCACTTCGAAACCTCTTCATCACATTATAAAGCATTTCATTCGACATTTGAATTTTTCGACTTCATGCTTTAGGGGGCAGCTATTGCAGATCCATTTGGGCACATCACTCCCATCATCCATATTAGTTTTTTAGGACTCATCAAAGCGTAATTTTCAGTTTCTACATGCCCTAAAACAAGTCACCCTTTTGAATGCCTTCTTCCCAGACAATTTCATGACATGAAGACATCCTGAAATGATCTCTAGAGGGACTAGCGTAGGTAGTCCCATGTAAGGGTGCGCTGCAGAGCAGTTGAGTCCATGACAGGGTGCTCTGCAGAGCACTTAGGCCTCCTTTCACTTGCACTAGGAGAGTTTGAGTGAAATTCACATAGGGTTTGGGGAATATTCTTATCTTTTGGAGTCATCTAGAAGGTTCCCTCACTTATCAACTCCTATGAACTCGAAAATGGATGAAGAATGAGTTAAGATCCATCCTATCCTCTCATCCCTTCCTCCATGGAACTAATTCTAGGTATGGAAGGCCATTCAATACCACCATTTATGACAAAACCTCATTCATCTCCCTATAAATTGACCACTCATCTAAGTGATCAGGGGTTGGACTATGTTGAATTGTAAGGAGATAATGTTGTTATGATCGAGAATTGCCTTTGAGACAAGTATTGTTATGCTACAAGTTTGTCATGATTTTGATGTGATGTGGATGGGATCCAAGCTAGAGGAATGACTTTGAATCAAACATGATGGTTGTAATTCCTTCTTCTATTCAATAAATTATTTGAACCTTTTTCCCATATGTTTGTATTGATATATGATGCTTATATGTGTGTGAATGCATCTGATTCTATTTACTTGTATTCAATGGATCTTTTGCTTTGATCGATTCTTTGTCTTATGTTTGTGTTTACAGGTACTTCTCAAGCATGTTAAGTACGGGAAGGAGCAACAAGATTAATACAAAGGAGACAAGAGGAAATCAGAACTACAAGTAGGTCTTCTCATCTTCTTTGTCTTATCTATTACTTATAGGAAAAGGCTAAAGTGCTTTAAACTATTGTTCTAGATATGGCTACTTATCTAGGGAACTAGTATTTATCCATAGATACCAAATTCTAAAAAACACCAAGGGAGTAAAGAACCAAGTTGGATAGTAAATCTAAACATTTCATCTTTATTGGGTATAAGGAGGGTTTAAAGGGTTATAAGCTTTGGAACCCAGTAACAAGGAAGGTTGTGTACAGCCGAGATGTGGTGTTCAGAGAGGTGAAAGATGTTACTAAACATGAAGTCCCATCAAAGGAACCTGAGAAGATAGAGTTTGAGCTAAAGGAGGAAGAATCAGACTCTACAATAGAAGAGGAATCAAAAGATGAAGAGCCACAAACTCTGGTTGTGAGAAGATCAGTTCGAGAAAGAAGGTAGCCAGAAAGGTATAGTCTATCTGCTTTCTGTTCAAATTTTTCTTTATCTATTACTGATGACGATCTCAGAACTGTGAAGGAAGCAGTAGATTCAGAGGATGGAAAACTCTAGAAAGAGGCCATGGTTGATGAAATGGCATCTTTGCACAAAAATGAGGCTTGGGATCTGGTGGAGTTGCCGGCTGGGAGGAAACCCATTGTCAACAAATGGGTGTTCAAGAAGAAGACAAATGCAGAAGGAAAGGTGGAGAAATACAAAGCTCGGTTGGTAGAAAAAGGTTATTCCTAGGTGTCGGGAATTGATTTTGGTGATATTTTTTCTCCTATTGCGAAGGTAGCTTCTAGTAGATTACTTTTATCTGTTGCTGCTGCTTTTGATTTTGAGGTAGAACAGATGGATGTGAAGACAACATTTCTTCACAAGGATCTGGAAGAGGAGATCTACTTGAAGCAACTTGAAAGCTTTGCAGTGAAGGGTAAGAAAGAAATGGTATGCAAGTTAAAAAATTCTATGTATGGGTTAAAATAGTCACCAAGGATGTGGTATCATAAATTTAATACATTTATACAGGGACTTCGCTTCACCAGAAGCAAAGTAGATCACGGGGTGTATTTTAAATTAATTGGTGACCATGTTATTTATTTGGTCATGTATGTGGATGATATGTTGCTGATTGGAAATGACAAAGAAATTATCCAGGATTTTAAGACCCAATCGTCCTCCAAATTCGACATGAAAGATCTTGGTGCTGCAAACTATATTTTGGGCATGGAATTTAAAAGAGATTAGGCAAAGAGCAAGCTTTGGTTAAACCAGAGGAAGTATTTTGAGACAATACTGCAGAGGTTTAATATGCAGAATAGTAAATCGATGAAGGTTACTATTCCTGTAGGTGTGAAGTTATCTGTTGAACAGTGTCCCAAGACACAAGAAGAGGAAGAGGACATGTCCCGTGTTCCATATGAAAGTGCAGTCGGTAGCCTGATGTATGCAATGGTCTATACTTGACTAGACATTGCACATGCAGTGGGAGTATTGAGCAGGTTGTCAAAACCAAGGAAGGAGCACTGGACAACAGTGAAGTAGGTTTTCAGATATTTGCGTGGCACTAGTGATTATGGTTTGTGCTACCAAGGAAGACCAGGATTGGACAAAGTGTTGGATATTTGTGGCTTTGTTGATGTAGACTGGGCTAGAGATCTGGATCAGAGAAGATCTACAAGTGGGTATGCATTTAACCTATTTGGAGGTGCAGTCAGTTAGATGAGTAAGAAACAATCTGTAGTGGCACTATCAACTACAAAGGTAGAATACATGGCAGCCACTCATGCAAGAAAGGAAGCAGTTTGGTTGCAGATATTGTGTTCAAGTATGGGGTTAGTACAGGGAGCTATAAGGTTAGACTGTGACAACCAAAGTGCAATTTTCTTGGAAAAGAACCCTGCTTATCACTCAAAGACAAAGCACATTGATGTTCAATATCACTTTATGAGGGATATGATAGAAGACAAAAAGGCGTTGCTAGTAAAGGTGGACACTTTGAAGAATACTGTGGATGCATTGACAAAATTTGTGAGCTCTGAGAAGTTCTCTTGGTGTAGAGAAACAATAGACGTTTCAGGGCTGGATAAATGACTATGCTCTCCTGTGGCCCCCTATGGAAAGAAAACAACAAGTGGGAGAATGTTGGGTTGTGTTATATTGTTTCCATGACTAGCCCACGTAGTTTACAGAGGGCAGAGCCCCCCCTTCATTGCGCCGACTGCACAACAGGGGGTCACAGGGGTTTTGAGGGGGGCGATTAGCCCTCCTCTACGGGGTCCAGGGCAGCGCCCCGGGGATTTTTTTTTTTGGACCCCATATTAGGTTGGGCAGACCTACCTAGGGAGAGAGGAAGAATAGATTATTTTTGCACTGTAGTAGTCCATGATCCATAGGCCTCACTTATTTGTACTTATATCCATTTTCCATTAGAGAGAGAGCAAAGAAACCTCACCTTCGAGCTAGATTTTCTCCCGAAATGGCTTCCTAGGTTATATATGTGTTCATTTTTGGTTTTATAGTTTTATTTCACTGTTCTCTATTTTCTAGATAACTAGAGTTTGCATGGTTATGCAATAAATAATAATTAATAGATACACAAATCTAAGGAGAAATAATCCCTCATAATGCAGATTTCAATTTTTATAATATATTTTAGTACATATGCTATGATGAATTGTGCAATGAAATATCCATGGTATTTTATGAATCAATGATTGAAGGAGGGACATGAACAATAGATGGATCATCTGACTCACCAACAAAAGCCTTAACGATTTGACATTGGTTATTAATGTTAAGTGAAGCTTCCAATGAAAGAACTATAGCTTGGAAGATAAAGCCTACGAAAAACTGAGTGAACATGAATGGGTTGAAGCAAATACATTTGTTGGCAAATATTCACAATGAAGGAATATGCAAAAGCTCATATCCAAGCTTCATTATAAGGCTACCTAAGATGTTGTAGAATTAATTAAGACTCCACCAATGGTGCTTATGGAAATATTTGGCCATGGTAAAGTGAAATGTATCTTTGAATTTCTTTGGAGTTTGTGAAGAGAAACATATTGAACCTACTCAACTTAATATGTGATGCATTGTTAGAATTATGTAGTCTAACAATTGCAAGATGGTGTATGGAAATTCCAATGAATAACTAGTTAATGATGTCTTAGAATTAGATACATTCATATTGATCATAGATAACTCAGTGTAGTGGTTTTGTTAGAATGATCTAATCTAACAAATATCATGTGAATCCAAGATGAAAATTGAACTAGGCAAAGAGAAAGGAAACTAAATTCATTCCATGGTGGATGATAATGTTGAAGTGGATGTGAGGAATAAGTAAATAGTGTACCAAAGATAAGGTTCTAGAAGAATGCAAAGAAAATAGAGAAGGAGATGACAATGTATATCTTTTGTGGATGTAGTTCTACAATGTTTTGTAAACCTCATTGCTAAGCCTACTTTGTAAAGAAGTGTTGTAGATGGAAATAAGTTCTAGATATGTGTTTTGATCCATTAATTGTTTTTTGATTAGTGAACTATAAGTCTTGATTTCCAATTGAAAAGAATGTAAGATTGCTATGAATACATATTATATCCAAACTACTTTCCCAGATATCTGGTGATCACAATGTAAGTCACCCATGTATCTTCGTAGATGGAAGTATGTCCATAGGATGGCTAAATAATTTGTATTCATGCTCATATTAATGTTGGGCCTTGGAGTATAATAGGTTATTAGTTAATATGAGGTATTAGTGGTATGATTGGTTCTAGATGGTATATGATAACATTTATTTAGGTGAAGGGAGGAGCATGGACACTTTTTGAGGTGGAAGTGAGTTGTACTTGTCTTTCTTACCAAGTGTTGATTGTAGGATGAAGCTTTGAAGAGGAATTATGAATTTGTAGTAGGGAGGACATATAAGTTGTAACCACCTCCCACCCCCTTAGGAATCTTAGGTTATAAGTGGGTTACATTTTCATTTTAACCTAACCTCCAAGGTTTGTTATGAAGATGGGATTACAAAATATCTCCCATCACTAGGTCCAAAAAACTCAAAACTAATACCATCATTTCATTCAACTTTTTGAGATATTTCCAACAATATAATTTTATCTCAATATGACTCTGTAGATTGTCAACTATGCTCATTGTAATTTTTCTAATAGGAAGGGTCCACATTAGTCCCTAGATATTTGAATGGCACCCATGTGGCCATTTCCTAACTCACGTGGCACTGTTTCAACTGCATACCTGTCCATCGAGTCACTTTCATTGTTGTGTGCCACCCTAAGGTATGAAACTACCATGACCAAACAATTGGTAGTGTGAACCACACCAACAATGGTTTTTAATTTGAGGAAGGGGGGGATCAATTACAAATAGGTAGTCTGGCACTAAACCCAAATCCACCCCCTGCTTGTTATCCATTGACCACGAGCCCCCCCCGCCCTAATCAATATCAATCGTGTATCTCTATTGCAAACCTCCACTTTCTTCCTTTGAAAATCCTGATGGCACAAAATCCTGCAAGCTCGATAGGGTCCACCCCTAGGACGCCTCACCCCAAGCCATGTCATCTCAACATCAGGCTCTCATCTTTCGCTCTGATACTCAAACCCCAATTGGATGTTGTCGAGGTATGAAGTTCGAGATTTGACAACATCCATCCATTGTAATCTCTTGAGGGGTTTTGTCAAACATGTAGGACTATTAGTATTTAAAATGTTTTTTAAGACATGTAGATGGAAAGGGGGAATGAAAGTGAAGAAGCCATGGCTATGGATGGGAAGGGAGAAATTTTTATTCTAGTCTTTGAATCTTATAGTTGTATCTTATAATAACATACTTAAAGAAAACAAAGGAGGAAAACCTAATTTTATTAATCAAGATGATTTGAAATGTGCCCACCATTACATGTACATTAGGACCTTCCCAATGTATATTTGTTTAATATTAAATTAGTACCAACTTGGCTTGATCAATTTTGACATGAGCACATGTTTTCCAAGTGATTTACCATCAACTAAAATAGGAAATGTAAGAGCAATTCCAATGCAAGCTTACATTTCAATGGGGCATTGATTCAATAGTAAAGAACAATCCATTGTTTCTATTTAGTAAGTGTCCTTTGTCTAGTGACAATGTATTTGGTCTAGGTGAAAGTCCAAAATGACTTTCGTTAAACATTTATCCTTGGTGTGGAATTTAGCTAATTATAGCTAGGTACAAGTCCTATATACTTCAACGAAATATCTATGCCTATTTTGGGATCCTAGATAAATTTGATCCATTCTAAGTGAGAAATTACAATAAAATGTTCAAAAGAATATTAAATTCTAAAGTATAGTTGATAATAATTAAAAACCATAAACCAAACTTCTTACTTTAATTGATAAGAAACATGATTCCTCACTCATATAAACCTAGATTTGGAACTATGAAAAAAATACCCTAAAATTCAAACTTTATTGTGGAGATATACATCAAATTAAGAAAAAGAAGAAGAGAAGGTATAATAAAAATAGGAAAATAGGCACAAGCATCTTTAAGAGAGGAAAATATTCATTTGACATCAAGGTTGCATACCTTCCATGCATTTTCCTAGAGCCAGACAAACCCATATCCTTTGAACAACATGTAACCCTGTCAACAACAACCTGGTAATGCAATTTGCATTAATCTCTCTCTATATATGGCTAATCTTGAATCAACCTCTACACTTCCTGGAGACTTGGTTGAGTTATAGTATGGTTATATTGCAATGTTCACCTATTATATGTATAAAGTTTCTCCTACTATGCACGCCCTAACAAACAATTGGGACTAAAAGAACTTGCCAAATTTAATCCAGAATCAATTTACAGAGACTAATATTTAATCATAGGATGCTTCCTTATTTTTTATAACAATAAAACAAATCACATATATGTTTTATGCTAATGTTAAGGGTATAAATGTCCTTGATGCAAATCATATACTAAATCATGATTGTAGTACTCATCCATATTAATAATAAATAAGATCAACAAGTTATCTCACCTCCAAAAATGCTAATGTAAGCATACACCTTGAATAAGGTTTGTGCATTTGTCCCAACATGTAGTTAGGTGATCATGCACTACTTGTGTCTAATAATACATGAACCATCTCAATATGCTACAAAATATGCACAATAATATGCTATAGAAGATTATCCATCTTTGCTAAGTTGTAGAAAGTAGCAAGCACATTGGGGAAAGTCGCCACTATAACTCACAATAAGGTAGTAAACTTCAACCTCCCTATTGTAGGTTCAGCCAAAGGAATGTGTAGAATTTAAGTGACAAGCCCCTTCCATTCATCATAGGAGATGTAACGAAGTTGATTCCTTGATGTCACCCCCCATTATAGTCATTCAACCTTGCTATAATTTTCCTAATACCTCACACTATCCTCTGAGAGAGTAGAAACCTAAATCTTAAGATCCAGTGCACTTCCTATTGAAAAATAAAGAGAAATATCAATTATATCAATCTACATGGCCAATATACCCTATCATATCTACAATAGAAAAAAATTTGAACATGAAAGTGACCCTAAGAAAGCCATTAATTCTTCGAAAAACAACTATGGAAGCTATGGAATAAAAGCACATACTTGGTCAAGATGCTTCCTCTTGGCTTGCTCCATTTCCCTTCAAGTTAGCTTTGTGAAGTGATATTATAGAAGGGTGGCAGACACCTTACTTCTTGCAAATACCTTCTATATATAGAGATACATCCTCCTCCACCTTGTGTATGTGCCTTCAAACCCTTATGCAATAAGAGTATCCTTGATCATTGGGAGGAAGAATAACCCTCCTTAGATATGATAAATGTGGTTTGCTATTGTTGATGCATGGAATAATGGAACCCTTGGACCATGGTTGTAAAGGGAGGGAGGAGGGCCACAAGCAAATGGCTAGGTAAGAATTGAGGTAGGGTTTTGTGTGTTGTTTATTAATTTTGGCTCATGGTAGTGGCACATGAGCCTCATGAAAAGTTGAGGCATGCATGAGTTCAAGCGCTTTATTATTTTAATTGTTTATTTTATTTAACATTTAAAAAAAGTTAATAATATTTTTTTAATATTTACATATAAGGGTTAATAATTTTTTTTATTATTAATCACATTGTTTTTATAATTTTTTTATTAATCATTAGTAAAACTTAATTATAATATTTGTGTACCTAAATTTAATTTAAATCAACATTAATTAATTAGCTAATGAAATGGACTAATTAAGATGAATTAATTACAAAAGGGAATAATTAATTATTGTTAATTAAATAAATACTTGGTAAAAATTATAACACTAATATTATTTTTTCTTCATAAAAGAAACCCATATTTCAATTCATATTTAAAAGAAAAGACATTTCTCATATACACATGTAAGTGTGCATTCACTTGGATCCGCTTAGATCCGTGATTGGCTAAGAAATAAAACAGTTACATATGTTAGTAAATCATAAAAAAACGTTCTTCCCACAAACTCCCTGTAAATAGAAATAGAACTAGAAAATAAAAAGTAACTATAACACAAGGGGGGAGATCAGGTCATGTAGTCGCTTATCTTCCTGTTCTTTCCTTTCTTTTTCTGAGCATATTGCCAATCCACAACTTTGGGTTCCACTAGAACTAAAGCCATGTTATTAAAATATGTCTCTCGGAAAATCTCTTTATTCGAATCAAAGCTGTTCAAGATGTGGACACACTTTGTTCCCACAATGCCATCCTCTTTGTGTACCAAATTTATCTATTGATCCGTCTCTTGCTTTTTTGTTAAACCTGTCCATACTTCACATTGTCTTTGTCTTCTACATCAGATAACAGTGGATCTAAGAATTTCCACCCCTTTCACTTGTGCACCTTTTTCTTTTTAGAGCCCTTTTTAGCCTATGAGAAAGAATTTTGAAGATGTCCCATTTGAAAATAAAATCAACATCTAAATGTCGTATTCTCATAGTCTAACGATTAAGACCATTGAAAATTTTGATGTTTCAAGATTATATGATCTGGTAAGCCTTTGCTGAGGTATATTTTTACACATATTCTAGCAACGATAAGAATACATTTCTTTGTTATTTCCATGTTGCTCTTTTTGAAATTGCCCAAAGTATTCTCAATGCCCTCTAAAACCTTGTAGTGCCAAAAAGGAAGAGTCTCACCCAAACCGGTAGAGTTTTTACAGCCATATTTGTTGCATCAAATTCCTGAAACCATGGAGTAATAAAGATCCATGCTCTACCCCAAAACCATGGTCCTTCATTTAACGCAAAATCAGATCCTCTTGTGTGATAAATTGTATAATGAAAAAAACCATTGGGGCATAAAAATTTGTCAAAATTGGTTGTCCAAGTAGAGTAAACCCACTAATGCAAGTATTCTGGCTTGGGCCAAAAGCCATTAAATTTTCAAGTAACCACCTTAGAATGCATAACTCAGAATAAAGAATTCACTTCTAGAATATTTACTTCCAAGGTGGGGGTTTCTCCATTTGGTCAACAATTTAAGGACTTGGTATGTTTTGCATCTAATCTATTAGGGATGGAGGCTTCCCATTCACAACCTCTTTGAAAGAGGGAGATGTTCCTGTAGTTTTCCTGGAGATTGAAGCTCCAGATCTGGAGGAAACTCCTCTCTGTCTTGTGTTTACGGTTACTGTTGAGTTTCGACTGATATTGTAATCTTAGAGCTAGTAATGTTCATTGAGAACCTTTCCCTCATATAGTATATAGTATATCTTAGTCATGTACAAGAATACCCCATTTTTTCCTATGTATTTTTTCTTAAATAAAACATAATCCTAACTTCTGATCCATACTATGTATGTTATTCCTTTCAATTTTTGATCCATACTATGTATGTTATTCCTTTCAATTTTTTTTTATGAAAATCTAGAAATGTATCTGCTCTACGTTATCCCTTTGATCAAGCAACATAAACTCTAGGGAGAGTGTTGAGACATGTTGTGAGAATGTATGAATACTCTTTGCCTAGAATTCAAAGCATAATTTTTTATTCACACTGGAATGTGATAAGGTCACATAACAATACCAAAAGCACGGGTCGCAGAGAGTCCCATCCCTAATGAGCAGACATAGAGAGCTCGGACCTCAATTTGGCCCTGATGCAGCAAACAAAGAACCAAAATTCCTGTCACTTGCAACGATGCTCCCTTCCTTGTGAGCGTGACCGAAGCATTGCCCAATATGTACTTACCTCAACCCAAACCCAAATATGTACTTACCTCAACTTCATTCTTTAAACATAATCTGATCCTGCCACTGCAAGAAACAACCCCAACCCCAACCTCCTTCGTCGATTCTCGATTTCCCGGCATTAACGCCCCATGATAGTAGTGTAACCTCCCTTCGTAGTTCGACCCATCCCCATCACAAAAATGCCAGCCCCAAATGAGCGACAACCAACGGGCAAAGGAAGCAAAGTATTTGAACCTTACTTTCAGATGCGCAAATCATTTTTTCAATTCCCCTTCAATTCCCCTATCTGATGTATCATCGTACACTCCATCCTATACAACTAATGTTAATATAGTAACTAATGGTTAATTAATTACATACCATTAAATATTAATTAAGATTATTAAAGGGGTGATCCATTTTTCTTAGAATTCAAGGATGTTTTTCTCAAGGAGTTGCCAGGTTTTCCCACTAAGAAGGAGATTGATGTCACAATTGAGCTAAAACTCGGTGATAAGACAATATTTAAGGCACAATATAGGATGTTGGCTCCAAAAATCCAAAAATTTGTGAAGTGAAGATGCAATTGAAGGAAATACAAGTCTTAAGACTTATTAGACCCAAAATTTTACCTTGAGGTGCACTAGGGTTTTTGTCAAGAAAAAGGATGTTTGGATGGAACTAGGTATAGGATTAATATCTTGTTCAAAGTTTTGGGTGGATCCTCCACCCATCATCAACGACCAAAGAATATTGAATGATAACATGCAAGTTCTGGTTAGCCTTAAATTGAAAAGAAATGAATGAGTTGTTAGGGAAAAATAATGAAATTATTCAAAAACAGTCGTTAAAGATTAAGTCAAAAAAGGGGAATAAGTAAAAAAAATTAATTAATAATAAAAAATAATTTAAAAAGATTTCAATTAATAATAAAAGATTTTTAATTTAATGATTTACAAAATTAAGTTTAAAATAAAAGTCAAAGAAATTATATTGATTTAAAAATTGACAAAAAATAATAATAAGACTATAGATTTAGAAGAAAAAATAATAAAATAAATTAGTTTTCAAATTAATAATGAGAATTATATCAATAATCAATTAATTAAAGAATAAAATGTTGGGAAATTAAAAGAAATTAATTATTAATAAATAATTAACATGGATATTTTGTCCATGGGCTCTTGGATAGAGCGTGAGGGGTGATCTGGTAAGACACTCCTTGATGTGAAGTCACCGGTTCTCCGCTCCGATCAAGGCGATATATTGGACAATGAAACTATAGTCCAGCCAAGTTTATGAAAAAAATATCAAGGATATTTTGATTTAAATATATATTTATATATATTTAAGGACCAAGAGAAAAAGATAAAGAAAATAAATGGATTAGAATCAATCAAATAATAATAAGGAAACATATGATTAAAATGATTAACAATAAAATAAATTAAAAATATAATAAAACTCATGAAATTCACATTAATAATGAAAATAATATTAATAATTTAAATAAACAAAAAATTAAAAAAGGGAATTTTAAAAATAAATATAAAGAATAAAAAGAGGAATTTGTTTTTTAGAGGATGAAATAAATAATTATTAATGATAAATAAAAGTAAAATTAATTAATTAATAAAAATTAATAGAATTAAACTAATAAAATATTTATGGATCTAAACAAAAAAATGTGGAAGGGATTAAACCAAATTAAAAAGGTAGAATAAAATAGATAAAATAAATAAGATAAACAAATAAAATAAATTTAGTGAGACAGGTGATGGATAGCATACTTCGAGAATCTTCTCTATTGAGATTATTTAGGTGCTTTTTAATTTCAAGATCTTCCCTAATGCGAATATCATAGAAAGGAACATAGGCCATCATTTTTTTTGTTCACATCCATAAGATATTTTATTAGTTTAATTTTTATTAATTATTTTATTTTACTGTTATTTATCATTAATAATTATTTATTTCCTCCTCCAAAAAAATTCCTCCTCTTTTCATTCTTTAATTCTTTAGGTTTATTTTTAAAATCCCCTTTTATATTCCTTGTTTATTTAAATTATTAATATTATTTTCATTATTAATGTAAATTTATTATTTTTATTATATTTTTAATTTATTTCACTATTAATCATTTTCATTAGATGTTTCTTTATTGTTATTTGATTGACTCTAATCCAATTTATTTTCTTTATCATTTTGTCATGTTCCATATATATATCAATATATCCTTGTGAATTATTTTCAATTTTTTTTTTTTTTCATCAGCCTCCTTTATTCTTTAATTAATTGATTATTGATATTATTCTCATTATTAATTTGAAAATTAATTGAATTTTTTATTTTTTTATTTCTTCTTCCAAATCTATAATTTTATTATTATTTTTTTATCAATTTTTAAATCAATATAATTTCCTTTGACTTTGATTTTAAACTTAATTATGTAAATCTTTATTTATTATTATTATTCTTATTAATTAAAATCATTTAAAATTAAAAAATTGTTATTTTTTTTATTAATTAATTTTCTTATCTATTCCCCCTTTTTGAATTGATCTTTAATGGTTGTTTTGAATAATTTCATTATTTTTCCCTAATAACTAATTCATTTCTTTTTTATTTAAGGTTAACCAACAATCACATGTTATCATTCAATATTCTCTGGTCCCTAATGATGGGTGGAGGGTCCACGTGAAACGTTGCACAAGATATTAATTCTATACATAGTTTCATTCGGAAATCTAGTTTCATTCGGAAATCTTCTATAAATATGAATAACTATGGAAATCTTCATTCTATTTAGAAAAAATATGGCTTCTTGAGACCATGCATAGATTTCAGGGATTTGAATTGAGTCATAGTGAAGGATAGGTACCCAATACCTCGAATAGATGATCTTTTGATAGAAGAAAGGGAGAAATTGTTTTCTCAAAAATTGACCTATGATTAAGATATCACCATTTAAGGGTTAAGGAGGGTGACATTCTTAAGACTTTGTTTTGAGTCTGGTTTGGGAAATACGAGTTCACATTATTGTTGTTTTTTTCACCAATGCACCATTATATTAAAGAACCTCATGAATGGAATATTCCAGAAATATTCGGACCACTTTGTGCAGGTATTTCTAGATGACATTCTCATATATTCCAAAAATGAAAGGGAAAATGAGGTGCACTTGTGGATTGTGTTGACATGCTTAAGGGAGAACAAGTTGTATGGGAAATTGTCAAAGTGATTTCTCTTTTAGAAAGAGATTCATTATCTTGGCCACATTATTTAGGAGGAGGGATTTTGGTTGACTGAGAAAATGTGAAGTCCATAATGGATTTTCCAATGCCGAAAGAATGCTCATGAGGTACAAAGTTTCATGGGGCTAACAAGTTAATACTGGAGGTTTGTGGAATAGTTCTGAAATATTGTGAAACCCATCATTGCACTACAATGCAAAGGAATTGGGTACAAGTAGATAGAAAAATGCAACACTACATTCATTGAGCTCAAAATATTAATAACCAATGCATCAATCCATCGAGTGTAAAATATGGATAAGAACTTCACAGTCTACAAAAATGTTTTTAAATGAATGTTAGGGGTTATGTTAATACAATAAGGGGGTCTAAAAATTCTATGCTTATAGGAAGTTTAAGAAGCATGAACAACCTTACACTACACATAGCTTAGAATCAATAGTGGTGATGTAAGCTTTAAATCTTCGAGGGAACGACCTCATCGGGAGAAGCTTTGATCTAAAGACTAAACATGAAATCATGAATTGTATCTTCACCCAAATGTATCTAAATGTCGAAAAAAGGTGACAAAGTGAATTCTTGAGCATGTATGATTTTGGGATTTCTTACATCAAGTGAAAGGAGAATGTGGTGGTTGATGCATTAATTAGAAGACCACATAACTTCTCCTAGTACCTTTAAGGGTAAATTTGAGGTAGCATGTGGTAGAAAAATTCTTTGGAGATTTTTGGTATTTGAAGGTCAGATTATCATTCTAGAATGCGAAGCAGATAAGATGAAAGTTCGAGGGATATGTCATTGAAGCAAATGGGTTATTAATATTTCAAGGAAGGATGTATATCCTTGAGGGTGGAGATATATGAAGAACTCTCCTCGAGGAACCCCCATATAACACTTTATTGTGGCATGAATAAGATATAAGCAAACATGCAAAAGCTTTTCTTTTGGGCATACATAGAGCATGGCATAGTCCATCTTGTTGCTAAGTGTATTGAATGTTAGTAGGTGAAGGTTTTCCATAAGCACCTATTAGGATTCTTGGAATTACATGTCATTCCTATTTCAAAATGGGAAGTCTTCTCTATGGATTTTTTTGTGGGTTTTCCACTCATGTCGCAAAGGCACAATGCCATCCTAGTTGTAGCTAATAAGTTAATTGAAAGTTGCTACTTTGTCATAGTTATACATGCATATGATGTCGTTGATGTGGCTCAAAAGTTTATAAATGAAGTTTTCTAGTTGAATGGGTTACCCACAAAGATAATTTCTAATAGAGAATCTCAATTTACATCCAAGTTTTGGACAAGATTATAGTCAACATTAGGAACTCACCTAAACATGAGTACTACATATCATCTAGAAACATATAAGGTAATTGAAAGAATAAATTAGGTTAAGGAAGTCATTCCTAAAATATATGTAAAGGATAACCAAATCAATGGGAGATGTGTTGGGCACAACCCAACTTGGTCCACTTTTGGTCAAAGAATCCACATTTTGAGGAGAGGAGTGCGCGGAGCTTGCGAAGTTCTATTCATCGCGCAGTGTCTAGGGGCTTTGGGGTGGGTCAAAGCCCCTTATTTTGTAACGAGCATAGGGTGTAATTCATTGTTTTGTCAGATCCATAGTATGTGGACCATAGTTTTGTAGTAATGGAATATATATAAGGAGATGTAATACTTTGTCAAGAATAGCTAAGTAATAGATGAATTAGTCATATTTTTTGT
The DNA here is from genome assembly GCA_031772625.1 of Pinus tabuliformis. Taxonomy (NCBI): domain Eukaryota; kingdom Viridiplantae; phylum Streptophyta; class Pinopsida; order Pinales; family Pinaceae; genus Pinus; species Pinus tabuliformis. The sequence continues at coordinate 831,986,383 of CM062819.1, read as the reverse complement.
CTTTAGTATGTATTTTGGGCCTTAAGGGAAGGCTTCGTAACTGAGTGCGTGGAGGCCTAGAAGAGTCTACAACTGAGTACACATACCACCAACAGCTTGGTGCGCAGGTCAAGGAAGTGTATGTATTGAAAGATCCATATTAATAAAGAAGAAGAGGATTTAGAGAAGTCTTGTGTATCTGTGTTCATTATTTGTGTTTATAAATACTATTATGCATGCATTTTGTTGAATTATGCGAAGGAATACATGTTATACTATTCTATGTTATGTTTATGTGATAAGTGAAAATATGTGAAGTAAATCATCAATGCAAATCTATTTATGTATGAGAAGTTGTAGATAGGTATAAAACATAAGTAAACACACAGATGCCACAACGCATATATCCCTCTGGCTGCAGAAACCTAGTTTTATAACCTCCCATAAGCGCTTCAGTTGAGATTGCGATATGCTTGCAGGTCGTTGCCAAAAGGGCCAGTGGTTGAGGGTTTTGTTGGTGCATAATACACTTTGAACCTGGGTTAGGCCCTCTTAAACCAACAAATGGTTCCATTTTTGGGATTAGGATCTATTTGAGGGATATGTTTTGGTGTTTTTCGAAGAAGGAAATCCAGGAGTGGGTTGAACAAAAAGAGCCTGAATTTGCAGTTCAGGAAAACAAAAATTTGTGATTTTCGACTGAAGCATGGTTGTAGAAGTATCTCTATACAGAACAACATGAGATCTTCTTTGCGACATTTGCTAATGAACTATATGAATGGGTATCAAAGTTGACTGAGCATAAGACTTGTTTTAAGGGAGACGAATCTAAGGAGTGGAATCCTAAATTGATACAACGACTCATGAATACTAACAACAGGATATCACAAGCAGTTGATTTTTGGATTGACAATATCTTAGGAGGATTTATTACTGAATTCGTAATAGACATGATTGTATCTTACAACGAATCTGAGTGAAGATTTTTCAAGGGTCTGTGAGGTAAGTACCTGAACTCTTTGAAGTTGTGGATTAAAATTCTTTTAAGTGAAAATGTCGTACTATGAATGCAGTCAAATTTTAATGTTTGGACGAAAAGGGAATAAGTCTGAACCAGGACCAGGATCTACGCAAAGTGGGAAGTGATATAGAGTAGAGCACAAACCAATGAACTTTATTGAGAATACCTATAGTCCCTTGTTAGGTGGGTTTGAGATTGAAGAATAAGGAAGTAATCCCACAACCCCAAGGCATTCCCCCTCCCATCCTAAAGGCACGTCGAAGTTAGGAGTTGAGAAAAATCAGGGTGTCTTTAGGATTCCCTATCCATCTACTCCCCGTACCCCCCATCCCCCTCCCCATAATTCCCCTACACCACCTCCCCCTCCCCCTACACCTAGCCCCTTGAGAAGAAAATTGGTCGATGAAATTAAGCTACCTATCTTTAAAGGACTTGGATCGAAGGATCTTGACCAGTTCTGGTTTGTAGTTGATGCAGTATGGAAAGCAAGACAAATCATTGAAGAAGATGTAAATAAGGCACATCTCATCATGAAGCTGCAGGAAAGAGTGTTGACATGGTACATGAAGTACTTTGTGACTAATTTGGTTGCTTCGTTGGATGATATTCAGAAAGTGCTGGTATCAGAATTCAAGAAGATGAACTCAAAATCAAAGTGCATCATAGAGCTAAAGGAAATCAAATAGTTAGCTACTGAGTCTATGTGGGAGTTGGATCAACAATTCAAGGTATTAATGGGGCAAGTAAACTTTAATATACCCCCAAAACAACATAAAGAGTTGTTTATAGCCATGTTACTGCCACATATCAGGTTACCCTTGGTGCAGCAGAAGATCGCGACTCAAGTTGAATAATTGGAGATTGCGATGAAGCTGGAAGCTTCACCGATCAGAGATAATCATGTAGGAGTATAGTAGATTTAGAGTCAGATAGAAAATTTGACCTTTTAATTGAAAGATCTCAAGAAAGGTAAAGGAACCAGATCAAAATTATGGTGTACAAAATGAAAAGAAGAGGGCCATTATAAGGATCAATGCCCAATGTTCAGAGATTATTTGGCAAGTGGAGCACTTAATCCAGTGAACCAAGGATCAAGTTTGTGGTGCAAGATTTGTAGAATGATATGCCAACATCGCTCTAAATATTTATATTTATTAATAAGTACATACATACCCCAAAGCAATTGTTTTGCAACTTTTGTAAATTAGTAGGCAATGATGAGATAAATTGTTGAAGTTATGACTTGATGATGGAGTGCACTACCGATGCTTATAGACTGCAAGATTAAGGACATACACATAAGGAGTGAAGCCAACATGCTGGTTGAGGAGGTTTCCAAGGACGAGGATGAGGAAGAGGAGAGGGGTTGGTTAAGGACATGGCCATATTATATGTTATAACTGTGGACACGCAGGAAACTTCACAAGAGACTATCATAACCCTACAGCAACCTGCAACTACTGTAAGACTTTTGATCACGTGATAGAAGAATGTCCCATTCTTATCATGAAGATGCAAGAGAAAAGAAACCAAAATCCCACAAAAAATCGTCAAATGATGACCGTTGAGCCAAGTGAGGATGAACCGTGCATCAAAATTGTAACAAGAACCGAAACTGCAACTGGAGATGATAAATTTGATGGGAAAAAGGAAGCTGAAGATACATGGGTAAGAAAAACTACTAAAAAATCCCCTGCATTTGATATTCAGAAGGAAAAGAAAGTATTCATGGAGGTGAGGCAAAGATTTATGGATGATGGAACTTCTACCTCTATGGTGCAGCCAACACAGAAGAATAAATGCGAGATAGTACCAGCTGTGACACAAGATGTGGATTTGGATATTTTGAAGTCTTTTATGCAAACTTGCATGAAGTTGTTAAGAAACCAGGAACTTGTAGAAGGTTTGTAGGAATTGATATACTCTTGTGCTTCTAAGGAAGTACCACAGAGTGAGATGCATGTAGTAAACAACCTACATTGACACGAAAATAGGCCTAGGAAAAAAATGAGGCTTACTGCACATATTGGAGAATACGATATGGATTAGGTTATCCTAGATTTAGGGTCTGATGCCAAGATATTGTCGAAGTAGACTTGGGAATTGATGGATAAGCTGAAGTTTCAATGGTCACTGAACCATCTGAAGATGGTGAACCAACAGAAGATTGTTCCTCTTGGAAGGTTTTCAGGTATCATGGTAGACATTGATGGAGTGTGTACTACTACTGATTTTGAAGTGATCGAAATTGTGGATGATAGTAATCCCTATCATGTGTTGCTTGGATTGGATTGGGAATTTTCTAACATGGCTATAATTAACTTGAAGAAAAGGAAAATGATATTTGAAAGCAAAAATGTGAGAGTCATTTTTCCATTAGATCCATCAGAAGGAGCGAGGTATATTGAACTTGTTAAAGAGGAGTATAACACAGACGACATTGACAACATTTACTAGATAACAACAAAAGGAGAAGAATGGATCAACCCTATTGCAGATGGAAAATTGGGTTGGGAGCAAGACAATTCCTGCACTTCAGATTCAGAAGAAGAATTAGAAAACTGGAAAAATAGGTTACATGAAGTATCTACAAGGCGATGTGCAAGGATCACTAAAGTAGTATGTTCTATGATAGTAGAGGTATGTGATTTACCTTTTTACGATGGTTTGGGTAATGTCGATACTTTATTTAGAGATTATGAAAGATAGGCTCCAATATGTCAGAGGTTTTTAGTTTGGATCTAGCCCTAAGAGCTACTCTTGCTAGATGGTGGGTACACATAAGAAGAATATAGGATATTGGCAACAATGTCGAAGATTGATGTGGGTAAGGTTTAGTCAAGTAGAAACAAGACTCGCAAATAAGTATGATGGTTAAACTAATCCTAGAGAACACATACAGCTATATATGACAACACGGGAAGAAATTTCACGAGAAGAATGGGTGCATGGCTTCATCCATACCTAGGAGACAATTCCTCAGAATTGGTATTTGGAAACAGAGCTGTGACATGGTACTGCAAGTTGGGCAGAGATGGTTGATGAATTTATAATGAAATTTCGTTTTGAAGATGATTGTCCACATATAGATGCAGCCCTTCCGATAGTTAAGAAGAAGATTTTTGAAAACGAAGTTTCATGTACATGGAAACATGATTGAGCCACACAGTTGCATAATATAATGGAATGCTACAATATCACTACAGAAGAGGAGGAAGACGCTCGCAATATCAACATCGCAGAATCTGAAGGTCACCATGAAGTGAATGGACCTGAAGTAGAGATGCCTCATATAATGAAGCCATTAAATACAAAGAAGGTGAATATAGGGTCAGAAGATGAGCCATATTTTGCAACAATAGGATATTACTAAGTTAAAGGCACAGTCAACAAGATAACAAATCTTTTGCATGAGTACCAGGAGTTGTTTCCAACTAAGTTCTTAGATATGAAGGGCATAGTAGGAGAGTTGGGAGTTGTGAAGATTCCTCTAAAACTTGATGTTAAGCTTTTCATGCAAATACCTTATAGACTGAATCCAAAATACAAGGAAAAGGTGAAGGAAGAATTAGACAAGATGATAGCAGCCACAATCATTGAACCTATCGAAGAGTCTGAATGGGTGAGTCCCATGGTCGTTAAGGAAAAGAAGGAAAAATGGGAAATTAGAATTTGTGTGGACTTGAGAAAATTGAATGATGCATGCCAACATGACCCCTTCCCTACACCATTTATAGATGAAGTATTAGACAATGTAGGAGGATAGGAGGCCTATTCTTTCATAGATGTCTTTTCAGGGTACCATCAGATCAACATTGCACTAGAAGATAGACATAAGACAACCTTTGCTACATAATGGGGCTCTTACTAGTACACAGTGATGCCTTTTGGTTTGAAGAATGCTTCTACCATTTTTTCTAGAGTTGTAGTTGCAGCGTTCAAAGAATATATACACAATTTTTTGGAAGTTTACTTTGACGATTGGACAGTCTTTGGGATGTTGAAGAAGCATGTGGCGAGCTTGAGGTTGATGTTAGATACATGTAGGAAGTACCAGATATCATTGAACTTGAAAAAGTGTATCTTATGTGCACCATTTGGTATATTGTTGGGACATGTAGTTTGTAAGCGGGGATTAATGATGGATCCCGTGAATATCATAGTTATTGTGAACTTTCTAGCACCGAAAACAGTGAGACAACTGCGCACGACACTAGGACACATTGGTTATTACAGAAATTTTATAAAGGGGTATGCACAGATAACTGCGTCGATGGAGAAATTATTAAAGAAAGTCGTGAAATTTCAGTGGAGCAAAGAGTGGAAAAAAAGTTTGGATGTACTGAAAGAGAAGATGGTGACTGCGCCTATTCTGGTTTTCCTGGACTGGAATAAGGAGTTTCATGTACATTTTGTTGCATCTTGCATAACATTGGGTATAGTACTAGCGTAGCTAGGAGCAGGAGAGATTGATCACCCCATAGAATTTGTAAGAAGAAAAATTCCAAGGCAGAGAAGAACTATAGCACAACAGAAAGAGAGGGGTTAGCTATGGTATATGCATTACAGAAGTTCAGGCACTATTTGTTGGGAGCACATTTCAAGATGTTCACCGATCACTCCACGCTGAAATATTTGGTGAATAAGCTTTTAGGAGGAAAAAATTGTTGATGGTTGTTATTGTTCCAGGAGTATGACTTTGAGGTTGTAGTGAAGCCAAGAAGATTGAATGTCGGGCCTGATCATCTATCAAGGATAGAGACAGGAGAAGAAACCAAAAGTATTGAAGATAACCTACCTAATGCATATTTATTCGCAATCAAAGTCATAAATGATCACTTCTTGGATATTATTTAGTTTCTGGCTACAGGAATGGTGCTCGCAGAGTACACTATGAAGCAAAAGAAGGAGTTGGTAGTTAGAGTAGTTGATCTCTTATTGATTGTTGGACACTTGTACAAAATGGGGCTTGATGAAATACTGTGTAGATACGTCCCTGAACATGAAAGACAGTGTATTCTGATAGAAGCTCATAGAGGAGTCGCAGGTGGATATTATGCAGGAAAGGCCACCACACAGAAGATCTTTAGAGCTAGGTTATGGTGGCCCATAGTGCATAAGGATGCAAAAGAATTCGGCCAAGCGTGTGATGTACCACAAGTAACTTTGTAGGCTTTGGACAAATGGGCTATTGAATTTGTTGGACCTATCAGTCCACTTGGGAAAAGCACTGGTTCGAGGTATATAATCACCACAACTGATTATATGACAAGATGGGCCGAAGCACAACCAGTGAAGGATTGCAGCGCAAAAATTACTGTGAAATTCATCTTTGAATATATACTGTCTGGATTTGGCTTCCCAAGGATTTTGATGAGTGACCAAGGGACACACTTCTTGAATAAGACCATTGAAGCATTAACTGAAGAATTTATGGTTTACCACTAGAATATCACTCCTTATCGTCCTCAGGCAAATGGAATAGTGGAAGCTTTCAATAAGATTCTGAAGAATGCATTGATGAAGGTATGCAATGTGAACATAGGTGACTGTGATTTGAGGATTCCAACGGTGTTGTGGGCATACAGGAAAACATGCAAGAAATTGATAGGGAAGATACCTTTTAGGTTGGTATATGGGCAAGAGGCAATTATGCCTATGGAGTACATTGTGCGAAGTTTGAGGATTGCAGTGTTCACAGATATGGAAGACCCTGACATTATGAAGGAAAGGATGTCGCAGTTACTATCTCTAGAAGAAGACAGGTTCATAGCAGGGTTCCATCAACAAGTGCAGAAAGTAAGGGAGAAAGCTTGGCATGACAGACACATCAAGAATAAGACATTTTGGGAAGGAGATCTTTTACTATTATATGACAGAAAATTTGCGAAGTTCCCAGGAAAATTTAAGACTCATTGGCTAGGACCATATATCATTAAGCACATATCTAATGGTGGTGTAGTTCAACTCGTGAATTTAAATGGTCAGTTGGTTCCAGGACAAGTGAATGGTAGCAGATTGAAATTATACAGGGACGATTCTATCCCTGGAACTTCACACTATAAACTACTATAAACTACTTTACAGAAAGGGACTTTTCCAAAGGGAGATTATTGTGCAATACTCATGAGTATGAAAAAGTTTGAAGGAACTGTGATGAAGAAAGGATGACTACTCCACAAGGGAAGGTTCATCGAAGTTGGCCAGAAATACGACCGTTGGAAGGAAAAAGATACCATTAAAATGAAGTTGTTGTTAAAGGGGGCTGGAGAAATGCATTTATGAGGCATAACTAACTGAATTTAGCACCATACATGCATTAAATGAGCAAGATCTTAGCCAATCATGGGGTTGGAAATTCAAATCCGTTATAAAAACCATAACCCACACCACATTTTACACTTTTATATTTGAATAAATCAGTTTGAGAACTTGCAACTAAGTGTGAGATAAGTAATCCACTATATGTCTAAGAGAAGCTTTGAAGAACTTGCTAGAGCATTTGCAGAGAAAGGATTAGCAGGTATTATGGAAGCACAGGCCAGAAAAAATGCAGCAATGATTGTACCCATGTCCCCAAGGCGTGTGAGGTCGTCGCGAAAGAAGGTACCCACAGAAGCACAACCATAGAAGAAACAAGAAAAGAGGCCAGCTAAGGTCTCTAGGATAGAACTTAGGAAATCTCTGAGGAAGAAGACATAGAAGGAAGTGCGAAAAAAGAACAAGGAGGACAAGGGGAAGAAACCTGCGCAGAAGGGGAAGAAACCAATCCAGCAGAAGGAACCACAGGAGATTCATGACAGTGAGGAAGAGGATGATCGCACCAGATGGAGGTAGAGGGCGCAAAAATTCCCTCTGTTCTCCTACCTTACATGCCACTAAGAAAACCGAGTGCTAAGCCAATCAAGGACCCAAAAGATGCGAAGTTTGGCACATTCACTCGATTTCTACTAGAGGAAGTGGCATTTGATGATGAAGTGTTGGGGAAGATCCCACAGCTGATTTTGACGATGAAGTGTCAGAGAAAATACCATACTTTGAGTCGAGAAGATACCTGCAACAGGTATATTACCCAGAAAGTGGAGTCACAATGTTAGAGACACACTAGTGGGCTGCAGGATTGCAGAGAGAAGGCTTGTTAAATATGCTAAAAGTGACACACTTCGCTAGAATCACATCTTGTATAGAATGTGTGTGATAGCTCCTCGCATTAGTACATGATGGATGCCTCTGTATGGGGACGAGGATCCCGATTGACGAAATGTTGATCAGAAGGATTACAGGACTGCCTCACCAAGGAGAAGACCCCACATAAGAGTTTGTGGGCAAGAATCAGGACAAGGCAATGTCAGGAGGAGGGGAAGAAATTTCATTACATATGGTTAATCATCATCATCGCGCTAATTACATGGAGGGAGCCGGAGGACTCACAGTTTCCTCTCGTCGAAGAAAATGTTTGTGAAGCCGTGAGGTATGCTTCCCCGTGGCATACTAATGAGTCGTCTCGTGTGATGGAAAATAGGATTTTCTTCATACTATTGTCAATGGATTTACACATAGTGGTGAATCAAAACCCAAGGCCGTTACCTAGTCTGTATAGGAAATACTATAACATCACTAAATTTAAAGTAGACTTCCATCGAGTCTATGTGAAGGCAAGGAGGGACCCGATGAGGACATGGAACCCATTGCCATTTTTAACGATTGAGGATGACATACTCATAGTATTACAACACTAGTCAACATAGTGGATGACTCCAACCAACAAAGAGATTGGAACGGGGAAGGGTACTCCACAGGATGCAGCTCTGAGTGGAAAGAATATAGAAAAAGAACAAGGCACGAAAGAGATAGAGCCAGAACAAGAAAATGGTACTCAAGAATGCCTCAATGATGAAGGAGTATCAGAGGAGTCACCATTCATCATTAAAATGAGGGTACCTACAAAAACCATGTCAGGCATGAGGAAAAAGCAGAAGGAAAACAAATCTAGGGGTGCTATACAACTTGTCCTCATTGATGGGGATATCAAGAGATTGGGGAGAAGGTCCAGGAGGTAACATTAGAGACTTGTGATAGAATTGACGATTGCTATAGATTGATCTTGGCTGAGGTCCAACAAAGTATCGCAAAATTGAAGGCACTACCACAGACAGTGAGACAACCATAACAGACGACTCAACCACTATAGGTAGAGCGACAAATAGAGATAACATTCGTCGTTAGTATTTTACAGGTGTTAGCTAGAGCACTACAGTTCTAAGTACCAGAGGACACAGAATGAGATAAAGCTTGGAGTAGTGTCAACATGAACATTATGGTGCTGCCAATTTAGGTATTGCATGAATTCCACCAAAGCATAACAACTGAGCTGCAGGAGTGGGAAAACTGAACTTCATTGTTAACCAGTCAGGTGGAAAAGGAGAAAGATTCATTAAAAAAGGATTTAGAGTAGTTGGCTAAGAAAAGAGATGAGGTATGGTAGCAGCAACAGTGACTGGAAAAATCCATTGCAGGCACTTGTAACACAGTTCCGGACGTGAAGGTTTGTGAAGAGGAGCCACTAGTAGATAATGTTGTGAAGCTCTCCCTCGCAATAAAGGAATCAAAGAATAATATCGTGAATATGAAATTTGAATATGAAGTGAAGATTTCTGAGCTACAAATAAGGTTGCAACCAACCACGCCACTAGAAGTATTGGAGCAGAGGGAGAAGGATTTAAATTCTACACTAAAAGGAATCTCCAACACAGTGGTGGAATGTGGGAAGCTACTGGATGAAACTATGAAAATTTGGGCCTCACTACAAGAGAATCCAAATATTCAGAAGATCGAGGAGTTACAGGTGAAGCAAAAGTTACGGGAATAGATCACGGTAACTGCAAAGACCCTACTAGTCTCGTAGAGGCTTACAAAGATTATTGAAGGAAAGAACCTCCAGAAATAAATAGAATATCTTCGGAGGAAGGAGCAGATCTTGCAAGAGAGGAATCAGTCATGGCAGGATGAGGCCCTCCAACTTTCGTAGGTAGTGGATGGAAGGCTCAAGGAGTTAAAGAAAAGGGAGAAATAAGTACTGAAGAAGACTTTTGGTCCAACTATAGAGGCATTGTTGGAGGAGGTGCGCCAAGAGGAGAAAAAAGAAGCAGAAATAATCCAGTAGTACAATGAAATCTACAATGGCATTACAACGAAGATCAAGGGCATCGTACTTGACTGACTCGGGACAAGTCACATGTGAGTGTTGGGGGCCTGTTGGTCACAACCCAAATTGGTCCAATTTTCGTCAAAGACTCCGCATGTTGAGGAGAGGAGAACATGAAGCCTGCAAAGTTCTATTCATCACGCAGTGTCTAGGGGTTTTGGGGTGGGTCAAAACCCTTTATTTTTTAATGGGCATTGAGTGTTAGTTCATTGTTTTGTTGGATCCGTAGTATGTGGACCATAGTTTTGTAATAATGGAATCTATATAAGGAGATGTAATACTTTGTCAAGGATAGCTAAGTCATAGATGAATTAGTCATATTTTTTGTCTTTAATCTATATTTTGGGCCTTAAGGGAAGGCTCCATAGCTGAGTGCACGAAGGCATGGAAGAGTTTGCAGTTGAGTGCACAGAGCACTTGCAGTTGGGTGCATAGGTCAAAGAAGTGTATGTATTGAAAGATCCATCTTAATAAATGAGAAGACGATTTGGAAAAGTCTTTTGTATCTATGTTTATACATATTGTTATGCATGCATTTTGCTTAGTTATGCAAAAGAATACATATTATACTATTCTCTGATATGTTTATGTGATAAGTGTGAATCTGTGAAGTAAATCATCAGCACGAAGCTATTTATGTATGCGAAGTTGTAGATAGGTATAAAACATAAGTAAACACACGGATGCCACAACACACATATCCCTATGGTTGCAAAAACCTGGTTTTATAACCTCCCATAACCGCTTCGGGTGAGACTGTGATCTGCTTGAAGGTCATTGCCGAAAGGGCCAGTGGTTGAGGGTTTTTTTGGTGCACAGTACACTGTGAACCTAGGTCAAGTCCCCTTAAACCAACAAGATGTGCCTACCATTAGTGGATTTCACTTACAATTTTATTTACCAAAGTTCAATAGGGATGCCTCTTTATCAAGCTCTATATGGTAGGCCATGCAGGACACCTCTAAGTTGGGAAAGGCTGGAGGATTGTGTAATATTAGGGGTTGTATTAGTTAAAGAAATGGAGGAGTGCATGATTTAGATTCGGCAATGGTTAAGGGAAGCACATGATAAAAATCATAATTATGTTAATGCATATAGGACTTATTAAATTTATGAGGTAGGGGATGAAGAGTTTATCCATATCCAACCTAAAAATAGCATCATTCTATTGGAAGGCGAATGAAGGTATCACCTCGATTTATAGGAACTTTTATGATCAAGGAGAAAATTGGACCAGTTTCATAACACCTTGTAATACAATGCCACTTTCATAAAAGTCATGATATTTTCATGTTTTTTTTTATGACATTATGTTGCTAATGAATCTCATAAATTCATTTGTAGAGAATTTCAAGTCTCAAATGCAAGAACTGTTATGGTAAAATAATTACACATAAGATTTTGATAGCTTTGACCTCATTTGGTGGGCCAAGTTAAGGTATAGTGGGACAAGTATAACCTATAATTTGTTATTTATGAGGATGTAGAGACCTTATGTTAGGACTAACCCACACTTTTGACCACATGTGATGCCTTATTTTGACATAAAGAACTACTTATAATGAGGCTTATTTGTATTTTCATGGTGTATTATTTATGAATGCTATGAAATGTTGTCGTATTTAAAATTGGAAGGATGGACTTATTTATCTAAAATACTCAATTAATTATGTTTTTTTTATTAAATTATCTAATGTATGATTTATATGATATATGATTTATTTCCATCACGTTGATGTTAATTAAAAGATTTGGTACATGGATATTGGGTTTGATAATATGGTAGTTACGATCACATGTTTATATATAACATCGTTATGCATATGTTTGGATCAAAACTAATTTGCGTGTTGGAAGGGGGCTATGTGATAACCAAATATCCATGGTAGTAACTAGTAGATGTAGAGACATTGAATGAGTAATGGTATGGTTTACATTATTCTATTTTACTTTGTATTAATTGATATGCACTATTATAACATTGGGTAAGGTGCGTATTTGTAGGTAACATGACTAATCAAATGAATAATTTAATGACAAGTACTCAAAACCAACACCGTAGTGACCAAATTTGTTGTTTGTTTATGATGTAAATCAAGCACACACTTAATTACATCTGTTTCTTTGTGAGCACCCACTCATAGGAGTCACCAACCCCCTTTGGTAAGAAATCACCAACTTTCCAAGAGGCACCAACCTGCTCTTGCCACTATTCTACTATTTCATACAATTTTCAAACTAAAAATAAAGGCATACAAATTACAAGTAAAATACCAAAATGGCTCATTGCAGATTCAACTTCTACACTCTGTCTTCTGTGCTCTCATGCAAGAGTTCTTTACTTGTTTCTTATAGCAACATCTCCTCAGCATTTTACCTCATATGTTAAGGGCTCTCTGCTGACTGCTCTTCAACACTACCCTCACAATTCTCCACACAACACATCCGTTGCACTTGCTGTTGTATCACTCAGTATACCCCTTGGTGCTTAGACCTCTCTATCTCCACACACACCTCTCACTTCTCATAACTTTAACAATCTTCTCAATTCCCCCTCTACTCAATTGCAGGCGATGGTTTTGTTTCATGGAGGCATTATGTGCAAGGAAATCTCTGTTGTCTATACTCTAACTTCCCAAATGTACCTCGACATGGCTTCCCTTACCGTTGTTGCATCTCTTGGTAGTTTCCTGTCACAATATCAAATCTGAGATGGACCTTGGATTTCTTTTTTCATTCGACTGCGTGGAGATCCATGCTTAGAAATCAATTCTTAGGTGAGCTGCCCACTCCTCCGAGAGTCCCATTCTCATTTATTGCTTCATAGATCTTGACAGTTCACCGAGATGACCACTCCAATCCTCATTTAACACAACCAATCATGTACATGAGGTAGTCGATTGCTTCCTTCATTCACCCAAATTCGTCTTTGCTAGAAATTTCATCCTGGTTTCCTTGTCTCATAGTATTCTATAGGTCTATTCAATTTCAATAACCAACTCCGTTGTTCCTGCATTCAATTTTTTAGCTGCTGACCCATACATCCTTTAACCCTTTGTACTGCTTCATCAGCAAAAATGCCATATCGTAAATTTACAAAGGCAAAACATTACGATATTGCGCTCCCTAATATCCTTGCCTTCCTTTACCTTCAGCTCCTTTGGTAGTTTCATTCTCATAGGACTAAGAGCTGTGACCAGGGCTTAGCACTGTATCGGAGCCCCTCAGTATCGTAACTTTCACATACGATATTTCTCAGTCCCAATATCCTTGGCTTCCTTTGTTACTTCCTTTTTTCCCTTGGTTCTTTGAACTCTCATGACCAGGGTCCAACCCAATATCAGAAGCCCCTTCCATCGTAACTTTTCCCAAAACCACTTACATTGAAGTTAAGAGGTTCTCATCCTCCGATATGTCGACCTCTGAGATGACGTCACTACTCTACATGGTGACTGATTAGTGGTGACACATGTCAATCGGATTTGGCCCATTAGGCCACCCAAGAATGTTGAATCTGCCTACCATGTGTCTTGTCGTAATGCCACATCATGTTGACATTAGTTGCCACTGCAGCTTCCTGGATCCAATCTCATGCTGCAATGTGCCTTAACATAGGAGAAAGAAGATGGCCCGTCAATCCTTCGTTTTACAATAGGATCCTTCATTAATTTTCTTCAACATTCATTGACACTTTTTAGCAAAATTGGCACTATCAAATATCTTAACTTCTAATGGTTCCTCTCTTAAGAAGTTTCGATAATCTGATATTCGATATGCCACCGGCTTCGATATCCCGATATCTGATACTCCAATGTCGTAATTTTATGATGTTCCACTGCTATGATGCTTTGATCTTCGGGGTTCTGATATCGGGTCCCTATGGACTCCTATCTCCGATATTTCATTCTTCTTCAAGCTTCAAGTCCCCGGACTTCGACATACTATAACTTTTGATCCAGGAGTCCATTTTTAGAATTTTACATTGTTATGAAACCAGCTCAAGAAAAGATAGAAAAGATAGATCAACGCCTTAGAATTCAGCCTCTTCGAGGGGGCAACCTCCTTTACATTACATAAATGAACAATTCTTTGATGATACAAATGAAAAGACCTCCTTTCTATATATAGGAGTCTAAGGGGTGATAACATAACCAGAGCCAACATAACAATAATAATGTAAGGGCACAATAATAACAATAGTGGGCTTCTATGGGGCACATTAGTAACAATATGGGCACTACATGGGTACATCAATATAATAAGTGGGTTGTACTAATAACAATAAGGGGTTACACTAGTAGTATAGGGGCCTAACATGCCCCTCTCCTTCAAAAAGCGTTGTCCTCATCGCTTGAGTAGTTCTTGATGCTTCTGTATAAAATTCTTGTCCTCCCATGTGGAATCTTCAGCGGGTAAGTTCTTCCACTTGATGAGATACTCTGAAATTGATCTATTTCGTAGCTGTAGGGTTCTTGTTTCTGTGACCGCTCCAGGTTCCAATATGGTTTTTCCTTCCTTTTCAATATCTAGAAATATTGTTTGAATTGGGATCTTTTGCAAGTTTTGAATAAGTGGCCATACTTCTTTGCCCTTCTTCCATTCATCCCTTGCTTCGTTTATCCAATCTGGTTGGATAATAGAAATAGCACAAAACAATGCTTCCACATCCTCATCCTTGAAGAGTCTTCCCATTCGGTAAGGTCGCCATTTTTTAAGTGCATGTAGTATTGCCAACATTTCCTTCTCATAAATAGCTTGCTTTAGATGTAGCAGTAAAAATACCCAATCGCCTACATCAAAACATTTTTCACTATGATGTTTATCTACCTGTTGTTTCATTTGATTTTGCACCGAAGTGGCGCTATCCTTTAAAAGTTGGAGAACTTGTTGTTGATGCTCGATGTGATCTTTCACTGCTTGAACCTTTTTCTTCTTGATATGTCCTTCTATCTTTAGATTTTGAGGAGTGGTAATTTCTTCCAATCCTCTACAAGATATGGTCGGATTCATTTCTTGACGCTCGATGTGATCTTTCACTTCTCGAACATTTTTCTTCTTGATATGTCCTTCTGTCTCGGTAGTTTGAGGAGTGGTAATTCCGACCAGTGAATTACAAGATATGGTTGGATTCATTTCTTCTTTCTTGATCTGATCTTTCACTTCTTGCACCTTTTTCTTCTTGATATTTCCTTCTATCTTGAGAGTTTGAGGAGTGGTCATTCTTGCCAATAGTTTACAAGATATGTTCTGATTCATTTCTTCTTTCTCTGGGGTCGGGTCCTGGCATATATCCTCTTCTTTTGATGTTTCTTGATCCTTTTCTTCCTCTTCTTCATACTCTATGTAAAATAATTTCTTCTCAGCACACTTATGACCTTTAGTGCATTTGCTATCACAATTGTAACAAAGCCCTTTTTCTCTCTTTTCTTCCAATTGTTGTGGTGTAACCCTTGTAGGTTGTGGAAGGCTAGGAGGAACAACACGTCCATCTTTATAGTTGTGAGGGGTAGACTTCCTTGTTGCCATAATTTTACTTTCAAATATGTCACAAGGCCCTTTTACTCTTTCCAATTGTTGTGGTGTTTCTCTAAAGAAGGTGTTAATCTTTGTATCCTCATAATGTGCTATCATTTCCTCCGTGAGAATTGACCACGTAAGAAGTTTTTTACGAGAACAAAGCCCTTTATACCATAAAAATTGATCCGGTTCTAAATATGAAGATGCAATACATACCTTTTGTAACAGTGGTACACCATGTAGATCAAAATATTGCTCCATCTGAAATATCCAATTTACCGGATCCTTGCCATCAAACTTCCTCATCTTGCTTTTTCTTGATTTTAGGACCTCGAAATTGAAATGACTGTAACTCTGTACTTGCAGATATTTAAGTTCTAAAATTGCTACCTATAGTATCCCTTTGTGTCCTCTTTCCAATGCCACCAGTCTGATCCAAATTGGATTCCCCAAAAAAAGAGTTATTCACAATCTCCCAAGATGACCTGATTATAGACCTTTCCAGAAGAGCGAACTTGTATGAAGTGCCACATGTCAATTTTTCGACCTATGGATCTGAAAAATGCATACAAGAAACTACAGTCCGTCCTCTTTCTGTACCTTCTTACGAAATTTCAATCTGATACCTAGAGAGAAAGTTATGACGATTTTCCCCAGGTCACCTGTTTTGAATGTAATTCAGGAGTCTGCAAAAAGACCAAATTCCTCAGATCATATCTCCACAAATATCAAGCGAAAAGCTCTAAAATTCGGACCCAAGGTTTAGCACGATTTCTTCTCAAATGGGTTTTTTTTGATACCAAATGTTATGAAACCAACTCAAGAAAAGATAGATCAACGCCTTAGAATTCAGCCTCTTCGAGGGGGCAACCTCCTTTACATTACATAAATGAACAATTCTTGGATGATACAAATGAAAAGACCTCCTTTCTATATATAGGAGTCTAAGGGGTTATAACATAATCAGAGCCGACATAACAATAATAATGTAAGGGCACAATAATAACAATAGTGGGCTTCTATGGGGCACAATAGTAACAATATGGGCACTACATGGGTACATCAATATGATAAGTGGGTTATACTAATAACAATAAGGGGTTACACTAGTAGTATAGGGGCCTAACATGCCCCTCTCCTTCAAAAAGCGTTGTCCTCAACGCTTGAGTAGTTCTTGATGCTTCTGTATAAAATTCTTGTCCTCCCATGTGGAATATTCAGCGGGTAAGTTCTTCCACTTGATGAGATACTTTGAAATTGATCGATTTCGTAGCTGTCGGGTTCTTGTTTCTGTTACTGCTCCAGGTTCCAATATGATTTTTCCTTCCTCTTCAATTTCTGGCAATATTGCTTGAATTGGGATCTTTTGCAACTTTTGAATAAGTGGCCATACTTCTTCGTCCTTCTTCCATTCATCCCTTGCTTCGTTTATCCAATCTGGTTGGATAATATAAATAGCACAAAACAATGCTTCCACATCCTCATCCTTAAAGAGTCTTCCCATTCGATAAGGTCGCCATTTTTTAAGTGCATGTAGTATTGCCAACATTTCCTTCTCATAAATAGCTTGCTTGAGATGTAGCAGTAAAAATACCCAATCACCTACATCAAAACATTTTTCACTACAATGTTTATCTACCTATTGTTTCGTTTGATTTTTCACTGAAGTGGTGTTATCCTTTAAAAGTTGGAGAACTTGTTGTTGATGCTCGATGTGATCTTTCATTGCTTGAACCTTTTTCTTCTTGATATGTCCTTATATCTCTAGAGTTTTAGGAGTGGTAATTTCTTCCAATCCTTTACAAGATATGGTCGGATTCATTTCTTGATGCTCGATGTGATCTTTCACTTCTTGAACATTTTTCTTCTTGATATGTCCTTCTATCTTGATAGTTTGAGGAGTGGTAATTTCGAACAATGAATTACAAGATATGGTTGGATTCATTTCTTCTTTCTCAATGTGATCTTTCACTTCTTGCACATTTTTCTTCTTGATATGTCCTTCTATCTTGAGAGTTTGAGGAGTGCTAATTCTTGCCAATGCTTTACAAGATATGGTCTGATTCATTTCTTCTTTCTCTGAGGTGGGGTCCTGGAGTATATCTTCTTCTTTTGATGTTTCTTGATCCTTTTCTTCCTCCTCTTCATATTCTATGTAAAATAATTTCTTCTCAGCACACTTATGACCTTTAGTGCATTTGCTATCACAATTGTAACAAATCCCTTTTTCTCTTTTTTCTTCCAATTGTTGTGGTGTAACCCTTGTAGGTTGTGGAAGGCTAGGAGAAACAACACTTCCATATTTATAGTTGTGAGGGGTACGCTTCCTAGTTTCCATAATTTTGCTTTCCACTATGTCACAAAACCCTTTTACTCTTTCCAATTGTTGTGGTGTTGCTCTAAAGAAGGTGTTGCTCTTTGTATCCTCATAATGTGCTATCATTTCCTCCGTGAAGATTGACCACGTAACAAGTTGTTTACGAGAACAAAGCCCTTTGTACCATAAAAATTGATCTGGTTCTAAATATGAAGATGCAATACATACCTTTTGTAATAGTTTTACACCATGTAGATCAAAATATTGCTCCATCTGAAGTATCCAATTTACCAGATCCTTGCCATCAAACTTCCTCATCTTGCTTTTTCTTGATTTTAGGAGCTCAACCTTGAAACGACTGTAACTCTGTACTTTTGTATCTTTAAGTTCTAAAATTGCAACCTGTAGTAGCCTTCTGTGTCCTCTTTCCAATGCCACTAGTCTGATCCAAATTGGATTCTCCAAGAAAGAGTTATGCACAATCTCCCGCAGTGACCTGATTGTAGACTAGTTCAGTAGAGCGAACTTGTATGAAGTGCCACGTGTCACTGTTTCAAGCTTTGACTCTAAAAAATATATAAAAGAAAACTACAGTCCGTCCTCTTTCTGTAACTTCTTGCGAAATTTCAATCTGATGCTCAAAAAGAAAGTTATGACGATTTTCCCCAGGTCACCTGTTTGGAATGTAATTCAGGAGTCTGCAAAAAGACCAACTTCCTCAGATCATATCTCCTCAAATATCGCATGAAAAGATCTGAAATTCAGACCCAAGGTTCAACGTGATTTCTTCTCAAATGGGTTTTTTTTGCGACTTCTGAAACGTCACAGAAAAAAAGTTATAGCAAAAATTCCATGATGACCTGTTTGGAGCAGCGAAACCCTAGAATCCAAAGCTTTGATACCAAATGTTATGAAACCAGCTCAAGAAAAGATAGAAAAGATAGATCAACGCCTTAGAATTAAGCCTCTTCGAGGGGGCAACCTCCTTTACATTACATAAATAAACAATTCTTTGATGATACAAATGAAAAGACCTCCTTTCTATATATAGGAGTCTAAGGGGTGATAACATAACCAGAGCCGACATAACAATAATAATGTAAGGGCACAATAATAACAATAGTGGGCTTCTATGGGGCACATTAGTAACAATATGGGCACTACATGGGTACATCAATATAATAAGTGGGTTGTACTAATAACAATAAGGGGTTACACTAGTAGTATACGGGCCTAACATACATAGTGTTAGAAAACTCTTCCAGAGAAATTTTCAATGGAGAAGGTTTGATGTAGGCTTCTAGTGCATCTTCTACCACTGAGATGGATGCAAATTTTCATCTACACTTTGCTCCTTGACTCTTCTTCTTATGCTTGGAATGTTGAACTGCAAACCACCATAGTCATAATTTTATGGCTTCTCTAGTAAGCCTGCTACTATGATGATTCTCTACATAAATCCTGGAACTACCATGGAATTCCATATGGTCCATCACTGTAGTCATCATTTTATGGCTTTTCTAGTAAGCCTGTTACTGCTCCAACAACCATGGGATTCCTCTCGAACACCCAATCATCATGCTGACCCTTGTTGAAATCAATTCCAACACTAACATAGTCACCCATACACCACCAATTGTCCAACACTTTTTAGGTCACAAATGCTCACAATTTTTAATATTAATACATTAAACTATCATTTAAATAATCATTATTAATATTGATAAAATTACATTTATATAGTCATTATTAATATTAATAAAATTTAGTGTATTGTTAATTCTAATAAATAACATACATTATATAAGAAAAAATAACAAATTTGATAAATTTATTTATTAAATAATCTTATTAGTTTTTTTAATAATAATAATAATAATGATAATAAATTAAGTAGATTTTTATGGGTAGGTTATTTTACCAAGCTCATCTTGTAACATTACTTGATTGATGAGGTCTTTTGTTCAAATCCTTATGCTTCGGTGCATGAAGTTATAGTGAAGTTACAGTAAAAATTAGAGAAATTGACTTCATTTGTTTAACTCTACTGATAAAAAAATTATAATTCAATAGTTATATTTTGAATTTTAACAAATAACATATATTAAATATTTTTTAATATTAATAGAAATAAGGTTTATATAATAATTTATATTTATTGTCAAAAATAAAAATAAAAGGAAAGTAAAGAAACAAAATAAAAGAGAAAAAAATAAAAAAAATAAAAATAAAAAAGTAAAAAAAATCGATCTTTTTTTTTCATAGGAAAAAAACTATAATTTTCATTCTTTCAAAAAATGAAACAAAATGCACCCTGGTGCATTTCAAGAAAAAATACAGGTTTGAAACATGTTGCTAAGTATTGTTAGAAAAACTCGTCCGAGGAGATGTAATACCTCGTGAATCAATTTTAAAAGCTAAAAAAGTGAAAAGTAAACATTTTATGAGAATGTAAATATTTATTTTTGCTAATAACATAAACTTGTTTTAGTTATTATTATTTTTGGAAATACAAGAGGAGCCACTACATGAGAGTTTAGACTCACATTTTATGAGAATGTAAATATTTATTTTTGCTAATAACATAAACTTGTTTTAGTTATTATTATTTTTGGAAATACAAGAGGAGCCACTACATGAGAGTTTAGACTCCTAATTTCCAGGAAATAATTAGAATTAGTTATGGTCTGAAAACGAGCAAGGAAAACATAGAAATAGGAAAAATCCTCCATTTTAGCAAAGGGAAAATGACCATGTTTGGTTGATATGACCACCAAAAAACAAACATGACTAGAGACAAATTTTATAGGTGGAAAAGGTGTTAGAGAGACTATGGGAGATAAATTAAGTATGAATTAAAAAAGAAGAAGAAGAAGAAGAAGTGAGTGGGAGATAAAGATTGGACCTATGCTTAGAACTAGAAGGTAACTGTTTGGGTTGAGGAGGTGTAAATCTATGAAACATTTTTTATTAGTTTCCTAGCAGGAAAGGAGTCTAGAGATTAGGGGGGACTACTAGAGTTGTAGTTTAATGGTTGGGAGGTATGTGGCAACCTCTATTGTATTTTTAGGAATTCTAGATAACGATTTGAGTTATTTTGATATCTCGTACTAAGTATTTGAAGTTTCAGGGCCATTAGGGACAAGAATGAGATATATATTAATGTTTAGATTTAATGAGATATATATTATTGAGTTAGAGTTAGCTTGTTAATATTAATGGTTTATGTGGAATATATATCTATGTGTGTGTGTGTGTGTGTATTGAATAATGTAGGAAGACTAACAAAACCAAAAACCAAGAGCCCAACTCTTATTCCCATTTGTACAAAGAGAGTGACTCACAATTTAACATAAAATTTAAGAAAGAAAGGGGTTTGGGTGAATTAGAATTCAACGCAAAAAGTATAAAATGTATATGTGTACAAACAAAATTATATTACTAGAAAACATAACAATATAAGTATATATACACCAAGTTTTAAACAAAATGTTGTAGAATAGTAAGTTATAAGTAGAGAGGGAATTGAGGCTTGAGACAAGGATAGCATGCCATGAGGGCAGCGACAAGAAATAATTCCTCACCGACCTATGAGTGCATGCAGTCCTTTATCTTTTTAATAGAGGCTTTATGGGAGCCTTATGCAGAAACACATGATAGCAGTCTACAGGGTTCTCTGGCCTATGGACTCATAGTATAAACCATATATGTATTATATGTATAAGCATACTACTCATAGAAAAACACTGTGAATTAATTCACATTGAGAAATTAGCATAATTGATTCAATCTTTATACATGCAAAGAGTAATTTAAAAGAAATATAATGCGTATAAACAGACCAAGAAAGTATAGTTGCCAATTTTCATAGTGAAACCATAAACTCTTCAAAGTAAAAGCATACAAATAAGGAAATTAAATACATCATAAACATTCCATAGTTCAAGGTTATCAAGCATACAACCACAATATTTTATGGCCGTAGCCCAAAACAAATGGACACATTGTATCCCAACCAATGCAAAAAAGAAAACCCTTATACATTAATTCTCATAACTATTTTTGCTACAGGAGTCAGGTCCTATGTCGTATCTTTAAAACAAAATCTTTAAGATAATATACATATCAAATTGAACCCCTTTGTTCAGATGTTCTTTTCCTAAGACCAACTGAAATGGGGTATGGCTCGGCTTAATAAAGCATGAGCGTACTTGGTCAAACAACTCTGATGTTCGAGAAAGACATGAAGCAAGAGGAAGTGAGTACCTGGAGATTGCCATAAATATGACAAGTAAACCCTTGAATGTACCTCTCCACTTGATATTCCAAGAATAGAATAGGGACTAACCTGGAAAATAAATAAATAAATAAATAAAATAAAATAAAATAAATAAATAAATAAATAATAATAATAATAATAATAATAATAAATAATAAATAAAAAAATTGAAAATAAAAAAATTAAAAAAATAAATAAATAAATTAGATGCCAAAATTGTGATGAATTTGGTAAAGAAGAATTCCAAACAATTTTTTGTATAAAATATTAATATTTACATTGAATGGTTAAGAAGAACTCCTTGACACTACCAAGATAAGATGGAGTTTATGTGCTCGGTAAACATATTAAAGGAAGGAGGAAGTCACTTTGTATACACTAGAATTAGGGTTTTGAAAAATCAATGACAAATTCCAACAATGGGACTAGATTCTTCTTTTTGAGAGGGCCAATTTTAACTATTGAAGTGCTCAATTTGGACAAGGAAAAGTGTACTTATGAAGAAAATCCCACATATGCATATTTGGATAGGTTGAACCTAATAGGAAATTGGTCACCCTTGGAAGCTGTTGACGATGCTAGACCTGCCAACATTCAGGGGATCACCCCTGTATGAAGTCCCAACTAGACCTCACACTGTTTGGTGTGGGAGTCCCATCTAGTATGATGGCCCAGTTGCCATTATCTTAAGGATTTACCTCAACTCTTGCTTGTCAGCACAGGAGAGTGGTATGCTTGGTCTTCGAGAAGTGAGGTTCGCATGCCTGGTGAGTGTAAGTGTTACTTGTGTCAATGGTTCTTTCATTGTAGAGGGAGGGAGGGTGAGAGTGAGCCCCAAGTCAGTTGGGAGAAGTCCCAACTCTACTAGGAACACACAACACAACAGGAAATGCACAACTTCTGGCGGAATAGTCCACACGGATGTGGAAGTTACAACACACAAGGGAAGATAACACATATAACACTCAATGGATTAGTCCCAACGGTTGTTATGGAAAGTTTTATGTGAAAGGTCTGTCTGATGTCCAAGAGAGTAGTCTACATGGGTGAGACAACGTTAAGAGCATATATAACACATTTTCATTAACATATGTGTATTACAACAAGTGAATTAGTTCAAGTGTTAAACACAGGTTCAAGCAACATGCATTACAAGTGTTAAATATTACTCTTACAACAGATACAATACATGTGTGAAAATGTGATGGCCTGTTAGCAGGCTTCTGAATTGAGCGAAAGTTCTAAGACGCATTGTTACACCATACATCACAAACCCCATGTGAGGGGTGTTGGAGCCACTGCTTACTCCTCAAAGAAACGATAACATACTCTCTTGGCTATATGGGAGGAGTTGAGGTGAAAAAGTCCCTTGCATGTACAAATGAGGGGGTATTTATAGCCAAGGTTGAAACTGACCCTTGTGGCTATTTGACTACCCTCATGATTGTTTGACTTCCATGACTTTTCGACTTTACATGACTCTTTGTTCAACAAGTGGGTCCCTTGGACTTCCATGTTACATTACATTGATTTCACAACATGGCCCATAGTGGATATGTGGACAACATGACTCGACATGACAGTGCTGGTACATTTGTGTTGCTTCTGGAGTGCATGTCGAGCTACAGTGCTGCTGGGTGATGGATGTCCTCATGGTGTGTCATAGCTTCACCTCCGCATGGAGTCTTCGATGGTCGTTGGTTCACTTGATGTTGCTTTGGCACATTTCTCCTTGCTTGTATGTTGGAAGGCTTGATAGGATCATTTCTTTGCGAAAGGTGCATGTTTGTCCGTTCATCTGTCCATGAGAACATCTTGCATGTTTGCTTGTCCGTCTATCCATGAACACATCTTTGCATGATCATCCATTCATGAGCACATCTCTTCACATGCATCGTTTGTTCATCCATTGGTGAACATGTCCTTCTGCATGTTCTCCCTCCATTCATCCCATTCGTCGTTGTTCCATGTTTGTTGGTGTACCTGTACCTGTAGTCACTCATGACCAGATGACATCAAATCCAAAAAACTCCTAGTATACCATGACACATGATCATTTTAGATGCAGGTGACTAGGAGAGGCAACAAGGTTGGGAGGCGGGATGATGGTTCCAGGCACTACTGATGAAAATTGCGTAAGGGTCACTGGGTGATGAAGATGGGCAATCCGAGTCGACAGTGACTCTTCGCAAGGTCTGGCTCAGCTTGAAGGAAAAACTGTGCAAATTTTGGGAGGGACAGTCATGGCTGCAGAAAGGTAAGGAAGAAAGAATCTGCGCATTTTACGGAACAAGTGGGTAGCAAGGGCTTGATAGCAAAATTTGTGCACTTTTCTGGAGGAACAGGCTAGGTTGCATGGAGGATCAACAGGTAGAAATTGCACAATTTTTTGGAGGAACTAGTTAGGATCCTGGCAGCCAAAACTACGCAATTCCTGGAGGGAACTGGCAGCTGGATGCTGGGTCACTGGTAGTAGAAACTGCACAATTCCCAAGGGGAATAGGGAGTTAGCTCCTAGGAGCTTGGCAGCAAAAACTATGCAATTTGTGGAGGGAACTGGCATTCTGCTACTGGCAAGGGAAACTGTACTGAGGCTGGGAGACTGGCTTTCTAATCATCTCTGTGCAATTTCTGAGCTGAGTGGACTGCTGGGAAATAGAAGGCATGCTCATGAAAACTGCGCATTTTTCTGGATGAGCAGCTGGTCGATTATCGGGAGGATTAATTAGAAAAACTGTGCAATTTTTTAAGGGAGTTAGGGACAAGCACTGGGTGTCTATCCGACCTGTCTGCGCAATTTCTTCAATTAGTAGAATGGGCAAGGTCAATAGCCTCTCCGTAATTTTTGAGGGGATTTAGTCACAAGGTGGCTGTCGAGTCCGACTCTTTGGGTGGCCAACATGAAGGTTAAGTGAATTTCTTGCAAGCAGCGTAGCTTGAAAAGACTTGCTTGGTGATTCTATGATGTTCTGGGTGACAGTCGATCGATTCGATGGTGAGGTGATGGTCTGGTTGTCAGAGGGGAGTCTGGTCATCAGAACTTTAGCAAAATGACCAAGTGTGTGAACGAGTGAAAGATGCAAATGTGATCTTACAAACACACACCCTCATGACTTGATGACGAGATGACTCAAACCATTCAGACACATATGTTCAACATGACTGACCGATGGTGCAAGCAATAAGCGCAACACTCATGATTGATCATTTATCGATAGTGACGATGCTTGTGTGACAGTGAATGTGACTCTGTGTGCGAGTGCGATAGATATTTTCATAGTGAACATAACATGTACACACGAAGCGAAGACCTTGAGCATGACCAAAACATGGTCATAAGCAAGACACTGAAATCAACATGCAGAAGCTTGGGTGGAATGAACAATCAAGTTGGGTCTGAAGGCTCACACGAGCTCATGGAGTGAACCCAAGCGTATGCAACCATCAAGTGAAACTCTCAAGGGAGGCTCTAAATTTGGGTGTAGGCCAAAATTTTGGAGGGTGGTTGTAGCCCTACAACACTTGGTGACACAGTGGTTGAACTCCAGCTTCTCTATTTTTGTTCATTGATAGCATAGGGCCTTAGTCTTTTGGGGAGTATTGAATCACTGTACGGGTTACTTCAGCTTCCCCACTTACCCAATGGACATACATGGTCCACCTTTTGCCAACTCAGTCAAACACAATCAAAAGTTCAACTTGATCACAATATTTCGAATTTGAGAAGGGTAGTTTAGCTCGCGAGTTGAATATTTTCAGAGTATAATTTTTCATCTCTGGTGTTTCTCTACTGCTAGTAGGTCTAGACAGTACCCCGGTGGAGACACGTAGGAACACACACATTTCTCCACTACCAGCGAGCCTAGTCAGTACCCCAGTGGAGTTGCATGCTTCACCTCTCTGCGTAGGAATCCTTTCTCTTCTTTCACCTTTGTATTTTTCAAGAAGACTGTGCATAGGCACTTATTTATTTTTGGGGAGAAAGAGGGATCTCGACTTATTGAGAGCATAAGAGGTTGTTCCTTCAGAGAAGCATGTAAGACCTCTTGCATAGGTTTTCTCGTTTATATTTTCCCCTTCTCCATTTCTACTAGTTGGATGAGCTTGAACACACAGAGCAGAAGGTTGAGTGTAGGCATGAGGCTTCCCAGTGTGTACATAGGCTCGTGGTTGGACCAACACTTCCCTTGCAGATGGCTCATATTTTCCTTCAGGACCTCATCAGCCAAAGGTTGTAACCAAGCACAGAGAAGATGAACACAATATTGGCCAAGTGTTGAAGTGTCACAAGTCTCTTCATATTTTAGCCACATCCTCTCTTCAAAATCCAGAACATAGTAGTTGGCAGCACTTATTTCTGGAAACAAAAATAATAATACATCAAGCAAACAAAACAAACGTAAACAAAAATAGCAAGCAAAATAAACAAAATGAAAACAAATATAGTAAGCAAAGCAAACAAGATGAAAACCACAAGCAACAAGCAGACTATGTACATGGCACGGGGCGTGGCCTAGCCTATTGGAAGTAATCCTTGAGATCTTGGCCATTGACAAGAAGGTTTTCAACCCTCCCGTCAAGTGATTGCAGACGACATGTGTGTGTGCCAAGTTTCTCATGGACCAGTGTAAGTCCACCGGGCTCTGCTACTGAAACCTGGTGGTATTCCAAAAGACCTTTAAGTGAAGATGACACCATTGCTTCAGATACTGTGTGCAACATAGGCTCAGATGATGGCATGAGATTGTTGTTTTTATTTCGAGAGCGGTTCAAGTTCTTGAAATCAATGCATAAGCAATTTCCCTAGATTTCTTACGTGCGGGATTTAAATTAGAAACCCAAGTATGATGACAAACTTTGCAAGTAATCCAATCATCTAAAATCTTAGTAAATTTTTTCTGTATAAGGAGTTCAAAAGACATATGTGTTTTACCTAAACTTTGCGGCAATGGCTTGACTCCTCTTTTACCTGGAATCCCGTGTTCGATTGCTTGTGTATAGTGTGTACTCAGGTCATCATCTGTCCATGTAGATGCATCCCGATACTATTTGATCAAGAAGTGAAAGACTTTCCAATGTTGCGGTGTGTCGTTTATACCGAGACTAGCTACCTTCGGATCGTGATTGGTTCCCAGGTTGCTCTGTTCGTTCGTAGTGGTGGACCTGTGGGTTCTACTGTTTCTTGGCCCTCGACAGAAGTTCTGCGAATCATTGAGCTTGTTGAGGGAATCACACCCTTGGGTGTTGGTTTGCCTTTCTTGCCCTCAGCTACAATTTTCAAGGGCTGCTCATGCTTACCTTCATCAATTGTTATGTCCTTGAAAGAATCAACAATGTTCGTGAGGTGCGGTGTCACTTTGAGTGCGACCACATTGAGGCTGATGGTCCTTTGTAAGCTCAACATGAGTGCTTCATACTCAACAATGTTGTTTGTGCACTCGAAATTCAAGCAACTTGAAATCATGCATTTTCTGTTATTTTAGGCAACTAAGATACACCCAGTCCTTGAGTTGTCATGTATCTTTGATTCGTCAAAATCCATGGCCCACAACTTGTCTATACACGAACCATTTGGCATGCTAGTACTGCTACTGCTACTGTTGCTACTGCTATTGCTACTATTGGTACAATGCATTGTACATGTTTCATTACCATCAGTTGGGCAAGGAAGGAGTCCCAACTGCGTGTTTGGTGGGGTTGGAGTTAGCCGTGCAGGATAACACCCTAACGTTGTTTCCAGGAAGCAGTTGCTAAACATGAGTTCTGCGAAGGCCAATGGTTCATTCTTATTGTTAAGGGGAGTGACATTGTGCTTCATATACCTCTCAGACACTACCCGAATTTGGTTTCATTTTCCCTTGTATGGAAGCCACATGTGTGACTAGTCTATAGAAAAATATCCGTCCAGCTTGTTGGACCAGTCTCTGCTGAGTAGTAGACCGTATGCTTCTGGGATGTCCACAACAACTATGTTGATGCATTGGTGGACTCGACCATCATGAGATAGTCAGATGATCACATCTCGCAGTTCACTAATGGCTGGTACCAATTTTCAATCAAGTTGGATGATCCGCGCGGATGTGACACTCCATTATGCATTGATCCTTTTCACAATTGAAAGCGGCATGACGTTGACTGTCGCGCCAGAATCAACCAAGCAGTTGTGAACATTGTAGTTAAACATTTCAAATGATAGCAAGAACGAAGGGCAACCTGAGTTCGCTTCTTCCATCTGGAGTGTGTTGAGCACGGTGGAAAGTGATCTAGGATGTGTGCTTGCTCCCTTGCTGGTAGAGGCTGCATTGTTCGTTGTTGTCTATCCCAATTCACGCAACAGGATGTCTCACTAACTCTAGATCTTAGTTAACTCGAACAAACTAATGTTTTCCCGAGTTTTCTTCATTTCATCTACAATGTTGTATTCCAGAGGTGGTAGACTCACCAAGGTATCCAAGGTAGAACGGATGTTCATGTTGTCCAGCGAAGTGTTTTGCAGCTTGCTGCTCATGGATGTACTCTTGTCCGTCTCTATCTTCCAGGACTTGTTTTGTTTTTTCTGCTTTCTGGCGGCCGGTTGGTCAACCTTCCTCATTAGTAGTCTTATATTTTCTTGCATTTCCCCAAGTGTAGGGGGAGCCCCTTTACTCCTAAGATTGTAACGGTCATTTTTCTTTTGGGGCTGCCTCTCAGTATTCATCTTCAACATCGCTTGCGAGCACTGATATATGTTCACCACATGCCCAAAACTTGAGGCTTCATTAGGTGCAATACCTTTGTCACTATCTCTGTCATCGCGATTCTCTTGCACAATTTTTTGAGCGAACCAATTGTTGCTTGATGAGACGCTTCCCTCTCTCTGTCTGGCCAGATGGCAGCTTGTAGATGTGTTTGTTTTCCATTATTTAAGCTTGGACACTTCTGTCATCAAGTTCTTGACGAGGCGAGTGAGGGTTTCAATATCATTTGCTTCCTTATCTCTGCCCCTACTCGCCATTTCTTGGAACTTCCTGCTTGCATCTTTGGAGTCTTTTGTTGGTTCATCATCCTTGATAACTCCAATCGTGCGTATGTCTTTCTCTACAACAATAGCCTCTTTGCAGTTTTCCAAAAGTGTTGGTTTCATAGCTCGCTTGACAAACTGCAGAATTTGTTGTCCACTGAAAATTTGTTCAATATGTGTGTAAACCTCTGATTGAAGTCTTTTACCTTTTCTTTCCCCTCCATCTTCAGGCTTCCCAATTCTTTCAGTAACATAGCTAGGGTCTTGTCATCAAAAAAACTTTCAAGGAACATGCATTTGAATGCACCCCAGTTCTGTATGGAGTTTGGTGGAAGGTTGTGATACCATGTAGCTGCGTGACCGTCCAAGGTACATGGGAACAATATACAAGCTACGATGTCATGCCGTACCTAAAGGGTTTGCAGCTACAAGTAGAAGTTATCCAAATGATTTTCTACCTCCACCATGCTGTCAAGGTCGAACTTGATGTTCATTCTGTCCACCCGCTTCGGCATCTTGTGCAAAACAGCCGGGAGAGCCAATGGTCCCCGAGTCATCCATTCTAGATTTGGTTAAGCCATCTCTTCTTCTTCTTCATCCTCCTCCTCTCTTTTAGAATCAGATGGTTCCATCTCTGAGTCCATTGGTTTGTCTCCGCCTTCGCCTCCTCTGATGCCTTCCCCTCCACCTCCTGTAATGGAGTCTGATTTCAAGATCACAATAGTGTCTTGTTCACCTTGCCGAAATATCGAAGGTTCCTCTCCGTCTTCAATAGCTTCTACCATACCTTCAAGGGTGGCAAGGACTACTTCTTCCACTGATGATACAACAACCCCTGTAGGAGTGTTTTTTGGCTTCCTTGATGCGTATGGAAGATGTTGTATGCCTAGGATTAGTCCAACTTCTTTCATGACCTGGCAAGTGATGGGACAGATGGAGTGAAGTTGCTGATACAAAATCTTGTGCTCAATCTGGGTGGTGAGGAGTAACCAACTGCAGAGTCGCGTGTATGTGAGAGGGAGCGTGAGTTATTGCCTTGACTAGATGGTTAATGAATGAGTGTGAGAGGATGTTCAACCATATACAACTAGCTATCCTCCTTCTAGTGCCAGAAATGTTGACGGTGTTGGACCACCAACATTCAGGCAATCACCCCTGTATGAAGTCCCAACTAGACCTCACATCGTTTGGTCTGGGAGTCCCATCTAGTATGATGGCCCGGTTTCCATTATCTTAAGGATTTGCCTCAACTCTTTCTTGTCAGCACAGGAGAGTGGTCTTCTTGGTCTTCGATAAGTGAGGTTCGCATGCCTGGTGAGTGTAGGTGTTACTTGTGCCAATGGTTCTTTCACTGTAGAGGTAGAGAGGGTGAGAGTGAGCCCTAAGTCAGTTGGTAGAAGTCCCAACTTTGCTAGGAACACACAACACAATAGGACATGCACAAATTCTGGCGGAATAGTCCACACGAATGTGGTAGTCACAACACGCAAGGGAAGATAACATGTATAACAGTCAGCGAATTAGCCTGCACTAGTGAAATGGTTGTTATAGCAAGTTTTATGTGAAAAGCCTGTCTCATGTCCGAGAGAGTAGGCTACATGGGTGAGACAACGTTAGGAGCATATACAACACATTTTCATTAACATATGTGTATTACAACAAGTGAATTAGTTCAAGTGTTAAACACAGGTTCAAGCAACATGCATTACAGGTGTTAAATATTAGTCTTACAACATATACAATACATGTGTGAAAACGTGCTGGCATGTTAGGAGTATTCTGAATTAAGTGAAAGTTCAAAGATACATCGTTACACCATACATCACTAACCCCGTGTGAGGGGCATTGGAGCCACTTCTTACTCCTCAAAGAAAAGAATACAGACTCTCTTGGCTATGTGGGAGGAGCTGAGGTGAAAAATTCCCTTGCATGTACAAATGAGGGGGTATTTATAGCCAAGGGTGAAACTGACCCTTGTGGTTGTTCAACTAGCCACATGATTGTTTGACTTCCATGAATTTTAGACTTTACATGACTCATTGTTCAACAAGTGGGTCTCTTGGACTTCCACGTTACATTACATTGATTTGACAACATGGCCCACAATGGAGATGTGGACAACATGACTAGACATGACAATGCTGGTACATTCATATTGTTGATGGAGTGCATGTTGAGCTGCAATGCTGTTAGGTGATGGATGTCCTCATGGAGTGTCACAGCTTCACCTCCGCATGGAAAAGTGTGCAGAGTCTTCGATGGTCATTGGTTCGCTTGATGTTGCTTTGGCACGTTGCTCCTTGCTTGTATGTTGGAAGGCTTGACAGGCTCATCTGTTCGCGAAAGGTGCATGTTTGTCTGTTTGTCCGTCTGTGAGCACATCTTGCATGTTTGCTCGTCCGTCTATCCGCGAACACATCTTTGCATGATCATCTGTTCGTGAGCACATCCCTTCGCATGCATCATTCATTCATCTGTTGGTGAACATTTCCTTCTACATGTGCTCACTTTGTTCATCCCATTTGTCGTCGTGCCATGTTTGTTGGTGTACCTCTACTTGCAGTCACTCATGATGGGACGACAACAAATCCAAAAACCTCCTAGTCTACCAGGACACATGATCATTTCAAATGTAGGTGACTGGGAGAGGCAACAAGGTTGGGAGGCAGGATGATGGCTCTGGGTACTGCTGATGAAAACTGCGCAAGAGTCATCAGGTGATGGAGATGCGAAATCCGAGTCGACAGTGACTATCTGCGAGGTCTTGTTCGGTTAGAAGGAAAAACTGCACAAATTTTTGGAGGGACAGTCCAAGCTACAGGAAAGCAAGGCAGAAAGAATTTGCGCATTTTCTGGAATGAGCGGGAAGCAAGGGCTTGACAACAAAATTTGAGCACTTTTCTGGAGGAACAGGTTGGGCTGCATGGAGAATTAGGAGGTAGAAATTGCATAGTTTTTTGGGGGAACTAGCTAGGAGCCTGGCAGCCAAAACTGCACAATTCGTGGCAGGAACAGGCAGAGCTACTGGGTCATTGGCAGTAGAAACTGTGCAATTCCCAATGGGAATAGGTAGTTAGTTGTCGATATCTTAGTAGCAGCAACTGCGCAATTCCTGGAGGGAACTGGCAATTTGTTGTTGGGTGCTGCTAGCGAGGGAAACCGTACCGAGGCTAGGAGACCAGCCTACTGATCATCTCTACACAATTTCTAAGCTGAGCGGACTGCTGGCCAACAAAAGGCCTACTCATGAAAACTGCACAATTTTCTAGATGTGCAGTTGGTCGACTGTTGGGAGGACTGACTGGAAAAACTGTGCAATTTTCTGATGGAGATAGGGACGGGCACTGGGTGTCTATCTGGCATGTCTACATAATTTTTCAGTCAGCAGAATGGGTAAGGTCAGCAGCCTCTACACAATTTTTGAGGGGAGTTAGTCCCGGGATGGCTGTCGGGTCCGACTCTCTACGTGGCCAGCATGAAGGTTGAGTGAATTTCTTGTGAGCAACGCAACTTGAAAAGACTTGCTTGGTGCTTTTGTGCTATTCTGGGTGACAGTTGATCAAGTTGATGGTGGGGTGATGGTCCAACTATTAGAGGGGAGTTTGGTCATCATAACTTTAGCAAAATGACTAAGTGTGTGAACAATTGAAAGATGCAAATGTGATCTTACAAACACACACCCTCATGACTTGACGACGAGACAACTCAAACCAACCAGACACACATGTTCAACATGACTAACTGACGATGAAAGTGACAAGCGCAACACTCATGATTGATCGGTTATCAACTGTGACAATGCTTGCGTGATAGTGAATGTGACTCCGTGTGTGAGTGTGACAGATCTTGTCATAGTGAACATAACATGTACACACAAAACGAACACCTTGAGCATGACCATAACATGGTTGCAAGAAAGACACTAATATTAACATGCAGGAGCTTGGGTGGAATGAACAAGTAAGGTGGGTGTGAAATCTCGCATGAGCTCACAGAGTGAACCGAGTGTATGAAACCATCAAGTGAAACTCTCAAGGGAGGCTCCGAATTTGGGTGCAAGCCAAAATTTTGGAGGGTGGTTGTAGCCACTACAATAGAATCCTATAAATACAAGTAACCTCAAGCTCATTTTGACATCACCAAGCATATTTTCCTTCTCTTATTCATTGGTTGGTTCACACAGGTCTGTGGCAAGGTCAAGGAAAGTGGTTCACACAGGTTCGAAAATATAGGGTCTGAAGCTCACACATGTTCTAGGGTTTTGGGTCTCAGTCGCAAGCTCGTTAAAGGAAATTTTTGGTTATAGGTGCATGCTAGCAAGGTCAAGGGTGCGGTTGGAAGGTCTCAACCACATGCACAAATCTTCCTCTGTGTGATTGGGCTATAGGGCCAATTTTGACATCTAACCGCAGTTGACCATAGTTAATCATAGATAAGAAAAGTTGTCTCTTATATGTATTGATGTTAAGAACGTATTTTTGAAATTTGTTGGGTTCATTTTGCTGGATGACTTTGTATTGGGCTCATTGCACTCTCTGCTGAACATTTTATGACAATCTAATAGAAGAAAAATTTTTGAAGGGTTCCCCCCTTGTGGGTTTTTCCCTGGTCTTTGACCGAGCCTGGTGTCTCTTGTTGATGTGTTGATTGTCTCCTTTATCATTTCATTTATTGTTCTATATTCAATTACTGTTGATGATTTGAAAGAATAATTGTTATTGAAAATATTTCTAATTGAAGAATTGAATTGGGCTAAAAGTAATTGAATCAACATAGAGCAATCTAAAATTTAACATGGTAGCAGATCCAAGTTGAAGGTCAATCCGAAAAGTAGACAAGTATTGAAGCAATCATCTCTGGAAATTTGAAGGAGCCTATCTAATCAAGTCAAGATGTCTTACTCTATCTTTAAGTAACATGAGAAGTTGGGTGACTCATCTAACTTTGTTGCATGGAAGATCAGGTTGGAGAACATAGCTGATAATAATGATATTTCAGAATAAATTCATGGAAAAGTACCTGAGCCTCTAGAGAACACTTCCACTGTTGCCAAGAACAAGCATAAGAAAGGTGATTTAAAAGCAAAAAAAATATAGTTTATGGTTTACAAGATAGTCTACTTGCATATGTTGGAAATTTGAGAAAGTCTAATGTTATGTAACCAACTCACAAAGTAGAAGAAAAGATAGTTCAACGATTTACAAATTATCCTCTTTGAGGGGGAAACCTCCTTTACATTACATAAATGAAAAATTCCTGGATGATTCAAATGATAAGACCTCCTTGGTATATATAGGAGTCTAAGGGGTCACAATATAATCAGAGCCTAAGTAATAATAATAATTTAAGGGCACAATAGTAACAATAGTGGGCTTCTATGAGGCACAACAATAACAATATGGGGGATACATGGACACAATAATGACAATAGGGGGCTACACTAACAAAAAAAATAAGGGGGATACTCTAGTATTATAGGGACCTAACAATGCCCTTCTCCTTCAAAAACATGTTTTCCTCAATGCTTGAGTAGTTCGAAATGCTTTTGTGTAAAATTATCATCCTCCCATGTGGAATCTTCGGCACTTAAGTTCTTCCACTTAATGAGATACTTCGAAATTAATCAATTTTGTAGCCATTGGGGTCTTGTTTCTGTCACTGCTTCAGGCTCAAATTGATTTCTCCTTCTTCGTCAAGTACTGAAAACATTGTTTGAACTTGGAGCTCTAATACCAAATGTTATGCAATCAGCTCACAAAACAAAAGAAAAGATAGATCAATGACTTCAAAATTATCCTCTTCGAGGGGGAAACCTCCTTTACATTACATAAATGAACAATATTGGTTGATTCGAATGATAATACCTCCTTGGTATATATAGGAGTCTAAGGGTCACAATATAATCAGAGACTACATAATAATAATAATGTAAGGGCACACCAATAAAAATAGTGGTCTTCTATGGGGCACAACAATAACAATAGGGGGATACACTAAAAATAACAATAAGGGGGATACACTAGTATTATAGGGACCTAACATCTAAGGACATCTATGATCAGATAGATGACATGTATGAAGTCAACAATTTGAATGAAATCATCTCCTTGAAAGATCAACTCAAAGACATGAAGATGAACAAAGGGGATTTTATGCAATCCTACATTATGAGGATATCTTGTGTTAGAGATCAATTGCAAAGAGTTGGATAAATTGTGCCTAACAGGAAATTGGTGATTGTAACTCTTAAAGGTCTCCCTCCCATTTGGGAAACCTTCATTACTACTATAAGCAACAACAACGTCTTCCGTCATTTGATGAGATTGTTGGAAAGATCACTCAAGAAGAATCAAGGATGATATCAAGAGGAAGGATTCAAAAACATTATGAGGGAGAGACTGCTACATTCACCACTCAAACAAAGAAGAAGAAAGGAAAAGGAGGTCCATCAAATTCAAGAAAACATCCTCCTTGAAATACAAAGAGAAGGAATGATAGAACATCATCTCACATTGAATGCTACAATTGTCATAAGAAGGGTCATTATGCTTGAGATTGCCCGGAGAAGAACAATGGTCCACGCTACAACACCAAAAGCAACAAAAACAGGTTTGCTGATCTAAGAAGAAGATATGAACGAAGGAATGATCACAATGAAAGATATGAAATAAGAACAAGAGATGCTTCAATTAACCATGAAGAAGATCATGGTCCTCAAAAGAAGTAAAGATACTCTAGATATGAAACTAATGTTGGAAATAAATCTGAATATATTCTTATTTTCTCCCTTACTATTTCTTCTCCTCCAGATTTATGAATAGTTAGTTGGTTGATAGTGGAGCCACTCATTAATTTTCTAGGTATAAGAAAGTTCTCTCTAATTTGGTAGATGGAGTTAAATTCAAAAATTATTTTTGGAGACAACTCCCCTCATCCTGTTAAAGGCTTTAGGTCTCTCAAATTTCACTTGAATTCTTGGGACTCTGTTTTGCTCCATGATGTGATGTATGTGCCAGGATTGAAGAAGAATTTAGTATCAATATCCACTTTGGAAGATAAAGAGATGAGGGTTTCCTTCATCAAGGGAAAAGTTCTTACTTGGCCTGTTGGATCACCTATGAGAGATGAATTCACATTGGGATCGATATTTGAAGGACTCTATAGAGTCACTAGTAGACCTCTTCTAGCATTGGTCTATAACACTAATCATCTAAGTGAGCTATGGCACCGAAGATTGACCCATATACATTATGATTTCTTCCAAAATTCAAGAAATTTGTCTATGTTATTCTCGATGTTCAAACCCAACATGATGGATTATGTCTAAGTTGTGCCAGTGGAAGGAATACATGGGGACCATTCCCCTCTAGCGAGAATAAGACAAATGCATCCTCCAGCTCATCCATTCTGACATATGTGGTTTGATGCCTGTACATATTATTGGTGGCCATATTTACTATATCAACTTCATTGATGATTTCTAAATAAAGACATGGATATATTATTTGAAGCACAAGAATGAAGCCTTCGAAATGTTCAAGGAGTTCAAAGCTTTGGTCGAAAATCAAATAGAGAAGAAAATCAAGATATTCAGGTCTAACAATGGTGGAGAGTACATTTCGAATGAATTCATCGATTTTTACAAGAACTAAGGTATCAAGAAAGAGATGATTATTCCCTATACTCTAAAAAAAATGGAGTGGTTGAAAGAAAGAACAGGTCTATTGTAGAAGTCGCTTGTGCCATGCTCCATGATCAAAAGTGCCAAAGTTCCTTTGGGGATAAGCAATAAATGTTGTCATATATGTTCAAAATGGGATGCCTCATCAATAATTGGACAACAAGGCCCCTAAAGAATTATTCACAAGCATCAAGCCTGATGTTGGACATCTCCATATCTTTGGTTGTCTCATATATTGCCATGTGCTAAAGGAATAATGAAACAAGTTGGAAGCCACAGGGAGAAAAGGTACATTTGTTGGATAATGTGAAAATTCTAAGGAACTTAGAATATATATACCCGGTTGAAGGAAGGTTGAAATTAGCAACAATGTAACATTTGATGAAGATGTTTCCCTTGGGAAATCAAGGGACCTTCTTGCACCTCCTCCTCCTAAGAAGAAGAATGACGATATGGATATTTTAGAAGGTCCTTTCGTGCCTGAATCTGAGAAAGACATTGTTGATGATCCCATGGAGCCCATGGATCCATTAAACCCTCCTGCATGTGACCCTCCTACCAAGAAGAGGCCACTTTGGCTTTGTGACACATTACAGGATGATGAGAGACGAGTTGCCATTTGAATATCATTTAGGGAAACAAGAATTCATGCAAGTAGTAGGGATATGTTGCAACCATGAGACCTATGATTAGAGTTGAACCTCCCACTTTTGAATAAGTCGTGAAAGAATAAGTTTGGAAGGATGATATGGCCAACGAATATGAATCAATTATGAAGAATGACGTATGGGATGTTGTGACGGGACCGAAGGGGAAATCTGTGGTGACTTAAAAGTGGTTATTCAAGATTAAACATGGAGTTAATGGTAGCATTGAGAAATATAAAGCCAATGTTAGTGGCCCAATAATTCCCCCAAAAAGTTGGAGAATATTTTGATGACATATTTGCACCTGTGGCTTGATATACAACCATTCATTTGATAGCTTCTCTTGTCACAAGTCAAGGATGGACTCTACATCATATGGATGTGAAGACAACATTCCTCCATGGCATGTTACAGGAATAAGTATACGTTGAGAAGCTACAGGGATTTGAAGTAGAGGATCAAAGGACACATGTTTCAGGTTGAAGAAGGAATTGTATGGTTTGAAGCAAGCCCCCAAATCATGGTATGTCTCCATAAAAAATTATTTGGTGAAGTTGGGATTCACAAGAAGCAATGTTGATCGCAACCTCTACTTCAAGGTAGTCCAAGGTATGTTGTTGATGTTGGTTTTATATGTTGGTGATCTATTCTTGATAGGTAGTGAGCCCCTAATGATCAAGTGTAAGAGGGAGCTAGCCTCTGAATTCGAGATGAAGTACCTTGGACTCATGCACTACTTTCTAGGCCTTAAGGTGTGTCAAAGGTCCAATGATATTTTCCTTTCACAAGGAAAATATGTCGTTAAGTTGTTGGAGAGATTCATAATGAAAAGATGCAAGTCACTATCCACACCAATGGAAATGAACTTTAAGAAGTTATGTGGAGAAGTTGTAGGACCCTATTTGGAAAATCCATCCAAGTATAGACAGTTGATTGGGGATCTAATGTTCTTAGTGAACACCCATCTAGACATATGATATTCAATAAACACATTGATTCAATTCATGACTGAGCCTCTCCATGCACATTGGATCACTGCTAAACACATTTTGAGATATTTGAATGGGATGGGCACACTTAGTCTAAGATATTACGCTGGAGATGTTCGACTACATGGATATATCAATGTTGACTGGGCAAGAACCCTTGTCGAAAAGAAGAGTACGTTTGGATGTTATTTTAGCCTTATATCTTCCATGATATCTTGGATGAGAAGGAAGCAAAAGTCTGTAGCATTGAGTACCATAGAGGTAGAGTGCATTTCCACTAGCATGGCTAGATGCGAAGAAGTTTGGTTGAGGAAGCTCTTTGGAGAGCTATTCGAGTAGGTCCTAGACATTACAATGATATATTGCAACAACAAGAGTGGGATTTTTCTATTAGAGAATATCGTATTTCATGAAAATACCAAGCACATTGAGATTCAATATCATTACATTCGAGACATGGTGCAGAGAGGAGCCATTAGACTCCATCATATATCGAGAGATGAGCAGATTGCAGACATTCTCACCATGGGTTTACCTAAAGGGAAGTTCTTGGTCTTCAGAGAGAAATTTGGACTGATGGATGTGACCCCTCCTAATAAGGGGCATCACTGATCGAGAACACTGAGTCAAATCTTCTCCCTTGTCTGAGCTCCTAGGGTGAGGAATTGAGATAGAGGACTCCTAGAGTTGAGGGATCTCTAGACAATAGGGTATCACCCCTATATATTACCCATAGGGTTGGATATATTTCTCCCCTATCTTGGTATTTAGATAGTATATGCCATTTGGCATAATACCCACAAGTTGGGCTTGTTGGGATACTGCTCCCCATTTGGCGAATGGGTTGAGAGTGTACTTGGGGGTGTACAACCCAAGTTGATTATGATGTAGGTTTTCTACCACATGAATCTTGAGGTTCATTGTTGGGAAGATCAATGGGAAATAGGATGGGATGAGATGTGCTCCCCTATACCACTTATTGTTTGATATGGGGTTGTAGATGTTTTTCTCCTCGATGAGATTTTGGGTTGAGATGTGCTCCCCATGTATTTTTAGGTTGACATGTGCTCCCTGATATTGTTTTTGGATTGGTATGTGTTATCTGAAATTATAGAGGGTGGTATCTAATGTTCCCTGATTATTCTTATTTTGATTCAAGCATGTTTCAGTAGATAGAGTTGAGAAAAGATGGGACATAATATGCCAACAGGATACACATGACATGATGTAGTTTGAATTTCTCCCTAGCTGACAAGGAGTGTTAATTTAGAATCTCAGTGAAAAGATCCAACCATGGGAATAGATTCCTCTTTTCGATAGCACTAATTTTGACTATTTAAGTGCTCAATTTGGATAAGGGGAAGTGTACTTATGAAGAAAATCTCACATATGCACATTTGGATAGGTCGGCCGTAACAGGAAATTGGTCACCATTTGAACCCTATAAATACAAGTGACCTCAAGCTCATTTGGACATCGCCAAGCATCTTATTATTTTTCTTCTTCATTGATTGGTTTGCACAGGTCTAAGGCAAGGTTGAGGAAAGTGGTTCGCACAGGTCCGAAAATATAGGGTCTGAAGCTCGCACGTGTTCTAGGGTATTGGGTCTATGTCACAGGCTCGTCAAAGGTAATTTTTGGCTATAACCGTAGTCTAGAAAGCTCAAGGGTGCAGTTGGAAGGTCTCAATCACATGCACATCTATTCCTTCGTATGGTTGGAATCTAGGGCTAAATTTGTCATCTAACTACAGTTGACCACAATTGACGACAGACAAGAAAATTTGTCTCTTATATATATTGATGCTGGGAACATATTTCTGAAAGTTGTTGGGGAAATTTTGTTGGATGATTCTTTATTGGGCTCATTGTACTCTTTGGTGAACGTTTTATGAGAATTTAAAAGAAGAATAATTTTCAAAGGGTTTCCCCCTTGTGGGGTTTTTTCCTGGTCTTTGACCAAACCTAGTGTCTCTTGTTGATGTGTTGATTTTCTCCTTTATCATTGCATTAACTGTTCTTTATTCAATTATTGTCAATGATTTAAAAGATTAGTTGCTATTGAAAAGATTGTTAATTGAAGAATTGATTTGGGATAAAAGTAATTGAATCAACATAGAGAAGTATGGAAATTAACACTCAAGAAGCCATGATGGGGAGGGGAGGTTGAAGTTGAAACGCCATGGAATAACCATATAGCCATTGTCAAGACCACAAAAAGGATGTCCACATATATCTACAAGACTAAAGACAAATGGAAATAAGAAATTAACCCAACATCGAACTCATGCAGGCAAAATAATTATAACTTAAGGAAAGCACATAAATAGAAATGAAGAAAAGACAAAGTTATAATTTAAACCTGGAATGGAACCTTATCTCTATTGGTAGCTATAGATAGAATAATCATCAAAATATTTAATCTGAAAACAAATTTACTATGTTATCTCTTTGGATGGAGGGTATACTTTAGTGTCCTAGTTTCCTCCATATTTGTAGAGCTCTACTCTCAAAACTGGAAACATGCAAATGGTGCAGCCAATGAAGGAGTGAGGGGTAGTTAGTTACCTTAATGATGCCTGAATCAATCTCCACCATTGATGATTCAGATTAGATCACCACCATTCAAAGTGTGGCTCCACGTGACTAAGTAGTTGTTTGTCTTGAGGCCTCAAAAAATGTGGCCCCATCATGTGGATGGAGACACAATTGTAACCCTTCACATTTAAACCAAGGTGCCACAAAAATTCCCTTGCATAGAGCCTTAATAAATTATACATATATGATGTTCTAAGGTAGAGCCATAATATCTTATATGTCAATGATGTTCTAAGCTGAGAAGAAGGGATTTATAAAGTTTACCATGGTGTTATCAAGGTCGTGCTTGAATAAGTAACTAGAAACCATTACATGTGTTATGTATAGATTTATTACAGATCATCAATTTAACATGGCCATTCCCATTGACATAATAAAAAATAATTTCTCAAATGATATATGAACATTGGGAAATATTCTAAAGAGTCCAAGTACCATAACCAATCCAAACATGAGAAACAACTAATCTTTTGAGAATGAAATATAAATCATTGCTCCATGATGTAAAATTAAAAAAATGAAATGGCAATTGTAATGATTTTCCCTTCAAGTGTTGTTAATGAAATAGCCAAGCTCCCAGTAACAAAGATGATGCAAATAATTAAAAATCAACATTAGTGAGTAAATAATGAATGTTACTCAGGTGAATTTTAGAGACATCTTACATATGATATCAGAGCAACGTGTTGCAATGTTGTGACCTATGAGCTTGATCATGGTTTTCTTCAACAAAATGAATGCCCTATTTTGCATAGAAGAAGAGGGAATAAAGTAAAGGAGAAGTAATGGTAGATCCCGAGGAAGAAACACACAGGCGAAGACCAGATATGAGTACATTTGGGGGAACAAGCACCACTTCCTATGGTGGAATTGATGAGTAT
This sequence comes from Pinus tabuliformis, assembly GCA_031772625.1. NCBI lineage: Eukaryota > Viridiplantae > Streptophyta > Pinopsida > Pinales > Pinaceae > Pinus > Pinus tabuliformis. The sequence continues at coordinate 831,944,270 of CM062819.1, read as the reverse complement.
AGTTAGATACTTGAGAACATAGCTAGTAAGCCTTTGTGAAGAACATGAAAAAATTCTAAAAGTCAATGTGGAATAGGAAAATATCATTAAAATTTAATAGATAGATCAAGCCCTATAATTGTGGAAGCAGTAAATGAGGAGGAGGACAAAGGAGAGAATTCCAAGTAGAATAATCCTCATTATGTGGTAGAGACTAAGGAAGGTAAATGTGATGAAGAGGAAGACCACAGATCACCAAAATTGCATCTTAATTAAGGAAAGAGACAAAAAAATAGAATTGCAAGGGGAATTCAAGAAAATTAGAACCCAACCTACGATGGATAGTATGAAGAAGCAACATAAGCATGATTTCTCAATATCAATCAATGTTTTCAAGTCTTTGATTACTCTAGTGAATTAAAAGCTCAATTAGCTACATACCAGTTATAGGAAAATATTCCATATGGCGGGAAGAAGTCTGAATAATGCACAATTTGGATAATAAGAATGTTAACTCGGAGGAATTTAAAATACATTTCAGGTAAAAATATCTAACTATACAACATTATGATGAAAAGGCCAAAGAATTTCACGATTTGAAACCTAGCCAAATGACAATGGATGAGTGGCTGATAAAAAAAAATCTCATCTTCTACGATATGTGTCGTATATATGAGAAGAAAAAGCTAAGGTACAATGTTTCATTAATTGCTTTCCTATTTCATTTAAAGAGAGAATTCGATATGATAACCCCAAAATAATGGATGAGGACACTAGAAAAGAAAGAAGTTATTATCAATAGGCTAAACAAAAAAATGAAAGTGTTAAATCATGGCCCAATAAAAAGAAAGACATATTTCTAGAGGGAGGAAAGGGAGGAAAACCTGGTTCTTTTAAGAATCTTGGGAAGGGTAAATAGATTTAGAATTTCAACAAAAACAATAATCAAGCACAAATAACTTAGACTTACACTGGATCTAAACATTCAAACTTGAAAAATGAAGGATTCAATGGGAAGGAATGGGAACCATTAAAATGTTAAGGCTACAGAGAGCCCCATCTTCTACTTAAATGTCCCTATAATACAAAGTTTGTGCAATATTTACAAAATATTCAAGAGGCCTCCACAGTCAACGATGTGGCCAATAAAATTCCTCAAATTAATGCAACATTGGAAGAACGTTAGGCAGAACATCAATCCACCATGGTGGAGATAGAAGGTAAAAATTTGAACCAACTTGTTTATGTCTTGATAAAACCTAGTACCAATTTGAGTTACATTAGTCCCACATTGTAGAAAAATGTAAATTAAATTGAGAAAACTAAAAAAATTCTTGGTTGGTAAAGTTGGCTATTGGCACAAAGAGGAAAGTCACTAATTGGGTGAAGAAATGTCATGTAGATATAAATGGAAGTAAAACTGCATTGAATTTGAACATTCTTCCTTTGGGTTCTTATGATATACTGGTGGGGATGGATTGGCTAGAGGGGCATAGAGCGATTGTCAATTTTATGGATGAAATTGTTACTAGTACAATGGATAATGGAGAAATTCATATTGTAAAATGTATACCTAGACCCATTTTGTTCGAAATATATACACCTTACAATTAAAAAGGTTTGCAAGAAAAGGGTGTCAGCTACTTGCCATTCAAGTAGGGCACCATTCATAGGAACCAAATGCTAAACCCTTGGATGATATGGAAGTAATTTGGGATTACCAGATGTATTCCTAGATGAGATTCCTAGTTTTCCACCTAAGAGAGACATAGATTTTTCTATAGAACTAATACTAGGGGTTTCAGCAGTATCTAAGGCACCTTGGCATATGATTTTTCCAGACTTAATGGAGTTAAAAATGAATCTTCAAGAGTTATTAAATAAAGGGTATATCATAATGAGTTCTTCACTATGGCATGCATCAATATTACTTGTTAAAAAGAAGAATGGAACATTTAGATTATCCATTGATTACAAGCCGCTGAATAAATTAACAATTAAGAATAAGTACCCACTGCCTAGAATTGACAAGTTATGTTACCAAGTGAGAGGAGTTATTTTACCAAGTGAGAGGAGAAACTATTTTCTCTAAAATATATCTAAGGTATGAATACCACCGATTAAGGATGAAATAATAAGATATTTCTAAAACAAATTTCCGAACTCGATATGGGCTCTACAAATTTACAGTACTTCCCTATGGACTTATGAATGCACTAGATACCATTATGTCCTTGATGAATATTGCTTTAAGTTTTTTTTTGGATAAATTCGTGCTAATATTTCTCAATGATATACTAATATATTGAAAGACATCGGAGGAGCATAAAAAATACTTAGAAATAATGCCACATACTCTATGGGAACATCAACTATACATTGAGTTCAATATAAAATACAATATTTAGGACATGTAATATCTAAGGATGGAATAGTGGTAGATATCAAAAGGGTAAAATCTATTCTTAACTATCCAATTCCTAATGATGTGGAAAATGTTAGATTGTTTATGGGTATCACAGGATACTATCACAAATTTATAGAGGGGTTTTCCAAATTGGACTACCCCATAACCTCTCTACATAAAAAGGGGATTAAATTGGAGTGGACTCAAAAATGTGAAGAGAGTTTTGAACATTTGAAGCATCTACTCACTATTGCACCTATGCTGAAAATAACTAATCCTAATAAAGATTTTATAGTTTCTATTGATGCTTGTTTGGAAGCTTTGGGAGGATTACCCATGTAGGAAAATTATGTGGTAGTGTAATATTCCAAGGGAAAATTTATAATAAATATGCAAAGAAAACAGAGACAAAAAGCCACAAAATTTAAACACATGAATCAAATCATAGAAATGCACCAAAACTATGTTGCTAAGAAATTTTATTAAATTATGAAGAGGGTACAATTAGGTGTTGGAAAGAGTGCACCTGGTCTTTCTCAAAGAAAGCTAGCCAAGCCCAAATGACACTAGGAAATTCCCCTCAAGTGCGTCGTTGCTCTGTTTCCTGGCTCTGCACTGAACTACCGAGAAATACTTTGTTGGGTGATAATATCTACTGCTAGGGTCTCCTATAGTGCTTACAAAATTCTATGAAATTAACGTCGAACTCTCCTCAATATACCAGAATATCCCACGAAGGAATTGGGCTATGGTTGACCCCAGAAATTCGAACCTCTTTTGTCTCAATGGCTATGCTATTGGGAAATTTGGCCCCCCTATCTATCTTGATGCATCTGGTGCTTCCAAAAATGGCTACAACCTCCAAGAAAAGGCTCTCTTGGACTCCTCCTCAAACTGCAATCCTAAACTCCCTTCACAACTCATCTCACAAGTGAGCTTCCTATAAGCACTGCACAGTCTTGGCGCTGCTGGCTGAGTCTCCTCCATGCAAAACGCGTACCCCACTATTGGAACAACTAGAAAAGGATGGTACTTCCTCCTTGGGCTGACACTTAAAGTCCACTGAAGCAAGGGTTGAGATCTCCGCTCGGAGGCACTCATGTGCTAAACAACACTACAAACTTGGCTTCATCTCAAGTGTGCTATGCCAAAGACACAATTTCTAAATAGATGATTGAATGGCCAAATGAGTGCCTTCCCTTCCTTTTTGTCAAGATGCCTCCAATGCACTCATGTGGGCCCTCCCTACTTTCCTCCCACTAAATTTCCCTCCAAGGCATGTGTATTCTCCATGTGGGCTGAAATTCCCATGAGGTGGCCCCCACGCTCCACTAAAGCCACAATTGTTCCTCCAGATCTAATGTTTCGGGTGCTTCTAAGTCAAAAATCATATATGGGGCCTCTAATCCCACATTTCCTAAGTATAACCATGCACTATAGCAAAATTCGTCAAAATTGATTTTTCACTTAGCAAATGCTAAGTGGGAATATCACAGTCCTCCCCATCAAAACGTTGCTTGTCCTCAAGCAACTGCAATGAAGGATGTTGAAGTATCTACTCCCCCTCCTAGGTGGCATCCTCGTCTGGAATATTCCTCCATCTGATCAAAAAATACTTGATGAACTAGTTTGTAAAGTGCCTCTCCCAGGTATCCAAATGGCCTTTGGCTCCAACACTAAATGCCCCTCATCTTCCATAGGGGGTAGTTCTGTAGCTGCTGTCACCTGCTGCCCCAACACCTTTTTCAGGCAAGACACATGAAAGATGTTGTGCACCCGATTCCCCGGGGGTAGATCCAACTCATATGCTACGTCTCCAACCTTCCTAGTGACATGGTACGATCCATAGAAGCAGGGTTTGAGTTTCTCGCCCCCCTTCTTCTGAGCGAGGATAGCCAGTATGGTTGAAGCCTGAAGAAGACCAAGTCCCCTACTTCGAACTGCCTCTCAACTCTGCCCCTATCTGCATAAATATTATGTTTATTTTGGGCCATCTACATGTTGTCTTTGAGAGCCTGCAAAATATCTTGGCTCTCCTGTATCCAATCCTTGGCCCTTGGGACTTTGCTGTCTCTAAACATAATGTCAACAAAAGACAATGCATTGTAACCATACAAATCTCAGAATGGAGACATACCTATGGACATGTGGCATGTTGTGTTGTAGTAGTATTCACCCAAGTGCAATGACTGTATCCATTATTGTTGTTGACCTATTACATAGTTACACAATTATCCCTCCAACAACTTGTTAACTATCTCTCTCTGCTTGTCTATCTGAGGGTGATAACTAGTACTCAGAGTTAGCTCAGTGCCAACCAACCAAAATAGCTCCTGCCAAAATCCACACATGAACCAGTTGTCCTGGTCACTAAAACTGGTCTTTGTGAGACCATATAGCGAAAACACCTCCCTGAAGAATAGTTCAGCCACCTATGAGGTCGAGTACCTAGTTGAGATGGCGAAGAAATGGGAAAACTCCTTCATGCAATCCAACACCACATAAATGTAGTCCTTGCCCTACACTATGGGTAGCCCAGTAATGAAGTCCATCGATATGCTCTCCCATTTCCCCTCAGGGATAAGAAGCAGTTACAACAGGCCTCCAAGCCATGACTGCTCACCCTTGTTCCTCTGGCATGTGTCACACTCCCTGATATGCCTAAGAACATCATCCTTGAGGCCCCTCCATGCAAAAATCTCTATAATGACCTTGTATGTCTTCGTGAACCCTTGGGGATTGGCTTGCATTGAGTCATGGGCAACGTATAAAATATTCTTCCTCAACTAGGAGTCAGGCACCAAGTAAATCTGGTCTCTGTAGTAGGTCACCTCGTTCATCAACCTGTACCAGTCATCTGTCACTACCCCATTAAGGGCCTCACATGAAAACTGGTCCTTGGATTACTCCACCAGTAAACTGCACCCTCTAATCAGGTACCATACTCATCAGTGAAAGGGTAGTCGGTCTCCTGGACAACGTATCTTCCACCACGTTGTTCTTCCCTTTGACATACTCAATGTCAAAGTCGTACACTTGGAGCTTACTCACCCATTTCTCCTGCCTCTCCTAAAATTGCTTCTACTCCAAGAGAAACTTAAGGCTCTTGTGGTCAGTATTGACCAGGAACCAATTCCCCACCTAGTACTATCTGAAATTGGCTAGCACATGCATGATGGATAACATATCCTTTTCATAAATAGAGTACAACCTCTCATGGGGAAATAAATTCCGACTCTCGAAATCTATGAGGTGTCCTCCTTGCATCAAAGTTGCTTCAATACCCTCCCGCGATGCATCACATTGCAACACGAAGGGTTGGGTGAAATCTAGAAGTTTGAATATGCGACAACTGCTCATAACCTATTTGAGGAGATCAAAAGCCTCCTGCCCTATAGGTATCCACTCAAAAACCCCCCTTCTTCATTAGATTAGTGAGGGGTGTTGCCAACTAAGAGAAGCCCTTTACAAACTTCCTGTAGTAAGTGCATATGCCCACATATCCCCTCAACTCTATTACATTCCTGGCTCTGGCCAATCCCAGATGGCCCTGATCTTATCCTCATGGACTGTAACTCCATCCTCCCCAATGATGTGACATAGGTAGAGCATCTCTGTCAAGATGAACTTGCACTTCGACAACTTTGCATAGAACTGGTGCTCCTCCAGTATGCACAATATTGTCTCTAAGTGTTGCAAGTTCTCCTCCCATGTCTGATTGTAGATCAAGATGTCATCAAGGAACACCAACAAAAACTTCCACAGCTGCCCACGAAACATGTGGTTCATACAAGACTGCAAAGTGGCTGGTGTGTTAGTTAGGACAAAGGGCGTAACTAGGAATTCAATGCGCCCATAGTGGCACCTGAAAGCAATCTTAGGGACATCTTGGTCCCTTATCCTGATCCGGTGGTACCTTGAGTGTAGATCAATCTTGGTGAAGAATTTCACCCCCCTTAACTCCTCAATCAACTCATATATGCACGCGATAGGGTAGTGATTCTTGATGGCCTTCTTCTTAAGGGCCCTTTAGTCAATGCACATCCTTAGGGACCCATCCTTCTTCTTCACCGAAACAACTAATGAAGAAAAAGGGCCAGATTTAGGGTTGATGTGCCCAAGTGCCAACAACTCATAAATAGCCCTCTCTATCTCACCCTGGTATCCCTTGGTATGTCAGTAAGGAGTAGTGATCACCGCATTTACCCTCAACTCCAACTCAATAGTATTATCAAACCCCTGGTCAGGTGGTTGACCCAGCAATATGTCTCCAAACACTACAGGATACCTATCCAAAATGGCCTGTATATTTGGGCGCGGTGGCTTGGGCTTACCCCAAGCCTCTGAAATTCTCAACTCCACGTCCCACTCAATGTCCCCATCTATCAGATTAACCTCCATCCCTGGGCCGAAACAGTCTACGGTGTGTAGGAGTGCATAATTTCCCTATAACAACACTGGTTACCATCTTACCCTACAAACTCCATCTCCAACCTTCTCCAATCGGTAGTGACTCTGCCAAGTGAATAGAGCCAATAGACCCCCAACACCACGTTCGTGTCTGGTACGTCCACCACAAAGAAGTGATATGTCATGGAGTAGTTCCCCATGGTGATTGTGAAGGCAGGAAAATAGTGTGTGCACTGCATGGTCCTATCCCCAAGAAAAATAACTGAGAATCCCTCAAACTCCTCAGTTGTGATGCCCCTCCTTTAAACCAACTGGGAATCAATGAGATTGTGGGTAACCCCACTGTCAACCATAATTGATACATGTTTCCCCTGAATAATGCCTCTGATCCTCGGGGTCAATAAAGGGGGTACCCCACACAGTGATGCAAGGACCCCTTCGAAAGGTGAAAAGGAAGCTTCCCCTGCCGGTGGTGGTAGTGGTGGCCCTCCCTCCTGATGTGTTGCATTGTCATCTCCACCCATCTCAAATTATGTCTCATCCTTTGCATCACTGTCAGAAGAGACCTCGATGTAATGGGCCTTGCCTGCTGCACATTTTTGGCCTAGTGCCCATGGCTCTTGACAGGTGAAACACCACTTCCTCCTTCGAAGGTCTCTCCAGGTCTCCTCATCCATTTGTCGACGCCCCCGATTGGTCCTCGATGGTGGAGCCTTGGTGTCTCTTCCCCTCTCTTGGAAACCTTATTTTGGAGGGAGTGGTGCTTGAGTTCTAGGTAGGGCATCATGTAGGTCTTAGGCTCTCCCTACAACATCCTGCAATGTAGTGGGCCTATTGGACCTCACTAATCCTGATAATGTCTCTGCTAGCCCCTACACAAACATGTAGATCCTCCTAGCCTCCGAAAAATCTGGCACCATCACAAACAACCTTAGAAAGTCTGAAATATATGCCTCAACACTCCAAGTCTTCTTGAGCCTTATTAGCTCCCTAAAGTACTCCTCAGGATCTTTCCTCTCAAACTTATACAACACCTTCCTGGTGAAATCATCATAAGTGGTCACTCCAACATGTCCTAACATGGTCAGCCCATGGAACCACCAATCATGAGATTCCCCCTTGAGATGAGACGTGGCAATCTTGATTGCCTCTCCCTCCATCATTTAATTCAGCTGGAAATAGGCATCCATCTTTTTGACCCATGCTTTGGTTGAGCTCTTGGAAGATCCATTGAAAGTTGGGAGAAACAACCTCCCCATAGTGCGCTGCAAGTCTCTCCCTTGCATGTAGCCTCCTCCACTTTGTCCCTTGGGCCTATTGTTGCCCTTCAACTGGAAAAAATCCCTAAAAGTGATGGCTTTTCAAAAATCAGGTCCATAGGACTGATACTCCAAGAAATAGTCCCCATAAGTCATATCTTCATGCTCTTGTTGCCCACCAGCTCTAGACAGTGTTAGGAATGTGGGAGTGGTGGACCTAGGGGTGTTTTTGGAATATGAGGCATGTAGGGATTAAGGGACGTGTGGTGCTGCGAAGTGCCAGATCCTTCCCCCAATTGGAAATCCCCTTGGACTCCATTTCCTTATTTTCATTGTTCTTTAATGTTCTTGGAAAAGTCCTACACTGCCTTGAACAAAATATGAGCAAAACCCTCATCCTTTCTCCTTTTATCTCCCTCATTGTCCCCCATGTTTGTTTCCACAACCTCTGGTTTAGTTCTCACATGATCTAGGGTAATCTTCAACTTCTTTTCTCTGCTCCTATACCTCTGCCTCTAGTAAGTCACATTTCCCTTATCCTCCAATGTCATAGACCATGTTTCTCCCACAGGTTGAGCCAAGTCTATGAGCTCTGATACCACTATAATATTCCTAGGGAAAATTTACAGTAAACATGCAAATAAAATATAGACAAAAAGCCACAAAATTTAAACACACGAATTAGATCACAGAAATGCACCAAAACTGCGTTGCTGAGCCATTTTATTAAATTATGAAGAGGGTAAAATTAGGTGTTGGAAAGAGTTCAGTTGGGCTTTCTCAAGGAAATATAGCTAAGCTCAAATGACACTAGGAAATTCCCCTCAAGTACATTGTTACTTTGTCTCCTGGCTCTGCGCTGAACCGCCCAGAAATACGATGCTGGATGATAATATTTGCTTCTAGGGCCTCCTGTAGTGCTCAATTTTTTTTGAAAAATTAACCACAGACTCTCCTCAATATACCCAGAATAACCCACGAAGGAATTGGGCTATGGTTGACCTCGGAAATTCGGCCCTCCTTTGTCTCTATGGCTCTGCTACTAGGAAATTTGGCCCTCATGTCTATCCTATTGCAACTGCTCCCAAAAATGGCTACAAACTCCAAGAAAAGGCTCTCCTAGACTCCTCCTCAAACCTCAAAACCAAACTCCCTTCACAACTCAGCTCACAAGTGAGCCTCCTACAAGAACTCCACAGTCCTTGCACTGCTAGCTAAGTCTCCTCCACGCAAAACTCACACCCCACTGCTGGAACAACTGGAAAAGGATGGTACTCCCTTCTTGGGCTAGCACTCAAATTCCACCGAAGAAACGGCTGAGATCTCTGCTCAGAGATACTTGTGTGCTAAACAACACTACAGACTTGGCTTCAGCTCAAGCGTGCTATGTCAAAGACACAATTTCTGAATAGATGATTGAATGACCAAATGAGTGTCTTCCTTTCCTTTTTGTCAAGGTTCCTCCAACACCCTCATGAGGCCCCTCCTCGATTTCCTCCCACCAAATTTCCCTTCAAGGCATGCATATTCTCCATGTGGGTCGAAATTCCCATGAGGTGGCCCCCACACTCCATTAAAGTCGTAATTCCCCCCCAACTCTAATGTTTGGGGTGCTTCTAAGTCAAAAATCATATGTGGGGCCTCTATTCCCACATTTCCTAAGTACAGCCGTGCACTATGGAAAAATTGGCCAAAATTGATCTTTCACTTAGCAAAATGCTAAGTGGGAATATCATAAGTAGCTTATGAATCTCAGAAATTAAAGGACCATGAAAGAAATTATGCAGTTCACGACCTAGAATTAGCTACAATCATTCACACAATTAAGATATGGAGGCATTAGTTAATTTCTAAGAAGTTTACTTTAGTTACTAATCATTTGAGTTTAAAATATATTTTCAGCCAACCTGACATGAATGCTAGGCAATCCAAATGGATGGCTTTCTTGACTAAATATGACTTTGACATTAAGCATATTAAAGGGAAGGAAAACAAAGTGGAGAACACACTAAGTTGAAGTCTAAAGCAGATTTTTGAGATTACAGAAAGTAGTGTTGAAACAAATTTTATAGAACAAATTAAAACAACAACTTTAGAAGATAAAGATTATAACCAAATTTTAAAAGGTTGAAAAATAAAACTAATCACAAAGAATATTCAGAATACACAATTAATGAAAATGTTTTATTAACATTTAGAAACAAAATCTATGTTCCTGATGTGGTCAGACTTAAACAACTAATACTAGATGTGCACCATAAAAGGCCTTTCTCAGCTCACCTTGGTTAGCATAAAATCATTACAGCTCTTAGAAAAATAGTTTTTCTAGCTCGGTATGAAGAATAAAGTATCTTAGTACTTGGAAAAATTTCAAGAATGTCAATAGCTAAAAGTAGAGCATCAACATCCAATGGGACACTTGAACCCTCTGCCTATACCGAAATGGAAGTGGGAGGCAATTTCATTAGATTTTATTACTGCGTTTCCTAAAACTAGAAATAGCATGACTTGATTATGGTTTTTTTAGATAAATTGTCAAAATATGCTCATTTTATACTTTTTGAATATATTTACAAAGCTATACAAGTGGAAAAAGTTTTCTTTTTTCACGCAACATGAGATACTGCAAAATATCTTATCTGACAAGGATGTGAAATTAACTTCCAATTTTTGGGTGGCATTGTTTATAGGAATGGGCACACAACTGAACTTAAGAACTACATAACACCAATAAATAGATGGGTAAAACAAAAATATCAATTAGATCCTTGAATACATGCTACACATATATGTAATGAACTACCCCACTAAATGGGAGGATTATTTGCATTTAGTTGAGTTTACCTATAGCAATAGTTATCAGGCATTGCTCAAGATAATCCCTTTCGAAGTTATGTATGGAAGGAAGTGGCATACTCCCTGAAATTAGAGTCAGCCCAAAGATAAGCTTTTGTTAGGACCAGATCTTTTGCAAGAAATGGAATATATGATGAAGAAAATAAAGCAGAACCTAAAAACAACACAAGACAGACATAATAATTACACAAATTTGAAGAGAACACACAAATAATTTCAAGTGGGTGAACATATATATATTAAAGTTCTACCGAAAAAGAGTACCTTAAAATTGGGGAATTGTGCTAAACTTGCCCCTGTAGAGCTATAAAAAGGGTCTCTTTCACCTCTAGTTACCTCACATTAATATGTCAATCCGGGATCGTCTGGTTATTTCAAAGGGTGTCTCAATTTGAGGCTAGCATTTGCCAGAGTAATGCTTGTAGTACAGCTATTTACAACTATGAAAGTAAACTAATGCAAGTCTACAACTTAACTATTTCAAAGGACTAAATCACACCAAGTATTGCATCAGCCAAAGGTTCGGTAGCAGTAACCCATCCTTTTCATAACTGATGAGAATAGATCAGAGGTCTGGGAGCCAAATAGTAGATGCTGAGCTCGCTACAGCCTGGGATCGTTCTTAATGATTAGAAATGAAACAACAGATAAAAGAAGTGATAATGAAATGGAACAGCACGTCAGCCAAGGGCTTGGTAGCAATAACACATCCCTTTCATAGCTGACGGGAGCAGATCAGAGGTCTGGGGACCAAGTAGCAGATGCTGGGGTCCTCTACAACCTAAGTCCGTCCTCAAAAAAACAGCAAATTAGCAATCTGAAAATGGAACAGCAAATTTAAATGGAACAGCAAATAAATGGAACAACAAATAAATGGAACAGCAAATAAATGGAACAGCAGGTAAATGGAACAGCAGTTCAAGAATAGAATAGTAATCGAAATAAGTAATAACTGAGTTCTTTAAGCTGCAACTGTATTTAACCATGCCAATCAACACACCAATCCCTCAATCTTATATGATAGAACAATACTATAGAACCTTAGAAACACACCACACTTAATCTGCTTCTGTTAAAGCACATACGACTGTATCTCATAATAAAGAATAGTCACATTCGATACCCATGTAAAACAAATCTTTCCAGATGACTTGTTATAATGTAAAACACAATCATGAAGAACTCTGTAATAAAGTAACAGTGTCCTGTAGGGATTAATCAATGCTTAAAGAATTGGTAAAACAACATAGCATTAATATAAAGTTCAAGAACACAAAATGACTTAATCACAACAGAGCATGTAATAGAATATTCTCAAAACACAGCAGATTACCAGAGTACGTCTATGAACAAACCACATAGAAACCACGCGTAATGATACAAGAGCAAGTGTCCTCCAGGGCCGGACCCTTAGCCTCCAGGGGTACACCGCTTAAGATAGATCCAGGCTCAAAGATAAAAGGGTGAACAAGTCTGTATTAAAGCATGCAATAAAATTACAGGAACTCAAGTCTTCAACTGAACATAAAGATCATAGTTCTGATCTTCCTTAAAAGAAATTACACTCTCCAAAAGATCCTCCCCGAAGCCAACAGTGCTACCCCCTTTATAGGGAAGATGGTGGAGATATCTAGGTATAGAAAATAGGCAAAATAGTGATCCCTCAGGATCTCAGATCCTGAGGGATTCGCAGAATCATTAATACTGCGTTACTTCTTTCTTTTTCTGTTTCGTGCTGGTATCTCCGCATCCTTTCTTGGGTTGATTCGTTGTGATCTGGTTCGTTTCCGGTCTTCCATCAAAGGGACAGCAGTTAGCTCAGCTTTGTCTTTACTTTTGGAATGGTCACTTCCCGTATTTCCTCCGTCCTACACATATAAATGACGACTATCAATGCTTTTCATTAATCTCTCGTGTTTGGTTATAAATTCTTATCATTATCTAAATTTCTCATGCAAAAGGCTTTTGAGTTCTAATGAAAAGATATCAAAATGACCATCGAAACATACCTTCCTAGGTACTCCACACACCCCCCAGCTTACCTTTTTTCATGGCCTCATGAAAACATTGTAGTTGACATGCAGAGCAGTGAGGGAGTAGGCTGGAGATGGAATTTCGTGTGGGGGCCTACACCCATGATGCGAAACTAGATGATCAAAGAAATGGCTTGTCTGGCCCTCGGGCATTTCATACAGGGCTTGGTATCCGGGTGCAGGATGCCAAATGATTGGACTCCGGAACCTATATCCTAACCAGGATGGCCCTGCCCTCAAAACAATTTCACCATAGAGGGGGAATCGGTTAGCAGCAAGCTTAAAATTTTCATACTTAAATGGCTCTCGGAGCTGAATATTTGGATTAGATACCCGATATCGAAATTTAGTTGCTTCAATGGCAGGGTCTTTAATAGAAGAAAAGAATTCAAGCCCTTGCTGAATGATTGCTTCATGCATGGGTCCTAATGCTTCAATCACGCCTGGAGTCCTCATGAGATTTCTATGACTTTTCCATAACTGTTTCGGGTCTCTAGGCTCAGCTCTTACCCATAGGTCTAATCCATTTTCTTGTCTCTGAAATGCATTGTAGGCTTTGATCCATTTAATCTGATTAACTGCAAATGAAATGAATGCTTGTAATTGAATATTTCCAACAAAAGGGCCAGGGTTTAGTTCGGTCTCCTGTTCTAGTACAAGGTTATGCAGGTAAAATTCACACAATAACCTTTGTACCTTTACTCCATAATGCTTACAGTAGTTTATAAAATCGTCTATAGTGTTAATTTCTTTGGGAGCACCTACCCTAACGGCTTTAATTTTCAATTGTAAGTATCTTTCCATTAGAAACAGGGCATAATTTTTGGCAGGAGCTCTACATGCTAGGGCATCATTGTACAGAGCACACAGGGTATCTATTTGTTTAATGACTACATCTAATCTACGGGTTACCTTGGCAACTTTCTCTTGCTCCCTTTGCCATCCTTCGAAGGCTTGGCTTTCTGACAGGTTGACGTTCCTTAACTGCTGCTGTAATTCCTCATATTTTTCACGGGGGACCGTTTGTTCCCTGAGCTTTTCTACTTCTTGCTGAGCCTGCTTCAATTGATGGTGGAGGGTTCTTGTTTTTGGGTCCTTTTTCCATGCATCTGTGGAGGCTGGGAGCTTTACTTGGAGTTTCTTATTATGCTGCTTTAAATTCATAACCCTTATTACTCCCGAAGGTGGTGCCTCCGTCTGAACCTCCTTATCATCTTTTTCAATTTTAACACGAACTCCAGCCCACTGTTGTTCCTTTTGAAATGGAACAGCAGTCTGTCCTTCTGTTTTAATTGGAACAACAGTTTGTCTTTCTGCTTCATTAGGGACAGCAGTTTGGCTTCCGTCAGGATTTTGAGTAGTGGAACGGCTCCCAGTTCTTCGCCTTTTATTCTTACGGGGCCTCATTGGCGTGGCCAAATTTTTTCTTGTTGAGGTCCTTACCCCCCTTTGTCTTGCTTTTAGAAGCCTAATCTGCTGGCGAAGTCTGACTATCACGTTTAACAGTGTCCCTTTTTCCTTTTGCAATTCCCTTATTTTCATCAACTTCTCAGAAAGAATAGCTGACTGTTTGCCGTGGGTTGGAGTGTGACTAATTTCCGGATTTTTTTCTTGAGGTGGCTGATCCGGGGTAAGAACCTCTCTTGGCTCTGTTGTTTCTTGGGCCAATTCTTCCTCTGCCCTTATTTCCTCCAGATTCTCCTCTGGTGCCTTCTGACTGGGAACAGGCCGTTCCTACCTGATATTTTCTGTTTCCTTCTCATCATGGACAGGTGAAGTTTCTGCTTCTTCCGTATGCACTTCCTTGGGTGCATCTTTTTCCTGGGTTTCTTCTTCGGCCTGGAGGTTGGATGGACTCAGGGGCTGGCCATACTCGCCCATATTGGCCAGAATATTGGCCAATTCATCTTCCCCCATCGGGTTTTGTTCTGGGCTTCTTCCCTGTTGTTCCATTTCTTCCTCCTGCTCGGGCCGCTCAACTTCTTCTTTCTCGTTTTCTTCTTCTTCTTCATCCTGTCCTTCTTCTCCTGTTTCTATTTCCACTGACTGTTCTTCGTCTTCTTCTTCTGTTTCTGCTTCTGCGGACTGCTCTGCTTCTCTGCTATTTTCTTCTTCCGCCTCTGTCCCTGTGGACTGTTCTACTTCCTCATTACTCTCTTCTGCTGTATCTGTCTCTGCCGATTGCTCATCTATAATTTCTATTGCTTGGCTCGTGTGAGCCCGGGGTTTCTTCAGCTCTGCTTGTAACCCTGCAAGCCGTGCCGACTTTCTAGGTTTTGCTGGCTGCTCAAATGTACCAGCATCGGGTTGTTTCTCAAGTTGCTTTTCTGCTTGTTTCTTGGCTTGTCTTTCAGCTTGCACTTCTGTGCAAGCGTCCTTCTTTCGCTTCTCTGGGCGTTGGGGTGTGCTATCAATTTGTTTCCATTTTTCTGGGCGTCCAGACGTGGCCGTCCCTTTATTAATGATATCAATTAATTCTTCCCAGCTGCTCTGCTGCTGGGTAAGACTATGGTTTACTATCAAACGAATTAATCCGTGGTGGCTAACCACAGATTCTTTGTGCTGTGCCGTTTTCATGCTTCGTGCCACATCATGCAATAGCGAATTAAGCAATGCAGGTAAATTCACAGAACATTTTTGTTTTAAGACAGCTAGGAGTTTTAGATGTCGTGGTCTTACCACGTCTTTTCTGCCTTCGCAAGTAATGTAGCTCTGGAAAATTTTTTCCAATTCCGCCCATGGCTCTCCTAACGTTGCTGGTAGCACCCCTTTTCCTCGAACTGTTAAGCTCTGGCCCTCGTCCTGAAAGATTTCCACAATATTCTGTAGCCTTTCCTTCTTTGTTGTCCACACAGGCCCTGTGGCCGGTAGTCCAGTGACTTTTGCTATTATATCATCCGTGACCTCTATTCATTTTCCTCTGATTGTGGAATGTTCTTCCCGCAAGTTTTGTAAAAATTCCTTCGCCACAGTTTCATTAGACTCCTTCAGGCGTCTGAGGTAGGTCAACCATCCTGCTTTCTTCAGAATTCTTCGGGCTGCAGCTGAAGCAGTCAATGTCTGTGGTTCTCTGCGGACTGACCTTCCACCCATGGCTTCACTTGCAGATTCTCAAAGGAACAGCAGCTGTTCGTTAAGACGCAGAGAAGCTGGTGGCGAGTTTCTCGTTCAAGTTTAATGGAAATAACTTCAAACAGCGATTCATGCAGAAGAAACAAAAATGGCAAATGATCATACCGTTGAGCCGTGCTGTGCTCAAGTACAAGATCTTCTCGAATAACGGGCTGACACGTATTCTGGGGAATAATGAGGTTACTCCCCCCCCCGCAATATGATAGGCTGTCCCAGCCGTCAAATAAGGAGCAGCGTCTGCTTCGTCCGCGAGGCCTTTATGGAGCAGCTTATGAAAATATGCCATGTCCGCAAAAACAGCGTAGTACGGGGATCGAGGTGAAAAGTTGAATCGCTTTTAATACGTAAGCGACTGCGGTGAGTTGATGGCAGATCGGGAATAGACATTTGCCATAATTAGCGAGCCCCATGCGGTCACTGTCACTAGCTCCGTAATGATTGGCGGTAATAAATAGTCATGCGGGATATGGCTGGGTAATTAAATTATCACGTTATAAGATACAAAGGTTATAATTTGCTTACCCATTGGTATAAAGGTTACGACTTCAGTACCATTAACAGAGCTCTACTGCCAACAGGTGTCCATAACCTTGGCAGAGTTGTTTATTTCACCCCGGGAACCATAGTCCTTTGTGTATGCGAGGAGGTGTTATGTGATGTCAAAACTGTAGGCCACTATGCAGGCTTGGTAACCAGTTAGTCATAGTGCCATTCACGAGGAAGGAGTGAATAGTGGGCAGGCCGGCTCGTGATGAGACCTCCTGTTCCAAGGGTTATTTATTTATTTTGATATACCTCTTGAACCATTTCCCGGGTGTGGTGGCCCTAATGGGAATGCCACTTCGCTTCCATCCTGATGATCATGGTAGGCCAGCTCGTAATGAGACTCCCTATCCTGCAATTTGACAAAACTGCTTTGCTTACTTCTTTTTTCTTTGGTTTTAATAGAGATCCTTTCCTGTTTATACACAAAGGGTGGTTCCACACTCCTTAAGAGTAGGAATGGTGGAAGGAGTCTTAAATCCCAATAGGAAGATATAAACTCTTTGATCTTATTGGTGAATGATAATTAAAATAGATAAAAAAATCAGCATGATAAAGATTACCAATCAGAACAGAGTTAGTAGAACAATGGCAACAAAAGGTGATAAGTAAGCATATCTTTTCCCTACATCCTTTCATCAATTCAGCGCAGTTGCTTATAAGGATAGCGATTTATGATTTACCGATTTCCATATATTGTGCTTTTGTTTCCATCACATAAGTAGATAGCTATATTCTAAAGACCATTAGGATTCTGCATCCTTGAGAAGGGACAAGCTGTAGTGCAGTTTGAAGGAAAGATACAACAACGGTTGTTTGTTTAGAGAAAGGAGCAGTGGCAATCAATGGTGCAGTTCAATAAAATCAAACAAATGTCGTTCCTCTGGAAAAGACCGGCAGAAATCAAACCGTGTTGTTTCTCGCAGAGACAGCAAAAACACACAAATGCTGTTCTTTTTTAGAAAGGAATAGCAAAAACACTCAAGTGCTGTTCATTTAAAAAAAAAAGGAACAGCGAAAATCATAAGTGTTGTTCCTTTTGGAAAAAGGAACAACAAAAATCACAAGTGTTGTTCCTTTTGGAAAAGGAACAACAAAATCACAAGTGTTGTTCCTTTTGGAAAAGGAACAGCAAAAATCACAAGTGCTATTCCTTTTAGAAAAAGGAACAGCAAAAATCACAAGTGTTGTTCCTTTTGGAAAAGGAACAGCAAAAAAATCACAAGTGTTGTTCCTTTTGGAAAAGGAACAGCAAAAATCACAAGTGCTGTTCCTTTTGGAAAAGGAACAGCAAAAATCACAAGTGTCGTTCCTTTTGGAAAAGGAACAGCAAAAATCACAAGTGCTGTTCCTTTTAGAAAAAGGAACAGCAAAAATCACAAGTGCTGTTCCTTTTGGAAAAGGAACAACAAAAATCACAACATGCTGTAAAAAAATATGTACAAAAAATAATTCAAAGAATTATGTACAAATTGGAAAGAAAAATAAACTTCTTAGCGAGTTACAGGTGGAGGAGACTTGTCTTCCTCCCGTAAGATCTCCATATCTGAATCTTGGCGTAATTGCTGGCAAAAGGACTCCCGAGTAAGTGGTTTGCGATAAAGACGGACTCGATGGCTGTTTGCCTTAAAGGTATACACAGAACCATCAATAGTAATTAGTGTGAGGGTACCATTGTCATGTACTTTTGAATTTCATATGGTCCCAACCAACGAGTCTGAAGTTTCCCAGGGAAGTCCTGAAATCTAGAGTCATATAAAAGAGCCCAGTCTCCTTCATGGAAGACTCTGTTTTTTATGAGAGCATCATGCCACTTAGCTCTTTGCTGCTGTATCAGGGCAGTATGTTGAAGTGCAGAGAGTCTAATTTCATCCAGCTCATTAATCTGTTGCAATCGGTTAGTTTGCACCTCGGTTAAATCTAACCCTACTTCTTGTGTTGTTCGTAATGTCTGGATTTCAAATTCTATAGGAAAGATAGGTTGTTTTCCAAACATAAGCTGGTACGGTGAGTGGCCAGTGGTGCTTCTCCATGTTGTTCTATAAGCCCACAGTGCTTCTGGTAGTCTGGCAGCCCAATCGCGTCTATGTGATGCAACTGTTTTGGTTAGAATTGTTTCTATTATCTTGTTGCTGCTTTCTACTTGCCCATTTGCCTGTGGGTGATATGGGGTGGTCATTTTATGCTGAACATGATAATTGTTGAGTGTTGCCGCTATCCTGTTTCCAGCAAATTGTGGCCCTCCATCTGTGATTATCTCTCTAGGGAGGCCATAGCGGACAAATAGATGGAGCAGGAACTGTATAACAGATTCTTCTGTAGCCCTGGGCAAGGCTTCCGCTTCAACCCATTTAGTGACATATTCTGTTGCCACTAGAATGTATGTTTTCTGGTTTGACGGTGGGTTGATTGGCCCCACGAAATCAAGGGCCCATCGCTCAAATGGTTCAATGACTAGTTGTGGTTTCAAGGGCATCTCATCTGAGTGACTAGGGCATCCCGCCCTCTGGCAACTATCACATGCTTGGACAAATTTCTTTGCATCTTTAAAAATCGTGGGCCAATAATACCCTGTATGTAATACTTTATGTGCAGTCCTGCGATCAGCAAAATGTCCACCGCATGGTTGGTCATGGCATGCTTTCAATATATCAAAGATTTCATCTTGTCGAACGCACCTCCTGATTTGCATGTCTGCCCCTGTGTGAAACAGATAGCCTCCAATCCAGGAAAATCTGGTACTTTGCTGGACAATCTGTTTTCGTTCATTAGGGGTTAAATGTTTTGGTAACTTACCTACTGCTAGGTAATTGGCGACATCAGCATACCAGGGTGTTTGCACAGCAACAGCAAAGAGATGCTCATCTGGAAACTGATCTTCAACTGCTGCTGCATCGACTGGTTTTGGCATTCTTGAGAGGAAATCAGCTACCAGGTTTTCTTTGCCAGGTCGATCCTTGATTGTAATGTCAAACTCCTACAATAAAATCAACCATCTGGTTATTCTGCTGTTTGTGACAGGCTTATTCGCTAGATACTTTATAGCAGAATGATCTGTGTACAAGATAACGGGATATCCAGTGATGTAATGTTTGAATTTATTGATAGCATGTATAACAGCTAGAAATTCCTTTTCAGTTACAGTATAATTTAATTCAGCAGGGGTTAGATTTTTGCTAATGTAATAAATGGCGTATGGTTTTCTATCCTCCTCCTGACCAAGGACCGCTCCAATGGTTGTATCTGAGGCATCGGATGATATCTGAAATGGCAAATCCCAGTTTGGTCTGCGAAGGACTGGGGCTGTAGATACAAGCTTTTTCAGGTCATTGAAAGCATGTTCACATTTCTCTGTCCAAAGGAAATCAACATTACCAGTTAGTGCATACAATGGTGCAGCAATACGTGAATAATGTTCTATAAATCTTATGTAATAACCAGAGAATCCAAGAAAGCTACGTACCTCTGTTTGAGTAGTAGGAGTAGGAATAAGCAAAAGTATTTGGATTTTGGCTGGGTCTACCTGTATGCCGGCTACTGAAATATAGTGCCCTAGAATAAGTCCTTCTGTCATCATCATATAGCACTTTTCATGGCTTAGACAAAGTCTGGTAGCTATACAACATTGTAGGACTTTTTCTAGTGTTTCCAATGCTGGATCAAACTCTTCTCCGTATGGAGTGAAATCATCCATATATACTTCCAATCCTTCATTTATTAGATCTGCAAATATGCTAAGAATAGCCCTTTGGAATGTGGTAGGGGCATTACATAAACCAAAAGGTAAAACTCGGTAGGCAAATGTTCCCCAAGGACAAGTAAAAGTAGTTTTATCCTGATCTTCAGGGGCAATCTGTATTTGGTTATACCCACTGAAACCATCAAGAAAAGAAAAGAATTTCTTGCCTGCCAAAGTGTCAAATACTTGATCGATGAATGGGAGAGGAAAGTGATCTTTCTGCGTTGCCTTATTTAGTTCTCTATAGTCCACGCAGATTCTCCACTTCCCATTCTTTTTCGGTACCACCACAAGCGGGGAGACCCACTTACTATCAGAGATAGGGTAGATAAAGTTAACATCTAAAAGTTTTTGGAGCTCAGCTTTTACTACTTCTTTTAGATGAGGATTTAATCTTCTCTGAGGTTGTCTAATAGGTTTTGCATCATTCTCTATGTAGATGTGGTGTGTACACAATTGAGGATCAATTCCTTTCATATCGGGGTAATCCCATGCAAATGCATTTTTATATTTTGTTAAAACATGGATGAGTTTTGTTTCTTGTTCCGGTGTAAGGTTGGCGTTAATGTTTAAGGTCTTCCCAGGTTCAATTTCCACTATTTTACTATGTGCAACAGATGTGACCGGGATTGTATGGTCATGCACGTCTTTGAGAGGTTCCTCCTCTACTTCGTTATCAAATGATGCTTTTATCATATGACACTGGGTACGAGATGTGAGTTTAGTTTGACTAATAAAATTACTGATGGCATCATCTTCTGTTTGATTTTTGAACTCTAGTGCTTCTTGTATAGTTAATGGAGATCTAATGTTGTCAGTAAGATATGATACAGGGTGCCTATTAGTTTTGACTATTGTGATGCTCGGCTGCGCTGGGGGATATAGTACTATGTTCTTAATATCTGCCCCCTTAGTTATGATCATGTTTCCTTGTCGACAGCCGATGTAGGCATCAGCGGTAGCGAGCCAAGGCCTTCCTAAGATCAATGGATGTCCATCTAGTCGGGTTTTAGGATTTATTATCAGAAAATCAGTTGGGTATTCGCAGGAGTCAACTGAGACCATAACATCATGCAATATGCCTTCTGGCCTGACCACAGATCGATCAGCCAATTCCATCAAAGTTGAAGTAGGTTTTGCAGATGTAATTCCTAACTTTTGACAAGTGGAGGTGGTCAATATATTGATTGTGGTTCCAAGATCAACTAAGGCATTGGTTAAGGTTTGGCCATAAATTTGAACAGTTACTATTGGGTTTCCTAGGTCTTCATACTTAATAGGTGTTTCCTTTCCTGATAATAGGTCAGATAAAGTGCCGACTACTTGAACTCTTGGATTATCTATGACATTCCTTCTTGGTCTTTTTATGCACAGTTCCTTAATAGTTTTAGCATATATTGGGATGTCCTGAATGGCCTGAAGGAACGAGATTTTTATGTACAAATTTTGTAATTCTCCCAGAATGTCAAAATTAGGTTGCTGTATAGGTCTAGGTATGACTAAACGTTCTGGGAACGGGGGAGAGGATGTGGTTACTTGATTCTAAGTTTGTTGCCTGTTTTCATCCTCTTCCTGCGACAGCTGTTCTCTAGGTAACTGATCTTCAATCTGAACTGTTTTGTTTCCATCTGTTTGAATGATACGCCCAGATCTTAACTGCAGATCATTGCACTCCCTCAGATCGGGTCCTTCTTCTGGTGTTTCTAAAATTTGGAGTGCTTGGACTGGTCTGTTATTTGGATTGGGATTGGGCTGGGCTGGGAGTTGGGGTCTGAGATTAGATTGGGGGTTTTGCTGTAAAGCTGGTAGTGTAGGTTGAGGGAAAGGAATGTTTCCTACTGGCTGCTGTGTTGGTCTCTACCAGTTATTCTGCCAGCTTGAACTTTGTGAAGTGGGGGGAGTCCATTGCGGTGGATAAGGGTTGTTTTGCCAGTATGGTGGGGGATAAGGAGGATTCGACCAGCCAGATTGGCTTGTCTGATTTAGCCACGGGTTTGCAGAAGGGTATGACTGTGATGACCAATTTGGAAATGGGGGTTGAAATTGACTTTGCCATGTATTATACTGTTGAGTATTGTATTCCGGATACTGAAAAGAAGAGGCTGGGTCTGAAAACATACCAGTTTGTCGCGGCTGCCACTGTCGACGCTGGTTAAGTAGATACACTGCTTCTAGTTCTTCTTCCGCTTCCTTATATACCGCTTTCAGTCCAGGTAATGAGGGACAATTCTCTGTAGAGTGATCCCTTGTGCAAATGGCGCATGTCTGAACTGTATCTAGTGGGCATTCCTTGTGGCTATGCTTCTTCCTGCATCTGGGGCAGAAAATTGCTAAATTCTGTTCTGCCTCCATTTGTTTCTGCTTAGCCTGCAAAACGTCCAATTGTGTAGTCAGTGTTCCTAGTATATCAGTTTTAAAATTTTCAAGTAAATTCCCAATTTCCACACGTGTTACTCCTTCTGATGAAATTTTATTTTCCCGTGCAAATCGATCATGTTCTGCTGGTTTGATTCGTGTACTGCCTCTCGAACTCCTGATACATAAATCAATAATGTCAGCAAAACTTTCCTGATATATATCCCCTTTCCCCATAATGTTTAATGTTTCAATCCATTGTTCTTTCATGCCCCTTATTAATGTTGTTTTCAACACGTTATCAGGCAAGGGCAACGATGCATAAGGGGATCTTTGCAGATTATACTAGAAACGTTCCATGTATTCTTCTAATGTTTCATTTGGTCTAGCTATCATCTGAAATATTTCATCTTTCAGTTCTCTAGACCTACAGTAATCTTGATATTTCTTTAGGAAAGATTCTTTCATTTGTTCCCAGTTATTTATAACTCCACCACCTAAACCCATAAACCATCTTAAAGCCGCCCCTTTCAAAGTGGAGGGGAACAATTTTAATTTCTGGGGGTCAGTGGTGTAATCATATCCCCTACATAGCACATCAAATTCAAATAAAAATGCATCGGGGTCCTCTGATGTAAGTCCGTGAAATGTAGGAATGTGTTGAAGGGGGATTTCTTTCATAAGAACATTTGCTGCGGAATCCACTATGGGGTATTGTAATGTAGAAGTTTGAGTGTTTGGCGGATTTTGAGCCATTAGGTCAAATATATGCCAATAACCTTCCAGAAGATCTAAGAGGGTATTCCTAGGTTGAGGAGGAATATTTTTAACAGGAACAGTTTTAATAGCACTTCCCCTATCTGGAATTTCTGTCTGAGGAAATGGGGTGTCTTAAATAATAATTTTTACCGCGCTCCCCTTATCTGGGCTATTTAATGGCTGAATTATCCTAGGAGGAGATCTTGGCTCCCCAACTTCCCCTGTTTCCCCTTCTCCTTCACAAAGATTGCTTAGATTCCCTTCCTGTAGTCGTTCTGGAATAGAATTTTCAATTTCTTGAAAGTCCTGTTCATCAGTCTGACTATGCACCTCAGCAAAGGCTTCAGATGGTGAGCCTGAGGCCTTAAGGGAACTAGTAGGTTGTTTGGAAATAACTTTCCTGGGTCCTACTGAAGGTTGAGATTCGGCTTTCTTATAGATTTCGTCTATGTATGTCGATCGACCAAGGGTCACCGGTCCCTTAGCTTTTTCTGGTTTTGCTAACGGTTTGGGATTTTTCTCTAGCTTTTTCTTCTTAGTCATGCACTCAATTTAACTACTAAATTTTTAAGCAGATAACAACAAATCTGCAGGAAAGCGGGCAAAGGAGTAGGGCTTTTACATGCTCCGTACGTAGGTTCTTACCTTCCGTTTTCAAAACCCAATTCTTCCCTAGCAGGTTGGTACACTACTCTGAAAAAGACAAATAGCTACACTCCTTCCCTGGCAACGGCGCCAAAATGTAGAGCTATAAAAAGGGTCTCTTTCACCTCTAGTTACCTCACATTAATATGTCAATCCGGGATCGTCTGGTTATTTCAAAGGGTGTCTCAGTTTGAGGCTAGCATTTGCCAGAGTAATGATTGTAGTACAGCTATTTACAACTATGAAAGTAAACTAATGCAAGTCTACAACTTAACTATTTCAAAGGACTAAATCACACCAAGTATTGCATCAGCCAAAGGTTCGGTAGCAGTAACCCATCCTTTTCATAACTGATGAGAATAGATCAGAGGTCTGGGAGCCAAATAGCAGATGCTGAGCTCGCTACAGCCTGGGATCGTTCTTAATGATTAGAAATGAAACAACAGATAAAAGAAGTGATAATGAAATGGAACAGCACGTCAGCCAAGGGCTTGGTAGCAATAACATATCCCTTTCATAGCTGATGGGAGCAGATCAGAGGTCTGGGGACCAAGTAGCAGATGCTGGGGTCCTCTACAGCCTAAGTCCGTCCTAAAAAAAACAACAAATTAGCAATCTGAAAATGGAACAGCAAATTGAAATGGAACAGCAAATAAATGGAACAGCAAATAAATGGAACAGTAAATAAATGGAACAACAAATAAATGGAACAACAAATAAATGGAACAGCAGTTCAAGAATAGAATAGTAATCGAAATAAGTAATAACTGAGTTCTTTAAGCTGCAACTGTATTTAACCATGCCAATCAACACACCAATCCCTCAATCTTATATGATAGAACAATACTATAGAACCTTAGAAACACACCACACTTAATCCGCTTCTGTTAAAGCACATACGACTACAGCAAATTGAAATGGAACAGCAAATAAATGGAACAGCAAATAAATGGAATAGCAAATAAATGGAACAACAAATAAATGGAACAGCAGTTCAAGAATAGAATAGTAATCGAAATAAGTAATAACTGAGTTCTTTAAGCTGCAACTGTATTTAACCATGCCAATCAACACACCAATCCCTCAATCTTATATGATAGAACAATACTATAGAACCTTAGAAACACACCACGCTTAATCCGCTTCTGTTAAATCACATACGACTGTATCTCATAATAAAGAATAGTCACATTCGATACCCATGTAAAACAGATCTTTCCAGATGACTTGCTATAATGTAAAACACAATCGTGAAGAACTCTGTAATAAAGTAACAGTGTCCTGTAGGGATTAATCAATGCTTAAAGAATTGGTAAAACAACATAGCATTAATATAAAGTTCAAGAACACAAAATGACTTAATCACAACAGAGCATGTAATAGAATATTCTCAAAACACAGCAGATTACCAGAGTACGTCTATGAACAAACCACACAGAAACCACGCGTAATGATACAAGAGCAAGTGTCCTCCAGGGCCGGGCCCTTAGCCTCCAGGGGTACACCGCTTAAGATAGATCCAGGCTCAAAGATAAAAGGGTGAACAAGTCTGTATTAAAGCATGCAATAAAATTACAGGAACTCAAGTCTTCAACTGAACATAAAGATCATAGTCCTGATCTTCCTTAAAAGAAATTACACTCTCCAAAAGATCCTCCCTGAAGCCAACAGTGCTACCCCCTTTATAGGGAAGATGGCGGAGATATCTAGGTACAGAAAATAGGCAAAATAGAGATCCTTCAGGATCTCAGATCCTGAGGGATTCGCAGAATCATTAATACTGCGTTACTTCTTTCTTTTTCTGTTTCGTGCTGGTATCTCCGCGTCCTTTCTTGGGTTGATTCGTTGTGATCTGGTTCATTTCCGGTCTTCCGTCAAAGGGACAGCAGTTAGCTCAGCTTTGTCTTTACTTTTGGAATGGCCACTTCCCGTATTTCCTCCCTCCTGCACACAGAAATGACGACTATCAATGCTTTTCATTAATCTCTCGTGTTTCGTTATAAATTCTTATCATTATCTAGATTTCTCATGCAAAAGGCTTTTGAGTTCTAATGAAAAGATACCAAAATGACCATCGAAACATACCTTCCTAGGTACTCCACAGCCCCTTAGTTTTGTGGGTCGTTTGAAATACTAACCAGGGTAGGGCTAGTGACATACCAACTAGCATTTCCAACCGACATTAAGGTTCATAATGTATTCCATGTGTCTCTTTTGAAAAGGAATATCCATGATCCCACTCATTCCATCAACTAGAATTTTGTACATATTGAACCAAAACGCGAGTTCTAGGTCAAGCCTTTACAAATTTTGGACCAGAGGGAAAAAACACTTCAGAATCAAACCATCGCCCAAGTTAAAGTGAAATGGAAAAACTCTCGGCATGAATAGGCCACCTAGGAGATGGAAATGAAAAAGGATTTTCCTATTCTTTTTCAAAGTAAATAAATGTTTGAAAACATCAAGGACAATGTTCCCTTTTAAGGGGAGGGAAAATGCAATACCCCTGGTGAATTAGTTTTTAAAAAACTTTCATGATTTTATAAGTTTGACATGTGGATGAAAAGTTAAAAAGTAAAAAGTAAATATTTTATGAGAATGTAAATATTTTTTTTAATAACATAAAATTGTTTGACTTAATATTTTTTTTGGAAATACAAGAGGATCCACAACATGAGAGGTTAGACTCATAACTACCAGGAAATAGTCAAAATCAGTTATGGTCCAAGAAGGGACATGAAAACAAAAAAAAATGGAAATTCCTCCATTTTTTTCAAGGGGATATGACGCAATTCGGGTGATCTATCCATAAAAAAAACTAACATGACTGGAGATAAATTTCATGCATGGAAGATGTATTAAAGATATTATAGGAGATAAAAGAAGTGTGAATGGGACATAAATAATATACCTCTACCCAAAACTAGCAGGGCATTGCTTGGATTGAGGAGGTGTAAATATATGTAATATTTATGATTAGTTTCCTGGAAGGAAAGGAACCTAGAGATTGGGGGGGGGAACTAATGGAACTGTATTTCAATGGTTGGGAGGAATGTGTTGGGTCCCTATAATACTAGTGATTACCCCATTACTATTGTAGTTGCATCCCTTATTAATATTGGTGTGCTCCTATTATCCCCATATTGTTATTACTGTGCCCCATAGAATCCCTCTATTGTTATTTTTGTGGCTTTATATTATTATTGTTAGGTCGACTGGGTTATATTGTGACTCCTTAGACTCCTATATATAGAAAGGAGGTTTTGTCATTTGAATAATCCAAGAATTGTTCATTTATGTAATGCAAAGGAGGTTTCCCCCTCGAAGATGCTGAATTCTAAGGCGTTGATCTATCTTTTCTATCTTTTCTTGAGCTGGTTTCATCCCCACATCCATAAAACATCTGTGAGGATTTCTCAGGTTGACAGGGTATTATCGCAAGTTTGTTAAGAATTATGGGAGAATAGTAGCACCTCTAACAACATTATTGAAGAAAGATGCATTTTCATGGACTCCAGAAGCAACAAAGGCCTTCGAACAACTTAAAGAGGCAATGTGCCAAGCACCGGTCTTAGCTACACCGGACTTCACAAAAACCTTTATTGTGGAATGTGATGCTTCAGGAAATGGAATTGGTGCTGTTTTAATGCAAGAGGAAAGACCCATTGCTTTTGAAAGTCATCCAATCAAGGGAAAGTTTTTACACAAAGCTATTTATGAGAAAGAAATGTTGGCAATACTCCATGCACTTAAGAAATGGCGACCCTACCTAATGGGAAGACACTTCAAGGTAAAAACAGATCATGATAGCCTTAAATACTTTTTAGAACAAAGATTATCCTTTGAAGAGCAACAAAAGTGGGTCACAAAGATGTTGGGTTATGACTTTGAAATCATATACAAAAAAGGGAAGCAAAATGTGGTGGCAATGCACTCTAAAGAAAGGATGAGGATGTGGAAGCATTGTTGAGTGCCATTTCTATTATCCAACCAGATTGGATAAACGAAGCAAGAGAGGAATGGAAGAATGACAAAGAAGTGTGGGCACTTATTCGAAAGTTACAACAAGATTCCAGTACGTCTGATACATTTAGATGGCAAAATGATTCTTTATGGTACAAAGATCGCTTATACCTCTGTAAGAATTCCCAACTAAAACAAAAGATTCTTATGGAATTTCACACTTCTCCCTTAGGAGGGCACTCAGGATTTTTAAAAACTTACCACAGGGTTAAGAAGGAATTTTTTTGGGATGGCCTTAAATCAGATATTCAAAAATTTGTGGCAGAATGTTTGGTTTGCCAAAAAAATAAAGTTGAAACAATTAAGACACTGGGTCTATTACAACCTTTATCCATTCCAAGCCAACGTTGGGAGGAGGTTTCAATGGATTTTATCATAGGTTTACACAAGTCTGAGGGAAACAGAGTCATCATGGTGGTAGTTGACAGACTTACCAAGTATGCACAC
Source organism: Pinus tabuliformis (assembly GCA_031772625.1). Lineage (NCBI taxonomy): Eukaryota > Viridiplantae > Streptophyta > Pinopsida > Pinales > Pinaceae > Pinus > Pinus tabuliformis. The sequence goes on along the minus strand of CM062819.1, from coordinate 831,915,683 downwards.
TTTTGTGCATTATCACATCCATTTAAAGCCAATACAGTTTCTACTGCATTTATGGAAACAATTCAAAAGCTACATGGAAACCCAAAGATCATTGTAAGTGACAGAGATCCCATTTTCACTGGAAATTTTTGGACAGAATTATTTTCTTGTCTTGGTACTCAGTTAGCTCATAGCTCATCTTATCATCCTCAATCTGATGGGCAAACTGAGATAGTAAACAAATGTTTGGAAGGATATACTCATTGCTTTGTATCTGATAAACAGACATAATGGGTCAAATGGTTGCCTCTGGCTGAATGGTGGTATAACACTTCCTTCCATACAGCAACAAAAATGACCCCATTTATGGCACTTTATGGATATCAGCCACCATCCATCACATCATATTTAAGAGAGAATTCTAAGGTTCAAGCAGTGGAACATCACATCGAACATCAACAAGAAGTCCTCCAACTCTTAAAGGATAACCTCGTGTTGGCACGGAATAGAATGAAACAATAGGTAGATCAACATTGCAGTGAAAGAAGTTTTGATGTAGGTGATTGGGTATTCCTACGGCTACAACCATATAAGAAAATGTCCCTCAAGCAAGCTAAGAAGGGTAATAAATTATCACCAAAGTATTATGGTCCGTACAAGGTGTTGCAAAAGATTGGTACTATGGCATACAAATTGGAGCTTCCTTCAGCTTCTCGATTGCACCCAGTTTTCCATGTTTCATGTTTAAAGAAGGTTATAGGCGACAAGCTCCCAGTTCAAACAATATTTCCAGAACTTGATGAGGAAGGAAAAATTATATTGGAACCGGAAGTAGTCACAGAAACAAGAACTCGACAGCTACGAAATCGATCAATTTCGGGGTATCTTATCAAGTGGAAGAACTTATCCGCTGAAGATTCCACATGGGAGGATGAGAATTTTATACAGAAGCATCCAGAACTACTCAAGCGTTGAGGACAACACTTTTTTGAAGGAGAGGGGCATGTTGGGTCCCTATAATACTAGTGATTACCCCATTACTATTGTAATTACATCCCTTATTAATATTGTTGTGCCCCTATTATCCCCATATTGTTATTACTGTGCCCCATAGAATCCCTCTATTGTTATTTTTGTGGCTTTATATTATTATTGTTAGGTCGGTTGGGTTATATTGTGACTCCTTAGACTCCTATATATAGAAATGAGGTTTTCTCATTTGAATCATCCAAGAATTGTTCATTTATGTAATGTAAAGGAGGTTGCCCCCTCGAAGAGGCTGAATTCTAAGGCGTTGATCTATCTTTTCTATCTTTTCTTGAGATGGTTTCATAACAGAATGTGGCAGCCTATACTGTATTTCTAGGAATTCTAGATAACTATTTGACTTATTTTGAGATATGGTACTAAGTACGAGAAGTTTCAGGGTTAGAAGGGACAAGAATGACAATGTATAAAGAAATATTTTGTTATGAGCATTTATTAAGGTTCTTGTATATTATTTAGTTAGAGTTAGTTTTTAAATAATAATGGTTTTTTCAAATGTGTGTGTGTGTGTGTGTGTGTGTGTATTGAACACTGCAGGGAGTCTCGGGAAATGATGTGCAAAATACTTATGGTTGTCCTCTGAAATTTAAAATGCTAGATATCTCTCTGACTGTGGGAATACAAGTGAGGGAACCTAGAACAAGGAGCCCAACACTAATTTATATTTGTAAAGAGAGAGTGACTCAAAATTTAACATAAAAATTAAGAAAGGAAGGGGTTTGGGTGAATCATAATTTAATCGGAAAGTATAAAATGTATATATGTGTATAGGCAAACTTATGTTACTAGAACCCATAATATTATAAGTACATATACACCATGTTTAAAAGAAAAATGTTGCAGAACATTAAGTTATAATTAGAGAGGGCATTAAGGCTTGAGACAAGATTAGCATTCCATCAATGTAGTGGAAAGAAAGAATTCATCGCCGGATTGTGAGTGCATGAAGTCCTTTCTCTTTATAATAGTGGCTTTGCATGAACCTTACACAGAAACCCATGACAAGATTATATAGGGTTCTTTGGCCTATAAACTTACTTATAGTATAAATCCTATAAGTATTATCTATAGAAGAATACTAATAGTAAAATAGTGCAAATTAATTAACATTGAGAAAGAAGCATAATCAAATCTTTATACATGCAAAGAGTAATTTAAAATAAATATCATGCACATAAAAAAACCAAGGAAGTATAGTTCCCAATATTCATAGTGAAACCATAAAATCTTCACGGTAAACATATGCAATAGAGGAAATTAAATACATCATAAATATTCCATAGTTCAAGGTTATCAAGGATACAACCATGTTATTTTAAGGTTGTAGCCCTAAACAAATGGACATAGTGTATCTTAACCAAAACAGAATAGAAAACCCTTATACATTAATTCTCATAACTATTTTGATTATAGGAGTTGGGTCTTGTGCTCTATATTTAAAAAAAAAAAATCAAGATAAGATACATATCAAATAGAAACCCTTAACTCTTCAGATATTCTTTTCCTAAGAAAAATTGTAATGGACTATAGATTTGTTTGATAGAGTACTTGGACAAACAACTCTGAGACTTGTGAAAGGCATGAAGCAAGAGGAAGTGATTATCTAGAGATCACCAGAAAGATAGAAATTAAACCATTGAATTTACCTCTTCCCTTGAGATTCCAAGAATGGATTGGGGACTAACATGAAAAAAAAAAAAAATTACTCTTAATTAGATGACAAAATTGTGATGAAGTTGGTAAAGAAGAATTCCAAATAATTTTTTGTAGAAGCTACTGGTACTTACCTTAAAAGTGTAGGTAAAACTACTCGACACTACCAAGACAAAATGGGGTTTTTGTGCTCAGTAAGTGTGTTAAAGGAAGGATGAAGTCACTTTGAATACACCAGAACTAGGGTTTTAAAATAAAAATGCTAGCCAAAACCTTACTTTAGGAAGCCGTGAGGGTGGGGGGGGGGAGGTCAAAGTTGAAATGCCATAGAAAATAAATGCAGTCACTGTTGAGACCACGAAAAGGAAGCCCACATATCTTTGCAAGAGTAAGACAATTAGAAATAAGAAATTATCCCAACACTAAACTCAAGTAGGAAAAAGAACTATAACTTAAGGAAAGCACGGGAAGTGAAATGGAGAAAAGACATACTTCACATTTAAACTTAACATGGAACCTTACCTCTATTGGCAATGGGGGAATTCAAGAAAATTAGACCCCAAACCTACAATGGAGAGTCAAAAGAAGTAGCAGAGGCATGCATGCTTAATAGCAATCGATATTTTCAACTCTATGATTACTTTAGTGAATACAAATCTAAATTAGCTACATACCAATTACAGGAAAAAGCTTCCTTGTGGTGAGAAGAAGTCAAAACAATGCACAATTTAGAGAATAAGAATGTTAATTGGGAGGAATTTAAAATATTTTTCAGGGAAAAATATCTAACTGAACAATATTATGAAAATAAGGCCAAATAATTTCACGATTTTAAACTTGGTCAGATGACATGGATGATTTGGTAACGAAATTTACTCATCTTCTAAGATATGAGTTGTATATAATAGAAGAAAAATCTAAGGTATAATATTTCATTAACTTCCTTCCTCTTCCTTTTAAAGAGATAATTGAATATGCTAACCCCAAAATTATGGATGAGGCCATTTGAAAAGAAAGAATCTACCATCAATAGGCTAAACAAAGAAATGAAAATATGAAATTGTAGACCAATAAAAATAAAGACAAATTTGCAAAGGGAGAAAAGGGAGTAAAACTTGGTCCTTTTAAGAATTTTTTTAAGGGTATCCAATGCCATAATTTTGAGCAAAAATAATAATCAGGCATAAAGAACTGAGAACGAGATTGGATATAAATAGTCACACTTGAACAATAAAGGATTCAGTGGGAAGGAAAGGGAACTACTAAAATGTCGAGGTTATGGAGAGCCTCATATTTTGTAGGACTGTCCCTATAATACAAAGTATATGCATAATTTATAGAATATTCAAGAGGCCTCCAAAGTAAAAAATGTGGTCAGAATCATTCCTCAGATTAATGTAACATTCGAAGAATTCCATGAGGAACATGAATCCACCATGGTGGAGATAGAAGGTAAAATTTTGAACCAACCTAATTCTATTTTGATAGACCCTAGTGGTAGTTTGAGTTCTAAATTATTCCCCAAATTGTAAAAAAATGTAAATTAAACTCAAAAAAGTACAAAAATTCTTCATTGATCTAGTTGGCTACTGGCACAAAGAGTAAAATCACTAATTGAGTGAAGACATGTCTTGCTGATTTAAATGGAAGTAAAACCACTATAAATTTGAACATTTTGCCTTTGGGTTCATATGATATACTAGTGGGGTTGGATTGGCTAGAGGGCCATAGAGAGATTGTTAATTTTTTTTATAAAATTGCTACCAGTACCATGGATAATGGAGAAATTGAGATTGTAAAAGGTATACCGAGACCCTTTTCTGTTAAACAAATATCCACCTTACTGTTAAAAAGGTTTCTAAGAAAAGGGTGTCCAATGTTTGCAATTCAAGTAGAGGACCATTCACAAGAAACAAAAGATTAACCATTGGATGATCTGGAAGTAATTCAGGAATATGAGGATGTATTCCCATATGAAATTCCTTCTTCTCCACATAAGAGAGACATTGAATTTTTTATAAAACTAATACTAGGGCCCTACATCAGTATCTAAGGCACCTTACCGAATGAGTTTCCATAATTAATGGAGTTAAAAATGTAGCTTCAAGAGTCATTAAATAAAGGGTATATCAGACTGAGTGTTTCACTGTGGGGTGCACCAATCTTATATGTTAAAAGGACGGATGGAAAATTTAGATTATGCATCGATTACATGCAATTGAATATATAAAAATTAAGAATAAATACCCATTACCTAGAATCAATGATTTACTTGGCAAAGTGAGGGTATAAACTATTTTCTCTAAAATAAATCTAAGGTATGGATACCACCAATTATGGATTGAAGAAGAATATATTCCTAAAATAGCTTTTCGAACTTGATATGGGCACTATGAATTTACAGTACTTCCCTATGGCCTCATGAATGCACCAAATACCTTTATGTGCTTGATGAATAGTGTTTTCATCAAGTTTCTAGATAAATTTGTGCTAATCTTTATTGATGATATATTGATCTATTCAAGGACACCAAATGAGCATAAACAACACTTAGAAATAGTGCTCCAGACTCTACATGATCATCAGTTATATGCTAAGTTCAACAAGTGCAACTTTTATCAAGATAAAATACAATATTTAGGACATGTAATATCTAATGATGGAATACCGATAGATATTGGAAAGTTAAAATACATTCTTAATTGGAAAATTCATAAGGATGTGGCAGTTGTTAGATCATTTATGGGTATCACAGGATACTATCACATATTTATAGAGGGGATTTCCAAATTTTCTTGCCCCATAACCTCTTTGCAAAAGAAAGGTGTTAAATTTGAGTGGAATAAAAAATGTCGAGAATTTTTAACAGTTGAAGCATATGCTCACTATTACACGTGTTGAAAATAATAGATATTGATAAAGATTTTATAGTACCAATGCTTGTTTGGAAGGTTTGGGAGGAGTACTCATGCAGGAAAATTATGTGGTAGCTTATGAATCTCAAAAATTAAAGGACCGTGAAAGAAATTATATAGTTTAAAACTTAGAATTAGTTGTAGTTATTCATGCAATTAAAATGTTGAGGCACTGCTTAATTGGTAAGAAGCTTACTTTAATTACTAATAATTTGAAATTAAAATATATTTTCAGCCAACCTGACTTGAATTCCAAGCAAGCCAAATGGATAGATTTCTTTAATGAATATGACTTTGACATTAAGCATATAAAAGGGAAGGAAAACAAAGTGGCAGACACACTAAGTTGAAGTCTGAAGCAAATTTGTGAGGTAATAGTAAGTATTGTTGAAACAAATTTTGTAAAACAAATTGAGACAACAACTTTAGAATATAAATATTATAATCAGATTTGTGAAAGGTTGAAAAATAAAACTGATCATGAAGTATAGTCAAAATATGTAATTAATGAAAATGGTTTACTAACATTTAGAAACAAAATCTATGTTCCCGATGTGGTCAGACTTAAACAACTAATAATGGATGAGAACCATCAAAGGCCCTTCTTAGCCCTCCCTCGTTATCATAAAATCATTACATCTCTCAAAAAAAGAGTTTTTTTGGCTTGGTATGAAGAAGGAAGTATCCAAGTACTTGAAAAAATGACAAGAATGTCAGCAACGAAAGGTAGAACTTCAACATCCAGCGAAACTGTTGAACCTTCTGCGTATACTGGAGTGGAAGTGGTAGGTAATCATTAGAGGAAATTTTAGCCTAAAAGTGGCCTTCTAAGGAAAAATAATAAAATAATAGTTAAAATAATAAAATAAGAGATGAATTTTGGAGGGAAAAGAAGAAACGTATATTTTATTGTATTTTTGGCTTATCTCCTTATAGGTTTACTCAAATTTCAAGTGTAGACACTCGTTGGATGCAGAATTAAATTCCACATCCAACAAGTACCCATTATGCATACCTTTGAGAAGGCCCATATTGATTAAAAAAAATTGAAGATACATTAAAACAACATGTTGAACATGGATTTTTTAGTGTATCTTCAATTTTTATCACTGTGTTTCATATCATAGGTATGCAAAATGGGTACTGTTGGATGTGGAATTTAATTATGCATCCAACGAGCATCTACACTTGAAATTTGAGTAAACCTAAAAGGAGATAAGCCAAAAATACAATTTAAAAAAAAATAGTTTTCTTCTTTTCCCTCCAAAATATTTATATGTATCTCTTTTTAAATTTAAAGTATTTGATTGGTTTACATATTATGTACATGAAAATTTCATGGGAAATTTCCTCTAATGTTCATTAGATTTTATTACTAGTTAGCCTAAAACTAGAAAACAATATAACGGGATTATGGTTGTTGTAGATAAATTTTCGAAGGCTACTCATTTTGTACCTGTTCAATCTACTTACAAAGTTGTATGGGTGAAAAAAATTTCATGAAGGAATTTTTTAGACTACATAGGATACCGAAAATTGTCATATCTTACAGGGATGTGAAATTCACTTCCAATTTTTGGAAGACATTTTTTACAAGAATGGGCACACAACTGAACTTTAACACTACGTAACACCCACGAATAGATGGTTAAACTGAAAGCATCAACCATATCCTTCAAGACATGCTACACATTTACATAATGAATTAGGCGACTAAATGGGAAGATTATTTGCATTAGTTCAATTTTCCTATACCAATAGTTATCAAACATCACTCAAGATGAGCCCTTTCAAAGTTATGTATCGAAGGAAGTGGCATACCCCCTTATGTTGGAGTCAGACTAAAGATAAGCTTGTGTTGGGATTAGATCTCTTGCAAGAAATGGAACAAATGGTGAAGAAAATAAATCATAGCCTAAAAGAAGCTCAAGATAGACAAAAAAGTTATGCATATTTGAAGAGAAAACACAAAGACTTTCAAGTGGGTAAACATGTATATATTAAATTCTAACCAAAAAAGAGTACCTTAAAATTGGGGAATTGTGCTAAACTGGTCCCTTAGTTTTATGGGTTGTTTGAAATACTAGCCAAGGTAGGGCTAGTGGCCTGCCAGCTAGCATTTCCATCACACATTAAGGTTCATAATGTATTTCATGTGTCTCTTTTGAATTTAGACATATCCATTATGATGCTCATGTTATCAATTGGAATGTTGTACTGGTCAAACCGAAAGGTGAGTTCTAGGTCGAGCCTCTACAAATTTATGACTGGAAGGAATTAACACTCTGGAATTGAGCCATCGCTCATGTTAAAGTGCAATGGAAGCAATTTGGGCCTGAAGAAACTACCTAGGAAATGCAGGAAGAAATGAAAAGGCTTTTCCTATGTTGATTCAAGGGAAATGAATGTGTGAAAACAATGAAGATAGTGTTCCCTCTTAAGGGGAGGGAAACTGTAATACCCCTGGTGAATCAATTTTAAAAATACTTTTATGATTTTATAAGTTTAACATGTGGTTGAAAAGCTAAAAAGTGAAAAGTAAACATTTTATGCGAAGATATTTATTTTTGTTAATAACTTAACATTGTTTTACTTATTATTATTTTGGAAATACAATAGGAGCCACCAGATGAGAGGTTAGACTCCTAATTACCAGGAAATAGTTAGAATCAATTATGGTCCAATAAGGGACAAAAAAACACAGAAAAAGGAAAAATCCTCCATTTTTGCAAGGGGATATGACCTTCTTTGGCTGATTTGACCACCAAGAAAACTAGCATTATTGGATATAAGTGTCATGGTTGGAAGATGTATTATAGAGACTGTTGGAGATAAAGGTAGTATGAATAAATAAAAAAACAGGGTGCCAATGGGAGATAACGACTAGACTTGTTCCTAGAACTAACAACACATTGCTTGGGTTGAGGAGGTGTAAATTTGTGAAATATTTGTGAATATTTTCCTAGCAAGAAAGGGGCCTAGAGCTCAGGGGGAACTACTAGAATTGTAGTTCAATAGTTGGGAGGAACTTAGTAGCCTCTATTGTATTTCCAAGAATTCTAGATAAGTATTTGAGTTATTTCAAGATCCAGTACTAGGTATGTGAGGTTTCAGGGTCAGTAGGGACAAGATGTGAATGTATAGAGAAATATTATATTATGCGCATTTATTAAGGTTGTTGTATATTGATCAGTTAGAGTTAGTTTGTTAATATTTATGGTTTTTATGGAAAATATATATATCTATGTATTGAACATTGCAAGAAGACCTAGGAAATGATGTGTATATGAGTTAAGGTTTTTTTATGAAATTTCAAACTCTAGATATCTCTATGATTATGGGAATATGAGTGAAGGAACCCAAAACTAGGAGCCCAACACTAATTCCTATTTGTATAGAGAGAGTGACTTAGAATTTAACATAAAAATTAAGGAAGGAAGGGGTTTGGGTGAATCAAAATTTAATCCAAAAAGTATAAAATGTATATATGTGTACAGGTGAACTTATATGACTAGAACCCATAACAATATAAGTATATATACAGTTTAAAAAAAATGTTACAAAACAATAAGTTATAGGTAGAGAGGGCATTAAGGCTTGAGACAAGGTTAGCATGCCATCGGGGTGGTGGTAAGAAGGAATTTATTGCCGACCTGTGAGTGCATGTAGTCCTTTCTCTTTTTAATAGCGTCTCTATGGGAACCTTATGCAGAAACCCATGATAGGAGTCTACAGGGTTCCCTGACTTATAGACTTACTTATACTATAAACCCTATACGTATTATCTATATAAGCATACTACTCATAGTCAAAGACTGCAAATTAATTAGAATTGAGAAAGTAGCATAATTGAATCTTTATAGATGCAAAGAGTAATTTAAAAGAAATATCATGTGTATAAATAGACCAAGGAAGTATAATTCTCTGTATTCATAGTGAAACCATATGCTATTCACGGTAAAAGTATGAAACAAAGGAAATTAAATACATCATAAGAATTCCATAGTTCAAGGTTATTAAGCATACAACCACGTTATTTTATGACAATACCCCAAAATAAATGGACACAATGTATCCCAGCCAACGCAAAAAAGAAAACCCTTATACAATTCTCATATCTATTATGGCTACAAGAGTATGATATATATATATATATATATATATATATATATATATATATATATATATATATATATATATATAGATATATATATATATATATATATATATATATATAACTTCAAGATAATAAGCATATCAAATAAAGACACTCAATTGTTCAGATATTCTTTTCCTACGACCAACTGAAATGGAATATGGCTTAGCTTGATAGAGCACGAGCGTACTTGGTCAAACAACTCTGAGACTTGTGAATGGAATGAAGCAAGAGGAAGTGAGTACCTAGAGGTCACCATAAAGATAACAAGTAAACCCTCAAATGTACCTCCCCCCTTGAGATTCCAAGAATGGATTGGGGACTAACTTGAAAATAAATAAATAAATTACCCTTAATTAGATGCTAGAATTGTGATGAAATTGGTAAAGAAGAATTCCAAATAAACTTATGTAGAAAAAAATGGTACTTCCCTTGAAAGGTTAAGAATAACTCCCTGACATTGCCAAGGAAAAATGGTGTTTCTATGTTAATTAAACAAGTTAAAGGAAGGAGGATGTCACTTTGTATACACTAGAACTAGGTCTTTAAAAGAACAATGCTAGCCAAAACTTTCCTTACCTCAAGAAGTCATGTGCGGGGGTAGAAGCTGAAAGGCATAGAAAAACCCTGTAGTCATTGTTGATACCACAAAAAGGAAGTCCAAAAATCTTTGTAAGATTAGAGAAAATTGGAAATAAGAAATTAACCCAACACTAAACTCATGTAAGAAAAAGAATTATAACTTAAGGAAAGCGTAGGAAGTGAAATGAAGAAAATACAAAGTTAGCATTTAAACCTGGCATGGAATCTTACCTTTGTTGGCAGTTATAGAAAAAATAATGCTCAAATTTTTTTAATATGAAACCAAATTCACAGTGGTAGCTCTTCGAATGGAGGTTATACCTTAGTGTCCTAGTTTCTTCCATAGTTGCAAAGCTCTACTCTCAAAACTGGAAACATGCAAATGGTGCAACCAACAGAGGAGCGAGGGATAATCAATTACCCTAACAGTGCTTGAATCAATCTCCACCAACAATAATTCATATTAGATCACCACCATTCAAAATGCGACTCCACGTGACTAAGGATTGGTCTAGCTTGAGGCCTCCAACCACGTGGCCCCATCACATGGATGGAAACACAATTGTAACCTTCCATGTTTAAACCAAGGTGCTGAAAGAAAACTTCCCTTGCATATAGCCTTAATAAATTATATGTATATGATGTTATAAGGTAAAGCCATAATAACTTATATGTCAATGATGTTCTAAGTAGAGTGGAAGAGATTTATAAAGTTTAGCATGTTGTTAGTCAAGGTCATGCTCCAATAAGTAACTAAAAACCATTACATGTATTATGGATAGACTTATTATAGGTTGTTGATTTAACATGGTCATGACCATTGACTTAATAAAAAAAAATGTCTTAAATGATATGTGAACGTTGGGAAATAGACTAAAGAGTCTGAGTATCATAACCAACCAAAACATGAGAAAAAAGTTATATTTTGAGAAGCATATATAAATCAATGCTTCATAATGTAAAAATAAAAAGATGAAATGGTAATTGTGATGATTTTCCCTTTAGGTATTGTTAATGAAATAACTAAGCTACCAGTAACAAAGATGATGTGTAAATAGTTAAAAGACATACTCGGTAAATAGTGAATGTTACTTAGTTGAATTTTAGGGACTTGTTACAACAGATCAGGTTGAGCCATGATATACTCAGATATACAATTTCTTTTTACATAAAGAAAAACAAATTTCACCCTATTTAATAGATGAAAAAATAAACATATGATTTGAATACATCCACATATTATGTGTAGAAATATACATTAGATAAAGACAGATAAAATAATGGTTTTTAGTCTTGGCCCACTTGTTCCATAAACGACCGGTGATGGAATTCATATGATGATCCCTCATGTTTCTCCTAAATGTTCCATTGACCATGTTCCATATTTATACCTAATTTGGAAAGTATGTCTCACAACCCATTATGCTCCCTCTATATATGAGAACATTTAAAAGAATGCCCTGATGATGGATCCCTGTTGGGATTTGAAACATTGATGAAAAATGGTTATTACTGTGGGTTCTCCGGTTACTAAATTAAAATATATAAACCACAGATGTCTTAAATCTAGAAACATTCAAAAATATTCCAAAATAGGAATTAAGAGTAGATTCCTGGAAGTTTGAGATTTAATTAACCAATTTATAACAAGCATTGAGTCTTTGAAAATTTGAAGTTGCGTACATCCCTTTTATTTTGTGTAAAAAAATAAGTTTTTACATGCCAATGATTCTTCTTAATTATTTGTTCCCAGGCCAAAATCCATTTTTGCATGAAAAGAGTGTGTGATAGACAAGAAAAGTACAAAACTTCCACCATTCCTATTTGTTGTTTCACATGAAGCACCATCAAAATATGCCTATGTCTTAGCGGGATTAGTATTTTCATCTGCTATATTTCGAGGGGGAAAGTGCCTTTTTCCTTAGGAATATGGGTCATAATTACAAGGGCTTTAGTAGTGAGACACTTAGGTACTAGAAATTTGTCCTAAAATATGGCTTTGTTGTGTGCCATCCAAAAACCCCAAAAAATTATTAGTGGAAGTGCTCTAAATGCACAAGTGATCGGATCAGAGTACCAATCCATGTTGTTTCTAGGTTTTACCCTTCCCACATATGGTTGAAACATTCCATTGACTTGCAAACATCCCACACTTTCTTAAAGAAAGAGAGTTTCTTAAACAAATGTTCATTGGTTTCTTCATCCCTCTTACAAATGGAGCACCATCCTGGCCCTATGGAATAACACCTCTAAAGGATGTACCATGTGGGAACCTTCTCATCCAAAAGACATCACATGAATATTATAACTTCTACTGGACATTTTGATTTTCGTATTGCCCTTTGCCACCACTTTGGCTCTTCAGGGGATCTATATGCATTTAGAACTATATAGCCAACCTTTGGGGTGTAAAGGTCAGTGAGGGAGCTGCTCCAAACCAAATCATCCTCTCAACCAATGATTATTATGTGACTGTTGGCCAGGGCATTCATATAATCATTTCAAGCCTTAAGAAATCCGCCTCTAGCCCTAACTCCTTTGTTGTTTTCCAACCTTGCCTCCAAATTGTAGATTTTTACTAATTTGCAATGTGGGCTAACTTTGAGATGCTTCTATCCTATAAAAATACAATAAGAAGATGGGGGGGAATGTGGCCCACTCCACTCCCTGGCCAAGGATCAGAGAAAATTCTCACTCTTTCACCATTTCCAACTTTCCATGCCAGTCTATTTCCAATAAAATCAAACAAGTTTAGTATTTCCCTCCAAATGGATGAAATGTTTTCTCAAAGTTTATTCTTCTGCCTAAACCATCCTTTCGAGAGCTTGGGGCAATATATTCCTAAGTGATAACCATTATTTAGAGATTCTGAGTTGTGAGCAGTCTCCTACTGCATTTTGTTGCCAGTGCCTTTGAGAACGTGAAGACATTTTTAAGCCCCCATCTTCCCACAAGCTTTGGAACTACTAGTTTTTTCCATTTTACCCAAGGAAGGAACCCTTTCTCCTAATTCCCAGACTAGAGGAATTTAAAACATAACCTGCTAACTTTTCCAAAGTGCATTTCAAGACCCATGTGAGAGACATCCAAAAGACTAGAATTGCTTCCAAAATATATTTTATCAAGAAAATGTGTCCTACTCTAGATAACCACTTTAGAGTCCAACTTTTTAGCATTTTATCAATCTTTTAAATGAGCCAAGACCAATCTACCTTACCGTAATAGTTTGGTTTAAGATTGAACCCTAAATATTTTAGGCCTTCTTCCAGGGGACTTGCTGTATAAGGAATGTGCTAGTTGATAAGCCTTATCTTCTCCTTTGCTATATTGCGATAAGAGAGAGTGTACTTTTTATTATTGATAGACATTTTCATGGATCTTCCATAGAGTGACAAAATATTAGCTAGCTTACTCACCTCTCTTACAGAACCATTGCATAAAATAATAATGTCATTAATAAACAAGAGGTGAGAAGATGTCAGAGTCATGGCTGTAAGAGTTCCCTAGAAATCTCCCCTCCATTTAGCTTATGTTAAGATACAACTCATACCCTCTGCTATAAGAAGAAACAATAAAAGAGATAAAGGACACTTGTGTTTAAGCTCTCATTGAGCATGAAAAAAGTAGAGGCTAGGCCATTTATAAAAACTGCAAAGGAAATAATCCAAATGCAACTCATGACCCAAGAGATGAAATTTGGTCTGAAACCAATATGAGTAAGAAGGAGTCATATATATATATATATATATATATATATATATATATATATATATATATAGATAGTTTACCTTGTCATAAGATTTTGAGAGATCTATATTAATAACAAATCCTTTGAGGTTCTGAATCTTTATACTGTGGAGGCCTTCTTGGGCCACTCCAATCACCTCATGAATTTGCCTTCCATCTAGAAAATAAAAGTATTTCTTTGAGATTTATTTAGATAGGGTGGGCTTCAACTTATTTGAAAACACTTTTGCAACCAGTTTAGGGAAAATTTTAGGGGCGAAATTTCACAAATGGGCATATTTTTGGACATTTTCTGAAAATAATATTCACCAATTTGGCTAAAAGTTTGCCCATTTTTTACATATATATCATTAAATGGATGATATTCACCAAAAAAATACCAATTCTAATAGTAAATTACATGTTTTTTTATTGAATATTCGCTTATATTCTATACATATTAATTTTCAAACTAGAGCCTACAATACTATATATAGGAAAAATAGTAAATCCTTAAAAAATACTCTAAACCACTTTACCACTTTATATACACAATGAGATGGGCCTAAAGTCATCAAAGGACTCAAGGGAGTCAACTTTGGGAATGAGTGCTATAAATGTAGAATTGAAAGTTGGGAGCATAAGGAAAAAAAATTAGTAAAACCTTATGTTTAAAGAGAAAATAAAAACTAATACATTAAGCCTAGGGGGTTGTTCAATTGGAGATTGTCTTCTTATGAAGTATTGTCTAAACCATGAGATTCAAAGTTCAAATCCTATATATATTAGATAATTATAATATTTTTTAAATAAATCTTATAATATGTTAAAATTTAATTGCATTTGGGGTTGTTCAATTTCTAGCTTAATTTTACATCCACTTTATTTAGAGATAATGTAATCGAAAGTTAAAAAAAGAAGTTACATTTTAGGATGAAGACATATGTAATTCATACTTAATATGAAATTGATATATAGGGTATAAAAAAATATTATTGATATTATATGATGTATAATTCATTCTATATTCAGTGGATATGTAATATTTTAAAATATATATATATATATATATATATATAACAAGAAATTAGTATAAGCTATAAATAACATATTTCAAGTCCATATTAGATAACATAATTTCATATCAATTTTATACAATAAAAAAAAAGTAAAATTATTTTAAAAAATTCTTATATTTTCAAATTGTAAGAGATGTTTCATTTGTTTCATTTTTAATATAAAGTTGATAGATAAAATTTAAAGTATATAATAACAAACATATATATTTCAATATGTATGTTAGATTATAAGACTTCCAAGATCAAATGTTTCGAGGTGCAAACCTTGCATTAAATTTTGACTCAAAATAAAATTTGCATCTTGAGAAATTTGATCTTTTTCAACACTTAGTGAATCCCAAATTAAAATGAATTTATACTATATTTATATCATTTTATTTCATTAGTAAAAAGAATTAAAAAATAGAAAAAAAAATATAAAACAATATTGCTTCTAATTAATCACATATAAATGAATTTAAAAATAATAATAATAAAAAACAAATTATCACCCTAAAAGATTAAAACAAATAATAAATACTCATGCAATAACATATTTGAAATAAGAAAATATAATAATAAATAAATATAAATTTATGGATGCTAAGATTGAAACTTCTTCTACCATGGAGTGAAAAGAGAATTCATAAATTTCATTAATCAACTATAACCCACAAAAATTTAAATTTTATCACATGATTCATCTTAATACAATATGGATATTGTGTACAAGTTTCACATAGCCTTAGTCTAACAATTATGCTTTTTTGCCCGGAGAGTTATGGAAATTCCATCAATATTTTGAAAAAATACCATAGGGATTTTTGTAAATCCAAATAAAACTGTCAAAATTCATAATTTTAGGTGCCCTAAAATATTTTGATGGTTCTGAATCCATTTTCACCATCAAAAACATGATTCAAATATTGCATCTACAAGATTTTTTGAATTTTTTTCCTGAATTCTAACTACTTTTAACCATCCGCCCAATTCCATGGCCTCCATAGCCGACCCATTGACATCAATTTTATCAACGTGAAAGAAATGCTGTTTGGATTCCGATTCGCGTATTATTGTCTTGGCTTTATTCGTTAACGGTTGTAGGCCATCTCGCTTCATAATTGTTGGACACTCCGTAAATAAAGTTGTTCCTTTAGAATCCATAAAGCAATTAAAAGAGGTTTCGCATATCAAGAAAAACAGTTAGGAAAAGTTTCCATATCCGGAAAAGCAAAAGCAAAAGCGCTCATTCTCATTCTCATTCTCAGACCGAAAAAAGGTATTATTATTCGTTCATTATCGGCCCCAAAAGATTCGTGATCATCCCAAATGTTATATATACACACAAACGAAGAAACACATACTCACAGTTGAAGCTGCGTATACACACAAAGTATCTGTCATGTCGAGCGGACAGCGCAACATAGCCGTTACGCCTTCCAGTGATCAGGAAGCTTTAGCGCGGATCGAGGAGCTTCAAAACATATTCAGCGCGTTCGATGATGATGGGGATGGCAAGATATCGTGTAGCGAGGTGGTAAACATGATGAGCCAACTCGGTTTATTGAACGTCGAGGACGACCAGCTTGAGCGCATGGTCGCCGCCATGGATTCCGACGGGGACGGTCACATCGTTCTCCAGGAATTCATCGAGTTGAATACGCGGGACATCATGGATATCATGGCTGAGCACATGGACGACCTGCGAAACGCGTTCGCCTCGCTGGATTTGGAACAGAGCGGTTGCATCACCGCGGCCGAGCTGCAGGCGGTGCTCAGCAGCCTGGGAGAGCCCACGACCATTGAAGACTGCCAACAGATTATCGAGTGCATCGATGTCAACGGAGATGGGGTCGTCACCTTGGAAGAGTTCTATGCCCACGTCAGCAATGATGGGGCTTATGGAAATGCTTAAATTCCAAAACAATATATGTTTTCCCTTCGCTCCCTAATAATAACTATCCCTCCCTGATAATAACTATAGTGTAGGGCGTCATCCATAGGCTAGTAGTGTATAAGGATACTCGTTGTAATAATTATATTGTACAATAACTAGGAGAGTTTTACTTATATTTTAGTAGTGTAAGATGAGGTTATATTTTAGTAGTGTAAGACGATATCAGCCAATATGAATGTAAGTTTTATCAATTTCAAGTTTTTGGAATTTTGGTGTTTGGAATCGATTTGTAAAAAATTTCACTATAAAAAATAAACAATACTAATGAAAGTCTCATCACAAACTCTAGTCTATAAAAATTTTGATTTTTAAAATAAATTTACAAATAATCCCACCATTGTAATATACTTAAAAAAACAACTTTTCCTAAATTAATATAAAATTAAAAATTATATTCTGATATTTTAACTTTTCTAAAATTTCAAAAAATAGTTTAATCATCCATGAATACCAGAATGCTTGTTTCATGGATGAGCTCAACCATCTGAACTATTCATGTGTCATGGATGACCTTTAATCATGTGAACTATTCTTGAAGACATGTATCTTACTATATATTTTAGCCTTCTTTCTATTCATGTTTCAATATTTTATATTTCCATAAAGGTGATCAAATTTATTGTTAGGCATACAAAGGAAAAAAAATAATAGAAAACCTAAATATTAATTTAAAATTAAGATAAATGTGTAATAACTATAATTGTGTTTGTAAATATTTTATGTTTCATGGATGACCATAACCATATGAACTATTCTCGAAGGCATTGTATCTTACCATATATTTTAACCTACTTTCGATTCATGTTTCAGTATTTTATATTTCAATAGAAGTGAAATGCATTGTGAGACATAAAACGAAAGAAAAACAATGGAGAACATAAATATTCTATAAATTTAAAATTAAGATGGATGTGTAATAATTATAATTATGTTGGCAAATTTAGAATTGCTTTTAGCATAAAAATTTGTCGAGGGATGAAATTTTAAATGAGGTATATTTTTAGAATTAAAGCTTTTAGATTTTTTTTAACACACAAATTTGTTGAGGGATGAAATTTAATAAATGAGGTATATTTTATATAAATTAGAGATATTATGTTAAATATTAATGACAGTTAATAAATTTTGTTTTATTATTTTATTTAAATTATTTGAATAATAATACATATGTAGTTATTGCTATAAAGAAAATAAGATTAAAAAATAATTAAATAAATAAATTTTACTTCATTCTAAAATAATACAATTTAATTTGAAAAATTTTAAATTTATTAATGTTAATCATATATATATGAATTAGAAGGGATTGAATATTGAATTTCATGCTTTTACATCATACTTCATAATAAAGCAATTTTAATTAAGTGACTTGATGGATTTAGACAAAAAGTAATGTTATTTTAATATTATTAAATGAATATTTTATTTTATTTTTAATGATTTTTGTTTAGCAATAATTTTTATTAAAAAATAAAATACCTTTTTTTTTGTAATTTAAAATTAAAATGAATTTATAATAATAATCCATAGAAATATAATTAAATGGAAAAACAAAATAATTTTATTTAAAATGAGTTTATAATAGCAATTAATAGAATTATAAATGATTTGAAAAGGAAAAAAAAAAATTAATAATATTAAATTATTTTTTATTTAAAAATAGAGATAAGTGATTTGAGTCAATTGCGTTTAATTTAAATGGTTAGGAAAAATGTTATTTTTCTTCCACTCAAATTTAATTCCTACATATTATCAAAATAGTTAACAAAACACTAAAATATGTTTATTCCTTATATGGAATATAAAAATATTTTTATGGAGGAAAAGATAATGAACGGCACACGAACAATTTTATTTTATTATTTTATATTAACAAATTTTTATTTATATTAATGATTAAATCACTTAAAAATTAAAGTAATTTTTCATTAGAACATAATTTTTTTTATGATTAGTAATATATATTATATATATATATATATATATATATATATATATATATATATATATATATAATCAAACTATTTGCTTAGAAAATAATTTATACAATTTGTGCAAATAATTTTATACAAATTAATTTAGTACCAAAGATGTATGCAATTTTTTTATATTGATATGTAACATCCAAAATGGTATTAATAACCCAAAAAAATCAATATCTATTATAAATAAAATATTTTAATATCTTCCTCGCTGGGTGGAGAACTCGAGGTAATTGGGAATTGCGCTTAGTCCCTCTCAAGGTAATGTATGCATGTAGTAATGTAGAAGGGAGTGTGGTAGCATACATTTCAGTCTGCTCATGCAAGGATAGATGACGACAAAAGGTAGCATTTACACCCAAGCAAGTGGCTTAGAGTTTACATAAGGTGCAGTGTGGGTTTCATCATAGTAACATTATTTACGAAGTAATGCAGGGAGGGTGGGGGGATAGAATAGTGTAGTGAGCATGACTCTCTGTCCTCCGAAGGAAAATGAGGCTTAAGTCAGGAGGCATATTGTGACTCTGTTAGTAATTGTGGAGTTGGGAGCCTGGAGGCGATTGTTGGACATAACACCATCCCTCGAGTTTCCTTTCAGTCTCTTTGGCACCCTCCGGAAGCACCAAGTAATATTTTATGTCTCAGGCTTTGGTAATGTTATGATAGTTTCCCCTAGATTTTGTTTGGCCAGAATTTTGACCTCTATCGTAAGCTCGGTGATGGAGTTTGGGTGGGAGGGGGAACTTTAAGCAGGCCATTCTCAAGTGGTGAGTAGGGTGCTGGATTGACAACACTTTCAGGGTCTGTCTCTCCACCTCCTTACTTGTCTCAGTCTCTGATATCTACTCTTGCATTAGTGTCTTATTTATGGTCGGTGCTTGTGTGTGGGTTTCAAAGTTTTTCCTTAGGGTGGTTTGACTTATAGATGTTTGATTTAGAGGTGGTGGTCTTGCTCGTGGTGGTCTTGTCTTTTTCGGTGTTGGCCTTTAATTCTGGTAAGAACAAAGGCAGGTGCTCTTTTCTATTGCTCCTAGGTCTATACTTGTGGGGAGTCATCCTTGATAGCTTTCCTGATTTACTCAATTGGCCTATCTAGCTCTTAAGTGGGTCGTCGCTTGACATTAAAGATTCTAGTATGGCATTGGTGGGAAGTGGTTGCCTGACATTGAAGGTGGGGCCACCCTCTTCTTGTGCCTAGAGGTGTTTTGCTGGTTAATGGGGGAGGGGTTTTCAAGAAGTTCACTTTGTTATAATTTCTTTCCCATGGCTCATCCTAGAAGGAGCTCTCGCCTCTCTATCTATGATAAAGACAAG
This sequence comes from Pinus tabuliformis, assembly GCA_031772625.1. NCBI lineage: Eukaryota > Viridiplantae > Streptophyta > Pinopsida > Pinales > Pinaceae > Pinus > Pinus tabuliformis. The sequence goes on along the minus strand of CM062819.1, from coordinate 831,895,314 downwards.
GCCTCCGAGTGTCCACCTAGTGGGTGTCGTCAAGGCAAGGAGTTGTCGTCAACAAGTTCTATTAGAAGGGGGAGGTTTCGGGCTTCAGGCCCTCACAAGGTCATTCACAAACATAGAGGATGGGTGGAAAATCCTCTCGAGCCACTCCAACTCAGCCGAAGAAAACACTAAAAGCTCAGTTAGAGGAATTTGATAGGAATCATCGAGAGGAGAATGAGGCCTTGGTTGCAACTCTGACTCAAATTCAGTATTTCCAATGTCACCTAAGGAACATGTGGTTGTGGTGTGTTGTGGGCATACATGTATCTTGGAGAAGTTGGAACAACTAGAAGCTTACCTAGTACACCTGGAGAAACATGTTAGCTGTAATTATCACTCTCTCCCTTTGCTAGGGATTGGGCTAGATAATCTGACTTCTTTCACTTTCAATGACTTATCATGTATATTGGTGTCCTATTACTTTTTATGGTTTTTTGGTATCTCTGGCCTCTAAGGCTATTAACACCAGAAAATCATACACATGTTTGTACAATCCAAAGGATGCCCAAAGTCATCCAGCATAATGCACAAGTGAAGATTTTCCAGCTGAAGACATTATGAAGTTCAAAAAAATTATTTCTCCTAAGGTCCAATGTATATTGAATTAAAAATTGATGATTGCACGACTTTCCCTTCGATATTCACGTGACACGTGATATTTCCTTTGAAACTCGCGTTGTCAAAGAAATGGCCGACACAACAATTCGGGACCACTTCCCACACTTGGAAGACGATTCCCTGATAGGATTTCAGTCAAGGACAACCGAATTCAAGTCACCCTGAAGATATGCAGCCCTCAAAGGAATCCTCTTGTCCTACTCATAAGTCATTTTCATTCATGAACCAAGAGAGGGAAGAGGGATTCAAAAAATTCTATATAAACAAGCCATGGGAGAGCCAAAAATGAAGACAATGTTATGCTGGCCAAATTTCTATCAGAGAAAACCTTCATTTCATTATTGAAGAAGAAGAAGTAGAGCACTATTATGTTGGCATAATTTCTTCTTAGCAATCCATCACTCTAGTATGGATAGGATTTCACCATTGAGAGAGCCTTGATACTTCTTGGATAAAGGGGAGAAGCTTGCAAAGAGAGTGAAGAAAGGAATTTGATTGCTGAGGATTTTTTAGCACCATAGCTCAAAGAATTCCCTTCAAGTGTTTAGTATTCTACTATTTGTATTCATCTTCTACGACCAACAATCAATAAAGGGAGCCATTTTCCATAATTATGTTGACTTGTTTGCTTCATTAAGCATTATTTGTGTGTATTTATCTCTTTGTTTTATTTTATTTTTGTATATGTATTGTTTTCACCATTTGCAATACTTTATTTCTTCATGCTTGTCCACTGACAACAACCAAACTGCTTGTTTTTCTTTGCAGGGAACAACCTACTACTAAGAAGGTGTCTTTTGGTACACCATTGCTACAAAAACACTACAACAAGATTGGAAACTCCACTATTGTCTTTTATTTAATCTAAATGGTTGTGTTTGCAGGACCTTCTCTCTGCATTATCACCTCACAAGGCATGCATCAACTCTTTGGAATTTTTGTAGGACCTTTTGGACCTGTTGGTGGCCAAGAAACTTACATGTTTATAATTTTTATGTCGACCACGCGACATTTTGACAGATAGAAACACAAGCCGCGATTTTTTCTTAGACAGACGTGCAGTCGCGTTTGTGTAGGGAAAACTTGAACAATTTCCAAAAAGCCAAAAATTCCTTGTAATTTCACTTTTTTCAGGTGATTGGCAGCCTTTAGTGAATTGCCTTCACCTCTGCAAATTTTTCCAGTCAGTTTAGATTACTTAATTTCTCTACTAATCATAATTAGTAGGATAATTATATTTTCTTTATTTTTATTTCAAATTCTCACATTTCTTAATTAGGGGGAATGTAAGTGGCCAAATTCCACACATATTTTTCATTCTATTTTGTTATTTTTGCAAATAACATAGCTTAATTAGTGAATGAGCATGTGGCCTATCATCCACCAATATTGTTACTAAACAAAGCATTTTTTCATTTCATTAGTTTTGGGACTAGGGGCAAGTGTCATTACAAAAAGAAAGTAATCTCTTCTTCCCTCGTGTCTTTTAGGCGAACTTGGGCCAGCATATAAAAGCCTTCTTAAATCCCTTGCATTTCCCATCTCCCTTTAGTCACACATAATGTAATAGGAGAAAGAGTAAGTGACCCATTATCCACACATCATTTCTTTTTCATGCAAGGAACAATTGAAATTTAGTGTAATTAGGAGGATATTATAACGGATCACCGAATATCCACATCTTATCACACTTAGCATGCTCACTTTCTCACTTGCTTATATAAGCTGCATAGTTGAAGGCATCCAATTTTTGAAGATTTTCATACTTGGCAAATTTTAGCTTACATCTCACATCCTAAAGAAAAGCAAGACCCTTAAAAGAAACCATAACTTGAACCAACTAAATTCCCCATAGGGGCCACCAAAGAATTTATAGTTTAGTTTAGGACCATTGGGGGTAGGCATCCCATAATTTTCCATGGTCATGTTACATCTTTGAGACATAATGGTTTACTTTTTAGGGAATCCTTCAATAATCCCACAAAAAATAATTCCCGAGCATGGAAGAGACCCAATTCAGAGGGGTTTGTCTAAGGTCTAGTGCGTGCGGTACTATTTGGTGCTACACGACTCGTCTAGTGCTCGAAACTAGTAACTGACTACCAAGAAGCTAAAGACTTGAATGCTCACGTGGGACGAAGGTACTTTAGTGGCCAAAATCTAGGGCATCCATCCCTATAGGTGGAGGTGTAGGAAACATTAAAGCCTCATCTGTTACCTTAGTTTATTCTTTGGTTGCTAGAAGGTGTCATTAGTTTTTCCGGGACATTGCCCCAATATCCATTAGAAGATATATTCACAAGGCCCAATCACTTTGAGAGTGTACAGGAAGGATAGGTCTACACAGGATCTTTTATCATAGACAAAAACAAACATAAACCATTTTTTTTTGTTTGATTGATCACATAGTCTAAAGTTAAAGGGAAAGTAATCATTTTATTTTCACTTTGTTTTATGTATGTGATATATTTTCTTTGAGAATCATCACCATCCCTCAAATCACACAAAGTGGCACACACTCTACTCAACACCATAGGGGCCCCACGACTCCCCGTCGATCTAAACATTTTCAAAATCCCCGTCCATTATTTGGAGGAGTGCCAGGTATTTCACCATTTAGGTGCAAAATACACCAGACAACTACCATTATAGGATCTTCGTTTATTGGTGCAACTTTACTTGGAACTCGTCCTCGTAAAAGTACCCAATTCACTACCCCTCAAGAGAGCCACCATAAATCCCCTCTCGGGAGTCCACGTAGTGCTCACCAGGGTAACCATCCTTATTAGGGAACCCCCATACATATATCTATCCAAAATCATTTTACAATGGCGGAAAACTTGCAAGTCCTATTTTTAGGTTCTTTAAATCTTCCTGATTTAAGAAAGCTAACCAATGACCCAATTGCACATGACCAAAATTGGCCAACCATGCCCACCAAGCTCCCTTCGGACATTCCAAAATTTGAAGGGAAGTAGGGAGAATACCCAGGAAATCATGTCATGACCTTTCACCTGTGGTGTTCATCCAATAGTATCATAGATGATACTATTCGATTACAACTGTTTCAATGCACCCTTACAGGGCTCGCAACGAAATGGTATATTGACCAACCTTTTGTGTCACATGGGAGATTTAGTTCCCTAGCCAAAACATTCCTAACATTCTTCCAGCTCCCGGTCCGTCACGACTCAGGCCTAGAACTTCTCACCCACTTCAAACAAACACCTGCTACACACATATCAAATCATATCCATGAGTGGCAGAAACGTCGTAGCTTGTGTAAAGCATAGTTTGAAGACAAAGTACTCCTCGACCTATTTTTGAGATCTCTCACCTAAGAAATCTCAAAATATGTGGCAAATTCATCCCCACAAACTGAGGAAGAAGCCATTAGCAAAGCTAAAAAATTAGATCTCATATACACCTAGTCTAGATACCTTTACCATGTTTAGCCAGATGCCCCACGCCTACAAACTTTTAAAGAGACACCATGCACATCTAGTATTGTCGATGGATTGATTAGGACCGTAGCCCAAAATCACACTAAAAACAATTTTCAGTACCCTGGATATACTTACAGTGGCCAACCATTTGGTTCCATAGCACCACAACACCACACATCATATTACCCTAGAAAACTTATGCCTATGGAGAATCCTGCTATGAAGGTTAACCAATATCAATTCGCACAGGGTGGTCAACACCCTCCCACACAACGTAGCCCATACCCACATAGGAATGTGGAACCAATTTCTCCTTCCCAGAACTCATACTCTAGTCAGGGACAAGGGAACCATTACTTATATTTCCCCACACCTCAACAAAATAACCCGCTAACACAAGCTAATGCAGGGGTTAATTTAGTGCAACCTTATCATGCTCAAAAACAACAATCAGATGAACAACTTAACACAGCTAACCCACCTAACATTGCTAAGAAGAAACCAAAGAGAAATCAAAAAGGAGATCCTAGCCAAGGGGGTGACAATTAGGAATATGAAAATGATACTTGTAGAATCAGACGAGAAGAGATAGGGTTTTCAAGTGTCTGTAGGTTAGAAATCCAAGGAAGGGCGTAAGGGGGGGATCTCCACTCCCTCCTACAGGCAGACAGTAGCTAGCCGAGGCAAGAAACCATTAGAGAGTGTCAGAGGTCCTTCAGGAGAAGGGATAAGGAACACGGAAGAGGAGCAAGAATCTAACAAGGCAAGGGAGAATAACATCAATAAAGAACATGAGGAAGAATACAAGGAACAAGGAGCGAAAAGCAAAGCACAAAAGGGGCCATGTAAACCCAAAGTTGAGGTCACACCCAGAGTAGTTTTAAATGATCCTGCTCTGCAGGTGCACAGGGACCACATGGGGACATATGCTATCATTTGTAAATTCATGGGATTATGGCCCACTGAAAAGGATTTACAGACATGGATTAAATACAACTGGAAACCAAAAGGAAGCATTGACCTACATCTTGGGTCAAAGGGTTTCTTTATTGTGGTCTTCACAAATATTGAGGATAAAGACAGGGTGTTTGAAGGAGGGCCCTACTTCTATGCAGCAGCAGGCCTGTACATGTGACTGTGGATGATGAATTTTGTCCCTGAGCGAGAAACTTTCACTTCGGTCCTAGTCTGGGTAAGACTCTACTCTCTACCTCTTGATTACTAGCAACCAGAATCGTTATCTACCATAGGAAACAAATTAGGGCATTTTGTCAAAGCTTTTTAGGCCACCAAAAGGGGAAAGTACACTTCCTTCGCACGAATATGTGTGGATATGGATCTCTCTAGAGCTCTACCGGATGAGGTCATCTTGTAATTTTTTGATGAAGAATGGGTGCAAACAGTAGACTATGAACATATTCCTTTCAGGTGTCGGAGATGCCATGGGCATGGGCACCTATTTAGAGACTGCCAACTTAGTAAAATAGAGAACAAAAGTAAAGTGACCACAATGAAAGAAATTGAAGGCTTTCACAAAGTGGTACATAGAGGGAAAGGAGGCAAGAGGGGGCCAAAGAAACATCAAACAGAAGGGCAACAGGCTAATTTGAATAGGCACCAAGTACTCGAAGAAGAATAAGAAATAACAAAAGTAGATCAGGTAATGGAGGGAAGCCCAATGGAGAAGGAAAAAGAAGAAGACAGAGTACAAACACAGGATATTAACAATCAGAAAGAGACTATGTTGAGCGATGTAGAACCGGAGATGGATCAAGAAATGACCCAGAGTGAGATGGGAATGGAGGATCATGAACTACAGGAGATTCTGGACAGGGAACACTTAGATCTGGAAGGGTTCTTGAAACAGGGGACCAAGAAGGGGGTAGACTCTTTACTGCTAAAGAGTTCAATAGAGTACAACAGTTGTTCCTATGGAAAACTCAGGATAAAGGGTTGGATAGGCAAGGAAAAAATGAAAGGCAGGGCAACGAAGGTGTGAAAACTATGAAAATCACACTTGGATTAGCACCCAGAAACCCAGGAAAGAAGAGAGCCAGGAAAAATCAGAACACGTTATTGATGGAATGTGGAAAGCTAATGATTTATTCATGTAAGATGAAAGATCTAACCAGCTACTCCTTTACAAATCTTTGATAATGAAGTTTACATATTGGAATATCAAAGGTCTAGGTAGTAAAAGGAAATAAACAATTCTTAGTAATAGAATGAAACAAGAAGCTCTGGATATGATATTTATCCAAGAAACTAAATGTTCCATTCAAAAAATAAAAGAAATTCACAACAAATGGCTCAATAGATTTGAGTTTCTAGAAGTCAAAGCAGATAACACAGCAGGGGGCATACTTACTCTTTGGAACCCCCAAAAGATTGGCATAATAGATGTTGAGGCATCTAGAAATTATTTGTCAGTGGTTATACAGCCGATGGGAGATAGGGAGACCTATCTGGTCACGAATGTATATGGCCCTCAAAGAATGGATGATAAACTCAGGTTTCTAGATTCTCTTATGGAGCTTAGAGACAGACATGTAAATGTACCATGGATCTTGTGTGGGGACTTCAACATGATCAAATCACTTTCAGAGAAAAGGAGGAACCAGAACAACAAGTAGAGACTCCACAGCTTTTCAAACTTTTATGGACAATATGAAGCTTGTTGATACTGACATGAGTAATGGTCTCTTCACTTGGAACAATAAAAGAGGAGGAGAGTCTGAAGCAACCTCAAAGTTAGACAGATTCATAATTTCAGAAGACCTTATGCTTAGCAACAAGGAAATGATAGTAAGAATTCTCCCCTTTAGAGGCTTGGACCATTGGCATGTTCAACTTGAGGTTCAGGGAATTGGTACCCCCAAGAACAGACCTTTCAGATTTGAGAATATCTGGTTCACACATCATGACTTCATCAGCAACATTACAAATTCGTGGGCAGATGATCTACATATTCAGGGTACAAGCATGTTCCAACTACACAAAAGACTAAAGCACATCAAGCTAAGACTTAAATATTGAAACAAGAATGAATTTGGCAATATTTTCACAGCTAACAAAACTGTTGAAGATAAAATGTGGGAACTCAATCAAACCCTTATCTCAAAAGACTTTGATAAATATAGAAATGACCAAGTCACCAAACATCATCAAGACTGGGAGAATTTATGTAAACAAGAGGAAATATTTTGGAGACAAAAATCCAGAGTTCAATGGCTGAAATAAAGGAAGCATAACAATGGATTTTTCCACAAATCAACCATAGCGAATAGATCTCATAATAGGATCTCTTTGATCCAAGATGAGGGTGGTCATATTCTTAATTCCCATGAGGATATAGAAGATGTGTTAGTCCAGCACTTTCATGGAATAGCATAGGAAACCATTTCAGATAGAGAAAATTTTATTAGGGATTTAACCGGACCTATTCCTAGACTGGTTACTAGAGAGGATAATTTCAATCTCAATAGGCCAGTGACAGAAGAGGAGGTTAGTGAGGTCATCAAAGAAATGCAGAATGGTAAAGCGCTAGGCCCTGATGGTTTCAATGTGGATTTTTTTAAAGCTTGCTGGAATATAGTTAAACAGGATATTCTAAACGTAGTGGAAGATTCCAGGTTGAATAGAACTATTTTGAAGGTGCTCAATACTTCCTTGATCTCCCTGATCCCCAAACAAGACAATGCTCAGACTCCAGATAGGTTTAGACCCATAGCCTTGTGCAATGTGGTTTACAAGATAATATCCAAGGTTGTTGCTAACAAACTCAAACCACTTCTTCCTACTCTAGTTTCTGTAGAGAAATCTGGCTATGTGGAAGGCAGACAAATTCTCAATAACATCATTCAAGCACATGAGGTGGTGCACTCTTTGGCAAGCAATAGGAAGGCTGGTATGATTATGCAATTGGACCTAGCCAAAGCTTATGATAAGATGAATTGGTCTTATATAACGAGGGTCCTTATTGCTTTTGGGTTTGATCATAACTGGGTAAGATGGGTCATGGCCCTGGTAACTTCTTCCAGCTTTTCAATTTTGGTTAATGGTTCTCCTTCCAAGACTTTTACTCATGCTAGAGGCCTCAGGCAGGGTGATCCGCTCTCTCCCTTTCTCTTCATCCTCACGATGGAAGGATTGGGTCAGTCCATCAAGCATGTGAAAGAAGTTGGTAATATCAAAGGCCTCCAACTTTCAAAGACTGGTCAGGCTTTGACCCATCAACAATTTGTTGATGATACTATGCTATAGGGAATCCCCACGATCAAAGAAGCTCTAGTGTACAAGCATATCCTCTCTGACTTTGCCATGGTAGCAGTATGGAAGTTAATTTCTCCAAATCTAACATTTTTTTCTTTAACACCAATATAGTTATTCAGAAAAATATCTCCAAGATTCTAGGCTTTCAAAGGGATTTCCTTCCCTCCAAATATTTGGGAGTTCCTCTTACTGATAAGCCTTTGCAGAAGGGCATTTGGGAGCCAGTGATTAATAAGATGCATGATAAAATCAGGAAATGGACCTTTAGATCTTTAAACCTGGCTGGTCGGTTAGTGCTTACAAAAGTTGTTCTCCAATCAATCCTCGTCTTCATGTTATCAGCCCTTCCAGCTCCAAAAGGAGTTTTGCAACTTTTTAGAACCATTCAAAGAGACTTTCTTTGGGGTAAGGGGGAGGAAAGAAAGAAATGGGCCTTGGTAGCTTGGGAGAAGATCTGCAAACCTAAAAATTATGGGGGTCTTGGACTGGATGATCCGAAAGTACTAAGTAAAGTTTTAGGGGTGAAATTATGGTGGCACTGGGTGAAAGACCCAAAGGCGCAGTGGGCTAGAATCTGGAAAGAAAAATATGCTAGAAATTGGCAAGATAATGATCTTATAAGGATGTCTGGCATCATAAAGGGCTCACACATTTAGAATAAGCCCTAGAGGAATAGAGGATTGGTACAGAAAAATAGCTTTTGGGAAATCAGAGAGGGTGATCTTGCTTTGTTTTGGGAGGAAAAATGGCAACAAGAACCTACACTGTTAAGAGAGAACCTTCTGGACCTCAAGAAAGAAATAGATACCAAAAGGTTATTTAAGGTAAGAGATTTTTGGGATCAAACCAACAGTGAAGGAAAATGGAGAACCTGAAAGAATTTGGATCACAGGGAAGACAGCCCACTGAAAGCCAAAGCAGAGGCACTTCTGATAATATTGGAACTTCGGTCCTAGTCTGGGTAAGACTCTACTCTCTACCTCTTGATTACTGGCAACCAGAATCGTTATCTTCCAAAGGAAACAAATTAGGGCGTTTTGCCAAAGCTTCTGAGGCCACCAAAAGGGGAAAGTACACTTCCTTCGCACGAATATGTGTGGAGATGGATCTCTCCGGAGCTCTACCAGATGAGGTCATCTTGGAAGTTTTTGATAAAGAATAGGTGCAAACAGTAGACTATGAACATATTCCTTTTAGGTGTCGGAGATGCCATGAGCATGGGCACCTATTTAGAGACTGCCCTCTCAGTAAAATAGAGAATAGAAGTAAAGCGACCACAATGAAAGAAACTGAAGGCTTTCACAAAGTGGTACATAGAGGGAAAGGAGGCAAGAGGGGGCCAAAGCAACATAAAATAGAAGGGAAACAGGCTAATCTCAATAGGTTCCAAGTACTCAAAAAAGGAGAAGAAATAACAAAAGTAGATCAGTTAATGGAGGGAAGACCAATGGAGAAGGAAAAAGAAGAAGACAGAGTACAAACATAGGATATTAGCAGTCAGAAAGAGACTATGTTGAGCGATGTAGAACCGGAGATGGATCAAGAAATGACCCAGAGTGAGATGGGAATGGAGGATCATGAACTACAGGAGATTCTGTACAGGGAACACTTAGATCTGGAAGGGTTCTTGAAACAGGGGACCAAGAGGGGGGTAGACTCTTTACCACTAGAAGAGTTCAATAGAGTACAATAGTTGTTCCTATGGAAAACTCAGGATAAAGGGCTGGAGAGGTAGGGAAAAAATGAAAGGCGGGGCAACGAAGGTGTGAAAACTATGAAAATCACACCTGGATTAGCACCCAGAAACCCAGGAAAGAAGAGAGGCAAGAAAAAGAAGAATGAGTTATTGATGGAATGTGGAACGCTAATGATCGATTCACGTAAGATGAAAGATCTAACCAGCTACTCCTTTACAAGTCTTTAATAATGAATTTTACATCTTGGAATATCAAAGGTCTAGGTAGTAAAAGAAAATAAAGAATTATTAGTAATAGAATGAAACAAGAAGCTCTGGATATGATCTTTATCCAAGAAACTAAATGTTCCATTCAAAAAACAAAAGAAATTCACAACAAATGGCTCAATAGAATTGAGTTTCTAGAAGTCAAAGCAGATAACATAGCAGGGGGCATACTTACTTTTTGGAACCCCCAAAAGATTGGCATAATAGATGTTGAGGCATCTAGAAATTATTTGTCAGTGGTTATACAGCCGGTGGGAGATAGGGAGACCTATTTGGTCATGAATGTATATGGCCCTAAAAGAATGGATGATAAACTCATGTTTCTAGATTCTCTTATGGAGCTTAGAGACAGACATGTAGATGTACCATGGATCTTGTGTGGGGACTTCAACATGATCAAATCACTTTCAGAGAAAAAAGGAGGAACTAGAACAACAAGTAGAGATTCCACAGCTTTTCAAACTTTTATAAACAATATGAAGCTTGTTGATACTGACATGAGTAATGGTCTCTTCACTTGGAAAAATAAAAGAGGAGGAGAGTCTTAAGTAGCCTCAAATTTAGACAGATTCATAATTTCAAAGTACCTTATGCTTAGCAACAAGGAAATGATAGTGATAATTCTCCCCTTTGGAGGCTTGGACCTTTGGCCTGTTCAACTTGAGGTTTAGGGCATTGGTACCCCCAAGAACAAACCTTTCAGATTTGAGAATATCTAGCTCACACACCCCGACTTCATCAACAACATTACAAATTGGTGGTTAGAAGATCTACATATTCAGGGTACAAGCATGTTCCAACTACACAAAAGACTAAAGCACATCAAGCTAAGACTTAAAGAATGGAACAAGAATGAATTTGGCAATATTTTCGCAGCTAAAAAAACTGTTGAAGATAAAATGCGGGAACTCAATCAAACCCTTATCTCAGAAGGCTTTAATAAATATAGAAATGACCAAGTCACCAAACACCATCAAGGCTGGGAGAATTTATGTAAACAAGAGGAAATATTTTGGAGACAAAAATCCAGAGTTCAATGGCTGAAAGAAGGGAAGCGTAACACTGGATTTTTCCATAGATCAACCATAGCGAACAGATCTCATAATAGGATCTCTTTGATCAAGGATGAGGGCAGTCATCTTCTTAATTCCCATGAAGATATAGAATATGTGTTAGTCCAGCACTTTCATGGAATAGCACATGAAACCATTTCAGATAGAGAGCATTTTATTAGGGATTTAACGGGGCATATTCCTAGACTGGTTACTAGAGATGATAATTTCAATCTCAATAGGCCAGTGACAAAAGAGGAGGTTAGTGAGGTCATCAAAGAAATGCAGAATGGTAAAGCACCAAGCCCTGATGGTTTCGATGTGGATTTCTTTAAATCTTGCTGTAATATAGTTAAACAAGATATTCTGAATGTAGTGGAAGATTCCAGGTTGAATAGAACTATTTTGAAGGTGCTCAATACTTCCTTGATCTCCATGATCCCCAAACAGGACAATGCTCAGACTCCAGATAGGTTTAGACCCATAGCCTTGTGCAATGTGGTTTACAAAATAATATCTAAGGTTGTTGCTAATAGACTCAAACCACTTCTTCCTACTCTAGTTTCTATAGAGCAATCTGGCTATGTGGAAGGCAGACAAATTCTCAATAACATCATTCAAGCGCATGAGCTGGTGCACTCTTTGGCAAGCAATAGGAAGGCTGGTATGATTATGCAATTAGACCTAGCCAAAGCTTATGATAAGCTGAATTGGTCTTATATAAGGAGGGTCCTTATTGCTTTTGGGTTTGATCATAACTGGGTAAGATGGGTCATGGCTCTGGTAACTTCTTCCAGCTTTTCAATTTTGGTTAATGGTTCTCCTTCCAAGACTTTTACTCCTTCTAGAGGCCTCAGGTAGGGTGATCCGCTCTCTCCCTTTCTCTTCATCCTCATGATGGAAGGACTGGGTCGGTCTATCAAGCATGCGAAAGAAGTTGGTAATATCAAAGGCCTCCAACTTTCAGAGACTGGTCAGGCTTTGACCCATCAACAATTTGTTGATGATACTATGCTACAGGGAATCCCCACGGTCAAAGAAGCTCTAGTGTACAAGCATATCCTCTCTGACTTTGCCATGGCAACAAGTATGGAAGTTAATCTCTCCAAATCTAATATTTTTTTCTTTAACACCAATATAGTTGTTCAGAAAAATAGCTCCAAGATTCTAGGCTTTCAAAGGGATGTCCTTCCCTCCAAATATTTGGGAGTTCCTCTTACTGATAAGCCTTTGCACAAGGGAATTTGGGAGCCGGTGATTAATAAGATGCATGATAAAATCAGGAAATCGGACTTTAGATCTTTAAACCTGGCTGGTCGATTAGTGCTTACAAAAGCTGTTCTCCAATCAATCCCCATCTTCATGTTATCAGCCCTCCCAGATCCAAAAGGAGTTTTGAAACTTTTTAGAACCATTCAAAGGCCTTGGTAGCTTGGGAGAAGATCTACAAACCTAAAAATTATGGGGGTCTTGGACTGGATGATCCAGAAGTAGTAAGTACAGTTTTAGGAGTGAAATTATGGTGGCGCTGGGTGAAAGACCCAAAGGCGTAGTGGGCTAGAATCTGGAAAGAAAAATATGCCAGAAATTGGCAAGATAATGATCTTATAAGGATGTATGGCATCATAAAGGGCTCACACATTTGGAATAAGGCATGGGGGAATAGAGGATTGGTACAAAAAACAGCTTCTAGGAAATCAGAGAGGGTGATCTTGCTTTGTTTTGGGAGGAAAAATGGCAACAAGAACCTACACTGTTAAGAGAGAACCTTCTGGGCCTCAAGAAAGAAACAGATACCAAAAGGTTATTTAAGGTAAGAGATTTTTGGGATCAAACCAATAGTGAAGGAAAATGGAGAACCTGAAAGAATTTGGATCACAGGCAAGACAACCCACTGAAAGCCAAAGCAGAGGCACTTATGATAATATTGGAAAAAAGGAAAATTTTAGTGATAGGGGGGCATGACCAACTTAGATGCGGCAACAATAATGCAGACACCTTCAATCTTAAGGAGGAAAAACGCATACTCCTTGAGCTAGATCCCAATGATTTGGACAGGGTTTGGTAGAACATATCGAAACATCAAGGATGGATGAAGATTAAACTCTTCATGTGGTTCGTTCATCATAGGAAAATTTTGACTTGGGATAACATTCAGAGGAGAGGTGTTCTAGGCCCTTCCAAAAGCCAGCTCTATGAAGCCCAAGAGGAAACAATGGAGCACCTTCTCAATAATTGCATTTTAACCTCTTGATTGTGGGATACTTTTGCCACTATCTTCCAGCAGACAGATAGGGACAAAGGAAGTATTATCAATACCCTAAACAATTGGAGACACAACTTCTCTGATTTTGAACTTCTAGGCTCAACTTGGGCTTTAAAACCAAGCTTCATACTTTGGACTGTCTGGAAAGAAAGGAACAACATAATCTTCAAGAATGAAAAATTTTCCTCCCATCGCCTTTTTGAGCAAATCCTAAGACATCTTAAGGAGACGGTAAGTACCATAGTGTGAACTTTCCCAAAAAATCCACCTTCAAAAGCTGAAATGCAGATTCTTCGCAAGTTAGGTATGCAGGGGCTTATTCCACAAGGCCTGGATAGGAAGGTTTTGAAATTCGATACTAAGCAGGATTATTGGCATCCTCCCCCTCAAGTTTTTTTGAAACACAACATTGATGGGGCTTCCAAAGATAACCCGGGTATTGCTGGATGTGGAGAGGTGTTAAGAGATGAAAATGGCAGTCTCCTTTTCATTTTTCATTGCCATTTGGGAAGAGCCACTAACAATATGGCAGAGTTAATGGATCTGGAGCAATGTTTGGAATTCCTGAAGCAAGATAATCTCTAGAATGTGATTGTAGAAGCTGATTCAGAGTTAATCATAAACTCGGTCAAAAGAATCAGCTATGGCACGGAGCCGGAAAAAGTCTCAAAACAATGGAGGCTGCTCCAGGTCTTTCAAAGGATTCAGCTTCATCTCCGTGGTTTACGCACTGTGAGTTTTAACCATGTGCAAAGGACCGCAAACAAATTGGTGGACATCTTGGCAAATCAAGGTGTACTATGTAACAATAACAGGGTTGTGATGCATTGGCCTGAGATGCCCCTAAATAGATTAAAGGCGCAATGTCACGACCAGGCGGATGAGGATATAATGGTGTTTTCGAAACAAAGACATAGAGGCGGGGTCGAGTTGATATGGATTATTTATGCAGTGTTCTTTTAGAAGCATGAATTTTTTGGGGAGTCAGGGCACTATCGGCCTCCCCAACCCTCGACAGTATGAACACAGCAGTTTCAGATCTAAGTTGCTGAGCAGATATAGTTATGCAGACAATCGGCCGAAAAGATGGATTTTCATTCTGCACAGGTACATGCGATCGCAGAGTAGAGATGGTAAGTGGTGGAGAAGAGTTGGTAAGTGGGGCCAGAAGTCTGGATTTCCTGGTAGCCTAAAAACCCCCGTCTTCCTTTTTGTGGATGCAATACTGCTCGAGAGGTGGTTTATCGTTCATCACAAGCCTTTCAAGCGGGAAGTGGTTTTGTGGAGTTGGGAGCGATTCCACTCACCAAGCAACACGTGGCTTAGTACGGGGAAGGAATATTGCCCTCATCACGTGCTAATCTTTGGTATGTTAGGCCCATGCGATATGCACCTCGACTGTCGGATCATGCAAGATGGATCAACAGTCAGGAATAATCGAGCTTATTGGTGGGTCCAGGATGGCTATCGCGTGGTTAATCACTGGGCTACTTGGTATTGTGATATTATCCTCCGTCGTTGGATCTGGCATGGAGGATCGACGGTCAAGGATAATGGCGTTGTGGGAATCGGTGGCTTTCGCGTGCTCTACATGCTCGAGGGCTATCCCCCTTCTGGACCTAAAATCCTTTTAGTGGTGTCCCTAATTCCTCATTGGGTCCATTTCTAAATTTTAAAGTGTTTTTTGTCTCCAGCTCGAATGGTTTCGGATTTGTTTGTATTTTGAGGTAATGGTAGTTTTTTTGGGGACCGAGGCTCAATGTTTAAGCCTTGGCTATAAGCGGTTGGTTTTTCTTTGGCCCAAAATTCCTATGGGAATGTTGTATAATATGTAAGTTGTTTATATTTATAATGAAATAGAAGGTACAACTCTTGCTTCTGCCAAAAAAAAAGGGGGTGACAATTAGAAACAACCTCCGCAGCCACCGGCTGGGGGCAACCCCAACCGGAACCAAAACCAGGGACTGACCAATAACAACTCACAAAGGCAAAACAAGAATACGAGTCTACAGACTAATCACGCTTGTGCCATTTGTGGTGAGTATGGTCATTACACCCATCACTGTCCTCAACTCCCTGAGTTGAAAAGGATGAAAGACAGTGGGGGGAAAGGGGGGGAAACCAACAACCTGTAGTGATGTAGCATCCCTTCCCCCATTAAGGAGTGGTAAATACCTAGCAGGAACACTCCCAACAACACCAAAACCCTTCTGGAGGAAGTTCCCAAAGTACCTCAAACCGCGACATTTACATGGCAAGGGAAGATTTTCTCCTGTAGATGCACACATTAGGGGAGTTTTGAGGTCTAAAATGGGCCTCCTAAGGAAATTATAAAATAATAGTGGAAATAATAAAATAAGATTAGATTAGATCATCAAATTTTAGAGAGAGAGAGAGAAAATATATATATATATATATATATATATATATATATATATATATATATATATATATATATATATATATATATATATATATTCAACTCGTATTTTCAACTTATCTCCCTATGAGTTTACTAAAATTTCAAGCGGAAACACTCATTGGATGCATAATTTGGTTCCTCATCTAAATAGTACCCCTGTTGCACACTTTCGATGTACCCTGCTACATGAAAAATGAGAAATACATGAAAAACATGATTGCAATCACGATTTTTCATGTATTTCTCATTTTTCATGTAGCAGGGTCCATCAAAAGTATGCAACATGGGTACTCTTTGCATGAGGAATTAAATTTTGCATCCAAAAAGTACTCCCACTCGAAATTTGAGAAAAATCTTAGGGAGATAAGTTGAAAATATGAGTTGAAAAAATAGTTTTATTATTTTATTATTGTTTAATCCTTTTACTTTTTTACTCCAAAAATGGTGAATCATCTCCCATGGTTGACATCATCATTGTGAATCCTATTGGTTCTTATAAAGTTTATTTTGGTTGTACATTTTTCTTAGGAGGCCGATTTTAGACCTCAAAAATCCCCTAATGACTGAGAGTACAAAACTCCACCAGAAACCAATCCTTCCACCTCAACTACTGCAACACCTACAACACCTTTGATGATCCCTCGATACGCTATTGATCCCATCCAAAATATGGTCAAAGGTATTTTACAGTGAGATGGACAGAACTCAAAGGCTGCTCACGGATATAGCATATTCGATGACTTAACCCAAACTCCTTCAACTATGTCAGCATTGGAAATTTTGCAATCATTCCCAGCCCAATAAAAAACCTTACTTTATGCATTAGCAGAAATCAATCTTGACGATTCTTGTTTAATGTTCTCTGACTTGGATAAAACCACCCCACTTCTACCATCAGTCGTCACTTTTCAAATCCTGGTCTTAGTCCAAATATCACCATCCATCATCGCATAGTTGATGAAGGGGCATCCACATGTATCATGTCCAAATCATTTTGGAAAAAACATGGATCCCATGAGCTCAAACCATCTAACATCACTCTCAAAGCATATGACGGATGCCCTTCTGTTGCTTTAATCCTATGCCAAGGTGTTCCAATACAAATAGATGGTAAAATTGTGTTCATATACGTCAAAGTATTGGATGTACTGTTGTATTATACCATCCTTCTGGGCCGAAGTTATATGTATGAAATGTCAGCAGAAGCACATTCCATTCAGGGTAATGATGTTCCCCCATGACGAGAAAATTATTGCAATTATCTAACTCACATATTATGAGAGGAAGATATTAACTACACCTGATGGTGTGCTACCTTTCGTCAGATATTCTCCTAAATTGGTCACCACTTACAATGAATTCAACCCCAACCAATTTAAGCCATCAACACTCCTCGGGACATTCCCAAGAGACCCACCTGTTATAGAGGATATCCCTCCAGCCACAAGATCCCCGAAATGCATGATGATTTCATCAAACACCCATCAAGATCAAGAACCAGTTTTAGATATCAAAAACAATGTTGTTCATGATCCTTCTTTCTTACCATATTCTATCACCCAAACACCCTTCTTATCCCCCCCACCTAGTTTTGTCTCGCACAAAGTCATTGCAACACTCTCGTTTCCCAATATGGCTATGGCAATACCAGTCTGGTATCTAGCCCCCCAGGCCATGTCGGAAAGCTCAGGTATCACCTCAATAAACGTCATTATTGTACCTCCTCTGGATAACACCCCACAATAAGCAACACATCCAACCAATATGTTCCTTGAGTTATACCAGCTAAAATAACTTCTCCATGCCCCAAAAGCATTAGTGAATCCTCCTGCCCCCGCTCAAGAAAAGAGCACACTTGTGCGTTATAATGAATTGCACACCAACCATGCATGTGCCATATGTGCAAAATATAGGCATTACACTCATCATTTCCCTGAAATCCCTTGATATCGAGATGCATTAGGTGCACTCACCCAAGTCAATACTGTGACCCCATCACTACCAATAGATGATGGGTCTAAAACCATTTTTTATGTCATGAGGAAAGAGGCTTCTTGCTCCTATCCCTCTTTTGGTCCCTCAACATCCCACCATGCTTGGATACAACTAGAATCAGTGACACCCCAACATACCTCCATGTGTGCTTTATGCGACGAATCAGACCATTTCATAAACCAATGTCTTGAGATAAGCATTTAGGAGGTATTACCCTAATCTACACCCCAAACTAAGCAACAGACCCCGACACAGGCTTCATAGATGCCACATTTTTTGAGGAACCCATCATACCCAGTGTTGCCCACACTGTTCCCGATTCCGCGAAATGTTAGGATTCATGTTGTGATTCATCACTGAGAAATCCTATCTAGTGGAACCAGGTATCCAATCCCTGCATAACACCACACCAGTGGGGGATGATAGATATAGGTCCATCATGTGAATATTTAAGGACAAAATCATGCATGAGCCTAAGTCAGGTACCAATCAACGTGTCAACCACCACCACCATCGGTCTAGATTTAGAAGGAAGACAAAACTTCATCAGGCCACTTTGTCAAAATCACCCCACATGTGCGCCCTATGAGATAGACCCAACCACCTAGTAAATCAATACCGAGAATTGGGCGATGTTATAACTATCTTTTGCTTATTGGTCCATACTCTACGACCTAACTGCATTATATATTCACGCCATCAGTGTCACATCTTCTCTCAAGCACACCATACACAGAACTATCAGTACCTTCCACGTTTTCGAGCAGCCAAAGCAACATTGAGACAACCTCACATTGGGAACACACTTCATATTAACACTAAGATCCATAGGCTGCCGACACTTAGGATTACCACTCGATTACATCTGGAAGGAACGTGCTTGTAATCGAGCAATTGTTTCTAAATCTCCCCCTAGTAGTCCAACTTGATGGAGTTGGGTAAAGGTTGAGAGATGTTCATATAAACAAATAATCTAGCATAATACATGTTTTTCCCTTGTTTTGCGACTTCTGAAACTTTAACAAAATGACCTAGTGTTTGACCTATCCTTTCTAAAATTTATGGAATCCAAAAGTCTACTAGTAAAGAATATAATCTTACCTAGATGGGAGCTTTGGTGAATTCCTCTTTTTCAAGGTTGAAACAAGATTCTCAATGTTTGATATAGAGGCCTACATTACTCAGGAAATATGGTACTCCTTTAAAAATCCTAGCTTTATCTTCCAAATTCGAGTAAATGATGGTGAAAAAACCCTTACGTCCAAATCTCAGATTTACCTCCCCCTTGGGTTGTCACTTTTTGTTATATCCAACTCTCTATCTCCTTTTCTGTTGGACATGTACCTATGAACTTGCAAAGAAAAGCATGATATATCATGTTTTTCCTGTAACCTTCTAGGCATCTTTTTGGAAAGAGAAAACGAAGGTTCTAGGAGGCTTTAGGAATACAATGACCTTTTAACCCCTTATGCCATTGATCTCCCAAAATCATTATTTTAGAATTTCCTTTAGAGCATCCTTCGACTCTTGCTTTGCGTTCCACTTGGTGTGGCCTGCCAAATACCATGTTTCGAAAGGAGGGGTGTCCCCCTCCCGCCTTCATATTCATATGGCGAGGATCCATAGTGTTCAAAATTTCAAAGATGGGAAGAATTGTGTGTGATTGAGGATTAGGGTAAACCCCAGTCTTCGTCAAACATCTCATAACCAGTAACACTTCCTGCAAACACCTCACCGCCTCAATTAGTAAGCTTACTCATTTGTTATTATACTATCGACATTGTCTTAGGTTTTGGAAACAAATGGATTGGATTTTTGAAGCTTCTTATAGAATCTTTACATGCATAAAAAGACTTTGATGCATTGTTTATGGATTTTCTAAATAATTGTTTATCGATTTAATTTTCTAACACATTCTTTTTCGATGTGGGCTTACTTAGAAATATGCAAAATTTGTTAATTTAATTTTGTAGTTAATATTTTTTCAATATTGTTATTGTTTTTAAAAATAAAATACTAGTATTAGTTTTGTTTTAGAATGATATTGAAGTTGTTAAATTGTTTATGGTTTTCTCGATTATTATCATGGAAATGCTTCTTTCCTGCTAGTTTCATAATCTTCATTTTTCAACCCTCCTCATCTTATGTTGGTGATTTGTTAGTGAATTAAATTTCACCTATAAATACATTTTAAATTTACATTTAAGCTAGTTTTATAATTTTTAATTTAAGTAACTAAACGTTTTCTTTTTAGTTTACAATTTAGGTTTTAATTTAAAAAAATAAAAAATGCAATCGCTTAATGTTTTTCTCAAATTTTTATAGGGGTTTCTTTAACATTTTAAATCTACATAAACCAATTTCAAGTGTATTTTTGTATATAAATACTTTTATAATTTTTTAAGCATTTTTCGTAGTTTGCAATATAGAGCATTGGGACTAATTATCCAGGATGTTATGTATGTATGTGTTAATGCCTTATCTTGCAAATTATAAATAACTTCTTTCGATTGTTTTCGAAGACAAATTTTGATATATCACTTAAGTCTAATGCTAATGTTTAGTATGAACTTAGTGCACCTCATTATAATATCATATAATGTCAATTTTCTTTTACTTTGATTATTATTTAATTTCAGCATAAACGTCTCAAATGATGTGAACCAAGAAACTATAAGATACATCAAAGGAATTTGCAAGATAAATTTTTTTGATGGTTCATAATGTATATTTTCCCATTAGTAATGCTTCGAAGAAATTTTTGATATCTTCTGAATGTTTATCAAAAAATTTCAATGGCTGACATGTATGTATTTAACCCCCATTCAGGATGGAAGAAGGAGCCATTCTGTTTGGCTGAGTTTGGATCTGTTTAGAATTTTTTTAGAGTAGCGATATTTAGAAGGTTAACTCTTTTTGTGTTTCCTTATGTTGTTGACACTGAATTTTTTTTTGACATGATGGATACATTTGACTCTAATAATAGAGCATCCGAGTTATTTAGGTTGTCAAATAATCATGATATTAATATTAGGGAATTTACATGTTTCTAGATGATATAGAATTTTATGATCTGATTTATATGCAACTGATGATAGACAATATGATTACGTACTTCCTTTCATATATTGAATATTAGTGTTTTTCTTTTTCTTTTTGAAAAAAAACCACCACCTCCAAAGAGTACACTCTCCTTAATAGATGTTATCTTATGATTCCTTTTATGTTTAAGGAAATTGTGTTTTACTTTATGTCGTAAGTGATCTTATAGGTGTGTTTGCAATGTTCTTGGTTCTTGGCTCACTAAAGTTTCATCTTGTTTACATATTTTATACCTTGGAGATGATTCAAGGATGTAGAGATCGAGGCATAATTGGTAATGGATTTATTGTTGGAACTAGAGGTGGCGTTACTAGTATAAAATATGTTTTTCTTGGCCTTTATATTTTATTCATTGATAAATATTTGTCTTCTTTAAAACTAGAATTAGAGCTATTAATATAATCTTCTTAGGATTATTTTTTCAATGTGATCCTATAATTTTTTTATGGAAATACTTTGTGGCTTCTTGTGATTTAAAAGGATCTATAATGGTTCTTATTTTCTTGTCAAGGAGATTCATATAAATTTTCAATAAAAATGTAAGGGATTTGCCATCATTATTTATAAAATTTTACATTTGAATGTTGTCCCTAAGAAACAAATAGGGTTGAAATTAGAGTGCATCACTTTTTTTCTACTTTGTATGGGGAAATAGAAATAGACATAGAATTTCGGTAAATATCCAAAATTCCTTTGTCAAATTGTTGCACTCAATCTTCACTAAGAAACGTTACATAGTTTTTCTTAAATTACGTTAAAACTAACACATTTATGAATAATTAGTAAAATTTGATGAAGGAAGCATCAACTATATTTAATACATTCAAATTTAATAAAATATAGCATGCAAAACACATATGTTTCGAGATATCTATAAAAGGTGAGCCATTTCTTCACTTAATTTTTAGAATGTCTCCATTCATCTGCAAATAACCTCCTCTTCAGTTTGTTATAGGTCTGTTTTTGGCATTATAAGGTTTATATTCCTAGAATTATTCCCATTATAGGTTTTAACCGTACAATTGTGTTTTGGATGAATTTTTAATTTGAGAAACAATGCTTTTAACGTTCAAAACCACTTATTTAGTAAGAGATTATTTGATGAAAAATAGTATCTGGTGTAGTTTCATTTAATCACTTGCTTAGTATAATGAGAAAAATATGTTTAAACATTTACCTTGATGACCTTTGTTGTCACAAATTTTTGACCCAAAAAAGTGTCATTTGGTGCCCCAAGCTAGCTTTGGAAGGTTTGAGGCTGCAAATCACCAAACTAGGACCTACCCCTAAATTGCCCCTTACAAGCCAACTCCTCTAAATTTTTGACCCAAAAAGTATCAAGATAGATGGAAAAATATATAATGATTGATTCTAAATCAATAAACAAAGTGAATTATTTTCCTTTGATCCCCATCGGCGTCTCTAGTTACATTCTTAGGAATAATCTTAATCAATCCCTAGTTGAGAAACTCATAAAGTTGACTTTAAGTGAATAATTTAGAGGAAAAACAAAAAAATTTACCTCCAATGGTATACCACATGGCCTTATAAAACTTCCAGTGGTATAGAACTTATTTCTTAATCGAAGTAAGGGAACTAAGAATCTCCTCCTTTAAAAAACCCCTATCCAACCTCTTCTAATCACCACTAGAAACCTTGCAAGGAATAACTCGAAATAATATTTTCTAGTAGACAACACATAATGATGAAAGTATATGGAGAATATATATGCTAAAAGACATGGAAAATATACCACAAACCTTAGAAATATTCTTTGTAATGAAATATCCCCCATAAAAAAACCAAGCACCTTATTGACCACCAAATTCTTTTTTAGAATGTTACAAGAATAATTGTTATCTTGAATCCATTTTATATGAGAGTATACCTACTCCTAACAATATATTCCTCCCCTCTATGAACCATTATCTCCACTATGGTATCCTATTCCTGAAGAGACACATTATGAAAATCCTCTTAATAAACATGCAACCCTCTTCAAGTCTGAATTTCACCTCTCATGATTTTTTGTTTTAGTAATGAATCATCATCTAACCCCACTTTTTGATGAAAATTATATTGTGAAACATTACATCCTCTCAACAAAGGATCCAACAATATGCACCTATAGGAAGATCTAAGAGATTCTGAACTCACTAATCAAGGGCATGGTTATTAACATCAAATTAAAACATTCAAATTGAACAATGTTGAAGATATTTAATGAACTAAGAGATAAATTATAATCAAATTTTGAATAGGGATCTGTGATAAGAGGCCATCACATTAACTAGCATATCCATGTAGTGAATATTTCCTAAAAAAGACATCCTCCTAGGAACCATAATTATGATCCAACCATGCTAGACCCTATCATGACCCTACCATAACTGGTTTACATGAAACAAACACCACAATCAATCCCCTTTTGTATCCAATTTGGGTCAAAAATCTAAAGGGAATCCTTACAATGGTCCCAGGCCTACTTGTCTAAACCATTTTTCTCTTAACAAACATCACAACAACATTTTCCCTTCCACTTTACCATAATAAAACCACCTGCAACAATCCTTTCTATCACTAAGAGACATGAATCCATCAATTTTCCAATGTCCACTATGCCCCAAATAAAGGTTAAAAACATAAGTAACACAAAGCCCTTTTTAACATTCCTACACCAATAGGATGATCCAAATGCAATAACACTTAGGATTAGGACCACGATATATGAAAATTATCTACAAACATGAGGGGAGAGTAATCACCAACCCTCCACTCCCCTAACAATGTTTTGAAATGTAATAAAGGTTGTTTCAAAATATATTCGACATTTTTAGAAGCTCAAATCTTCTTGACATGACCTCCTATAGGAGAATCACATCTAGATTGAAATAATACAAGACACAAATGGTGGTCTTATTTCAAATGGGAATCATAATCATACAAACATTTCAAGATAGCCAGGATGGTTCATTTTAATAGAAAATAATTTTTTATGCTATTGTACTAATTATCCATCTCAAATCCATCCAAAATCTAGAGTTCAATGATCAAGTGAGTGAACCATCATGTCGTTATAGGGCTTCATTAAAGGGTTAGGGTTAAGATCATTAATATCTTGTCTATATGAGTGGGAGAGGAAACAATCTTCCATTTCTAGAGATGGCCTACCACTTGACCTCAATCTCCATACCACTAGGTTTTGGGGGAACACAACCATCCTTGATCACAAGATTAGAGTATTAAGGTACATGAGGTTTTCCCTCCACAAAAGGGGAACCATCAATCTAGGCTTACACCATAGTGCTAGTAGGAATATTTTATGACTCAGAGCCATGAAAACATGTGCCAACCAAACTTGCACCACTAAAGCCAAAACCACAATGACTGATACTAGTAGAGCCACTTAAACCAAAACTATTATAAGAAGATCCTTGAAGATAGACCAACAACCAAAGAACGTTTACTATGCCCAACCCCCAGAATTGATCCCAGAGATCTGAAATCAATCCTTCGGCCTTTGGAAGAGGATGGATCGACACCTTCATCCTCACTTGCAAACTAGCCAAGCTTGAGCTACAAAGAGCATGATATCAAATCAAACAATCATTTTTATTATAAGAAAACAAGCATTTGGAATATTAAGGTACTAAACCTTTTGTATTCAAACTCCTTTAATGGTGTAAATACAGATCAAGGGGAGTCTTCTATTTCATAGCCATCTCCACACAGATATTAAGGTACTAAACCTTTTGTATACAAACTCCTTTAATGGTGTAAATATAGATCAAGGGGAGTCTTCTATTTCATAACCATCTCCACACAGACCCATGGATTTGATTAAGACAAGTCATGATTCCCACATAGAATAAAAATTGTGTCAAATGGATGGGGAAGTAAGTCAAAAAGTAATAGGCATGGATGGAATCTCCAACTAAAAAAAATCAAAGGGCTAACTTTTTCCCATTGACTAATTTTCCATGGCTTTTAAGCAAATGAGATTTGCCAATTTCTAATATTTGAAAATTTTAAAGATTTATATTTACATTAAAGTTTAGAAATTTTGGTAAATTTTACTAATTTTTAAAATGTTTAATCATAAAATATTTGGTGGTATTTTTATTATATATATATATATATATATATATATATATATATATATATATATATATATATATATATATATATATATTAAGAATTTTGTATAGATTTTAGGGAATTTTATTGATTTTTAAAATAAGATACTTTTATCCTATAGAATTTGGGTGAATTTGTTTTAGAAATATTAGAAATTGGCAAATCTCATTTGCTTAAAAGCCATGGAAAATTAGTCACAAATCAAACAATCATTTTTATTATAAGCAAACAAGCATTTGGGATATTAAGGTACTAAACCTTTTGTATTCAAACTCCTTTAATGGTGTAAATATAGATCAAGGGGAGTCTTCTATTTCATAACCATCTCCACACAGATGTTAAGGTACTAAACCTTTTGTATTCAAACTCCTTTAATGGTGTAAATATAGATCAAGGGGAGTCTTCTATTTCATAACCATCTCCGCATAGACCCATGGATTTCATTAAGACAAGTCATGATTCCCACTTAGAATAAAAATTGTGTCAAATGGATGGGGAAGTAAGTCAAAAAGTAATAGGCATGGATGGAATCTCCAACTAAAAAAAAACCAAAGGGCTAACTTTTTCCCATTGACTAATTTTCCATGGCTTTTAAGCAAATGAGATTTGCCAATTTCTAATATTTGAAAATTTTAAAGATTTATATTTATCTTAAAGTTTATAATTTTTGGTGAATTTTACTAATTTTTAAAATGTTTAATCATAAAATATTTGGTGGTATTTTTATTATATATATATATATATATATATATATATATATATATATAATTTTAAGAATTTTGTATAGATTTTAGGGAATTTTATTGATTTTTAAAATAAGATACTTTTATCCTATAGAATTTGGGTGAATTTGTTTTAGAAATATTAGAAATTGGCAAATCTCATTTGCTTAAAAGCCATGGAAAATTAGTCACAAATCAAACAATCATTTTTATTATAAGAAAACAAGCATTTGGGATATTAAGGTACTAAACCTTTTGTATTCAAACTCTTTTAATGGTGTAAATATAGATCAAGGGGAGTCTTCTATTTCATAACCATCTCCACACAGATATTAAGGTACTAAACCTTTTGTATTCAAACTCCTTTAATGGTGTAAATATAGATCAAGGGGAGTCTTCTATTTCATAACCATCTCCACACAGACCCATGGATTTGATTAAGACAAGTCATGATTCCCACTTAGAATAAAAATTGTGTCAAATGGATGGG
The DNA here is from genome assembly GCA_031772625.1 of Pinus tabuliformis. NCBI lineage: Eukaryota > Viridiplantae > Streptophyta > Pinopsida > Pinales > Pinaceae > Pinus > Pinus tabuliformis. The sequence continues at coordinate 831,868,790 of CM062819.1, read as the reverse complement.
GAAGTAAGTCAAAAAGTAATAGGCATGGATGGAATCTCCGACTAAAAAAAAAATCAAAGGGCTAACTTTTTCCCATTGACTAATTTTCCATAGCTTTTAAGCAAATGAGATTTGCCAATTTCTAATATTTCTAAAACAAATTCACCCAAATTCTATACGATAAAAGTATCTTATTTTAAAAATCAATAAAATTCCCTAAAATCTATACAAAATTCTTAAAATTATATATATATTAAATAAAAATACTACCAAATATTTTATGATTAAACATTTTAAAAATTAGTAAAATTTACCAAAATTTCTAAACTTTAAGATAAATATAAATCTTTAAAATTTTCAAAAATTTGATTCCGCTACCTATAACTCTGAGTACTCCAAAGATATAGATTTACCATGACACATGTCTATGCTCGCACCAAAATGCGGTCATGTAGAAAAGCAAGATGCTACTAAATCTATAATGAAATGGACGTTTTCGTTTGTTAATTGAAAAAGGAAATTGATGTTTTTGTTTGTACATTAAAAAGCAAGATGCTCTAGTAGTTGATGTGGAAAGGATAGTTATCATATCTAATATGATATACATATGCATATTTTTTCATATCTAGTATAATATACAAGAGTAACACTCAAAAAAAGAGAACTCTTATTTGGAAAATAATTTAATAAAAATAATTGTGTAATATTAAAAAAATAATTTATATTTTTTAATAATTTTTAATTTAATAAATATATTATTTATAAATTTAAAATATTTGTATGCCTTTTCAAATTTCAAATCAACCCTCTATATTTTTATTACTTCCGGAAAAAATCCTGACCTAATTCGGGTATAGTTATTATTATGATGTCTGTTGTTTTTGAAAAAAACTTTGTTTGCTCTACCATCAAAAGACACGATCTTACGATCATGTCTTCACATAACTTGTTTATAAATTGATAAAGATAACTTCAGGTTGTATTTACAACTAACTTTGAATGAGATATATATATTTAAATTTGATAAATATAATGTAGGAAGGAAAATGAGTTTTGAATTTTATTTTTTATTTTTATATTTAATTAATATTTATTTATAAAAAAAATTATGGTTAATTGTCGGTGGTGCTTGGGTTTCAAGAATGGTTGGTGTTAAAGGGTTTGGAAATATAGGGTTTGTAGTGATTTGGAATTTAGATATGGAGAGTTTCTCAATTCTGGTGAAACCAATTTTAGGGGAATCTTTTTGTTTGCAGGTTTCGAACTCAGATCTTGTTTCATCGCTTGTGAAATGGTTACAGAAGAAGATGGACATTCCTCAACACATTCATGAAGGGTAACAACTTTAGGATCAAAAGCCCCTCAGTGAATATGACATTTGCAAGGATGCCATGATTCACATTGTTGTAACAATTCAAGGTGGAGTCAAGGAGGGGAGGGGGGAGTGCAGGGCGCATCCACCTTAGCGCCACCAAGATTGTTTAAAGATGTTCTAAAACCAAGGACTCCTTCGCCAAACCCTAAAGATCTCCCTTGATTTACATTTGTGGTGGAGCAGTTAGATGAAACCCCTTCTCTTAAGGTAAAAAATGTGGCATGCAGTTTCATAACTACAAATTATGAATATAAAACGATTATCTTCTATTTCAATGGTTTTTGGTCTTCATCATTGGCTCTTAAGGAGTGGGTTCACTAGAATTGGTCTTGAGATGCTACCCTACATTCCTGATCAAAAGGATTTTTTATTGTTATTTTCTAGAAGTTAGAGAACTGACAGAAGGTTTTTTTATCAAGGACCCTAGATTTGGGGTCCATCTCGTATCTCCGTTCAACCCTGGTTTTTGGATTTTAATAGTCTATCTATGTAAAATCTGCCAATTCCAGTATGAGCGAGGTTTGCTAATTTTCCCATCCATCTAACACATCCAACTATCTTAGAAGATTTAGGAAATTTGTTGGGTCACTTCATGAAAATTGACAATAAAAGGAATTCACACATTTATTCGCATGTGTGTTGAATTGGACCTCCGTGAAGGATTGTTAGATAAAATCCTCCTTAAACGGGAAAATAGGGTTTATTCCCAACCAATGGATTATGAAAATACGACTTTTTGTTGTAGATCTTGCCAACAACCCGACCACCTACAAAATGTTTGCCCATATTCAAGGCACCTCTTTGCACCCTGAAGCCAAGAAGAAAAATCGTGGACAACTAGATCTAAAATGACTCAATGGTTTTAATTCCACTATGGCTCACAGATAAGGTAATTCTCAAAATCAGAACTTCTGATGCTAACACTGCTCCTATAGACCCAGTCCAAACTCATGATATGCCATCTCAACCATCAAGGGAGGAAGCTCACCCGTCAACTAGTATGACACAAAATTCAGCCATAATTTTGGCATCTGCAAAGAGTGCGCAAAAAAGTACCCACAAATCAAACCATTCATATATTTACAAGGATTTCATATACTCCTTCCTGGATTTCATATACTCCTTCCTAAAATCCAGGAAGGAGAATCCCGCAAGTTGGATAGACATTTGGAAGAGGAAAGACAAGAAAGACAAGCCAATGTATAATCCTACAATCTAAATCCAAAAAAAGAAAATGTAATATTTGTTGCGTGATTAAAGGAAGATTGATACACTATAATATGATATAATTTATTTTTGATGGATCAATAAATCTATTAAACTTTAATTTTTTTGTACGTATTTATAAATATCATTGATTTTTTAATATAAATATTATATATTTTTAACTAAATCAGTAATTTATTTTATATATCAATTTATATGAAAATGGTAAAAACTATATTACAAAATATACCATTCAAATAAAATAGTATTAATAATGGTATATAAAGAAACAAAACGTTTTTATATTTAATAGAAAATGTAAAACTATATTAAAAAAATGTTTTTTAATAAATCTTATAGAAAAGAAGATGTTGTAACATTTAACATGAAAGAGATATTTTTGTTTGTATATAGATCATAGTAAGGTCATCTTAAATAGAATGTATCAAATGGGAGAAGGATTACATTGTTGGCTTGTTGGGGCCTAACCCAGGTTCAGAAGTGATTTAGCTAAACAGATCCCGAAACTACCGGCCCTTTCGGCAACAATCCATGGTGCGCGGATTGAGGTCTCACCCGAGGTAGTATGGGAGGGCACTGGAACTAGGTTTCTGCACCCTAGGGATGTCTTGATGGGGTCTGGGGAAGTTCGCGACCCGATCCTATGCGCTTGAGCTACCCCGCTGATCCGAACTAGACCCATGAAGAAAAGTTATTAGCAAACCGTGACTCTATCAGGCCGGGACAGGCTTCAAAGAATTAAGAGCAGCGATCAAAAACACCTCTAAACAGTGGCAGTCAGCAGCCAGCGTGGAACGACAAGGACCTCGGTCAAAGCGCGCTGATCGAGGCCCATGGAGACTACGTAGGAGGCGAAACTAGCCCCTGGGAGGCCCGAATCGGGAAAAGGAGGCAATTTTTTATGCGTGCTTAGCGCTAATCACACATTGCTGGGCAAAACCCCTCGAGAAGGAGAGGCCCCAAGCTCTCGGTTACATGGGAGTTGGGAAAACCGTGGGGAAAATGCTAAAGGCTAAGACAAGACCCGCACTCCAAAAACCAGCGGTATTTATCAGAGGCACCCTTGGGCAGTAAGTAGTTTTAGCGAAAACGGAGCGATTCCACTCAGCGGCCGACGCGTGACAAGCGAAGGAGAGAGAAAACTGTCGCTCATCGCGCGTTAACAGTCAAGCAAGTCAACCATGCGAAATGTGTGAATGGCATCAGATCTGGAGGCTCTAGATCTAACGGCTCATGCATGATGGGAAAGCCAGAATCGATAGGGAATTAAGCCACGATCTATAAGAAATTGGCGTCCGATTTGATCGCCAAGGTGGTATATGACTCATTCCACGACGCAACGGAAGAACTGAACCGACAAAGCAAGCTGGTGCAGTTGCAGGAGGACAAGTGGCCACTCCCTGTGAGCCTGATGATGATGTCGAAGCAGGGAGCTCCAAGCAAAGCTGCAGTAGGTGATCTGACGGAAGTGGAAAGGGAATCGAACAGCCTTTCGATCGAATGGTTTTAAAGCCATGAATAGACGAAGTAAAGGACACAGAACACCGAGAGGGAGACAGAGAGGAAAAGGAAGAAAGACAGTGAAGCAAAAGAAGCAGAAGGAAGACAGAGGGCCGAGCTGACCAAAGGCAGCGTCGAGCACCAGAGAGCTTGAGGGATTCAAGCCATCCCTAAGAGGATCTGTTAGGACTGAGCACCACACTGGTCTCTTTCCATTAAAGACTAGAGAGGTCAAAGAGATAGTAAGGAAAGGAGTCTGTGCACTCTAGTGGCTTGGGGAATCCAAGAACCACCCTGCCAAGCAAATTTTGTTCAGGAGACTCATATTGAGCTCCTTCATTGTAATTCTCTGCTTTAAGACACAATAAAAGAAGGCCACCACTGAGAGCTGGACCGAAGATGTAGCCCTAGAGGATAGGGTGAACTCCTCGTTAAATTCTTGTGTTCTTATATTTGCTTACTGTATTTCTTTGTTGTTTTCCATTTCAAGTGTTTGTGTATTCGCAATCTGATCGATCCGTTGCCTAAATAACATAGACACACACTAGCACATGAGTCTGTAATACCTTCATGTAATAAATCTTAACTGAGATCACTCATAGGGTGATTATCAGATCAAGTGGTATCAGAGCTCTAGGCTGTAAAGGTTAGACAAGCTTGTGTTGGTTTAGCTGTTGAATGCTCACTAGATCAAAGCTCAAATTAGGAGAAGGAGAGTTGGTGGAAACTAATCCTGAAATTGGGAGAGTCTATCCTCGGAAGACAATGTCAGAGGAAGGTTCTGTGGGGCCAGACCCTCAATTCATAGAAAGTTTCCTAGCTATAAAGTCCATGGTAGAAGAAATGTATAGGGACTTCAGAAAACATAAGGATAAAGACTCATCAGGCTCTAAACAAGACAAAGAAGAAGATGAGTCTCACTTCCATGACTACTCCGAAGGAAAAGGGAAAGAGGAAAGCTTTCTCACACCTCCTAATAGCCCTGTGCATAACAAGAAAGCATCCTTAATCAAACTAGATGTTAAATTTGATTTGCCTATATATGCTGGAGAGTTAAATGCAAAAAAGTTGGACAATTGGATTAGAAAAATTGATGTTTATTGCAGAGTACAGAACATCAACTCAGACAAGAGAAAGATTCAGCTGGCAAGCCTACACCTAGGAGGCACTACCTTGGTTTGGTGGGAAGGCAAGACCTAAGCTGATATGAAAAGACATGGTAAGACTATCTCTGTCTAGAATGAATTTGTTTCTGCAATCAAAAAGCAGTTCTACCCATTGGCCTACATGCAACAAGCCATGATGAGTTGGCAAACTCTTCGGCAGTGGAAAGGGCAAAGTGTGCAAGGGTACACTCAAGAATTTAGAAAGAGAGCATTGATTCTAGGAATTTCATTAGGCTCACTAGAAACTCTGTTGAAGTACATTGGTGGACTACATGGCTACATGAGGCATACCATCCTCATGTTTAATCCCACTAGTATAGATGAGGTATCTGTACAAGCTACTCATCTAAAAGCTAGAGGAAAGAATGGAAATCCAGAAGTTGGGGGACCATCCCAACCCACTGCAAGCAAAAGTAAGGAGAAAAGAAAGCAGAAGTGGAACGCAAGGAAGGCTAACACTACACAGAAAAGCAAAGCTTCATGTGCTCACTGTAAAAAGGATGGGCATGATGATGAGCATTGTTAGATTCTGCATCCAGATCTGAGACCTAAGAAGTTCGAGGGCAAGAAGAAGAAGACTGATGTAGCTATTCAGAAAGATTTGGGGTTAGACTCGGGAGATGAAACAACCATTGCAGCCATCGGTATCAAAGGCAAGACTTCTGAAGCATCTACTAGTAATTCTACTCAATCTGTTATTGATGAAGAGAATGAGAGGAAAAGACATGATCTTTTCCATATTCGAGTTGTTTCCAAATATCAAAATATTGATACTTTGTTTGATAGTGGCTCACAAGTAAATTTAATTTCTGAAGAAATTGTAAAGAAATTTGGATTACCAACTACACCTCACAAGAAACCATACCCATTAGGATGGTTGAATGATAAAGCACAACTACAAGTGACTAGATAGTGCAAACTCAAATTTTCTTTTGGGTCAGCATTTGTAGATGAGGTGGAGTCAGACATAATTCCTTTGGATATATGTGGAATTGTTTTAGGAAGTCCTTACTTGTATGATAGAAAGACTATTTTCTATAGAGCTGAGAACAAGTATCTACTTGTTAAAGATGGAATCAAATACTTTGTAAGAGCTCATAAGCTCAAGAATAATTATACTCTCATAAACTCAGGGCATATGAAAATAATGATAAATTCATGCAAACAATTCTTACTGATGGTTGTAAAAGAAAAGGGACCTGATAAAACCAATGTATTTGAGGGCTGTAATGCTAAGCATCAAGTTGATATAGAAAAGGTTGTTTCAGAGTATGATATCTTGTTTCAAGAACCTAAAGGTCTGCCACCCAAAAAGGAAATAGTACATGATATTAGTTTGTAGCAAGATGTTCCATTACCTAACATTGGAATGTATAGGTTGTCAGTTTTAGATAATGTTGAAATCAAGAAGCAAGTACAGGAGTTGCTCGAGAAGGGGTTCATCAGGCCTAGCACATCACCATGTGGATCACCAATCATTTTGGTGAGAAAGAAATATGGCTCGTGGAGAATGTGCATTGATTACCGAGCACTGAATAAGATAATGATCAAAAATCATTATCCCCTTCCTCGCATAGATGATCTTTTAGATCAATTGAAGGAAGTTGTTTATTTCACCAAGCTAGACTTACACAATGGATACCATCAGGTCAGAGTGCAGAACAAGATGCATGGAAGACTGCTTTCAAAACAAAGCAGGGATTGTATGAGTGGCTGGTTATGCCTTTTGGCTTAACTAATGCTCCTGCTACTTTCATGAGATTAATGAATGATGTACTCAGACATTTTCTTGGTGATTTTGTTATTGTGTATCTGGATGACATTCTGATTTTTAGTAAAACATGGGAAGAACACTTAAAGCATCTTAAGCAGATACTAGATGTTTTAAAAAGAGAAAAACTTTATGTTAAACTCTCAAAATGTGAATTTGGCAAGACATCTTTGAATTATTTGGGTCATATAGTAGGGGGTGGTGAATTGAAGATAGATCCCTCTAAAGTGGCAGTCATTGTAAACTGACCTAAACCCAAGTCTGCTACAGAAGTGAGAAGCTTCTTAGGAGCAACACAATATTGGAGGAAGTTCATTTCTAACTTTTCCCCAATTGCAACTCCCTTACATGCTTTAACAGGATTGAACAAGGTGTTTCAGTGGGGAGGCAAACATCAGAAAGCCTTTGACACCTTGAAAGAAAAGATTAGCACAACACATATACTAGCACTGCCTGATCTACAAAGACCATTTGAGATCCAAACTGATGCCAGTGACTATGCCATGGGAGCAGTGTTGACACAACATAGTAAACCCATATGTTATCATTATGAGACTTTTAATCCTGCAGTAGTTAACTATCCTACATATGATAAAGAATTGTATGCATTAGTTCAAAGTGTGAAAAAGTGGAAACATTACTTAATGGGAAAAGAGACAGTAATACATACTGATCATCAAACACTTCAATATCTACACTCCCAAACTAAGTTGCAGCAATCAAGACACTACAGATGGATGGTTTTTCTACAACAGTTTCATTTAGTCATCAAATATAAAAAGGGCATACATAACAAAGTTGCAGACATGTTATCTAGACCCATTATAAATATATCCACTATACTTAAGCATAATTCTGTGCTATATGAAAGCTACATTGAACAATATGCTCAAGATATAGACTTTAAAGATGTATATGCAACTTTGAGGAGAGGCAAAAAAGTAGAAGAATTAGATTATCATGTAAAGTACCGACTCTTATACCATTGTGGGAAACTATGTATTCCACAAACTGAGAGAATAAAGATAATTAGGGAAGCACAAACTTCTTTGATATCATGTCACTTTGGGGTAAGTAAAACAGTTGCACAGCTGCAAAGATTTTGTTATTGGCCAAAAATGAATGAGACAATTTCTAGATATGTAAGAGGGTGTACTATGTGTGCTAAAAGCAAACCCAACAACAGAAAACTAGGCTTGTACACTCCATTACCAATACCTTCTCACCCTTGGAAAAGTGTTCCCATGGATTTCGTTGGGGGATTGCCTAAATCTAGAAAAGGTCATGATTATCTATATGTTGTTGTGGATAGGTTCAGCAAAATGTGTATTTTGATACCTTGTAATAAACAGATTATAGCTGAACAGACTACAAAATTGTTCTTTGAACATGTATGGGTTCATTTTGGATTACCCACTTCCATTATATCTAATCGAGACACCCGATTTGTGGGGAATTTTTGGTCAAGTTTGTGGGAACTGATGGACACCAAACTAAAGAAAAGCACAACTTTTCATCCACAAACTGATGGCCAGACAGAAGTAGTTAACAGGACAATGATCCAGTTACTCAGAGGATATTGCAACAAACATCCTAAGCTTTGGGATGAACATTTGTGTTATGTGCAACATGCTTACAACAGAGCAAAACATTCTTCTACACAGAGATCTCATTTTGAGACTTGTTTTGGTTTCACACCAAGGTCTCCTTTAGATTTTGTCTTTGGTAAAGATACCACAGTTGATGGACACAACGATGTGGACAAGGAAACTAGGTTCATTGAACAAATCCAGGAGATCCACCAGGCAGTACATGAACAGCTGGAAAAGAGCCAAGCCAAATATAAGGCTAGGCATGACAAGCATTGGATGGAGCATAGTTTTCAAGTTGGTGACCAAGTCTGGCTATATATCAGCAAGGACAGGATGCAAGGTGAAGGTAAAAAGCTAAAGCCTATCAGGTATGGAACTTTCAAAATACTTGAGAAGATTGGTGAGAATGCTTTCCTCCTTGATCTACCAGCTTACATGCACATCTACTCAGTCATTAATGCAGATTGCTTGAGATTGTTTGAACCTTCAATGATTGAGGATCCTGAAGAGCAGAGTCAGTTGCTTTCTATTGATGACCTGCTACCTGAATATCTTAATGAATTGCAAGAATACACAGTGCTGGATAGGAAGGTGAGGACGATGCGCAGAGGAGATGTTGAGTACCTCAGAGTAGGGCTCAAAGGTTCAAAGCCGAGCAGTGCAAAGTGGATTGAGATAGGACAAGTCAAAAAACAGTACCCTCACTTAGTCGATGCTTGAAAACCAACTTTTGGTGGTCCCAAAGCTTCTTAGTGGGAAGGTCGTGATCTAAATTGGATCCATGAAGAAAATTTATCAGCAAACCATGACTGTATCAGGTCGGGACAAGTTTCAAAGAATTAAGAGTAGCGATCAAAAACACCTCTAAATAGTGGCAGTCAGCAGCCAGCATGGAACGACGAGGACCTCGGTCAAAGCGAGCTGACCGAGGCCCATGGAAACTATGCAGGAGGCGAAACTAGCCCCTAGGAGGCCTAGATCGAGAAAAGGAGGCATCGCTGGGCAAAACCCCTCGAGAAGAAGAGGTCCCGAGTGCTCGGTCGCATGGGAGCCGGGAAAACCGTGGGGAAAAGGCTAAAGGCTAAGGCGGGACCCGCGCTCCAAAAACCGGCGGTATTTATTGGGGGCACCCTTGGGCGGTAAGCAGTTTTAGTGAAAACGAAGCGATTCCACTCAGCAACCGACACGTGGAAAGCAAAGGAGAGAGAAAAGCACCGCTCATCGCGCGCTAACAATCGAGCAAGTCAACCGTGTGAAATGTGCGAATGGCGTCAGATCTCGAGGCCCCAGATCTAACAGCTGAGATTGTACCCGATGGGAAAGTCAGAATCGACTGGGAATTAAGCCACGATCTATAAGAACTTAATGTCCGATTTGACTGCCAAGGTGGCAGATGACGCATTCCACGACGTAACGGAAAAACCGAATCAACGAAGCAAGCTGGCGCAGTTGTAGGAGGACAAGTGGCCACTCCCTGTGATCTTGATGATGACGCCAAAGCAGGAAGCTCCAAGCAAAGCTGCAGTAGGCGATTCGATTGAAGTGGAAGGGGACTCGAACATCCATGGGATTGAATGGTTTTAAAGCCATGAACAGAAGAAGAAAAGGACACGGAACATTGAGAGGGATATGGAGAGGAAAAGGAAGGAAGACAGTGAAGAAAAAGAAGCAGAAGGAAGATAGAGGGCCGAGCTGACTAAAGGCAGTGTCGAGCACTAGAGAGCTTGAGGGATTCAAGCCATCCCTGTGAGGATCTGTCAGGACTGAGCACCACACTGGGCTATTTCCATCAAAGACTAGAGAGGTCAAAGAGCTAGTAAGGAAACGAGCCTGTGCACTTTAGTGGCTTGGGAATCCAAGAACCACCCTGCCGAGCAGATTCTATTCAGGAGACTCATATTGAGCTCCTTCATTGTAATTCTTTGCTTTAAGACACAATAAAAGAAGGGCACCACTGAGAACTGGACTGGAGATGTAGCCCTGGAGGATAGGTTGAACTCCTTGTTAAATTCTTTTGTTCTTATATTTGCTTACTGTATTTCTTTGTTGTTTTCCATTTCAAGTGTCTGTGTATTCACAATCTGATCAATCAGTTGCCTAAATAACATAGACACACACCAGCACATGAGTCTGTAATACCTTCATGTAATAAATATTAACTGAGATCACTCATAGGGTGATTATCAGATCACCCGCGCAGTTGTCTGACCTTCACGTAGTTTTGGTACAAAGCACGAAGAGGTGTTGTCTCGATGCTTTACCCTTACGGTGTTATTATTATAGATCTGACTTAATTTTGTGGGTCCAGTAGTCTTAAAAATTATTCACATTCATAACAAGTGCACGCAATCATAGAATGTAAAGAGACGCATAAAAATATAATAGAAGCATAAACATATAGATCTACGACCAGATGCACAATATTTCATAATCAACTTAGCTTTTATTAAACTTATGTTCTGTTTACAATCCCAACTCTGCCCTGTGCACTCAGCTGTAGGGGTCCATGCACGTAGCTGCGGACTCTACCAGGCCTCTACGCACTCCGCTGCAGAGCCTTTCTCTACTACTACGACCCAAGACTTAGACTTACAGACTTAGAGCGAATATCGCACTCAAAAACCCATATCACTTAAGATCAATCCTTAACCAAAAACTGCCTTCTACACTTAGAGTCTCACTCTATTTATACATTCCCATGGTCCGCGGACCATGGGTAAGCCAACACATTCTACATTAAATTACAATATTTTTAGGGTAGACTACCCTATACTCTTGTGCTCCACGCCCACATTTTGTGGGGTCTTTACATTACATTGACCCAAAACTGAGCTTTAAGCCCCAAAAATCCACAGTGGGGGGATCTGCTACCCAACACACATTTTTTAAATTGTGCATTTAATATTAAATAATTAAAAAAATACATTTAAAAATAATTTTATGGTAGATTTAAGTTTTTATTATCATGTAATATAATATTAAATAAAAATATTCTCCTTCCTGGATTTCATATAGTCATGACACAAACATACACTCTTCTTGACACAAACATAAAAAGTGAGACGTCGATGTTAGAAATTGTTTGTTTATAATGTTTTGGATTAAAGAGTAAAAGCAAGATATTTAAATCGAGGAGAAAAATATAATTTTGTTAAGGAGAAAACAATATTTTGGTTTATACTTGTAAGATGTGGATGATGATGATGCTTTAAAAGTAAAATGATATAAATTAACGTGAAAATTTTTATGTTTTTTTTAATAGAAATAGTATTTGCATTAATAAAAAGAAAGTGTAAGATTGCAAAGGGGTTAGAATGAAGGATAAGTGTTGAAATCTTCTTTATGAAAATTGAAGTTAGATATTTTTAGTATTTATTTTAGTTGATATTGGAATTCTATATTTATATGTAAAAAAATTTCAAAATATGATTAAGAACAAAAAAACATTTCAAGTGCGTGCATCTGTGAGTTAATAAAATCAATCTTGACTTTTGCCCTTTTCTGGTCTATGAGTTGGGTTCGACTTACCATGAGATTTGTCATGGCAGAGATTCCATGCTTAGGTGAGACTTAAATATAAATATCCCACACCCCTTTTGTAAGCTTGGTTGGCCAAGCTATCTACCTTTTTATTAAATCTTCTTAAAACATGAAAGAAACAATGACGTTGACTGAAATTTAGTCTATCAATCCTCCGATTCGAGATAGAATAGTAGCCACACATCCTTGTACATACTATCCATGACCAAAGCCTCTAGGCTCTTATAATATTATGCTAATCCACAATTACAATGATCTATTCATTTCCTTTACTTTGAGAAATCTTTAAGGCTTGGTTCGAATAGAATCTTTAAGACTTGATTCGAATAGAATAGTAGCTATACATCCTTGCACATACTATCCATGGCCAAAGCCTCTAGGCTCTTATAATATTCTTCTAATCCCCAATTACAATGATCTATTCAATTCTTTTACTCTAAACAATCTTTAAGCCTTGAAACAAGGCGTAGCCTTCTACCGTATTGTTAGTAAGGTCCATTCATACATATCCTCTTTTTGTCAGCCAAACAAATGATCCCCTAGCACCTAACACCCTTTGATAATTTATCATAATTTTTTTTTCATTGATATTGATTATACTTATAATTTGTTCCTCTGTATGAATGTGTATTGATTCAACACCATTATTTAAGAAAAACTACTGGATCCATGCATGCTTTGTAAAGGGGTATATGTTGACTCATGCCAAATGCCTTTGTGTTTTGGGTCATTAACCTTCCTCCTTGTATCAAGGAAAATAAGTTCTTAACCAACTTGAAGCATTTGTAAACTTTACTCCAAAACCAAAAGATAATTAAGATATTTTTTTCCCTAAGGAAAAATCATAATTTCCATTAGTATTTAAAAATTGCATATTGTAGATGCTTAAAGAAGCATATGCTGTAAGTTGAGTTGTACCACCTTTAGATGTTCTTGTACAAAAAACCTCGTAGGGAATAATAGTAGTATGTACATAATTACATGTCCAAAAATAAATATATACATAAGAATGTTCTAGAAAAAAAAGTACTAGCACTTGCTCAAAAAGTCATGTAATCAAGTCTTGTCAACCCCTGCATTCTTTGGTCGATGTATGGGCGATGGTAGTACTGATAGAAGTCACCCTTTGTTCCTATATCAACCATAGGCCCCTAGGCTGGATCACGTCCTTCTTGGATAACTGATCGGAAATCTGGTTGCGCTCCCTGTAGATGTGATGACAAATGATGAAGACAAAATGGGATTTCAAAAGTAGTGCATCATCTAGTATATTCCTCAGTTTGTGTGCATGAAATAAACATGTATTGTTGAACCAATTTATAATTACCTTGGAATCACCAAATATTTGTATGTTCCTACACTCTTTATCGAAACCAAATTGAAAAAGATGTCTGAGTGTGATCAATTCTGCAAAGTTATTAGTGCCATTGCCCTATCCCATCTGAATTTTAAAAAAATGATTATCTGATAGGTGTAAGAGTTCCCCTCCCCCACATCCATTCGCTTGAGATGATCCATCAAAGTAGGCCCAAGGTATGCTTCTGTCAATGGCTTCAGGGGTGATGGTACGCAGGGGAGATGGTTGATCATCATCAGGAATACTGGAATAAATGGATAATACATGTGCAGAGGCTTGTGTCCAGTGAGGTTCGATATCTTTGAATATGGATTTATTGCGGATCATCCAAATAGCCCAACATACCAATAGAGGGAGATTTTTGGCTTTAGGAGGATGGGCCAAAGTCCACCATGTTTGCTAGGCTTCAAGAATGGAGATCCCCTGCCATCGAAAGGTGATAGAGAGGGAGGAGAGGATCTGAGTCCAAAAAGCCAATATGGTGGGGCATTGAAGGAATAGGTGCTCAATAGACTCGAATTCCTGTCGGCATAGGATTTACCAAGTAGGGCCATGGAAGGATCTCTTCATTAAGTTCTCCCCCATAAGAGCTTTGTGGTGGAGGATAGTCCACATGAAGTGTCTGGTTCATGGAGGGGTCTTCAATTTCCATAATAAACTCTACCACCAGTCTGTGACTGGTGGCTTATGCGCTGAATATATAATAGGGTAGTCATCCTTGGGAGTATAATAACCATGCTTGGCATGTGCCCAAATGAGTTCATCATCGCCATCAATAATCCTAACATGTGATTTAGTAAGAGCATTAGTGAAGCTGAGCCAATCAGGATGCCAATTGTCAGGGATGCCCATATGTATAGCAGATTTCCAAGACTGTGTAAAAATGTTAGTATTCTCTACGTCTGCAATTTGATCAAGATAGTGAATACCAACATTAGATAAAAATTGAATGAGATCAGGTGGGAGCCTGTATGCATTACCACATCCAGACCATGGATCCATACCCACACGAACTAAGGATCCCAACTTAAATTCCAAGCCAATCCATCACGAATGTAAGATATATAGTTTAAGACTGCACAACAAATGAATGATATGCATGACCTGTTCCAAGTGGGGAGTCTGATCCAATCAAGTGTGTGAAGGGGCCAGATGTATTTATGATAAATGACCTCAATCAATAAGCTTTTTGCTGTGAGAATTTGCCAACCCATCTTGGAAGCTAATGCTCTAGAGAAGGATTCAATGTTTTTCAGTCCCCATCCTCCCCATTTCTTTGGAAGTGAATTCAAGTCCCAACGAACCCATGCATATATGTGACCATCCTATTTTCCTTTCCATAGGAATCTGTTGCACAAATGTTGAGTTCTCGATAGTATTCCTTTTGGAATCTAGGCCATGGAAATTTAGTAGACTGGAGTGGCTTCTAGTACTGTTTTTATTAAGACAAGTCGTCCAGCTTTGGAGAGGTATTTATGATGCCAAATATTGAGTTTCCTTTCAATCTTGGCAACAAACCAAGTCCAATTAGCTATCTTGTAGTGTAGAGGTTTGAGTCGAAACCCAAGGTACTTAAGTCCATCATCCAATGGTAGAAGTGAGAAAGGAAATCTCTGATGAGCATATTGAATCTCATGTGGTGAGCATCCTGCAGAGGAGATTGTAGATTTCCAGGCATTACACTCCATGCCAGTAGCTCGACAGAATAATTGCAGCAAAGATAGAAAAGCTGATGAATCGCCAATACTCCCATTGAGGAAAATTAATACATCATCAAAAAATAGTAGATGTGTAAGGATGCAGTTGTTAGTGACCTTGATGCCTTAGAGATGACAAAGTCTACTTTCTTCTACGATGAGCTGGCTCAGGCCTTCAATAAAAAGTAGGAAGAGAAGAGGGGATAGGGGGCAGCCCTGTCGAAGGCCTCGTTCTGCATGAAAAAAGGGGGAGGTAGATCCATTAATAAGAACACTAAAGGAGACCTTGGTAATGCAACACATGATCCAGTTGATGAAATCCAGGGGGAATCCCAAATGAGTTAAGAGAATTATCAAGTAAAGCCAATTAGTGCGATCAAAATCCTTTGCAAGGTCTATCTTGAGAATCATGCCTTTCAACTTCTTAATCTTGATGGAATGTAATACCTCTTGTGCAATGCCAATAGCATCATGAATTTGACGGTGATTTAGAAATGCAAACTATTCAGGAGATATATGAGTAGATAGGATGGGTTTGAGACAGTTGGCGATGATCTTGGCAATAATTTTATATATGCAATTGCATAGTGAGATGGGAGGAAAGTCATTGAAAGTCTCAGGGGAATCAGATTTAGGGATGACAGCAATGAAGGTCGAGTTGAAAGCCTCATACATTCGACCATTGGTTCAACAGTATTTAATAATTTGAAGTAGGTCTTTCCCAAGTAATTCAAAGAAGGCCAAATAGAATTCGACCGGCCATCCATCTGGGCTAGGGCTCTTTTCCTTTTTGAACCATTTTAAGGTGCTCTCCAACTCCCCCATAGATACTGGCTTGTTGAGATCCTCAACAGCCTCCTGGTCAACAAACCGAGGAAAAAGACCATCCACCCTGATAATTTCTACCAATGTTGCTTCCTGTGGGGCCTTGTAAAGTTGTCTGAAGTGTGAGGTGCTGAGTAATGCAAGTTGATTGAATGAGTGAACTCTATGACCTTCTTCATTGGTCATCTGCCAGATGGTGTTGATCGCTCAGTGCCCATTTTCATATTGGTGATAGAACTTTGTATTATCATCTCCCTCTTTTAGCCAGATGGCACGGCTCCTGAGTCGCCAAGTTTCCTCTCTGTCTTTTAGAATCCTATCCCTTTCGATCTCCAGTTCAATGAGGTGGGACTTGGCCTCAGCAGATGAATAGCCCATCCCATTAGCATCTTCTAGGTTGGCGAGCTCAATCTCAATAGAGTGGAGTTTAAGATCATCCATCTTTCTCTTGTTATTGGCCCAGTCAATGGTTAATTGCTTAAGTTTAAGAAGGTTGTTGGAGAAGCCTTCTGAAATAGATCGACCAAAATCAGGAGGGTGAGCCTTCCAAAAGTCCGAGACTAATCGAATGTAGTCTGAGTCCTTTAACCAAGTGGCATTGAATTTAAAGGGAGCTTTTGGTTTGCGAGCATGACCAACAATCTCAAGATAAATGGGAGAATGATCAGATAGGCCCCCCGATCCAACCCACTACCTATAGTTATAAAGGGCCCCAATAAGTGGTTCCTTGATGAGAAAACAGTCCAGCCTTTGAGCCAACATGGCCTCTCCAGTCCTTCGGTTCCTCCAGGTAGGCTGAAGTCGAGCCATGGGGATATCAATAAGCCAGTGATCATCCAAAAGAGCCTCCAAAGCATTAGATAAAGGATCAATCTGAGCATTGTGCCCCCATGATTCAACATGTCCAATGGAAAAATTGAGGTCACCTCCCAGAATGATATTATCAGCTTGTAAAAGGGATGAATTGAGGAGTTGTTCCCAAAATGCAACTCAGTTGTGGCAGGGGCCATACAAGTTAATCATTCTAAGCTCCATCCCCAGGTTAGATGAGAATATATCAACACCAATGTAGCCATTCCCACCCCATACATTTAATAGCCTTATAGTTCTAGGATTAAAACCAAAGGCAATGCCTCTAGATCGCCTTTAAACATCTAGGGCATGAAATTTCCACCCAAGTACAAGTGATTCCAACACAAGTATAACCATATCAATAAGGCCAAGGGTTTCTTGTAGGAATAGGACATCCACCCATTCAGTTTCCATAAGTCTCCTAAAGGCTAGTTTTTTGGCAGGGCTAGCCAGCTCGTGACAATTAAGGGATAACCACTTCATGGGGGAGAAGAAGATAGGGCGCTATGTGCTCTAAGAACCCAATCAATAGTGAGTTGTCAGCCTTCAACTATGTCAATACCAGCTTGATGGATGGCTTTGGATATGGAGGAGTGTCTGCCTTGAGATGGTTTGGGGGGCTTAGGGGGAGGGATGATACCAATTCCACAGATATCCATGGAAGAGGATTTGTCCAAGGAGCGAAGATTGTAGGAGTGGGATGGCACGAAGAGTCTGATGCCTCTGACAAAGGGACAAATAGGGGGGGTTCGGGAAGGATGGAGGTGTATTGGAAAAAATAGGAGGGGGTTGAACTGAGGGACAAGACAGGGGGGTGATGCAGATGCATTATGATAAAGACGATGAAAAAATAGGTTCAGAAAGAGAAATAGATGAATCAAAAGAATAGGAGGGAGGGTTACCCAATGAGAGTGCCGCAATAGTCACTACACGAGATCTGGTAAGTGGAGGTGAGGGAGGGAAGACCAGAATGGAGACTTTCTTATTCTCCTGAGCCTTTGTCTTAGATTGATTACCAGGAGTTGAGGGCATCTGCTGATCTTGTGAACCCGACTTGTCAGCCAATCCATCAGTCGCATTCTCCAGAGGGGGAACAAATAGTACCAGGGGGAATTCCTTATATAAATGTCCAACCTTGTGGCATCGTCTGCCCCTAAAGGGAACCCCTTCATAGTTGAGGATCTAAAGATGAACCAGGATACAGGGAAAAGACATATTGTTGGAGACAATGTAGGATTTGTCATAATCCAGGTAGGTACCAAGTGTTTCTTCAATGCACTTGAAAATGTCTTCGGACTAGAAATGTAGCGGCAGACCAGGTAACCACACCCAGATAGGACCAACCCCCAATTACTCCCGCTCTGGATCGAACATGGGACTCCATCACTTGAGCAAGACATGAGCAAGATTGATATGCCAGTATTTCGAGAGCACCCAGGTAGTGTAGTTTGAATGCTGAAACCAGAGGGCCAACCAACCACGCGAGAGAGTGGTAACCGATGGCAGTTCAGAGAGGATTTATCCCCAAATTTCGATGATCCATTGCCATAGCCTTCCAGTGGAGTATGTTCACCCACGTACATGCCCGACGATAACTCAATCCACTGTATCAACTACATCCCCCATTTGAATCCCTTCTATGAATCTGAGAGAGACGTCCTTATTCCTGGATTTGAAACACTTGGACTTCTTCACTGTTTTGGGTGGCTTATTAGCCTTAGGACTAGAGGACGGTTCAGGGGGGGGCAGGGAGTCATCAACCCTAGGGTCAGTGTTGCAATCATCCAAGTCGATAGGGGGTCCATCAAAACAACCAAATGAGAGAGGCCCGGTTATGAAATGGATAAGGGTTTTCGGCTGAAGAGGAGGAAGTCCAGGGAGATGATCCGGGGGGGAAGATGTCAGTTTTGATAGCAGAATATGAGGGTAACCAATAGAAGGAGGAAAAGGTGAGCATCCCAATGGGTGAGTGGGGGAGGTGGATTCAAAGCATTTTGTCAGGAAGTGTAGGGATGTCGGAGAAGGGGGAGGGTAATCAGAACCCGACCAAGGTTACGAATCTGCAAGCAGGGAGAAATCTGGACACGAGGAGCTAGGGCCAGATGGAAAAGCCGGTGTAATGGCCCTAGAGTAACCGACAAAGGGGACTGATGGCGTAGACAATGACACATCCGACAGGGGAGGGGAAAAGTTGTCTATATGGGCACATATACATACGGGTCGTCCGTATAGTCAACCAGATCTTCCTCCATATCCGTCGACCAGCTGATTGACCATGATGGGAAAGTCGAAGACCCAGTGCCAGATGCCAGGAAGGGTGATGAAAAAGAGGAGAATAGAGGATCCCCGAGACTCTCGCAAGGTGAAGAGCATAAGGGCATAACCCTCAACCGGTAGTAGCAAACCTGTGAACCCTACCTGAAATCAGAATCGTTGCAAAGTGGGAGCAGTTGCACCATTTCTCCCTAGGCCTAACACTGAAGAGATTACCTTCTCTATTCTAGTGGCTTGGTGGGGATGCTCCTAACTATTTTGAGATGCTCCTCGTGTCTCATATATATATCATTTAATAAATTTTATAATTAATAATACTTTAAATAAAATTATAATTTCTTTGTCAAGTCCCACCACCATGAGTAGCTGAGGATGGGCCTCCTTAGCAACGCAACCCAGGATCAAATCTCAGGGGGGGTGGTTGTGTCATGTGCTAGGGGGAGGATACATGCTAAAAAATCCAATCAATGGTGTGGCCTAGACCGAGTGTGGTCCCTGGGTGACTTTGATGGATTAGATGCCCATTGGTCACGATTCCTCAAGCCACAGGTAAAGCTTGAAGGATCATAGATAACTTGACAAACAAACAAAAAATTATAATTTCCTTGCCCCTTGCTCACGACTCCTCAAGCCACACGTCAAGCCTAGAGGATCATAGACAACTTGACAAAAAAAATATAATTTCCTTAATTTCCCTAGGTGAATTTTACGGATTAGACGGGATCACATACAACTTGTCAAATTTTTTTTTATAATTTCCTTAATTTCCCCGGGTAACTTTTAAGGATTAGATGCCCTTGGGTCACGAATCCTCAAGCCACTTGTCAAGCCTAAACCAAATATATATATATATATATATATATATAATTTCCTTAATTTTTATGATTGTTTTTTTTATTTGGAAATGTTAAATATATAATGAGGTAAATGTTTTGATGTTTATTGATATTTACCAATCATTTAATTTATAGGCTGCACTAATTGCATGTTTTCTTAAATGTATATATGTTTACCATATATATTGATTCTTCTTATAATAATAATAATAAGAAGTTATAATTTAGTTTAATTTAATGATTTTTTTAATCTTGGAAATGTGAGATGTATTATGAAGTGTTTTGATGTTTATAATGATGACGTAATCTAAAATGGCCTTTTTTCTAGTTAATTTTAATCAAAATGACAAATATTTTTAAAAACTTTAATTTAAATTGTTTAATTTGCATAATTCAAGTGCCCCAAGGTTTTTTCAAGATGCTGAATATATTTATGCATTCAAAGATGTATTTTGAAAAACAACAAAAAAATCTTGAAATTTGCAATGTAGGTCCATTCATTACTGTTATTCAAGGAAAACCACACCACTTGAAATTACTCGATGGTGGTTTGTAAGGGGGCAGGGTTTCACTCTCTAAGTTTTGGGTCGTTAACTCCTTTCCTTACATCCAAAAAAAATAAGCTTGGACCATTAACCTATTTCCTTAAATCCAAAAAGACAAACACCTAACCAAACAGAAACAATTTTAAGACATACTCAAACTCAAAAAAAAAAAATATCTTCATTAAAACTATTTAATTTTTTTTTTTTGCTTTTTCATATTATCTACCCTTAAATTTATACCTAAACTAGCGATTATAATAAAAAGAAAATAATAATTAAATTTTATTACTAAAAGATTAATTTTCTTAATATAAATAATTTCAATATTTTTAAAGAAGATTATAAAACCTATTGAGACTCTTCATTGGATTCAATGGATGAATGTGGTTGATAAAATTATGTCAAGAACAAATTAGTTTTGAAATTCTTTTTAATACAGATATTATATCTCTTTTAAGATTTAAGAATTTTCCAAATAATATATATGTTTAAAATTTAAAATTATGTCGAGCAAATTAGTTTTTAAATTCATTTTAATACGAATATTATATATTTAAGGTTTAAGAATTTTCCAAATATTATATATGTTTAAAATTTACTAAAAATTAATATATACGCTCTCTCTCCAATTTCAAGATGATATCATAAGCACGATAGAGAGAACTATGATAGTAAGATGATATCATAAGCACGATAGAGAGAACTATGATATCACAAAGTAGTAGTACGCTTTGAAACAAATTTATGGAGATTAATTTTGGGTGATGATTAGAGATTTTTATTTAATTTTTTTATTTAGTGAAGATGTATTTTATAGTTCAGTATAAGGGGATGTGTAAGTTTGTTTATATTCGGTGAAAATAAAAATTAACATAGATCTATCTTAATACGGATCTAACATGAGTTGAGAGGGATGTAAATTTTTCACGCGATAATTTTTTTTATCAGCAGACATTATTTAAATGTTTTGTAGAGTTATTTTTTAGCTTATAACTTTGATCATAGACGGACAGCCTTACACATCATACTGGGCTGTAGAATGAGCCTCTAGGCTCAATAAAAAAATAAAATGTGTGTTGTAAATAAAAAAATAATGTAAGCTATAATAAAAAAATAAATATACTATAAAGTAATTAAAAGTAAAAAAAATATGAGTAAAATATTTAGATCTTATACTTTTCAAAAATATTTTAACAAGAAATTTAAAAAAACCTATATGAAAATCTATATTAACTAATTTATGTTAATACAAATTTCATATAAATTTATATATAAAAAATTGTTAAAATCATTAAAAAAAAAATACAACTTATATGATAAAAATAACACATTATACTTTACATTTTAAAGAAATTTACCCATAAATTTAAATGGATCTCATATTAAATTTTTATTTAAAATAATTCCATATCAATTATAATTCTATTTTAGTTATTACTTCATAATCAAAAATTTCCAACCCCAACTTTCTCTGCATTTTTTTTTCCGAGATCCTGATTTTCTCCATAATGGCGTTGAGTTTTGACCATGAATTGGCAGTGCTTAGGATTGATGTGTGGATTTGAATTAGTGATTAATGAGTATTAAAGTTTACACAGATAAATTAACCTATAGGTTATGGTATTGGATTAAGTTGAATTATTTATATATATATATTTCTTAGTCAAAAGCATTTTGGGTTTCAAATATGTAGGGTCTATGAACTTACTCCGAAAGCTTAAGGTCGTGCTAACGCCTTAAATTCAGCATGAAATAAATTCAGTATGAAATGTATGAGTGTGTTTTAAGAGTGTATTTTCAAGTTTTTCTGCGTTTCTATTTTTTTAAAGTTATTTCATTAAATCTTTTAATAATATTTTGGGATGTTTGTTTGAAATAAAAACTTTAACATTTAAATGGGATGATAAAGATTGGCATCACAACTCCCCCTATTCGTTTGGGACTGCAAGCATGTATAATAGAGTAGTGTGGGTTTTCATACTTTTTCAAGTTCATTTTGTTGGTATATTATCTATTGAATCTTTGATAGTGTGGGTTTTCTTAATTTTTAAGTTTAAGGGTGTATTTTCAAGATTTTCTGTGTTTTTTTTTGTTTTTAAGTTATTTCATTAAATTTTTTAATAATATTTTGGAGTGTTTATTTGAAATATAAATTTTAACATTTAAATGGGATGATAAAGATGGGCATCACAACTCTCTCTACTCGTTTGGGACAACAGGGATACATAATAGAGTAGTGTGGGTTTTCATACTTTTTCAAGTTTATCTTGTTGGTATATTATGTATTGAATTTTTGATAGTGTGGGTTTTCTTACTTTTTCAAGTTATCTCGTTTTTATATTATCTATTGAATCCTCGATAAGATGGTGGTTGTGGGAAATTATTAAAAAAAAATTAATAATTGCCAACTAAATAAATTGTTAAATTTATTCTAGGATGGAAATAAATTTATAGATTATTTTCGTTTATTCTAGCTTAAACATGATGGAAATAAAGTGTTTTAATTTATTTCAGCCCATGTCAAAGCATGAAGGTTGAAGCTTTCTAACTGTGACATAAGTGTAGACACTTAAGTATCTTGGAGTCTACTTTGATGGACCTAGTCATGATGTCAAGTAATATTGAAATTCTTAGCTAATTTTATTTTTCTTTTTTCTTTTTTCTTTTCTCCTTGGTTAAATTATTGTTAATGTCCTTTTCCGATTTTAGATGGTATAACTAGGAGGGTAGATTGGGTCTGCCTCAATGGTTGGCTAATCAAGTGGTGAAATTCCTTCTCCATAGGTTAGAATCTTTCCTTCTCTCAAAGCACTTCCATGGTCACCCCTTTCCATGTAGTTTTTGGTAGGAGTGATTACTAGCCATTTTAGCATCTTCTCTTCCCCACCCCCCACCCCCCCCCCCCCCCCCCCCCCCCCCCCCACAACCTTAGAGTCTAGATTCACATTTGCCTTTGAAAATGGTGAGGGTAAGTGGGGGTCATGACAAGGAGTATAGTAAAAAAGAGTCTAGAATAAAGCCTAAATTAGATAACCAAAATTTCACCTGCTATAGAGCTCCAGGGTTCAAAAGGGTGATAATTTGGTAGCTAGGAACTTCCATTTTAGATTCCCCTCTTACATCAAAGAAGAAATAGTCCAAATGGAGGCTTCATTTAGGAAGAGGAAAAATATATTTTGTAGGTGAATTCAAGCATAATTTGAGGGATGGATTAGGGATTTATGTTTCTCTTGAATTAGGGGAACCAAGAACACTCAAATCATATCTAGAGACATGGTTGAAAATTAGGAAATTGTAAAAATGGATGTGTTTTGATATATGCAAACCAAATCAAGAGGTTTGTCAATCTCAACCTAAAACTAAAATAGCCACCTAGTCCATCACATAATTCAAAAAAGTGTTCCTACAAAATATTTTTTGAAATTAATCATGTGTGTATATTATTAGCATGTATACATTTTGTTAATGCACACACATTCTATAATGTGCATGCATTCTATAATGCACACACATTTTATAACATGCACACCTTCAATAATGCACACACGTTTTTTTCTTCATCTCTCACCATATTTCCTAGCCACGTTTTTTTCTTCATCTCTCACCATCTTTCCTAGCTCTCTTTGCCTCCTCTCTCTCCCTTTGAAATTAATAATTCATTCTCATTATTAATGTGCATGCATTTTGTTAATTCACATGCATTCTATTAAATGTGCATGTGTTTTATGACATGCACATGTTTAATAATGCACATACATTTTTTCTTCATCTCTCAGCATCTTTCCCAACTCTCTTTGGCCCTCCTCTCTCTCCTTCTTTTCCCTAAACCCCCTCTCTTTATCTCTCTCTCTCCTCTCTCTCTCCTCTCTCTCTCCATTTCTTTATCCTTTTTTTATGTCTTTCTATTTTCCCATGTCACCCTCCTATCTCTCTTCCCCCCAAATCCCCCTTCTCTCTATCCCTTCATATCTCTTCCTCTCTCCCTTTCCCTATTCCTTGCCCCATTTCATCTTTTCCTTTCCACATATCATTCTCTCCCCTTTTCCCTATCATTTAGTATACCTTTCTCTCCATCTATCCTCCTATATCTCCATTTGACATCTCTCACTCTTTCACTTCACCTAAGCCCTTTGCTTAGTCTACCACTTTCCCTATCCCTTTCTATATCTCCCCCTTTTTAATCCATGTTTATATCTCTCTCTCCCTTTCCATACCCCTCCCTCTTTGTTTTCGCTTACCCATATTTCTCTCTCTCTCTCTCTCCATTTTTATCTCTTCCCCTCTCCCTATCAATATTCTCTCTCTCTCTCTCTCTCTCTCTCTCTCTCTCTCTCCCCTCTCCCTTTGATAGACACACTCTCTCTAATTCCCCTATTGGGAGATTGACGATACTAATAGGGGTGGTGAATCAATATTGTGTAGTATGGATCATCTTAAACCATTTTTGCCTTTTCTTACAATTTATTGAATCATCAATTGATTACCAACATAATATGAAAAATAGATTACATACACATGATAAAACATGAGAGAAACATATAATACACATGCACAAGTAGATCATGAGAGAAACACATAGAACACAAGGAACATAAACATGAAATCACATAAGGACAATGGATATTAGGTGGAAACCCTTCCTTGAGGAAAACTACCAAAATCTTGTTCTCTTCTTCTTCTTTATATTCAAAACCACTTTTTACATTCGTTGACGATGTTGGAAATCCGTCAACCAAGGGGTCTCCCCAATGTGAAATCCCAATTAGACCTCACACTATTTGGAGTTGGAGCCCATTCGGAGTATCGACCCGACCAACATAATTATAAGGTTTTCCATAGCTATAATGAATAACATAAGAGAGTATGCACATACCCTTTGAAATTAGCAAGTAAGTTGACACCGTGAAACACCAATTGCAATGTGTAAAGGGAGACATTCACGAGAGGGAAGAAAGTGTGAGTCTCTAGAAGGAAAGTAATAGTACTATCCTAAGAGAGGAACATGGGAGCAAGGAAAGATTTGTTAATTATCTAGCGAAATAGTTCACATAGACACAATAATCATTAAAGAAAATGCAACACACATTCAACAAGATAAGTACCAAAACCAATGAAGTAGTTCAATTTCTTTAGTACATATGAACATAACATATATCATAAACATCTAAAGAACAGTCTTAAAATATTCATGATACATGCATGAAAATGTGTTGGCTCAACGAGCTTCTAATTATTAAGTGAAAGATCCAAGTACACAATTACATTGGCGAGCCACTAGCTCCAATAGTGGAACATTAAGCCACTTCTTGCTTCTCCAAAGAATGATATTCTCTCATATGCCAAGCTAGAGAAGACAAGGCTATATATCCAAAGCTTAAGCCTCCAAAAGCCCTTTGCATGAGTTATTAGGGTGTATTTATAACAAATGAGGTGACTCTCCACCTCCCATGTGACTCTTGAACTTCCCTCATGAATATTGGACTTCTAAGTGACTTTTGAACTTCTATAAGACTCTTGGACTTTTCATAGTGACTCTTTAGTGCACATGTGACTTTCCATATTCCATATGTGACTATTGGACTTCCACACATTTACATTTTTTCATCTTTTTAAAATACATAATTACATCCCATGTCATGTGGCAAGACCCATTAACATATATGACATTGGTATAAGCCATAACTTGGAAATGGTGATATGAAACTTCATGATGAAGTGGCAATGGCAAGATACTATCTTTGTTGATTTGACTTTGAATTATTCACGATATATCTTTTCTTGTTCTTTATCTTCACCCTCCAAAGGTTCTAGGTAAATTTTGGAACCTTCCAAGTAAGCTTCCTTGTATTGATCAAAGATTCCTTTGTGTTCTTCATGATGGTACTTCGTCTGCTTCTTCTTCACAAATGATCTCATGTAGCCTCTCCTTGATGGCCTCTCTTAAGCATTACCCTATCATGTTGTAATGATGATACTTTCATATGGAGACCACTCATGCCAATATATTCTGCCGCTTCTTACTCATGAGATATGTTAGTTGAGAAGAGGAAACATGAAAAAGGTTTTGAGAGTAGGAGGCTAGAGATTGCGCAATTGAGGGCTTTAGGAAATCGAGAGGGGGGGGGCACCTCACTACTGAAAAAACTATGCAATGTGTAGTACTGGAGGGATTGACAGGGCTTCCTGCACAGTGAGGGGGGTCCAAGAAGTAAGGTACTAAGCTTGTTGATTGATTATGTGCAGTGAGGAGTGGTTAGGAAGAAGGGTACAAGGATTGCATAGTTGGGCATCAAAGGGACATAGGAAGGCCTCACTATTGACATGAACTACACAATTTGCAGTAGGGAGCAAGCTTGGCCAAAGGATTGTGTAGTGAGGGATCTTAGTCAGTGGGACAAGTCACTGTAACTACACAATGGGCAGTGATTGGGGAAATTCTCAGTCAATTGTGCAGTTGAGGAGGTTAGTGACTTAGCTGTGACTCCTTTCTCACTAGAAATGCACAATACATAGTAGGAGGCTCTCCTAATGAAGACAACTATGCCATTTGGAAAGTTAGAGAGACAATAAGACATGGTTACTCACTGGAACTGTGCAATGCGTAGTTCCCGAGGGAAAGATTATGCAACTTCGTAGTTAGGGCAAGTTAGTTTCACAGAGAGGCTTGACTACTAACTAGAAATGTGAAATGCACAGTATCAGGTAGAAGGGAACAAGGATTGGGCAGTTAACAAGGCCATACAATTGAATTGATAACCTAATTTCTAAGGTTGCTAAGTGTGCAGATGAAGGAACAAGACCATCTTTTAGGATTGTTTAGTGTGAATTTTCAAGAGTTAGAGTGGATTCACTATGGTTTGGGAATGCATAGTGCACAATTTCGGGAGTGGGAAAGGTTATTTGAAGATTGAGCAAGTTGCAAAGACAGTGAAGGCTCTGAAATGACTAAGTGTGGGATCAATGAGGCAAGAGAGAACGAGACATGCAATCAAGTCATGAAATGGTGATCTAAGACTCAAATAACATCAACACATGCCATAAAACTCAAAATTCACATGCATACCTTAAATGACAGCAAAGCGACACTTATTTCTAAGTGTGACAGTTCAAACTTCACATTGGGACACTTAGAATACAAGTAATGATAAGAATGTCGATTGCAATCAATCAGTGTGCTAAGTTTTAGGGAAGTGTCTAACACATATTATCATGATATATATAATCGACTACTGCAGAAGAATGGGCTAGAGCAGCCTCTAGTGGTGCACTAAGATGCGACACATGTTGGAGTGAAAATCATCATAAGCGACAGTTGCGACAGTAAGAAAACGTGAAAATGACACTTGAAAAATATGGAGAAAGTGAAAAAAACACATGCTAGAGTGAATATAAAGTGAAAACGGAACTTGTTAAAGTGAAATAAAGAAAAAATGATAGTTGTGAAGTTGAAAGCGACACTTGAGAAAACAAAGGTGCGCAAAAGCGACAGTTGAGAAAACTCACTAGAAAAGTGGCACAATTACAACTGGAGTGAGAGGGAGATTGTTAATGGAAAGTGTTCACTAATTGTCGGCATAGTTTGTGCATTGCACCATCCTAATGGAATGTGCAAGCACTGTCAATAGTGATTGTGCAATCTTTACCTTCAAGAAATGCATAATGCTTATCAAAGCTTTCATAGAAAGATGCGTGTTTGTGAATTCATTTAGCATGTGTGAGAAAATGACCTTGAAACTTGAATACTTGAACATTCATCAAAACAATAACTAACCATGAGGTGACAGATTGCAAGATCCTTAGTAGGCTCCAAAATTCAAGTATACGCAAAATTTTGGAGGGTGTTTAACGCAATGTCAACACTTGGCGACACACTAGTAGAACTCCAACTTCTCTATTTAGGTATTATATTTAAGTGCAAGATATCAGTATTTCAAGAAGTATTTATTCGTCATGTAGATTTCTCCAGATTCACCACTTATCCTGGATCAAGATATAGTCTCTTCTTATACTTTCTCAACTTCAAACAAATTTATAAGATTGCTCCTTCATCAACTGTTTCGATAGGGAAGAAGGATAATAAGTATACCAAGCTATTGATAATTAGATTTAAGCACATT
This sequence comes from Pinus tabuliformis, assembly GCA_031772625.1. Classification (NCBI taxonomy): domain Eukaryota; kingdom Viridiplantae; phylum Streptophyta; class Pinopsida; order Pinales; family Pinaceae; genus Pinus; species Pinus tabuliformis. The sequence goes on along the minus strand of CM062819.1, from coordinate 831,840,137 downwards.
CCTAGGTGTTGCTCCACTTCTAGAGGGCCTATTTAGTACCCTGATGAAGTTGCTTGCTTCACCTTTCTGTGCAGGAAGCCTTTCTCTTCCTCACCTCTTTATTTAATTACTGATAGAATGTGCAAAGGCACTTATTTATTTTGAAGATGGAAGAGGGATCCCATATTATTTATTTGCAAGATAGGTTGTTCCTTGTTTAAGGGATTTGAAATATAACTAAGGTTAATATGCTCGTTTTAAGTTTTCCCGTTTGCCTTCTCTACTCGGTTGAGTCGACAGATTGAAACAACATTTAATACAATATTGAGTCATGAATGTGTTGTAAATTTGATGGTATGAAGGTGGCTCACTGTGTAAGTGTTGGCATTCATGTCAAACAAGGCTCAACCTGATGATGGGGCTTCATGCCTTGGTGGTATTGATTCCATTTAGGTAGAGACTTTGGAGCCATATTTTGAGGAAAAATATGGGCTTATTGGACAATCAGACTCCTTTCATTGGAAATTTCTCTAGAATATATTTCCAACGATATGCGAAATTCCAGAAATGGACTTGTGGTTCAAGAGATATGGCTTGCTAAAGTTTAGGATGATTCACGCCTTGTGCAGTGTTGATGGTGCTGGACCCGCCAACATATCAAGGGGATCTCCCTGGTAAGAATTCCCAATTAGACCTCAGACCGTTTGGTGTAGGAGTCCCAGCAATAGGTCGTAAGGTAATGCCTTGACCGCGATGTCGCACAAAGGCAAGTAAGATAACTTTGTCAATAGCAAGGGTGTGCCTGATGCAGAGAGTCAAGGAATCTGTACAAGAGGTTTCAACACTTCGAAGGGAGAGGAAGGTGAAGGTGAGTTCTAGGTTGAAAGGGATCAGTCCCAACTCGACTAGGAAAAAACCACACAAAGGACATGCACACTTCTAGTGGAGCAGTCCACTCGGATGCAACAGTCACAACATACAAGGTAAGATAACACGAACAACACTCATGGATCAGTCCGAGATGAGTGTGATGGTTGATATAGCAAGGTTCATGAGAAAGGTCTGTTTGATGTCCAACAAAGTAGTCGATATGGACGGTGATAGCATTAACAACATATGAAACACATTAACAATAAGATTCATAATTGCATGTGAATCAGTTCATACACAATTATGTAAGTTAAACAACACATATCATTAAAGCAACTAGAGTAGTCCAACTACAATAACAACATATACATGAAAATGTGTTGGATCTTATTATTAAATAAGTGTAAGTCACAATCATACAATACAACATGTAAACCTGCTAGCCCCAACAGTGGAACATTACAGCCACATCCTTTTGCTCCTCCAATGAGATGTACTAGCTCAGTGTAGTGGAGAAGCCAAGGCGTGTTACAATACTGTCCAAGCCTTCTTCAAGATAGTCTTAGTAGAAGCTTGGCTGACCAAAAGACTTTACAATGAGTTATGAGGGACTATTTATAGTAAAGGGTGGGGAGACCCTTGACATTCCCCTTTATGATAGTTCAACTACCCTCATGACTCTCCACCTACTCTATGACTTTTACATCCAACTGTTGACACTCGACTTACAATTGACATGACTCAACATTACAATGCACATGTACTCATGTGAGACAACATGGCATGAGCAAGCCCTGTAAGACATCACTGACACTTAGTTCGCTATGGTGAGACCAATTCTTTGACATGCTTGTGATGGTGAAGCTGGTGAGCTGATGCCAAGCTTGGTCATCCTTGATGGTGTGCATGTACCTCATGGTGACATCTTGCTGAAGCGAACTCTTGCCTTTGTTGCAACTGATGCATTAGTTTGACCTATTCATCCAAATCATATGCTAACATGTGCATGGTCTTCTTGGGTACGGTTGAACCGACAACACACTAATGCATAGTGTCCATGTTGATCTTCAAGTGTGTGCTGGTGGTGATGCGCATCAACTTGCTGAAGTGCATGTTCAGCCTCATTTGGACTTACTTCTTGTCTTCGCCTTAGTGAGTGTGTTGAATGGGTTGGATTGCATGTGTGTGCTCAATGAAATGCATGATGCTATCATTTGCATGCGATCAACAACACTACTCACCATGTTTGCTCTGTGTCAACTGCTGGGATGGATCCTCAACTTGTACTGGCACAGTTTCATCCATGAGTGCATGTTGCGCCCACTGTTGTTCCTGTTGCAACTCATTGGACTATCTGTGTAGCTTCATGTTCTTCCTGAGTTGCTATTTCAGCACATTCAACTCCTTCTTTGTTCCATATTCTACCTTTGCGTGACCTTCATGTTGAGCCGTCACTTCATAGCCTGAGTCTCCAAAGTTTCTTTCATTATCAGTGGATCTGCTTGATCTTGCAACTTTTCTTTGCCTCTATGTTGTCAATAACCTTCCTCTTGCATTCGCTACGTTTTCTTTATTCATTGCGTTCGCTGCATTCCGTATGCTTCCTTTCGCTGCTATTCATGATGTTGCTCACTGTGATGCTACTGATTGATTTCCTTGTCCACGGAAAACTTGATGTCTTCATGAGTAGGCAAGCTCATAGACACTTGATCGACTGCATCCCTAAGCGTGCTATGAATGGTGTCTTCGTCTCTGCTCTCCTGGAAGCCATTGTACCTGTACTGATGAGAGGAAAATGAACACCTGCGATACCTGGAGATATAGCAACACTCATAGCAAACAATTTGTCAGTCGAAAACTAGAATGAACATAAGAATCAACTTGTAACATACCTAGGTGAATGATCATGAAGGTTACACAATTTCGGCTAGGAGGTCGGGAGACCAACTGCCAAGACTGCACAAAGCACAGTCCAAGTTGCTAAGAGACTGACTGACTACCGGAACTACGCAATGCACAGTCTAGTCTAGCTACTGACTGCTGGGATTGTGCATTATGCAATTCATGCTGGGAAGGACTACTAGCCCAGGGACTGATTTGTGCAATTTCTTGAGCCAAGCAGCCACTGTCCTCCAGAAATTCACAAAACAGTCCTGGAGGTCAGTGTTGGGCAGGAATGCGCAAATCTGGAGAGGAAGGTGAACCTTCCTTCCCTAGATTATGCAATGTAGCCTTGGTGAAGGCAGAGTCCGGGCTAAGGTTGGCCCAACTCGCCGATGGGAAACTGAAAGCAACTGAGATAGTAAATGCATGGCGACACTGAGTGATAGCAGAAGTGATTGACAGTGCATTCAAAACATGAATTAAATATTCAGCAAACATATCAACATGCATGTGGGTGAGGCAATTCGCTAGTTGGGTGAGCGTCCATGCAAAACAGTTTCATGCATGCGACAACAGAGAGATAACAACGAAAATTGAAACAGAGCTAGGACAAGCTAGAATACATGTAAATGACAGCATGTGTTCAAAGAAATCACTCAAACAACACTCACATAAGCGAATACACAAAAAGCGACAGAAATGCAACATAAGGCATGGGAAGCGAGCTTACCCCAAAACAACTGAGTTGAATGTGTTGGCTGCTCCTAGATGTGATGTGGGATGTCAGAGCTACAAGGTTGATTTGAGGAATGAGTTATGCAGTGTGTGGTTGATGATTTTTGATAACATCGAGGTTGTGATGCGCATGCCACAAATCTAGGGGGAGCAACACTTGGAGGGAGGTTTCTGAATTGTTCCTTGCATGTAACCTCCAACTGCCAAACATAGATCCTAAAACAAGGGATGCCTTTGCATGCTTCCTTGGGAGAAACAACCCATGCATGAAAGTCTGTTTTTCTCAGTCCCAGAGGGAACCAGTCAATTCATCTGCACATGCAAGAGATTGCTTGCCTGCTGGAGAAAAATGCGCATTTTTTGCTGGGAGTTGGGCTGGCTGCCCAGGAGATTTGCGCAATTTCTGGGTTGAGTATTTGACTGCTGCCCAGATTTGTGCAAATCTTGGGCTGGATAACCTGTTTCTGGGAAACTTTATGCAAATCCTGCTGGGAGGGTTGGCTGGCAGGATTGCGGAACCTTGGAGCCCAGCAGGCTATCAGAGAGGATTGCGCAATTTCTATAGGGAAGGTTGGTTTCCCTCCATAAATGCACAAATTTCAAGGGGAAGTTGCTCAGCCTACAGCTAGACCAAGTCCGGGTGAGCATCCTGTGAAGGGAAAAGATCAAACTGTGATCAATAGGCTGCCTTTGAGCAAGAAAGACACTGAATCTTGAGGACTTGACGAAGCAAGGCAAGCTGCTATGAAGGTTGGTAGGGAGGCTCCAAAACAGGCTAAGGAAAAATTTTGGAGGGTGGTTGTAGCCGCTACAACACTTGGTGACACACTGGTAGAACTACAGCTCTCTAAATGAACCTTGTTCATGAAAAGCAAGTCTAACACCTCCGAAAGTATTGTTCAGCTCTCAGCTCATCTTGGCTTCACACTAGCTTGATTGCAAGATGTAGCATCTGCCAGACTCTTGGTCAATTGACACACATTCCAAGACAAGGCAACCCAATTTTTTCGATTAGGGTTGAGAGGTATATAAGTGCACAAGTAGTATAGTCATCAGAGTCTAAGTTTCATCTATGGTGTTGCTCCACTGCTAGCAGGCCTGGACAGTACCTCGATGGAGTGACATAGGAAAACAAGCATGGATCCGCTGCCAGCAAACCTAGTCAGTACACCGGCAGAGTTACTTGCGTCACCTCCCTACACAGGAAGCCTTTCTCTTCTTTTGCCTTATTCATTTTTCATTTGAATTTTTTGACTTTTCATTTTTTCCATTTTTCATTGTGCATAACACTTATTCATTTCAGAGGCAGAAGAGGGATCCCGACTTATTGAGACCAGAAGAGGTTGTTCCAACAGAGAAGTAGTTTATTGTATCTCTGATGTTCCTGTTGAGGTTTTCCCCCTCACCTTACTCTACTTCACTGAGCTGACAAGGGTTAACCCAAAAACAACCGACTAGAGAAGGTGACACTAGTTAGCGCGCAAGCATTGTGTTTCCACCAAGGTTCGCTTCGAACAATATGTATTTTCTTTCGATATATCATGAACTAAAAAGTAACATGCTCATCATACAGAGGCAAGATGACAGTTAACCAAGTAGTGATAGTTGTACAAGCCCTCGTGTACTTCACCCATCTCGTTTCAAGAGTCATACATGGTTTCATGAAAACTAACCTATGAACGAAACGAGTGAATGAACTAATCAATCAACAAAGAAAAGCAAGAGCAGAAGAAAAAGAAAAAGCGAAGCAAGTAAACAACAAGCAAGAAAACAATCAAGCAAACAAAGCATGTAAGAAAACAAGCATGCAAGCAAACAACTGAAAGCAAACACTACTCCTACTCCTACACTAATGTCACATGGGCCTGATCATGTGAAGTGATATTTCCAATGTAGCCACCGGCGCATTGGTAGACCCATGTTGGTGAAGGCTTCGTGCACGAGTAACCCAGTTGTGCAGACCAACAAGCAAGAAAGATTATAATAGTGAAGACAACCACACTTCATGTTTCAAAGTGCCCATGGGATATAAGTGAGTGCATGTGCATGATAGACAATATGTGGACTTATCATGGCGTTGTGTGACACTAAATGCAACTTTGAAGCAAAAGCACACTCTTGACTGAGACATGAAAGCAAATGAAAGAAGCAAAGATAACTTGCATCGTGCACAAGTGCTTGCAATGTAAGACTCCTCTAATGCATGAGCAATGGGATCGTGCAGTTCGAGTGGAGGAAGTGTGATCTATGTGTGAGATGGATCTTCAATGCATACAGACGAGTGATGAGGAGCCTTGGGTGATTGAATAGTTTCATGATCGGAAGTGAGACTAACCCCAAGAGAACGAGGACCTGACATAACCATCAGCTCGGGCTGAAGTGCCTCGATAGTCTTGGGTGTCTCAACTTCATCATTAGGTAGATCATCATAAACCGGTGGCTTCGAAAGATCAATTGTGATAAATTCATGGTCGTGATAAAAAATAGAAGTAAATGGATCATGACTACCATGATCATAAAAATCAATGAATTCTTTGGCATCCTCATAATCAGATGAATCGAATAGAGGGGTAGATTAAAAGTGAACAAACTCATCCTCTGTGTTTTCGGAAAAGACAAATGAAGGATCAAGTGGATCTTCAATGAATAATTTATCCTCTCCATTGTCGAATGATGGAATAACATTCAGTGAGTCCTGCGAGTGATAAAAAATGGGTGCATCCGTGGATGAAGACACACATGCAAAATCATGGATGGTAGGTTCACCAAAGAGGCTAGGAAAGAATGGAGGGGTCTCGGATAGAAGGGAGTCATCCTTCGTCGAGTGTTGATGTTCAAGCTCCCACTCATACTCTTCATGAATGACAACACATGTTGGTTTTGCAACAATAACTCCGTCAGTGGGTTGTTCCTCGTTTATAACAAGTGAAGAGTTCGGAGTGGACAAACACAAGAAAACATCATCCAGAGGAACACATGAGTGCGAAGACGGAGGTCGAAGAAAAGAATGCACATGGGAACTCGAAGGACTCACAACCAAATCTGCGTGAAAATGGAGTGGAATGATGTTGGGAGAGTGTGAAGGATGAACAGGTGTGCAAACATGATCCTCAACATCACTGGGCGATGGTGGAACTATTGAATGAGGGGGAGGCGGACAGTCCGTCGGGACAACATGTGCTCCCACATGGGATTGCATAGTTCCATCAACGAAGAAGGTTGAGCGAGGCTTGACATCAAGCTTTCTCTTGGGATGGGAAAATTTCTTAAGACAATACTCGAACTGGTCCCAGAGATAAATGAACTTCATCTAGCTCCTCGTAGCTTCAAACTGCAAGTCACAGAAGCACTGCCAAAAATCAATAACGGATTCATGCGGTGGCCTCCATTGCTATAGTTTTCAGTCAAGATGGTTTGGATCAAAATGATAGAACATGTCTTCAATAAGATCACAGAAGTGCTCACATGAGTTCACGGTGTCAGCCAGTAGGTTGAGCACCCTACGAAATGGAGATTCGCGAAGTATGTATGTAAGAAAAAAACTTGCTTGTTCGTCAGTAAACTCATCTTCCTCATAAATCATGGAAAGAAAGCTATGTAAGTGCTTACGCCAGGCCACTTCACCCTCACCATAATACGTGTGAGTGGAAAAGAGATCAAACAACTTCCCCGAGATGGAGACATCTTCACGATTCGAAAAACACCTCAGGGGAAGAAGAATGCAAGACTTCATGAAAAATATGCAAAGGTTCAAAACTGGATGAGAGGACATTTCTTGTCATCAAGCCCTCCTTCTAGTGCCATAAATGTTGATGGTGCTGGAGCTGCCAACATGTCAAGGGGATCTCCCCAGTAAGAAGTCCCAATTAGACCTCAGACCATTTGGTGTAGGAGTCTCAACAGTGGGTTGTAAGGTAATTCCTTGACCGCGATGTCGCACAGAGGCAAGTAAGATAACTTTATCAGTAGCAAGGGTGTGACTAATGCAGAGAGTCAAGGAATGTGTACGAGAGGTTCCAACACTTCGAAGGGAGAGGAAGGTGAAGGTGAGTTCCAGGTTGAAAGGGATCAGTCCCAACTTGGCTAGGAACACACCACACAAAGGACATGCATAGCTTCCGGCGGAGTAGTCCACTCAGATGCGGCAGTCACAACATACAAGGTAAGATAACACGAACAACACTCACAGATCAGTCTGAGATGAGTGTGATGGTTGATATAGCAAGGTTCATGAGAAAGGTCTGTCTGATGTCTGGCAGAGCAGTCGACACGGACGGTGACAACATTAACAACATATGCAACACATTAACAACAAGATTCATATAATTGCATGTGAATCAGTTCATACACAAGTACGTAAGTTAAACAACACATATCATTAAAGAAACCGGAGAAGTCCAACTACAATAACAACATATGCATGAAAATGTGTTGGCTCTTATTATTAAAGAAGTGTAAGTCACAATCATACAATACACCATGTAAACCTGCTAGCCCCAACAGTGGAATGTTACAGCCACATCTGCCTGCTCCTCCAAAGAGATGTACTAGCTCTGTGCAGTGGAGAAGCCAAGGTGCATTACAATACTGTCCAAGACTTCTTCAAGATAGTCTTAGTAGAAGCTTGGCTGACCAAAAGCCTTTACAATGAGTTATGAGGGACTATTTATAGCAAAGGGTGGGGTGACCCTTGAAATTCCCCTTTGTGATAGTTCAAATACCCTCATGACTCTCCACCTACTCTATGACTGTTACATCCAACTATTGACACTTGACTTACACTTGACATGACTCAACATTACAATGCACATGTACTCATGTGAGATAACATGACTTCAACAAGCCCTACAAGACATCATTGACACTCAATTTGCTGTGGTGAGACCAATTCTTTGACATGATTGTGATGGTGAAGCTGGTGAGTTGATGCCAAGCTTGGTCATCCGTGATGGTGTGCATGTACCTCATGGTGACATCTTGCTGAAGTGAACTCTTGCCTTTGTTGCAACTAGTGCATTGGTTCAGCCCATTCATCCAACTCGTCTGCTAACATGTGCATGGTCTTCTTGGGTACAGTTGAATTGGAAACACACTGACGCATAGTGTCTGTGTTGATCTTCAAGTGTGTGTTGGTGGTCATGCGCATCAACTTTCTGAAGTTCATATTCAGCCACAGTTGGACTTGCTTCTTGTCTTCGCCTTGGTGAGTGTGTTGAATGGGTTGGATTTCATGCATGTGCTCAATGACATGCATGCTGCTGGATCCTTTGCATGCGATCAACAACACTACTCACCATGTTTGCTCTGTGTTAGCTGTTGGGATGGATCCTTAACTTGTACTGGCATAGTTTCATCAGTGAGTGCATGTTGTGCCCACTTCTGTTCCTGTTCCTACTACAACTCATTGCACTATCTGTGTAGCTTCATGTTCTTCTTGAGTTGTTGTTTCAACACATGCAACTCCTTATTTCTTCCATCTTCTACCTTCATGCGATCTTCATGCCGCGTCATCACTTCATAGCTTGAGTCCTCAAAGTTGCTTTCATTATCAGTGGATCTGCTTGATCTTGCAACTTTTCTCTACCTCTATGTTGTCAAAAACCTTCCTCTTGCATTCGCTGCGTTCACTGGATTCAGTATGCTGCCTTCAGCTGTTGTTCATGATGCTGCTCCTTGTTATGCTGCTGCTTAATGTCCTTGTCCATGAAAAACTTGATGTCTTCATGAGTAGGCAAGCTCATAGACACTTGATTGACTGCATCCCCAAGCGTGCTCTGAATGGTGTCTTCGTCTCTACTCTCCTCAAAACCATTGTACCTATACTAATGCGAGGCAGATGAACACTTGCGATACCTGGAGACTTGGAAACACTCACAACAAGCAATGTGTCAGTTGAAAACTAGAATGAACATGAGAATTGACTTACAACATACCTCGGTGAATGATCATGAAGGTTGCGCAATTTCAGCTAGGAGGTCGGGAGACCGACTGCCAAGACTGCACAAAGCACAATCCAGGTTACTGAGAGACTAACTGACTGTTGGAACTGCACAATGCAAAATCCAGTCTGGTTACTGACTGCTGGGATTGTGCATTGCGCAATTCAAGCTGGGAAGGACCACTGGCCCAGCAATAGATTTGCGCAATTTCTTGAGCCAAGTAGCCATTGTCCTTTAGAAATGCGCAAAATAGCCCTAGAGGCCGGTTTTGGGTAGGAATGCACAAATATGGAGAGGAAGGTGAGCCTTCCTTCCCCAGATTTTGCAATGTAGCCTTGGTGAAGACAGTGTCCGGGCCAAGGTTGGTCCGACTCGCCGATGGAAAATTGAAAGCAACTAAGACAATAAATGCATGGTGACACTAAGTAATAGTAGAAGTGATTGAAAGTGCATGCAAAACATGAATGAAATATTCAGCAAACAGATCAACATGCATGTGGGTGAGGCAGTTCACCGGTTGGGCGAATGTCCGTGCAAAACAGTTTCATGCATGCAACAACAAAGAGATAGCAACGAAAATTTACAGAGCTACGACAAGCTAGAATACATGTAAATGATAGAAATAATTCAAAGAAATCAAGCAAACGACACTCACACAAGTGAATACACAAAAAGCAATAGAAATGAAGCATAAGGCATGGGAAGTGAGCTTACCCAAAAATAGTTGAGTTGAATGTGCCCACTTCTCCTAGATGTGATGTGGGATGTTAGAGCTACAAGGTTGATGTGAGGAATGAGCTCTACAACATCTGGTTGATGAGTTTTGATAACATCAAGGTTGTGACGTGCATGCCACAAATCTAGGGGAAGCGACACTTGGAGGGAGGTTTCTGAATTGTTCCTTGCATGTAACCTCCAACTGCTAAACATAGATCCCTGAAACAAGGGATGCCTTTGCATGCTGCCTTGGGAGAAACATCCCATGCATGCAAGTCTGTTTTGCTCAGTCCCGGAGGGAACTGGTCAACTCAGCTGCACATGCAAGAGACTACTTGACTGCTGGAGAAAAATGTGCATTTTTGGCTGGGAGTTGGGTTGGCTGCCTAGGAGATTTGCATAATTTCTAGGCTGAGTAGCTGACTACTGCCCAGATTTGTGCAAATCCTGGGCTGAATAGCCTATTGCTGGGAAAATTTGCGCAAATCCTACTGGGAGGGTTGGTTGGCAGGATTGCACAATCCTGGAGCCCAGCAGGTTGTTAGAGAGGATTGCACAATTTCTGGAGGGAAGGTTGGTTTCCCTCTAGAAATGCGCAAATTTCAAGGGGAAGCTGCTCAGCCTACAACTGGACCAAGTCCGAGTGAGCAGCTTGTGAAGGAAAAATATCAAACTATGATCAAGAGGTTGCCTTTGAGCAAGAAATACATTGAAGCTTGAGGACTTGACGAAGCAAGGCAAGCTGTTGTGAAGGTTGGTAGGGAGGCTCCAAAACAGGCAAAGGAAAAATTTTGGAGGGTGGTTGTAGCCGCTACAACATGTAGTAAGGAATATCAGAGATCAGAGGTCCCGACGATCCGCATATCAGAAGTCCTAACAAATCGCAATCGGCGATTGGAGGTTCCAAGTTGCAGCGCAACAACATATGCATTTTGCTGACTAATGAATTGCGATATCAGTAGCTAGAGGTCCCCGTATATCTAAGATCAGAGATGGGAGGGCATGCCATATCGGCGATCACACGTTGGTGATCCAGGAAAATCGGCGATCACAATCAGAGGTCCCGTATATCATAACTCCCACAAATAAGAGATTTGAGCCTCTAGTGTTAAATTGTTGGGAAATCAAAAAAAGGAAAATACAAAGGAATTCGTTGCAAAACAAAGGTTGGCGAACCTCTTTCTCTCTCCTCCAAGAGGACACGTGGAGGCATCTGATTGGGTCCGATAAGGACAAAAAGTAGAGTTAGAGGAGCTCTGATGAGGACAAGTGGCAGGATCTGGTTGGCTTCGATAAGGACAGAAGGCAACATCTAAGGAGCTCCGATGAGGACAAGTGGCAGGATCTCATTGGTTCCGTTAAGGGACACATGGCCGCTTGAAATAACATGACATCATGGCATGGAGGGACATGTGGCAGGATTTTTTGGTGTTTATGGATGACCTAATGGACCATATTTGAGTGACACATGTCACTGGTCAAAAGATACCACATGGCATGAGACAACGTGACTTTGGATGATTAGAGGTTTGCAATGGTTGGCTCATGTGTCACAATGAAATTTCTTCAGGATGTGGGATGCAGGATAACAAGTGGTCGCAAAGGCTTAAGGGAACCAAGGGCCAAGGCTTAATAGACAGTTCCTATCGCCTATTGGCGATCAACGATCCTTAGTGGCTGGCATTGGTGCAAGAAACATAAAAACATCGATAAAGGGCCTCCATGTGTATTTAGCATCAGTTTCATGAAACACATGTGAAACCGTGTGTAAAGGGTTAACGAAGAAAATATAGCCCCTGTCAAGGGTCTGGAGGCCTTAGCGCCTTGAGGATGAGCCCTTGGTCATAGCCCTTGGTCCTATGGAGAAAAACATGAAAAAGGGGCTTATACATAAGGGGCTAAGGACTATTGGAGTTCATTGTTTTGTATGGATTTTATGTGTAAAAGCGCCAATTTGAAAAAAGCCTCGATAGTGTTTTGCAATGTAAATCCACTGATAGAACAATAATACAAAGGTGTATTAAAGATGTATGAATCAATAGTTCTGGTCTTGAATGCAGAACAAAGACTCCATGACGATGTACAGGTAGATCTCTACGAACCATAAAGAAGCATGGGGAGCCTCTGTGAAATATGTAAGGGGGACTAAGAGTTAATACACATCATGGAGATTCAGATGTATGACAAAGAAGTGATCATCGCCCATCCTTATGAGTTTAATGCAACTACTGAACTAGAGTTAGCGTAAATCAACAGAAGAATGGGGTGTCATGCTTGGGGTACAGGCATGCAAAGAATTGATGATGACAGTGGCTACATCGAGCCAAAAGCAGCACAAGAACAAAATTGTGAACCTCCATTGAGCTAATGGGGAGTGCGAGTATACTTACAAGAGAGCGTAATAGTGAGCTGTGTATTGGAACAGAGCGTTGCAAGGGTAGTGCTATGGTGAAACAATGGAGATCCCTGAGTAGAGAAAGCAAAGCAGTGAGCTGCATATTGGAGTAGAGTGTTGCAAGGTTAGTGTTGTGGTGAAACAATGGAGATCCCTTAGCAGAGAAAGAAGAGCACAGAGAAAGTGTTGCAGTGGGAAGCAAGAGGAAGACTGAGACAAGTGTTCAGAAAGCAGAGTGCAGAAGTTGAATCTGCAAACAATCTTTAAGTTGGTATTTTACTTGTAATTTTCATGCCTCTATTTTCAGTATGAAAATTGTATGAAATAGTAAAACAGTGGCAGTGACAAGTTGGTGCCTGCACACTTAAGAGGTTGGTTCCTCTAGAAAAGTTGGTGCTTGCTAAACAAAAGAGGTTGGTGCCTCTAGGCAAGTTCGTGCTTGCTAAACAAAAGAGGTTGGTGCCTCTTTGCAAGCTGATTCTTGCTAAACAAAGGGGGTTCGGTGCCTCCAGTGAGTGGGTGGTCAGAAACAAAAATATGTAATTAAGTTGGTGCTCAAATTACATCATAAAAAAAAACAACAAATTGGTGGTTTTTTCCCTCTGGGTTTCCACGTGAAAACACCGTGTCAAATGTATGTTGATCATGAGATTGTTGTTTGACTATGTGTTCTAAAATTTTATAGATTTACTGCTTCATGAATTAATTCTTTCACATATTAAAGGACATAAGAAGGAACTATAATAATAGTCAGAAAAGAAAATTAAGAGTTTCTTAATTTACTGACTCACCCCCCCCAGTGATTCCTTAATTCCAACATAATGAAGATCCTAATAGAGATATAGGATTCATAGTTTAACCAAAGTATTTCCATCTGGAACGAGTCATATTTTTTGTTCAGACATCATTGACTATAAAATATATGTAAACCCAAATAGAGAAGAGGGAACTAATTAGCCAAGTATTGTTCATCACCACAATTTCCATTTTTCAATATTTGCCACATTGTCTTTTGAGCCAAAAGGAGCATCTTTGATGCAGGATCTTATTAAGAAAAACATAAAAAAGAAAAGACAAAACAAAAAAAGGAGATAAGACCAAAATGAGAAAGCAAATGGAGAGGTTAACTATGTGAGACAAAATAAGAAAACAAAGGAAAGACTGAAGGAGAGCAAATGTAGGATGAGAATGCAAGGGAAACTAGAATGCAACTAGATCTACTCCTAACCTAACCAGTTAGAAGGTCAAGGTTAAGTGTAATGAAATTTCGAATGAAGCCACCATATTTTTTCTCGAATTGCAATCACAAAGATAGGAGAAATTAAAAACGATATAAAACAATGTGCAAAATAAAAGATAAGAACTTGAATAGCTTGCACAAAAGAGTAAAGGTCTTGCCTATTAGTAGAAAGAAATGCCACAAAAATGGATTTTAACCAACCTACAAACTTACTTTTTCGATGAAAATAATAGTCAAACAAACGTCAAAGGCTTCTTGTGAATGCACTTGCATTTGTGTTTTCCTCCTTAGTAGACATCAAGAAAAAATAGAACTTATTACTAGAAAATGGCCTTGCTAAGTAATATTATTCCAGGAAATCATAGATTGGATGATAGAATTCAAAACCAGCCTCTTAAAAACCCCAAAATCCTTGAGAATATGAATTTTCATTTAAAAACATGGAATTGAATGGAGAATCTTATGTGGGATATTGAATTTGATCATATTCAGAGGATCTGTCAAGACTATAAGAACCTGACATAACCATCAACGAAGGTTGAAGTGCCTTAACTACTTTACATGTATCTGAATAGCAAGATGGTAAACCATAAATATCTATTAATGTAAAACAACCATCATTAGATACACTAGTATGGAAATGATTAGTCAAATGACAGTTGTTAATGACAATTACTATGACCAATATTATGATTAGATGGATTGATTAAGGCATGAGATTCTTGGTTAGTGGAAAATAGAGATAGATTAGTTTGAACAGCTTTGAAAATAATTTGAATGATAGAATCATCTTCCTCACATGTTAAGTGTGACCACCCATTTCCTTGTAATTGGTTACTAACTGAAACAACATCACAAAAATTGAAAACATTGAAAATGAATACTAGTATAATAGGCACATGCAACCAGTCAAGATGTAATGGGTAAGAAGACATATCAAATAGAGGAATTTGACTCACCAGATAACTAAAGTATTCACTGACACTCAAGAGGATGTCTTGTGCCATGATGAAAATCATTAGCATCATAACATTCATGAGAAAAACTAAGAGTTGATTATTCTCAAATGTATATGATAAACATGAATCCTTTGACCGGTGATAGTCTTTGAAATGATCAACTTCACACCTTTGTACATCCATGAAATGTATACACTCTGAACCCAACTCTGATACAAGCTATTGGCATAGATATGAACTAACTAAAATAGAATCTTAAATTTGATCAGAAACTAAATCTTGAAAGTTAGAAAAACTAGATTTGAAATACCGAAAATCTTTTAAGAAAGAGTTTGAACCCAGTGAAATCATGCAAAGAAAATAATTTTGCGAGGAAATACATATTTGACTTAGTTGATGGATTTCACCAGGATTAAAGAACCTGACATAACCATCAATGGAAAATGAAGTACCTTGACTTCCTGACAAGTCCTGCAACTTTCAAGGATTGTAGAATTGCATTGCAAAGATTGGATCATATCATGCATGGTGTGTGGACAACTACTACCAGTAATTTTAATGAGATCACTATTATCTGGATGGAAACCATCTATATCACTGATTTGATCATATTTTACAACCTCAAAAAGCATATTACCCAAGTCATAATATTTTTCTAAATGCACATCTAAAGATGGGTAGATTGGATAAATATCGTGAGTAACCTGAACTGAAGAATTTTCCTCCCACAAGACTGGAAATGGTAAGGAATGGAATGGATACTTGATGAATTCATTTCCCTTTTCCTCATCATGGATAACCTCACTAACTTGTTTCAATCCGAAATCCAACTCATTATGTGATGAACTTGAAGAGCATGGAGTATCTTCATCACATGTTAATGCATTACAATCAGTAGGGCACAAGGGATAGTGAGTTGAAGAGGAAGTTTCCATAAGAAGATATTCTTTGACCAAATCAGATTCTAGATCTAAATCTTTCAAATCAAAATATGCTTGAGAAGTCGAAAGATCAATCGATGTACCTAGGAAATAATCACCATGTATATCAATGGAATCATGATCATCAAGATGATGGTTTCCCAAGACTTTAGATTGATTGGGAAAATTAACTTCATTTGACTAATCACCAAGATTAGTAGATTCTAAATTAGCAAAGAATGAAATAACATTATCTTGAAGAATCCTCACATTTATGCTTCTCTACCTATGAAATGTAACTACCTTGCATTTGGTCACTACTTGGATTTGGATGAGACTGATCAAGTATATCAAGGGGCAAGGGATGATGAGAAAGAGATGATAGAGGATGACATATATCCAAATTAGATTCAGGACTAAAGTTATGAGTGTTAATACCTTCTTGAGAAATGGAGGGATTAATTTTCACCCTAGGCTTCATAAACCATTCCAAGGTTTCATCTATTGGATATGTATCATGAAAAGTGGATTAAGGTTGAAGAGACAGATCAACGATTAGATTCCATATTTCTCCATTTCAACATCATCACAAAGAGGCACCCATATTGGTATTGAGAAAGGAGGAGGACAAGGAACAAAAGGAATAGCAGGTTACTCCTATGAAATTAGAGATGTCTCATGGTTTACAAAATTTAGGGGAGCATGATGGTCTAGGTGTTCGGATTCACATTGCTTCAAAAGATATGAACCAAACACTCAAACTTTTGTTTAAGGAAATCCTAATATGTATCTTATTTAGGAATAGGTGAAGGAGTCTATTAGAAAAATTTTCAATTGATTCATTAGGGTTTATTCTTAGTTGATTAATCCTTTTAAGAACAAATCGGTAATCGAACCTATCAAAGGCTTGGTGAAGCTCCCCGAGGAATTGATCAAATGACTGGATGGAATCATATGGTAATTTATGACACCATCAGTTAACTCGACCTTCAAGTGTGAGAAAGAAAATTGCACAAACAACATCTTCACAATCGATTTCATAAAATTCACAAAAATAGAGAAAATTAGATATATGCTCAGTTATGGATATTTCACCCTCACCATCAAACTTTGATTGAGACAATTTATAAAGGAGTTCATCGGGGATTAAAATTTGACCATTGGATTTATTGGAAAAACACTCTAGGAGTATGATTTGAGGATGATCCATTTAAGATAAGAGATTCAAAATAGACTCAATGGGCACAACTTGTCTTTAGCCCCTCCTTCTAGTGCCAGTTATTGACAGTGTTAGAAATATGTCAACCAAGGGAATCTCCCTGATGTGAAATCCCAATTAGACCTCACACCATGTGGAATAGGAGACCCATCCATAGTATCATCCCGGCCTCCATAATTACAAGTTTTTCCTTGGCTGCAAAGAATAACATAAGAGAGTATGCACATAACCTTTGAAATCATCGAGTAAGTTGACACTGTGAAACACCAATTTCAATGTGTAAAGGGAGACTTTCACGAGGAAGAAAGAGTGAGTCTGTAGAAGGAAAGCAATAATACTATCCTAAGAGAGGCACATGAGAGCAAGGAAATATTTGTCAATTATCTAGCGAAATAGTTCACATAGACACAATGATCATTAAAGCAAATGAAACACACATTCAACAAGATAAGTACCAAATCCAATGATGTAGTTAAATTTCTTTAGTAGATATGAACATAACATATACCATAAACATCTAGAGAATAGCCTTACATTATTCATGATACATGAATGAAAATGTGTTGCCTCAACAAGCTTCTGATTAATAAGTGAAAGATCCAAGTACACAATTACATTGGCAAGCCACTAGCTCCAATAGTGGAACATTGAGCCACTTCTTGTTTCTCCAAAGAATGATATTCTCTCCTATGCCAAGCTAGAGAAGCCAAGGATAACTCTCCAAAGCTAAAGCCTCCAAAATCCCTTTGCTTGAGTTATCAGGGTGTATTTATAACAAATTAGGTGACTCTCCACGTCCTATGTGACTCTTCAACTTTCCTCATAACTATTAGACTTCCAAGTGAATTTTGAACTTCTATAAGACTCTTGGAATTTTCATAGTGTTATCACCAAAAAATGATCACTTAGCCATTTCTCACTAGGTGGATTAAAATACACCATGTAGATTTAATTTTACCATAGTAAGATCACTTTCACTATGGAAAATAATTTAGTAAACCACTTTTATTAAATTATTTTCTTATTTAAATAAAAAAACCCATGAGAATAATTAGATAAATCATTGTTTATTTAGTTTTCTCTAGGAATAATAATTAAATCATTATTATATAATCATTCCTTGTCACATTTGACTAAATCCTTTAGGAATATTTAAATAGATCATTATTTGTTTAAATCTCCTTATTTCTGCTATTAGAATAATTATTAAATCACTATTTAATAATTATTTTGATTTTAAACCTTTCTTGCTTCTCGCAAAATAATTAATAAATCATTTTATTTGTTAATTATTTCTAAATAAAGGTATTTAACTATTTTAAATACTTTTTCCCTCTCCAAAAAATATAATAACGTATTCCAAGTACTTAGATTTGAATTTGGTTAATAATATTTTATTATTCTCCATTTTCGAAATTAACTCCATACTTTGGTATATAACGGAGGGTTTTTCATTCATTTTTTACCATGATCATTATCATTGTCAACATTATCGTCATTTTTGTTGAGCTCTCATTTTGAGTTCTTCACTTTTGTTTGGGTTTTTCACATATTGAGAGAGAGAATTAATTTGTAAAGCATCAAGGGTATCAAAGGACCCATCCAACGAAAGATCTCCTTCACGAGGTGTTATCACTAAAAGATTTATTCATTTAAAATAGTCTTTCCAATTGGGTTATTATACTGGATAGTTTATATTTCTTCTTTCTGTTTTGGATTATATCTTCTTTACTATAGGTTTTCTATTTCTATTTTAGATCTAAGATGACAACAACCATAAACTTGTTGTTAGGGTCACTTGTCACCTAGTGACTTAAGTGAAGTATTTTTGGTACACCTGAGAACTCCCTTGATGTCTCATTTTGTGATTCTATTGAATCTTCTTCGACAAAGACATCGGTCTCAACATCCGTAGATATTCCATCTACTAGTCATATGTCTCCCACCCTTGACAATGCGTATGTGAACCTTGTCTCTCATGAAGATGCTTTAGGTAGCTCTTCGCCATTATGTGGTCTTTCTTACTCCAGTTCGCCCATCTTCCATTCTGATGAAAACATCATGGAAGCTATGACCACCCTTGATTACCCTTGGGATGATAGGCACCATCGTGCATACTTCCTTCCTTTGCAGACCCATTACCAATATGCTGTGGAGTCCAAAGAATTCACCCATGGATCAACCCTTACTTCGAACTCATGAATTCAAACCACATACACCTTGTGGCCATTACATTGACACCCAATATTTAGGTAAGGGGGCATCCACTTTTGAGAGTCCAGGAGAAGCAATTCTCACCAACCCTCCTAGTGCATCTGCTAGTATCAACTCTAGCACCATTATTCTTTCCCATTTAAAATAACGTCTAGAGTCTCATATCACTTCAGATCACTCTTGGGATGATCCACTTACTCATCCTTCCATCCTACCTCAACAAACTAGTCCCTTAGACATTGTTGTTGCTCAACCCCCATGTTTTCTAGGTGAGGATCAGTTCATTATATCTGAAGACACTCTTTGGTATAGTGACACCATGTATGCAGACCTAGAAATTTAGTCCATTTGATTCCTATATACAGTGCCAAACGATATTGGTAATCCACCATTTCCTTTCTCTAACTGTATCTATATATTCTTCCCACAAGAAGACATCCCTAACATAAAAAAATGGCGAACCACATCATCAAAATGTTTTTGGAGTCCACTACTCTAAATACATTCGGTATGCCCATATCATACTCCATCTATCCCTACTGGGGGGGCACATATGCCCCTACATACATTCATGATCCTCTGTAGGATCTCGTGCCAACTAGGTCGAGATGCTTGAATCCCTTATTTGAGAACTTGGAACACAATGGCGCTCCACAAACTCCTACTAGGGGGCATCATTCCCACCTTTGCATACCTGATCAATCCCTCCATCACATATGGTGGGGGACAATATCCCATTCTTGGGGGCATGATGGTTCCTCCTTAGCTTCCTTGTCACTTGATTAACATAATTCTCGACCTAGAACCCACCGATATAGGTATGGTCGATTATCATTTCATTCCTTGGATAGTTTTTCCTACCGGCCTCTCTGATGAGCCATATACACATAACATATTGTAGATGCTTGATACCATCTATTCAACCATTCTCCTCTATGTGATGCCACCATTACCACTTAGTCCCCATGTTTGACTTGGTGGGTGGGGATGATTCTAGACCTCATCTAGTAGTTCATTCCCTTGTGTTTTCTTACCTTGATTCTTCATCAGGAACCATTCTTCCCAGAAGCATTAAGGCCATTCTTAGACAAGTAAGGTCACCTACCCGAAAGTCACAGATCCCAATTCTAACGGTCAGTTTGTCCACTATGATCTCCATAAGATTTAGGGTCTTCTCCTCCTCTCCAAATTCTCCACATCTCACTATGCAAATGAATTGGATTTGGAGGCAAAAATCCCTTTTATAGGAAAAACCCTAGTTTTTTCCATCGCCCATTGCAACCAAACCATATCTTTGTTTGATGAACCGTCAACACTATTGGAATTTTATCACTGAGTTCTACAATGGGTCTCTCTTTGTTTTTGGTAATTTGAAACTTCACCTGGAAGCCATTTTTTCCATGAGGTCTCACTTTACCGCCTCTTAAAATCGAATCTCTTCATATAATCCATTCATACTTTGGTACCACTTTACCTTTGCATTGGTTGACTCATGTGTCAATTTTCATCATGAGTAACCATCATTTACTCATGTTTTCATGGTCCCCACCGGGCCTCTCCCATGTGGTAGCATCATCGAGTCACCCTTGTTCAAAGCATCTGAGATGTGTCACCCTTGTGCTTATGGAGTTTGTTATGAGTCCCCATTTGAGTCCCGTTATAGTGTTTCATTCATCATCGTGTCACATTTCTCCCATTTTACTTATATTTGGCCTCCATTCCTTCTGCTCCGTCTTTGTCGAACCCCCATTTGAATCATCGACCAACTCCCTCGGAATCGAGTCAGTCGCTGCTAGGTCAACCACTTTTTATTATGCTCTGACAAGGGAAGTTGTCAGTCTGCCATCCATCTTGTTTCATTCCATAATTATCCATGGTGTCAGTCCATCAATCACTTTATTATATCCCCTCATTCCTTTGTTAAGGATTCCTCATTGCCTTAACTCTGGCAGGCTCTCTTTTGTTGACCTCAGCACATTTATTCTAGAAGAGTGGTCTAGAGGGTGGTATACCTTGGTTCAATCTTCCATCTTTGTTCGGTGCCTCAAATCAGGTAAAGGGACTTATTATTGCCCTTTGACTTGGTTGCTTCTCACGTGCTCGACATCAACTCCTTATAGAATGATTGAGATACATACACTTGACGGTTCGGTGAGCCAGACAATTTTCCCAGTGATTCCCAGGTGTGTGTGAGATGTTTCAGACCTCATGAGGGGATGGTCATTCAGGTAGTCCCCTGCATGCCCTGATGACCACAGATGGTTATCCAGTCTCCGATGCAGTTCAACAGATTTTATGGGTTCAGTTTCCGCTGCTTGCAGTGCCCACAACATGCATGTATCATCTAGATGACCCATTCATATTTTCAGAACCATTTCCTGGTCAGCAGGGCTTCCTTCTTTATGATCCCCCCTCCCCATGTTAGCTTGAGGGACATTGTATATGATGTACTTAGATGTTACGATATTCAGTCCCGACCTATGATTTTCCAGGCGCATTATGTATATGGAATCCATTGTATTATTTTCTGGTCCATTGATGCCGGTATATCATGTATCATGTACTTTATAGCTCAGTCCCACATTGTTGGGTTCACCATCATTATTTCTATGTGGTTATCTCGATGGGTATGGGTATGCCTCCCGTGTCTCATTTAAGATCATGTACTACCACATAAAAGGAGACTTCTATCAATTTTATAGGTCTCGCCCCCTCCATTATTTGTCCATCGTTGACTTGATTCAGCTCTCTCTCTCTCTCTGACTCCCCTTTTGGTGTCTTGTGGAAGTGTAATCTACAATGTTTTTTAGTCATATGATTTGCTCTTAACACTCATACGTGTGGGGGAAATCTATTATCACCCAAAAATGGTCACCTAGTCATTTCTCACTAGGTGGCTCGAAATACACCATGTAATTTTAATTTTACGATAGTAAAATCATTTTTATTGTGGAAAATAATTTAGTAAACCACTTTTATTAAATTATTTTCTGATTTAAATAAAAAAACCCAATGAAAATAATTAGATAAATGATTGTTTATTTAGTTTTCTCTAGGAATAATTATTAAATCATTATTTAATAATTATTCCTTGTCACATTTGACTAAATCCTTTAGGAATATTTAAATAAATCATTATTTATTTAAATCTCCTTATTTCTATTATTAGAATAATTATTAAATCACTATTTAATAATTATTTTGATTTCACACCTTTCTTGTTTCTCGTGAAATAATTAATAAATCATTTTATTTGTTAATTATTTCAAAATAAACGTATTTAACCATTTTAAATACTTTTTCCCTGTCCAAAAAATATAATAAAGTATTCTAAGTAGTTAGAACTGAATTTGGCTAATAATATTGTATTATTCTCCATTTTTTAGATTAACTGCATACTTTGCTATATAAAGGAGGGTTTTTCATTCATTTTTTACCATGATCATTATCATCGTCAACATTATCGTCATTTTTCTTAAGCTCCCATTTTGAGTTCTTCACTTTTGTTTGGGTTTTTCACATATTGAGAAATAGAATAAATTTTTGAAGCATCAAGGATATCAAAGGACCCATCTGATGTAGCCTCAGATCAAAAGACTACACCCCCCTTGGTTTTAGAGTCGAATTGGTCTCTCTGGAGCTGTGGCAAGTGCCAGAAAACAAAACGCAGTTTCCTCAGGCAAAAGCACATCGCCAAGAGGAAAAGCGCAGTGCCTTAAGGGAAAGCGCAATGCATTTCCTAGGAACGCGATTTAAGTGAATTTTTGTTGGATTTTCACTGGGATTTCCTCCTTTTCTGAGCTGCAAAGGCACGAGCTAGTTATATCCACACAACTACAATCACCTCCACTCAGGTGAATAGCAAATTCCTACTCCATTTGATAGGAAACGATCCCACAACTTAGTGCCCTCTCATGCACTTGCTTGACTTACGCAATGGCTTCTCTTTACCATAGCGACTTCTTCACTCTGTGCAGAGCTCTCTTTCCACTACACTGCTCCTCCACGCAGTGACCAATGCATACAAACTACAACAACTCGGCCCATATTTTATTACTGGTTCATTCAACTATAAAAGACAGTGACCATGATCTCTTTAACCTATGTAGTGTGTATACATTATACCAATCAACATATCAACCATGATATTCTCTCGGCAATGGAGGGTGACACACCTTTCCTTCATAACAGAACTCCTACAATAGGTAGTTTATCGAACAAAACAATGTATTGCCCCTAGTAAGATATCTGACCACATTTGATTATCAAGAAATTGACCTTCCAGTTCTTCATCATGCGACTCCTTCCACTCATCATCAATCTTTCAGACCTGCACCTAGATCTGTGAACTTAACCATCGATTCACTCCTTTCCACCTCAAATTCCAATACAAAATGCTGATTCAAAATAGGTCTGCAATCTCACATATGAAGATCCTTTGTTTGTGTTACATTCACACAAATTCTGTATTCAGAACTTCTGTCTATCCTCTATCTATGACCTAATTTTCTTTAATAATGGCCTTCTACTACTCTAATCACTCTCACACACAATTATGAAAATCACACCATATGTATCTACATTAAAACACATAAATATTTCATTAATAAATAAAATATTTACAGGAGAATTATTCTCATTCCACACTCTCACATACTTGCACACTTCTACCTCCTTTGAAGCCTACTAACGTATACAAACAGATTATGCAACCTTTTCTGGTTTAGATCCACAATCTACTCAACCATATCTTAAAACTCATCTGATTCCATTTTTAACTCAACTAAATATTCTACTCTAGGATCTCCTAATCCCTATGATCTCGTTGGGTGTGGAGCTTGATTATCTTCTTTATTCAGAGTTATCGTCGCATTGGACCCCAGTTCGTAATGTAGCAGCAATGTTGCCTGTAAAATGTATGCTGCAAGGGGGGTCTAGGGGGGGCGGTTGTAATCTTTGGGAGCCCCCCGCTGGCGAGAGATCGGGGGCAATGCCCCCGAAGCTAATAATAGATGTAAAATTGCCTTGTAAAATGTTGTAATTTTGTAGTCAATCTGGGTTGTTCATTAGGTGGAGATTTGACGGTAGAAGTTATGTTTAAGTTAGGGTTTTTCGCTGTAGAAGGCAACCCCTCACTATATATGAGGGAATTGTATTGCGTCTATGTAGATTAGTATTTTGAGCGAGGTAGAGAGAGGAGATTGTGTGAGAGCGAAGAGGGAATTACAATGGATCTGCTGTAGGTTTTATCTCTTCAATTTGCTGGATAATATAAAAGGAAGGACTGGATGTTTCTCCATGGACATAGCCCAAATTGGGTGAACCACGTATATCTGTGTCTCTCTTGTTTTATGTGTTTATATTTTTGCAATATATTTTATGTGTTCCCTTGATCTGTAATATATAATTTTCTAACAACTGGTATCAGAGCCGAAGGTCTATTTGGCTGATAAACTCACAAGAGAGAAGGATTCCTGGTTTGAGTGGGAGTAATGGTGGAAGATGGCAGGTTTAGGGTTGAAAACGTTAATGGCCAAAACTACCAGCTATGGAAGATGCAGATGGAAGATTATTTGTGTCAGAAAGATCTGTACCTACCATTGAGTAGAAAGACAAAGAAGTTGATGAGTATGACAGACACAGAATCGATATTCTCAACAAAAAGGCACTTGGAACAATACGGCTATGCCTAGTGGCATCAGTAGCGTTTAATATTTCAAAGGAAACGACAACAGAGGTTTTAATGTCAGCATTGGCCAAATTATATGAAAAACCCTCGGCCTCAAATAAGGTATTTCTTATGAAGCGTTTATTTAATATGAAGACGTCAGAAGGTGGATCTGTTGCTGATCATTTAAATGAATTTAAGACAGTTACCAGTCACTTAAGTTCTATAGGGGTAACTTTTGATGATGAAGTTAGTGCTCTATTATTTTTGTGCTCATTGCCAGAAAGTTGGAATGGTTTAGTTATGGCCATTAGTAACTCTGTCTCTGGATCTAGTACTTTAAAGTTTGATGATGTTTTTGGTGCAATCCTTAGAGAGGAAATGCGATGTAAAAGCTCTGGTGAGTCATCAGGTAATGCTTTGATTGCAGAGACTAGGGGAAGAAAAATGGAAAGAGGAAAAAGCCCAGGATATCGCTGTAAGTCAAGGAAAGGTAGATCCAAGTCTAGATTAGGGATAGTGTGCTGGAAATGTGGGAAGAAAAGAGACCTAAAGAAAGACTGCAAGTCTCAGGAGGGAAAAGAAGGAGGCGCGCAACAAGAAAACAATCATGAAGCGAATGTGACAAGTGATGTGTTGCAAGATGCTTTGATTCTTTCATTAGAAAATATTATTGATGCCTCGGTGGTATATTCAAGGGCCTCATTCCATGCCACACCTGATAGGAAAAATTTTCATGATTATGTTTAAGGAGATTTTGGACAGGTTCGGTAGGGTGATGGTAAACCCTGTAAAATAATTGGAATGGGTACAGTTTTCATAAAACAACAGAATGGAAATCAATGGCTATTGAAGGAGGTAAGGCATGTTCTAGATCTGAAGAAAAATCTAATTTCAACAAGGTAGTTGGGAGGTGAAGGCTGTGTAACTACGTTTACAGATAAAACCTGGAAGGTCACTAAAGGAGCCCTGGTAATAACAAAAGGAGAAAAGGTTGGTACATTGTATTTATGCAATGGTATTTCTAATTATGTTAATGGTTTAACCTCTACAGGAGAAGATACGACATTGTGGCATCATACGCTCGGGCACATGAGTGAGAAGGGGATGTAGATTCTTCACTCCAGAAATTTGTTCCCAAATTTGAAGCATCTTGATTTAAAATTCTGTGAGAATTGTGTTTATGGAAAACAGATGAGAGTCAAATTCCTTAGAGTTGGGAAAGAAAAGAAGAGAGAAAAATTAGAGCTTGTGCATACAGATGTATGGGGACTTGCTCAGGTATCATCTCTCGGTGGCTCTCGTTATTATGTTACTTTTATTGATGTTACAACTAGAAAAACCTGGATTTATTGTATTTGAAATAAATCTGATGTATTTGATACTTTCAAGAAATGGAAAGCTTTGGTTGAAAATGAGACAGGAAAAAGGTTGAAGTGCCTCAGATCAAAAAATGGAGGTGAATATTATAGCAAAGAGTTTGATAGGTATTGTTCAGAGAATGGTATTCGCAGAGAGAAGACAATTCCAAGAACACCAAAAGAAAATGGTGTGTCAGAAAGGATGAACAAGAGAATCATGGAGCATGCAAGGTGCATGAGATTGCATGCAGGGTTGCCTTTACAATTTTGGGCAAATCCTGTAGATACTACTGTTTATCTAATAAATAGAGGGCCTTCAAGTTCCTTGGATGGTGGTATTCCATAGAAGGCATGGACAGGTAAAAAGGTAAACTACACAATTTTAAAGACTTTTGGTTGTGAAGCCTTTGTCCACATTAATAAAGAAAATAGAACAAAGCTTGAGGAAAAATCAAAGAAATGTACCTTTATTGGATATGGTGTTAATGATTTTGGTTATTGCTTTTATGATTATGAAAAACACAAAATCATTAGGAACGGAGATGTCATATTCAATGAAGAGGTTTTGTATAAGGATCAGCTGTAGGAAAAGAAACAGGGAAAAGAAAACAGAGAATACACAGTGCTTTATGAGATCACAGAAAAAGTGAAGGTGCCTGAAAATCATAAGGATCAGCAACCAAAACAAATACAACAACCACAACAGAAACAAGCACCTCAAACACCTTAAAGTGGTGTTAGAAGATCTACCAGGATAAGTAGACCTCGTGAACGATACTCTCCTTCATTATATTATGTATTGTTGACTAATTCTGGTGAAACAGAATGTTATGAAGAAGAAATGCAGGTAGAAACCAGGAAGAAGTGGGAGTAAGCCATGAAAGAAGAGATGGACTCCTTAGCACATAAACAGTCTTGGGACTTAGTCAGGTTGCCTGTAGGTAAAAAAACATTGCAGAATAAATGGGTTTACAGGTTGAAGGAAGAAGATGGAGGTAGAAAAAGGTATAAAGCTAGACTTGTGGTTAAGGGATTTGCATAGAAAATGGGTATAGACTTTGATGAGATATTTTCTCCTATTGTTAAAATGACTTCAATCAGAACTACTCTAAGTCTAGTAGCAGTTAAAGATTTTCATCTTGAGTAGTTAGATGTAAAGACAACCTTTCTCCATGGGGATTTGGAGGAAGAGATATATATGTAGCAACCATAAGGATATGAGGTAAAAGGGAAGGAGAAACTAGTGTGAAGGTTGAAGAAGAGCTTGTATGGTTTAAAACAGGCTCCAAGGTAGTGGTATCTAAAATTTGATAGGTTTATGTCTGAACAAGGTTATACTAGATGTCACTCTGATCATTGTGTTTATCTCAGAAGGAAAAATGATGGAAACTATATTATGTTGTTATTATATGTAGATGACATGCTTGTTACAGGTTCTAACATGCATGAAATAAATGTGCTCAAAAGAAAATTGGAAAACTCATTTGCAATGAAGGATTTGGGTGCTGCAAAACAAATTCTTGGTATGAGAATAACTAGAGATAGGAAGAATCACAAATTAGCATTGTCTTAGAGTGAGTACATACGAAAGGTGTTGAAAAGGTTTAATATGCAGAATGCAAAACCAGTTAGTATACCTTTGGCTAGCCATTTCAAACTAAGTAAGGAAATGTGTCCCAAGACTCAGGAAGAAATGGCTTATATGTCTAAAGTTCCATATGCATCAGTAGTTGGAAGCTTAATGTATGCCATTGTCTGCACAAGGCCTGATATTGCACATGTAGTGGGATTTGTAAGCAGGTACATGAACAATCCAGGAAAATAACATTGGATGGTGGTGAAGTGGATTCTCAGGTATTTGAGAGGTACCACAAATCAAGAATTTTGCTTTGGTGGTTCAAACATTGCTCTACAGGGATATGTTGATGCAGATATGGCGGGTGATAGAGATAATAAGAGGAACACCACAAGGTATGTGTTTACTGTAGGTGGAACAATTGTCAGTTGGGTTTCAAAACTACAAAGTGTTGTTGCACTCTCAACAACGAAAGCAGAGTATGTTGCTGTTACAGAGGCTAGTAAAGAAATGATTTGGTTACAAAGGTTTTTGGATGAATTGGTTAAGAAGCAGGAGTTGGGTAGGTTATACAGTGACAGCCAGAGTGCCATACATCTTGCAAATAAATCTGAATTTCATTCCAAGACTAAACATATACATCTCAAGTACCATTTCATACGGTTGGCATTAGAAGATGGACAATTGAAGCTAGAAAAGATACACACTAGCCATCATCTTGCAGATATGTTAACAAAAGTTGTAGCCAGGGAGAAACTGAGATTCTGCTTAGTTTCAATTGGTCTTCAAGTATGATGAAGAAGATGAGAAACAACCAATTCCGAAGTGGAGTCATTATCCAACAAATGAAGCAGCAGTGGAGTTGCTATAATCAGTCTCCAAGTGGGAGATTGTTGGGTGTGGAGCCTGATTATCTTCTTTATTCAAAGGTATCGCCACATTAGACCCCAGTTCGTAATGTGGCGGCAATGCCAATCGTAAAATGTACACTGCAAGGGGGATCCAGGGAGGGGCGCCTGCGATCTTTGGGAGCCCCCTCGGGGGCAGCACCCTCGAAGCTAAAAATAGATGTAAAATTGCCTTGTAAAATGTTGTAATTTCGTAGTCAATCTGGGTCGTTCATTAGGCAGAGATCTGATGGTAGAAGTTATGTTTAATTTAGGGTTTTTTCCCCTAGAAGGAAACCCCTCGCTATATATGAGGGAATTGTGTTGCGTCTATGTAGATTAGTACTCTAAGCGAGGCAGAGAGAGGAGATTGTGTGAGAGCAAAGAGGGAATTACAACGGATTTGTTGTAGGTTGTATCTCTTGAGTTTTCTAGATAATATAAAAGGAAGAACTAGTTATTTCTCCATGGACATAGCCCAAATTGGGTGAACCACGTATATCTGTGTCTCTCTTGTTTTATGTGTTTTCTGTGTTTATATTTTTGTAATATATTTTATGTGTTCCATTGCTCTGTAATATATGATTTTATAACACAAGTCAAACACCTCTCATATTCTCAATTATGTGAGAATATTTAAATTAAAAACTCACACATATATTTCTCACTTAATTTATTAAAAATATACAAATTTCTTATTAATAAATTAAAAACATCACACCCCCTAAGTTAACCAAATATACAATGATTTTCTGAGCAGGATGCTCCTGCATCAGACTCCCGATGTAGAAAAAAAATCATAGACTCCTGTCTATGAGGTTTGTCACTTTTTTGTAGTAATGTGACAACTACAAGTCTCAATGACTTGCTACCTCCAGGATTCCAAACTTTGTTTTGTTGTTGGTCCCTCATTCTTTCTCCTTCATGCTGTTGTGTTTTTGTTCCCATCATCTTTCTTTCTCCTGGTCTCCAAATTTTAGTTTGTAACTATCCAAATGCTCTGCACTTTGCTACTGCTGCAAGTCTGTTATCTTCTAGTTCATTTTCCTTTCTTCAATCAGCTTCAAATTTTGATTGATCATCCCTTCTGCTGTCAGTTTTCTCCACCTAGACTGTTTCATCATCAACTCCCACAGTTCCTCAATCACAGAATCAATTTTTGTTGTTCCCTGTAATCCTTGATTGCTTTCATTAACATCTTCTTGGGCTAAGCATCCTTGCTTTTGTCTGTTGTTGCTACTATCCTTCTATTGTATTGCATCTTCACTTGTAAACACATTTTCTGGCAATTTCTTTCATGTCTCCATCCAAACAATGGAGCTACCAATACCATCTTTGAGCATCAATCTCTGTTCAGTTTCACACCAGTGAAATTCCTCATTTTTAAGAAGAGTTTTTGGTGAAAATCACATCATAATTCATTTGTCGACGCATTTCGAACCAACAAGTGTGGTTCATCGTAAAGACAAGTTGGTTCGAAACCCGTCGACAAATGAATTATGATGTGATTTTCAACGAAAACTCTTCTCAATAAACTTGGTATGGATCATAGAAGCCTAAATTCAAGAATTTCCTCATCTTCCTTCATATCCTCAACAGTAAATTCTTCTGATTATCTGTCAGTCTCCTCATTAACCAAATGTGCATGTGCTCCCCCTTGGTTGTCCTCATGAGACAACATGGTCTCTTTCTCCATCAGAATGCAATTCTGATCTTGCCTCTTTGAAATGTCTTTGTACATTTCCTTCATCTTCATGACAACTTCAAGTGATTGTCTATCACCTGATTCTCCTTTATCCATATCACAGTCTTTGTGTTTAACTTCATCTCTTTGATATTCATGCTGAACTTGTCCTCTATTAAGCAGTGCATCTATCTACGTCTTTTGTTGTACCAGTTCAAACTGTCTTCTTCTGAGAAGTATTCATCATCATATATGGGCTTACAATCTTCTTCAATTTCTATGATACCTGCAGAAGATTTTCCATCTTTATCTACTTCAAAACCTGCCTGCTTACACCAATCATGAGAAACATGATATCCTTTTACCAGCATCATCTCTAATTTATCATTACACATGAGACATTTATTAGGCTTCTCATCTTCCTTAACAGGTATAACAGTTTGCAATAACTGTTCTTCATTTGCTTCTTTGGAAACATGCATATGGACTCTACCTTGACTGTCTTCATCTGCTAAATCTGCAACCACACACAAAATGTCAGAAATAAAAAATTAGTTCTATCAGCCTTAATTATCAACATATCCATTTGTTGATCTGAACTCTTCAAAGAGCTCATGAGACTTCCTGCAAGTCTCTCTTCCTCCTCATTCTCCAAGCAACTTATAAGATCCTCAATAGATCTCTTCTCAACATCATCCTCTCCAAGGATATCACCTTGCTCTGGTTCACAATAGTGAACTCTTTCCTCTATTGTCAATGGCCTGTATTTGCACTCATCTCCTCTGAGTTTCTCTCTCTTCTTCATTTTCCTTAGACTTTTCCTCAGTTTCTTTACGAATAACTATACCATTGGCCACCAAATTGGCTTCTTCACACTCCATCCCATTCTTTGATTTACATCCACCTTTTTCTATAGCAGCTTCTCCATGTAATTGAGTTCACCTATTATCTCAGTCATCTCTCTGTCAAACTCATCTTGACTCATCACCTCTATGCCCTTTACCTTGGCATATTTCCTTCTGCCATGGCTTTCTTCTGAACCTCTACAATGACCTTTAGTGATCATTTTCTTCCCCTCCTTTGTGAACTCCATCTTGTTCACTTGTAGACTACACTTAAGCCTCTCTTTTCAGCAAGTCTTCGTACCTCCCTTCAGCAGGCTTTTCTCCTTAATCTTGATCTATGGTTCTCCACGCTGGAACCATTATTTGAGAAAACTCCTTTGTTCTTTTAGGCTCTACAGCTTCCACTTCCTTTGAGAACATTCACTTGTCCTCCTTATCCAACATCTATTGGAATTCTTCAAGGTTTTGCCACTGTCTAAGAGTTCACATGCTCTTCCTCTTGAGAACACAACTAGTTCTTTGTTACAACTCCTCTTAGCTGCCTTTGCTGCTAACACCCTCTTTGTATGCAACTTGAAATATGCAACACAATCCTCAAAAAAGAAGTTAAAAATAAAAACATACCATATCACCTTCCAAATATCTGTATGATCTTGTTCCACCATTCATCTGCACTTTTAATGGACTATTCCTCATCACACGAATCTCAGTGTATCTTCCCACGAAGTGTCCATAAGCAACAAATTTCCAGCCAGAATGTTAACACAGGTTTGCAACTCTGTTCAATGCAAGTCTGTAGTCTCTGTTCAATGTATGTTTGCAGCTTCTCCTTACAGGCTTCACAACAACTCCAGTTCTGACAATGTCAAAAATTAACTCGACATCCAGCCAATGAATCTGACATTTCTACTAGTTAACTCCAACAACTCGACTCACAAGAACACCAGAGTTTGTAACAAGAGATCTCCCAGGCTCAACAATGAGTGTAAGATTTCTAGATAATACCATCTCTCTTACAAAATTTATAAGATCCTTAGGGGTAGGAAGCGCTTCACCCTTGTGATAGTAATCAATGCCTAAACCTCCAATGCTAGTGCACAACAAAAGATGAAATCGGTAATTTTGATGGAAAATTTTCCTTCATTAAATATGGCTCCATTTAATAGTAATTTGGCATCCTGCATGTAGTTTCAAATAGAAAATAGAAATCAGAGAGATCACACAACAATGATTTGTAATTTCAATCCAACAATGCAATTATTAGTGTTCCTTCAAACTCAACTCCACAACTCCCGCACTTTCAATGCAACAATCAAAAGAAAACTCGTCTCCTCTGTGCCTTCAACGAGGACCTACAACTCCTTGTGTACACAAGTTTCATACACACTGAAATAATCTCACTGTTCCAAACTAGATTTGTAGGCAACACTCATTCTTCCATAGAAATCAAAATATGTCAAGCTTGAAAACATACCTAGAACGTTAACACTAGCATTGATCACAAGAGTTAGAACTCACTGCCAGGCAGGCTTTTTGTCAACCATTTCCTTTGCAAAGTCAGGATCAACAAGCAAACTATTTAGATATGGATTCTTATCATGGGCCTTCTTGATTCGATCAAGAAAATTACGCTAATGATACTACCACCCTTTCAGATCCCATTCATGCAATCCATGTCCACGACTATCCAAGCAGTAGAGGAGCTCCATTTTTGAATCTTTTGAGCACTTCAAACTATATTTCAAATACACAGTTTCAACATAATGAAAGAACAACACTCCTAATCAGAAATATGGTGATTTCTTTAATTTATCAATGGAAATTAATTCTCGTGTGGAATTGGAATGGATTCCCTTAGTTGATACCATTTGTTGGGTCAAAGTTCTTTATTCACCATCTACAGTCGTCATCAACACCAGAGATGATCCTCATATCTCTCACAACGCCTTTGATATGATTAAGTCCATCAAATAATTTCAAATAGTGATGAACCTTTAAGCAATTCTCTCTATAATTCATCCTCTTCCCAAAGCATAGTGCTTCACATTGTTATCGCTCGGTGAAAGAAAGAGTTGGAAGTACATATTAAACCGGCTCTAATACCAAAATGATGTAGCCTCAGATCAAAAGACTACATCCCCCTTGGCTTTAGAGTTGAATTGGGCTCTGGAGCTGTGGCAAATCATTGTTGCAAGCCTTGGTAAAAATGTAGTGCCAGAAAACAAAACGCAGTGTCCTCAGGCAAAAGCGCAGCGCCAAGAGAAAAAGTGTAGCGCCTCAAGGGAAAGTGCAGTGCATTGCCTAGGAATGTGATTTAAGCAATTTTTGGCTGGATTTTGACTGGGATTTCCTCCTTTTCTGAGATGCAAAGTCACGAGCTAGTTATATCCACCCAAATACAATCACCATATGTATCTACATTAAAACGCATAAATATTTCATTAATAAATAAAATATTTATAGGAGAATTATTCTCATTCCACACTCTCACATACTTGCACACTTCTACCTCCTTTGAAGCCTACTAATGTATACAAACGGATTCTGCAACCATTTCTGGTTCAGATCCACAATCTACTCAACCATATCCTAAAAATCCTCTGATTCCATTTTTAACTCAACTAAATCTTCTACTCTAGGATCTCCTAATCCCTAAGATCTCTATGAGATATTTACAAGTCAAACACCTCTCATATTCTCAATTATGTGAGAATATTTACATTAAAACCTCACACATATATTTCTCACTTAATTTATTAAAAATATACAAATTTCTTATTAATTAATTAAAAACATCACACCCCCTAAGTTAACCAAATATACAATGATTTGCTTAGCAGAATTCTCATGCATCACCATCCCACGGAGGGGGACTTACAAACCAATATGTAGATCTCCTTCACTAGGTGTTATCAATAAAAGATTTATTCATTTAAAATAGTCTTCCCAATTGGGTTATTAAACTAGATACTTTATATTGCCGCTTTTTGTTTTGGATTATATCTTATTTTACTAGAGGTTTTCTATTTGCATTTCAGATCTAAGATGAAAGCAACCATCAAATTTTTGTTACTGTCACTTGTCACCTAGTGACTTAAGTGAAGTATTTTTGGTACACCTTCCAAGAATTTTCACATGAACACATAGTGGCACTTTAGTGCACATGTGACTTTTCATATTCCACATGTGACTCTTGGACTTCCACACATTTACATTTTTTCATCTTTTGAAAATAGATAATTAGATCCCACATCATGTAGCAAGACCCATTGACACATATGACATTTGTACAAGTCATAACTCGACAATGATGATATGAAACTTCATGATGATGTGGCAATGCCAAGCTACCCTCCAAAGGGTCTAGGTAAATGTTGGAACCTTCCAAGTCATCTCCCTTGTCTTGATCGAAGATTCCTTTATGTTCTTCATGATGGTACTTCCTCTTCTTTTTCTTCACAAATTCTCTCCTGTAGGCTCTCCTTGATGGCCTCTCTTAAGCATTACCCTTTCAATTTGTAATGATGATACAAATGGAAACCACTCATGCCAAGTCAACATCAGTCTAGAAACCATCTATTCTACCTCTTCTTACTCATGAGAGATGATGGTTGAGATGAGGAAACATTCAAGGGTTGTGAGAGCAAGAGGCTAGAGATTGCGCAGTTAAGAGATTTAGGAACTTAGTGGGGCCTCACTATTGACTAGAACTGCACAATGCATAGTACTAAAGGGCTTGATAGGTATTCATGTGCAATGAGGTAGGTCCAAGAGGGAAGGTACTGAGCCTGTTGACTGATGATCTATAGTGATTATTGAGAAGTGTAACAAGAAAGACTCAATTTGACTTAGCCTTAGTCAAATTGAGTAAATTCAAAATTTCCACATCAGCAGACAACTTAGATGTAGTTAACTGAGGTTACATGGATCTTTTCACTCAGTTAACTCAGTAAATTCGAGTAAGTGAGCTTTGAGTTCAGTTTTCATGTGTTGATTGCTAATTTGTAGCAATTGATTTATGTTATTTCTAGTTGTATTTAGTTAAACTAGTTCTAATTGTTGATAGAACTAGTTAGAAGTTAGTTTTGCAGTGGGACAAGAGTCTAACTCAATGATCATCTAGTTAACTATTTAATCAGCCAAAAATAGCTCATGCATGAAAGGAACTTGAATTTCTCATTTGTGGTAGAGATTACAAGGCAGTGTAACACCAATTGTAGACTAGTCTTGAGTGTACAGGTGTTAAATGCAATCAATGATCAATCCTTGGGAATTGCACAAACAATTGTAGGAAAATTCCTAAAAATAGGGGTGTAATTCCTCAGTACTTGTGGAAGGAAATAGGAGCTCATGTTGAGGTAGAAATTGACTAAGCCTAGGTTAGATATTTTCATTGAGTAGAGAGAATAATTATTCACTTGTATGTTGAGCTCGGAGCGAGCAATCGATTGTAATACACTATCTATTCATTTGATTAATGCAAGAAAGCTTAAGGGGTTTTTACCAGTTAGTTTCCCCTAGATATATGTGTGTACTTGTGTATGTGATTGATGCATGTTTGCAAATTTTGTTCTAAATTGTGAATTAAATTTCGTATACCAGTAGAGTAGAATTGTGTCGCTTGATTTTAGATTAAATTTCTTGAGTAGTTGCAATTCTATCACCATATTTATACATGGTATCATAGTAGGATTCACATTAGAACAAGAATTTCAAATTTATTTCTCAGTAGGTTTGAATTTGCAGTTTTAGTGTAGCAGCATCTCGTCAAAGTCACAAGAATGACCTTCAACGGGCTGATATTAGAGTATTCCTTGGAAGGCAACTCGAATTTCATTGCATGGAAGGATCACATGAAGGCAGTGCCTGATGCAAATGTATTGTTGGAATATGTCAAGACAAACATTCCAAAACCAAGATCAGTTAATGCACAAAACCTATCCCAATGGAAAAAAGATGTAGCCAAGGCGCGGAGAATAACCTTGGAGGGAGTGGGAGACCACATTATCTCAAATATTCATGGGAAAGAAACTCCTTCAATGTGGAAGGACCTGAATGAGCTATTTGAGAATAAAAATGACCATAGAAAATTGGCCCTCAAAGAAAAACTCTAAAACATTAAGATGCAAAAGAATGACACTATTCCATAGTATCTTACCAGATTTACACAAGTTCAGGATGAGATTGGAGGGGTTAGTGTGAATGTTGTAGAAAATGACATGGTGAGCATAGCTCTTGTAGGCCTTCCCAAAAGCTGGCATAGATACCAGGACTCGATGAACAAGAGGGAGAAATTATCGAATTGGGAACACTTATGGTCTAATTTGGTACAAGAAGAGATCAGGCGGAATACCAGAGATGGAACCTCATCCAAGGGAGAGGATGAAGAAAATTTTGCATTGGTTGGAAAGGGAAATAAGGGAAAAGCGAAGAAATATCAAACCAAACCAGAATCCAACTAGGGGGGGAAATAACAAAGAGTTGTCCAAAATAAAATTCTTCAATTGTCATGAATTCGGGCACTATGATACAAAGTGTCCACACAAAATGTTTGGAAAGAAGAACTCAGGAGGAGTAGCAGGTGAAGCATTGGCTTCACAATTTGAGCTAGAATTCACCCTTATCATATGCATGGCCAATATTGTGATGGGGAGTGTGTGGTACTTGGACTCAGGTGCCTCGTTCCACATGACAGGGTGTAGAGAGTTTTTCAACGACCTAGAGGATAAAGATCTCCATATGCATATTGAGCTTGGGGATGATGGAAGATATAGTGCCACTAATATTGGTACAATAACCTTTAAGAGGGAGTCGAGATCCCCTCTTCACCTCAAAGATGTCATGTTTGTTCTAGGCCTAAAGAAGAACCTCATCTCTGTAGCAGTTTTGGAAGATCGTGGTTATGATGTGATCTTCAGTAAAGGTAAAGCCTTTCTGAGGCACATAGCCACTGGAAAAGTGAAGCAGATCGAGGTCCATGTGAATAAATTGTATAAACTTGATGTGGAAGATTGTGTTGCATTAACCAGTAAGGCAGAGAAAGTGTAGAGTCACAATGTCGGTGAAATTTGGCATAGGATATTGGGCCATTTTCATCATGGCATGCTGAAAATTATGCAGCAACTAACCACTAGCCTCCCTAAAGGAAAACTTGAGCAAAAATATGTCTACAAGAGTTGTACCTTGGGGATGTATAAAATCCACATTCCATGAATGAGATAGAAAAACACATGCAGTCTTGGAAAGAGTCCACCTTGATGTTTTTGGACCTTTCTCAATAGCCTCCACTGCCAAATATAAGTAATTTATTATTTTTATTGATGATTTCTCAAGAAAGTGCTAGATCTTCTTCATACAGAAGAAGGATGGGACATTCTCAAAATTTGTAGAATTCAAGGCACTAGTTGGAAACAAAACTGACAAGAACGTGAAGGCTCTCAGGAGCGATAATGACGGTGAGTATGTTTAGAATGACTTCAAGGATTTTTGTGCAAAAGAAGGAATTTGAAGAGAGATGACAACACCCCATTACCCACAACAGAATGAGGTAGCTAAGAGGAAGAAAAGGAGCATTGTGGGAGTTGCGAGAGTTATGCTACATGACCAAGGCCTTCCACTGCATTTTTTGGCAGAAGCATCTAACACAAAAATTTACTTGTACAACCAGAGGTATCATCAGATTCTTGGTATTATTACATTTGAGAAGGATTTATTGGGGAGAAATCTAGATGTATCTCATTTCAGAATTTTCAGAGCCTTTGTTTACTACCATGTCTCCAAAGATTTAAGGAAGAAACTTGAGCCGACAATAGAGTTGGCAGTTTTTGCGGGTTACACTAAAACTCCACACAATTACTAGGTGTACTTACCTTCCATCAGAATGACAGTTGTGCGAAGGGATGTAAAGTTTGATGAAGAGGAAGTAATTGTTGAGATTGCAACAAGATGATGGAGCTTAGTGAAAAGAGTTGCCTTCACTAAGTGGGCCCGTAGGCAAATTATGGCACAAGTTCTATTTTTGGATCCCAGCAGGGATGATCACAGCAGGAGTGACCACAGCAGGAGTGATCACAGTAGGAGTGACCACAGCAGGAGTGATCACAGTAGGAGTGATCAAAGTCTATTTTTAGACTAGCTGTCCAAAATAGAAAAGTCAAATATTATTGTCTCATAATAATATTTGGACTATAAACTTGATCTTATTCTCTTGGATCACTTCAGTTTGAGCTACATATGTGGCACATGCAGCTGTCAGAAGGAAGTACACTTTCTTTGCGGGTCAGTTGAGTTGTTGCATGCATGACTTCAGTTAGAACTCAATCAGTTGAGTTTGGTGGAGCTGATTGTGGAGTTGATGGAGTTGTGTTCAGTTTGACTTGGTTAAACTAGATGTAGTTAGTCTAACTACAAATAGACTAATGATGAGTTGTTAAGCTAATTATTAGCTCATAATACAACTATAGAATACATCAGTTAACTCAGTTGCATGTCAGTGCATGTTCAATTCAACAGGGACAGGTGTTAGAGAATCATATTGCTATCAGTTGTGACTATAGTTGTGCATTAGATCTTGCATAATCAAGGGATTGAGTATGCTAATGAGTTTGCTCATGTATTTGCCCAGTATTATAGCCTCTGCTCACATCTTACAAAGTGTCAGTGATTCTTTGGAGGTGAAATACGAGTTTGGTAAACCATTCTCATTCATTCTTGAGCAAGTATTGAGCAGTGGAGGCAGGCAAGCAGTGGAATAGATTTGGAGATCAGATCTTAGCTGTATTTTGTGTAACAGGTGGAGCTGGTACTGGATTTCTTGTGATAAGCATTTTACTTTGTAATGTTACATGGTCTCAATCATTAATATACAGATAGTTGGGGTTTTTAGCGAGATGCTTTCCCTGGGTTACATACTGTGTTAATGTGTGAATGCTCTTGATGTTTTATTGTTATTGATGCTGCTATATTGATGATCAACGTAGAGGAGCTTATGTATTGTGTATGTATTCCGCAATAGTACATGATCAGGATAATCTCTGTTGAATATGTGTTAAATTATTCAAAATTTCTACAATAATGAGATTCTCTCTTTAGAGGGAGTTGCAAATCCCACCAGAAGAGGAGATTTTAGCTCCAAAGGAGGAGCCTCGGGAAGTTTTGGAGTAGCCACAAATAGAGGAGCAGAGAGGAGGAAGTGTGGAGACATCCATCCAAGTTGAGAAGGTAGAAAAATAACGAGGGAAGCTGATAGATTGGTGTAGGATGCAAAGGAGAATGTGGGAGCTCCTTCAAATTTTCATATGCAAAGGAGGTCACCTAAGAGGTACACTGGATACATGGCTCTAATGACTGAGCTAGTAGAGACTGAGCCATCCTCTTTTGAGGATGAAATTGAGAAATCAGTTTGGGTTGATGCAATAGTGGAAGATTATGGATCCATCATGAAGAGAAATGGCTGGGAAGTAGTCCCAAGACCTAAAAATAAATAAGTTGTGGGTTCTAGATGGATCTTCAAGGGTAAGAATGCAACAGATGGAATCATATAGAAGCATATGGCCGGATTTGTGGCCAAATGATTCTCTCAAGTTAAGGAAATTGACTATGAGGAAACCTGTACTCTCATAGCAAGGTATTCAACCATTAGATCAATTCTTGCACTAGTTGTGTAGATGGGGTCGAAGATCCACCAGATGGATGTAAAAACAACATTTGTCAATGGTGTTATTGAGGAAAAAGTGTACATAGAGGTGTTGGCATTATGATTCTGGTATGGCTCTATGTTACAGATGTTGTACTTGATGGCAACACCCTCAAGTGGCAATGCTCTGATCAGGCTCTCAAAATGTTGAAATTTAAGAAGTACGCAGGAGAATAGTTCAGAAGATGCGTACACGCAGGTACACCGTGAAGGAACTGCGGCCACCCACGCAGGTCACCCGTTCAGAGGGTGCGTACCCCCAGTTTCACTTACTTCAAGGCAGAGAAGCGCGTTCACGTGGGGTTTCCTATGTTTGGCCCGTGGTATTTAGCCCGCCGCTCTTGATTCTATGGTTTTGGCCCGTGGTATTGTTTTATATTATTATTATTATTGAACCCCATGTTTTAGGGCCCCTTGTATTGGTTATCTATGGTATTGATCCATGATTTTAGGAGGAGCTTGCCTATATAAAGCAACAAGAGATCACTTGGCTATGCATCGTTTGCAAATTGAATATCTTAAGATCTGAAATATTGGGGTATTGTTTTAAAAGCTTGATCTATATGAAAGTGAAGTTGAAAGCGAATCTGTGAAGGGTGATCTCTCGAGCGCATGATCAGATCTGGGCATCTGACTAACTGTGGCACACTGGTGAACTGCCAATTCGGCCCTAATCAGAAGTACGCAGGTGATTAACGGTGCAAGTGCGTGGGTACGGAGAGGAGAAATAGGAGAGTTGCGTGGGTACGCAGAGTAGAAGAAAGAGAACTGCGTGGGTACGTAGCGCGACTGAGGTTCAGGTGCGTACGCACAGTAAAGGTACGCGGCGCGATAGTGTCTATGAGTGTGTGGCTTCAGTAACAGTACGCGGCGCGATAGTGTCTCTGGGTGCGTACCTACTGTAATAGTACGCAACGCGATTGAAGAAGCAGTGCGTGGGCACGCGGTGCAGCAGAAGGCTCTCTGCGGGTATACGCAGGGAAGCAGAAGGTGGAGTGCGTAGCGACGCAGACCAGAGAAAGAAAAACTGCGTATCTGTCTTAAGATCTTCTGTTGATTGAACTTTTCTGTTGATAAGGTGTTTTGGGTTTAGTTCTGTTATTGTTGATCTGGTTATTGCAGTTGACTGTGTAATTTACATGTACTTGATGATCATTTGATGTTTATGGATCCAGTTTGAAAATTTATGAAAAGTGATCCTTGTAAGAAAAGAAGTAGGGGGTTGTAGCTCCCTTCCAGGAGAGACTGGAAAACGAGAGAGAGTTGTAGCTCTCTGCAGGTTGCAGCCTATGTACTGGTAAAAGACTGCACCAGTACAAAATCATTGTAAAAGGAGTTTCTAATTTGAAAGAAGATAGAGACATATTGCAGCAGGTGGTTTTCACCCACATTGGGTTTCCACCTTATATCTGGTGTTCTTTGGTGTGACTATCTGTTTTTCTTGTTCATGCTATTATTTTATGGTACTGATATGCAAAAATA
This sequence comes from Pinus tabuliformis, assembly GCA_031772625.1. Taxonomy (NCBI): domain Eukaryota; kingdom Viridiplantae; phylum Streptophyta; class Pinopsida; order Pinales; family Pinaceae; genus Pinus; species Pinus tabuliformis. Next base: position 831,798,868 of record CM062819.1, on the reverse strand, counting down.
ATTCAAAGTGTAAATAAGGAAGATTTGTTAAAAGAACTTGATAATACTGATTCACCCCCCCTCTCAGTATTATTTCCAACAATTGGTATCAGAGCAGGTTCTTCGGAGAAGCTTGATCGCTTGAAGGAAGATCATTCATCATGAGCAACTACGAGAGGGAAGCATCAATCAGGCCACCAATTTTTGATGGAACAAACTTCAATTATTGGAAGGTAAGAGTTACTACCTATCTTCAATCTCTTGGTACAGAAGTTTGGGATATCATAGATACAGGCTACACTTTTCCTTCAACGACTCCTACAGATACGGCCGAAAATAAGAAATATGAAACAAATGCTAAAGCAGTCAATACTTTGCTGGGATGCTTATCTCAAACAGAATTCGTAAAGGTTATGCAATATAAATCCGAAAAAGAAATATGGGACAAGATTGTCTTGAGCTACAAAGGAGATGAACAGGTAAAGCGTGCTAAACTTCAAACCCTCAGGATTCAGTATGAGAATCTCAGGATGTATAATGATGAAAGTGTGGCTAACTATTTTCTTCGGGTAGATGAGATTGCTAATTGCATGAAAAACTTGGGTGAAGAAATAAAAGAGGCTATTGTGGTTGAAAAAGTTCTAAGATCATTGTGCCCCAAGTTTGAATCTAAAGTGTCTGCAATAGAAGAAAAAGAAAATCTACGAATTCTTACTATGTCTCAGCTACAAGGAATTCTAACTGCTTATGAAATGAGAAAGGGAGGTCCGTCAGACAGAAGAGAAGCTGCTTTCAAGGCTTCAGGCAAAGGAGATTATTATGAAGCAAGTCACGTGCCAGAAGAAGAAGAATCAAATTTTGTCAGAAATCTTCAAAGGGGTTCTGGAAGGTTCAGAGGTAAGTTACCTTTTAAATGCTTTGCTTGTGGAAGAGTAGGTCATTATGCTGCAAAATGTCCTTATAAGGATAAAGGAAAGGAACCTGCTAGATGGAACAAGAAACAAAGTGCAAATAAGAAAAGCTACTACACTCATGAAGATAGTGATGGTCTATCAAATAGTGATGAAGATGAACGAGGTAATGACTATAAACTGTTAATGGCATTTGAAGATGATGATTATATGGATGCTATAGATGTGGATAACCTTTATGAAGAAATTACTAGACTCAAGAGATGTATAGAAGAAAAGAATATGATCATTGATACTCTACAATTCCAAATTGATGAAAAGGAAAAACATCTTGAAAAATTAGAAGGTGAAATTGTTGGTCTTAGAAAAGAGATTGAGAAAACAAAAGCTATTAATCTTAAGTTTGTCAAAGGATCTGAAACTTTGGATGAGATTATCAATGTACAGCGTTCTCCACTAAACAAGATAGGTCTGGGCTATAATGGAGAAACTTCTCAAGCATCCACCTGAAAAAGTTATCTTGATGCAGCAAGAAGGAATGAGCAAAAGCACAATGGAGACCATCAGGTAAAGCAGGGACGAATTGCAAACAGAGACTATCAGGGGCAATCCATCTTAAGGGTGAACAAAAGCTACAACCAGCCACAGGTAAAATCTTCTCAATTTGGTTCAAGAATGGATGACAATAGAAATTACAATCATTTGGCCGGTAGATTTGATAACCGCAGAAGTTTCTTCAATGGACAATGTTTCTCTTGCCATAACTTTGGTCACGAAGCAGCTCAATGTGTTGCATATAAAACAATCATGACTAGAGAAGCTCAAAAACAAAGAAGTATGACCGGGATTACAAAAAGGACCTATAACAACTTTTCGGCTCTTGAAAATGAAGTTGAATGTTCTATTTGCAATAACTTTGGTCATGAAGATTCTGAATGCAAGAGCAGGTTTCAGCAGACAAAGGAACAAGCCTCAAGCACCAAAACATGGCGAATAAAGAAACCACAAACAGAAAGATGTGGGATAGAATTTTGTGCAGAGGGATAGGAAAATCTATGGTACATTGACAGTGGATGTTCGAAGCATATGACAGGTGATAAAGAAAAACTTGAGTCATATTCTGCTCTAGAAAAAGGAAAGAAAGTCTCTTTTGGAAATGATACTCCTGCAACTATAAAAGGAAAAGGCACTGCTTAGTTAAAAGAAAAGGTCAAGGCTGGAAATGTTTTGTGTGTTGATGGATTGAAACATAATCTTCTAAGTGTCAGCCAGATGTGTGATCAAGGAACCGAGGTGATATTTAGAACAAATGGATGTCTTGTTCGTGATCTTGATACAAGTAAAACGGTGATCAAAGGTAAAAGAACTCCAAATAATCTATACATATTTGAAGAAGGACAACAACAATATCTAAGCAAGGATGATGAACATTGGTTATGGCATCGGAGGTTGGGGCATCTAAGCTTTTCACAAATAAGGAAAGCATGCAAATATCAGACAGTTCGCGATCTTCCAGATATCAAAATTCCAGACAACACCATATGCAAATCATGTCAGTTTGGAAAGCAAACCAGAACTAACTTTCCAGAGAAGGAAGGATCAGCTAGCATGCCTCTTGAGCTAGTACATACAGATACATGTGGTCCATTCAGGAAAAGGACACCTCGAGGAGAAGAATACTTGATATTATTCATTGACGATTTCTCCAGGTTTGTCTGGTTAGGACTTATGAAGCACAAAGATAAAGCATTCGAAAAATTCAAATCCTTCAAAACCTTGGTTGAAAATGAATCAGGACACAAAATTAAGTGCCTCAGATTCGACAGAGGTGGGGAGTTTACCTCAAATGAATTTTTCGATTTCTGTGAAGAACATGGGATAAGAAGAGAATTCTCTACAGCTAGAACTCCTCAGCAAAATGGAGTTGTGGAAAGAATGAATAGAACAGTCCAACAAATGGCTCGTGTTATGCCTGATGAATCGGGAACTCCCGCAACTTTCTGGGGTGAAGCTGCACATGCTGCGGTTGTTATTCTCAACAAAACAAATGTCCGGGTGAACAGCACTCAAACCCCTCATGAGCTCTGGTGTGGTGAGACTCCTTGGGTAAAGCACTTCAAAATCTTTGGGAGCAAATGTTATATTAAGAATACTGATGAGAAACTTGGCAAACTTGAACCTAGAGCAGATGAAGGCATTCTTCTTGGTTATTCTCCACATAGCAAAGCATACAAGTGCTACAATAAAAGACTTGGCAGAATTGTTGACAGCATTGATGTAGTGGTTGATGAGAAGGGATACATTCCTAAGCAAGTACATCATGAAGACATCGAAGAAGATGAAGGCTACCCTCAAAGACAGAATGATGAAGAAGAAGAACCTCAAGAAGAACCTGAGGAGTAGACAAGAATAGAAGAGAAGACTCCATCCAGATATGTTCAGAAGAATCATCCAGAATCTCAGATTGTGGGGCAGAAAGAAGCAGGTGTACAAACAAGAAGAACAATTGTAGAAGCTTCAAGCTATTTGGCATTACTCTCTTCCACTGAACCACAAAATGTGAAAGAGGCATGCAAAGATGAATGTTGGGTCAAAGCAATGGATGAAGAACTTGAGCAGATCGAAAAGAATAACACTTGGGAGTTGGTTCCTAGACCAAAAGATAAGAATGTTATAGGGACAAAATGGGTCTTCAAAAATAAATTGAATGAAAATGGAGAAGTAATTAGAAACAAGGCCAGACTTGTTTGTAAAGGGTATGCGCAGCAAGAAGGAATAGATTTTGAAGAAACCTTTGCTCCTGTTGTAAGACTTGAGGCCATCCGAATGTTCCTTGCTCTCTCAAGCTTTCAAAACTTCAAAGTATTTCAAATGGACGTGAAATCAGCCTTTCTGAATGGAGACTTGGAAGAAGAAGTATACATTGAGCAGCCAGATGGGTTCATTCTTGGAAATGATCCAAATCTTGTATGCAGATTGAAAAAGGCTCTCTATGGTCTCAAACAAGCTCCAAGGGCTTGGTACTATCGTTTGGACAAATATCTTCATCAACAAGGTTTTTCAAAAGGATCAGCAAACAACAATCTTTATATAAAAGTTGAAAATGACAAATTGCTAATACTTGTTGTGTATGTAGGTGACATTATCTTTGGCAGCAATGAAGAAGCTATGAGTCAAAGCTTTGCCTTGGTGATGCAGAAAGAATTCGAAATGTCCTTGCTGGGAGAACTGACATATTTTCTTGGTTTGCAAATCCAACAAAAAGAAGGAGGGATCTTTTTGTCTCAAACCAAGTATCTCAAACATATTTTGAAGAAATATGGCATGGAAGATGCAAAACCAGTATGTACACCCATGGTCACAGGATGTAGCCTCAGTGCAAACAATGAATCTGCAGCAGTGCATCAACCAACCTACAGATCTATGATTGGAAGTTTACTTTATCTGACAGGTACCCGACCGGACATCATGCATGCAGTTGGAATAGTTGGAAGATTTCAGGCAAATCCGAAGGAGACTCATCTTCAGGCAGTGAAGAGAATTTTCAAATATCTTCAAGGGACTCAAAATTATGGCTTATGGTATCCTAGAGATACAGATCTCACACTTCATGCTTATACAGATGCAGATTGGGCCGGAAGCGTGGATGACAGGAAAAGCACAAGTGGTGGTGCGTTCTTTATGGGTTCCAGACTAGTATCTTGGTTCAGCAAGAAACAGAGTTCGATTGCCTTGTCTACAGCCGAAGCGGAATATGTTGCTGCTGCATCTTGCTGCACTCAACTCCTTTGGATGATGCAGACTTTGCAGGATTTTCAAATCACTTGTACACCACCTATCCCCATCTTATGTGATAACACAAGTGCAATCAGCATCTCAAAGAATCCTGTCATGCATTCAAAAACCAAGCACATACCAATCAAGTATCATTTTCTCTGGGAACAAGTGCTTGAACAGAAGGTCAAGTTGGAGTATGTTCCTTCTAAGGAACAAGTTGCTGACATACTCACCAAACCATTGCCCGGGGAGACTTTTGAATACCTCAGGCAAAAGTTGGGGGTTGTTGATGCATCATCTTATTGTTGAAACTCTTCTGTTTGATGGTTGTACGCATGGTTCATCTGGGGTATATGCGTACATGTGCTGGGTTGCGGATTGGTTGAAGATTGAATGGCATAGGTTCAGGGGGAGCATATAATGCATTGTTGGCATTATGGAGGATGTACAGAAGGAGATCATGGATGCTGGTCTGATTATAGCTGCAATATGTCTCTATCTCTTTCATGGTCATTTATGGTGTTTGGTGGATTATGGTTCTTCTTTGCAGATCTGGTTCATATTCAGGGGGAGCATAACCCTTTGCCCTTGATGTCAAAGGGGGAGAATGAAGCTGAAGATTTTGAGGTTGCCATCAAGTCCAAAGGGGGAGATTGTTGGCATTATGATTCTGGTATGACTCTATGTTACAGATGTTGTACTTGATGGCAACACCCTCAAGTGGAAATGCTCTGATCAGGCTCTCAAAATGTTGAAATTTAAGAAGTACGCAGGAGAATAGTTCAGAAGATGCGTACACGCAGGTACACCGTGAAGGAACTGCGGCCACCCACGCAGGTCACTCGTTCAGAGGGTGCGTACCCCCAGTTTCACTTACTTCAAGGCAGAGAAGTGCGTTCACGTGGGGTTTCCTATGTTTGGCCCGTGGTATTTAGCCCGCCGCTCTTGATTCTATGGTTTTGGCCCGTGGTATTGTTTTATATTATTATTATTATTGAGCCCCATGTTTTAGGGCCCCTTGTATTGGTTATCTATGGTATTGATCCATGATTTTAGGAGGAGCTTGCCTATATAAAGCAACAGGATATCACTTGGCTATGCATCTTTTGCAAATTGAATATCTTAAGATCTGAAATATTGGGGTATTGTTTTAAAAGCTTGATCTATATGAAAGTGAAGTTGAAAGCGAATCTGTGAAGGGTGATCTCTCGAGCGCATGATCAGATCTGGGCATCTGACTAACTGTGGCACACTGGTGAACTGCCAATTCGGCCCTAATCAGAAGTATGCAGGTGATTAACGGTGCAAGTGCATGGGTACGCAGAGGAGAAACAGGAGAGCTGCGTGGGTACGCAGAGCAGAAGAAGGAGAACTGCGTGGGTACGTAGCGCGACAGAGGTTCAGGTGCATACGTACAGTAAAGGTATGCGGCGCGATAGTGTCTATGAGTGCGTGGCTTCAGTAACAGTACGCGGCGCGATAGTGTCTCTGGGTGCGTACCTACTGTAACAGTACACAGCGCGATTGAAGAAGCAGTGCGTGGGCACGCGGTGCAGTAGAAGGCTCTCTGTGGGTATACGCAGGGAAGCAGAAGGTGGAGTACGTAGCGACGCAGACCAGAGAAAGAAAAGCTGCGTATTTGTCTTAAGATCTTCTGTTGACTGAACTTTTCTGTTGATAAGGTGTTCTGGGTTTAGTTCTGTTATTGTTGATCTGGTTACTGCAGTTGACTGTGTAATTTACATGTACTTGATGATCATTTGATGTTTATGGATCCAGTTTGAAAATTTATGAAAAGTGATCCTTGTAAGAAAAGAAGTAGGGGGTTGTAGCTCCCTTCCAGGAGAGACTGGAAAACGAGAGAGAGTTGTAGCTCTCTGCAGGTTGCAGCCTGTGTACTGGTAAAAGATTGCACCAATACAAAATCATTGTAAAAGGAGTTTCTAATTTGAAAGAAGATAGAGACATATTGCAGTAGGTGGTTTTCACCCACATTGGGTTTCCACCTTATATCTGGTGTTCTTTGGTGTGACTATCTGTTTTTCTTGTTCATGCTATTATTTTATGGTACTGATATGCAAAAATAATTCAAAGTGTAAATAAGGAAGATTTGTTAAAAGAACTTGATAATACTGATTCACCCCCCTCTTAGTATTATTTCCAACAAGAGGTACCAGAAGGTTTTGAGACATTTGATTGAAAGTATCATGTGTGCAAATTCAAGTGAGCATTGTATGGTCTCAAACATGCACTCCGAGATTGGTACACTCGGATTGATAGTTATCTCACTAGATTGGTCTTCACCAAAAGTGAAGCGGATGAGACCCTCTATCTTATTTTGGTAGAAGGTAAATTTCTTATCATTGTTTTATATGTTGACGATTTAATATTGACAGGTGATGAGCAACTGATCAACTCTTCCAAGGAGGACCTTACAACGGAATTTGAGACAAAAGACATGGGTCTCATGCACTGCTTCGTTAGGCTAGAAGTATGGCAAGGTGATGGGGAATTGTTTGTGTCTCAAGGAAATTATGCCACCGAGATACTACAGATATTTCGCATGGAGACACCTCTAGTGACCAACTAGAGGAAGGAGAATGCCACTTCATGTGAAGAGGTTGAGCTACTATTGGGAAAATGTTGAGAGGGGGGTGAATGAGTATTTTAAATTCAAACTTCCAAATTTATATTTAAAAAAATATACGTTATTGTTATTAAGGAAACCTGCGTATGCACACTACTTCAAAGAAGGAAACCAAAGTATATCCAATTTACTATTTTATTTTGTATTCTATCATATAATTATCTTCAATCAATAGAATATTAATTACTTTTCAGTATGCAGTAAATAACATAAATAAATCACAACAAACACACATAGAACACTAGTATTTTAGGTGGAAACCCAATGTGGGAGAAAACCACCATTGTTGTTGTCTTTGTATTCTTTCTTATGATATAAAGAAAATATTACATTTGTACTGATGCAGACTCTTGTCAATACGCAGACACCCACCTACAGAAGGTTACAATCTTCTCTCATTCCCTAACACCCATTGGAAGGGAGCTACAACCCCCAAAACTCTTTTACCAGCTCCTACCAGAAGGGAGCTCCTACCCCCTTTCTAAAGGATGCAACCCTTAGCTCCTTGTGGAGCACTTTTCAGAATATTTCAAACAATCATCACACAACTTATAGGCCATATTTCATCAAATTTTCAAACTGGATCCATATCAACCACAAACCCAAACAAATTGAAGTATAGAATCTAAGACATTGTCACACTACAAATCAACTGAAATTTTGAAGCATCAAATCACTAAATGCAGAACCCAACTAGAAATAACAAACTTCAAATTATGTACGCAATTGTACTGAATAAGACTCACATATATATGCATCTTCTTTGTATAACACCTATGTACATATCTCAAAATACTAAACAATAAAGAATCATACATAGACCATTTCACGAGTTATAGATTACTAAACCATCACAAATTTTTGAACCAATTACAGACCATGGATCATATACCCATCCATATTACAAACCATAGATCATATATGTATCAATCTGCATAGTCATCCTATCAGCACAATTTTGACATCTTTATAAAGTAGGTTTCCATCAAGGAAAACACATTAGCCATAATGCCAACAATCTCCCCCTTTGGACTTGATGGAAACCACTTTGATGTTTGGTCACCATCTGTAAACACCTGCAAACACACCTACAAATACCAAGGCTTCTTACCAAGCTTCTCCAAGCATTCTTCTCCAAACGCCAAGCTTCTCTCCCCCTTTGACATCAAGGGAAAATGAGTGACTAATGTTGAATAAATACTTCTCTTCCTCATGTGTAAAAAGGATCACTGTAGGTCTAATCTGTTGAATATGAGAACTACATGCTGACCATGCTCCCCCTAAGCATGTGTTAAACCTTCTTAAGATATTCAATAGAGTACATGATTATATGACTAAAAAATGACCATGACCAATGACTCATGATTACATCAATCACCCAACATAGTGGGGTTACATATTTGATCCAACATTACATCAATTGCCCAAAATAATGGGATTACATGACTTGGTCCTAATAGCCCATATATGACTGAATATTACAATGAATACATCATGGGTCTTTACATGAACTTTACATCAAGGGATACACACGGCATATATAACCAAAACAATGGCCTAAAAGATGAGTTTTTAAGATCATGATAGTCATCCGAAACCACCATATACCATATAGGAACTCGCGGCATGAATATTTGGTAGCAGCAACATAAAAGAAACATGAACATCCTCATCATCATGGTACCAATCATCAATACTGACCATAGCAGTCACATCCTCTTCGTTAAGCATGTCAATAGATAACTTTATTATTTGGAATCCAGGCATCATTTATAACTAGTGAGAGAACAACAACCTATAAATCTCTAGAAGTAACAGTAAAAGTATCCATACATTAGAAAAGATATGCAACAATACATGCTTATGGAACCATAATACCAACAAGGGACTTTAGGTTTATAATATTTGCTCTCCCTAAACCAACAAACTGCAACAAACCAATGTTAAAAACAAAAGACCAAACATGAAATGGTGAATGCATATAGGAGGCTCCCCATGAGCTACGCCATTTTTATCAATCATTGAGATGCGTATGCATCTATCTAGCTCAAAAACCACGTACATACATGACTCTCCTTCACATCATCCACGTACAGAAAGTAAACTATAGTAATTTACGGTCACAACTCCCCCTGAAAACAATGTAAACTTTGAAACGAGAAACGGGAACTCTAGCCAAAAAACCACTAAAAAACATGAAAAATAGTGGTAAAAATGAAAAGTGTTGATGTTGGAATAACATTTTTTTTTTTTTTTTTTTCTAGAGTAAACATTCAACATGTTTTAAAAATGGCAGTGAAAACCATTTTTTTGTGCAAAAATTGTGCAAAAAACACCTTGAAAATGAAAAGTGTTGATGTTGGAATAACACCTTTTTTTCTAGGGTAAATTTTCAACATGTGTACCCTAAAAACGAAAAGTGTTGACGTTGGAATAACATTTCTTTTCCTAGGGTAAATTTTCAACATATGTTTATGAAATAAAGTTTGTTTTATTTTTCACAGTAAATTTTCAACATTTTGAAATAATGACGTAAAATATTTTATCATGACTCCGAAAAACATTAAAATTTCAAAAGAATAAAGAAAAAATCAATTTAAAAATAAAAACAATGAAAAAAAAAGTAAAAAAAAACATAACAAAACATAAATAAAAATGTGTATAAAAAACAAAACATAAATTTAAAAAAAGAAAAAAAAAATATATATATATATATATATATATATATATATATATATATATATATATATATATATGACAAAAAAAAAATCAAACATAAAATAAAATTAAAAAAAAAAAATCAATCATAAAAATGTTAAAAAAAACAACATTAACCTATAAAAGATAAGTATATATATATATATATATATATATATATATATATAAAAGCATATATATATATATATATATATATATATATATATATATATATATATATATATAAAGAAATAAATAATAACAAAAAAATATTAAAAAAAATCATAAAAAATTAAAAAAAAACACTATTCGAGAAACTATAACAAAATATTGGAAAAAAAAATAAAATTTAAAAAATCTATAAAATTAAGTGAAAAAAAATACAAAATATTTAAAACCATTAAAAAAAAAAAAAATGAAATAAACTAGATTTAAAAAAAAAAAAACTAAAAACTTAACAAAAAAAAATAAAATTCAAACTTCTTAAATAATTTATAAACAAAATTAAAAAAACTACTAAAATAAATTAAAAACATTTAAAAAACAAAAAACAAAAAATCAAACTTACAAAAAAAAATGCGCCCCCACGGGCCCTAAGCAGCTGAGGGCCAACTTATAGATTTTTTATATATTTTTTTGAGTTTATAGAAATATTTTTGGAAAAAATCAACTCATAAAATCTTTGTCGACGCGTTTCGAACCAAAGAGTGTGGTTCATTGTCAAAACAAGTTGAAAAAATCAGATCATGGCTCCATGTTAAATAGGGATGGCAGATCTTCCAACGGTTAGGTTTGACTGGAAAAACGGCTATTGAGTCCTATATAGCCATTTTTGGACTCAATAGCCGTTTTTCCAGTCAAACCTAACCGTTGGAAGATCTGCCATCCCTATTTAACATGGAGCCATGATCTGATTTTTTTAACTTGTCCTGACGATGAACCACACTCGTTGGTTCGAAACGTGTCGACAAAGATTTTATGATGTGATTTTTTCCGAAAATATTTCTATAAACTCAGATTATGGATCACAGAAGCTTAAATTCAAATTATTTTTTTTTCCAATTTTTTTATCATTTACGAGATTTTTTTTTTTTTTTTACATTTTTTTATGTTTTTTTTTGTCTTTATATATATATATATATATATATATATATATATATATATATATATATTCGTTTTTTTAAATAATCAACATTAAAAAAAAAGAGAAATAAAATAACTAGAAAATTTGTTAAGTAATCATGATTTAAAAAACAATTGGACATAAAAATGTAACATTTAAAAACAAATGTCCACACTTAATACATTAGAAAATTTAAAGTGTCAAAAATAAGCCCTCTAAAAAAAAGGGTTGATGCGAAATCAACATGTTTCAAAATCAACATGAAAATCACTAACATTTAAAAACACATATTTATATTTGATACATAAGAAAATTTAAAGTGTCAAAAATATGCTCCGAAAAAAAAGAAATGTATTCTGCATCACCACTTTTCAAAATCGGTTGACTTTTTTGCTACCTCAACGAAATGGGTGATCGTATCAATTCCCGTTTCAAAGTTTACATTTTTTGAACATGACATACTTGCCATAATAATTAGCAGAGTGATGACGAAGGAACCATTCCTAATTTTTGTCTAAGATATTCAAAGGAATCATGTGGAAGTGGCTTTGTAAATATATCTGCAACTTGTTCTTTTGAAGGAACATACTCCATTATGACCTTTGTTCAAGCACCTATTCTCTTAGAAAATGATATTTGATTGGAATGTCTTGGCATTTTAGTGCATGACAGGATTATTAGAGATACTTATGGCACTAGTATTGTCACAGAGAATAGGTACAGGTCGAGGACAAGTGACTTGAATGTCTTGCAATGTTTGGATCATCCATAGAAATTGAGTGCAACAACAACATATTTTGCCTCAGCAGTAGATAAATTGATGGAGCTTTGTTTCTTGTTGAACCATGAAACTAAGCGGGGTACCAAATAAAATGCTCCTCCACTAATACTCTTGTGATAATCAATATTACCTACCCAATCTGTATTTGTGTAAGCATGATGTGTAAAATCTGTCTTTTTGGGGTACCATAGACCAAAATCTTGACTTGTAGATACTTAAATATTCTCTTAACAACTTCGAGATGAGTTTCCTTAGGATTTGCTTGAAATCATCCAACAATTCCAACTGCATGCATAATGTTTGGTCTTATACCTATTACGTAGAGAAAGCTTCCAATCGTAGATTTGTATTCTCGTTGATTGATTGAAGGAGAATCATCATTTTGACTAAGATTGCATCCTGTTACTATCGGTGTGCATACTAGCTTGTAGTCCTCCATCCCACATTTTTTCAAAAATTTGTTTGAGGTACTTGGTTTGAGAAAGAAAGATACATTTTTTAGTTTGTTGAACTTGAAGACTAAGAAAGTATACTAGTTCACCAAGTAGAGACATTTCAAATTCTCGATGCATAACTGAAGTAAATCCTTGACTCATAGACTCTACCTTTCTTCCAAATATGATGTCATATACATACACATCAACTATCAAGAGTTTATCTTTATCAATTTTAATATATAGGTTGCTATCTACAAACCCCTTTTTGAACTCTTTTTGTTGAAGGTACATTTCAAGAAGATACAATTCCTTCTTAAGTTTGCATGCAAGACTTTTATCGTTGCCAAGAATTAACCCTTCAGGTTTTTCTATATAGACCTCTTCTTCTAGATCCCCATTTAAGAATGCAAATTTAACGTCCATTGGATATACTTTAAAGTTATGAAAACATGAAAATGCAAGAAACATTCTTATGGCTTCAAGTCTAGCTACAGGTGAAAACATTTCTTCAAAGTCTATCCCTTCCTGTTGAGCATAGCCTTTGCATACAATTCTTGCTTTGTTTTGAATTACTTCTCCATTTTCATTCAGTTTGTTTTTGAACACCCATTTTGTCCCAATAATATTTTTATCATGAGGCCTTGGTACTAATTCCCATGTATGATTCTTTTCTATTTGATCAAGTTCTTCATGCATTTTCTTAACCCAACATTCATCTTTGCTTGCTTGATTCACATTTTTAGGTTCAATTGTGGATAGTAAGGCTAAGTAACTAGAAGTTCCAACAAGAGTTCTTCTAGTTTGTATTCCTGCTTCCTTTTCACCTATAATTTGAGATTCAGGATGATTTTTCTGAACATACCTTGAAGGAGTCTTTTCTAATGTATTTGTATCTTCATTTCCTTCTTCTGATGCTTCTCTATTTCCTTCTCCTACAACCTTTTGGCTTGTAGTAGGGAGAGGTTCGTCATCTGCTGGTTCTTCTCTTTTGGTACCCGCTTCATCAATTACAACATCTATGCATTCAACAATATTTTGAAGCCTTTTATTATATCATTTATATCCCTTGCTTCTAGAAGAGTATCCAAGAAGGATTCCTTCATTAGCTCTAGATTCAAATTTTCCAAGCTTATCATGATTTTTCTTTATGTAACATTTTCTTCCGAAAATTCTAAAGTGTTTTACATTCGCAAGCTTACCATACCATAGTTCATACGGAGTTTTATCATTGCTTATTAGAACATGAGCTTTGTGAAGAATATTCATGGTTGTATGTGAGGGTTCCCCCCAGAAGGTATGTGGTGTTCTTGACTCATCAAGCATGGAATGTGCCATTTGTTGGATTGTTCTGTTCATTCTTTTTGCTACTCCATTTTGTTGAGGAGTCTTAGCTATAGAAAATTGTCTTTTGATGCCATGTTGTTCATATAAATTGAAAAACTCATCTGATATAAACTCTCATCCTCTATCAGATCTAAGACATTTGATTTTCAAATCTAACTCATTTTCTACCAAATCCTTGAATACTTTAAATTTATCAAATGCTTCATCTTTTTGTTTTAGTAAGTCAATCCAACACATTCTTGTAAAATCATCAATGAATAATATGAATTATTATTCACCACGAGGATAATTATTTCTCATAGGACTACACAAATCAGTATGAATAAGTTCAAGTGGCTTACTTGAAGTACCTTCTTTAGCATTAAAATGAACTTTGTTTTTCTTACCAAATTGACATGATTTGCAGATGCTATTTTTAGGTGGAGAGATGTTGGGCAAGTCATGAACTACTCCCATTCTTCTTGATTTGTATAGTTAAGAAAATCTAAGGTGTCCCAACCTTTTGTGCCAAAGCCAGCGTTCTTATGATTTTCTTAAGTAATAATTTTCTTGGCCACCTTCCAAGACATAGACATTTCCTAGAGTTCTTGTCCCATTTATTATGATATTACCTGTGTCCATACTTCTTACCATGCAATTCTTTGATCTGAAAACAATTTCATGCCCTTGGTCACACATTTGACTAACACTTAACAAATTATGTCTTAATCCATCAACAAATAAAACATTTCCAGCCTTGACCTTTTTCTTTAACAACACAGTTCCTTTCCCTTTGATAGCAACAGGTGAGTTATTACCAAAAGTTACATTCTTTTCTTTCTTTATTTCATTAAAAGACATAAAATTATCTTTGTCACCTATCATATGCTTCAAACATCCATTGTCAATGTACCACATATTTTCTTGATCTCCTGCATACAAAGCTAGACCACAATTTTCAGAGTTTGTAGTTTTATTTTTCCATACCTTGCATTTATTGTATTCTACTCATGCTGGTAAGATGGTCCCATGTTTCTTCTACATTTAGTTTCTTTATGACCAAATTTATTGCAAAGAGAACATTCAATTTCATCTTGAAGAGGTGAGAAAATATTACAAGAATATTTCTTTGCCTCGATATCATTCTTTTTCTTTCTTGTTTCTCTAGTCATAATAGTTGTATAAAAAACGCACTGAACAACTTTGTGACCAAAATTATGACAAATGAAGCATTGACTATTGAAGTAGGAGTACCTGGGAGTATAATACCTTCTTGAGTAGATTTCCCTTTGATTATGGTAAGGTTGTTTTTTTTGAGAGATATTTAATCCTTCATTCTTTTGCTAAGAACTATAATTCTGATGATTGTTTCCTTTTATTGCATTGAGGTAGCTTCCTGTGCTTGTTTCTCAATATTTTATAGTTTTTGATGATTCACCATTTGACTTGTATCCAAGACCTGTCTTTATTATAGGAGAGCATTTCACTTTGATGATTTCTTCTAAAATCTCAAATACTTTAGCAAATCTAATATTTAGAGATATTGTTTTCTCAAGTTCCTTTCTTAGACCCACTATTTCAAGTTCTAAATTTTCACAGTGCCTTTCTTTTTCTAGAACTTGTTTCTTCAAAACTTCTTCAGCTAATTTAACTTCTTCTAGACAAATTTTTAGCTAAGTTATTTCTTCAACAAGATTATTGTCCTTACATATATCCTTTTACTCTAGAGAATCCATAAAAATATCATCATATTCATCCACACATTTTTCTTCAAATGCCATAAGAAATTGACAATCTTGATCAGATTCAACATCCTCATTGGAAGAATATTCATTATCTTTGTGAGTATACAATTTTTTCTTGTTATCAAATCTTCCTTTAACTCTCCCTTTTGAATAATTTTTCCCTTTCTCATTATTTTCTTTATAAGGAGTTTTAGAATCATATTGACCAACCCTCCCATAGGAAAAACGTTTGAAAGGAAGCTTACCTCTAAACTTTCCAGTTCCTACTTGGAGTTTCTTCACGAAATTCGCTTCTTCTTCATCTAAAATGTAACTAGTTTCCTTAAGATCTTCCTTTTCCTTCCCTTTGTATGTAGCTTTGAATGCTACTTCTATGATATCTGATGGACCCCCTTTTCTCATTTCATAAGCTGTTAAAATCCCATGGAGTTGTTCAATAGTGAGATTCTTCAAATCCTACATTTCTTCAATGGAAGAGACTTTGGAATCAAACTTTGGGGTTAGAGATATTAGAATTTTCTCAACAACAATTGAATCTTTTACTTCATCACCAAGGAAAAAAACTTGCAATACTTTCATCATTATGCATTTTGAGAGTCTCATATTCAATTCTAAATGTTTGAAGTTTAGCGCTCTTTACCTTAATGTCACCTTCATAACTCTGGATAATATTGTCCCATATATCTTTTGCAGTATTCAGCTACATAACCTTCACAAATTATGATTATGCCAAGCTTCCTAAGAGAGCATTGATTGCCTTTGCATTGGTCTCATATTGTTTCTTCCCTGCATCATTTGTGGGAATGGAGGATGGATATTGATAGCCTCCTTCAACGATTTTCCATACATCATCTCCAAGTGACTACAAATATTATCTCATTCTTACTTTCCAAAATACCAAGTTAGTTCCATTAAACAAAGGTGTCTGGATAGAAGATCCTCCCTCTTGACTGCTCATCTAGATGGATCTTCCTTTAAGCGATCAAGATTCTTCTGAGGGACCTGCTCTGATACCAATTGTTGGGAAAAATACTGAGAGGGGGGCGGGTGGTGAATTCATATTTTAAATTCAAACTTCAAAATTCTATATTCTGAAAAAAAAAAAAAAAAAAAGAGGAAGGAACCTACATATGTACGCTACTTCAAAGAAGGAAACTAGTGTATATCCAATTTACTGATTTTTATGTATTTTATCAGATACTTATCTTCAATCAGTGCATCAATAGATTAATTACTTTTTAGTATGTAGTAAATAACATTAATAAATCACAACAAGCACATATAGAACATCAGGCTTTTAGGTGGAAACCCAATGTGGGAGAAAACCATCGTTGTTGTTGTCTTTGTCTTCTTTCTTATGATATAAAGAAAATATTACATTATTATTGATGCAGACTCTTGTCATTACGTAGGAACCCACTTTCAAAAGGATACAATATTCTCTCATTCTCTAGCACCCATTGGAAGGGAGCTACAACCTCCTGAACTGTTTTATCGACTCCCACCGGAAGGGAGCTCCTACCCCCTTTTTGAAGGCTGAAACCCTCAGCTCCTTTGGGACCAATTTTCATAATATTTCAAACAATCATCACACAAATTGTAGGCCACCTTTCATCAAATTTTCAAACTGTACCTATATCAACCATAAACCCAAACAAACTTAAGTACTAAATTTGAGACACGGTCACATTACAAATCAACTCAAATTCTAAAGCATCAAATTGCTGAATGTAGAACCCAACCATAAATAAAAAAACATAAAATTATGTACGTGACTATACATAATAATACTCACATATATACATGTATTCTCTATATAAAACATGTGTATAGATCTCAAAATACTAAATACTGAAGAATCATACATAGACAATTTCATTAGTTACAGATTACTGAACCAATCATAGATTTCTAAACCAATTACAAACCATAGATCGTATACCCACCCAAAATTTTGTATTGTTAAAATTGATGAATTCATGTAAGTCACGTCAATTTTCACTGTTAGACATATATCATCATGATATAGACATCATCAATAGACAAAAACAAGTAAACTAGACAACATCAACTATAAACATCAACCATCAGATCAAACCATAGTTTGTGTACGCGAGTTCCATAAGGAATATCAACGTATGTACACACTTTCCATGCACAACACCTACTTAAAGATCTACACATACTGGAAATTATATATGTGGCCCTACAGAGATGGATCTGTGTATTTACATGACTATGCCGAAACAAACCTGCATACAGATATGAAAACTTTCATTGCAAACACAATTTCACTTCCTACACCCTTTACTGTCAATACTAAATACTTCCGAATAAATCATTTAGATCATAGTTCCATCAATATTAGCTACTTAGACATTTGCAACAAGTAAGCATATATGTGAACATATTTCAGATCTTTGAGATTCGAGTCTTCTCCTTGCTCCCTGGTGAACACCTTTTTCAGATCAAACCATTCATAGACAACCCAATACTTGCACACCCAACACCTTTCTCTCCATCTCTTTATATAGCCTTAGCCTTAGTCAATACCTTATGCTAATCCCTTAGTAATGCCATTGGTATTATTTGATGAGATAAAGTAACCATTGTTGCACCCATTACTATGGGCCACCATGGTAAAGACCCCTAGTATCGAGATTACCATGGTGTAGATTTTGTAGGTGACTTTTCTTCACAATACCTACGTATGTATGTGCCCTTTCTTCTTAGGACTCGCATATAATTTCTCAAAAATTTCTTTTATCATCCATCTGTCTCTAAACTGAAATTCCTTTGTCCATATCAGCTGTAACATCTATATCAATCTGCATAATCACATTGTTATCACAGTGTTGACATCTTTATCAAGTAGGTTACCATCAAGGACAACACATTATCCATAGTGCCAACAACTACCATTTACCGACATCTAGTGGGTTCGCTGATGTATCTTGTGAACACATGACCAAATATGTGTTATGCAGTCAACTTGCTAATCTAAGCTATGGTTAGGGTGACTAAATTGTATTGGAAGGCGACAAAGAATGTTTTAGAGTATCTGAGAGGGACTACCTAGTATGGATTATGGTACAGACAGACATAGAGAGTGAAGTTGTGTGGCTTCACAGATGCAGATTGGGCAAGGAGTCAATCCGACCAAAAGAGTACATCAAGTGGAATTTTCAGTGTTGGCTCCACAACAATTTTCTTGTACAACATGAATCAGGGGTTTGTGGCACTCATCTCGGCAGAAGCTAAATACATGGTTGCAAGTCAAGCAACATGTGAGGTGATATGAATGAGAAAGATACGTGTGGGATTGTTTGGTCAAGAGATGGATCCAAATGTGATCTATTGCGATAATCTGAGTTGCATTAAGCTCTCTAAGAATCTGGTATTTCATGATCGATCCAAGCATATACATATCTGGTATCATCATTTACAGGATAGTGTGTAGAGAAGGATAATGATGTGTTGTAGTGGCTACAACCACCCTCCAACATTTTCCCCATGCTTTTATTTTTGAGCCTCCCTTTTATCCACAAGAGATTATCATTCATTGTCGTCAAGTATTCATGTTATGATAAAGACTTATCTTTTCATGATTTTCTTGTGATGTTATGTTTTGATCCCGATTTCATACCTTTCAGAAAAAAGCTATCTCTTGACTTTACGTTGAAGAATTTCTAGTCTTCCCTCTAGAAACTGTGAAATCTTGGAAGGTAGGCCTACCTTGAGGATTCAAATTAAACAATCCAGATAGGAAGGCCAGCCTTGAGCTTAGAAATTGCGCAATTATAGGAGACATCCTGGCCTTAAGTGAACAAATTATGCAAAGCTTCCCTTGAGCTCAAAAACTACACAATTCATTGAGTCAAGGAGTTTCCCAGTCCCTTGTGGTTGGGAATTATTGGCTTGGATTGGGCTGACCCAAGTTTGATGTTTACTGCGCACCAAAAAAACCCTTAATCATTGGCCCTTTCGACAATGACCTGTAAGCAGATCATAGTCTCACCTGGAGTGACTATGGGAGGATGCAGAACCAAGTTTCTGCAGCCTTGAAGGATTATGAGATGTGGTATTATTATGTTAGATTATTCTTAACATTTATAAATCACTTTGCTGCATTATATTAATCACTTAAACATGCCATGTAAAACCATAAACCATCACTATTATGAAATAAAGTGCAACTGCAATAACTGTTACTCTACAATAGATGATAAGAAAATATACACATCAAACACTAAAGTACCATGGTTCACCCTAGTGTAGGGTTACATCCACAAGAAATGTTGCTAATATAATGAATCTTTGAACAACAACCAGTTATTGGATTGCGCACTAAGTTGCAGGTTGTCTGCACAAGCAGCTGCAGACTCAGGCCTCTGTGCACTCCGCTGTAGAGCCTCACCTTATTTACCAAATTACAGATCATAATAATTTTCCCATAACACTGATCTGGATCTAATTCAAGATGATCCTTTTCTTATTATTTTACCTTATATATATTATTACATCAAAGGTTTACATCATCAAAATACCATGGTCCAAACACCATGGATTCCCTAAAACAAGCAACTATGGTCCAAAATTACACGCTTTTACAAAAGGGAGGGGCTTCAAACCACCCCATAGCCCTTACACCACGCGGTATATTTATTTCCTCAAACTGCACTCTGCTTCTCGATTGCACTGTCAACTTTGCACTCCACTACATGCTCCACCCCATAAAATGTAGAGTTTTTTACAAAATCTAGGCCAAGTTGGGTTGCACCCAACAGGCCCCCAACACGCACATGTGACTCGTCCTAAGTCACTCAGTTGATTTGCCTCTGATCTTCACTGCAATTTTATTGTAGGCACTATTGAACTGTTGTAGAATGTTTGTGACATGCTTTTCTTCTTTGCGCACTTCCTCCAATAGTGCTTCTGTCACAGGTTCTGTAGCCTTCTACATCATTGATGTCTCTTTCTTTCGAAGCTATTGAAGCTTCTCATCTACTGCTTGTGGCAGTTGAAGAGCCTCATCCTGCCATGGCCAAGTTCTCTCTATCAAAATCTTCTCTTCCTTCCTCAACTCCTCTATCTTCTTCTAGAGAGCATTTCCCTCATTGATCTTTGCAAGCTTCTGTGAGATTGGTAAAGATGTCATAGTTGACCAAATCTCCTCCAGCTGTTGCTACTTCTGCTGAATATCTCTTGTAGTCTCTTCACATTTGGATATTATTGCAGTAAAGTCCAAATCTGTAAGCTCCCATCCAAAATCTTCCCACAATATGCAACTACTGTGGAGATGCCAACCATTGTAGCCTTCAGGTTGGCCTCCCTCTACTCTCGCACTTCCTTTGGTGTGGTTGTCTATAGATTCATTTGTAGCTCGTTGATCTTCATCTCATATCAAAATTGTACGCCCCTAATCTTATTCTTGTATCCTTTTACTGCAAGGCCAAGCTTTGTGACCTTTTCCTCCACTGGTTCCTCTTCTCAGACCTTAATGTCCGGAATCTTGCAACATGTTGCTTCGAAGAACTCCTTCATCTTCTATTGTTGTTGTAAAGCCTAATCCCTCTCCTAGATCGCTTGGTCGAGCCTCTATTGTAGTGAATCCCGCTCTTTCTCTACCTGAATGTTTAACTGTGAAGTGTGTTGTTCATGCAGCTTTAGCTCATCTATGATATCTAGATGCAGCTTGTGTAATCTTTGAAGTGGTATTGCTTCAATGTTCATGTTCACATACCTCAACTCCTTGGCCTACTGTTGTACCTTGATGAAGTAAAACTACAGGGCTCTAACAGGTATCGATGTTATCCACGCTACAAGTGTAGGCTCTATTGATCTTTCCTCTCCAAGCTTCTCCTCTGCCTAACTGTCTATGCAAATATCTTCAGTTTTTCAATGCGCTCTGCAACACCTTTTACAAGTGCACCGTAGCGATCCTCTAACTTGTTCCATGATTTCATTGTTGCTTCCAAAATTCTATCACCAATCTGATCTAAGTCCCCATTAGTGAGGACCACTAGTGTTATGTCCTTTGTCTTATTTGCCTTCTACTTCTTTTTGCTTCTTGTGGCAGCTTCGATGCTTGTCTTTCTCTTCTCTGGGATAGTTGTGTCTCTCTCTATCTTTTTAGATTCTCTATTTTGTTCATCACCTTTAGGGGGATCTTGGTGACCCTCATTGTATTTATCCTCTTGTTCTGACTCTAGCTCATCCTTATCCTTCCCACTAGCTTCCCCGTGTTGAATCGTGTCCTCTGTCAGACTATCCTATGTCTGTGTCTCCAGCACAGTCATCCACTCTATGGGCCACTGTTATATCTATGTTAGGAGATCGTCTTCTGTCACTAATATAGCAGGGGATGCCATTTCTTCCTTGTGTCCCTGTGAGCATGTATGTAAATTTTGTGGAAGCCAGCCTTAAACTTCGCAACATTGTTGTACTGCTTGTATAGGCTTAGAGAAAGGCGAGGGTGTTGGTTCACCAACATGTGTAATTCCATATGATATAAAACAAAAAACATTTTGTTCTCTTGTGCTCACGCCAATTTAGTGGTATACCACAGCGAGGCATATCGCATGGCTTCAAAAACATACGAGGGTACTAGAGGGAATTGCGAATCTTCCATCTCTCTCAATGCAAGCATCACAATTATCAAAATTAACCATGCGTAATGAAACATAGTACCTTTCTCTTCAGCCTCACAACAATCGTCCAAAAAATCTTAGCATAGATATGCGGCCCAGTTTTATTGAACTCCATTAGCACACTGCGCAGCTAATGAAACTATTGGTGTAGGGACTTCATTAGCCTGGAACTTCCTCATGATGTTTCTAGCTAATATATGTGCTACGAAGCAAATTCCCGGGTTGATCGAGTTGATATCATAACCTCGCTTCCCTTTTGTCAGTCTGAACTTCTTTTTCATGTTTTCTGTTATGGATCTATCGTGATCTTTTCCAACAAACTCTTCTGCAAAGTTCAACCTTTGATAAGGCATTTTTGTGATTCTCGGTATTAACATTAGGTCGATAAGGATCATCTTCCCCATCCACAGGCATCCATCATGCACCAACATGAGTAATTGTTTCACACAAGTTGTGCTTCCTAGACTTCTGCCGAAGTGCAGCACATTCAACATATTCATAAAGCGCGACTACGCCAAACCAGTTGCCCACTGCTTCGATTCTAACCTTGTCACACCACTCTCAGGGTAGTGTACTTATTTTAAGTATCTGTCTGGTGCGAACTATGGATATTTATTTCTTTCATTGAAACCATAGTCTACGAACTTCAGCTGTGAAATATTCCCAAGGTTTTCTCCCACGTAAATCATATTGACTCTGGAAATAAAGGTGTGAAGGTGCCATACTTCACATCCTTCAATTATTTCATTGGTTTTGCATACGGTTTTCTTGGTGGAATATATGGTGGGAGAGGTGATGCAAATGATGCGGCATCCATTTCCATTTGCACTTACTCTACTTCTTCCTCACTATCTCTCACTTGCTCGGGCTCAACGTGTCTTTTCTCATGTTTCTTCTTCATTCTCTGCTCCTTGGTCATTTTCTTCCACGAGGATTTCCATTGTGTGCGTGATGATGCTGATGTGGGTAGTGATGTTGTTTTGAGCATATCAGCTGATGTTGCTTCAGATGCTACTTCCATGAATCTGGATAATCCCTTCTCACTAAAAATAAGAATAATTTCTTCAGTCGTTAGGATATTCATTCAAAAAAATCTACAACTTCTTCGCAATAACAATATTCTAATTCTCAATTCAACAAAGTTCCAAATCTGGGTGGGACACGGCTTTTGATAATAGATTTGAATTTCCAATCCCATCATTAGCTCAGATTGTGTTCATTAATTGCATATCTATCACTAGATTCGGCCAATTTATCCTCATAAATGCATCTCTCCGCGTGTTTTAATAGAATCTTTCCTTTTTAATGGTCATATTTTTCTGGAAAACTTCAACACATTCCATATCATAAGGAGCAACTCCTCTTAAGTCAAGACTCCTATGAACTTCGACATAATCTAGAAGGTAGCGAAGTAACTTGCTACGTTGAATCTCCCTCTACACCGTAGTTTATAATCTAGTGGCCACTTTCAACTATAGGTGGCACTAACACTTTTCCCCTTTCTTCAGAGTGAAGCTATAGGGGAAGGGTTGTCCCTGTACAACTTCAACCTGCTACCATTTACTCTTCCTTGAACCAATTCTCCATTTAACTTTTCTAATTGAACTATGCCTCCTTGGCTACATCTCCAGGCCTGTCAACATAGCTAGACCACTCCATATATTCAGTGGAAAAGGAGTACATAAAAGTTTGTTGATAAAACATGTGGCTATTTCCCCTTCAAGGAAATATTCTCCTGCAAATAAATCTTACATAAACATCATGAGAACCTACAATAAATCATCAAAACATCAGTAACACAAGGTGTCTCCTACAAATACCCTGTACTCCATCTAAAAATGAGCATATAAGCACTTCAATTCCACATTGAAGGAGAAATAGAAAACTTTCCTCAACAAGACATAGTGAAAAAAGTACAAATGAGTTGAACCCTACAAGTAGCAGCTATTGTAGTAAACTTCTGAAGGTAAGAAAACCCCTACAAGGCCTTCTCCATGTTCAAACACCTTCAAGAACTTCTCCAAACACTGATTGATTCATACTCCCATGGAATTGAACCTGCAAAAAGTTCCTTTAGATATGCTCAAATCAGAAAATAGAGGTCACCATTGGATCCAAAATTTCAATAAACCCCTAGGTAGACTCTCCTTGAGCTCCAAAAGGCCAAAAACTCACAAAGATATGGCTCTACAATCTCTCCATGTAGTTTTGTTGTTATCTATCCTACAAATCAAACCAATAATCTAATTGTCTTACAAATTCGACCTGTTTTTTGCTGCAGAGGTGACAAATTCTCCCAATAAAGGTGTGATTTGTTGGATACTTAAATTTCCTAATAAACCTTAAAGGTAGAAATTTTGGCCACATGGGTCATGTGGGCGAGGGCCAGAGCCAATGGCCCACCACTACCCGCTTAACCCCTTAAAATGCGGGAGTGTGGTTACATTAATTCCACGAGGTCGAGGGTCGGACCAACGGCTTGCCCTAACCTTCGGGCTCCTTTACTCCATGCATCGGGGTCACGTGAAAGGCCACATAGCCTGGGGAAGTCCCCTTCATTAGAGCATATATGTCGAGCCCTTGCCACAATCCTGTGGTGCCCAGGTGACCTGGAGCATTCGCCGAGCCCCCTCTCCACTAGCGACTTCCCGGATATGCTTGTGATCTCATGGGAGGTTGTGACCAGGGGTTAGTGCTAGTCCCCTAGCCCCATACCTTTGCTCCGAGGACGTTTCGTAAGAAGGTTACCAAGGGCTGGGGTTGACCACCCAACCCCTCCTGCAAAAACATACGTCATTTAAACTTCAAATAGTGTTAGAGACATATGGTGTTAAGAAACACCGTGAGGGCATAGTGTTAAGATGTTTGTCTTGGCCAACATAGGTACTGTGTTGGAATACTACCCAGCCTGTCTAACCATTAGCCAAATTTTGGCCAACCATGGGGTGAAACGTGGCAACCTCTGGTTGGGCCACATGGTACACCCTAAATGGCCCACCACACAAAAACAAGAACCAATAAAAAATGAGCTAATTTGACCAATAGGAGGCTTCCACTTGGCAAACCCTCATTGGTCTGTACCTACATAATGACCTGATGATGTCAGCAGTACGGTATCCCAGTCAGTTTCCTAGTCAGTAGACCTGCTCATTTTTTAGTTGTTGGGCCAAACGATCAGAATGCAATAACTTGAGCATACGATGTCAGATTGAGGTGAAATGAACGTCATTGGATTCAGAACGACAAGCACTTCGACTTGATGCTGGTTTCAAGAATTTGTGGACAGTTTCATTTTTGAACTAAAATTTGATCACTTGATCACAAACCTCATGAGGGGCCACCCTTCAAGTAGCCCACCACATGCCCGAATGATAATAGATTATGATCCAGCCTTATATGCAGCTTCATATATTTAACTGGTTCAATTTCAGCCGCTTACAACACCCATAGTATGCATGTCTCTTTCAGATAGTCCATTCAGATCTTCAGAGCCCTTTCCTATTCAACAAGGTTTCTTTGGTTGTGATCCCCCCTCACCATGTCATCTTGAGGGTAATTATGTATCATGTACTCAACTCAAGATATGTTATTATATTCAGTCTTGGCCTATGTTTTTCCAAGAACATTATGTATATGGGACTCATTATATCATGTATCATGTATCATGCACTTTGTTGTTTAGACCCACATTGTTGGGTGCACCATTACTATTCATGCTAAGTTATCTCGGCGAGCATGCGCATGCCTCCCCTACCTCATTTGACATCGTGTACTCCAAAATAAAAGGAGACTTATATCAAATTAGTAGTTCTCACCCCCTCCTTTAGCAGTCCTTCCTTTTCTTGCTTCAACTCTCTCTCTCCCTCTCTCTTTCTCTCTCTCCCCTTTGGTGTCCTGTGAAAGTGCAACCTACAATGTTTTTTGGTCATAGGATTTTTGCTTGGCACTCGTTCATTGGGGGGAATATTTTATCACCCAAAAAATGATCATCTATTCATTTCTTTCTAGGTGGATTGAAATACACCATGTGAGATTAATTTTACCATGGTAAAACTACTTTCAGCATGAGAAATAATTTAGTAAAATATTTTTCCTAAATTATTTCTCATTAAAATTCAAAAATCCCATGAGAATAATTGAATAAATCATTATTTATGTAATTTTCTCTAGAAATAATGATTAAATAATTATTTCTTAATTAATTTTGACTTAACCACCTTGGAATTCTCTTACTGTGGATTCTCCGGTCAAAAATTCAAAAAGCACAAACCACAGATCCCTAAAATCCACCACCTTGGAATATTTAAATAAATCGCTATTTATTTATTATTCCTTATTTATTCCATATTTTCCTTATGAGATAATTATTAAACCACTATTTAATAATTATTTCTTTCTTAATTCTCACAAAGTGATTAATAAATCATTTTTATTTGTTAATTACTTCAACCACTTTCTAAATAAAGATATTTGACCATTTTGAATATCTTTTCCCTCTCCAAAAAATATAATAAAGTATTCCCAACAGCTAGATTTTGATTTGGTCAATAATATTTTATTATTTTCTAATTCCTAATTTAGCTCAATACTTTGTTATAAATAGAGGTTTTTTCCATTCATTCTTCACCTTGATCATTCTCATCATCACCAGTATCGTCTTATCACATTTGAGCTCCCACTTGAGTTCAAGCTATTTTTATGTTTTTTTTTTTTCCCATTGCAAGTTGAAAGAGAGAAACAATGCTTTGAAGCACAAGGACATAAGAAAGATTCATCCCACGGAGTGGGATCTATAGACCCATGTTGTAAATATTCCTCACCAGTTGTTTTAATAAAATTATTATTCATTTAAAGTCCTCCATTAGGTTATTTCACTTTCATTTACTGCTACTATATGTTTTGGGTTTGTATCATATATTTTCTTGTGGGGTTTTCTCACATTTTATTGTAGATCTGAAGCATAGAAGCAACCACTTTTTGTTGTTAGGGTTACTAGTCACTAATGACTTAAATAAAATATTTTTGGTAAAGTTGCTAAAACATTTCATACTAATTTATATATATATATAAATAATATTTAACTATATTATATTATGAAACATAAATAAGAAGTTGTGTTTTACCTGAAATGGTATATTACATTTTATTGTTTGAATTTTGAATAGATATAATAAAAAAATACATTAAAATAAATATAATGTAATATATATTATATAATATTTTAATTAAATATATTATACATTATAAAATATCAAAGATAAAATAAAAAGTGGTATTTTATTGAATCGGTATAGTATATTTTATTATTTTAATTTTGAAACTAAGTAATATGAGTAATTTGTTTTATATATTTAAAAGTAAAGCATTTTTATTTAATGCGTTATATTTATTATATATTTAAAATTAATTTAAGAGTATTTTTTTAAAAGCGCAATTATAGTCAATTATGGATTTTCATCTATTACTTATAGTGTGACAAATAAGCACTTCTAATTCAAGCAATGCCAACTTATCCCCAAGAGATGATGTCATTTCCTAAAATGTGATTGGTTCTTGTAAAATTTATTTTGATAGTACACTTTTGGTTTGGAGACCCATTTTATATCTCAAAATTCCCCTAATGAATAAATTATCCAAGAAGTGAAAGCTAATTATTGATTGTGATAGCTAACATCATTGGTGAATCCTATAAAACATAGATCATCCATCGATATTTTTCAAGAATGTTGAATGTATGATTAGTAAAACTGATAAAAAAAAATCTAACCTAAGCCATAACTACCAATGTACAACAATTACAAAGGAAAAAATCCTAAGAAATGTTGCTCAAATATAGTACTTCTTGAGGTATAGCCAAATTTTGGGTACACTTAGTAAGTTTCCATCATAATCCTCAATGTCATAATCCCTTTTCTTAGTACATGCTTTGCAATGTAAGGCTTGTAACATATCGAATAAATTTTCTTGCCCCTAAAGCATGTTTTTTCTAGTTATTATCCAAAACTAAATCTCCCCTGGAAAAGAGGGTGGATGGACTTTCCATACTCACTCTTGCAATGTTGCTTATTTTCCTTGTTTTTTGCAGCATCATCTTGACACTACTCATTGAGATGCTCTAAGTGAGCTAAGAATTCCTCCAAACTTGATATGTTAGGAAGAATCTCAATTGCTAACTTCAAATAAGGAATCTTAAATCTGAAAGGAAGAACTAATCTCACCCCATGAATGAGTTAGAAATGATTAAAATATATATTAGTCTTTACCAAAGTTTGATATGACTGGAGTGTAGGATAAAGCATTATATGCCAGTTGGACTTGTTCACATTTATAGTGTGTTTCAAAATATCCTTAAAGAATGTATTGATTACCTTTACCTAACCATTCTCTTATGGATTATAAGGAGAAGAGTGTTCCTGTTTAAACCTTGATTTTGAAGCCAAATGATGTGTCATCTTATTCTGAAATTGGATACCATGTTCAACGACAATATCTCTTGGCATACCAAACCTAGCAACAACTTGATTAAACATAAAAATATCATTGTTTGACTATCATTTCATAAATTCAGCATGACATCATCCCATTTTGAAAAATAGTGCATGGTCATGATAACATACTTATTCCCCATAACCAAAGCTTGGTGGCATGTTATGAAATCCATCCACCACTTAGTGAAAGGGTTGATAGTGATGATAGAAAAAATAGGAGTAGGATGCACATGCATTTTCCTCGTAAAAATTCGATGCAAATGACACCTATTTACTACTTTGATACAATTTGTAAATATTGTAGGCCAAAAGTGTCATGCATGCAAAATTTAATAAGATGTATCTAACCCTTATAGATGTTCACCACATGATCCATTGTGATATTCATTTAAAATTTATATACTTCCTCATGGGTTGAACGACACTACAAAATTGAATCTAGTCCTTGATGATACAACATGTCTCTAAAGATGAGGTAGTTCTTTTCCAAATGAAAAACATGATGTTGGTCATCCCATAAGAAAGGAGGAAACTTAAAATTTTGGAGATATAAAAGTCTATATCCATACCATGGATCACCAAAAAAGAATGAGAAGTAAATTCTTGCCTAGAAATTACTATGTTTCATAAGTGTTCTCATTTTACATAGGAAACTCTAAAATTAACTCTACAAATACTAGAGGTTTCTTTGACTTTAGTAATGTGAACTTGTTACAAAAATATTGAAAAATCTCAATCCACTTTATTGAACTTCCCCCCTATGATTTTCTTGGCCAAGAAAAATGAAATGGATTGACATCAACTACAACAATGGTCTTTTTCAACATAATATAGTGACAAATCCAATCTTTAACATGAACTACTACTAAGGCTAACTTTTTCATATGCGAATAATTTGGTTCAAGACCTATCAAGCCATGAATTATGTAATAGATGGCATGCTTCTTGTGGTCATCATCTTCCTAAACTAGATCCATACCAATGGTAGATTCTTCTTCTACAAGATACAAGGGGAAATCTCTACAATAGTTTGGAGGACTAAGTGGAAGAAGGGAAAAGATCAAAGCATTAAACGATCTTCGAGAAAAATCATCTCACTCAAATGGGACCCCCTTTTAACCAAATTCATGAACCTTTTTTTATCTTATTATAATTTACAATGAATTCTTTTAGAAAGTTAGCTTTGCATTGTAGGCTATGAAGCTAGTGGATGTTGTGCAAGGATTGACCATGATCCTTTTATTGGACACAATGAGGCCTAATAATCTCCTAGAAACCATACAAAATATTCATTGGTATATCAAAATTTGATTTGATATACCAACATCAATAAAAAATTAATTGGAGGTGATCAGGACAATCAACTCCCATTCAAGAATGAGCATCTATATCATCGAGATGAGCCTCCAGTGTATTCTTTATTTCATGGAATGAATACTACATGAATCGATGGAAATTCACTCCAACAATTTTGATACCAAAAGACATTTTTTGATATGTGAATGTTCCCCAAGGACAAATAAATGTTGTTTTATATTGGTCGTCAAGATGGATACCAATCTAGTTTTATCCCAAAAATCCATCTATGGATGAAAGAATTTTCTCTCTCCACACTCATCAACAATTTGATCAATGAAAGGAGTGAGAAAGTTTTCCTTTGGACAAGATTTGTTCTGATCATGAAAATACATGCATACTTTAATCATTCATTTCTTCTTATCCATAGGAATGGGATTAGAAATCCATTTAGTAAGAGGAACCAGGTAGACAAATTCTTCTTTAAACATTTTATGTACCTCTACCTTTATCATCAATACCTTCCTCTCATTAATCAATCGAATATTTTGTCTAACAATATTTTAATTTTCATATGTTTTAATTTCATTTTCAACAATTCTAGGATCAATTCTAGAAATTTCATTATTTTTCCTAGTGAAAATATTATGGGACTCTTTGAAAAATCACAATAAATGTAGATCACTTCAGGGGAATGGTATGCTCCAATGAATACATTCTCAACTATGTCAGGATTTCAAGATATGTTGATTGATATCAATTCAGAACTTTTAGCCAGTGGATTCAAGGGTTGATCCTCACCTTACAACATGATAATTGAAATCCACTAATTTCTACCCTATTAAGCTCAGGGAGGAAATGATATTTATGGTGCATGTCCTCCCAAGGAATTTCAAGACCAATCATCATCTCAAAAATTTCTTCATCACATGGTAAAAATATTTCTAATCAATCCATCAAGAGGGTTGAATCATATCGCATATGGGTATCATAAGATGATCCAAATATTCTAATTAAAGAGGAACTATATCAACATTGACAATGACATTCATAATAGTTTGGTAAACGACCTTAGATATAGAAAAAAGCATCTCCATTCCCACATGTTCAACCTCTTCTATTGGGATAGAAGGAGTGGGTAACACCCATGAATGCTCAAAGTAAGATGTTCAAGCAATATTAACCAAGGTCATTAATTTATGAGAGTCAGTGGAAATTGTGTTAATGTAAGTGTTAGGGGCTGTGAAATCAAAATTTCCCATCAATAAAGGATACATTCCAACCCCAAAAATCTTAGTGGACTTATAAATTTATCAACTAAAGGGATCATAGATCCTGAAGATGAAACGGGATCATTTTAATAATAACTCATTTGATCAATTGTAACTATATTCACTTTATGAGGAAGGAAAAGGACCCAAAAAATTCATGGAAACCACAACATGCATATCACAGACCCAACTATGTCCCAATAGAATATTGTAATCAAGCTAGCATCGACTAATTCCACTTCAACAAACAATATTTCCTCTAAATTAAAATAGAAAAGATGAAATAATCACATGAGGCTAGAAATAATGATCGTTAAATGTTTTTAACAATGTGGGAGATACAACCAACTTAGGATAGCCAATGTATTTCCAACATGATAACAACATGACACACATAGAAGAAATCTCGTCCATGATTGTTTTTAAGATAGACTCTTCATGGTAAGTAACCTAAATTTGGAAAGCTACATGGTAAGGAAGATTTGGATTTATTTAGATGTGCCAAAAATTTGAGAATTCTTAGGATAAACTACCCTTATAGAAGAGAGTAGTTCACTCCTTTTTGTTGGACATGTCTAGAGTACTTCTAAGGTAGACATAGTGCATGATCCCTAGGTAAAATATTCCACAATGGAATAGCTTTGGGAAAGATTGGCATTTTGATTGGGCATCAACAATTAAGCATCCCTTTTGATCATGCATGGCACTAAATCAATAATATCTTTATGAATATGTAAAGAGTTTTTTGGTTTGGAAGCTTATTTTTCCTTCGAAGACTTATGGGTCTCATAATTATGAGAATGAGTTGAAAGGTCCACCTTATCTTTGAACATATAGATGTTCATCTTGAATGTCCCCAAGATTGGGACCACCCTAGTTTCCCCCTTGCTAAGAACTATGGTTATTTGAACCACCAACAACCAATTACTACTCCTAGGGGAAAGTGATATTAATCATATGTTTTTAACTTGTGAAGGTTTGTTGTTCCAATAATCTTTGTTCTTCTTGCAACTTGGGGTAAAGGTACATCAATTGGTATTCTTTATAAATATTGCAAGGAGACTTCACCTTTTTCCTTTCCTTTTTGTCCCCGCCACTATCAATACTAGCCTTGTTTGCACCATTCTTCCCCCATCCATATTGATTTTTACACTTATTCTTCTTATTTCCATTGTATTGTTGATTTCCTTTGGAATGGGAAGACTATACAATAGAACTTTGTGATGAGGAAGTTTTGTTTACGTAGAGGTTGGCTAATGTAAAGACATCTTTTGTAGTTGTCTTGCAATGAAACCCATAGTAGTAGTATTGACCAAGCCCACAACACCATTAATGTGTTGTATTGGCATCGGTTCATGAGATCAATATTTAATCATGGTGCATTTGGAAATATTTCATAAAGGGTTGTAGATTGAGAATAAATAAAAACCATTTGTTAATCCATAAATATGGCTTGATCATTGGTGTATACCCTTGAAAGAGATACATATTTCAAAATATAAGGAAATAAAGACTTTAAGAATTTTTCTAAGAGAGATTCATTAGGAATTTCAACCTTCATTATCCACTTTTTTCTCTGCCATCCTTGAATGTGTTCGGAGATATGGGTAGAATTATCCTACTTGAATTTTTCCAGGATTTCAAATTCAACATCATAATGGATAGTTAATTGAAAGTGGTTCAAAAAATATGGTTACCAAACCATTAAAATTCATGAACAAGGACCCCTTCAACTCAATATATGATTTCATGAAAACCTTAATAATTGTGTGTTGAAAAATCCCCAACTTGATGTAATAATTTTTTATGGAATTCGAGGAACACTAAAGGTGACAAGATACAATATGATCAATGAGGTATTATTTAGAATTCTCATTAAACTTAAGAATGTCCAAGGTAATATTATTGGGGAACAAAGTCCAGTTTCGATTACACCACATCAAATCATTCATAAGCTTGGAAATATCAAGAAAATTGAGAGTTCCTATAAAGGGTAAATGTGGATAAGATATAGAATTCCAAATACCAAAGGTAGGACCCCCTATTGCACTATAACCCACAAAAGAAAATCCTATATTGCGACTAGCACTAGGTTTCTAGGAATTATTTGTAGAGAAACTAGGGTTCAAGTTAAAACCTTCAATCAACATTCAATACTGAGAAAATTTCCCTTGCATGGATTCTAGAAATTTTGAAAATCCATGGACCTAGTAGACATCCTGGAAGAGAGGAAAACATTATTCCCCTATTGAACATATAATGAGAAATTGATGTTTCTATATGGGCCATAAAAGTATGGAAATTTTCCACCCATTTCACCCCCAAATCCATGGAAAGGATTTTCTCCTATGGAAGAACCCATAAATGGGAAATCCCCACTTCCTATCGAGGGATGTAAAGGAGGATCATGTCCTCCCCCAAATAGGAAACCTTGGATGGGAGTTATAAAAATTCAAAAATTAGGAAAATATATTGTGAATATGGTGGAAGAATCTGATGAAATATTTTAAATTCCAACTAACCACATCCAAAAAGAAAAAGAAGTTTCCACATGTAAAACCACAAGCCAAGTTCCCCCACTCTTATTAGGAGTGGGGTATCCCTAAAAACTATATGATATAAACTATCCATTTGAGTGATATGGATAGGAGGATTAACTCACCATCCATGGACGGTAGAAATAAGGATTTGGGTGGCCCTCATACCAATAGTGTGACTAGGAATAGCCATGTTTAACAAATGAAAAGAATGGTTATGAAGAGGAGCTACACCCTAATAATGCCCAATGAAAATAACAACTAAAGCATAAAACCTAATAAGAGGGTCTATGTTTAACTAGGAAGTGTCAAGGATATTGATAATTTCTATAGGCCCAAAATTATCTTGAGAATTAGATGGAAGTAGTCTTGAGATAGGAACAAATCTATCTGTCTCTAAGAATAAATTTTTTCGAGATATTATTCAACATGTGTCACCTCTATAAGAGGGTTGACTTATATAAAATATAACTCTATTGGACTTGATGAACCAACTTCATCTATTATATGCATTTGTGGAGGTGGTTCCACCCTTTCAAAGGAAATTAAGGACATATACCCTTCAAGACCAATGGAGGAGTTTGTTGACTACTTTGAATTAGAGATACAAAACTGAGAAGTTAAAGAATCCATAACATAGATTAGAAACAAATAGCACGCCACTATAAATAAGATCCCAAAGCAATAAGAAGCAAACTACTCTCCTAAATCTTGCCCAAGGTGGTTCAAACCTGATACCATAATAGAGAAGAGTGGGTGAGGGGCCTTCTATAGGTAAGGTTAGGATGATTAGGGCCCAATATCTATTAATGAAGGTGTGATAAGTATTTGCATTGACCTCCCAAAATAGCCTTTGTGGGTCACCCACAAAAATCACTGCAATGGTGATGAAATGTTCTTCTTAGGTATTGTAGGCATATCCCCTTGCAATCACCTTGGAGGAACCTAGTCTAGAAAACTAAGATTCAAAATCATAATCAAAGACAAATGGGAATAGTAATAAATAAATCCCATGCACGTGGTAAGGGTATATCATCTTGAAACTTCGTGAAGGAAAACTCCATAGAGGATCATTCTCAACGAAAGTCCCCATACGTATAATGATTCATGATTGTTGAGATAAGTTAGAGAGGGGGTATCTCCCTTCCCTTATATAAATGTAACCTAGCATTCACTTATATGTTATAGGAGCTTCCCCAAAAATAGTTTTGGGATATTGGACATTGACTCCTTTTTAATAACAATATGTTTAGTTTGGTGGCCTTGGAGAGTTTTCTTACCAATCATAGACCCAAGTCCTTATAATCTAGACTAAAAAATTATTTTCTATGAACCAAAACGTTGAGACAATTTTTGTTGTAGCATTTATTCTAAAGGTTGTTACTTTCTCAAAAGGTAGTAGGAGTGAAACCTTTTGATGTTTTCAAACTCTACAAAATGGAATTATAAGAAAATTGACCATAAAACATAGTATTTATTCTTCATTGATGTAATTGTATTTGAAATTTTTAAAACCATTCTACAAACAATTTAGAAATGAAAAAATTATTTTCTTTTCTCAGTATGAAAATCCAACTAACTATATTTCCAAGGAGCAATAATTTTCAAAAGCAAAACCAAGTGACTTCTAGAAATGAACAACCATTTAAAAGCAATTAAGAAACTAAAAAGAGAGAAGTTCACTAAGATATTTTCTTTTAAAATATAAGTGCAGAAGTAGTATGAAAGGAAGTGATCTACTACATTAGCTCAAAACATACAATTCACATTCTTGAAAAATAACATTGAACATACAATATTCAAGATTGTCATGATCATTCTTTCTATTACACCATTCTGCTATATATTGTATGGAATAATGCTTTGATGCCTCATCCCATGTTGGTAAAGATATATTTCAAACTTATTAGAAGTATATTCCACACCATTATTAGTATGTAGAGTGCCAATATGAGATTGTGCATTCATTTTCAATCCATAAATAAAAAAATTTAAATGTTTCAGATGCTTGATATTTTTATATTTCATCAAATGAACTCAACACATCCTAGTGTAACAATCAATAAAAAAATCATGATTTATTTATTACTAAAACTAGATGCAATAGACATGGAACTATGCAAATCAAAGTGGCTCAACTATAGATTTCTACATGCTCTCAAATTTGAATAATGAAAATATTGTCTGTTGTGTTTACCAAGGATACATGCCTCACGTTGCTTCATTTTTTTATAATGGTTAGCAAATGAGAAACACCATTTTTATTCAACATATAAAGACTATCATAATTTATGTGCCCAAATCTATCATGCCATAAACAACTACATGGCATTGTACCTTCATCATGGTGAGAGAGGTATACAAAATAATGTGCATATGTAGATGTCCCTTTTAGGTTAGATAATTTCTCATCCTCCCATCATATCATGATATGAGTGGAAATTGGTGGTTATCCACCTTTTCCATCAAATCACCATGGTTAATAATTGTTTTCTACTATTGGTGGTTTCCAAGCCCATGGTTTGGGTAAACCATGGTATTTTAGAGGTGGAAGAAAAAAAATACAAATTCACCCATGGTTTTTGTAACCCATGGTATTGGACATATGATGAAAGTGCATGACTCTAGGTGAAAAGGCACTGCAAATAATATAAATATGGTCCTTCACTATTGTAAATAGCAAGACAAAAATTCTCATGATTTAGACTAATAATATTTCTACCATTTAAAAACAATTAGACTCTTTTCATATGAATTTACATTATTTATTTTATGCACTTATGACATTTAATCGACATTATTTCTTTTATGAACTTGTGAAATTTTTCCCTCAAACAGTAAGGATCAATGGTGTCAATGCAACTTACTATTTATCCATGTTTCTATGCATGTCCACAATGAGGCCAGGATATAAGGACCCAGTGATCAAACAAGTTGAGGCTTTGCAAGACCATCCTAGTTGACCCTGATGATCTCCTATGATAGAAGAAAAGAAAGATGAGGGAGTATGAGATCTTATTAAATTTTTTCTCGACGAAGCCCTTGTATGACAAAAGGATGAGGTGGTAGATATTTATTCCTAGATCCTTTTCCAAATGACAATAGTTGACACATATTTGTTGAATGGTCACTCTGGAGGTGCCACTCCCTTCAAGGTACAAATCAGTTTTAATATTCCTGTATTTGAAGGTCAGATAGATGTGATTACTCTAGAAAAATGATTAAATCTATTAGAAGGGTATCTTTTGGTCCACAATTTTTCCATTAAAGAAACTATTACCTTTGTGCTCCTCAAAGTTGTGTCCCATGTCAAGGATTGGTAGGAGACTTACTGTGAGAAAAATTTCATAGAGGAATCCATAGCATTTATAGTCACACACACGTTGTGATCTTTCAAGGATGATATGAAGGAACACTAATACCCTATTGGAAGCTAGAAATATCAATACATGAGATGGACCACATTGCAACAAAAGAGGGCCTAAATAGTGTTGGAGTTCACAAATATGTTCCATACCTTGCAAACCAACCTAGGTATCAAATAATTTGGGTGACATCTAGTGCTCTAATATCTCAACAATTTACATAAATAAATCCAAACATAAATGGATTTATTGTACATCTCTTCACAGGGTGAAGCATACCAATATGTTGTTAAAATCAAGCAAAATTTTCATAGAAAAAGTGAGAGTTTGGATTTACAAAATCATCACAACATAAGAAAGGTAAAGGTAGCTCCAAACTACAAAACAAAATACAAAGCCAAGATGGACCACCCTAGGAAAACCCATCTAATCCGGAAACAAAGAAGGGTAATGAGAAAATAAATAAAGACATGGGAACGTGGTGTAAATTCCATAAGAGCTCTTGGCATAACATTGATGAATATTGCTCAAAGCTATCATGAGTGGCCAAGCTAAAAGAATCATATTTAGATGTAGGTTCCTCCTCTGAATCATATCTAGAAAATGAGAAGTAGATCATTGATGTAGAACCCATTGTCACTGTTTCTACTACCATGGTCCAACCAAGTGAGCTCGAAGAACTAGAGGAAGGTGAGTGCCTTTTTCACTTGCATATGTGGTTGAAGGTTGCTCCGTTACACTTCATTGTCGATAGTGGAAGTCAAAATAACCTCATCTCAATATAGGTCATTAAGTGGTTGGACGTATCGATAACACCACACCCATAGCCATACACCATCGAGTGCCTCTGCCAAGGGTGATATATATGTGTCAGACAAAAGCATCATCTACCATACATCATCAAGACCTTTAATGATGAGGTATTGTCTAATATTACCCCCTTGAAGTTTGTGATGTTCTTTTAAGCCAACCATAATTATGGAAGCACCATGTTGTATATGAGACTAAACATCATAGTCAAGGAAAATTTTAAGGATGAAAGTTTAGCTTAAAGTTTAGAAACATTGGCGAATCTTATTAGTCCCTAAAATGCAAATTGTAAAATTTTTGGCAATATTGTTGTAAAAATATTTATATTTATAATGATTTTATATTAGTTGATATAAAAATTTGGCGATTTTTAAAGTAAAATAATTTTATACTATAAAATGTGGGAAAATCATTTTTAGAAAAAATGGAAATTGGCGAATCTTTTTTTTCAAAAAAACATGAAAAATTATCCCACCTGTGAATATTAGACCCTAAAATTTTCCTCGATCATAGTGTCATTATTACTTTGGGTAGACAATTATAGAGGATACCAAAGGTAGCTCTACCTACTTATGTTTCTTTTATCTCTGGTAAGAAACGAAAGAAGGTCATCTCCTAGACCCAAAAATTTGTCTTCTTCATTATTTGACCTCAAAGTTCGCAAATGGGACTTGGAAACTCTATATTGATTACAGGGCCCAACTCTATGAGAGTGATCCTGAATTTTCTACCTCTTACAAAATGTTGAGAACAAGAATGACCATCAGTGACTTTCATATTTGGGAAGGATTGTTATGCCATATGGGCCATCTCTTTGTTCCTTGAAGAGATCATCAAAGCTTATTTTTGAAGCTCACTACAGTAAAATGGAAACCACATTGGCATGGAAAAGATAGTGGCTCTACTACCAAATTATTTCTATTAGCCAAAACTTCAACAAGATGTCAACAAATATATTAGGTTCTACACTACCTACACCATTTCCAAACTAGTCATTAAGAAGCAAGGCATATACACCCCTCTGCATACTCTTGAAAGGTCATGGGAATCCATTTGATTGAATATATGTTTGGTATTTCTTCATCCAAGTAGGGAAATGACTATGTTTTCATGGTCACTGATTAATTTTCTAAAATGACAATTCTAACATCTTGTAAAATGAATATCACAAAAAAGGCCATTGTCGAGATCTTTGAATAGGTTTGGTACATTTTTGGATACCACAAACCATCATATCATATCAAGACAGTAGGTTCCTAAGCACATTCTGGCTAATCCTCTAATCATTGTTAGACATCAATCTCACCAAATCCACTTCCTTCCACTGCCAAAATGATGGCTAGACTGAGGTCATCAATAGGATGATCATGAATATCTTGCACATGTACAAATCCTAAAATCCACACACATGGAATGAAATTATCCCATATGTTTAGCACATATACAACAGATCCCTCCATAGTTTGATTGAACACATCAAATTTTAGGTGGGCTTGGTATTTCAACCATTGGGTACAACTGATGTAGCACAACCCCTTGCATCCACATAGGAAAAATATTCCCATGCTCAACATGAGGCCGAAAAAGAAACCTAATTCATTGATCATATTCAACACATCCATCAATAGGTCCATCATATTTAATAGAAATCCAATAACAAGTCCAAGAAACACCATGATCAATACTAGTTGACACACAATTTTTATGTAGGAGACAAGATTTAGTTGCATTTGTAGAAAGTGTGCCTTACAGGACCCCATTGAAATCTTCATCCACTTTTCTATGGACCTTACGCCATCACCAAGGATGTGGATGAAAATTATTTTGAGCCAAGTATTTCTCACTTTCCTCAGCTTACACCCAGTGTTCAATGTGGAGCTCCTTTGTCCATTCCTTCCACCATTATTGGACACATATGAGATAGAAAAGCAGTTGACACCAAAATATCTCAACCCCAACTACATGGAATAGGAAACCATTGATTATATTTTGGACACATAGGTTAAGGGCACTCACAAATATACGATCTAACTTTTTTGGGTCTTCAAATCAAAGATAATCCTACACCAAGATAAGTGGTTCACCAAAGGCCAAGTTCAATAGAAATTTCCCCATATAATGGGGGCACTCAATGCAATGGGGAGCATTTCTTCCTAAGGGGGGATGAAATATGAGTGGAAATTGGTGGCTATCCACCTTTACCAACAAGTCACCATGGTCAATAATTGTTTTCTAATGTTTTTGGTTTACAAGCCCATGGTGTTGGTAAACCATGGTATCCACCTATGGTATTGAAGAAGTGGAAGAAAACAAAATAAAAATATAATCATACGATTAGCTTTTATATTATTTATGGTATTCACTCATGGTTTTTATAATCCATGGTATCAGACATATGATGCAAGTGCATGATTGTAGGTAAAAAGGAACTGTAAATAATATAAATATGAGCCTTCACTATTGTAAAAGCATGAAATGTTTTCTCATGATGTATTCTAAAAAAAAATTCACCATTTAAAAATAATTAAACTATTTTCATATGACTTTACTCTACATTATTTCTTTTCTGCATGTGTGAATTCTTTTATTCTCAATATTTTGTCTTATTGCTCAAATAATTCAAATCATATCATGACAACCATATTGCTGGAAAACATTCGTATTTCAAAATATCCATCAAACATGTGAAAAATATGGCCTTACTATTAAATTGCACATATACAACAAGTTCCTCCACAACTTAGGAAGATAGAGAACAACATGCAAAATAAAATATGGGAATCTAAGTAGTTTGAGCCTAATGGTGTTAATTCCTATTGGTTTGAGACTAAAACTATATGCAAATTTTACTACACCATCTACATTGTTATTTGGTTCCTTAAATGAATATCTTCAAATGGTAATGTTACAAGTAGTTATCATCTCTCTAGGAAGCAAATGAAGTTTCGAGAAAATCTTCATTTATGTTGATATTGCCATGAGCAATAACAAAATGAGTAGGTTCAAGAGCTTTATCTTTTTCTTCCCTTTTTTCTTTAATTACTTTTATATTCTCCAATGGAATTCTAGATGTCTTTGCACCATGTCCACTCTTGCCACAATGAACATAGTGAATAGGATATCTCTCACCTTGATTATTCCTACCCCCACCTCTGAAATTCTTCTTTCCACATTCTCTCTTACTACCTTCTCTGCTAGAAGAATCATGTGATTGGTTCTTTCCCTTTTTATCAAGGCACATAGTCCCTCTAGTGGGTTGAACTATCTTCTTCAACTTTAAAACACATTACTACACCATCTCCTTGGCATTTTTTTATATCTTGGAATTAGATGGAAGGTATTTCTTCATGATTTTTCTCACATTAGTAATGTATAGGAATAAAACCTATTCCCTCATGGAATCATCTTGGTTATTGTACATGTGAGACCTAGATTCACCTTTTGGCCATAGTTTATTTTCTAGACTATAATGATGCTAAGTGGTTTCAATCCTAAGTTATTGATAGCCACAGTTAGGTCTCAAAGTATTTTATCCACAAACTAAATTGAGAGGATAATTGAGTGCTCCTGGCATATGGGGAATGGGATGAATTTTTTCTTACTTTCTATTGAAGTGGAGATATGCAAGAACTTGTATAAGACACTATGGACTCTATCAAATGAGAAACACTCATCGAGGAAGAAGATGAAAGTATTAGAAATAAAGACCTAAGGTATAGGTTGGCCTTACAATTTTTAAACCCCATGTTTTCAAGCTCAATATGGACATCTTCTAGATGGTAGACTCCCAGTACATTGTCAACTACCACAATGTCTATGACCATGGTGGGAAGATCTAGCTCATGCTAGAATATGTGGAAACAGGATTGCTTGAAAAGTGTAACTTGATGTCCAAGAACTTCCTCGTGGCATGGCTAAGCAAGTGCTTTGTGGTGTCAAATATATCTATTCTCACTAGATTGTGCACAATGACATCAAGTTTCAAATCCTCTACATGACACCAATGAGTAGAGAAAGATCACAAAGTTCAATATGAGTGGGATCTGTTAAAAACACTAGATCCCTACAATTCTTATGTCATGATGTATGCCTTCATAAACCCTAAAAGAATTGATCTCGATAAGGAAGATGGGAGCTATGGTAGGGATATGGGGAAATATTTGAAACCTCATATATGAGCAAGAGGGCACAATACAAAATTCCATGGTAAGATCAAGATCAAGATTGATCATGTCCGCCCACTACCTAACATAATGCAAATACACATGAAAGATAATGAAAGTGATTCTAGAAAAAAGGGAAGCAAATCTTAGAGTTATAAAAAAACCAATCTCTAATACCACTAACAAGCATGTAAGTAACTCCAATATAAATATTTTTAATTAATGTAAATTAATTATAATTATATATATATATAAACCTTTAATTTATTCTCCCATGATAAATATTCTTATCCACCTCTCACTCTTCATATTTATTAAGAATAGTATTTACAATATTTATTAGACACCAAGCCCTTGGATTAAATACCTTGCCTAAGACACTATCTCTAACTCACTTTCTACACTTTCTATTTATTGATGAGAAGCAAGAAAGTTACAAGAAATTTTAGACATATCCGATATAAAAATCTATTATTCCTTTTAATGAGTTAGATCCAAAAGTGGAAAACTAATTGATTAAAGTGTTCTTATTCAAGCCTATTAACTTTCATGAAAGGTTTAAATGTATAGTTCTTTTAAAACCAAATGGACATGAAAAGAAGGATTGGGATTGATTGTTCCAAGAAAGTTAAGTCATAATAAACCATTGGTGCAATAACTAGTTGTTTGTAAGGGAAGCTTGACTTTGGTAAAGTTGGAATTCGAAGCAATCTCAATATTCTCACACTCCTTATAAATCCCAAATTTTTTTTAAGAACCAATAAGGAAAAGTTATTTTAGATTCTAATGGTTAGAAAAGAAGATAACGAAAAACTTTACTAATGAATTCCAAAGGAAAACAAGAATTGAAAAATATTCATTTAGGTAGAAAAGCACGAAATTTAAAATTCTAAAAATGCATTTAAACAAATTATCTTATAAAAGTATCTTAAATCAAGATCATTCATGAATTGGAATAAAATCCAAGGAATAATTTCCATAATATATCAACTTATTGGAAGGAAATGATTCCATCCTTTTTCTTTTATTGGGAATTGATTAGATTAAAGAATAGAAAATTGAGACTTGGAGTTTATTCATTAATAAGATATAAAAATATGGTCATATTTTAGATGAAATGATAGACATGTTAAATGCAAATGGAGTTATAGACTTTTCGCACTTAATTAGGTGGTTAATTAGGTATTAATATTTTCTTGACATTAAGGATGGGTGGCAATAAATCTCTAGAATTGGAGTGTGAACATAAAACACCACAAATATAGATATTTTGTATAAGATTTATTTTAGATTAAAAATGCGCATGATTATTTAGCAGAGTCTATGAAATTATTTTTGGGAGAATTTATTATAAATTTATGGTTTTTTTACCGACACAAAATTTGGAGTGGTGATTGAAATTAGTATCAGCATAGATCTATTTTAAATACAGATCTAATATGAGTTAAGAGGGATCTAGTTTCTTCCTTTGCAATTTTTTTATGAGTAGATATTATTTAAATGTTTTGTATAGTTATTTTTTTTTAGATTTTAAAAAAAAATTATTTTTACCGATATGAGCAAAATTTCAACGTTGATGATGAATGGACAAGGTTACACATCATACTAAGTTGTAAAATAAGCCTATAGGCTCAACGAAAACTACAAACTCCCAAAACTATCACTTTTATATATAAATACTAATAACAAATAAAAAATTGTCCCTACACAAAAAGTATGGCCAAAAGGTAAATTGCTACCAAGTTTATAAAACGTTTTGGGAGGTGAATTAGTGGAGGCATAAGTATATGTATAGAAGCATGGGTGTAAATCGTATTTATGTCGCTAACGGAGAGGGAAGATAAAAGTGAAGCAGTAAAAGCGAAATAAAAGTGTTCGTGATAATGATGATTCCAACCCCTTCAAAAATAAAATTCTTCAAATAGCACTTTATACCTTTCACTCCAGTGGCATTTATCACCCACATTACATGAATTTTATAGTTGTGTGAGTTTCAAATAAAGAATATGGAAACACATAATCACTTTTCTTTACAAAATAAACAAAGAATAACA
Source organism: Pinus tabuliformis (assembly GCA_031772625.1). Lineage (NCBI taxonomy): Eukaryota > Viridiplantae > Streptophyta > Pinopsida > Pinales > Pinaceae > Pinus > Pinus tabuliformis. The sequence goes on along the minus strand of CM062819.1, from coordinate 831,754,814 downwards.
TATTTTCTATGGATTTGTCGAATGATTGGGATACTTCCAGATTGGCACAAAGATTATCCTTCCACGTTGGCAAGATTCCTCGTTATCAACAATATTTTAAGTGAAGTATTCTTCTTCATTGAAGAAGGAATATTAAGGAAATGTGAAGGTCGTTTATTTTTCTTTTTTATTAAGTATAATGATGTTTTAATTGAACTAGGATTTATAATGGTTGGTTGTAATGTATGTATATATGTTTACGTTATATTTGTATTTGTATGATATGGGGTTGATTTCAATTGTTATTATTATAATTTTTAGGTGTATCCACTTCGACTTTTAGGACTAAACATAGGTTTTATGGTGTGGGAAGAGGTAGGAGGGTAATTGAACATATGGCCTTCATTACTCACATAACTTTACGTATCACACACTTGCCAAGTACGCTACCCCATACGCGTGTATTGATTATATTATTGTGAATATTATAGTATAAATATATAATTCTAGCTATATTTTAAGTGAAGTATTCTTCCTTCATTGAAGGAGAAGGAACATTAAGGAAAGATGAAGGTTGCTTATTTTTCTTATGTCTTAAGTATTATGATGTTTCAATTGAAATTCACATTTATAATGGTTTATTGTAATGTATGTATGTATGTATGTGTTAAAGCAATTGATAATTCAGCCATGTTTGTATTTGTATGATCTTGGGTCGATTCCAATCATTACCACTATAACTTCTTGGTGTATCTACCTCGCCCCCTAAGGTTAACACAAGCTTCATAGTGGGGGGCTGGTGCAAGGGAATTGAACATGGGGCCTTCATCACTCACATAACTTCACATATCACATGTTTGCCAAGTGAGCTACCCCCAGAAACATGTAGTGATGATATTATTAAAAACATATATAATTTTATAATTATAAATAAATTTATATATTAATGATTGTTGTTAATATTTATATAAATTGATTTTCATTTATAGTATTTTAAAAAGAATGTTAAGAAATTAATGAGTTTGCTTAATATTTTATTTCATTTTATTTTTATGGCTGAGAAGATTAAAGAGGGGTTTCTTTAAATTTTCATAGCTTTAATAAGTTAATAGTTTATGAATATTGATAGTATTAAAAATATTTTGAAATTAAAATTATATATGGGTATACACATGACATTTGAAGAGGAAGAGTTTTTCATCCTCCAACTTCTTGGTATCATAAAGACAACAATTTTTTTCATACCACAACATTTTGGGAATTGTCGAAGGCCATGTTTCATTATGGAGTGAGTCCTTGTGGGTGTATATGATCTTTTTCCCTTGCATGTATAAGTTTCTCCCTTCTATAGTGTTCTTAGCTTAATCTCTTTATTCTATGGATTTATTTTAAGTTAATTCTACTTTCACAGGGATAGCAATGCGTCCTTCCTACAATGTAGGGTTAGATCCTACCTTCTAGAAACAAGAGGACACTTGAAAGTAGATCATATTTCCTAGGATATAGTTTACTCCACTTGTCTATTATGAGTTATTTTACTCCATTTGGCTAGTAAAATCCAGGTTAACTCCTCATGAAAGTGCACTTGGCTAATTAGGGCATGTCTTCTCATGCATTACATGTAGTTAGTCCTAGTTTAGTTGCATGAATATTGTTTGATTCTTTAAATTGCATGTATTATATTCTTTCATTTTTGGATGAATGTTTTCCTACAAGTTAATGAGAATTACATTGCTCCAATTATTTTTCTTCTCTTCTCTTCTCTTAGATTGTTGATTTTGTTGCTTCTTAATTAGATACGAGATCATCTAAATCCTACGCTCCTAAGAGTTTTTTCTTGATAGCAATGTTGGATTTATTTTTTAAAATAACTATAGCATAAGATACTTTTGATGTTCTAGATCAGGGTTAATGACCTCTTTATAATACCTTAATTTTTTTCTTATCCTCTATTTGTCTATTATACCATAATTTCTCATTAAATTTATATGTGATAATATTTTTAATGGTATTAATATTCTACAAAGTGACCTCCTGCTATATTCTCCAATGGTTTAGCCAAAACTTGACATGTTTATCCCAATCTCTCTTAAGCTACAATTGGTTTTTGCTAGAGTTTGAGGCAATCATAAGAAGCTTTTTATCTTTATATTAGATGTCTTGTTCTTGTACATTATATACCTAGTCATAATTGTGCTCTCAATGAGACAAAGTCTAATGTTTATGAGGAGGATAGGATAGGTGTATTGCTTTAATTGAAAATTATATGTTATAAACCAATTCTAAACTTTCTCAATTTTCCTCTATGATTATCTAGAAATATTGTATATGCAAACTTCACATTCATATAATATAACTAGAGTGATGACAACTTCAAAGAATTTCTACCATTCACTAATATTTTTCTTGATGTTATAGTACCAATTAAGCTTGTGATGAAGGTTTTTTTAGGTAGGTAAGCACCCACGGGGGATTTGAACCAGTGACCTATCGCAAGGAGTGCCTTAACAATGCACCCATTCATCGTCAATCCAAAGCCCCATGGGCAAGCTTGTGATGAAGGTTATATATATATATATATATATATATAAACTAACTTCATTTGTGTTGTTATTGTGATATCTAAAATTAATTTAAATGATATTTTTGGATTTTATTATCATAACCTTTGTTTTGTTGTTGTTTATTGACACACTCTTGTGAGAATGAAAATACTTGAGAATTATTTCTTTCTTCTTGATATTAGAAGGAAACCTCACCATAAGAACAATATCATTAGTGCCAAGTAAAAGGACGATGACTATTCCAGCATGATAAAAAAATTCCAAAACTCAAGCTTTAATGTAACTTCAGAAATTACTCCTCATAAGGAGTTTTCCTAGAGTATCTTAACCCAATGAATTTGTTTCCTTAGGGATGATTTAAAATATACATTTACAATAGAAAAATAGGACAATATTTCACTCCTTTCAAACCTAATAAGGGAGGCAATCCAAGAGAAACCATACCAAATGCGTGCCAAGAAGTTTCAACCTTCCACCACAACATTATCAAGCATTAACTAAATATGAAATGTTCTTTGTGACATCAATAATTATATCAGAAAATGTTCCCTATCTTCTTTAGTATTAATGTTCAAACCTTGACAATTTTAGTATTAACTTATATGAAACTAGCAAGACACACAGGTGTTGGAATTTACCAAATCATGAAGACAATGATAAATAAAAATGAAATATACAATGAGACAATTGTGGACATCTAAAATACTGTGTATTTATGTATAAATACAAAGTACATGTACATATCATAGCCTTGTCCTAAGGCTAGTGCAATCCTATAGCTCTCCAAAAACCTAGCTTGGGAATATGAAAAACCATAACTTCACCAAAGATTTTCCACAGGCCTGTATCAAAACTAGCAAGCCTCCTTGGCTCCAAGAAAGACATCTCCTCTATCCTCCTCCTTGTACAACCTATGGTTTAATCCAAAAATCCTAACTCAAATGTCTTAAAGGGATTAAACCCTAACCATAGTAGTCAAGATGCTCCAAGTTCTCCCCAAAACCCTAGTGCCTCCAAGACAAGAGAGATAAAATACAAATAAGAAGTACAAAGGGATAGAGAGAAATTAGTGCACTCTTCTCCTCACATTCTAATACAAGATATATGAAGTGATGACGTGTTTATGGAAGGAGTCTCTCCTTCCTCTATATATATGAGAGGTGAGGTAGACCAACATTATATATGTGTCCCTAAAAACTTACAAGAAACCTAATACACACACAAATAGGCTTACACATGTGAAGCACTTCACTCCAAGGGTGAAAATATCAAGCCCCAAGGTGATCTCATGCCTAGTCAAAGGTTCCAATGCAAGGGAACACCCTATGAGATGTATTTAATGCTCCTCTTACAAGCCTCTAATGACTCCATTTCTCCTCTTAAGACATGTGCCCCACCAATTCCTCTCCACTTGCATAAACTTTGTCATAACCCAAGTGTCCTAAAGTCAACTCCATGCCTTCATGCAAGCATCCAAGCTTACCCATGTTGTTTAGGACTCCATGCTCTCCTTTAAATCACCAAATTTTCTTCCTCCCATGCAAAGTGACCTCTTGAACAAGAGATTAATCTCCAAGTATACATCATGAAGAATGTCATAGACTATCTAAATATCTCCAAAACATCAAGAAGGAATGAAATGAAAATGGATTCCAACTAAGGTTAAGCAAACACTAAGTAAGCCACCTCTAGTGTGCAAGATGCAAGGGATAATCATACACCATGTAACGTATGCCTCATGAAGTACCCCCATACATGGTGTAAACACTTTTGCCGTAACCTTGAAAGTGAACAAGCGCAACTTCATTCTTTAAAACATGTCTTTAACTTGTTAATATAGATGTAAGAAAGGGTAGATGATAAGGGACAACTTTGCTAACCTCTGTATTAGAATTAATTTATTATAACTAACTCTCAATTTTTCTAACCTTAGCAATAACATTATTATAATTCTTTATCTCAAATCAAAAGGAACCTTTAACTCTTTTAATATATTCCAAAGCTTATTTTAAGCACCATGCCGAAATATTTCCTAAATTGAATGAAGCAACATGGGAGATTGGTTTAATTACATTGAGATTTTTCTTTGAAAATCCAAGAAATAAGTAAATGTTGCATAGTTGAATGATAGTTTCAAAAACTAACTAGACTTTTAGAAACCTTTTCATGACTTTCTAACTATATAATTTATATTTTTTGTAATGATTTCATATAACTTCACTAAAAGTGACTTAATCATGGTCCCATAATTTGATAGATTATTTTTCCCCACTTTTAAAATAGGAAAAATGATACTTTCAAGATATGGTTCATGGAAATCCTACTTCCATAATAAAAATCTTGTAAATGTGAGGGATAAAAACCTGTCCTTCAATTTCTAGAATTTTTGCTTAATATTATTCGCTGTTCTCTATCTTTCCTATTTACAATTAATTTAACTTCAATATTTTTTTTTTCTCCGTGAAAACTAGCTAAGTCATGTATTATATATACAAGTAAAAATTACAAACAGTAAGACATGTCTTCCAGGGCCTGTGGTAGCACCCTGGGAACCTTGACCATAGTTCTAAAAGCTCCCTTGCTGGGGTAGCTTCGCCAAAACCATTCAGACATTGCCATGACATCAAAAGCTCCCACACAGGGGCAGCACCGGATCGACTTTTTGAAACAGTTCCAGACAAGTTCAGACTCCCTGAGGAGCAGCAGAGTGTAGACCCAACACATTCTTGCCCACGCAGGGGCTTACTACCAAAATAGACTGACTCACAGACCAGACAGAAGTGAGCATGACAGAGGCGCTCATATCAGCTATCAACTTAGACCATTTAAAATTAAGACTAGACCAGAGACTAGTCAAAATTACACACGGCGGAGATGTAAGCATCATCTGCCAGCAAGCAAAACGAAATGACAAGAGAAAAATACCCGCGGCTGCGCTAATCCTGGAGACGAGCTGAAGGTGGAAGGAGGGCTGCGAGCTGGGCATCTGCCTCTTCAGCAAGGCTTTTGTCTTCAACCATGTACGCCCAGCCATCACCCTCTGCTCGTCCCTCCCACATCTTCCTCCATATCTCTTCGTCGACGCCTGGAGGGGGTGGCCCCACTGGAGGAAAGGTGTCTTGCGAGCCTTTATCTTCCATGCTTCCAGCTTCAGACGCTGGAGGCACCATAGCTGAGCCCTATTCCGTCGCCTCTTGTTCTCCTCTGTCAATTTCCTTGCCCTTGCCTTCCAGTTGCTTCTCCGGCAAGCTCTGAGGGGGGTCCTCCCCATTGCCTTCCGGAATTTTTGTAAACATGACTGATATGTGGGCACTAAGCCCTGGGTTGTCCTCAGAGCTTTGCAGCGTGAATACCACAGAGCCGAATGAGGGAAGCTCCGGTTTTCCTTCATTAGGACTCCCCACCTCCAAGAAATGTCTAATGGGGAGCGGGGTAGCCCTGGCTCTCCTATGACAATAACAGCAGCAGCAGTGGTGATGCTCATCTGCTGCAGGGGCTCTTGAGGAGGAACCTCTCGCTGGACCTCTCCTGCATGACTGTCGTTCTCGAATTTTGACCATGGTGAGTCTGATTCTTCTTCTGTATGCTTGCGGGTGAGTTTGGAATCGATGGCAGAACCAATTGCTCTCCAAATCTCTCTCTGGTACCCAATCTTCACTCTGAAATCCTCCCCTTGGTAGCAGATTAAACCATTTCCAGAACTGTCGTTGCAATTGTGCCAATTGCCTACGTCTGCTAGACCAGCAACCAGAGTGGCAATAGCCACGGGTATCCAAGCCTCCGGGTGATAGAGACTGCCATCGCCGAGGCCCTCTGTGTTTCCGCCTCTTCCAGCTCTTCTCAGACAATAATTCCTTGCCCGATCCATCGTGCCTGTAAAACGCTACCTCATTCCCTCGATGCAGGCGCACATTAACTTCCTTCTGCATTTCCATCTACCATGCTTCCTCGCCATTAAATGCATTAACGCAGCAGGGGCTTCATTTATCAGCTGACGGCCTTCTCCTGGTGGCCGTGGTGTTAACACGGGGCAGCCCATGCGTGGCATGTGGCTCGCCCGTCCTTCCCAGTCCGCCACCCGCATCCGGGGAATTTAACTTCAATATTTATAATAACTTTTAAAATAAAATAAAAATAATCTTTATAATATAAATGTAAATATTGTTATATATATATATTTTGAATATTATAAATGTAAATATTGTTTTATATATATATATATATATTTATTTATTGATTGATATTCAAATTTTAATTATTTATTTGAGTTTGAATAATTAATTAATGACCATAATGATGTTCAATATCTCTTTGGATAAAAAAAATGATCGGATAACTAACCTAATTAAATAAATGTAATTCACAACACCATCTCTATATGTGACCGTGGTGGAAACGAAAACACAAAGGTCATTATAGATTTCTCTGGAAATTAGTCTCTTAAAATAGGATGTCTAGAAATTAATTTCTTAAGATAGGAGGTCTCGAAATGAATTCACATTTGTGTTATAATGTTAAGTGTGTAGTATGTATTTTTGGTATCACAAACATTATATAATATTAGCCCATTTATGATGAAGGTCATGTGCATTCATTCTAATTTTAAAAATATTTATTTTATTATTTAATTTTATGATATTCAAAAAATAATTTTGATAAATCAAAATAAAGTTTATATAATTTTTGGAAAGCTTTAATATTTTTTTCAGTGATAATTTCATTTTGATTCTCAAATTTATCTCTAAAATAAAATTTTATATTATTAATATTATTAAATTTATTTATTTATTTATTTATTTGTAATTATAGTTAAATCAAACTTTTAATCTCTAACCCAACATCTTTTAAACTCATACTAGGAACTACTCACACTATAAGCAAAATAAAGTCACTATTCTTGCTCAACTTAATTATGACTAATTAGATCATATTTTGACTTGGGTACTATAGTTTTTATGTCTATGCATTCTTCATCTACTTCTTCTTGCATAGGATTTTGAAATCTCTAATGAAACTATACTTTTCTTTTTCTCATTCTATCTTGATAAACGAGATTACTTTCTCTTCTAGATATCAGTTATACAATTTATGACTTATTATGATTTTTTTTAATGATTTTTAATTATAATAAATTACTAGCATAGATCCATTTTAAATACGGATCTAACATGAGTGGAAAGAGATCAAATTTCTTCATGTGCAAACTTTTTTAGGGTGCATAGTATAATATGTTATTTTTCATTGCTTAAATTGTATTTTTAATGCTAAATAGAGTATATATAGGACCAAATAAATATTTTAATCATAAACACTATATATATATATATATATATATATATATATATATATATATATACAAAGTTGATATGGACATAAATTAGTTAACATAGATCTTCAAATGGTTTATTTATCTCTTGTTGAATATTTTGAAAAGTATAAGATTTAAGCATTTGATTCACACATTTTTTTTTACTTCTAATTATTTTACAGCATATTCATTTTTTTAATTATAGTTAACATTATTTTTCTATTTAGAACATACTTTTTAATATTATTTTTTATTTTAGGGCATGAAGGGACAGACAAATTTACACATCCCCTCATACTGGGCTGTAGAATGAGCCTATTGGCTCAATAAATGAAGGTTTCCTCCATTATAATTCCCCTTAAGGCTTTTCAATTATAATAAATTATAAATGAAAGTTTCCTCATTTAGCATGATTGATTCTTGTTTACATCACCTATTTCAAATGGAAGGGTTGGGTTGTTTACATCACCTGTTTCAAATGGAAAGGTTAGGTTGTTTGTTGATGTTATAGGATTTGATTTTAGATTGACTTTTTGAGAATTTATCTAATAAAAATCTACATTTAGATTAATTGTTTTTATATTTAGATGCCTTAACTTTTTTGGTTTTTTTATCTTTAGATGCCTTAACTTTTTTTTTATAGATATCCTTTACATGATTTGTGTAAAAGCTTATTTTTCATAATTCAATTCTTCAATTCATTATAAATCACTTTTTTTATAACTATATTATTTAGAAAAAATAAACTAAATCAAATTCTATACCAATCCAAAAAAAAATAATCAATTCATTATAAATTCAACATAAAATAAAATTGTAAATTTATTCTCTAAATATCTTTGATTTTCTAATAAATAAATAATAAACACAACTCAAAAACAATGGGTTTTAATAATCTTACCATAATTTGGTTACTGTAGCATTCTATTAATATTAAAATTAAAATTTTATAACTATATTAACAACCCAATTCTATTTCAAAATAATATCATTTTCTTCAAATAGTTCTTTAAGTTTAAAATAATAATAATAATAATAACATTTAAAATAAAAATATTTCTTATATTTTAAAACATAATTTAAAAAATACATAATTACTCTAACACATTAAATCTACATATCAAAACAACTATTCTACTATTAAAAATAAAAAATTAATATAAATATAAATAATTAAAATGTTAAAATATTAAACTAAGTTTATAAACACCAAATAAATTAAACACATATTTTCTAAATTATATTTCATTTAAACAATATTACTACCTTTTAACAAATTATTAAGTAATATAAATCTATTTTAAATAGAAATCAAGTTAGTATAAAAACTCCATCCACCCCAAACATTTCTACAAAATTTAAATTCACATTAAAGTTTTTTCTATATAATACTTAATAATGTTTATATCTAAATGATAAATATTAATACAACTATATAAATTAATTTATATATATAGAGAGAGCATGATACAATTATATAAATTAATTTATATATATATAGAGAGCATGATACTAGAATTTTGTATAATAAAATTTACATATTTTATCTCTTTTTAGATTTGAAGTTATATATAAATGTTTTTGATCATTATTTATAAATATTTAAATAAATATAATTTAAAAAAAAATTAAAGAATATATATAATATTGTTTTTTTGAAAAGAAGTAAGCAATTTTTATTAGGTAATAAAAGAGCTTACATCTATAGATGTTTGAACATCCTTGTGGCATATAGCCTTATTAAGGTTTTTTTATATGTTTATACAAAAAAACATGTTCAAAGTTAAATAGCTTCCATGAGTCAAGAAAATAGCTACATGATATCATGATCATACAAAAAAAGAGTCGAAATCAAAGTTGTCTCAAATATATCGGTTCTCAAAAGACATGTTGATTGCATATAGAATAAAATCACCAACATATATGTACATATAGTTGTCCTAGGATCAATGCAAAGTAAAACCATCAAAACATATGTCCTGCCAAAGAGAGTATTCCCATATTTCTTTGTTAAAATTAGAAGTGAACTCCCTCAAAAAGTTCCAAAAATATATATATTTCCTACATATTGGGCCCCAAGAATCAGTCATACCGAAAACGAAATTTTGTTCTAAGATGTTATTTAATCTCAGTGATTGAGTATGTGCCTCTATCCATATCCAATCCATTTTTCAAGAGCCGATCTAGGCTTCTTCATTCTTGTGCCTGTAGATGTGATTGTAAGAAATATGTGAGAAATTTAAGAGTTTTTTTATTTATATTTTCCATGAGAGGCAACAGAGCGAAATTCTTGAGCACTGCTTTCTTTTGCATTCATTTAATGACCACTTGGGAATTTCCATATATATATATATATATATATATATATATATATATATATAGATATATATATATATATATATATATATATATATATATATATATATATATATATATTAATATTAAGAGATTTGACATTCTTGAATATTGCAAGTAGGATGGTGATGTAGAGAACAAAAATTTTCGCATGATTGTTCGTGGTTGGACAATGTTTGTAGAGAAAGATAGAGAATGAGAATCAAAGAGTCTAAAGAGGGAGAGCCTTGTGCATCATTGATCTAGGTGGATATCGGTGGCCACCCACCTATTCCATTGGCTTACATCATAATTTCCTATTTTGGTAGTTTTTAGGTCCGGAACTTCCAAAGTTGTTTTGAGGCCCTAAATAGTGATTTATGGGGAAATGGGATGATGACAGTAATATATGGACATCAATAGTTGGAATTTGTACCCATCAGATATACTTTTCCAATGAGCTATCATGCACACCATACAAAGATCATATGCCAAAGTTACAACCTTGGGAAGTTGATGTCCTAACTTACCCCATCGAGGCCCATAAGCCTTTGGTGCTTCATCTATTATGGTTAGGATTTTGGATTTTTAGGGTTTCTCATTGTTTATTCATGATAAAAAGGCCTTAGAGCCTCATTGTCACATAGTTTAAGAAGGCCTGTAGTCGTCACATCTCTTCTCAGAGAGAAGTTACAACTCTTCGAGCTAGTTTGCTTTTATTCTACATGTAAATATTTTCGACATTTTTAATTTATTAATTGAAGTCAAGTTTTTCTATATCTTTATGTTATGGATTTGTGTCTATATTTCATTTCATTCCCTTCATACATTCAAATCATGCACCATCAAATAATTCCCAGGGGGAGTCCCTTTGAATGGAAATAGGGCCAGGAGAGGAAAAATAGTTGGCATATGAAGTTGAGAGGTGATAAGAGAGAAGATCCAAACACTAAGAGGAGACTTTATATGCATTAGGGGGTCTATTTTCAAATATAACAATGTTTCTTTCAAGCCAAATTCCCTAGCTAACACGCAAACGAAGACCTTTGAGGTTATCTAATGGATGGTTAGAGAGGCAAGGTTTTAGGCACTGTGAGATATTCTCATCAGCCTAATCCAAACCTTGGGGTCATGAGCAACTTAAATCCGTCCAAACATTATTGTAAAGGGACAATTTATAAATATGGGAGTAATATATTCTACATTAAACTTATAGAGTAAACAGGTATTGGGACCTTGGAAAGACCCTTTTTGTAGCATGTACTAGGTGGGAAATTTCCCTTTTAGCATAAGCCACATAAATGGTTTTGATTGCGGAGGACAACATGATTTCCAAATAATGTTCCCCCGCTGTGGAGGTTTTTCAACTTCTGGAAGTATAGATAAGTAACTATTTTTGGGGCATATCTCCCATGAGGATTTTTGTCCATATGAGTTGGCCTTCGTTGTTAGAAATGGTAACACTTGCAAATTTGAGAACCTTTACACAAATTTCCCATATAAATTCATCATTTTCATTTGAGTTAGAGATCTAGGGATGACATTGATGATTGACCTAGAGATACATGAGCTAAAGAGAACTTAATTTTGTTAGGAAAGAGTCATATTAGAGAGTCAAGAACATGATACAGTGTAGACAGTCAATCCAAGAGTCCCTTTCGATTAGAACGTTTTGTCCAATCCCCACCTTCCAACACAGGTGATCATCAAAAATGTAAAAATCCTTGAGGATGGCTTTCCAAACAATAAATGAATTCCAAAGATATTTTTTAGGTGTGTGAATCCAATCCAAGGTGGATAGGGGTAAAATATATTTTTGGGTCATGATATGCACCCAGAGCCTAACCCCTTGAATGAGGCGCCAAACACCTTTTGCTACCAATGCTTGTGTGAATTTTGAGAGTATTTTATCTCCCATGCACAAGAGGATTTCAGAAGAGCAATAGAGTTCCAGGTAGTGAGAGAAAATTTTTGTTTTCCCTCCTTCCTATACCAGAGAAAACGAGTAGAGATATGTTGTACCTTATTCAATATCCCCTTAGGAATCTAGGCTAGAGAATCCCAGTATACCAGGATGGTTTCAATTACAACTTTGCATAAAACAAGTCGCCCAACTCTAGAGATCCATATATTACTCCAAAGACTGGTTCTTTTTTTATTTTTTTCTAGAAGCCATATCTAGTCATGCTTGAGATAATTGCAAGGCTTGAGTATGAAACCAATATATTTAAAACCTTGTCCAATATTTCTTAATGTGGCTGCTAGAATGTTTTCAATGGAGGAAATTTAATTGTCTGGAATAACTCAATTTTTCATGGAATACCATTTATTTTCATCCTTGTTTCCTAACTGAATAGATCCAAAAGAGTCTTTAGATGTCTGATGTGAGGTGTTTGCCCATTTGAAAAGATTAGGATATCACTGGTAAAGAGAAGATGTGAGAGGAAATAGTTTTGAGACATAAAGACACCTCTAAAACCACCATTTATAATAGCTTATGATATCATATTGTTGAGACCCTTGGCAACAAGAAGAAAGAGGAGAGGAGAGAGTGGGCATCCCCTATGAAGGCCCTACTTAGTGTTGAAAAAGGGAGAGGCTTCCTCATTGATTAAAATGAAAAAATAAGGGGTAGAGATACAATTCATAATCCACGAGATACACTTAGTGGGAGAAGCCTAGATGGATTAAGAGAATGCAGAAATATAGCCAATTTACTTTGTCAAACGCTTTTAATAGATCAACCTTAAGGACTAGTGCCCTTTATTTAAGGGAATAGATAGAGTGTAGGGCCTCCTACACCAGTCTAATTGCTTCATGGATTTTCCTATCATTTAAAAATCCAAACTACTTATGTGATATGTGAAGACATAGGATATTCTTAAGTCGCATGGCTATAATTTTGGAAATGATCTTATCGATAGTGTTACAGAGGAAGATGGGTCGAAACTGATCAAAAGAAGTTGGGTTATCAAATTTAGGGATAAGAGCTAGAAAAGTGGAATTGAGATGAGCCAAAATCTAACCAAAGGACCTAGAGTATTCAATAATAGATAGTAGATTGTCTTCAGTGAATTCCATTCATTTTATACAGAAGTCAATTGGGAGCCCATTAGGGCCTGGACTCTTTTCCTTTTGAAAACTAAGAAGGGAATTTTCCAGCTCATTCTTTGTGATCTCAAACATAAGCACTTCATTATCCTCATCTTCTACAAATCTTGGGAATATTTTAGCAATTGAGAGGATTTATTATATAGTGACCCTTTATTCATGCTTGAAAATTCTTTTGATTTATGAGTAACCTTCCCTCACGATGCCCGAGAAGGAGTAGGCAAAGGTTCCAAATGGGCCAACTATTCTCCATATAGGATTTATGGTCTTCCTATGATTTTCCACCCTATGGAAATATTTTGTGTTATCGTCACCAACTTTGAGTTAGAGGGCATGACTTTTAAGTTTCCATTCCTTTTCTTGTTCAAGTAGAATCTCCTATATAGTTTTCTCCAATGTTGATATTTTTCCATGGATATCATCAAGGATATCCACAAAGGATAATTGATTCCACAAATGTTGCAGCTAGGATTCAGTATTAGCCAAAAGTTTTGTAGTCTCCTCTCTTTTATTTTTGGCCCATTCACAGATAAGTTTTATGGATTTGTTTAGGTTTCTTTTAAAATCAAGGAAGGGGGATATCAAGGAGTCAAGGGAGAATCTTGACTAGATTTCTTTTAGGAGAAAAATCAAGGAAGGGTCATCCAACCAAGAGGAGTTCATTGTTAAGGGGTTAGGAATCTTGGTAGGGAATGGTTCTAGTTCAATGAGCATAGGAACATGATCTAAATTACTCCCAGAGATGATCATTATCTAATTTTGAGGTTGGTATTGAGGAGGCTATCTGAAATATGGAAATGGTCCAAGAATTTAGTGATTATGGCTATTCCTAGTTTATTATATGACTAGGTTGGTAGAATTTTTATAGGGAGAATATCATAGAGATTCAAGTTATCCAGGAGAGAAACTAAAAAATCCAATAAGGGCTTGTGTCTATTCAAGGGCTAAAATTTTGAATACCCTAAAGTGAAATGAGATCACCACCAAGAAGGACTTTGTCAATTTTGAATATTTGCAAGTGATAAAGAAAGGTCTAGAATTTTTGTCTTTCCACATATTGTCCATGGACATTGATGAAGTAAAAGGACATATCAAGTTCAGAAGAGGTGATATCAAGGGCCAGTAATGAGATTGAGGACTAGGCTATTTTAAGATGCATGAGTTTCAAATTCCAAACTGTGACAAGTCCTCGTGATTTTCATCAATGTTGATTTCATAAATTTCCAATCAGAGAGGACATATTTTAAGGTACAAGGAGAATATATTTTAGGGTACAAATAGCTTTATCATTGACCAACATAGTCTCTTCAAGGAAGATGACATGGGGTAAGAGTTTTCATGAAGCCTTCTAAGGGCTAACTTCTTATATGGGTTGGCTAAACCCAAGAAATTTAGAGAGAGGACCTTCATGTAGAGCTCTAAGAAGGGCCTGAAGCTCTAAGTACCCTTAGGATGGAAGATTATTTCCTAGTGTGTATCTCATAACTAGATTGATATTGAGCCTTGGAGGGAAAGGATTTGAATTCTCTGATAGAAGAGATGAATGGGGGATCTTCAAAAAGGCCTAACCCTCCACCACGATTAGATGGGGGAGAAAGATATTCCATAGGGGGAGGGGAGGGGGAATGTCTAGATGAACAAAGATTGTAGCAATGGGGGGAGAGGCGAAGGCATAGGGGTTGATAATTGGGAGGGTGGTATCGAAGGGAGAGACCCCCGATTTGAGATGTGGGGGAGGGAAGGGATTGTAGAAGGGAGGTAGAAAAGTGGGGGAGGGGGAATGGGGCACATGATCCCAGAGAGGGACTTGAGGTGACATAAAAATAACAAACAATGAGGATGTAGAAAAATAAGCATCATAGATACAAATTTGTTCATCACATAGAGATAAAAATCTTGGAGAGTAGCATGGTTTGTACCTGTAGTAGGATGTTCCACTATAGGAGGGGGTGAGCCTCTTGTCCTTTCATATCACTACGATTACATAGCCAAAAGGGTTTAATAAATTTCGGTTGTTCGGCTACATAAAATTTGATAACGGGAAATAATTATTAAGTTTTGGCTATAGATGACATTATGTGAGGAACAATTCAATTATTTGAACCACGTCATTTTCCACCTTCATTTATATTAGGTGGAGTTATGCATAGTCTTTCATAATGTGGGTTCCCATGGATTTTTGCCCCTATCACACAAATTAGGTCACCTCCATCATAAAGGAAAAACATCTTCAATTGTGATATCGATAGGTTTATTGCAAATGCCTTCTTCGGTCGTAGGCTTATTGCAAATGCCTTTTTCAGTAGCCAAAGAGTCATATATTAAACCCATTAATTATATTTATATTGTGATTTAATTTATATAAAGTCAAGATTTTTCTTTTTAGAAATCATATAGAATAAAATTTTGTCGATGTGTTTTGAAATAGTTAGTGTGTTTCATCATCACGACCAAATGAAGATGAAGATCATGGCACATGCTTAAATAGAGGGCGATGTAGAGACCAAATCGAAAAACATAAACATTAATAAGAAACAAACCATCAAAGTCAAACAAAGACAGGGAATAAAGTAAAAAATTAGGAGTCAAGACCTGATTAATGAGTTAAGATCCTATAACAAAAATAATAATTAATGGAGACTAAAATCAAACCATAACAATAAAAGAGGGAGGGTAAAAAAATTTAAGGATGGGAAAACTGATCAAAAGAATATTAACATTAAATGCAAATACCTATATAGAAATAAAAACAAAATAATTCATAAATAGAAATAACAAACCCTAAAAAACAAAACAATGCGCAAAATAATTCGCAAATAAAATTGATTGGAAAAAAGTTATATTTTATCTATTATATTTTTGGAAGTTTTTTCAACATATTTTTTAGTCTAATTTGTTTAGAATTTGTTAGGGATTTGTTGGAATCACATGTTTTAGCTGTGCAATCTCCACAATCCAAGTGCTCGAGGGTTTTTTTAGGGTGTTGAATCGATATATGGAATTAAAAAATGATTTTAAACAACAAAGATGACAATTTCACTAAAACAAAAATCATTGGATTCAAGCTAAAAACTCCAAAACTTATAATTTTTAGACAATGCTAGATAAAAATATAAATAGAAATATATAGAAATATTGTATAAAATATATTAATATAATAAAATATAAATTTTACTAATGAATGAAATAAAAGAAATTGTAAAATGTAAAGTAATACAAATTAATGAAAATGGTGATAGTTCATCTCTTAAGAGAGATGTGCCACTTTCATTCATTTGTAAGAAGAAATTATAAAAAGTTAACGATGTCATTTAATTATGATGCTCTAAGTTGCAAAAAACTTAAAAATAAAAGGCCTCGACGCTAGTAATGATGTGGCAAAAAGAAATATGGGCCCTGTAGAGGCAAGTTGATATGTCAAATTCTTAAGCCATCAACTTTTGCATACAAACTCCATTTAAGGAATTTCTTAGACTAATACAAAGATTAATACATTCTCTATGTGTTTGGGAAGCCACAATCTTTCATTTTGTGACTTGTGTCAATTGCTAAAAATGCAAGGTAAATGACTAAAAATACATTAAAAGTCCAATACTTGAAAATTTGTAGTAAAACTACAAAGATGTGAAACCATTTTGAGCCAATGGAATAGGTGGGTAGCTACCAACATCCACTAAGATCATTTCTTCATTGATTCACTCTTATGCATATGTATTAGTGTCCTCTCCCTCATTCAATAGAAAATTAGCCTTAACATGTATATGTCAATTGCATCATCATCTTCCTATAATCCAAATGTAATCATTGGTATTTAGGACATATATATATTCAAGTTAAAACACATGTATCTTTCACCTCAACCTCCTTTAGTTAGGCCAACTTTTACACCTCAATATCGAGGCACACAACCCTTATCATGGCATTTAAGTGCTAGTTCCTAGATGTAATGTACATGTACACACACTTAATAGATTACACACACCCACCTTTAGCATATTTCATTGCACATTTAGTAGGCTATGTACAAACTTAATAAGTCATGTGCACAATCAATGGGCCCCAAACATACTCAATATGTCGTGAACATGTTGAACATATCATGCACCTAAACCTAAGAATGTTAAATGACTCTATGGCCATTATAACATTTTTGTGTCAACAACAACATGGACTTACAACCAATAAGGAAAATAGCCATCAATAGTTAAATAACTAAATCACCATCCAACAATGGCAATAATAAAATAACCACTTCCCAATGGCATGCCAACTTTCCACATACTACTTTGGAAATGGAACATGTAACTATGATTTTGTAATAAATCTTAGTAGCAAATTCTTGTAACATCACATGTAGAATTTAAATAGAATGTTGAGTGGCCTCAAGGTTTCGTTGCCTTTTGATTTGAGTTTTCTTTGTAATTTGATATCTTTATTATTTTCATTATTGCAAGTTTTTTGTATTTGGCAATATTTGGCTTTCTTTTTAATCCTTGGCATTGAACATTTTGTATTTTGGACATACATCGCTACATTTAACACTTATACCAAAATAGTCACAACCCTACATTCAACTTAACTTCGATTTTGATTTTGAAATTAGAACATCCCATCCTTTTCTTAAGAAGGAAGGAGAATATTAATATGGAATCCATATATGACAACATCATTCTCCCCTTTGCATTACCAAGAAGTAAGAATTGGGAATATCTCTAGGAAGGAGGAATTAAATGAGCGCATCCCTTGGCCAATAAAAGGAGAGTATCCCTAAAAACAATCTTCCATTTCTTAGCAAATAAGGAAGGAGATAATTAATGTGGGATGTGTATATGATGACATCACCCTCTCATCCTTGGATAAGAAGGAAGGAGAGGGGTATATCATATGAAGGACCTTTTCTATCTTATCCAATTTCTTAACTAAGAAGGAATAAGAGTATTTATGTGGGACATGCATATTGCATCGTTTCCCTTCTATCACTTGGCCATGAAGGATGGAATAAAGGAGTGTATCTGTAGGGATAAGGAGATGAGAGTATCCCATGACCAAAGAAAAGAGAGTATCCCTTCTATAAGAAGGAATTAGAGGAGAGTGCTCATGTCAAGGACCCCCCATTTTGGTGAAGAAGAACAAGATTATTAATGTGAGACATGTATATTACATCATTGTTTCCCCATCAATTATGTAAGAAGGAAGGAGATCTAGATTAGAAATGAAAGAACATACAATATTATAGAATAACATAAATTCAAAATTGAAGCACAACATTACAATGAAACAAAATCATATTAATGAATAACTTTGTGAAAATAACTGCAATTGACATCACAATATAAATGGCTATAATAATGGAAGTAGTTTATCTTTGAGAAAATGTGTGATAACTATTCTCTTGCACAAAAATTCGATAAAAAAAGGCTAAAACTTCCTTTTATAATAATATGAAAAAAACATAAGAATAAAAAAATATAAAATTAATCATAATATTATCATGATTAACATTGAGTGGAATCATGTGTCGGATGAGACTAAGTTGTTTTAGAGGAAGGGAGCTTGGTTAAGATCGTAATGTTTCACTAAATTCTCAAATTTGGGTATTTTTTAGCTCACTGGAAAGTAAACTAGAATAATGAGATGGGTCCCTATGGTTTGGGTGTAACTTATGTTAGCGAATTATATATTACAGAGTAATGGAACACATAAGATATTGTAGAAATATAAACACAGAAAATGCATAAAACAAGAGAGACACAGATATATGTGGTTCACCCAGTTTGGGCTACATCCATAGAGAAACAACAAGTCCTTCTTTTTATATTATCTAGCAAACTGAAGAGATACAACCTACAATAGATCTGTTGTAATTCCCTCTTCGCTCTCAATCTCCTCTCTCTTCCTCACTCAGAATACAGATATACATAGATGCAATACAATTCCCTCATATATAGCGAGGGGTTGCCTTCTAGGGCAAAAAACCGTAAATTAAACATAACTTCTACCATCAAATCTCTGCCTAATGAACAACCCAAATTGACTATTAAATTACAACATTTTACAAGGAAATTTTACATCTATTCTTAGCTTCAGGGGCGCTGCCCCTAATCCCCCTACTGGGGGGTGCTCCCAAAGGTCGCATCCGCCCCCCCTAGACCCCCCCTGCAGCAAATATTTTACTGGTGGCGTTGCGGCCCCATTATGAACTGGGTTCCAATGCGGCGATACCTTTGAATATAGAAGATAATTAGACTCCACACCCAACAAATTATACTCCCCAAGACACATGGGAAAGCCTTCAAATCGTGCCAAAAAATTGTAACTCAAAATTTCCAAAATTAGAATGATTTTTGAGATAGCCCTAGATGGTCACCTAAAAAAAAGGATAGAGAGGAGATTTTCCACAAGATGGGTGAGATGGTTATATCTGTTGGCTAAAGAAAATGATAGTTTTATTTATCTTTGAAAAGTGAAGGAGAGGAAAATACCCCTGATAGCTTTAAAAAGGGAAGGAGTGGAGAATACACCCAATAATTAAGACCTCGCATCCTATTGGGCTATCATTTTTTTCATGAATAAACCCTTCACATGTCAATCCAATTCGTAAACTTGTGAATTGCAAGCACAATATATGCAAGAAATAAGATATAAACTATCCTACATATTAATAAAGCAAAGTAATCATTCTTTAAATCTATTTCGAGAAATAAATTCTTACTTACTCACAAACCATTGTTAAGTTCGATTAACAATTTAAAATTTTCCTATTTTGAGTCCTATGAATTAAATATGAAATGACTAAATATCATGTGCACAAGATACGACTGAATGCTAATAAACACACACTATATCTAATGACCAATTTCTAGTTTGTCTTAAATTCCCTTGCAAAATCCAGGGTGTAATCTTTCACTCTATTAGATAGTGTTCATGCAATCAATAGAAGGTTGGATTAAAGGATCAAAGGATTCTAGTGTTGGTGATTAACAACATATAACCATGTTTTGAAAACAGAGTATTGAAATTATGAGACAAAGTATCTGTGCTAAGACTATTAAATGGTGCTTGAGTAGAGTATTAACCCAAGTATAAATACTACGAGTAAATTCAACATTAATCAAGGACTATTAGCTATATTGAGACACCTCCAATATCATTCAAAATAAAAATGAAACCTAGATGTAAAAACCACAAGAAAATCAATGTGAATCAAATGTTAGTCACTTAGAGTATTAAAAGTATTAAGTAGAGTAGCTATTGTCAAATAACAAAAGGTAAAACTTTGATATGGAAATGAAACCGATGCTAACAAAATTTCAAATTTAAGGTGTAAAAGGGATGATAAAATCGATGCTAATCAAATATGCAAATAGTTGAAATACCAATAAAATCGATATTGTTCCTCTTGTAAAAACTCAAAGCATACTCATCATTTTTAAACATTATATACTTGTGGAAAAGGTAATCAACCTTGAATTCAAAGGTTAGTGAACTTCATAAACAAAATGAATTAATCCCAATGAGAGGACAAAGTGTTACACAACACAGAATTCAATATGATATGTAATCGACTTCAAATCTAAGTATATGCTTCAATGTTATTCACATGTGAAATTACACAGCTCCACTCTATTAAACATTGTCATACATAATTACAAGCATAGCATGCCATGGCATAGATAAATGTAATGTGGCCCTACAGTAAAAGAACACAAGTGTTATATCAAAGCCTATCAACATATACTCTATTAATCCAATATACATAGTAGTCATACTATCCAAGTGAGGGTCCCTTTCCATTGGGTAGCATGCCAGTTAACTTCAATCACAAAAAATGAATCACGATAGAACCATAGAACTAAAGCCATATTTTTGTTAATGGAAACTTGCTACACTAAGCATGTCAATGCATAATGCATAGAGATAGAATTGTGCAAAGTTTGCAAGGGAGTTATAAACATTATCTAGATATCATCTTCCGCCCCACCCCCGCCTTCATACTATTTCCTTGTCCTATTTGTCTACATTGAACACAATAAGTTCTCATCTAGAGAGAATGTTTAGACAAATAAGAGAGGTTCCATGTTTCAGGAAACAAAGCCACTTGAAATAGTCAAAATATCAAGGAACAAATCTTATTGTGCTCTGTATTATATGCGAGGATGGACATAGGAATGCATGAATGGACATATCTCATTGAATACACTATTCACATGACCTCGATGAGGTTTAGTTGGCCAAAAGGGTTATCCTTATTACCGATATGTGTACCAGGAAACTGACCATAGTTGAATTGATCCTGGATTCACTTGGAGAAGTTTGGGTGCACATCAAAGGAGCTACATCACATTGGCAACTGGATATCCAATACCGATGTGGTGGATTCTTGGTTGGGTGTTGTGTATATGTTTAACGATGATCCTAGGTACTAGAAGCCTTCTAATGGTACTCGAAATAGACTTAACATTCTACCATTGGTAACATTTCCTCAAAACAAAATAAAATCTAGTAAAATCTTGGGAATTTAATAAAATAAGCAACCATTACCTCTTTACGCTTGTTAGGGGTACTCAGGCTCAGAAACATAGGGCCTTATGGAAAAATGGACACAAGAAAGTAAGATAATAATGGAAAAATAGGATTGATAGTGATGTCAATCTGCGAGACCAAAATCTCCCCCAAACCTATTTTCTTGCATGTCCTCATGCAAGGAAGATACAAAATTGAGCTTTGACAAACTTATTATCATCCCACAAATTACAAAGTAATCCCTGTCACATTCTCTATTTGTCTCTTTTGCAATGATGATTGAATAGAGTCTAGGAGTTTCTTGTGTAGTCTCTTATTCTATAGATGTACTTCTTTAATCTCCTCCTGAAATATTTAGCTTTTTTCCCTCGACTTCTCATTTTCTTTTTGCACATACCAGTTTAATGATATGAGTTCCATGATCTCTTCTTTCTAACTTTTAGTTTTTTTGTTTCTCCTCTTAAAATTTTTAGCCAATGCATTGGTTGAAACACGTTGAAACATTGATTCATCAGGAAAGGGTTAGGTTCAAATTGTTTACTATGTTCATTAACAACTGACTGGGTGGGATAACATTGTTTGATTCCTCCTTTGACTAGTGAAACAGGGGTAACTTACTTTGGTGATATTGAAGGCTTTGCCTTCTATTTTTTCTTAACCCTGAAGAAGTCTTATGGGGTTTGACCATCGTCTCTATAACCATTGAGATAAAGACGAATTTGTCTTATTATTTGTGTTGTAGGAATAGGCAGTGGAAACATATTCATCTTAGTAGTCTATTGCTTTACCATATTCTAGGGGACTAGTCAAGTGGGTGGCCTAGCCACTGGAACATTTTTCTTTGAAACATCCTCTTATATTTTCCTTGGTTTTCATTGAGTCAGGTTGGGGGAATCAACTTCGGTTTGAGTAGGGTTTTCACCATTATTCCCATCATTATGCCCCTATTATGGTAAATCCTTTGTTGTGATCTCTTGAGGTTATAATTTAAACTTGTTTTAAATCAAGAAATTTTTCGAGAAGTCTTTTTTATCCTTCAATATCTCCATAATTATCACTTTTATAAGGCCATGGTAGAGCAAAATTTAAAAGGGATTTTCTTATTCCTTCGAACTTGACTGGCCATTTTTCCTAAACTCTTACATAAATAATATGGAAAATTTAGTTGTTCCCCATATTGAAAATGTAGCAAAATTTGAATATGATACTAAAGGGGGACGGCATATCGACCTTTGTAGGTCAAATTTGTTTGCACGATCAACAAAGGCTTTAGCCATTCCTTCTTAAGCCAAGCTTAGGGCACTCCTTTTTCCCAATCTTCATTTTGATGTGTTGGCTTCAAGAACATATTGAAACTACCATGATATAAGGGTTTGTGTTTTAACCATTTTTCACCTATCCTTGCAAGGGTAGTTACATAAGGCATAGTTTCTTCTAATAATCTCATCACTAAAATACCTATGTGAGCAATGTGCCTATCAAAGCCTTGAGAAAATCAAAGCATAACTTGGTCATCATATCCCCGAAGTGTAGCAAGGAACCCTTTTCATTCTATGGTTTTAAACATCTAACCACATGCATTATAGTAAAGAAGGGATTCAAGGGATTTCATGGTTGGCTTATGACGATCAACCACCATCTTCCATTACTAGTGCTAAACAAATAGAGTCATTTTGTTTAACAAACCAATATTTCTTCAGATTGGTAACCTTACTATTTTAATTTTAGAACTCTTATTAGTAACCCTCACTGTTGTAATTTGGAAACATTTCTATTTCAATTGAAGTCACAATTGGTTGAGTCAGGAAAAATTAAAGTATGAAAAGATGCCTCATTTCTAATAGGGTCAGTTATTGTTTCATGAAACTCTAGTCACCCAATTGATAGATTGATGACACATAGAGTCATGGGGAATGATAAAAGGTTAAGTCACATACATACTATAGGTAAAAATTATGCCAATGCGTCGAGTATTCTGGTAACCCATCACATGATAATCAACTTGAGAGTGTTATCAGTATGAGAGATGGAGTGTTATAATAGGAATTATTGGATATGAGTGAAATAAGGTCAAACACTTAGTATGATATGATGAACAGCATAACACCTAATAATATAACTATGAAATAAGAGTATGGAAAAATATATATCGTAGTCATATGCCTTTAAGTTTAGACAAATAATTCAAAATGAGGACTGGGTAGGGATATACATCAAGGAATTAGAGGTAGGGTATTGAATAACAATCTTTAAGAAAGTTGCATATATAAACAGAAATTCCTTCATCTTTAATAGATAAAAAATGGATCTAAAGACACATTTACCTTAAGAATGGATTAGTCACCAATACCTTGTTGAATCTCATCTTCATACTGAAATTCTAAATTAAAATTGATGAAAACTATTCTAATAGGCAAGAAAATTATCTTCAGGTATCTGAAGATTTCTATGAGTATTTTTTACCACTATAACATGCTAAACCTAAATTGAGGACTCAAGAATAGGGACCCAATACTGAAAATTATTTTGTCATGATTGTTTAATAATCACTCTACCCCTATTATTTGCAAAATTGAAAAGGTTGTAACTATTTTTTAGTGCTCCGTAAATTCAAAACTATTGTCAAAACTAGACCCACGGTAAAACTCTCAACCATGTGAATGGATGTGATAAAGTCGAACATGGAAAGAGACCATTGGATTATTAAGAATTAAAATATGTGGTTAACCAATGCAAGACAACTCACAATTAATGCTAATGAGTGTTAAGGTACCCTAGTACATCTTGATAGAGACGAATGAAGGTCTTGAAGTTGAGTCACCTGTAAGATCTAATAATCAGGGGAGAATGATGTCTTCCCACTATCATCAATGAGAGAACCTACCATTGATGCATGTAAGCCTCAACGTACTAAAAGAATCATCTATTCTTGAACCTAGATATTTTGATGAGATTGATGGGTCAACACTCATTAGCATGAAGGCCTTAATACACCCAACATTAGCTAACACAAGTACAAATGAAAATTTGAAAGATTTTGAGAGGATCAACAACATGATGCAAATATTATTGAGGAATTTGCTAGCCAGTAACTTGATTTTCAAGCAAAGTCCTTGTCTAACTATGCTAGGATCTTTGTTTTCATAGTTAGACTTATTTTTATCTTTACTATTTTATTTATTTATTCTCGTACTCTATCCTACTTTACTTGAAAAATGAATCATTTTCTTAAGTGTAGGCATATTTCCCGTGAAGCCATGTGCACAACAATATTGCAAATGAATTGATATTCAAATTTGAAAGATATGCTTTGTTGAATTCCAAAGTATGAGTAACCACCTGCTCTAATTGATATGGTTCCAAGAGATGTTGGATGATAGAAGAATCCCGTGTGTTGACAATTTTTTGGAACCAAGATTCAACGTGAAATATATATCCTTGGTTTTCTCATTCACTAACAATTGTTGGAACTTCCTCCTTTATCTTTCCATGGATATATTCTAAGGCTTGTTGATTTCTCTCTTAAATACGTAATGGATATGATGATAAGCATGCAATAAATTATTCGATCTCAGATTCCAATACTTGCTCTCCATTAATGGTTTCTTCTATAGTTTGGCAATAATGATCAAGGAAAATTCCTAGGTCTTCTCTTTGATGTTGTTCATAAGCTTCTAGATTTGCTTCTTGATGTTGTTCTTGAGTCCCTTTCTCTTCTCTTCCTCCTTGAGATGTAGATATATTTATGATTGCAATCAGGGATTGTCCCACCTAAGATGTAGATAGATCTTTGATTTTGATTAGGATTTTCTCCATCCGAGAGGTTCATTTAACTACCATTTCTTTCTTTGCTAAAAAGGTCTCCTACTAGCTTGTAAGTCCTATTAGTACATGGATTAGTGCATGGGGATATTTTACAATCCCAAAACAAAAACCTTAAAGAAATAAATGAAAACTTGCACACAAGACAAACTTTAAAAAAAAGATTATAAATATAAAAATCAACCACGCACTTGAATGTCCTCATGCTACTGAGAGCTTGTTGTAACCAAATTACCTATTCATCATGAGTTAATCTCTTATTTCCATGAATAAATACACACTTGCATGAAGGAAACACACTTTGCAAAAAAGAAACAAAAAATCTTCAGAGCAACCCCACTATAGTGGTTGCACAGGTTCTTACCTCTCACCTTAGCATTTTCTCCTCCCTTAAATTGTGTAATTTATAAATCAAAAGAAAGGAAACTTAACAAAAAAATCATACTCTTTTACCATTTACCTTTTAATAGCTCCCTAGCAATGGAACCAAAAATGTTGGGCTATTTTATTGTCACAAATAAATATTCCACGTGTCAATTTGGGTTATAAACTTTTGACTTGTAGGCACAGTATGTGCTAAAAATGAGATATAAAAAATTCTATTTAATCATAAAGGAAAGGAATCATTCTTCAATCTATTTTGAGAAAGAAATTTTAACTTACTCACAAACTAATGCTAATTTTGATTAACAACTTAAAAGCTTCCCATTTCAAGTCTTATGAATGAAATCTAAAACAACTAAATATCTTGTGCATAAGAGAAGACTGAATGTTGTAAACACACACTAGATCTAAAGACCAATTGCTAGTCCTTGTCTTAAATCCCCTTGGAAAACCCTAGGTGCAATATTTACTCTGTGAGACAACGTTCATGCAATTAATAGTAGGTTGGATTAAAGGATTAGAGGATTCTAGTAATTGTGCTTAACCACACAAAAACAAGTGCTAGAAATGCAAAACAAAGCATTGAAATTATGAGACAGAGTATCTATGCTAAGACTATCAAATGGTGATTGAGTAGAGTATCAACCCAAGGATAAAAACATAGTAAATTCAACATCAATCCAAGAATGTTTAGCTATACTGAGAGAATTTAAATATAATTCAAAAGAAAAATCAAACTCAAATACACATATCATAAGCAAATCAATATGAATCAAATGTTAGTCACTCGAAGTATTAAAAGTTCTAAGCAAAGTAGTTGTGCTCAAATAGAAAAAGGTCGAATTCTGATATGGAAACTAAATCGATGCTAACAAAAGGCCAAACTCAGGTGTAAAAAGTATGAGAAGATCGATGTTGATCAAATATGTAATCCTAGTAAAATTGATACTATTCCTCTTGTAAAAACTCAGAGCATACTTGTCATTTCGAAACACTATATACCTGTGGCAAACATAATTGACCTTGACTTCAAAGGTTAGTGAACCTCATTTGAATCTCATAATAAATCAAAATGAATTGAACCCAATGAAAGGGAAAAGTGTTACACAACACAAAATTCAATATGATATGTAATTAGTTTCATATATGAGTATATGCTTCAATGGTGTTCACATGTGAAATTACACAACTCCACTATGTTAAACACTTGCATAATTAACACACTCTTGTGCACAACTACGCTATGCTTTTTCATAGTTTGGAAGTGATTATTTAAAAATTCGAGAGGGATTTGTTAAAGTTATAAATTTGAGTTGTGAAATATGCATGATCCAAGTGCTCCATGGGATTTTCAGCATGATGGATTTATTTATACATTCAAAAACACATTTTAAATAATAGAAAATCACAATTTTGCCCAAACTTATATCACTAAAATCAAGAAAAAATGTCGAAACATAAAATAGTTCAATTGCGCAAATAATAAAACCATCAGTTGTGTTATGAATAGGTATGAGCAACACTAGCTTCAATTGCTTGTTGAACTCACAATATCAAGAAATGAAAAGCAAAACCATGTCCATAATATGTATTAATGTATTGCTTCATAAGGAAAAAATTGTCATATTACAATCTACCAACTAAAAGAAGAGATGGAAATAAATTATCGATAGATGAGGAAAACTTTCCCAACCCCAAATTGCTAGTCGCCGCCAGATTTTTATCAACAAGGATCCCAATATCATAGATATGGCCATTCCTTTTTTTTTTTGGTAGGTAAGCACCCACGGGGGATTTGAACCAGTGACCTATCACAAGGAGTGCCTTAATAGTGCACGCATTCACCATCAATCCAAAGCCCCGTGGGCTAAAGGTGAGCAGGCTTGGCCAAGGCAAGTCACTCCTCACAACTAGTCAATGCCCTCGCTCAGGTTTGAGCACAAGACCTCACCATCTTTACGAGTTCGACTTTACCAACCAGCCACCTCCGCCGACCTTAGATATGGCCATTCTTCTTACTATGTAATCATATTTCAATTACAAAATACTTTGACAATTTTGTAATTATCAAGGCTTGTAAATATTTTCAACTTAAAATCCTCAAATTGAAGGATTGATATTTTTCAAGTTTATAGTGATTCATATGCATACGATCTTCAAGGGCACATACCAAGGGGTGTCCCATTGTCTTTTCTTCAATGATCAACTTGAAAATTTATAGGCAACGAGTGAGGCCAATCCATCCATGAATTCCTACTAAGGTGAAAACATTAAGAAATCTTACCTCCCTACAACTACATTAGCAACTACATCAATACAGGATAATCCCATATCTTCCCTGACTAAGGCACTCCATTTGTTACAGACAATAGTTATTATAACCAACTAGTATTAGGGTGAGGAATTCTTCAAATTGATCGAGAGCTTGCGAGAGAAAACTCAATGAATGTCATGGCAAAAAAATTGTCTTTGATATATCTGAGTTTGACAAGAGGCTTGTCAAGGCCATGCTAAGAATCGGTGCCATCTACATATTGACAGGAAATAATGGTGATTTTCAATATCGATTTAGAGTTACAAGTACCCCAAATTGATTGAGAACACTAAATGAGCTCCTAATGATATGATCAAACAAAAACTAATTATAAGTATATTAGACTAGATATCATCATGGAATGGATGTCTAAAATAATATGTGTCCTTTTATGATCCAGTAATAATGGAAGAGACAACATAGGCATTTGGTTTTATTTTTTTAGAGGATTTTTCCTCCTCTTTTCTATGATTTGGTATAACTTATACTTTACTTAAAATTAGTAGTCCACTCATCAATTCATTAAATATGATGTTAATGGAAATAAAATTGTTCTTTAATTTGAATCACTTTGAGATTGTTTTTTTTACAGTGTTCAATCAATTATAAAATGATCCCCTAAAATTGTTAGGTTGAGTTTGACTTGGGAATGAGTCGAAGAGTTTTAAGTTTATAAGCATGGGTTTCAAGTTCATGGTTTTTGTGGTCCATGATATACTTATTATAGTATTTAATGTAATGAATCCTATAAATAAACTTAGAATCCTTCATTGTAAGGTTTAAAAAATGAGCAAGTGTTGGGCTCACTTGGCCATAATCTTAGACAAATTGTATTGAAGGGTATCAACGATTTAGAATTGGTTTTCCCCTAGGATTTTTCCAAGAAAGTTTTGTATTGTTGTTTTTATGTTATAATTAATTATATGCGTATTTCTCACATGCTTATTCCTAACATGTGGTATTAGAGCCATAATTGTGAGCTATTGCATGAGACTATCATGAAAATGGTTAGGTGGAATGAATTGAGTGTGGATGGATCCATTGGTGTGATGGGTCAGAAGCTTGAGAAGAAATAGATGGTCAAACCCATTAACATATTCATGGAGTACATATAGTTATATGTACATGGGAAGATGGCTATGAATTGAGGTAAAAGTGACAGAAAGATGAGAAAATTTTAACATTTTTAAGTTCATAGATATCAATTTAAAACAAACTTGGAGATGATTTTTTATTAAAATTGCATGTAAATGGCCATATGATTGTAAGACCTAGTTAGGTATGCATACCCATGGTAAATTCTAGGGGGCGGATGTGACTTTTCTAGATTGGACTTGAAGAACTTTCCTAGGTTGAGTTTAAAGGGGGGGATTTTTAAA
Organism: Pinus tabuliformis; assembly: GCA_031772625.1. Taxonomy (NCBI): domain Eukaryota; kingdom Viridiplantae; phylum Streptophyta; class Pinopsida; order Pinales; family Pinaceae; genus Pinus; species Pinus tabuliformis. Next base: position 831,725,096 of record CM062819.1, on the reverse strand, counting down.
TAAACTAGAGTTGGTCATGAAGTCAAAGTTCCAACGTCTATAGTATGTGGTTTTCAAGTACACAGTATTGGTGTCAACCCCTGGTATTGAATGTAATGGAGCCTATAAATAGGATTAGAATCCTCTGTTTTAAGGTGCTAAGAAGTGATTTGGTTTAAGGCTCACTTCATCAACACTTAGTGATGTTTATTACAACGATAATTGTAATATTCATAATAGAAAAATAACAAAGTGTGTAGTTATTAGCAAATGCAATAAAATCTACAATAATGAAACTGACTCATAAAATTGAGCCATAAAATGAGCCATTTAATAAATTTAAGCCCTTTTGTTTAGTGTTTATGTAGAAAATAAAATTAATTAAATAAGAAGTTTACAAGATGCAACTTTGTCTCATATGTGGATAGGTTTTTGCTATTAAACATGAAGTGGTTACACTATGGTCTTGGTAAAAGAAACTTATGCTATATAGTAACAATATTAAGATAGTCTAGGATGGTAGGTGTAGGAGGGGTTATCATGTGTTCCAAAGAAATAATTGAAACATAATTTTCTTTGGGTCTTAGTATTTCATCTAGTAATCAAGTAGAAACATATGTTTTATTTCAATGATTGAGGATAGAAAATCATTCTTGTATCTAATCATTGATAGTGGTGGGAGATTCAAATACTATAATGGGTAAGATGGTATTGAATATTTCCCCATTTGATAATCTATTAGCTTCAATGTTAAATCAAGTAAAACAAGAAGCTCTTAAATTCATCAACATTAAGTTCATGTGCTTTGAGAGTATAATAATTTTGTGGATGGATTTTCTCATCAAGTTACATCCCTGAAAGAGGTGGTTGTTAATGTAAATGTTGATGTTTTAAATCAACCCATACCTTAATTATTTTAATATGAAGAGTGAGGTAAAAATAGGAATTTAAGGCATCACATGGTAGACAACACGGTTGCCTAGTTGTATAGTAGGGTGAGTAATGAAAAGAGACTAGAGACCTCTCTTCGAATGCATAGGCTCTCAACTTTGCACAAAGTCAAACCCATTAAAGGATATTTCTCCCTTCAAGGTGTGATTATGGCTCCTTGGTATGAAAATTGAAGTGGAAACCATAGTTATTATGTTTTTGTGGTAGTTTGGAAAATCTTGTTTGTTTGATTAGGGTGGAGTGTATGTTTTTAATCTCTTTAAGGATTGCAAGTGAGCCCCATTCTCCGCCTTCTTCCAAACTAGGAAGACTTGTATTTGTATCAGATTGCTTAAGAAACCTCTCTAGGTATTCCATTTGTGCCATCATTTTTTCTCTTGGGGGATTTTCAATCCTTTATTTGATTTCTGTTTGAAATTCCAAAGGAATTTTTTGCTAGGTGGAAACATAGACATTATAGTGCATGGAACTACTCAACTTTGGGTCTCCCAAGATTGGAATGTTCTAACCTTTTCAACTTAGGGGGAAATTCAAGCTTTGGCTTTGGGAGCTCTTTTTGTAATTCCATCTCTCCTCTAGGTGTAATTTTGTTTTTTCTATTTTTCTATTCAAACTTGTTCAAGTTGATTTCATTAGGGTTTGAAGGTGAAGCAAATCATCTAGATAGATGGTAGCACATAGAATTTATAGGTGATTTTGAGCCTTGATTATAATTGAATTTTAATTGAATTAGGTGTTGCAGGAGATGATACATGTCGTAAGGAATTAGGAGGAGTATATATGCTAAGAAAAATTCAATATTCATAGCTACAATAAAAATGAGTGAAAATCAACACTAGGTCATCACCTGGAAAGCAACAATATGGACATACTTGTTTAACATAAGTGGTAAATAGTTGGTATGGAGGAAAAATGAAAAATACTTAGGAATACAATAATTAATTTTAGTAAAGGGGATTAATCTTGGGCATCAAATCTAGTGCAATTAGCTAATTCAAACTTTGAAGTGTTGAAGGAAGAAGAGATGGTGTACCAACTAGCTAAAGTCATGGAAATCATAATTCTAGACTCAAACATAATGGAAGTAGAAATGGAAGAAGCGACCAATCATTATAAATTCTTCAAAATTTTATGTTTTATAAATTCATTAGAATTTTAATTTATTATGTTAAACCTATACCACAAAAAAATTAAAAAGTTTTGTCAACATATCTAAATAAGCTTTATTATAATTACAATTTTTGTTAATGCAAAATCCCTTGATAACAATTTATTTAACAACCAATTTTGATTTTCTTAACACTGGTGAGTAGATATTTTTATAAAATATGCGCTTGGAACACAACACAAATTGGGAGATTTACATCAGATTCTAGGATCATATTCTTTGATAGAATAAGACAAATTGAGAGTTTCTACATCACTAACACCCTAGCTATTTTCTACATACATCTTGCTAGTGAATTGGAAACTATAGAGCCTACAAAATTGACCACATAGTAGAACAATTATACAAAATTTTGTCATTCCCCAAATGAGGAGTCAACTAAAATAGCTTATGCCTGATATGCACTTGCATTTCCATCTGAAGTATGATGTCTTGAGGTTGGACTTACTAAAGAGAGGTTCTCCAATTGGTTGTGAAGGGCATCTATTTCATCAGTTTGATGATTAATTTGAAGTTGGAAGTCCTGCATTCTTTCATATTGTTTTGAAACCATGAAGGAAAGTTGGAGGAGCAGCTGCAAAAGAGAATGAAAATCCATGTTTTCATTGATAGGAAGGTGTGGGAATAGGGGGAATTTTGAGAATCCCTCTCCTCCATTTGCACGTCCAGTATTGTCCATCACGACCTGTAGAACTGGCTCTCTCTAATTCCAACCACTATCACTAGCCAAGACGGTCTCAAATTCTGAATTGCATGGCAAACATAATAGGAATTGAAAACTAAACGCTGCAAGGAAATACCAAGTACTGAAAAAGATTATATGAAAAGAACTACAAAGAAGGAAAGATATTGAATTCCCCTCGGGGGGCAAGGAGATTGACACAATCTAACTACTTTGTGGAGCCACAAGCTATTGATTTGCATTGTACTTGAATAATCATGTCCTTGGTCATTTTCCTTTGCGATTTTCTAAATTTTGCGCATAAACAATTATTTTTTCCTTTTCTTTCCAGGACCCTGATGAGAGAGCTCGGCTGCAAGAGACAAATTTGAGGAGTCATCCTTAGCCAAGTTAGGCCTCGGTGCTAGTCTCTCACCTAGTGCTTGTAGACTCAAAGGGATTTCCCAAACATTGAAGAGGTGGATCCAAATATCACACTATCTCGAAGACCACCGAATTCCTTTAAATAAATAATAACCTGATCTTATTCATTACTCTCCATGAAATAAAATATTGAGCTTTGTACCTCTCGCACAAACACCATCCTTCATTCTTGTGTGAGCGATGGAGCTATCAATTCAAATTGTTGGAGATTGTAATGCACACATGGGATTTTACGAGACAGATCTTGCCATGCAATCTCACCCTGATTGATGTATAAGGAGGCGTGTGGCCGACATGTTAGCTCCATTCCACTACCTAAGAGATTATACCATCAGTGATAATGAATAACTCACATATCATTGATTGAACCAGGGTGACATTGATGCATAGGAGGAGGACTATCAAATCAATATTTTCCTTCTTGATTCTAATATTTTTATGGATTGTGTACATATAGACCCTTATCATTTTCATTATTAATTCATTGGATGGTTTTCCATCCTTCTTGCCCATTGATGTTTGTTTGTCCCTTCCTCAAATTGCATGCTTGATTGGCTTGTTTGTGAGCTTCAAAGTTTTTGGCTCCTAAGAAGCTTTTCTATTGAAAGGAACCCAAGAAACTCATGATTCTTCAAAGGAGAAGATTTAGATTATTACTCTTGGGAGTTGTACCCTTCTACAAGAATTGAATTGTTATGAGGGAGTCCCCAACAATTATAGTCCTGGAGATTCCTTTTTCCTTGGTGAGATGGAAACCTAGAAAGACCCTGTACATCTCTGCCATGTTTTTTGTTTCGTTGTGAAGACCCTAGGTGTGCTCAATTTCTTGTTGTGAGATCCCAAGGGATCTCTCCCCCTCCTGTTGCCCCTACAACCAATTTTTATTTTAATAAAACACTCCTTACAACTTAATTTTGTGACGAGACATAAATAATTATAGTCTATAGTTAATGAATTACCAACACCTCAATTTATAAGCTTATTATTAGTTTTATTTTGTTCCATAATCTCCTTGAATGTATGCTTAAGCTAAAGGCATGTAGTACTTTCAATTTGTTTGTGTATAATTTGATAGTGTTTATGCACATATATCTCTCATACCTACACACACAAATGTAGGATCATTACAATTGCATAAGCTAACAATAATTGATTTACTTAAGAAATGCCCGATCTATCAATGGTAGATCTATATTAACCTTAGATCTATTAAGTGTTGAAAGAGTTCAAATAATTTTTAGGTACATTGAATTTAGATGGGGAAGATAACAACTATTCCTCCCAAACTTCTTTTTATAATATATACATAATTGACATTGAAATATTTTTTTAAAACTTTTTTTCTCTCTATATATCAAATTAATTTCTCTCTCTCTCTATATATATAGACAAAGAGAAATATTGATTTTTTTAATTACTATTTTTTAAATTCCACAAGTCAACTCCATCTATGATATTAAGAAAAATATCTATATCTATGATATTGAAATATTTTATTTATAATACCCATTGAAATCTCTCTCTCTCTCTCTCTCTCTCTATATATATATATATATATATATATATACATATATAAAGTTAAGATTGAAATATAATAATTGATATGGATATTCAAATATTTTATTTAAGGATCACATATAGATATATGTGTAGTTGATATTGAAATATATTTTAAATACATGTTTTAAATATATTTGAGCTCTATTTTAAGAAAGAGAACTACTTCATACTAGTTTTCAATATAACACTAACTAAATATTATTTCATATTAGTTATCAATATGACACTAACCAAATATTATTTCATACTAGTTATCAATATAACACTAACCAAATATTATTGAATTTTGTTAGTTTGGAAGAGATGTTGTAATGTAAACGTAAACATTTTGTCTTAGTGAAATAAAAATAAATAAGATAAAATAAAATAAAATAACTAAATCAATGATTTACTGTTTATCGTTTTTGGGCTCCACGTTTGGACAACCCATGGTTTTGCCCAATTTATTTGTTATGATGAAGCTTATTTAAAGGCTCAAGGAAATCATTATGGAATGCATCCATCTTAATGTGGAACTTTGATCCCTTCATGGCTTGGTAGATTTAAATTTAATGAATATTTTATTTTTATTTTTAAAGGAAGATGTGCCAACTCCAAATTGAGGATGGAATGAGTTACAATACCTCTCATAAGGTATATTAGGCTAAATATTTAATTTTTATTATAAAATGCAATATATAAATTTAAGAGATTTAGGGATTAAACTTCCAATCACTTGGATACACAAGGACTTGCCAACATGCCTTTAACCAATTATACTACCACCCATAAACATAAATTTAGTAAATTAATTTAATAATTAAAAACATTTTGTTTTAAAATATTATTTAATATTATTTTGTTTTTAATAAATTAAAAATTTTAATATTTGAAAAACAATTATTTTTGAAAATATGAATTCTTAAATTTTTTATTAAAACTTTATTAATTCAAAATAAATAAAAGTTAATTTAAGATAAGTCACATTTAATATATTATTTTTAATTAATTAATTTAATATAAATAAAGTTTAGTGTATTATTTTTAATTATGTAATTACCAATATTTTATTATTGGTGGCTATTTTAATTATTAAGTTGAGATTAATTCTACTATTGTTTTAAAAGAAAAGTTCTCATATATATTAATGATTTGCAAAATGTAAATTAATAATATCAATGTTAATATGCTAATCTCATATTTCATTAGCCCTAATTTAATAATACTTAACCTTTAATTCATTAATTTCTTAATTTATTCATCTTATTTAACCATGAAATCATTAAATCCCTAGTCTTTAATACACTACATGATGCAACACCTATTAAGTCCAATCCATTATTATGAACCTATTAATATCTAATCCATTACTTATTAAATTAATAACCCAACATAACTCCAATCACTAATCTACTAAACCCCTTCACCATTAACCCACCAACCAACATACTCTCTAACCATTGATCCATTAACCAACAATTCCTCTAATTATTGATGAAACAACTCAATCACCCCTTAACTACCCACTTATTATAATTGACTATGGTTGATTAAAACTATTGATCCACTAACCAACAATACAATTCCTCTAATCATCGATCAACTAACTCAATCACCCCTTAACTACCCACGTATTATAATTGACTATAGTTAATTATAGTTAATCATGGTAGATTATAATCCAATATAGTTATTTATAATTTTAATTCTACCAACCCACTCATACATAACCCATAAATCTTTAAATCATTGCTCATTACATGTGGTTATTAGCATAGCTCATTAAATGTGTTTAATTGGTGAAGTTTAACTTATAGACAAAATAGTCTTTTTCATTGGAATCGAACAATATAATTTCAAGCAAAATTGTGATTTTATGACACTTTTTTAATATATAAATTATCTGTTATTTTTAATTATTTTCAAGTTTTCATTACGAATTTATGTCAGTTCAAATGTTCTAAGTATTTGTTCTTTTTCTAATATATTTTCGAACAAATTTTATTTAAAATTTGTTGTTTGCTAAAAATTATTGACAAATTTATCTTAGTTCAAATGTTTTAAGTTTTTGTCATTTTTCTAATATATTTTCCAATAAATTTTGTTGAAAATTTGTTCTTGTTAAAATTTATCGGAATAATTTTGACTTGTTAAATCTATATAAACTACACATGGTCAAATATAATAAATTCTAAATATTAAATTTAAATAAATAAACTATTTGAAGATTTTTAAAAACTTTAAATCTATTTATACATTTTAAATAATAAATAAACCAAAAAAAACTGTATCCACAAATTCTAATAAATAAATAAAAATTAATAAAACAATTAAACACTGAAATGTATATAAACCACAAATTCCAATAAAAAGGAAAACATCTTAAAACAATTAAACATCCCCATCCATAAAATAATTAGACTTCAGCATGTATACAAACTATGACTATACCAAAGAATATAGTCCATATTTAAAAATAATAATATCCGCAAATACTGTGGTAAAGTCTACAGAAATATTAGATCCAAAATTATTCCTCCTCTATAGTGTAGGACATTTATTATTTTATCATACTATAAAAATATTAGATCCATAAATATTCGAGATCTAATAATTCTGTTATATTTAAATAAATATATTATTTAAATAAGTATATTATTTACTGGCAAGTCTCAAGGGTTAGCTTAGTTGATCAAAAACCGTGCCTCCTCATGGGAGGTATCACAGGGTTGATTCTGCTGGAAGCCTTTGGGGTTAGGTCTTGCTAATAAGTTGAGGGGCGATAGTTCAGATTTTTCGGTTTACGTAGCGACCACTCATTGACTAGAGTGTTAGTGAACCATACTAAAAAATATATATATTATTTACTGGTGGATTTAAACAAATATTTTATCTAACTCAACTATATTTTATTTAAACAAGTACTCTATCTAGTCTAACTACACTCGCTAACTAGGGTGTTAGTGAAGCCTAACTACACTCACTGACCATGGTGTTAGTGAACCACACTAAAAAAATAAAAGTATATTATTCACCGGTGGATTTAAACAAATATTTTATCTAAGTCAACTATATATTATTTAAACAAGTACTTTATCTAGTCTAGCTACATTATTTAGCCATAGTCTAACTAGTGAGAGGAATTGCCCCGGAAAGTTATGGAAATTCCGGTCATATTTAGAGAAAATCCGACAAAGCTTTTTATAAATCCAAGTTATAATGGTTAAACTTCAAAATTTAAGTGTCCTAGATAATTTTGTATTTCCATAATCAAAAACAAGATTCAAACAGTATCTCAGTAAAAAAAAATTGATTTTTTTTACTGAATTCCGGCCACTTTTAACGGTTGAACCATTCCTCACCATCATGAGAGGACTCCATATCCTATTATTTATTTAAACGAATACCTTATCTAAAACCAGACGACATTAATGGGTATTATTTAAACGAATACCTTATCTAAAACCAGAGTACATTAATGGGCGGACCACATTAATGGGCTGGGCCTATTAAATATTGGTTCATATTTTCAATATGGAACATTGAAAGCGCTGGGGCTGAACATCCCGAAAACGTTTACGGGTTGGAAAAAGGAATCGTTTGACTGTGTATAGTTCACTGAACAAAAAACTAAACTGCACGAAAACCTTGGCTCTTAGTGTTTGTATGATCGAAGTGGGTGTCCCGCAAAAGTAACCATTAACCGACCGTCGGTTGTGTTTTTTCGACAAAGACAAGCACAAAGAATCTCCACCCAAGGCAAGTAGCCTCGCCACAGTATTGCTCTTAAATTTAATACCCTCCACTATATTAACCAATTGATTTTTGTTTTTAATTTGATCCTATTATATCAAGCTTTCGCGGCCGAGATCAAATGTTGAAACGGGAGGCGGCAGCTGCTATTTTCGTTCTGTTTCTGCTCGCACCACTGCTTTCTGGTAATCCCCTGCTCCTCTGTTCCCTATGTTTCAGTTAAATCGACAAATGGCGATATATTAATAGGGGAAATTTGGATGTGTATTGCAGGTTGTGGCGCGACCGTTTTCACACTGGTTAACAAATGCCGAGAGACTGTGTGGCCCGGAATTCTTCCCCCTATCCCCAACCAAGAAGCGGGTTTCGTTCTCCAGTCGGGGAAGTCGCAGACATTGAAAACTTCGGCCTGGTCCGGCAGAATCTGGGGACGAAGCGGCTGCAATTTCGACAGCTCCGGCGCCGGCTCTTGCGAAACAGGGGACTGTGGGAAAGTCCTCAATTGCAACGGCGCCGGCGGGGAGCCACCGGTTTCGCTGGCGGAATTCACACTGGACGGTAGCAGCAACCACGACTTCTACGACGTCTCGCTCGTTGACGGCTACAACCTACCGCTCGACATAACGCCTTCGACTACCACTGGTTCTGCGGCTTCGAATTCCAGTAGCACTACAAATTGCCGCAGGGTGGGTTGTGACAGTGACCTGCGCGACAGCTGCCCCAGCGCGCTGGCGGTGCGAGCCGGTGGCCACGTGGTGGCATGCAAGAGCGCCTGCGATGCCTTCAATACGTCTGAGTATTGCTGTACCGGCCAGCATGCCAACCCCAACACCTGCCAGCCGAGTCAGTACTCGGTGGTTTTCAAGAAAGCCTGTCCGACTGCTTATAGTTATGCCTACGATGACCGGACCAGCACTTTCACATGTACATCATCCTCCACTGATTACACCATCACCTTCTGCCCCGGCTCCTCCTCTTCTTCTTCTTCCTCCTCCTCCTCCTCTTCTTCCTCCGCCTCCGCCTCCGCTTCGCCCTCCACCGTCTCCTCCTTTGGGTAAGCACCGATCAAAAACAAATTTAATGAATTAGATTTATATTTTCTATTTTCATTTTTCATTTTTTTCATTATTATTATAATTTTTTCTTTCTATAAAATATGTGGATATTATTGATCTCATTATAAAATATGTGGATATTATTGATCTCATTAATTATAATATAAAGAAAAACAATTAAATTCATAACAGTAAATAATTAGAGTTTAATCTAAACGAGTTAAGGGAAAAAACGATATAAATGAATTTCCAAAAAGTTACGTTATATCTAATCCCAATTCTTATCTCTTTGCAGGTTAAAACTACGGAAGCAAGCTTGCACACTTCATTTATTCGAGTTATTTATCTTTATGAATATTTTTATGCTTTTGTAAATAGTTATTTACTTTAATGTATTTTTTTTAAGACGTTTATTTCCTTTGGTGCTTTTGTAATGATCAACCATGGAATAAAACTTGATTGATGTGTTTTTGGTAATGATGAATCATGGAATCATGGTAAATGTGTGATTTTAAATAATTAATCATGGAATGAAACTTGATGTGTCTGTTCAGCATCTAAGAGTACAAGCATATACATTTACAACACTTATAATACATATTAAAATTGTAAAAATAAATAAAAATTATATATATATATATATATATATATATATATATATATAGGTGTAAGTTTAATTTATTGATAAAATAATTTTTTTCATGATCATGTTTTAAGTTAGTTTTAATCAAAATTCGAAATAGATTTTTAAAAAATTTGAGCTTAATTTTAGTTTAAATTATTTAATCTAAATAATTATGGTGCTCCAAGGGTTTTCAAAGTGCTGGATACATTAATGCATTTAAAAATGTATTTTAAACAACAAAATTTGAAATTGTATTGTCATATTTTAGTAAATTATGAAGAAAAGAACAATTTCGTACTACACTTATATATAAATTACTATATATATATATATATATATACATATATAGTTATTTTATAAATTCATTTTAATTTTGGTTTTATTATATATTGTGAATAGTTAAGTCTTTGGAGTGGATTTTTTTTTAAATACTATCTATATATATGTGTCTCTATTATTTCTTGAATTGCAAGCCTCTTTTATATATATATGTGTGTGTGTCAATCCAATAATGACATGATGCATGATGTTCTTTTGTACTCCATTGAGAATCTTAATTATGTTGACTATATACTTTTTTCTTGATTCTTGGGAATAGCTAGAAGAGGGAAATTCCAAAAAAAAAAAAAAAACTACACCTTAATTATAGAATATTTCTTTCATTCTTTTTATATTAAAGTTGATATTGAAATATTTTTGATCTCAAACATTGAAATAAACATTTTATATATAGTTGACATTTGAAGTTAGTAATTTATGTTAGTAGGGTGATATGCGTGTTTATTTTGGAATAGGGTTTCCAGAATTATAGTTTAATTATCAATAATTATGAGGGATTGTATTTATAGTTAACATTGGAAGTTAATAATTTATGTTAATAGTGTAATAGGAGTGTCTATTTTAGAATAGGATTTCTAGAATTATAATTTAATTATCAATAATTATGAGGGATTTAACCTCCATGAAACATTCTAAAATATTCTTAGTAGTATTCATAAGTCAAAGGTTGATATTTATCTCAACAGTGGTTATGTCTTTTCTTCCCCTTTAATTAAATTGATTAATTTAAAAAATGTCATATGAAGATGAGTTATGACTTTTTGGGTGTGGTATTAATAATCCATGATATTGACCCATAGTATTACAACAAAACCTATTTATAGGTTAAGAACCTCCACGATAAAGTGGGGGTGAATCTATATGCTTGTTACATGTTTAATGTATGTATGCTTAACTCATATATTATTTCTTTTTAGGATAGTAATAAAAATAAATAAAAGTAAAGTTATAATTTAGTTAATTACCCTAATAGGGTGTCTAGTTTGGAACAAAACTTTTAGATTTTCAATTTAATTATCAATAATTATTAGGCGGGTATGGATTTAACCTCCATGGAATATTCTATAATATTTATAGTAGTATACACAAATTAAATGTTGAGATTTAGTTCCAAAGCAGTCATGCTTATTCTAATTAAATGGATTAATTAAAAACTATGTCGTATGAACAAGTGTCATATGAGTGAATTATGATTTTTTAAGGTATGTGGTGTTGATAATCCATGGTATTTCTATTTATAGATTAAGAATTTGCATAGTAAAGTGGGGGTAACTATCCATGGTTATTAGGTGAATGGTTGAGATTTAAGCTCCATGGAATATGCCTAGTATTCAAAAATCAAAGGTTAAGATTTATCTCCAAGTTAGTTATTTCATTTTAATTAATTAAAGGAAATGTCATATCAACATGTATCATATTGAGCATTTAGTATTGATAAGTCATGGTATTGGCCCATAGTATTTTAATCAAGGCTATTAACTAGCAATTGCCAAAAGGTGCAAAGATACACCGAAGGAATAAAAGATTTGGGAAGATCATCTCCCCAATAATAGAGCCAAAAATGAGCTCATAATTAAATTTAGAATTTTAAATCAGTTACATAGTTTCAAAACAAAAACTTTTAATAACACAAATAAGCATAATTTCTTATTTATAAAATACAAATAACTAAATAAATTTAATTTCATTGAACATAATGATGACAAACAAATATTCATTTTTACTAAAACTTTACATGCACACAAAATTTGTAATTAAAAAAGCTCTAAATCTTACACCATGTTTAATTTTAAATATAGAATTTCAAAATAATAATTAGTATTTTCACATTTTTACATGCTAACATTTCACCTTGTTTATTATTATGTTTATGTGGTTGTATTGGTTGGAGCACAATGTTTCTGCAAAGGCTACGAAGCCACATTTGGCCCCTTGAACGAGATAGTGGAAATTCGTTCATATTGGGACTCACAAGGCCATGGCACGCAAACTGTCTCCATCATTGCGGCCTATTTCATTGACGGAGTCAACATGAATGAGTACGCGCACGTAATCTCCAAAGGAATGGTGCCCAAAGCATGTATTACGGTCTACAAAGTTTTTTGGGTATCTGACTGCGTGACCTCCGACCTGCTCTTTGCCTTCGAGAATGTGTTAGACAATAGAGTTGATGTTATCTGGATGTCAGTTGGGTCAGATGCAGTTCCTTATGTTAAATTACTGGAACTCTTATGGAAGGAAGACGTTGAAGTTTAATTAGTCAACCATGGTCAACCATGGTCATCATCAGTAGGAGCCTCGATGGTGTATCGATCATCATGATGAGCTAGCAGGCTGGAAGATTCGAAGGAGGAGGAGGTAGAGATTGATTTGGGGTATTTCTATCTAGCACAACCCATGCCATTCTTAATCCCCAGCTCTTGTGAACCTCCAAGTGACAATAATGAACCAAACGCTTGAAAAATTACCCAATAATTATCAAAATCAAACAGATATGAACAATAGAATTTGATTAATGCGACCAGGATTGTAATAGGGGAATGAATTGAATCCATTTAAAAAATATTACTTGTGTTTTCAACTTGGAATCGAATAGCCACCCAACCTCCACTAGGAACTCTGACGATGTTTCTTTGGGGAGGATCCACTAGATTGAAGTATTTAGGATCAGAGCGTGGATTGTAGTTCCCCGTGCCCTACCCAACTATGAAGAAATCGTATCCGTGAAGATGGAGGGGATGACTCTCTGGCCCAACCATACTTGTATCTTGCAAAACCACTTGGATGGTGGCATTGAAGGGAACCAATTTGAGCCTCATGTCGTTCAGAGTTCGCGTGTTGTTGGGAGGAGTGCCCATGTAATTAAATGGAAATGGTGGATTTTTCAAGAAATTCAACTTGTAAACTCCTTTTGAATGCCCAAAGTAGTGGGCTTGAAGAAGTGCAATGGACAAGAGAACGAAAGATATGTTATTCATGGAGGTTGTGAATTTGGTTCCATTGGGACCTTGGCATTTCTACCCTTTGGGACATGGATTCAATCCTAAACCAACGGTGAAGAAAAAGTGCTTATCAACATTGTGAGGAATGTGAATCAACACTTTCTAGATATGTGGTTAAGATGGATCTATGCTGGTATACAACATAATATAAGGGAGATGTCTAATTCATTTCATGGTAAACTTCGATTTGATAGTTTAATGAATATACATATTTGGTTGGTTTTAATTAAAAGCATTATAAAACATTCATTGTTGGTATTACAACTTAGTATGAGGGAGATGTGGTAAAATATTTTCCTCCTACTCTCAATAGGAAATATTTTGATTTCTATGTGAAATAGCATAATTTTATATCAAGTTTAAAAATATATAAAGCAACTAAAAGTTTAAAAATGATTCTTTTTTCTCCTTGTGTGCTATAGATGGTTAAAAAAACCATGTATATATTATATCTAGTAATTAAAAAAATGAATTATTATGGTGAAGTTGTGTAATCTACTCTATTCAATCCAAGTGTCCAAGATTATTTTCAAGGATTTGAATCCATTTATACATTAAAAAATGCAATTTAATCCGTATAGATACATAATAACCATTGATCACTCAAGTGATGAGAGGGATCAACTCTCTCCAAGTACAAATCTATTTCAAGTTTTATAATCTAAATGTATTTTAGGCCTCAAGGAATTTGATCCCTATAAACTCTTGCTAAAATTCATTGAAAAGTGAGACTACAATAAAGTTAATATTAAAGCCATAACTTTAACAATCAAAATTATTGCAACAAAATTCATAAAATCAATTTCTCCTTTTTAATCTAAAATCAACCTCCTCTATCTTCCCATTTTGTATAAGATAAAGATAGAAAATCCCTATAAAATCATTTTATTCTAATTAAAATTATAATAATTTTGAAACAATAACTAAAATATATTACAATAAACCAATTATAAAAAATTTAAAATGTTATTTTTTTTAAATAACAATAATAATAATAATAATAATAATAATAATAATAATAATAATAATATATTTTAAAATAACTTCAAAAATAAAAACACATATATTTCTAATATTTTATTCTTTTAATTATTTATTATTTATTTTCTATATTTATTTATTTTTTAAAATTTTAAAATATATTTGTCTTTATGCTTTTCCCAATATCCCTTCCCATTTTGGAAAAAAAAAATCAACCTGCTTTTAAAATTAATAAATTGACAGAAAATCAAAATATGATCCAACATTCTCTATTATCCATTATTACCCACAAATTAATTAGACATTACCGTGACATATCCCTGTAAATATGATGTTTTGTGTTTTTTTACAATTTCACATATCATTGTTGGATGAATAACACCATTTTCTCCCAAATTAGCTAAATTTTCTCGTCCATATGTTATAAATTGTTTGAAATTCAACGTTGGGAGACCATATTTTGGGTTTATTGAAACACCTTGAATGGCACCACTGTAAAATTGAACCAATCAAATTTTGGCACTTACCTGTACCTATAGCTAAATTTTCTCCTCCATATGTTATAAACTATTTGAAATTCGACGTCGGGAGAGCATCTTTTGGGTTTATTGAAACAGCCTTGAATGGCACCACATGTGTGCATGCCACCACATCGTTCCTCTCTGCTCCGTGACGGTGAAATTGTAAGTGTAATTTTGATCATGGTAGTCACGTGGAAATATGAAAATAACAAATGTCACTGAATGGTAAAACAACAAATAGACAAATTTCAAACGAAGATGAAAAGGGTAGACGAATGCCTAGCCTCAACAATTTTAAAAAGGGACACCTTCGGGGTAACAAGTTAAGAATTTCCATGATAAAGTGGAGTTAAATCTCCATGGTTAAAAATATTGTTACATATTTTTAAAATGTATATATGTTTAACTCATATATTAATTATTTTTATAGTTATTGGATGAGAGGAAAATTTTCTCTATTTTGTGGCCATGTGGCCTTGACCGATCCTACCCTTATTAGATTTGATTGGCAACATGCCTCTTTTTTCGCATTAGCTCTCTGCGAGGTCCTCTACAATGCAGATCTTTTGATAAGCTTCATGATTGGCCCTTCTCCTTCCACATTTTTCCTTTTCTACACAATTGTGTTTCAGTCAGGCCAAGTGGTTAGCCATGACCAGTCTAACCTCCCAATCTTGGATGGATCAGGAGATCATATCTTTTAACTCTCTGGTAACCAATGGACCTAATTCCAAAAAGCATCCCCTTCTCAGTTCATTAAGAAGTTGGACGAGATCCCAAAAGTGGAGGTATCTGGCCCCCATGCCAGAATGCATGCCCTTCAACTTTAATAACATGGTCTAGTGGGCCAGTTCATGGGCCTGTGGCCATATCCTATATCTATCTAAATGTGGATTAAAAAAAAAATTGGAAACACTTAATAGAAGGGGAGATCACCTCTTCCTTTTACGGCAAGGGGTTTTTCACCTTCTTTTTTGAAAACAAATCAGAGTGAGATCTAATCTTCTAGAGTGGTCTATATTTTATGGGTACCCAAGGCCTTTATTTGGATCAATGGATCCCCAACTTCAATCTTGATTGTGATGTCCCCTGCATTGTTCCAGTCTAGGTTAAGATTCCATTTCTTCCCCTTCATTACTAGAATGACACTACATTTAGAATAATTTTAAATGCTTTGAGAAAGTATGTCGACTATGCACTGCCTTTCCATGAGATTTTCTCCTGTGTCTGTATTTGTGTAGAGGTAGATCTAGAAAAGGGGCTACCTTTTGTTATCAACCTCATTTTGGACAATTGGTCCCATATCCAAGAGTTCAACTATGATACACTCCACGTCTAGTGTAAAGTTAGCCATGAATATGATCATCTTGGTAGAAATTGCCCAACAAAGAAAGATTAACATCAAAAGTAAGGAGATCTGGGAGAATAATGACAAGAAGCAAAGAAAATATGAGGAGATAATTGGCAGAAGCATCCCCCTAACAAATAGCAGGAACAAGAACACAAATCCACTGGTAATGGGGAAGGAACAATAAAGTCCATAAACAATAGCGACAATGGAAACATATATGAAATCCTTGAAAACAAAGAAGAAGAAGGAAAAATCCTTCAAGAAGGCCCTCTTGAATCAGACCATCCAATAATCCAATATTATCTCCAAGAGCTCACGATATTGATGGTTGAACCATGACCTAGGGGAGAACTCGAAACAAATCAAATTGATTCCTCTGAAGAAGAAGAAGATTTCCTTTCACCGAGAGAGGGAAACACAGGATCAACCTTTTTAAGTTCACCTGATGAGCAATATGAATCATAAAAGGTTAAAGATATTGAATTCCAAAGTTGAGGACCTGGAAGGAATACAAACAAAGAAGTTCATATAGAACAAATAGAAAAGGAGAAGGAACTAGGAGACTAGTATACCCCAAATCGTCTCCAAATGGGGGATACCAACAATAAGGGAAGCAAAAAGGATTTGGTGTTGCCCCACCTAAAGGGAAATCTCAACCCAAGAGTAAGTAATGATAGTTCTCTCTTGGAATTATAGGGGACTTGGGTCAGAAAAGAGAACGACAGAAGTGAAATCTCTAATAAGAAAAGAAAGAACCTCGACGACTCTACTCCAAGAGACTAAAATGGAGGACAATGAGGTCCTTGCATGACATCACAAGTTATGGAACGTCAATGGAATTTCTTTAGTTAGTGCTAGAGGAGATTTAGGTGGCCTTTGCACTTTATGGGATCCACACCAATATCATCTCCTAAACTCACTCAATTTGACACACTAGCTAGCTACCTCTATCCTGGATATCGCCTCCAACTAGGTATGTTCTATCATCAATGTTTATGTGCTAGTTCATTTTAGAGGAAAACAAGAATATTGGGCCTCCCTCCAAGGCCTCCAGGAGACTAATTTTGGATCCTTTAACATATTTGGAGGGGATTTCAATACTAATTTACATAGCTGGGAGAAAAAATGAGGCTCTCTTATTAGAGACCCCTTTTAGGGACAAGTGGATTAATTTATCAGTCACCTACAACTAATGGATATCAAACCATCTCACCTCCAGTATACTTAGAACAACAAAAGAGTTGGACCAAGCCATATCGGTGAGGGATTGGATCAGTTCCTTATTTTGGATGCCTTTTTGGGTTGCAATCTCACCCTCTACTCATCCATCCTTCCCTGCAATGGTTCTGACCACCACCCTATCAAGCTCTAGATGTCTCCTCCTCTAAACTATGGACCTATACCCTTTAGATTATGTCCAATATGGATTCAACACCGATATTTCCAAAAATTGGTTCATTGTCATGATGGCTCAAGGTTGAAGGAATTCCAATTCAGATTTGGGAAAAATAGATCATCTGGCTTAAAAGAAGTATCAAATCCTAGGTACTAGCTTCACAAACTACTAGATATGAATCTATTCATGATATGGGGTAGAATATTTCCCAAATTCACTCCTCTATGTAATCCAAGCAAGTAACAATTGAAATTTTGAATCAAGATAAAGAAACATTTGCAAAATGCCATTCCTTATTAAAATAAGAAAAAGTGTACTGAAGACTGAAATTTCGAATCATATGGCTTTAGGCTGGTGATAGAATTTTATTTTTTTCATAAACAAGCCAAAAACCAAGAGAGGAAGAATAATATTCCAGAAATCAGGGTGAATGGCATTAAGGTGGATGATTTCCAAAACTCAAGGAGGAGTATGAAACATATTTTAACAATTTGTATGCTTAGATAGATTCCCCTTCAGAGGAGGATGAGGCTTATATTCTATATCAAATCCCACATTTGATATCTGAATAAATGAATCACTAGCTCACTGTCTTACCTATTGAAGAGGAAATCAACTAAGCGGTTTTTTCATTTCATATGGAAAACCCCCCGGGACTAGATGGGTTTTTTGCCCATTTATATCAACATTTTTGGGAAATTATTAAGTGAAATCTCTATAGAATGGTTGGATACTCATTGAAGCAACTTTGCATTGGAGGGGGTATAAATTCATCTTTCCTAGCCTTAATCCCAAGGAACCCAACCCCTCCTCTTGTTGAAAATTGCAGCAAAAAATTCTCAATTTGATTTTGGCTTGATTAAATTGAGAAAAATTGAATTTCCACATTAGCAGACAACTTGGATGCAGTTAACTTGTGTGACATGGCTTGTGTCACCTAGTTTACTCAATAAATTCATGTTGGAGGAGTTAGAGTTAAGTTAAGCATGTGTGATTGATATTTTGTAACAATCAAGGTTAGTAATTTCAAGTTGTTTTTAGTTAAACTAGTTCCAACTATTGGAAGGTCAGTTGTGTAGTGGGACTTCAGTCAAACTCAGTGATCATCTTGTTAACTGATCAATTAGCCCAAAATAGCTAGTGCATGCAGAGAGTTTGAGTTCCCTAGTTGTGGTGGAGATTCCAAGGAAATGTAACATCAGTTGTAGACTAGTCTTGAGTGTATAGTTGTTGCATACAGTCAGATGATCAACATTGGGAATTGCGCAATCCATTTTGGAGAAATTCCTAAATAATAGGGGCCTAATTTCTCAAGGAATTATGCAAGGAAATAGGGTTCAAGTAGAGGTAGAAATTGACTAAACTTGGGTCAGATCTTCTCAATGAGAAAAGAGATAGGTTATTCACTTACAAGTTTTGCTCAGTTGAGTAAAGCAATTGTAATACATCTCTATTCATCATATTAATGCAAGAAATCATTGGGGTTTTTAGCATATTTCTTTCCCCAGGAAAAATATTGTGTGCATGTATGTTATTTATTATTGCATGTCTGAAATTTTTGTTCTAAATTGTGAATTAACTTTTGCAGAGTAGTAGAGTATGTTTGTGTCTTATGATTTTGATAAAAAATTCATGAGAAGTTGCAAATATATACCATAATTTCTACATGGTAACAGAGAAGAATTCATATTAGAGCAGGAATTTCGAAGTTGTTTCTCAGGAGGTTAGAATTTACAGTTCAGTGTAGTAGGACCTCTTCAGAGTTGAGAAGATGGCCTTGAATGGGTTGAGACTAGAGTATGCCTTGGAAGAAACCTATAATTTCATTGCATGGAAGGATCACATGGAGGAAATATTGGATGAAAATGGCTTGCTAGAATACATTAAGACAAATGTTACAAAAACACAAGCATCTGATGCCCATAACCTTGCTCAGTGGAATAAAGATGTAGTCAAGGCATGGAAAATAATATTGGATGGAGTACAGGATCACATTGTCTCAAATCTCCATGGGAAAGAAAATCCATTCGCAATGTGGAAATAACTAACATAAAATTGTTCGAGAATAGTAGTGACCACAGGAAGCTAAGGTTCAAGGATAAACTTCGAAATATCAAGATGCAGAAGAATGACACTATTCCATAGTATCTGAGTAAGTTCACACAATGTCGTGATGAAATTTGTGGGGTTGGTGTTAATGTTGCAAACGATTACTTGGTAAGCATATCCCTTCTAGGCCTTCCCAAGAGATGGCACATCTATCAAGATTCAGTGAACACGAGGGAGAAACTACCAAATTGCGAACACTTATGGTCTAATTTGGTATAGGAGCAAATAAGGTGGAATACTAGGGATGGGACGTCATCCAAGGGAAAAGGATGAAGAAAAATTTGCATTAGTTGGAAAGGGAAAGAAGGGAAAAGGGGATAGATCTCAAACCAAACCAAAATCCAGCCAAGGGGCAAGAAGAAAGATTTGTCCAAAATTAAGGGCTTCAATTGTCATGAATTCGGGAGTTATGCCATGAAGTGTACACACAAAAAGGCAAGTAAGAAGACCTTAGGAGGAGGAGTAGGTGAATCCCTGGCTTCACATTTCGAGTTTGACTTTACCCTTATTGCATGCATTACCAACATAGTGATAGGGAGCATGTGGTACTTGGACTCAGGTGCATCGTTCCACATGATAGGGTGTAGAGAGTTTTTTTAGTGACATGGAGGAGAAAGACTTGTAGATGCACATTGAGCTAGTGGACGACAAAAGGTATAACACAAACAGGATTGGTATAGTTACCTTTTAGAGGAAGTCGAGCTCCCCTCTTAGGCTCAAGGATGTCATGTTTGTTCCGGGCCTAAAGAAAAATCTCATCTTTGTTGCAGTTTTGGAAGACCATGGTTATTATGTGATCTTCAACAAAGGAAAGGCATTATTGAGACACATGGCCATGGGATAGGTGAAGTAGATCGAGGTTCATGTGAAGAACCTATGCAAGATAGATTTGGAATATTGTGTTGCATTAAGCACAAAGGCGGAGAAGGTGCAGAGCTGTGATGTAGGTGAACTTTTGCATAGAAGACTTGGCCATTTGCATCATGGCACCCTGAAGATTATGTAGCAAATAACCACTTCCCTCCTCAAAGGAGCACTTGAGAAGTAGGATGTATGCACTTTAAAATTTTTCAAGCCTCTATTTACTGCCATGTCTCAAAAGAAAAAAATCAAGGAAGAATATTTAGCTGACAACAAAGTTGGGGGTACTATTTGTGGGTTACACATAAACTCCAGACAACTACCATGTGTACTTGTCATCCCTCATAACGAAATTTGTGTGAAGGGATGTAAAGTTTGATGAGGAGAAAGTGACGCAATGCTCTCATGAGAGAGAGCTTCATATCCCACTAGAAGAGGTGCTTTTAGCTCCTAAGGAGGAGCCTCAGGAAGTTACAGAGAAACCACAAATTAAGGAGCAAAGAGTGGAGACATCCACTCAAGTAGAACCATCTAGAGAAGGTAGGAAAAGAAGTAGGGATGTTGATATACTCATGGAGGATGCGAGGGAGAATGTGGGAGCTCCTTCAAATTTGCACAGGCAGAGAAGGTCACTTGATCGGTACACTGGCTACATGGATCTAATGGATGAGCTTATAGAGATTGAGCCATCCTCTTTTGAGGAAGAAATTGAGCAACCTGTATGGGTTGATGCAATGGTGGAGGAATACAAATCCATTGCAAAGAACAATGTTTGGGAAGTAGCCCCAAGACTAGTAGATAAATCAGTAGTGGGTTTGAGATGGATCTTCAAGGTTAAGCATGCAACATAAAAAATCATAGAGAAATATAAGGCCAAATTTGTGGCCAAAGGATTCTCTCAAGTTGAGAGAATTAACTATGAGGAGAACTTTTCTCCTATAGCAAGGTACTTATCCATTAGATAAATTTTTTCACTGGCAGCATAGATGGGGTGGAAGATCCACTAGATGGATGTAAAAAGAACATTCCTCAATGGATTTATTGAGGAGGAGGTGTACATCAACCAACCAAAAGTTTTTGAGACATTTTCTCAAGAGTCTCATGTGTGCAGACTCAAGTGAGTATTGTATGGTCTCAAATAAGCACCTTGTGCTTGGTACACCAGGATCAATAGTTATCTCACCGGTTTGGGCTTCACCAAAAGTGAAGCAGATGAAAAAATATATCATATCTTGGTAGAAGGTAAATTTCTTATTATTGTATTATATGTTGATGATTTAATTTTAATTGGTGATGAGCAGCTAATCAGATCTTGCAAGGAGGACCTTGCAAGGGAATTTGAAATGAAGGACATGGGTCTCATGCACTACTTCCTCGGGTTGGAAGTATGGCAAGTCGATGGGGAACTATTTGTATCTCAAGGAAAGTATGCAAATGAGATACTATAGAGATTCCGAATGGAGAGTTGTAATCCCATGGAGACACCTATAACTACAAACTGGAGGAAGGAGGATGCCACTTCAAGTGAAGAAGTGGATGCTACAATTTATCGACAGCTAGTGGGTTCACTAATGTATCTTGTGAACACATGACCATGTATGTGTTATGTAGTCAACTAGTTGAGCCAAGCTATGGTTAGGCCAACCAAATTAGTTTTAAAGGAAACTAAACATGTTTTATGATACCTTAAAGGCACTACCTAGTTTGGACTATGGTACAGATATACAAAGGGTGTGAAGTTGTGTGGCTTCATAGATGCAAACTAGACGGGAATTCCATAAGACCGAAATAGTACATAAGGTGGAATTTTTAGTGTTGGGTACACATTTTTTTCGTGGTACAACAGGAAGCAAAGATCCGTGGCACTCAAATTGGCATAAGAAGAATACATTGTTGCAAGTCAAGTAGCATGTGAGGCGATCTAGATGAGAAAGATACTTGTTAGATTGTTTGGTCAGGTGATATGTCCAATTTTGATCTACTGTGATAATAATATTTGCATCAAGCTCTTTGAGAATATTGTATTTCATGATCAATCCAAGCATATAGATATCCGGCATCACCATTTATGGGATTGTGTGTAGAGGTGGATAATGTTGCTACACTACATTCCAAGAGAGGAACAAGATGCTGACATTTTAACAAAAGATTTGTCAAGATGGAAGTTCGAGTTCCATAGCTATAGGATAGGGGTGGTTGATAATCCCTTTCTTGCTGAGAGGGAGTGTTGAAAAATGTAGCAAGAAATTCTCAATTTTATTTTGCCTTGATTAAATTGAAAAAATTCAAATTTCCACATTGACCAACAACTTGGATGCAGTTAACTTGTGTGACATAGCTTGTGTCACATAGTTTACTCAATCAATTAGAGTTGGAGGAGTTAGAATTTAGTTAAGCATGTGTGATTTCTAATTTGTAGCAATAAAGGTTAGCTATTTCAAGTTGTTTTCAGTTAAACTAGTTCCAACTATTGGAGGAACTAGTGGAAGGTCAGTTGTGTAGTTGAACTTCAGTCAAACTCAATGATCATCTAGTTAACTGATCAATTAGCCCAAAATAGCTAGTTCATGCAAAGAATTCGAACTCCCCAGCTATGATGGATATTCCAAGGCAATGTAACATCAGTTGTAGACTAGTCTTGAGTGTACAAATGTTGCACGCAGTTAGATGATCAACCTTGGGATTTGCTTAATCCATTTTGGAGAAATTCCTAAATAATAGGGGCCTAATTTATCAAGGAATTGTGTAAGGAAATAGGGGCTCAAGCATAGGAAGAAATTGACTAAGTCTGGGTCAAAGCTTCTCAGTGGGAAGAGAGATAGGTTATTCACTTGCAAGTTTTGATCAATTGAGCAAAGCAATTGTAATACATCTCTATTCATCAGATTAATGCAAGCATGCATTGGGGTTTTTAGCATATTTATTTTCCTAGGAAAAAAACTATGTGCATGTGTGTTACTTCTTATTTTGTGTTTGAAATTTTTGTTCTAAATTGTGAATTAACTTCCGTAGAGTAGCAGAGTAGGTTTGTGTCTTGTTATTTTGATTAAAACTTAATGAGCAGTTGCAAATCTACACCATAGTTTCTACACTTATTTTAACAATTTTATACCTATTTCCTTGTTTAATGTTTCCTATAACATAATCTCCAAATTTCTTGCAAAAAGACTCAAGAAGCTACTCCCTGTTGTTATTTCAAGGAGGTCTTGTGCTAAAACATAACATCATTCTATTTTAGGAGGCAATAGACTATAGTCAAACAAGGGGGGACAAAGGAATGATCATCAAACTTGATCATAGGAAAACATATTTGACAAATTTATGCATAAATTCCTCTTTAAAGTAATGGATAAAATAGGATTTGATAAGAAATTCATCTAGTGGATCAATCTTTGCATTAGCTCTCCATGGATAGCCCCCCTAGTAAATGGCATAGTTTCTAGATTCTTCAAATCTTCACGGGGAATTTGGAAAGGTGTCGTTATCCCCCTTCTTACATATCCTCATAAAAGATACGCTGAGACGTCGTATATAATTTGAGCATAACAATGTTTGTCTCATAGGTCTTCATTATACTCCTGATGTCAAAAGTGCCAACCATTCCTAGTTTCCAGATGATACAATCCTTTTTAGAGGAGGTTCCTTGGCCATATCCACAAGATTCAAACAGGTACTGGATAATTTCCTTTCAACTTCAATAGGCTTAACAAATGTTGCAGAGTCACAAATCTTCACATGGAGTATATCAACAACCAAGCAAAATTAGATTGGTGAGTTATTTTGATTTAACATAGTGGGAATCTGGAAAGAATTCAAGTACTTTGGTGTCCTGGTCTACCTTAAATCACACTCTCCCTAGGTCTGGGAAAGTGTATTATTAAAAGTAAAAGGAAAAATTGAACCTTAGGGGGCTAGGTGGCCTAAACATGGTGGGTCCTTGTTGGGTTGTGTTATATTCTTTCCACGACTAGCTCCCCTAACTCCCCTAGTTAATCGAGGAGTTAGAGAGGGGGGGGGGGGCGCAGAGCCCCCCCTTTGTTGCATCGATTGCTGGGGGGGGGGACCCAACCCCCCTGTCTCAGGGGTTTGAGGGGGGTGGGTAGCCCCCCTCTGCCTAGGGGAAATTTTTTTGGGACCCTATATTAGGTGGGCGGACCTACTTATGGTTTTGTGCATGGTTTTCACACATGGTTTTGGGTGTGATGGTTTTTTGCCCATGGTATTGGATGCTTCAGCATGTATATATATGTATTGTAACATTGAAAGGAACATAATGAAAAATCAATCTGGTAGTCCCTATTTTGGGATCCAGGGGAAAATCTCTGTGTATATGTGTTTTATGTGTTATGCTCTCGCATTGTTTATTTTCTGTGTTTTTAGAATTCATATGCAAGTAATTGTTTTGGCTTCAAGGGGACTCCTTTGTTGTTGAGGGGTTTCACTCGGGCCTATGGTATACCCTGTTCAGTGGGAGATTTGCGGGATCAATTCTGGTGGTGAAAGAAGATGGCTAGCAGTGGAAAGTTAAAGATCAAGAAATTTAATGGTTAGAGTTTTGAGTTATGGAAAATCAAGATGGAGGATCTGTTGGTAGATAAAGATCAGTGGATCGTGGTAGATCTGGGTACTAAACCAATGAGATTGTCTGATGAAGAATGGAAGAAGTAGGATTGGAAGGCAAAGAGCACAATACGATTATGTGTCTTAGATTCAGTATTGCTGAATGTATTAGGGAAGCTATGGCTAAGGCTTTGTGGGCCAAGTTAGGGACTTTGTACCAATCTAAGTCTCTGGTGAATAAACTGTTCCTACAGAAAAAGCTGTATAACCTGAGGATGAAAGATGGAGACACGGTGACAGAGCATCTAAACGCATTTAATAATGTGGTAAGTAAGTTATTATTTGTTGATATTAAAATTTCAGATGAAGATAAGTGCATCAGTTTGTTGTGTTCTCTACTAGATTCGTGGGATAGTCTGGTTACTGCAATAGGTAGAAATGCAACTGCCTTGCAGTTTGATGAAATAGTCTCATCCTTACTGACGGATGAGATGAGACGGAAAAATATGGAGAGACAGAATGGTGATGCCTTGCCTGTATGAGGACGGTCCCAGAATAGAAACAAAAATAAGTCATCGAGTGGGACATCTAAATCTAGAGGGAGATCTAAATCTCCAGGAAACTTGTAAAGGTGTGCTGGAAATGCAAAAAGGAAGGGCACTACAAAAGGGACTGTAAATCTAAAGCTCCTGAAAAATGAAGGGGATCTGATGATGCTCCTTCTGCAAAGGCAAAAACCACCTCAGATGAAGGTGGGGACGTATACTTGGCTTCTTCAAGTACACATGTAGATCATGAGGCATGGTTGATTGACTCAAGTGCATCCTTTCACTTCACTCCCCATAGAGAGTGGTTATGTGAGTATGAGAAATATGATGGTTGTGATGTCTTCTTAGGGGATGATAGGAAGGCTAGAATCATTGGTTGTGGAAAAATAAAGTTGAAGTTGCAAGGTGGAAGGGTTAGAACACTTCTGGGTGTTCTGCATATTCCTGCATTGGCCAGAAATATGATTTCAGTAAGCAAGTTGGATGATGTAGGTGTAAAAATAGTGTTCGAGAAAGATACCTACAATATGGTTTGGGGAGCATCGGTATTGATGCGGGGAGTTCAGATTGGAACTCTGTACAAGCTGCAAGGTAGCACTATTATTGATGGGTGCAACAATTGTGTGGTTTCTTAAAGTGGAGTAGAAAATCTAGTGGTCTTTGGAGAAAAGACCATGCTATGGCATCAAAGGCTTGGACATATTGGAGAGAAGGGCCTTCGAATGCTTCATGGTAAAGGTATGACTAATAGCTCTTTGGATTTTGATTTATGTGAAAATTGTGTATATGGGACGCAGAATTGGATGAGTTTCCCCTTTGGTGGTAAGAGGGCGAAATAAATATTAGAGCTTGTGCGCAGTGATGTGTTTGGACCTGTGAAAGTTCCATCACTAGGTAATGTACTGTGTATCATTTATAGATGACTTCTCAAGGAATACATGGATATATTTCCTCAAGAAGAAATCTGAAGTCTTTGACAGGTTTAAAGAATTTAAAGCTCTGGTGGAAAACCAGACAGAGAAGAAGATAAAGGTGCTGAGGACAGATAATGGTGGAGAGTTTTGCAACAAGGAATTTGAAGAATTCTGTAAGAAGTGTGGTATAGCACGAAAAAAGACTACTCCATACACACCTGAGCAAAATGGAGTTGCAGAAAGAATGAAAAAGATGTTGATGGAAAGGGCAAGAAGCATGCTCAGTGGTGTTGGGTTAGGACAGGAATTCTAGGCAGAGGCGGTGGAGACAACATGTTACCTGGTCAAAAGATAACCTTCATCAGCGTCGGAGGATAAGACTCCACAAGAGGTATGGACTGGTAAGAAACCCTCTCTTTCACATCTGAGGGTATTTGGATGTGATGCATATGTACATGTTCCTAACTTGGAGAAAATAACAAAGTTGGATAGTAAATCTGAAAAGTGCATCTTTATTGGGTATAAGGATGGTTTAAAGGGTTATAATCTTTGGAACCCAGTAACAAGGAAGGTTCTGTACAACCAAGATGTGGTCTTTAGAGAGGTGAAAAATGTTATTAAACATGAAGTCCCATCAAAGGAACCTAAGAATATAGAGTTTGAGCTAAAGGAGGAAGAATCAAACTCTATAGTAGAAGAGGAATCAAAAGTTGAAGAGCCACAAACTCTGATTGTGAGAAGATCAGTTCAAGAAAGAAGGCAACCAGAAAGGTATTGTCCATCTTCTTTCTGTTCAAATTTTTCTTTATATATTACTAATGATGATCCCAGAACTTTGAAGGAAGCAGTAGATTCAGAGGATGGAAAAGTCTGGAAAGAGGCCATGGTTGATGAAATGGCATCTTTGCACAAAAATGAGGCTTGGGATCTGGTGGAGTTGCCAGATGGAAGGAAACCCATTGGTAGCAAATGGGTGTTCAAGAAGAAGACAAATGCAGAAGGAAAGGTGGAGAAATACAAAGCTCGGTTGGTAGCAAAAGGTTATTCCCAGGTGCTGGGAATTGATTTTAGTGATATTTTTTCTCCTGTTTCCAAGGTAGCTTCTATTAGATTAATTTTATCTATTGCTACTACTATTGATTTTGAGGTAGAACAGATGGATGTGAAGACAACATTTCTCCACAGGGATCTAGAAGAGGAGATCTACATGAAGCAACTTGAAGGCTTTGCGGTGAAGGGTAAGAAAGAACTGGTATGCAAGTTAAATAAGTCTATGTATGGGCTAAAATAGTCACCAAGGATGTGGTATCAAAAATTTGATACATTTATACGGGGACTTGGCTTCACTAGAAGCAAAGAAGATCATTGTGTGTATTTTAAATTAATTGGTGACCGTGTTATTTATCTGGTCTTGTATGTGGATGACATGTTGTTGGTTGGAAATGACAAAGAAATTATCTAGGATTTGAATACCCAATTGTCCTCCAAATTTGACATGAAAGATATTGGTGCTGCAAACTATATTTTGGGCATCAAAATTAAAAGAGATAAGGGAAAGAGGAAGCTCTGGTTAAACCAAAGGAAATATGTCGAGACAATATTGCAGAGGTCTAATATTGAGGATAGTAAACCGATGAAGGTTCCTATTCCTGTAGGTGTAAAGTTATCTGTTGAATAGTGTCCCAAGACACAAGAAGAGGAAGAGGACATGTCCCGTGTTCCATATGCAAGTGCAGTCGATAGCCCGATGTATGTGATGATTTGTACTAGACTAGATATTGCAGATGCAGTGGGAGTATTGAGTAGGTTTATGTCAAAAATAGGGAAGGAGAATTGGACAGTAGTGAAGTGTATTTTCAGGTATTTGCGTGGCACTCGTGATTATGGTTTGTGCTACCAAGGAAGACTAGGATTGGACAAAGTTTTGGATATTCGTTTCTTTGTTGATGCAGACTAGGTTGGAGATTTAGATTAGAGAAGATCTACAAGTGGGTATGTGTTTAACCTATTTGGAGGTGTAGTCAGTTGGATGAGTAAGAAACAATCCGTAGTGGCACTATCAACTATAGAGGTAGAATACACGGCAGCCACTCATGCAAGCAAGGAAGCAGTTTGGTTACAGAGATTGTGTTCAAGTATGGGGTTAGTACAGAGAGCTATAAGGATAGAATGTAACAGCCAAAGTGAAATTTTCTTGGCAAAGAACCCATTTATCATTCAAAGACAAATCACATTGATGTTCAATATCACTTTGTGAGGGATATGATAGAAGACAAAAAGGTGTTGCTAGTAAAGGTGTACACTTTAAAGAATACTGCAGATGCATTGATGAAATATGCGAGCTCTGAGAATTTCTCTTGGTGTAGAGAAACAATGGGAATTTCAGGGCTAGGTAAATGACTAAGCTCCCCTATGGTCCCATGTGGAAAGAAAACAACAAGTGGGAGAATGTTGGGTTGTGTTCTATTCTTTCCATGACTAGCTCCCCTAGTTAACCAGGGGATTAGAGGGGGGCTGGAGCCCCCCCTTCATTGCATAGTGGGGGGGTCACAGAAGGTTTGAGGGGGGATAGTAACCGCCCTCTACGGGGTCCGGGGCAATGCCCCAGGGAATTTTTTTTAGGACCCTATATTAGGTGGGAGGACCTACCTATGGTTTTGTGCATGGTTTTCGCACATGGTTTTGGGCATGATGTTTTTTGGTCCATGGTATTGGATGCTTCGACATGTATATATATGACCTAAAATGATCATATGTTAAAACTGATGTAGAATTGATTATGCCAGTAATGAATAGAATGTTAGCTAAAAGTGTTGAAATCACGAGAACTGCTTGAGAAGAAAGACTTTACAACAACTGATAAAACATAAGTAAGATGCAAAACAGAAGTTAAAACAGAAAATACACAATGCTACCAGACAACAATACTAATTACGGAGTTCATCCCTGATGGACTACGTCTCCGGGTCCACTTTCAAGATGGGAGACCGCTTTATTAGGATTGAAACTAAAGAGATCGATTACATAGAAATTTGACCAAACTAAATGTGGATGCAGGCACTTCTGGTTACTGTCAAAGGATATCTCTCTGAACTAGCTTTCCAACGCCTATCACGGTTCCCAATTCAGACTCCGGATGCTCCTGTTACACTGAAAACAAGACAACCTATATCCCTCCAGAACTTGCACATGGAACTCAAACTCTAATGCACTTCAATGAGAAAAACTACCTTTTTAAAACTTACCAAGTGCATTCAAACTCCCTCCACCGAGTTTAGGAATGAATTTTCCCTAATTTGGGTTCTTGGAGTTAAGGTCTTATCATGTTTGAACACCTGCATGGTGGTTGAATTAATATATTAAAAAATTAATTAAAAAACCCAAATTTGACCATATGATAACCGAAAACTATTGGAGATTTTGCTAACCGGGCGGAGGGGAGACAACACATGTGAACATGGCTTCCTCCTGGAGATTTTGGTAATGGCACGGCTTATCCCCGGCGGTTGTGGTGTTGCGGTTAACTATAACATGTTACCTTGACAGCTATCCTATGTTCACATGCCAAAACACATCTGCGGTCATGCTGTGGTTAACTCCAAGCCCGACGGTTTACTCTGATTGCTGTTCACGTGCCTTACTGCCGTGGTTCCGCTATGGTTAACTCCCACAGTTAGGGATTGTGGTTAAGGCCCTAACATATGTGTTTGTTCACATGTCCTCTACCATGTTGACTCCCCGCGCGGTTAAGGTCCGCAGTTTAGGACTGTTATAAAGTTTTTGTAATGTTTTTTAATATATATGCAAAGACCGAGATAGGTTTAGGCTTAGGGTTTATGTGTTTTATGCTTATTACAAAGGCCGAGGGTTTACACATAGTTTTTTTTGTATTGTTTTAATACATTGAAATGTAATATATGTTTAGGACTTAGGTAATGGTTTAGAACTTAGGTGTATATGTATTTTTTAAAGCATTCTTAATACATTGTTTTGGAATAACGTTAGGGTTTAGGTCTTAGCATAGGGTTTTGATACATGGTCTTTTCACCATAGATTTTTAGGGCTAGGTCTAGTATTTTATCAAAAACCATTTACAACCATTTGTCACAAAGTTGCATTCAAACCCACATACCTATCATCGACACAATGCTACATTTGCGATGACAAACCTTTGTCGACACCCAAATCCTGCTAAATGGATGACAACCCATCAATGACCAAATCCTGGTGGAACTGATGACAACCACATGTTGATAGTCAGGTACAAAACCATATCCTTCGACACCAGGAAAACCATAGACATCACCTGAACAACCTGAACCATAAACAACATTGTCGAAGCTGACAACACCTGACTGAATGCTGATGATGAAACTGGAACTGTGTAACTGATTTGATGAGATCCTCCTGGATCAATCCTCTCCACTTGAAATATTTTGGAACATAAAAGTTTGACTAGACAGATAGCAAATGAGGGTAGAGCTCCCTCACTCTCCACCTTGCCCTGATGATGTACCAATACATTCGATGAATCACTTGTAAGTGATGACCCTGATGATTTTGACCATGGAACATTTTGAATCGATGACCTATTCCATCCATCTACAGTATGAACAACTTGCAACGATGGTTAAACAACTTGTTATGAATATGGCAATTGATTTCTTTCCACGAAGTACCATGAATTAGTGACTCATAAACATATTTGAAAACAGTCTGTACAGGATATAGTTCAATACCATTGACATGTATTAACAATCTATATTTCGGAATGACAGAGACAATCAAAGACATTTTTGACATCAAACCAGCTACTTGACTTGATATACTTTCCTGACTCCTGATTACTAAGTGAACTTGCTGCAATAAACCCATCAATTTGAAATATGGAAACTGCTGCAACTTAGTTTTATTTTGAAAGTATTGAGTTAGCTATTGATTTGTTTGAATCACTGTTTCTTCATTCATTAAATGATGTTTCCATTGATTAACACTTTCCCCCGATGCATAAGTTTCCCTTAAAGGTTTTGAATACTTTGACACTGCTTTAGAAAAGGCTTTGATGTGAAAACAAATAGGCTTCCTCTCCACTTGAAAAGAGGCTTCCAAAATGTTTGAAACATGAAATGGTGACACAATATTAGAGAAATTTAACACTGACTTTCCCCAATATTGACCTGCATCCCTATAACTGTTAACTTCCAAACTTGGACTGAATTGATTCATTATGACATTAGGAAGAGGAGCTTTATGCACAAACTGTAATTCATGTTGTATTTCCTGCTTATGAGTAAGATGTTTGGTTTCCTTAAATAGAACTGGAAAAGTTTCTACCTCTTTGGTCAAACTATCTTTAAGCCGATACTCATAACCTGAATAAACATCATGTTGTTTCTTATGTTGTTCCTTTACACACATGATTAAAAATCTTTTATTTGAACTTATTAATCACTTCATCTGATTAGCAACAACTAAATTCAAGTGATTTTTACTTTGATGTGCCCTGATAATAAATTCAACCCTATCTTTCTTAAGATGATATTTATGCTCTCTCCTGTAAAACACTACATCATGATCATAAAGATAAGGACTTCCTAAGACAACTCCACATATGTCTACTGGAACCACATCTAATTCCACTTCATCAGTGTAATTAGTTGTAATGAAAAATCTTAATTAAAACTATTTGGTGACTTTTATCTGAGTTGATTTATTTAGCCATTGTAATGGGTAAGGTCTTGGATGATTCCGTGTCTCCAAACCCAAATTCTTAACTAAATATTCAGATATTAAATTGGCCTGTGATCCACTGTCAAAAATTGCACCTATATTTGTGCGCTTAGAAGTTATCCTTATGTTAAATAATTCAACTATTTTATTCTCATTTGAAGGATTTATGTTTGATGAAGATGCAATAGTATTCGAACTTGAACTAGTGTCAGTAGTTTTACATGTCGTAACCATGGTAGTTATCCTCCTTTCATCACCTGAATCAGAACCTAGATCTTGCTGGACTACTGCAATTGCCTTCTTTTCATCCTTCTCTTTAAGGAAATTTTTGGGTTTAAGTTCTGGATTAAGTTTCCAACACTTTGATTCATCATGATCGATTCTCTGGCAATGAGAAAAAGTAGGTATTTCCTTGTGAGCTATCACTGATTTCTTTCTCTTCGAATTGTTCTTCCCCTTACTGTCATTGGAATATTTGATTTCCAACTCTTTGGATGATTGTGGTGAAAACTTGAATGGTCTGCCACCTGATTCAATATGTATGGCCTGAACACACACTTCATCAAAATCATCAAGATTAAACATCAATAATGTATTTTAATAAAGTTTCACGTGTATTTAATAAAATACCAAGCGCCAATGCTTTTTTCTGAACTCCTGAGTAAACTCCTAAAAACTCTTCCCTTTACCTTGCCTCAAATGATGCCAATCAATAACAACTTGCTGCATGTATCCTAAAGGATAGAATTGTTTCCAATGAGATTTTAAGAACTAAGACCACGAACAGATGACTTTACCTTTCCACTTTACATCTATCTAAGTTTTACTTTCCCACCAGATTAAAGTTGTTCACCCCATTCTAAGTGTAGCTAATTGAATTTTCATTTTATCATCATAAGTGTTCTGAATACGACAATACACTTCTAACTGCTTAATCCAGTTATCTAACTTTTCAGGATTCATTTTGCCATCATAAATAGGTAACTCAAATTTTACATCAAGTTTCAAAAGTGATGTTTTCTTAGGTTTCTTTTTTGTTTCAGATTCTGCAATGGAAGAAGAAGAAGAAGAAGAAGATGATGATGACGATGGTGATGATGGAGGTGAAGGTGGTTTATCACCCTTGCCTTTACCTTTGTCCTTCTTTAATGTCTTTGAAGAAGATGCTGCATCTCTCGCCTTCTTATCTTCGTAGAGTTCTTGAAACATCTGCAGCAAAGTCAAGAATGCTTGCTGAAACTGTTCATCACTCATCTTAACCTGCATAAGATCCTGTCATGGTCGACTTATGAATGACTCGTCGTTTTCCAATCTCTGGATCAATCTGCTCAAGGATTCCTTCTCCACGTTGTGACTTAGACCTGGTTAACATTCAATGGAAAATTCTACAAATGCAACCTGCTCTGATACCAAATTATATGATTTGAAATGATCATATGTTAAAATTGATGTAGAATTGATTATGCCATTAATGAATAGAATGTTAACTAAAAGTGTTGAAATCGTGAGAACTACTTGAGAAGAAAGACTTTATGACAGCTGATAAAACATAAGTAAGATGCAAAACAAAAGTGAAACAACAAATACATAGTGATACCAAACAACAAGATTTATTACAGAGTTCATCCCTGATGGACTACATCTCTGGGTCTGCTTTCAAGATGGGCGACTGCTTTATTAGGATTGAAATCGAAGAGATCGATTACACATAAATTTGACCAAACTAAATGTGCATGCAAGAACTTCTAGTCAATGTCAAATTATAGCTCTCTTAACCATCTTTCCAATGCCTATCACAGTTCCCAATTCTAACTCTAGATGCTCCTGTACACTGAAAACAAAACAACCTATATCCCTCCAGAACCTGCACATGAAACTCAAAACCACTCTAATGCACTTCAATGACAAAAACTACCTTTTTAAAACCTACCAGGTGCATTTGAACTCCCTCCACCGAGTTTAGGAATGAATTTTCTCTAATTTAGGTTCTTGGAGTTAAGGTCTTATAATGTTTGAACACCTACATGGTGGTTGAATTAATATATCCAAAAACTTAATTAAAAGAACCCAAATTCAACCATATGATAATCGAAAACAATTGGCGGTTTTGCTGACTGGGCGGAGGGGAGACAATGCATGTGAACGTGGCTTCCTCCTGGCAGTTTTGGTAATGACGTGGCTTATCCCTGACGGTTGTGGTGTTGCGGTTAACTATAACATGTTACCCTAATTGTTATCCTCCGTTCACATGCCAAAACACATTTGCGGTTGCACTGTGGTTAACTCCAAGCTCGATGGTTTACTTCGACTGCTGTTCACATGCCTTATCATTGTGGTTCCGCTGCGGTTAACTTCCACGGTTAGGGACTGTGGTTATGGCCCTAACATCTGCGTTTGTTCACATGTCCGCTGCCATGTTGACTTCCCGCGCGATTAAGGCCCGTGGTCTAGGACTGTTATAAAGTTTTTGTAATGTTTTTTTAATATATATGCAAAGGCCAAGAGACGTTTACGCTTAGGGTTTACGTGTTTTATGTTTATTACATAGGCCGATGGTTTATTCATAGTTTTCTTTTGTATTGTTTTAATACATTGAAATGTAATATAGGTTTAGGACTTAGGTAATGGTCTAGAACTTAAGCGTATATGTAATTTTTAAAGCATTCTTAATACATTGTTTTGGAATAAGGTTAGGGTTTAGGTCTTAGCATAGGGTTTTGATACATGGTCTTTAACCATAGACTTTTAGGGCTAGGTCTAGTCTTTTATCAAAAACCGTTTACAATCATTTGTCACAAAGTGACATTCAAACCCACATACCTATCATCGACACAACACTACATTTTCAACGACAAACCTTTGTCGACACCCAAATCCTACTAAATGGATGACAACCACATGTCAATGACCAAATATTGGAGGAACTAACGACAAACACATGTCGACAGCCAGGTTGAAAACCATATCCTTCGACACCAGGAAAACCATAGACATCACCTGAACAACCTGAACCATAAACAACACTGTCGAAGTTGATGACACCAGACTGAATGTTGATGACGAAACTGAAACTGTGTAACTGATTTGACAAGATCCTCCTGGATGAATATATGTATTGTAACATTGAAAGGAGCATAATGAAAAATCAATATGGTAGTCGCAGTTTTGGGATCCAGGGGAAAATCTCTGTGTATATGTGTTTTATGTGTTATTCTCTCGCATTGTTTATTTTCTGTGTTTTTAGAATTCGTATGCAGGTAATTTCTGTACGGGGTTAAAACCTACAGTCCTATTGTCCTTATAAAAGCTATCATGTTTGCAATCCCCCTGTACCAATTCTCTGCCCTCATATCTCCCCAATATATCCTTCAATGTCTTGGGAAATATTTCAAAAGTTTCTTCGGGATGGTGGTAAGTCTTCTACCAAGAAGTTTCACTTGATTAACTAGGCCATAATGCACACCCCAAAATTGCATGGAAGACTAGGTATTCATGAGACGACTTTAATGAATGGGGCCATGGGAGCTAAATTGGCGTGGAAAATTAAATCCAACCCAGAAGCTGGGTGCACTCAAGTTATTATTGCAAAATACTCTCAATAAGGTAATGGAAGGAGGATTGACCCAATCTAATCTATGCAACAATGATCCTCTATCTTGAAGCTTATCTCTTATGTGGCTAACATGATAAATAAGAATATTATTTGGATGCTAGGAAATGGATCAAGAGTATAGTATTGGACTTACTCTATAATGCACCACTCTCCTCTCCAAGACTTAGAAGTATTGTGACCCCTTTAGATTCATTTAAACAACTAAGGAATTGATACACTAACACAAATATCTTAGTGGGATGCCTCAGGATAATGGATAGGTTTGAATATTGATGGAATTCCCAATAAGCTCTTGCCTATATAGGAGATCTTGAAAGAAAATACAATGGGAGATTCTCTTTGGAGCCAAAGGGATGAATATTAGGTGGGTTGGAAGTTTCATGTCTACACAATCAAGGTAGAATATGAAGAGATTCTATTCTCTATCCAAGTGCAACCTAAATCCCCTATCCAGGAAAAAAATTGGCATAATAATGTTATCCCCAAAGTCAACACCTTCTGCTAGCTTCTCACCCATAAAAAATTCATTCGCTTTGATAATCTTAGAAAAAGGGACATCCAAGGCCCTTATGCTTCCCTTTATGTGAACAATATGAAGAAATGGTTCCCTATATTTTCCTTACATGTCCTTACATAAAGCAGGTCTAGTTTATTTCCCTTGGTCCATTACTTACCTATTTGAAATGGCCTTTTGATCTCCCCAACTTTATTTCTTCCGATGCAACTACTGTATGGGTTCATATTCAAGGAATTCCAATTTCAAATGGTTCTAGCTCTCGCTTCCAAAATAAGTTTGTTGGTAGAATTGGTTGTCTAAGAACAACTCTATTTTTAAAAATATTAGCATTCCTTCAAAGGAAATGACCATAAAGTCTCTCCTTCTCTCTCTCTCTCTCTCTTTCTTTCTCTCTCTATGTTGAATCCAATAGATCTAAGATGAGAGACCGTGGCCCCCTCTGAGATCAATAAGAAAAACATCATTGATTTTGTGGCCCCCTCTGAGATCAATAAGAAAAAAATCGTTGATATTGTGGCCCCCTCTGATATTAGTATGAGAAAAAATGGATGGAATCGTTGATTGACTCTTTGGAATTCCTCACATCTACTTCCTTCACTCACTCATCAAAGGAGAGGGCCTAGAATCGTTGTCTCTCAGATGGTGATATAAAAGATCGGAAAAATGTTCAAAATAATTGGATCCTCTTTTTTGATGGAGATTTCAAAATGAATACAACGGTGGTAAGAGGGGGAGGCATTATCCTTAATCTGGAAAGAAAATTCTTAAGTACTCCTGGGGGTTAGGAAAGTAGACCAACAACCAAGATGAAATGTATGGCCTCTTGCTGAGGCTAAACTTGGCCAAAAAGATGGAAATCACCAACATTGTAATATTGGGGGACTCTCTCCTCACCATTCAAAATTTATATAGAGTTTCATTCCCCAAGGACAGTTAACTTAAACAACTTCTTCACGAAATTACGAGTGTCTTGGAACACTTTCACCTTAAGACTTTTTCATATCCTAGGATCTCAAAATATTGCAGCTGATAAACAAGTAAATATTATGTTTAAATTAAAAATGGGCTAGACTGACATCAAAGATTGATGGAAAAACATCCCATGACTATATCCTCGCCTTTATTAGCATCTATCAAGTTTATTAGAGTTGTTTTGCAAGCCATTTGAAAAAATGAATTAAGTAATAAAAAAGTCTCTTTCCAATTCCCATTCCTCCCATGTACTAGCATCAAATATATAGTTTATGGATCAAATGGATGGAATTTCAAATGGGGTGGCATGGATAGCTATAAGCATGCACACCATGTAATGATCCATTTTATATTTTCACATGTGATAAAAATTGCAATAGGATGAAATTGAAACTAATGAGCAGATCTTGTAATTGAAAAAATTGATGGCTCCAAGGAGGTGGGTTATTATGGATCTTAATGGTGAAGGGATTTATGCTACATGTGAATTTTTGGTCTCAGACTTAAATTCATGGGATGCATCTAGTCATTTCACAATTTCCCTCCATGGTGGCTCATTCTGTTTTGGGATCACATGAATTCCCCTTTGCGTTGGGCGACTATTCTTGAAATTAAGTGTGTTATCTGGTGTGATTTGGGAGTTATTCAGGTCAATTGTCTAGTTCTCTAGACATCTGGTGGAGAGTGGTTCTTACATTGTTCCACAAGGGGCTATTTATGTAGACACATTAAATCTAGGGCGTCGTGGGTCCCTCCGTTAGCTACAGAAGCTAGAATCCCCCTCATCCTAGCTTGTGATAGTGAAAATGATTGTTTTGGCCCATCGTGGATCATTCAGTTGGCACTAATAGATAGAATTCTCCCCAAAATTGTTCATGGTAACTTCAATGCATAGTGGATTTCTCTATTGGTTTGGGAAGCTATAATTATCTATTGTTCTAGCCATGGAAGAAAAATTGGTTTATGGGTACACTACTATGGAAGTTTCCTTAGGCATATCAACTCTCCTCATGCTCACAAGTACTCCTTAATATTCTATGTGTATTTTCTCTTTCCTACTTGTAGGTCTTTGAAATTTTGTTCCCAGTATTGCACATATCCTTGGTCCTCTTTCCTCTATTTCTTATGCAGTTAGTTCCATAATATCTTTGGCTCTCCGCATGCTCTTCTTCATGATATTAAGCCACCACTCTTTTATTCCTATGGAATTCTCTCGAACATTGGCCTTTTAGCCTCTCCTTGTTGTTTCAACTTTGGTCGCTGGACTCCCTTGTCACCTGCCTATATAATGATGTCCAGGAAAGGAACTCCATTAGTTGTTTGTGGCAGTAGCACTTGTCATGAGTGTCCATAACAATTCACAAACATGCATCTTGAAAATATGGATCGCATTGGAAATTCCACCAGAAAATGAACACTCACATCATTCTCATGGATGAATTCCATACACTTAAGGAAAAATTCAATCATCAGGATGGTGAAATTGATGCTCTATGTAGATAGCTAATTAAATTACATATGCAGTTGGAGACCAAAGAAAGTCAAAGATATACAAGTTCAACACTCAATTTATCTCCTAACAATAGGTATATCGATCTAAATAGGCCCCCAACATATGATTTCCACCCTTTTTTATCATGATCTCCTCTTTTAAATTTGTCCTTTTGTTAGGCCAATATTGCAGAATTTCTGTTAGCTATTTATAGTTGTAGGCCTTTAGTTAGAGCCTTTAGAACTAATTATCAATCCTCCTTTGAAGAATCATGTGCATGAAACAATATTGTATTGATTTCCCATGTATTTTGTTGCAAACGAGCACAAATTTAATAGAAATCTTACTCATTTATGTTAAAAAATTTATTGTTATTATTAATAATAATATTAAATTTAAAATAAAGTTACAAATTACTTAACCTTTACATGGTTTTGAGCCCAACCCAAAATGAAATAGGTGTTGTAATGTTATGCTATATTATGTAAACATTTTGACTAAGTCAAATAAAAATAAAAACAAAATGACACACACGCACACAAACATTTAGCCATCCTAGATCCATCTTAACACCAATTCTATCAAGCGCAGAGAGGGATGAAATATCTCAAGGTGAAAACCTCTTTTTTGAGTTTCAAAACTTGAGGAAAGGTTTGCACCTTGAAAGATCTGATCCCTCTCCATGCTTGATGTGTCTAGAGTTAAGATGGATTTAGGTTGATTTTAATCTTGACAATGTTATGCAACCAACTCACAAAATAGAAGAAAAAATAGATCAACAACTTCAAAATCAGCCTCTTTGAGGGGGAAACCTCCTTTACATTACACAATTGAATAATTCTTGAATGATACAAATGATAAGAATTCCTTTCTATATATAGGAGTCGAAGGGGTGCCAATATAATAAGAGCCCACATAACAATAATATTGTAGGGGCACAACAATAACAATAGTGGGCTTCTATGGGGCACAATAATAAAAACACGGGGACAACAATACAATAAGGGGGTTGCACTACTAACAATAAGAGGGTACACTAGCAGTATAGGGACCCAACATGCCCCTCTCCTCCAAAAAAGTGTTGTCCTCAATGCTGGAGTAGTTTTGGATGCTTCTGTATAACATTATCATCCTCCCATGTGGAGTCTTCAACAGGTAAGTTCTTCCACTTGATGAGATACTCTGAAATTGATCGATGTTGTACCTATAGGGTTCTTGGTTCCATGACTTCTTCAGGTTTCAATATGATTTTTCTTTCCTCATCAAGTTCCGATAATATTGTTTGAACTGGGAGCTTGTCACCTATAACCTTCTTTAAGCATGAAACATGGAGAACTCGGTGCACTGGGAAAGATGTAGGAAGCTCCAATTTGTATGCAATAGTATCAATCTTTTGCAACACCTTGTAAGGACCATAATATTTTGGTGATAATTTATTATCCTTCGTAGCTTGCTTGAGGGACATTTGATTGTATGGTTGTATCCATAAAAATACCCAATCGCCTACATCAAAATTTATTTTGTTGCGATGTTGACTTGCCTATTGTTTCATTTGATTCTACGCCAAATTGAGGTTATCCTTTAATATTTGGAGAACTTGTTGTTGATTCTCGATGTGATATTCCACTTCTTGAACCTAAGAATGATCGTCTAAGACTTTTTGGAGATCTAGAGAAATATATGATTTCATTGTTTGAACCTGTAGTGAACATGTTACACCTCGTTGTTATTTCTTTAGAAGCATTGTCATGCCATTAGAGCTGATTATCTTTCCTGGTTTCCCTACGATACCCCTTAATTCAACTTCCTTTCCTTCCCAAAAAATTTTCAAGAAAAGTTCTTGAAAATTGAAAGCTATCGTCCCCAAAGATTGTAACCATTGGACTCATAGTACAACATCAACACCACCCATTGGAATGGAAAGCATTGGACTATTCAAGACATATTCTCCCATGGATAGCTTGATATTATGTCACTTTCCAGAGAAATTTATGGTTCCTCTATTTGCAACCATTACTTGACACTATGGTGCTGGATATAGGAAGAAATTCAATTCCTTGGCTATCTTACAATGAATAAAATTATGGGTACTACCCAAATCAACCAACACTATTACCTTTTTCTTCTTGATATGTCCTTCTATCTTGAGAGTTTGAGGAGTAGTAATTCCTGTCAATGCATTACAAGATATGGCTAGATTCATTTCTTCTTTCTCTAGGGTTGCTTCTTGGTGGATATCCTCTTCTTTTGACGTTTCTTGTTCCTTTT
This sequence comes from Pinus tabuliformis, assembly GCA_031772625.1. Lineage (NCBI taxonomy): Eukaryota > Viridiplantae > Streptophyta > Pinopsida > Pinales > Pinaceae > Pinus > Pinus tabuliformis. The sequence continues at coordinate 831,683,747 of CM062819.1, read as the reverse complement.
CTTATTCCTCTTCCCCATATATGTAAATTAATTTCTTCTCAACACACTTATGACCTTTAGTGTATTTTCTATCACAATTGTAACAAAACCCTTTTTCTATTTTTCCTTCCAATTGTTGTGGTGTCAATCTTGTAGGTGGTGGAAGGCTAGGAGCAACAACACTTCCATCTTTATAGTTATGAGTGATAGGCTTCCGTGTTGCCATAATTTTTCTTTCATTTTTTCTTTCCAACCTGTATGCCTTCTCCAATGAATCATGTTCCTAAAGGCGAACTTCATGTTGGATGTTATACTTTAAAGTCCCTATGAATACTTCAATCCTATGCTTCTCTGGAATATCATTTACCCTTAGATTCAATTTTTGGAAGTCCTCAATGTGCTCTTCCATTGGACCCTTTTGTTTGAGATTTATCAATTGACTAAAGAAGGTGTTGCTCTTTGTATCCTCATAATGTGTTATCATTTCCTCCATGAAAATTGATCAGGTGACAAGTGGTTTACAAGAACAAATCCCTATATACCATACAAACTGATTCGGTTATAAATATAAAGATGCAATACGTACCTTTTGTGGCAGTTGCACATCATGTAGATAAAAATATTGCTCCATTTGTAGTATCCTTGTTACAGAATCCTTGCCATCAAACTTCCTCATATTGGTCTTTACAATATGGTGGGTCTTCAATCCAATGTTAGGTTCTATGAAATCATGATTAACATTTCTCTTTTTCTCATCATGAGTTTCCTCTACTACCTTTTCACCATTAGGAAGCCTTTCTTGTAGCAATTTTGTCCCACCTTCCCTCAAACCTTCCATGTATTTCTTCAAATATTCCATGTTGCCATTCAATTTTTCTTCTATACCATTGATCTTATTGTTCATATATTTGATAAAATTATTCAAATGATCCCTCCAATTTTGCTTACTAGGTGTTTCTATTTTCTTGATTTGAGTCATTCTTTTTCTTGCGTTTAGGAGCTTAATATTGACTCTGTTATATCTCTGTAATTTCAGATCTCCAAGGTCTAAAATTTCATCCTGTGGTAGCCCTCTAAGTCCTCTTTCCAACCCCATAATTCTGATCGAGATTGGATTCTCCAAGAAAGAGTTATGCCCAATTTCCCACACTGAGCTGATTATAGACTAGTTCAATAGAGCGAACTTGTATGACTTGCCACGTGTCACTGTCTTGACCTATGGCCTTGAAAACGATACCCCACAAACTACAGTCCAACTTTTTTCTGTCCCTTCTTATAAAATTTGAATCCGATGCTCAAAGAAAATGTTATGATGATTTTACCAAGGTCACCTGTTTGATATGGAATTCAGGAGCCTGCAAAAACCCTAACTTCTTCAGTTCATATCTCCGAAAATATAGCACCAAAATATCTGAAATTTGGTCATAAGCTTCATCAAGATTTTGAATCAAATTATTTTTAGTTTCAACATCTAAAGCTTTGCAGAAAAGAAGTTATAGCGAAAATTCCATGATGACCTGTTTGAGATGGAATTATGGAGCTTGAAAAAACCTTAAATTCCTTAGCTCATATCTTCGAAAATATAGCAATACAATATCTGAAATTCAAACATGGGGTTTAGAAATATTTTTAATCAAATGGGTTTTAATTTCAGATTTTGAAACCTTGTAGAAAACAACGTATAGTGAAAATGCCACGATGACCTTTTTGAAGTAGCGAAACCTAGAATTTAAAGCTCTAATACCAAATGTTATGCAACCAACTCACAAAATAGAAGAAAAGATAGATCAAAAACTTCAAAATTAGCCTCTTCTAGGGGGCAACCTACTTTAAATTACAAAAATGAATAATTCCTGGATGATACAAATGACAAGACCTCCTTTCTATATATAGGAGTCTAAGGGGTCCCATTATAATCAGAGCCTGCATAACAATAATATTGTAGGGGCACAACAATAACAATAGTGGGTTTCTATGGGGCACAATAATAATGACATGGGGACTACATGGGAACAACAATACAATAAGGGGGTTGCAATAATAACAATAAGGGGGTACACTAGCAGTATAGGAACCTAACAAAAAATGTGAGATGTATTATGGGGAAAGTGTTTTGATGCTTATCATGGATTTATTCCTATAAGTGTTTACCCCCCTAAATGACTATGTTAGTTTTAAATGTATATATGTTTAACTTATATACTAATTATTTTTGTAGTTAATTGTTGGACACCTAATCCATAAGGGTTGATGTGGAGGAATTCCAAAGGTCATTAAAATCCAAGTGACCTCTTGGAAGATGAAAATCAAGGAGCATAATCACATGTATTAATATGTACATTTTGTGAATAAAATGAAGTCATATATTTATCTAAGTTATTCCTATCAATTATATTTTTGTTTAATGTGGTATCATACCACATGGTTTCTTGACAAATACAATCAGTTTGTGTGCCACTGTATGTGGCCTTCCTCGACATGGGTTTATGATATTTCTTTATAATATTTCTTGAGCATGGGTTTCTCGTCTTTCCTAACCGTTCCTTCTCCATATAGCTAGGCACATAGGGGGGCCACACCTGTTGGAAATAATACTGAGATGGGGGGTGAACAGTGTTATCAGATCAATAATTAAATTTTCAAACAAATTTGTATACGCTACTTCAGCTAAGTGAACTAGCGTGTATATGTGACTGTACTTAAAGCAACCAGCGTATATGCAGAGAAATTTTGATTTACCCAATTGATTATGTATTGAGCTTTAACCAATATATCAGAGATTTATTAAACAGTGCAGTAAAAGTAGAATAAAGCATCACACATAAGCAACACACATGAACACCAAGATATAAGGTGGAAACCCAATGTGGGTGAAAACCACCTGCTGCAGTCATCTCTGTCTTCTTTTAATAATAAGAAAATATGTTTACAACATTGTATTGGTTCAGACTCATACCAGTACGTAGGATTCTACCTACAGAAGGCTACAACCTTCTCTCATTCTCCAACTTCTACCGGAAGGGAGCTACAACCCCCTAGCTCTTATACTAGCTGATATGTTTACTAGTATGTAGGTGCTGACCTACAGAAGGCTACAACCTTCTTTCTTCCTCTAGGGACCACGTTTCATAAATTTTCAGACTGGATCCATCAAAAACATCATAACTATAATTCAATCATCAAATATATCATCAACCAATCAGTTTCTGAATCAACCACATCCGAATCAATCAATCACTTTGACAACCCATCAATCAGGATATTGTCACTAGAATACAGTAACCAGAACCCAAACTAGAACACAGAACTCTGCAACAGCATACAGAAACAACTGAAACATACTTTATAGGGTATACACTACTTCCATGTGTCAAACCTACGTGTATACAGGCTTTTCTCAAAGCCAACCAGTGTATACATATGCAAATATTAATTTATAATTCTGCAGCTATTCCAGACTTCAATTATACCTAGATCATAATATTTACGGAACAACACATGCGTCAGCATTCAGATCTAGAATAAACATGATCAAAACATATAAATATAATTCATTTCAAGCCTTAAGATCCTCATCCATCATTTGATCTAATCGCTCATCAACCGCCAAGGTTCATCCTTGGTTTAGATTTAGCAATGCACCATAAGCCAATAACCTGCATACTAGATCTCACACTTCATCAGATATTCAATACTTGTATGCCTTGGCCTAATGATCTTCTCCTCCTTATATAGTTTTAGGCCTTTCTCAATACCATGGACCAAAAACACTTAGGATCAATACCTTGGACCAAATACCTAGGGTCAATACCTCGAACCAAATACCTTGGACCAATACCATGGGTCAAAATACCTTGGACCAAATACCACAGACCAAAAGCTTAGTTTTCCAACATATACGTGCTTTTCCTACTGTGAAAGTGCACATGTACGCATACGCAACTTGTATACAGTGAACCTGCATGTATACGCAGCTTGGTCAAGTTGAACGTGCGTATACCCCTTTTTCTTCATTCTTTGTAGTCTGATTTGTAATTCTTTGCTGTTGACCTGCTATACTGTGATCTTTCATCTGAGTGAGTTTCCATTTGTACATTACTTATGAACTACCCTGCATTTTGTCACATCTGTAAACACAACTGTCATGCATTCTATCACATCTGATATCTCTTTTGTAGATTCATCTAGTTCCCATATACAAGTGAGTTGTTCTGCTACAAGTGGGTTGCCATCAAGTACAACACATACATCATAATGCCAACAACACCTTCTCCTATTATCTAGTTGAATGAAATTATCAAAGACTGTGAGCTTTGTCCTAGCTAGTGTTATTTTCCCACAACATAAGAATTTTCTGTGCTTATTTTCCTTTGCTAAATATGATCATCCCTCTACCCAACAAATTAGCCATTTTGACATATGACTGGGCTTTCAATTCCTTTTCTAGATCTCTGTGCCTCTGCTTCTTGAAATAATAACATCGACCTACAATAGTAATTTTGGGAAACTTCACTCCCATTACTCTATGTTTCCTAAGATTGCTAATATTACACGTTTGCTCTATTTGTGGCCATTTATATGACTCTATATCAAAAAGTACCATCAATTTTTGGTCCTCCTTAACCTAGGAATTCTCTCATGATCTGTAAAATGTCATGGATATTCCACTAGGCAATTCTTCATAACAAGTATGATATTATTATATTAAAAATATGAGATTCTTCACTATTACAGTTTCATTAAACTTTAATATCTATAGATTTAACTATAATTAGTAGATGCATGCGAATGGCAATTATGTAGAAAAATAGAGAATGACAAAATAAGCTCACACACACACATAAGACACAAGATATGCTCTCGGGGAAATCCTTTAGGGAGAAAACCCAACAAGAAGGTGTGGTTGCTTCACTCTCTTTCTCTGTATGTAAATATGGCTGCAGGTACAAATAAGTAATGCTTGTGGCCCATGGGCTAATGAAGTACACAGACCCTCTATGTGTGCTCTAGCTACTATCTCTCCTGGCCGTCTTTTCTCCGTTATGGAACAAAATTCTCTCGAAAGAATGGAATGCCTCTTCCTCCTAATACCCCGGTTATAACAAAGCCTGATATCCTACTAGTGGTTAAGTTTGACTACATCGAATCTTAAATAGAGTTATAAAATAAACTCTTATAAAGTCTTTTGCATCAAAAATAGGTGGCTAGCCCCTTTTCCATGAATAATGTGGGCTGACAGAACATCCTCCCAAATTATAGGTGTGAAAATAGGAAGGTCAACTTCTGAGTGGAATAACCTTTGCATGAAGACTCTGATTGACGCGCTTCTTGTGCCGTTGGAAATATATTTGTGTGTAGAACAACATGATATGGTGCATCGCTAAAGAAACAAATTTTTACCCCCCAAAAATGTCGTTTGATGCCTCAAAATGATCCCAGAAGGTTTTAGACCCCATTTTTCTAAATTGGGTCCCACTGGTAAAAACGGTTCCATGAGGTGATTCATCCACTTTTTTTCACTCTGAATGCATCGATATGGATGAAAAAGGATATAATGATCCAATCCGGATCACACCTCCCCATTTTGGGATGTTTTTGGTCCCTAAAAGCCTCTATAGAATGAGGTGAGGAAATTTTCCTCCACCTTCTCTCTGGTGTACCATTTAGATTTGCCTGGAAGTTGTCGCTTTAACCCAATCTGTCAAAGGTCATGTTTCCCTTGTCTTGTAGTTCTAGACATATTCTACAAAATTGTATCTTCTATCAACTCTGCCTGAGCATCTGGTGCCAAATCCTCCACAGAAGGTAGGACTTGTTCCTCTTCTTGATCTAGCATAGAAGGCTCATAGAGTTTTAAATTCTCTACAATGACAATTGAGTAAATGCACATATATGGTGGTAAACTGAGTTGATAGGCATTATCACCCACCTTTTCCAGTATCTCAAAGGGACCATACCTTAGAGCCTTGATTTTCTTACCAAGCACCTGCAGCCTCTCCTTGTTCATGTGTAGCCATACTCTGTCTCCCACCTTGAATGCTTTTTCTGTTTTGTGTTGATCATGCCTAGCCTTATACTTCTTCTACAACTTCTGTAGTGTTTCTTATACCTATAGATGGATCTACCTAGTCTTCTTTATATTTTTTCAGCCCTCAAAGCATCTCCTATAATATCTTCGCCCACTCCTCCTTGTTGCCCATATGCAATATCCAAAGGTGAAGGTGGAAAATATCCAAAACAAGTTTCAAATGGGGACTTTCTTATATAAGTGTGGACTAATCTATAGTAATAATGTTATATATATACCGGATTTTCATCCTAGGTCTTCGGATGCTTCTGGTTGTATCCCCTTAGAAACTGTAGCAAAGTCCGGTTGACTACTTTTGTCTGCGCAGCTATCTGTGGATGGAATTCTGCAGATCTCTTCAACTTTGGGTCCATCGTTTCCCATAATTTAGTCCATAATGCACCAAGAAACCTTGTATCCCTACTTGAAACGATGCTCCTTGGTATCCCAAAGTGCACCCAGACCTATCAAAAGAACAATTTTGCACCTTGTTTCCTACTGATGGTATTTTTACAAGTCACCAAAACACGCATCTTACTAAACTTGTCAACTAGCACAAATAAGTAGTCATGTCCCTTCCTGGTCGTCGGTAAACCTCCCACAAATCCCATTGAAATTCTTTCCCAAGGATGAATAATTACATGTAATAGATGATATAGACATTGTTTCCTATTACTAGGCTTGTTGTTACAACAAGTCATGCATTCCCTTATGAAATTAGCTACCTGTTCTTGCATCTTGGGCCAATACACATACCTTTGTAAGTTAGCCACAGTCTTCCCTACACCAAAGTGCCCTGCAACCTTGGAGGTGTGAACCTCTCTAATCAGCTACAATCGCTCGCCTTTAGGAACACATAGCTTATCCAGCCTGTAGAGTAACCTGTCTTGGAGATGGTAGTCAATGGTGCTATTGTCATCGTGCACATGACTCTGACTCTTCAACTGGTGATACACCTCCTTGAAGTCCTCATCCTCTGAATATGCCTCTCTGTATGCATCATCAGTGAATGGCTCCATTTGCTCAAGAGTCTCCAAAGTTGTAATGTTTGATGTAGGTGGCCTTAAAAGCATGTTAGCCAACTTGTTTGTGCTTCCCTTCTTATACTTGATCACCAAATAGAACGGCTATAAAAACACCATCCACTTGTAATTCCTAGTTTGCTGTAGCTTACTCTGGGCCCACAAGTACTATAACCACTGGTGATTAGTGTGGATTAATGTATCCTTTCCCATCAAATAGTTCTTCCACTTCTTCACATCTTGCACCATGGCATAGAGTTCCTTATGGTAGGTAGGGTATTTAAGGACCACCCCATGAAATAATTCAGAATGGTAGCATACATGCCTTCCTCCCTGCATCAAGAAAACTCCCATATCATACCCACTCACATATGTCTCCACTTCAAAGGTCGTTGCAAGTTTGGTAATTCAAAAATTGGTGCTTGACTAATCTTTGTTTTTAGCTCTTTTAAATCCCTTTGCCGACCTTTTCCCCATTGGAAACTCTTTCCACTTGCTATTATGGCATGGAGTGGTGCTGCTACTGTTGAAAACAAGGCTATGAATTTACTTAGGTACTGTTCTACCCCAATGAAACTCCTGACCTTAGAAACATTAGTAGGTACCAAACATTTCATGATCGCCTCCATTTTGGAAGGATCTATCTGTATCTCTCCTCCACTGATCACATACCCTAGATACACATAAGACTTCTGCACAAACTCTCACTTCATAAGATTTGCTAGCAACTGGTGCTTATTTAATGTTTCCAAAACCTATGTCAAATGTGACATATGCTCCTCCTAGGTAGCACTATATACAATTATATCATCTAAATAGAAAATAATAAATGAATCTATAAAAGGGCGCAGTACCTCATTCATTAATATCATAAATGTAGTTGGTGCATTACATAGGCCAAATGGCACGACTAACCCCTCATACAAACCTTGCCTGGTTTTGAAAGAAATTTTCTAGTTATCTTCTTCTTTAACTCGAACCTGGTGATATCTAGACTTCAATTCCAACTTGGTGAAGTATTTTGCTTGCTGCAACTAATCCAACATATCATCTATCCTAGGCAGGGGGTATCTCTTCTTGAGAGTGATTTTGTTCAACACCTTGCAATTTATATTCATCCCCCAAGTCCTATCCTTCTTCAACACAATGATGATGGGTGACCCACATGGTGATGTACTTGGTCGAATGACACCGTGCTCCAACAATTGCTGCAATTGTTTCTTCACCTCACTTTCTTGTATAACAGACTGCTTGTATAGCCCAATATTTGGCAATGGGGAGTCTGACAATAACTGTATCTCATGCTACACTTCTCTCTTAGGTGGTAGCCCTTTAATCTCTTTGAACAAATCCCTGTATGCCTGTAACAACTCCTCAATTTTTTTTTCTTAGTACACCCCTATAGGGGTTCCTTGCCTCTTATTGACTCCTTTTCAGACTGAATTTCTCTTAAAAATGATAAAACATACTTCTTGCTGGAACTGATCAATATATTAGATTGGTTTGCACTTACCAGTGAGGTTTTCGACTTGCCTTTGTACGTGTTGATGATGAAAGATTTTCCATCCTTGATGAGTAGCTATTGGTTGGATCTCATCATGAATATGGCATCACACATGTACATGTATGGACTCCTAAACATGAATCGACATACATCACGGGGAACCACAACTAGATTTACTTCATCAATAAAATCAACACTGATAGAAAATATAATTTTTCACTGTTTAGTTACCTTAAGCTCTACATTCTTATTTACCTTTCCTAGTGGATATGAGTTTGGATGATCATGAACTTCCAACCCCAACCTTTTGACCAACTTTGCTGCAATGAGATTCACTTGTGATCTTGAGTCAAACAGAGCATCAATCTTTGTCTTCTTGACCTGTATCTTTATATGAAAGAGTAATTTGGTCATTTATTTCTCTTCCGATTGCTAAAGGCTACTCATATTCATGTCCTTCTAAATTTATGTTCAGACGATCTTCTCATCCACGTCCAAGTTTCTTTTAACTTGGTTGCTCGAAACAGTGGCCATGAGATTCATCTTATTATTATATTTCTTTGTGTTCTTCAGGTTTAGCTCTAGATGGAACTTCCAACACTTCTCCTTTGTATGACCATCAATGTTGCAGTGGTCACAAGGATCTTTGCATTGCTGTGTAGTGGCTGTCGTATTTTTATCTTTCCCCCTTTTTTCTTCTTCTTTCCCTCCTTAGAGGTGTATTGTTTCTCCTTCTGCGTCGATTCACTTGATTATGCTCTCTTTAGGCCTATGTTTTTTTAGGTATTGCACTTGTACACAAGCCTCGTCCACAGATTTGATCTTGAACAACATCAATTTCTTGCGCAGATGGTGGTGCAGACCCCCCAAATACTTGAGGAGTACATTTGGGTTCTTTGGAGAGATACCCAACATTATAGCCATCTTTCTGAATTCCATGGTGTATTCAATGCACACTTTGGACCAACTTTTTCCTGAATTAATGCCATTGGATCCACTGGTCCTCCACATACCCATGGGATAAAACTATGACCTAATGAGGGTTTTGAAATCATCCCACTTAGTCACTATAGGTTCTCCCTCCAACCTCGGGGTTTTTGTGTGGCTCTGCCACCAAGTCAGTGCATGGCCCTCCAATTTCAGCTGCAGGAATGAGATCTTTTTCCCTTCCTCGATCTGATGGACACTGAAATAGAATTCCAGTTGCTACAATCAGTGGTTCCATTTTAGAGCATCGATCTCATCGTGGTATGACTTGATATCAATTTTTTCTTCCTTTTTAAATAGGGAATATTATTGGTTCACGACTCTTGAACTGGATCGATCTTTTTCAGGGCCTTTCTTCGATTGGTTCTCTGTTTATACCTGATCTTCTGATCCCCATTTTGATTTATCCTCTACATTCAAACCCCAATATTATACAAATATCCCCATATTTCTATTCAAGGCTGCCATGAGGAGGCATACATTGCCATTGATATCTACGACTTGTTGTTCCAACCTCGTAAACTTCACCTCTATAGGATAACGAGGTTCGTTTACAGATTCATTGACCATGATTAGGGTTTTATGATTTTCAACCCAACAATCTAGATCCCTGCAATCTCCACAAAATACCCAAAAAAAATTTTCTGATACCAAATGATCCGTAGACTACTATGGATATTCCATAGGACAATTTGTCACACCAAATCTGATAATATTATATTAAAAATTTGATATTCTACACTATTATAGTTTTATTAAACATTAAGATATGCAGATTTAACTATAATTAGTGCATGCATACATATGGAAATTATGAAGAAAACAAGAGAATGACAAAATAATCTCACACACACATAAGACACAAGATATGCTCTTTGGGAAACCATTTCTAGAGAAAACCTAGCTTGAAGGTGAGGTTGCTTCACTCTCTTTCTCTATCTGGAAATATGGCTACAAGTACAAAGAAGTAATGCTTATGGCCCATGGGTTATTAGAGTGCACAAATCCTCTCTGAGTGCTCCGCCTCCTATCTCTCATGGCTATCTTTTCTTAGATATGGAACATAATTCTCTCGAAAGAATGGAATTCTTCTTCCTCCTAGTGGCCCGATTATAACACAACCGGATAACCTACTAGTGGTTAAGTCTGACTACATCAACTCTTAACTAGAGTTACAAAATAGACTCTTCTAGAGTATTTTACATAAAAAACATGTGACAAGCCCCTTTTCCATGAATAATGTGTGATGATGCAGCGTCCTCCCGAATTATAGGTGTGAAAACAAGAAGGTAAACTTCTGAGTGGAATAACTTTTGCATACAAACTCTGATTGACGTGATTCTTATGTTGTTGGAAAGATATTTGTGTGTAGAAAAACATGAAATGGTGCAATGATAAAGAGGAAAAATTTTACCCCAAAAAATGTCATTTTATGCCTCAAAATGCTCCTAGAAGGTTTCAAGCCCTGTTTTGTCAAACTAGGTCTTGTTGGCAAAAATGGTCCCATGAGCTGATTCCTCCACTTTTTCCACTTTGAATGCATCGATATGGATGACAGAATATATAATGATCAAATCATTATCATCTCATGTGCATGTAATGTCTGTTGTCACACCTAGAATTTGTTTATAGTATGGATTTATTTGCTTTAGAAAAATATCTATACGTCCTTGAAACCATACCATATATCCTTCATCCTATTAACCAACAATGTATACATTAATTTATTTATACTGATATCGATAAATATCGTCACAACATGATGCATTTCCTATAGTCATAAAAAAGATCACACATTCTAAGAACTTGTTCTTGATCCTTTGGACATTTTCCCCTATACTATGAGCATATTTGTCTCCACATGTCCCATCCCCTTCTATGGTGAGCATGCCCAAAAATGTTGGTCAAGAGATTTAAAGAATGCAGATCATGTTGGCTTGAGATTAGAGGAGTGTTTTCATTAGACGTGTATGCTAAAGAGACATCAATTTAGCTCTCGATCAATGAATTTCAGAGGAGGGTACTATTTATATCATTCATATTCTTAGGACACATTTTGAATGTCTAGAACTTGGAAAAAAGTCAAAAAATAAAAATTGTAAAACACACTTAATGGTTGATTGTTGCGCTGACATTTTAGTTATGTTGTCTACTTACAATGCCATGATACTCTGAATTGTGGAAGGCAATATCCATGTGATGCTTAGCTTTGTTTTTTAGTATTATATGCAGATACATATGCGACCAATGTTTGTTTATGGGAATTGAATATTGAGTTAATTTCACATCCTTCTTCATCAGAAGTAGTGCTTGACACAATAGTAATTAAGGAGAAGCTTCAACTCCAACATGCTTCTCCCTCCAATAGTTCTGTGTCTCAAACCATTTTCCAACATATTTCTTCATGGTCGCTAAAGAAAACTAGAAATGGGATTGTTGTTGTATTCTATGCTAATAGTGTAGTTGATGCATTTGGATTTTGATGATGATAGTGTAGTCCATGCTAATACTTTGGAAAGGAATTATCAACAACAAGAAGATAATTGGTCTTGGATTTGACAAGGATGTGACCTCTCACATTCTATACTCCTCTAAACCTGTCAAGTTTCAAAGTGTTGGGTATCTCCAAGATTGTTCATCTTCAACTACTCAACATCTTGCTCCTCTTCCACAAATGACACATATTCTTAGATGCCAAAATTGTGAATGAGTTGGGCACTTGAAAGATCAATGTTTTGGTCTTCACCCTTGTAAGCATTGTGGGAAACACACTCATCATTCAAAAAAATTCTCTAGACATAAGACTCTTGCAAGAATAAAGATTCACCTTGGATGCATCACTTCTCGGTAATGGTATTCAATAGCCAAGAATATATATCAGTCATTCCTCAAAGTTCATTCTCTGGTATGGGCACATATTAGAGTGGAGATATCTTTGTCTTCTCACCTTCTATCTAATAGGGGGGAATCAATAGTCAACTACTTGCTTCAAAGAAATATCAAGCAAGATTGAGCCACATCTTGAACCAGAGCCAATGGCTAGAGCCTAGAGCCAAAGCTATCCATAACTAGATTTAGATTTATATCCAAAGACAAAGTCATGCACCATGAGCATGTTTTTGGTTGGTCGTCTGCCTTAAACTACCAATGGTAGAAGAATTTAATCTTTGTTACATTATCTTTTGGTCATCTTCAAACCATCATCAGGAAGAACTTCCATTTTGTAGAAGACTTCAAATTCTAGCTAGATTCAGAATTGTTCCAGGAACTTCTTCGAGATTTAGTTCTAGAGTTGGCAGTCACCCTTAAAATACCACTGGTAGAAACCTTGGGTTCTTCTACCTCACTTGGTTTGTGGTCTTCCTTAAACCACTATTTGAGAGAGCACATCTAACTATTAGGTGTACCATACACTTTTTTGTTTCAACCCTCTTTTTGGACTCTCATACACCCCTTCATTTAAGAGGTAGGAATGTTGGACACCAAATTCATAATGGTTGGTGTGGAGGAATTCCAATGGTCATTAAAGTCCAAGTGACTTATTGGAAGATGAAAATCAAGGGTCAAAATCACATGTATTAATATGTACATCTTGTGAATAGAATTCAGTCACACGTTCATCTAAATTCTTCTTGTCAATTATCTTTGTGTTTAAAATCAAATGATAATAATAATAATTTAAAATACAGTTATAACATAGTTTTTATGATTTTTTTAATTTTAGCAACGTGAGATGTATAATGAAGCAATTTTTTTGATGTTTATTATGAATTGATGCCTATGAATGTTTATCAATGATTTAATTCATATGGCTTCAGTGGTTAATATTTGTGCTACAAAGGTGTCTATTTTGGAATAAGGCTTCCAGAATTTTAATTTGATTATCAGTAATTATTAGGTGGATGGTAGGGATTTAATATCCATTGAATATTTTAGAATATTCTTAATAGTATTCATAGATAAAGGTTGAGATTTATCTCAAAGTAGTTATGTGTTTTCTTTCCTTTTAATTAAATTGATTAGTAAAGAAAAAAGTAATATAAACATAAGTTATGTTTGTAGTATTGGTAAGCCATGGTATTGTAACAAAGCCTATTTATAGACTAAGAATCTTCATTGCAAAGTGGGGTGAAACTCCATGCTTGTTACATGGATTTTTTTTTTTTTTTTTTAATTTGTATATACGTTTAACTCATATATTAATTCTTTTTATAATTAAAATAAAAATAATTTTAAAAAAGTTATAATTTAGTTAATTTTTATGGTTTTTTTAAATCTTGGTAATATGATATGTATCATGAGGTAAGCGTTTTGATGTCTATAGGTGTTTATTAGACATTTAATTTATATGACTATATTATCTCAATATATATTGCTTTTCTATAAAATGTTTATATTAAAATATTTATTTAAAGTAAACATTGAAATATTTTATTTATGGTTGACATTGATTTTTTTTTTTAATATGAGATGTCAACTTTATGGTATCTATATCTATATCAATATAAAAATAAATTGATATTGAACTTTTTAAATATAATATGGTCATTGACATATTTTATTTATGACATGATTTTTCTTTTTTGTAATTAATACATTTTGGAAATGACTACACATTTCCTTATATTAGATTATAAAAAGTGTCTTTCAACATACTAATAATTTTCTTACTTTCACACACATATATAGAGAGATTTCATTTATGACTGACATTAAAATATTTTTTCAAATGTGAGGTGTTAACTCCATGTTTTATATATATAACCATAAATTGATATTAATATATTTTATTTAAGATGGTCATTGAAATATTTTATTTTATGGATGATATTCATATTTTTTTTGAAATTTCATGTATCATCTCCATGTTAGACACAAAAAAGCTACATATTTGCATCATTTTAGATTATAGAAACATAATAATATCTCTTTCTCTCCCTCTCTCTATCTCTATATATATGAGGTTATTGAAATGTTTTATTTATAGGTGGCATTCAAAAGTCTTTTTATTAATATAATTTTTTAAAATTGTATCATAAAATTTGAAAGGAGTTTGGAAGAAGTGCCTACAAACATATGTATCCAAATCAATCATCATAGTCACAACTAGAACTATAGCATTAAGAAAAAGCTAAATATATGGTGGAAAGTTTATTATGGGCTTGAAAGCAAATGTAAATCAATGAACCTTTGGATTTGGGATAAGAAAAAACCCCTCTTTGACACTCTCAATATTTTATATGAATGCTAAGTTGGGGATGCAATATCTTTAGAGAGTTGTGGAGATATATAGAGCTCATCCAAAATAAATTTAGAACTTATAATCAGAAAATTAAAGGAAATACACTTCTCCTGAGATAAGAAAGTATTTCCCCCATTAAGAGCATATTTTTGATGAGGTACCTAATGTATAAGATCAAGTTAAAATACATGGAAGATAAAAGGCTTCCTAAAATTGTTTTAAATTGTATCCAAAACCACCTTTAGGTCAAGTGGGTATGGCATAGGAATGCGCAATCCTGGCTAAACTAAGGGGAAATAAAAGAAGAGGTTATTTAGCAAAGTAAATATAGCATTAAAAATATATCAAATCAAAATTTGAGGAGAAATTGTGGTGCAATAAGGAGTTAGAGGGAAGAAAAAAATTAAGATATTTGAAAGGAGGTGATCAACCCTATTCTAAAAGATCAAAAGTATGTTTCTATTAGTGTAAGGGAGAAAATAAACATTATTGAAATAAGAGCTAATTCTCGTGAACTCCATGCTAAAAATAGGCATTTCTTTCCCAAAACACCTTGAGGTGAAAGATTCCATCACTTTTGTAACACTAAGAGGATTGGAGATGAAAAGCACTTTCTGTTAGATTTCCCAACATATATTGAGATTATATCACCTTTTGAAAAAATGTGTCACATGACCAACTTTCATAACCTTTTTAACTTAGTGAAAATATGATGATGTTGGAATGCTTGTCTTATTGTTTTTTGAGCAGAATGATAAATTTCTAAAAAAATCAAATAATCCCTTGCTTTCTTTAGGTTTGATAGACCAATTTGGTCTTAGTGGATCTTTTTTTTTAACTTTTATTTTAAATGATAATTTTGTATTTATATGTAAGTTGACACCTAGATCATATCAAATACATTAGGTAGTACATAGATATATCTTAAAAAAAAAATATAGAGCCCTCTTATCCATCAAAACTATAAATATTTCCAAAGGGACTCCAAACTACACAAAAAAAGGGTTTTGTAGGTACCTTACAAAACTGACCCAACAAAAAGAAAAATTTACATGTCATGCTATAATTAATTAATAATGGAGTCCTTCATAACTGTGCAATGCCAATCCATTTAACTCCAAGGAATAAGAGAAGGCCTCATTCGGTTATTGTGTTTTAAATCGCCCAAACTTAAGTTACACCCTTCATTAGCACATAAGTCCATATCGTTATTGAGATAATAGAGGACATGGAAACACACCATTGAAAAGAACCCTTCCACTATTTTCCTAATTCTTTTTATAAGACTTTATAATGTTTTGTCCCTTAAAGAGGATCCCTTCACCAAATGTTGAATAAAAAGGAGGGAGTCTCTTAAAACAATCAGATAAGTTACCTATTTTTCTTTAGCTAATTGAATCACTTGTGTATATCCTTACAAATAAGCCTCAAAGAAACTTGATCTTAACATACATTAGAGAAATAGTTGAACATTAGAGATGAAAATCCAAATTTACTAAGTGATGGGTTTCTTTGAGTTGTTCTTGGGCCCTTGTTAGTTGTATTTTCTTCCTTTGAACTTAATTGATTGATGATTCTTCCACTGGAACAAAAGAATCCATATAAGACTAGTTTGGAATTGCTAATTGGAGGATGAATTGTGCCAAATTTCCTTTAATTTTTTGTTTTGATTCTTCAAATTTGAAAGATATATTCCACATGCTAATCATATGTTGTGGATAATTGTGATCTCTTGATTTTTTTCTTGAATTTGACTATTTTAATTTTTCCTAAATTTCTTCATTTCTACCTTCTTCTCCACCTATTCAAAACTGAGTTGAGAGAAACTTATACATTGAACAAAGTTTGAAAAAGAGGGGTCCCAATGCCACATTGCATGAGAACATAGAGGATAAATTAGGGAGGTGAAATCTCCATGTGTCCACATAGAACAAGAAGAAATCCTTGGGGAAATATTTGAAGGGACATGTGAGGTAGAATAAAAGTGAAAACTAGGGAAGGGTCAATAAACCAAGGGAGATAGAGATGTCCAAATTCCAGTAGTCAAATGAGGAAGGAAAGAACATAATCCAAATATGATTAATGAGAATAAGAAGATAACAAAGATTAGAGACCTAACAGATCCAAAATAACTCACCGATGCATCTAAATATGAAAAACGTAGGTTTCCAATGGAGGCATTATAAATCTGAGAGAGCAAGGTCTACAAGTAAAGAATGGGGCATTGCATTGAAAACTTGTAGAAGGAATTATCTAATTCAATATTAGTTACACAATAGTTGATGAGATTATTTTAGATAGATCATTCCATTGGATATGAATATAGGCCACCTTGAGACATGAAAGGTGGATGAAGTGAGATTTAACATATGTCAAGCATGAGATGTGAGAGCCTAATGATTCAATTAAGTGGTTATTAATCAGGGTTAACCCCCAATTTCACATGATTAAAGGAGTTAAACTGTAGGTTTTAACCCCATACAGAAATTACCTGCATATGAATTCTAAAACACAGAAAATAAACAATGCGAGAGCATAACACATAAAACACATACACACAGAGATTTTCCCCTAGATCCCAAAACAGGGACTACTAGCTTGATTTTTCATTATTTTCTTTCAATGTTACAATACATATTTATACATTCCGAAGCATCCAATACCATGGACCAAAAACCATCGCGTCCAAAACCATGTGCGAAAAACATGCACAAGACCATAGGTAGGTCTGCCCAACCTAACATAGGGTCCAAAACCAAAATTTTCCAGGGCGCTGCCCCGGACCTCATAGAGTGGGGTTACCTGCACCCCTCAAACCCCTTGTGACTCCCCCCGCTATGCAATCGGCACAACGAAGAGGGGGCTACGCCCCCCTTCTAACCCCCCAGTTAACTACACAGGCTAGTCGTGGAAAAAATATAACACAACTCAACATAAACAAATGAGTAACATGTGAAAGTAATGGTTCTTGAGAGAGGCATAGAGTGTGCCTTATTGGAAAGAAAGCTTCTCGGGCCAAAAAATTCACATTCTATGAAAAATTTAATATCCTAAATTTTTTCGATTTATTGATGGATTTTGAAAATATTTCATTCCAATGGATAATGATTATTAAAATTTCTCTTTTGCATTGTTTTTATGATCACCCAGAGTCTCAAATGACCATAATTTTGGTGATCTACACTAATGAAGCCAATTAGAGTCCAATGAAAAGAGAAAGAGACTCAACCTAATTGTTAGAGGAGTGTCCTATTCCACATGAAAAATCTAATTTCCTTTCTCCATTAAGTTTAAAACAACCCCTCCTACTCCTACCCACACTAAATTTATTTTTGAAGCATCATTGAAGAAGATGAAGTGCCTTTCCCTATTATTTTTCCACTACACAAATTCATCTTCTATTACATGCAATTTACAACCTTCTTTCTTCTCTGGAGGTTCTTCATTGGAAGAATTAGATAAGTGCACTTGAAGAAGGGTGTTAGTTAACCAATTGTGTTATTATGTGTCTAATTTAGGAATATTGAAATTTTTGATCTCTATAGTTTGAAGTGCTTTGACAACTACACTGCATAAAAGATTTGTATCATTGGGTGGAGAAAATTTCTACTATTAAAAGGTTAGTTTATTCCTCACAAACTAGGTTTTCAAAAACACACATTTGGGAATTGCTATCCATAATTTAAAAAAAGAGGTTTTCTGCCAAAAGATCCTAATTAATTCTTATGTCAATTTAAGAAGACATGATTCCAATTTTGAGGAAGAGTTACACAAGGAAATATCTCCTTTAAACAAAATTACCAAACTTGGTAGGAGAAATTATACTCCCAAAAGAAATGTTGTACTTTTTATATTTTTTTTCATAGCTTAAAGAGGATATGGAGGGTGCTTGGATGCCTTTATTTTATATATTTTCACTCGTTAATAATTTCCCACGAATCAATGTCCAATGGAATACATTAATTTTTGTAATGCAATCCCCTCCCAATTTTTTTTTCAAAGTTTACCCTTGGGAGCTATTGAAGAGTACAACAATAAAGTGAAGTATCTTTCTTTTACAATGTATCCTTTTCTTCCCCAACCACATTCATATGGAAATTTTTTATGGATAGGAGAATGACCTGCAAGGTGCTAATAGAAATTATTCATTATCTCCTATGGATTTCCCTAGATATTATGTAATATTCCATCATTTCCAAGAGCTATCATCTCATCATTTTGATACATGTGTTAGTTTAATGATTCCTAGATTCTAAGGGTCATCCGTGAAGGGCGTTATTTCTTCAATTGTTTCCAATTTTGATTTCCTAAGAATATTATTTGTTCATAAATTGATTAATGGACCATTTCTAAGAGCCCAAGTGAGAGTAGAATGTATTAAATTTGACACTAATTTGAGAAGCTTCCACATTGCTAACCCTTTATTTTCTATGGTAGGTCTGTCAAGGCATCTCTTCCTTATACTTGCAAAATATTTTTGCATATCATTTCTTTCCACCAAGTCAAGTGTTTCTTTATTAGTATCAATGAATTTTGGCACCTCTTGATACATTTATAAGAGTTGGATATTTGATGAACATAAATATATCCTTTGGAGCTATTTTGACTAACCATTTGATTGAATGATAATTTTTTTGTCTCCTAAAATTCTAGAGACCCCGAGAAGTCAATCTGAGCAAATATTCCAACCATAGAATTTAATTTTGAGACTATTCACCTTTCCTTTAAATGAATTCAAGAAGAAATCAAATACATTCTTGAGATTATGTGCTATAATTGTTGATGTAGCACCCAAATGGAGAGTTTCATCTATGAACATGGAGAGGTTGATTTCATGGATCCCTCAAATAATTCTATTGCCTTAAGTTACACCTTCAAGCCTTTCCTTTTCCAACTTTTTACATAACAAATTTTCCGTAATGTGTTGCACATAGTGTTGTAATTGATGATAATAAGATGTTATTGATGTTAAAGGAGATGTATGAATAGCTACAATAGGATTATCCTTGATGATAAAAGAAGCAACATGCCTCTTTGTGAAGAAGTCTGATAGCTTGACCTTTTGCAAGGTCTCATTACATGAGGATATGGGTTGTTAAAGTTATTTGAGTTTTTGATAAATTTATTATGCTCAAAATATCTTAAAAATAGCATGGTTGCGTAGTGCTCTTTGACACCTTTCCAACGATATATTTTTCTCAGAAAACTCCTCTCGGATAAGAAGTTATGGTCATTTGAAAATCTATATTAGTTGGGGAAAAAGCAAAAGGCCAAAATGTAGGGCCAAACCCAAATTATTAAAGGGTTAAATGGTGTGAAAATTTGGAGCCGAACTACTATTGAGAATAATGATCAATGGTCATAATTACGTGGAGTTACATGCTCATTAATTTTGTTAAAGGGCGTGCAAGTATCAGTTCAATCAACGATGTCACCAATAGGTCAATGACTAGATTAGAGAGAAACATCATGATGTTTAATTAGTCTCATCTGTCTAATCAAGTATTGACACATGGTAGAGTCGTGTTCGACAATTATGTGGGTCCATTTTTGAACAACAGATAAAGAAAATACACACATGGAAGGACATGTCATTAGCTGATGTCAACTTGTTGATGTGGAGCTAGTAAGTGTTTCTATGTGGAAGGAAGAAACAAAATTTTCAACTGTTCAATAGGCACATTTTGGATGATATGTGCCCCACTCAGGGTGTACCATATGGTAGGTGTGACATCATGATGACGTCAACAAAGGAACAACTAAGGACACTTGGGTTTAGGTCACATGAGGATGGTCCCATGGTTTAATATCTAGTGTTGACAAATGAACACTGGATTCAAATGGTCACATGATGGGGTCATATGCACCATGGAATTTAAGGACTTAGTCTTGGGGAGCCAAGTCATGAAATATTGACCCTATTTTTATAATGCTTTGACCTCTACATTCTAACCCCATTCCATGGTCCTATGGTCAGCCTGAGACCATATATATATATATATATATATATATATATATATATATATATATATATATATATATATATATATATATATATATATAGCACCGAGGGCTTGAGAACTATGGAATGGTTTTGGAAATGATGGTATTTGTCTATGGGTGAGTTTAGTCATGTTTTATATCCTAGGTGAATAATTCTCTCATGTCTCTTCTATTTAAATTCTATATACACCAAGGAATGGTATTCACTACTGGGTTGGTCCAATTACATTGTCTTGGTTACATTTAGTGGTGCTCACAAATATCATCGCAAGGTCATTACATAATAAAGTTTCTTTTGGTTTTGCTAACATTGTGACAAGTTTGGTGCCATGTTGGTGACAACATATATAGTTTTGGAGGAATCCTATTTACAGAAGGCATGTTCTAGCATACTTATAATTTCGTTCTTGAATTTGGCATAGATTCCAAATTTGGCAAAGATTCGATACCTAATGTATGAGTCTGGTTAATTTTACATCATATACCTTGTTGACTTGGCACTAATACACATGGGTGAAAAGCTAATGACATAATCTAATGGAAGGGATAAAATTAGAAAAATTATTGGAAGTTAAATGTTTTTTTGGTTTTTTTGTTTTTAAATCTCGACAATTGTCGAATATCTAACAGGAGTTCCTTTACTATCGAATATCCGACAGAAGTTCCTTTACCATCGAATATCCGAAGTTTGGTACAATATGCAATGAATGTTAGGGAAGCATTGTATAACAACAAATTCCACCACTAATGGATTATTTTTGTTGGACAATGTCTAATTTGGGACCAATTTATGCTGAGTTTAACTAATTATAATAAATATAAGATTAATATTATAATTATATATAATATTATTAATATATATTAATATTAATATTAATATCAATAATATATTTATTAATATAATATTATATAATTATAATATACATCATATATATAAAGTTATATAATATATTATATATAAATATATATGCTTGAATATCATATAACTTCAACATAATTTATATATTACTTGTGATTGTTTTGAAAGGCTGTAGACCTATTTGAAGAAAATCATCATTGAAAGTTTGATGAGAAAAAATGTTACATAACATTCCTCAAGGAGGTCAAGGAGATGTGGGATCGACATCAGGGGATTCGAAGGATCGAAAATGTTATTTCCCTTGAAAAATATGCAAGGGCTTGAAGATAAGGAGTCTTCTAATAAAAAAAACTAAAATGCATTGTAGAGGCTATGGACATGTTGAACGCGGGCATGACTATCATCCTTTAGTAAGTTATTCATTATAAATCTTTGTAGTGTAGATTTCTTTTATAAATGTTTATATGTATATTTTATTTTATATTCTATGCCTTTGTATTGTAAATTGTATTGTGTTTCTATTTTAAATGTTTATATTCTTTTGGGAGATATTTGACCTATGTTTTCATCTTGATGTGGAGAAATATTATTTGATTATTATGATTAGGGTTGATTAAGGGGTTAGGTCGAGTTAGGGATTAATTAGTTTGTAGGCTTAGGGATAAGGGGTTATTGTTTAAGGGTTCTAGGGTTACATGTTAATGGATTAGGGGTTAGGGGTTTAAGGGCTTATGAGAATCGGGTTAAGGTGTTAGGGGATTAATGTATGTTTAGGGGGTTAATTAGGACCTATAGGATTTAGAGGTTAATGGGTTTTCAGGGCGCATTATTAATAAGTTTTTAAAGTATATTATGCACATTTAAAAGATGGACATAGCAAATATAATTTTATAGGAAAGAAGAAAATAATTATATAATATATTGTAATAAAATTTTATAAGACAAAATATAAAAATATAAATATCATTAAAAAAATAATTAAATAAAAATTTGATTAAAAATAAAATTATTATAAAGAAATATGATTGGATGAAGATAAAAGGAGTCCATTTTATTAATTTAGGTAAGATGATAATTAATAAAAAAATATTTTATGAAAAAGATTATATATAAAAAGAAAATACTTTATTTATTAAAAAGTTTAAATTTATAAACCACAATTTATTAAAATGTTATGTTCCTAACCACAATGTATTTTTCTCATAAAAAAGACTCTTTCTCATTTTTTAAGGAAAAAAGTATGGTACACAAGCCTTGCACTTGGTGTTTCATAATGTTTTATGTGAACATTAACTTTTTAAGCCCAAGTGATATAGAGTGAAGACTTATCTATATAAAGTCTATGTTTGTGATAAGTAAAGGGTCTCATTTGTTGTAATTTGTGAGAAAATTTGAAGTAAAGTTATAATAGTTCTAGGAAAAGGGTAGATTAATGAAATGTTTGATAAATCATTAATGATTATTTTTTCCAAATTTATCTTACTTATTATCACTCATACAAGGTAGAACATTCCATTTTGAATTTCCTTTGAAGTAGGCACAATGTTTTTATTCTATAACATTCACTTACCACTAAGTACAAAGGAGTGAGTTTTTGACATTTTGGTCAAATCAACTAAGTAGTAAAAAAGAAAGAATACCCCATTTTGTGTAGAAGGAGAGATTGACGTCGTGCCTTAGTAAAAAAGGGTTTCCTATGAAAAATGTCTTTAGTGGGTTCCCTACCACTTACCTAAAGAAAAAAGGGGATCCTATCTAATTTTATTACATAGGTTATTGATTTCAAAGTTTATAAGTGAAAACATATGATGAAAATACAAAATAAAATGCAACTAATAAGTTAGATCAACAAACACATTGTTGCCTTGATTTTGATAAGCTAACCTAGACAATATGAGACCTACCTATTTAGGAGAAATGATGCAAAAAATAGGAAATTAGGAATAAAAGGGTATAGAAAGAATAATTAGAGACAAACACAAGACCAAACAATAAAGAATAAGAAAGACTTATCTTCCTCTTGTACATTCCTAGACCCATCTAGCCACCAACTAATTTTAGTAGTAACTTTCATTGTGAGAATACCTTTCATATAAGATTAAAAGTCCACATCCTCTTTAGAAATATATTTTTTAATTAAAAAATGATTAAAAAATATAATATAAGATCCACCCTCCACTTGTCATAATTGAATATTTGAGAGGAGTTGGGGATAAAATAAATTTTATATCCTTTCCCCTCTCATTCTCTTGTCTTATAGAAGCCATTATGAACAATATTGTAGTATTTACCTTGATTTTATCTTGCTTTAAGTTAATCGATATTTCCTAGATTCATTGGCATTATTGTTTAAGTCTTGTAATTTGAGTACATTTGTAAATGTGATGGAATGAAAAGGGTTTGATGATTGTCAGGTGTTTTTCTACATTTTTTCAACATAATAATAAACATGTTTCTAAATTACCCAATATTCATGATCACATTGATTTTTTGTACTTATTTCTTTCTCTCACCCAAGCTCATGGTTGCTCACCCATCCTCTTAAAAATTATGGTCTCTAAGTGAAATCGAGAAATAATATTACATTAAAATGATGAATACAAATAATATCAATATGTTTTTTATTATTTCTGTGACTATATATCTCAAAAAGTGTCTCTCTTCCTACATGTCAAGAAAAGTAACATCTTTCCTAGATATTTTCAACACATTCTTAAATATCTTGATAAATTGCAAAAGCATCATCATTGGTTTGTTGTCATTGTTTCTCACTCTCACCTAATTAGTTGTATTTGTATTTTTATTTATTGTATTTGTCCTGTGTTATATTTGTAAATGTTTGTATCGACATTTAAATATTTTTTTATATATACTAATATTACTTTATTGATTGTAATTGTATAGTATCAGCCCCTAGAGCATTGCTCAATGAGGAGGAGGTGGTTATAGTACAAGCGGATGTTAAAAAACATGGAGTGAATATTTAGGATTAAACTAATGATTCTATGGAAGAAGATAATGATGTTAATAACAGAATTGAAGAAGATGGTACAAATATATTGATCTAGGAGACATTTCATAATGTTAGAATGGATGATGATGGCAACTAGTATGATGATCATGCTTTTGATAAAATTGTACTTGACAAGGAAATTAAACCTCTTTATGAAGGCTCAAAAACATCTATTCTCTCTACTGTATTGTTGTGGGTAAACTTAAAGGTGGTGAATGGTTTTCCAAACACATGTGTGACAAAAATCCTAATGTATGTAATATATTTTGTGATAGTTAGTACTATATACATGATAAACAAATTAAATTTTCTTTTGTTTTTAATGTTAGTGCGTTGATCATCACTTAATTAGTTTGTAACATTTGGATGCAATATGTGTGATTAATATTGTTAAGTACATTAATCATTAATGTTGCTTTTTTCATGTTGTTGATTGTTAGGTGAATTTTTGTTACCAACATTATATGTTTTACCTCATACATACCGAGATTTACATGCCATTATGAAAGACATTGGAATGGAGTATAAAGCAATTCATTCATGTCCTAATGATGATATTATTTATTATAATGAACATGTGTCGAAATACAAATGCCAAAAATGTGATGAGAGTAGATATTGATAGATTATCAAAGCAAAGATGTTAAAGAGGTTATTGAAAAAATTAAATTTCCAACTAGATTTTCTTCAAACATAAAGAATATCCTAACAAAGAAAGGTGAATTAGGTGGGGTAAAAACTCATGATTTACATGCATTCATTAAGGTAATTATTTTGGTGTATATATTTATACATTGGTGAAGCATATTACTAGTGTTTTTTTGTTTTGTTTTTGTTTGTTTGTTTGTTTGTTTGTTTTTTATTTATTTATTTTTTGTTTGTTTGTTTTTTTGTTTTGTTTTTTAATTTGGGAATAAATAATGATCGGTCATTATTTTTGTTACAGTGTGTTCTACCTCTATCTCTCCCATACACCTTTGACAACAATGTCAAACAAGTTATGTATGATCTTGGAAAATACTTGAGGTAAGTGGAGATTTATGTGTAAAGTGTAATTTGTTCAATAATTTGTTGTATAGCTTATATTTGACTACATGTATTTTACTTGTTATCATGTACTACACTATTTTTTGTTGAAACTTGTGATTTTCTTGCTTCATTTGTAGATGGTTGTCATCTAAAGAAATCAATAAAGAAGATATAAAGTATTGGAGGAAACACATTCCTATTCTAATGTGTGAAATGAAAAAGTATCTACATACAACATTTTGCAATGCATAAAACACTATCTCATACACCAAGTCGAGGAGATTGAAAAGTGTGGACTTATACATACAAGACCAATGTGGATGGTTGAGAGGCACTTGAAATAACTGGAGGTTCTGGTTAGACGAAGAGCATGTCCTGAGGGTTCTATGGTAGAGGGATATATGATATATCAAACCATGGTTTATATTCGTCAATATAGTCATGCAATAGGAAAAAGTATTAATGTATTGGATTACATTTGGGATGTCAACTCCATGAAAAAATTTGAAGGGTATAGAATAAAGTGTAACTAGGTTTGGTCTTCATAAATGTAATTTTGATCTTTGTACTTGTAAAAGAAAAGAAATATTATTTTTGTCATTTATAAAAATGAGTTTCTTGCTCATTAAATAGCTCAAGCACATGTTTAAGTGCTTCTATAAAGTCAAAGAGTCAATGTTATGTATGAAGCTCTTCTTGAGCATGACAAAATATATATATATATGAGTCTACAATAGCCCTCCAAAGACAAGCACAATCCTCTTGAAGAAGTCAGATAGCAAATGAACTAAATATAAGTCATATCGGCTTGCATTAACGGACACACCTCTTCACACGGTCATGTTAGATCAATATGGAGAATGGATTACTATATATACCTAGCTAGGGTCTACACAAAACAGTGACACATAACTCAGATTTGTCTGAGATTTTTTGATGTCTGTCACATGATAGTTTTCAGATGGGTATAGGGGTCTGCAATTCACACTATGGGAGGACACAACTTCGGAGGTCTCTAAAGCTTCATAGACATAGTTACAGTCTTGGTGTAATGATAATATCGGTACAAGAAAGAACGCAACCACTATCTCATAGTCTCGGCATAATTATAAGAAGGATCTCGATACTCTGTCTCGGAATATATATCATAAACACAATCACAATAATCACTGTCTCACAGTCTTGGTGTATTCATGATGAAGAGCATCTCAATGATCATACAGTCTCGGTATACCTTATAGATACAGTCATGATCCCAATCACACTCATGGTCTTGGTGGTATTCTAATGAAGATCTCGGTGGTAGTAAAACAAGGTGCAATAAGGATGTAACATTAATGATGGTGCTATAGAGATGATTTCAGTGAGAAGGCTACAATGATCTAAGTGATGATGGAACAATGATGAAGCATCAGTGATGATGATCTCAACAACAATGAAGAAGAGGATTGGTTTCTTGGTATTGGAGTGCAATCATAAGTCAAGGGTCATGGTCTTGGTATTCGTCAATTGGAATCTATATAAGAAGAATTTTGTGTAGGTTTTCCTCTCCAAGAGAGAGAGGTTTTGCCCCTCGTAGAAAGCCAAACATATTGTGTTATTGTATCTTTATTTTGGTAGCTATTTAATGAACTAAGAATACACACTCTCATAATAATAATAAGTGAAGATTGTGCTAATAAGTAAAATTAAATAACTCACAAATAGTTATCATGTGAAGAAGAATCTCATTATCTACATTGCCCTAGACTCTTCAACATGGTATCAGAGCTAAGATGTTGAAGTCAAAGGAAAGGAACCAAAGAAACATTCAATGATTAAGATTCAAAAAGAAATTCAAATCAGGTTGAAGGATGTCAATGAAAAAGGATCAAGATCTACATTAAAGGATTACGTCCTAGATCAAAGAATCATTCTACAACAACATGAACATTTGTCTCCATAGTCATCATCAAAAGGCCACCAAGACCCTCATCAATTTGTATACAAATCAAGGTAACTCAAAGGACCTCAAAACAAAGATCACATCATCTTGGAATAGGTTCAAATCCTAGAAGCAATCCTAATCTACACTACAAAAGAAGGCAAAACATATTGAAGGCAATAAGGCATGGTCATCTTCAACAAAGAATCATCTCCTTGCCCTAGAAGAAGATCATTCGAAGAAGAAGAAAATCATCCTCATCAAAAGGAGCAACCTTTTCTATTAAGGAAAGGTTTTCTAATTTGAAAGAATATCATCCAAGAAGAAGCCCTCATACATCTTCTTCAACCATCATCAACATGATCAAGGTGAAGAATTTGTCTTCACGAGCAAAGTAAGTATTTTTCATTAATCAATTTGGTAAAATGATTTCATGATTGCAAGAAGATATATAGGTTGGATGGGTCATAAAAGGTCCTTGCATGCAATAAGGAGGATTTTTATTGTCATAATCCTCATAGATAAGAGACATCAAGTGAACATATCAAGGTCTCCTTTAAATTCATTGGAGGAAACTCTGAAGGCCCTCTCATCCTTATGTAGCAAGAAAGGAGACATAAAAGAGATATATGAAATGATAGAAG
The DNA here is from genome assembly GCA_031772625.1 of Pinus tabuliformis. Taxonomy (NCBI): domain Eukaryota; kingdom Viridiplantae; phylum Streptophyta; class Pinopsida; order Pinales; family Pinaceae; genus Pinus; species Pinus tabuliformis. The sequence goes on along the minus strand of CM062819.1, from coordinate 831,655,474 downwards.
ATATACTCTCTGAAATGCAGTGAAGAAGGTCATATCACGTAGACCTGATTGAAGGTATCAAAATAATGAAGGAATTTCTTCATGAGATCTCAATTGGGAGATTTGGGAAAGATGATAATAAGATAATCATCATTGTTCTAACGAATAAGAAAGGTAACAAATATCCATGAACAAGAAGGTTACCTCACTCAACAATTTTTGGTCTCTATGTGATTTGATTTAGAATATTAATTTGTAGTGCTAAGATCTTCGTCAAATTATAAACAAAATGTTTCCATTGTGCTTAAGGATTCATCGATTCTTGCAAGTGAAATGAAGAGTTTTTATGTTAATTTTATGAGCAATTTAACATAAATTATAAACTAAACAACAACATAAACATGTACAAAACATCATCAAAAACACATTACAATAAGAACATGATAAAGGAGTTCACCTCTCCTGGGCTACGTCTCCTTGGTCCAACTTCCAATGGATTGGGCCTCTCTATCATGCTCAAAAGTGTAAAAATCTATGTTTACAATGCTCAAATTCTTTTGAAATTTGCTCCAATCAGTCCAGAATACCCAAAAAATGGCTATCTAGCCTCTTTTTGCCACCAATTTGGTGGAAAACTGAAGAAGTTATGAATTCTCCTTATTTTCCCACTATTCGTTCCACAAATTGCTCCAAACCCGACATGATCCTACAAATTAGCTCCGAAAATCAGCTAATTGGGCGAAAGTTTTGTTGCGTGGCAGGCCTCTGTCGCCCGAGTCTTATCGCAAATCGCAATCAGCGAGGATTGGTGGGCTTAAGTTTTATGTACGTGGCTCGTGATATTGTGAGAGTGATGTGGCAAACACGAAAAAATTATAAACTAGTATCTAAAGTTGCATTGCATTTGGAACTTATCACTTAATCGCAATTCAGTAGAGTATCGATGGTAATCATAATGCGAGACTTGTGTGCCATTGCGATCTGCGATCCATTGCATCGCAACTTGGGTATGCTGAGGGATGATTACTATATCTATCTTCCTTTCGATGATATGTGATGGTGATCCATCGCATCGCACCTCTGCTTGATTTCTGATTGCCTTCCTGCCTACCTTTTGCGGAGTGCAATTGCAATTTATCATATTGCAACACTTCCCTGCTCAAGGGTCGATTCTTTAACACGATCCACCTTCGACCTGTGATTGGTGATATGAGGGGGTCAATGGCAGCCTACCACTTGGTGCTTCCTAATTCACTGATGGAACCTACTATGTCATCCAATCCTACCATGTGAACAAGTCAAACCTGAACATTGACTTGCTATAACTTCTACATACGAGCTCAGATATGAGTGTCGTTCACAAGCTAATCTTATCAAGATTATGACACTTCGATTTTTTAGCATAATTTTTAGCACCTGATCACTTCTCCTCATTGGAAGCCTTTTGTACCCCAAAAGGATCACTTTCAATTGTTCAGTAGGTGAAGGTACAATTCCCTCACCTTTCCAACCTCTATCCATTTGGCCACTTTGAAGGAATTTTACCTTTGAGCCCCACTCAGGGATAATCGATATTTTCCCCCCTTTTGTTGTCCTTGTTCTTCTATCAAGTATTGTGTCTTGCTAAATCACATTAAGGAATTCTGGAGAAAAGTCTTCAATAGATGGAATTTGAATATTCTCTCCTTGATCTTCAACCAAAGGAAGCTCATACAACCTTAAATTCCCAACATTAACAACAACATAAATTTGTATATATGAAGGCAAATCCAACCCAAAGGCATTATTACCAATCTTTTCCAAAATTCTGAATAGACCATATCTAATTGGTTTTATCTTTTTACCTTCTCCTTGGAGCGTCTCTTTGTTAATTTGAAGCCAAACTTCATCACCAAACTAGAACTTGTGATATTGACGATGTTTTTCATGCCTTGCATTATACTTGCCTTAGCTTTTCTCAAGCTATTCTTGAACCTTTTGGTGTATTAATTGTATTTGTTCAATGAACTTTCTTGCTTTGTCTATGTCGCTATGACCTTCAATAACAACACCTTTTCCAAAGATAAAATCCAAAGGAGATTTAGGCAAGTATACAAAACATGCCTCAAATGAAAAAGTTTGAGTGGAAGATTTCTTGGCTCAGTTGTAAGCATGTTGAATATAGTGCAACTATTCATCCCACAACTTAGGATGCTTGCTACAATACCCACACAGAAGATGTATCACTATTCTGTTTACTACCTCTGTTTGACCATTTGTTTGTGGATGAAAATTTGTAATCTTTTTCAGTTTGGTGTCCATGAATCCCCACAAGTTTGACCAAAAATACCCCACAAAGCGAGAATATCGATCACTAACAATGAATGTAGACAATCCAAAATGAACCCAAACATTTTGAAAGAATAACTAAGCTGTTTGCTCAGCTGTAACCTGCTTTTAAAATGGCATCAAAATACACATTTTGTTGAACCTATTCACAACTACATACAAATAATCATGACCTCTTTTTGACAATGGAAGACCTCCTACAAAATCCCTAGAAACATTCTCCCATGGTCGTGAAGGAACCAAAAGTGGTGTGTACAATCCTAACTTCCTATTGCTAGGCTTACTAATTTCACATAATGAACATCCTTTAATAAAAAGAGACACACTTTCAAGCATACAAGGCCAATAACAATACCTCTGTAGATGTGCCACTGTCTTACTTACACCAAAATTACCAGCAATAAGAGAAGTATGTGTATCTCTTATGATGTTAAGTTTTTCTCCCTGTGGAATACAAAGCTTGCCAATATGGTAAAACAAGTTATCATGCAAATGATAATCCAATTCCTCTACTTGGTTACCTTGACTCAAGCTTGCATAAACATCTTGAAAGTCATTATCTAATGCATATTTCTCACTGTAACTTTCATGTAAAACAAAATTATGCTTGATTAAAGTAGTTACACTAACAATTGGCCTAGAAAGCATATCGACAACTTTATTGTAGATGCCTTTCTTATACCTGATTACCAAGTGGAATTGTTGAAGGAAAGCCATTCATCGGAAGTTGCTTGATTGCTGAAACTTTGATTGAGATTGAAAGTATTACAATGGTTGATGATCAATGTGAATGACTGTTTCCTTACCCATCAAGTAGTGTTTTCGTCTTTTCACACTTTGCACCAATGCATACAATTCCTTGTCATATGTAGGATAGTTAATCACTGCACCATTAAAAGTTTCCGAATGAAAATAGATAGGCTTACCATGTTGCATGAGGACTACACCCATAGCATAGTCACTAGCATCTGTCTAAATCTCAAATGACTGTCTCAATTCTAGAAGTGCGAGTATAGGAGTTGTACTGGTATTTTCTTTCAACACATCAAAGTTCTTTTGTTGTTTGCCTCCCCACTGAAAAACATTTTTCACGTTGGTCAACACATGCAAAGGAGCTACTAGAAGAGAAAAATTAACAATGAATTTTCTCCAATATTGGGTTTCTCCCAGAAAACTTCTTACCTCTCTAACTGTTTTGGGCCTTGGCCAATTTACAATGACATCAACCTTGGAGGGATCTATTTTCAAATCACCTCCTCCAACAATATGACCCAAGTAAACTAAAGAAGTCTTTCCAAACTCGCACTTTGACATCTTTAGATACAACTGTTCTTTTTTTAAGACTTCAAGTACTTTTCTTACATGCATGACATGTTCAACATGGGATTTACTAAAAATTAATATGTCATCTAAGTAGACTATGACAAATTCATCAAGAAATGGCCTCAATACATCATTTATCACACGCATGAATGTAGTAGGAGCATTACATAAACCAAATGACATAATCAACCATTCAAACAAACCCTATTTTGTTTTGAACACTATCTTCCAAATGTCTCCTTTAGCTATTCTAATTTGATGGTAGCCACTTATTAAGTCCAACTTAGTAAAATGTTTTTCATCTTTAAATTGATCCAGTAAATCATCTATTTGAGGCAGTGGGTAACGGTTCTTTACCGTAATTTTTTTCAATGCACGGAAGTCCATGCACATGTGCCATGTTCCATCCTTCTTTGGCGCTAAGACAATAGGTGAACCACAAGGCAAGGAAGATGGTCTGCTGATCCCTTTATTCAACAACTCTTGGATTTGCGTCTTGATTTCTACACTTTCCATCACTGACATTCAGTACATGGAAATGTTAGGAAGAGGACAATCTTGTTGCAACTGTATCTCGTGTTGAATTCCTCTCTTGGGAGGTAATCCCTTTGGTTCCTTGTCACGCGGAAAGAGTCGTTAGTGCGGACACAACCGACCTTCCTAGAAGCCTAAGACTTTCTAATGACAAACAAGACAAATAAGAGCAATCCTTCCCTAAATATGCTTTTACAATATGAGAAATCAAGTGTTTAGATCCTACCTGAAATCCAACGCCGTTGTAGTAGTCCAGCTTCGTTGATCCGGATGAGCTCCTCCTTCCCTTCGAAACCTGCATTCACTAACAATCAAACGATTAAATAGCACCTGAATATCACATAAAATAAAACATATTTAACATATAGACCAAGGAGTATATGAAACAACTCATAAATAACAAATTGTTGAGAAGAATGGACTAATTTGTATTAAAAGGTAACAAAAGGAACCATTACAACCTGAGCCTTGGTGTTGTGCAAGCTCCTCCCAGGGTCCACAAGAGTTCTCCTTTACTCTGATCAGCTCACCCACCTCCCAATGGAAACAAGTAAAGATGGTAATCTCTCCTCACAAGCTTCTAGAAGGAAGTCCTAATTCCAGTAGCATCTACCCTTAGGAATGTTCAGCTTTCAACCTCTCCTCCCTTTGGCCCAATGCCTGTATTTATAGTGCTCTAGAGGAAGTTATTCAGGTCCACCATCAATGGGATAAGCCCCTCTTTGGATGGGATAGCTCCCCTCTTGATGGGATAAGTTCCTCTTTGGTAGGGATACATGAACCATCTGGAGGCGCTTCATACATGTCAAACAAGCTTCTAGAAGAGTCTAGAAATGGCCACAAGTAACTTTTTTAGAGTGAAACTTGCGCCTTTTGACCTTTACAGGAGTACGCACCCACCCCTTTACATACAGAGCGTACAAGTACGCAGGTATTGTGAACTTGGGTTGCGTACACGCAGGTAAGGCTAAGAGAAACTGCGTACCAGAGATAATTGACTTTAAATGACTTTTCTCTCTTTTTGAAGTTTGACATGAAGAGCAGAGGCATGAGACTTGCCAAGGAGGATAGTATGACAGTGGATGGAGCCATACTAACTGCAAATAGTCATGGTGAAATTTTTTAGTGTAATAGATTGCCCCCTAAAGTGAGAAGCCTATAGTAGATTAGGGTTTTTATGATCTAGGAAGGGTGAAGTACTTTATCATTTCAAGGAGTATCTTGTGGAGGACCCGGTCAGAACCTGCAAATATTCAACACAAAATACATATATAAGATGATATCATCACTGAGGTAGGCATTCCCATACTCAGTTTGAAAACTTTAACTAACAATCTAACTACTGCTCTGATACAAGAATGATTTTGCAGTACATTACAATCATAGACTTTTGTAGACACAGTATGGACGCAACCATCTGTTTATGATTAGTCTACCATATAATGAATACAAAACTCCTCGCAGCCTGGATGGTGGAAACTAGATCCAGGGTCTTCATTTCTACTTCCTGAATTGGTACGATCCTATCCATGCGAATAAATGAGTTGATGGCGAGCATGGTAGAAACCACTTGATTATCAGTCGATGATGTAAACTGTTAACAAGTGTGAGAGAAACCACCAGTAATGTCAATGGTTCTCAAAGTACCCAGTACAATCCATGAAATGTGAATAAATGAGTTGATGTCGAACACGTCACGGAATCCTTTGATCGAAAGTCAATGATGTAAACTGTCGTCAAAGGCGAGAAACCTGCCATTGATGCATGCAGACTTCAAGGTACTGACGATTTCTAAGTCATCTTTCTAGATAATGTGCTGATGTCGATAGAAAGCGACCCGTTGCAGGCAAGCCCACAACACGAAATCATTGTTCAAGTTGAAGAAATGTTGCTGTAAGGACTGACTCAGGGATGGTCAAATGGATGACAAGTATTTTGCATATGAATGGTTTATTTGCAGAGACCTCTTGAACACATAACAACACGACAGATGGCTTGGTGACGATTGACCCAAAGTTAATACCCGGAAACGGTTGAAGACTTTCAAAGTGGCTTGATCAACTCTAAGGCAAAGGATTTCCCAACCCAGGTGAATGAAAAGTGTCGTGTTCAAGAGCGGTGATAAGGTTCTTCTGTAACAAAGGATGATAAATAGGTTCATTATTCTCTCTTTTCCCCCACCATTTCTGGCAAGTACCTCTTTATTTTTTACAAGCTTGAGGAGGATAACATATGCTTGATTATAAGCTCATCCTTCGGATGAGTCCAACTTAGTTTAGATTCGGGCCCTAAGAAGGAGTGGTCCGTTCCTGTTTGTAATCGAACAGGTCCTTTACTGTGAAATTTTAATGAGTCCAGTATAGGAGAAACTCAGCGTTTTTCAATTTTAGAGAGTCTGAAAAAACTAAAGAAGACTCCAAGGTGAACTTTTTCGTAAATTTGTGTCTCCCAAGCCCGAAAAAGTATAAAATAATACCTGAGAGAACCGCTTGATCTTGCGACCAAGGAGTACTTTCATAATTAATGCCTTTGACCTGAAAAGTAAAAAGTGATCGGAGGCATGTCGTTTTATTTCCAGTATCGAATTTGAAACAACAAAAATCCGACAATCTTTTCGTGTTTTTACAGTCAGAAAAGGGCTGCAAGAGGACCGTCTTTTAATTCCGTTTTAACGAGTGTAAAAGAAACGCTCGGCAATCTTTTCATATTTTAGGAGTCAGAAAAGGGCTTAAAAGATGACTCTGATTTCTTGGTTCATGAAAAATGATGATTTTACCCCAAAGCCCCTTTGTCCTGCACAAAAACAACACATTACTCATACCTGTTTAAGATGGGCAAAAATACATTGAAAAATATCCTTTCATGGTGAAAAATAAACAAACTTAGCATTCATTCATCCAAAAAACCTATAAAAAGACTTTTTACCATGTCATTTTTACCATTTTACTGTTGAGGTTGAGAAAAGGGCTTTTGACAAGAAACTTCCCGTGGACTTTGCGGAGAATTCGACCGTCAGAATTGAGTGCCGTCTCTTTCAGGTATTTCACAACATCCTCCTCTTCAATTTCATCCGTTTAGAATTTCATTTCAAGTCTTAGTTTTATTTTTTAGATGGTTTTGGGTTTTAGGGTCCGCTTCTCGGGGGACGCAGGTGCCCTATGGGCGACCTGCGTACCCCGACTTTTTCGTATATGGGAAAAAGGTCGGAGTACGCAGCCCACCTTCAGAACAGCTGCGTCCCGCCGCTCTATTTTCTGAACGCGGGGTGCGTACTCTGCATAAAGCGGATTTTCAAACCCTAAACACAAAAATCAACGATCAAAATTTTATTTTATGAATTCTAATTAATGTTTTTGGGTGTGTAGATTGCCCACCATGCTAGATTGGCGTGAAAGAGAACACAGAGATGTCAGTTTGGCCGCAATAGGTCATCAACCTTCCATTGATGCTTTAAAGGCATGTGGTCTCTACAAGTACTGGGCCATACCTGGCATGAGGGCCCAGGTGCCATTCTTAGAGTGGCTGGTTGAAAGGTGGAACATTCAGGATCAATGTTTTTGTCAGTTTTGAGACGATATATAAAAAACAAAAAAAAATAGATAATTTAAAAAAAACTTGTGAAAAATGAAATACCTCTGTCGTCCCATTGTTCTCCCTATGGAAGAACCATGTCCGGATCATTGTGAAAATCCATTCTGGCATAAGGAAAATCCTGAATCGCAAAGACCTGGCCCTCCAGCCAGTGAAAGTAACCATCGGGAAATCGAACAACTGCTGCTCCCTCATCAGGATGCCCGGCCATTACCGCAACCCATCTCGTCAACTTAGGCTCCCGAGGAGGCCCAACTGGAACTGTAAGATGCTGGGGGATCAGCATTGGAACTCTCTCTAGGGCAAAGCTCACAACTAAAGGCCCATATCCAAAGGTCTTCAGTTGTCCGTTCTTTGCCCTGGTTAGTTGGCCCTTCATATTGGCCAACACAGCATTGCACCAGTTGAAAATGGTGCCTTGGAAGCAATCTATAGCCATTCGCATTTGGGAACCAGTGGCTATGTGCAAAGCGGCAACACCGCAAAGTCTGGTAACTGTAAAGGCAATTACCATTGGAGTCGCCATTTTGTCACGCGGAAAGAGTCGTTAGTGCGGACACAACCGACCTTCCTAGAAGCCTAAGACTTTCTAATGACAAACAAGACAAATAAGAGCAATCCTTCCCTAAATATGCTTTTACAATATGAGAAATCAAGTGTTTAGATCACACCTGAAATCCAACGCCGTTGTAGTAGTCCAGCTTCGTTGATCCGGATGAGCTCCTCCTTCCCTTCGAAACCTGCATTCACTAACAATCAAATGATTAAATAGCACCTGAATATCACATAAAATAAAACATATTTAACATATAGACCAAGGAGTATATGAAACAACTCATAAATAACAAATTGTTGAGAAGAATGGACTAATTTGTATTAAAAGGTAACAAAAGGAACCATTACAACCTGAGCCTTGGTGTTGTGCAAGCTCCTCCCAGGGTCCACAAGCGTTCTCCTTTACTCTGATCAGCTCACCCACCTCCCAATGGAAACAAGTAAAGATGGTAATCTCTCCTCACAAGCTTCTACAAGGAAGTCCTAATTCCAGCAGCATCTACCCTTAGGAATGTTCAGCTTTCAACCTCTCCTCCCTTTGGCCCAATGCCTGTATTTATAGTGCTCTAGAGGAAGTTATTCAGGTCCACCATCAATGGGATAAGCCCCTCTTTGGATGGGATAGCTCCCCTCTTGATGGGATAAGTTCCTCTTTGGTAGGGATACATGAACCATCTGGAGGCGCTTCATACACGTCAAACAAGCTTCTAGAAGAGTCTAGAAATGACCACAAGTAACTTTTTTAGAGTGAAACTTGCGCCTTTTGACCTTTACAGGAGTACACACCCACCCCTTTACATACAGAGCGTACAAGTACGCAGGTATTGTGAACTTGGGTTGTGTACACGCAGGTAAGGCTAAGAGAAACTGCGTACCAAAGATAATTGACTTTAAATGACTTTTCTCTCTTTTTGAAGTTTGACATGAAGAGCAGAGGCATGAGACTTACCAAGGAGGATAGTATGACAGTGGATGGAGCCATACTAACTGCAAATAGTCATGGTGACATTTTTTAGTGTAACATTCCTGAAACATTTCATCATATTGGTTAACTACGTCAACCAATTTATATTTCAAATTCGAATCACAACCTTTAAAAGCTTCATTATCAACATCATTTTTGAGTTTTATCATAAGAAGCACAAAATTCTTGCTCGAATTCACCAGTCTTTTCATCTGCCCCACATTAACAAGCACAAGCTTCATTTTCTTGCTGTGAGCTCTCACAATATATTCTACTCCATTTTTTTGATAAATGATATTTATTTTCATGTCGATGGAAGATTACTTTTCTATCATAAAGGTAAGGGTTACCCAAAACCATGCCATAGATATCTAATGACACAACATCAAACTCCACTTCATCTATGAAATTTGCAGTAATAGCGAATTTTAGTTTACAGTTTCTAGTAACCTACAATTGCGCATTGTCACATACCCAGTTAAGTGGATATGGTTTATGATGTGGAACAATTTCGAGTTTTAAACTCTTGACAATGTTTTTAGAGATAAGATTGGCTTGAGAGTCGCTATTGAACATCGTATCAATCTTGTTATGTTTTGAGATCACCCTTATGTGAAATAATTCTATTATCCTCTTTTCATTTGGAGTTTCAATTTGTGAGTCTGAAAAACTAGTGCTTGAAATGGATTCTTTTCCTTCTAACCCCATGGATGTGATTTGTAGGTTTTAACCCCATATAGAAATTACCTGCATACGAATTCTAAAACACAGAAAATAAGCAATGCGAGAGTATAACACATAAAACACATATACACAGAGATTTCCCCTGGATCCCAAAACCAAGAATACCAGCTTCATTTTTCATTATGTTCCTTTCAATGTTACAACACATATTTATACATGCCGAAGGATCCAATACCATGGACCAAAAACCATCATGTCCAAAACCAAGGACCGAAAACTATCACGTCCAAAACCATGTTTGAAAACCATGCACAAAACCATAGGTAGGTCCACCCAACCTAATATAGAGTTAAAAAAAAAATTGCTTGGGCCGCTGCCCCAGACCCCGTAGAGGGGGGCTACCCACCCCCCTCAAACCCCCTGGATAGGGGGGGTTTCGACCCCCCCTTGTAACCCCCCGCTGCATAATCGGAGCAACGAAGGGGGAGCTTCGCCCCCCCTCTAACCCCTAGTTAACTACGTTGGCTAGTCGTGGAAAGAATATAACACGACCCAACATTCTCCCACTTGTTGTTTTCTTTCCACATGGGGCCACATGAGAGCTTAGTCATTTATCCAGCCCTGAAACGGCAATTGTTTCTCTACACCAAGAGAACTTCTCAAACCTCACAAATTTTGCAATGTATCTGCCGTATTCTTCAAAGTGTCCACCTTTACCAGCAACACTTTTTTGTCTTCTATCATATCCCTCACAAAGTGATACTGAGCATCAATGTGCTTTGTCTTTGAATGGTAAGCATGGTTCTTTGCCAAGAAAATTGAACTTTGGCTGTCACAGTCTATCCTTATAGCTCCCTTTACTAACCCCATACTTGAACACAATCTCTGCAACCAAACTGCTTTCTTTCTTGCATGAGTAACTGCCATGTATTCTGCCTCTGTAGCTGATAGTGACACTATAGATTGTTTCTTACTCATCCAAATTACTGCACCTCCAAATAGGTTAAACACATACCCACTTGTAGATCTTCTCTGATCCAGATATCCAGCCCAGTATGCATCAACAAAGCAATGAATATCCAACACGCTGTCCAATCCTAGTCTTCCTTGGTAGCACAAGCCATAATCACTAGTGCCACACAAATACCTAAAAACCCTCTTCACTGTTGTCCAATGCTCCTTCCCTGATTTTGACATAGACCTGCTCAATACTCCCATTGCATGTGCAATGTATGGTATAGTACAGACCATCGCATACATCAGGCTACCGACTGCACTTGCATGTGGAACACAGGACATGTTCTCATCCTCTTCTTGTGTCTTGGGACATTGTTCAACAGATAACTTTACACCTACAGGAATAGGAACCTTCACTGGTTTACCATCCGGCATATTAAACCTCTGCAATATTGTCTCAACATAATTCCTCTGGTTTAACTAGAGCTTCCTCTTTGCCTGATCTCTTTTAATTTCCATGCCCAAAATATAGTTTGCAGCACCAAGATCTTTCATGTCGAATTTGGAGGAAAATTGGGTCTTCAAATCCTGGATAATTCCTATCATTTCCAACCAGCAATATATCATCCACATACAAGACCAGATAAATAACATGGTCACCAATTAATTTAAAATACACATAGTGATCTGCTTTGCTTTTGGTGAAGCCAAGTCCCCGTATAAATTTATCAAATTTCTGATACCACATCCTTGGTGATTGTTTTAACCCATACAGAGACTTCTTTAACTTGCATACCAGTTCTTTCTTACCCTTCATCGCAAAACCTTCTGGTTGTTTCATGTAGATCTCCTCTTCCAGATCCCCATGAAAAAATGTTCAAAATCAAAAGTAGCAGCAATAGTTAAAAGTAATCTAATAGAAGATACCTTGGCAACAGGAGAAAAAATATCACCAAAATCAATTCCTAACACCTGGGAATAACCTTTTGCTACCAACCGAGCTTTGTATTTCTCCACCTTTCCTTCTGCATTTGGCTTCTTCTTGAACACCCATTTGCTACCAATGGTTTTCCTTCCAGTCGGCAACTCCACCAAATCCCAAGCCTCATTTTTGTGCAAAGATGCCATTTCATCAACCGTGGCCTCTTTCCAGAGTTTTCCATCCTCTGAATCTATTGCTTCCTTCACAGTTCTAGGATCATCATCAGTAATAGATAAAGAAAAATTTGAACAGAAAGAAGATGGACTATACATTTCTGGCTTCCTTCTTTCTTGAACTTATCTTCTCACACCTAGATTTTGTGGCTCTTCATCTTTTGATTCCTCTTCTGTTGTAGAGTCTGATTCTTCCTCCTTTATCTCAAACTCTATCCTCTCAGGTTTCTTTGATGGGACTTCATGTTTAATAACATCTTTCACCTCTTTGAAAACCACATCTCAGATGTACACAACCTTCCTTGTTACTGGGTTCCAAAGATTATAACCATTTAAACCATCCTTATACCCAATAAAGATGAACTTTTCAAATTTACTATCCAACTTGGTTCCTTTCTCCTTTGGAACATGTACATATGCATCACATCCAAAAACCCTCAGATGTGAAAGAGAGGGTTTCTTACCAGTCCATACCTCTTGTGGATTCTTATCCTCCAACGCCGATGAAGGTGATATGTTGACCAGGTAACATGCTATCTCCATCGCCTCTGCCCAGAATTCCTGTCTTAGCCCGATACCACTAAGCATTCTTCTTGCCCTTTCCATCAACATCTTCTTCATTATTTCTGCAACTCCATTTTGCTCAGGTGTGTATGGAGTAGTCTTTTTCTGTGCTATACCAAACTTCTTACAAAATTCTTCAAATTCCTTGCTGCAAAACTCTCCACCGTTATCTGACCCCAACACCTTTATCTTCTTCTCTGTCTGGTTTTCCACCAGAGCCTTAAATTATTTAAACCTGTCAAAGACTTCAGATTTCTTCTTAAGGAAATATATCCATGTATTCCTTGAGAAGTCATCTATAAATGATACATAGTATACAGACTTACCCAATGATGGAACCTTCATAGGTCTAAAAACATCATTGTGCACAAGCTCTAATATTTGTTTCACCCTCTTACCACCAGAGGGGACACTCACCTGATTCTGCTTCCCATATACACAATTTTCATAGAAATCAAAATCTAGAGAGTTATTACTCATACCTTCTACCATACCTTTACCATGAAGTATTCAAAGGCTCTTCTCTCCAATATGTCCAAGCCTTTGATGCCACAACATGGTCTTCTCTCTAGAGACCACTAGATTTTCTACTCCACTTTCAGGAACCACAAAACTGTTGCACCCATCAACAATAGTGCTACCTTGCAGCTTGTACAGAGTTCCAATCCGAACTCCTCGTATCAATTCCAGTTCTCCTTGAACCATCTTGTAGGTATCCTTCTCGAACACTGTTTTTACACCTGCATCATCCAGATTTCTTATGGAAATTAGATTTCTAGCCAATGTTGGAATATGCAGAACACCTAGAAGTGTTCTAATCCTTCCATCTTGAAACTTCAACTTTACTTTTCTGCGGCCAACGATTATAGCCTTCCTATCATCCCCTAAGAAGACATCACCACCATCGTATTTCTCATACTCATAGAACCACTCTATATGTGGAGTGAAGTGAAAGGATGCACCTGAGTCAATCAACCATGCCTCATTATCTACATGTGTACTTGAAGAAGCCAAGTACACATCCCCACCTTCATCTGAGGTGGTTTTCACCTCTGGAAAAGGAGCATCATCAGATCCCTTTCCTTTGTCAGGAGCTTTAGATTTACAGTCCCTTTTGTAGTGCCCTTCCTTTCCACAATTCCAGCACACCACCTTTACAGGTTTTCCTAGAGATTTAGATCTCCCTCTAGATTTAGATCTCCCACTCGATGACTTATTTTTGTTTCTGTTCTGGGACCGTCCTCATACAGACAAGGCATCATCACTTTGGCTCACCATATTTTTCCGTCTCATCTCCTCCATCAACAAGGATGATACTATTTCATCAAAATGCAAGGAAGTTGCATTGCTACCTATTGAAATAACCAAACTATCCCACGAATCTGGTAGAGAACACAACAAACTAATGCACTTATCTTCATCTGAAATTTTAATATCAACAGACAATAAATGACTTACCACAATATTAAATGCATTCAGATGCTCTGTTTCTAAGTCTCCATCTTTCATCCTCAAGTTATAAAGCTTTTTTCGAAGGAACAGTTTATTCACTAGAGACTTAGATTGGTACAAAGTCCCTAACTTGTCCCACAAATCCTTCGCCGTAGCTTCCCCTGATACATTCAGCAATACTGAATTTGAGACACATAATCGTATTGTGCTCTTTACCTTTTGATCCAACTTCTTCCATTCTTCATCAGACACTCCCATTGGTTTAGTACATGGATCTACCGTGATCCACTGATCTTTATCCACCAAAAAATCCTCCATCTTGAGTTTCCATAACTCAAACTCTAACCATTAAATTTCTCGATCTCTATCTTTCCACTACCCACCATATTCTTTCACCACCAGAATCGATCCCACAGATCTCCCATTGAACAGGGTCTACCACAAGTCCGAGCGAAACCCCTCAGCAACAAAGGCATCCCTTTGAAGTTAAAACAACTCTGATACCAAATGTAGGTTTTAACCCCATACAGAAAGTACCTGCATATGAATTCTAAAACACAGAAATAAACAATGCGAGAGCATAACACATAAAACACATATACATAGAGATTTTCCCCTGTATCTCAAAACCGGGACTACCAGCTTGATTTTTCATTATTTTCCTTTCAATGTTACAATACATATTTATACATGCCGAAGAATCCAATACCATGGACCAAAACCATCGCGTCCAAAACCTTGTGCAAAAAACATGCACAAAACCATAGGTAGGTCTACCCAACCTAATATAGGGTCCAAAAATTTTTTCCCCGGGGCGCTGCCTCAGACCCGGTAGAGGGGGCTACCTACCCCCCTCAAACACATTGTAACCCCCCCATTGCGCAATTGACACAAAAAAGAGGGGGCTATGTCCCCCCTCTAAATCCCCGGTTAATTATGTGGGCTAGTCATGGAAAGAATATAACACAACCCAACATGATTTTAGTCTCATCACCCGAATCTAATCCCAAATCCTATTGAGTGGTTGCAGTTGTCTTCTGTTCTCCCTTGTTGTTGTTTCTTTTAGGTTTCATTTCGGGATGAAGCTTCCAATAGTGAGCTTCATTATGACCCTCTCCAAAACAATGTTTGCATGTAGTTTTATATCCTTCCTTTTTAATAGATGCATTTTTCTTTGCCTTCCCTTTGAAAGATTTTTCTTTTCCCTTACTCTTAAATGGATTTTTATTGCCTTCTTCTGGGGTTTTTTTCCATTTTGCCTCAAGATGAATGGCTTGCACACACACATCATCTAGATTATTGGGCTTAAACATTAAGATAGTATGCATAAGGTAAATGTGTAAACCCCCTATGTACTTCAACAAAGTGTCCTGTGATTGTAAATCTACACCTAACATCAGAGACCTTTTTCTGAATTCTTGGGAGTAGTCTTGCACATTTTGACCTTTTAGCTGTCTAAAGTTCAACCAATTCATGATGGATTTTTTCATATACGCTAGAGGGTAGAATTGTATTTTGATTGTAGCAATGAAATCATTCCAAGAAATTGAGATATTACCATGTTTTTTAATCTCCTCTTGGGTCTTTGATTCCCACCATACTAGTGATGCACCTCCATTCTCAAGGAAGCTAACTGAATCTTTATGTCATCCTCTTGAAGATTTTGAATCCTGTAATAGACCTCCAACTGATGAATCCAATTATCAAGCTTCTCTACATTCACTTCACCATTATACATGGGCAACTCGAATTTAACATAAAGTTTTAAAAAAGGTGATTTACTAGTCCCTTTTGAAGAATGATGATGAGTATGAGTAAGGGTTGTATTAGTGGAAGAGTGTGAAGATGCTTGTGAAGAAGAAAATGAATAAGATGGTGGAGAGGGCAGAGGTTTGTCTCCATTGCCATTACCTCCTTTTCCATTATCTCCTCCTGAAGAGCCTTCTCCTTTTGGAGGTTTGGAACTTTCTCCTTGCAACTTGCTATTCCTCTCTTCATAAAGGACCTTCACCATCTCTGTCATATCAAAGAAAGACTTTCTGAAGGTCTTCTCATCTTCTGTCATGTTTGTAGGTTCTCCTTCATGAGACATGATATCTGGAGTCTCAACTGCAACTTGAGGCTAAACTGGTGTTGGAGATTGTGGCAACGTTGCTCTTCTTCCCCTTGACCCAACTTCAGGGCTTCCAACCAACTTACCTTCACCTCTTTTTAGTTTTAACCTTGTAAGCATGACATAAACTTGCAAGCAATTAAATACTTCTTTCACAAAGCAAACCTATGGCTCTGATACCAAATTGATCTGATTTAGAATATTAGTTTGCAGTGCTAATATCTTCCTCAGATTATAAGAAAAATTCTTTCATTGTGCTTAAGGATTCATCAATTTTTGCAAGTGAAATGAAGAGTTTTTATGTTAATTTTATGAGGAATTTAACATAAACCAGAAACTGAACAGTAGCATAAACATGTAGAAAACATCATTAAAAACACATTACAACAAGCACATGATAAAGGAGTTCACCCCTCCTAGGCTACATCTCCATGGTCCAACTTCCAATGGCTTGGGCCTCTCTATTATGCTCAAAAGTGTAAAAATATGTGTTTATAATTCTCAAATGCTTTTGTAACCTGCTCCAATTAGTCTAGAATACCCAAAAAATGGCTTTCTAGCCTCTTTTTGTCACTAATTTGGTGGAAAACTCAATAAGTTTTTACTTCTCCTTGTTTTCTCATTATTCATTCCACAAATTACTCCAAACCCGACATGATCCTACAAATTAGCTCCAAAAATCCACTAACTGGGCGAAAATTTTGTCACACGACGGGCCATAATTTGTCAGCCGAGTCTTATTGAAAATCACAATCAGTGAGGACCGATGGGCTTAAGTTTTGTGTACGTGGTAGGTGATATTGCGAGAGCGATGTGGTGGAATTAATGGAATTATAAACTGGTATCTAAAGTTGCATCACATCCAGAACTTATCGCTTAATTGCAATTCAACAGAGTATCGACGGTAATCATAACGCGAGACTTGCGTGTGATTGCGATATGCGATCCATCACATCACAACCTGAGTATGATGGGGGCCGATTACTATAACTGTTTTCCCTTTGTCAATCTGTGATTGCAATCCATCACATCACACCTTTGGCTAATTTCTGAATGCCTTCCTGCTTGCCTTTTACAGAGTGAAATTGCGATTTATCACATCGCAACCCTTCCCTGCTCAAGGGATGATTCTTTAACACGATCCGCTTTCGACCTCTGATTTGCGATATACAGGGGTCAATGGAAGCCTACCTAGATTTGAGTGTTGTTCACACTGTTGGATTCAGAATGACGAGCTCTTCGATCTAAAGCTAAAATTATCAAGATTCTGACACCTTAATTTCTTTTAGCATAATTTTGAGCACCTAATCACTATGCTAGATAGAGAAAGACAAGTTTATGACAAAAGTATTGAAGGATAAAGAACTCAAACATGTGCAGAAAGGAAAGGCAAGTTCGGTCCTCAATCAAGATAGAATAAGTATAGCTAAGATTCAATGCTATGGAAATATTATAGAAAGAAGCTCATACCATTAGAAAGATGAAGAAAACTGAAGAAAAAAAGGAGTAATAAATCTCTCCTATGAGTAAGGTAGTATCCCTCACAAAAGGGTCCTATCATAAGCTCCTAAATATTTAGTTATAGGTATGACCATGATAATAAGATGCATTGTGGCATAATTGAAGCATTAGAAACAAGAGCTCGTGACATCACCATGGGAATCATGGAGGACAAAATCCATGATAGACAAACATGAAGGATATAGCTCTTGGGAACCTCATTGGACATTAAATAAAAGGATCAAGTCATATAGGACAAGCGTCATCATACAAAAAGGAAACATCTACCAAATGGGGATATACAAGATCCTCAAGATTCTCTGAATTGGGGTGTTCACTGATCTAGAGAGGAAGCAAGTGTTTCATCAAGAAATCCAAATTATGGAATTCATGAGATGATGGTATTATGACATGAGAAATGAAGAAGATCAAGGGTTTGAAGATATTTTCAATCAAGGAAGCTGCTGGAAGAAGCCTAGATGACCTAAAGATAAATTAGGTATGTATTCTTGTGTTTAATATTATAATGTCATGTCATATGGTTGTAGGCAACATGGATCATTACTTCTATCTTGAGAAGCATGATCAAGAGAAAAAGGATCTCCTCGTCTGAAAAGATGCAGGAAGGCATAAGTTAGACTAGATGAAATCAACATAATATGTCCTCATATGAAGTATGAGGTGGTTGACCAAAATGAAGAAACTCCGATTGAAAGATTCTGGGAATCAAATGGGTGAGGAAGGAAGAGATCGTGAGATGTGAAACCCTGATGAAGACGATCAACATCCTAAATATCAAGAAGATTTGACTAGGAAATCTCTCGGAAAGATGTGAAGACTCTGATGGATGTCTGAAAAAGATGGAGACCACTGACTATGGATATCTTTGGGAGATGTGTCAACATGTATGCGGGGTGTTGATACCTACAAAAAGATGTCATGATGAAGAGCCATCTCGAAAGGTACAATTTGATTTAATGTTATTTTTTGATTTCTTGAATAATATATGGATGAGTTCATGCAGGGCTACTAGCACAAGAGTTGTAAGTACAAGTACAACTATCATTCATGTGGAGGATGGAAATTCCTAAAAGAAACATGATAATGAAGAAGTAGCCATATGACAAAGGTTCTAGATATGTATCAAGAAGGCCACTTTCCATGAATAAAGGAATGACATGACAAACCAAGAAGGAAAGTGATTTGATTAATGCCCTACAAGGAAGAATCTCGACTGAATTTCATGACATCAAGGAAATTGATCAAGCAGCTAAAGGACCCATGAAGAAGAAGTTGTTCATGAAAAGGAGACTCCGTAGTTAAGAGGGAGCTATGAGAAGTCCCTAATTGAGAGGGATCTTGGGCAAGTTCCTGGTCAGAGGGAACTTGGTTACATTCCTTTACAGGAATGGGCATAACCTCCCTAGTTAAGAGGGAGAGATAGACACAACATTGTTGTCTTCACTTGGGAAGAAAGAATGGAAGGATTGGGTAATCATATGGCATTCGATGCTCTTTGAGGATATGTAGGGAATCCAAGATAAGAGTAGGCAAGAGGACCTATATTCTTTGAGGGATGGGAAACCAAGATAAGAATATTCCTAGAAGCTCATACTCAGTGAAAACCCGGGGGTTATGTACCTTGAGAGATAATGATGAAGGTGTTTATAGTCATTGGTCTCGCCAACATTGTGCTATGATCTAATGAGAGATAGAGTTGTTAGTCAAGGCCTTGCTGTGGAAACAATATTGGTTACTATGATGCTATACAGATGGGTTACCAATCCAAGTCTTCTTATGAGAAATTATTTAGATTGAGAATGACCAAGTACCATTATGAATACCTCCCTAGTTAAGAGGGAGTGTTGAAGAAAGTGTAACTAGGTTTGGTCTTCATAAATGTGATTTTGATCTTTGTACTTGTAAAAGAAAAGAAATATTATTTTTTTCATTTATAAAAATGAGCTTCTTGCTCATTGAATAGGTCAAGAACATGTTTAAGTGCTTCTAGAAATTCAAAGAGTCTATTTTATGTATGAAGCTCTTCTTGAGCATGAGAAAAATATATATATGAGTCTACAATAGCCCTCCAAAGACAAGCACAATATTCTTGAAGAAGTTGGCTAAGAAATGAATTAAATATAAGTCATGTCGGCTTGCATTAACATACACACCTCTTGACACTGCCATGTCAACTCAATATGGAGTACATATTACTATATATACCCATCTAGGGTTGCATAAAACAAATACACAAAACTCGGATTTCTTTGAGATTTTTGGATGTCTCTCACAGGATAATTTTTGGATGGGTACAGGGGTCTACAATTTGTACTACAAGAGGACACAACTTCAGAGGTATCTAAAGCTTCGTAGGCACAATTATAGTCTCAGTGTAATGGTAATCTCAGTACAAGAAAGAACGAAACCCCTCTCTCACAGTCTCATAATAATTATAAGAAGGATATCAATACTCTATCTCGGCATATATACTATAAACACAATCATAGTAATCAATGTCTCAAAGTCTTTGTGTATTCATGATGAAGAGGATCTCAGTGATCATACAGTCTCAACATACCTTCTAGATACAGTCATGATCGCATTCATAATCATGGTCTTGGTGGTATTCTAATGAAGATCTTGGCGGTATTGCAACAAGGTGAACTAATGGTGTAATAGTAATGATGGTGCTGTAGAGATGATTTCAGTGAGAAGGTTGCAATGATCTAAGTGATGATGGAACAATGATAAAGAAACAATGATGATGATCTCAACAACAACAAAGAAGAGGATTGGTGTCTTGGTCTTGGAGTGGCATCATAATTCAAGGGTCATGGTCTTGTTATTCATCAATTGGAATATCTATAAGAAGAATTTTGTGTGGATTTTACTCTCCAAGAGGGAGAGGTTTTGGCCTTGGAATAAATCAAAACATCTTGTGTTCTTGACTCTTTGTTTTGGTATCTATTTCATAAACTAAGAATACACAATCTAATAATAATAACAAGTGAAGATTGTGCTAATAAGTAAAGTTAAATAACTCACAAATAGTTATCATGTAAAGAAGAATCTCATTATCTACATTTCCCTAGATTCTTCAATAAAGGGGACCACCTATTGGGTAAAGGTAGAATTAGGAAAGTGAGATGTAAGTAGATATAAGTGGATATTTATAGTACGTTTGAATTTTTTTGTTTTTATGTATATAATACTTATTTAACTTTTAGTCTTATTATTGGCTTAGTGGGTCCTAACCGAGGTTCAGAGTTAGTTGTGCCAAACAAAACCCTACATTACTGGCCCTTTTGGCATCAACCCTCTTAGCACAAACTAAAGTCTCACCCAAGGTAGTATGGGGGGATGTTGGAACCAAGTTTCTGCATCCAGAGATCAGTGTGATGTCATTTTATGCCCTAGATCTGCCTCCATGCAGATCTATAAGCCCTTAGGGCTTGGTACTGTAACTCCCTTCGGATGACCCCTAGACCTCCGTGAAGGTCAACAATCGGCTTTTGTGGACCCTAAACAGATGAATTACCTACTTACATGCACCATAAATTATCCTTAGATCAGAATCTACTTAGATCTTCTTAAGTGCTTGACAAACGTAACTGAATGTATTATGATATTCAAATAAATATTTAACATGAATTGTGTTCAGTTAGTAAGACTTGTCGAGTGGTTTCACGCATTAATATATCATTGTTTCATAAAGACATTATTTCATCAAAACATATATTGCATACATAAGCAACAGAGGTAAACATACAAAACAGATGAATTTCTTCAACAATCTTCTTTATTGATCTTCATTATTAGGTTACAAACTCAAAAAATTCCTTGTGCACTCAGCTGTAGGGGTTTGCACAGTCATCTATGAACACTACTATAAGTATTTGCGCACTAATTAGTTGTAGAGCCTTTCCCTCCTCTAAGAATTACTTCTCTGCACTATCTCTCTAAGACTCCATTCATCATACCCATAGACATAGACACAGATCTGTGGTGGGCTCTAGTATTGCAGCAATAATGCTACAACTCCTGGAACTCCCTTCTTTAATTTTATCAACCCGGTAGTTCGTAACAAACTTGGAAGCGACGGTGCTGTATGCACAAGTACTAGCTCTTGCCGCAACTGTCACTTGGTCAGCTGGCACAAGTCCTCTAGGGGCTTAAGCCAACTTCTATGAGCTCTTAGAAGAATCTTTTTAACTGATGGATGAAAGCTAACTCAAAGGAAGCTAATCTACTTGTGGAAAGAAACTAAAAGCCAAAAAGAAACGCAAACCCTAGCAAACCCTAATTCTACCAGCTAGTCCTACTAACGCAAAGGAGAGAATGCAAACTACGAAAAGAGATGCCATTACTTCTATGAAGGTAAAATACATGTGTCTAGACTACCTCTACATGAAGAAAACATCTTTTTGTATTTTTGAATCAGTTATTAGAATTATCATGCATGTGCTTTTAACTAGCTTTTTACTGTGCAGAGGTGGATCAAGGAGGAGAAATGCTTGGAAAAGGTTGGGAAGGTACAGAGAGGGCCTAAGGGGTCCCTAGCACCCTTCCAGAGAGTTTCACAGAGTTTGTCTATCAAGAAACCTCATTCATGAGCTTCTACAGGAAGTCTGCAGGGGTTCTACAGGATGTTCTGGGATTTCTACAGGATGTTCTGCAATTTTTCTACAGGATGTTTAGAAATGGAATTTTGGAGCATGGATGGAGGGAAAAAGGTGGAGGAATGATTATGGAGGTGAAATAGGGCTGTAGGGGAGTTCAAGACTTGGAGGATGGAGTTGAGGAGAAGGTGTAGATGGCTGGACTTGTTCTAAGAAGACAGGAATAATGCTGCACAAAAGGTAGGGTTATGAGGGCAATGTGGCAACGTCAGGCAAGAAACCAAGTTAGGAGATGGAGAAGATGGGTTTGAGGGAGTCTGGGCAGATAGAGAAGTGGTATAGGTGCTCTGCAATTTGTGTTTCCAACTGAACCAACAAAGACATGCAAGAAAACAAAGATCTAGCTATGCTACCCTAATATGATCTGGCTAACAGTAATGAGAATGGACAACAGCTTTATTTGCAAGGAAACCATGTATATTAACTATGAAATGAAGCATTCAAAGATCTGAACATGTAACCAACCTCTGCAAATGAAAACAACACACTAAGGATTGCATAGTAAAGCAAACTAGTGTTTTTGCTTGGGACAACACGGTTACTTCAACTCCAGCCCCTGATCCAATAAGGAAGAGGTGAAACCAAAAGTGTTTGCTGACCCTTTTTTGGAGCCTTTTTCTTGTTATTATCCAACCAATCTATTTTAAACATGAAAAGCTACTTTAACCATCAAAAGAAATCTAAATAACAAAGCAAGATTTAAATCTAAATAGCAGATTTTATTCTAAGAATGTAGCAAAGACACATGAAAGTAAACAAAGGAGGTACTGGGCGCTTGAGATGGGCCCAACCCCAAGAGCTACAACCTCCTAAGAGATATTTAGAGCTGGTTCAAAGCTGGATTCATCTTTATTGATCAAAAGAAATGTTACATTCCAAAAACTGTCCACAAGGAGAACTTAAAAATGTGTTGAAAGCAAAGCTAATCTACTGCCTAAAAAACGAACTACAAAATGACTACAAAATGAATACAAAATGACTAACTACTGGCTCCCAAAAAATGACTAACCACTAGCTAGCTAAAATGAGGCCCTAAGCCTTCTTATTTATACAAATTGAGGACCCAAACAGTCCTCCTAAACTTTAGGGACTCGGCTGCCCAAAACTTGTAGTTAACAGCAGTCCTACTTGACTTGCTTGGCTGCCCTTGTGCTAATTGATTTGGTGGCCCTTGAACTCCGAGCTGATGGTGGAGAATTTGAGGTAAGGGCCCATAAATGAAGGGGACACCTTCCTACAAATCCTCTCCCTTGTTCTTCCACGAATTTGGCTGCCAAGTGTTCATTAAGACCTTCAATTTTGTCTCCAAATTGACCAAAAAGGCTACACAAAGCACCCATTAGACTTGTTGGCATAATGACTAACCCAATTCACTCTATTAGCATAAATATAATAAAAAACATGCAATAAACTAATGAGAATGGTGGATTAAGTCGAATTAGGAGGTTGAATGAGCCCAAATAATTATCCATTTTTGGGGCTCATCAATCTGCCTTAGACTCTCTAAGACACACCTATTTATACAATCCCATGGTTCGCGAACCATGGGTAGATTTCAACAACTGACTCAAATTTACATAAATGAGGGTAAAAACTCTTTTTGACTCCTAACTAACTACGCACTCCACATCCACAATTCGTGGAGACTTTACATCTTTTTATCAACCTTTACATCAAAACTTGGGTTTTTAACCCAAAACTGACCTCGAGGACCCCATCCCAATAGGCCCCCAACACAAAGGTCGTGAATCGCCCTCGAGTCACTCGGATGGTGTGGTGATCTTACTGTGAAGATCCCCCATCTCCACCTGCACAACTGCTACCTCAACATCGCTCTGTGTAGTTCCCTGCTTCAAATGTTCAACGAGATGCTCCGTAGTTGGTCCTTCACTCCCTAGCTTGAACTTTTGCTGTGTGAGCTACAATTTTGTCAGCTTCTCCTAAATGTTGGTTGAGACTTGGTAGGCTTATTCCAACCAAGGACCCAACTTGGACTTAAGCACTGACTCTTTTTTCTAAGTTGCTTCCACCTGTGCGATGAGATGCTTCCCCTCTTGCAACTTGGCGAGGCACTGTAGCAATCGAGCGTGTCGTCACCCTAACCTCATCATACTGCTTTTGGATCTCGTGAATCTCTATATTCAATATATATAGGTTGGGGTCATCTTGCAAGGTCGTCACCAACTCCATTGCTTGTTCAAACAAGGATGTTCAGTCAATGACTACAACATCCATAGTAGCCATCCCTTCCTTGATGGTGGCTCCGCGCTGTTCCCTAACCTTGCGCAGAGTCGAAGGCTTTGATTTGAGCTATAGCTCCATGATTTTCATGTTTATTTCAAACTAAACTCTCACTACTTCATTTACCTCACAGACGCCTACAACTCCGGCACTGTTTTGCACGCCTCTACAACTGCGGCTGCCAGTTGGGAGCTCTGTGCCTGGATAGTATCCCTTTCTTTTAGGGCCTGTGTCTTTTCTTCAAACATTTGTTCATTTTTCACCTGGTACTCACTGATTAAACTGAGAGCACACTGCTCCTGAGCTCTCAATTCCACTGTAACTCCTCTCTACAGTGCATGAAGAAATTCGTTGTGGAGCACTACAATATTTAGGTTGATGTTCTTAAGGGTACTAATGATAATCTTGTGATTGGCTGATTCTGCACTCAAGGACCCTTCTGGAAGAGCAACTATTCTAAGGTCCACTGTCCTTACCATTTATGCAACCCAACTTGTCCCTGGTGCTAGGCTCATCTATAAGCGCTCACTTGACCTGTGCCCACCTATATTCGGCTAGTTTGGATCTAAAGTTCATGCAGATCCTTCTGCACATTTCCTAGTGACTGCATGTATTGTTGCTTGAATTGCTGCACACACCTTGTCTTTGATCTCATCAAGATCGCCCTCTGTTAGGGTCATGAGATCCATCTGCACTTTAGCCGACTTTGTCTTCTTTTAGGAACCCTCATGTAGTTGCTGTCCTTTGTGCTTCGTTAATTGAAATGGGGTGCTCTACCCCTCATCACCGCCACCACCCTGTGCAGACTGCTCTTCCTCCTCGGTTCCAGGTGAAGGGAATTTTCCACTTTGCTCAGAGTCGCATTGTTCTTGTTCAGCCTGTTCTATTGCAATGCGCTCCTTTTCCATTCGAGCCTTCTCTTCGTCTTCCTTCTTCCGCTACACGGCCAACTTTTGTTTTGCTTATTTTACTGCATCCTTTTGTTTCTTCTTCGCTGAGCTCCCCTTTCCTTTGCTAGTACTTGCATCTAAGTTAGATAGGGTGTGTCAATCTACTGACCAACACTTGATCGCTTCATGTATGGCATCATCGGTGACCAAATATGGAAAATCGAACCACTTCTGCTATGGGTCCTTGCGCGCCTGAATGTAGACGCGATGGAAATTTGCCTTGAAATCAGCACACATAGACAACTGCTCATACAAGGTTGGGGACAACCTTGGGCGCTGGTTGATGGCCATGTGGAAGCTTGCTTCCATCAACACCCAATAATTTCTGTGACCCGCGCGGGATCCTTCGTGGCCCAGAGGGAGGTGAACTGCACAGCCTCTGACAATCCTTCCTTTAACAGGGGAAATTGGCTATCCTCCAGCAGATCCCATGTGACTAACATGATGGAGAGCAGTAGCCACACATAGTGGAAGGGCTTTCTCTCATCCTGGACCTCGTGAGAATTCGCAACGAATTCACTGCATAAATACGCGACCAGTTAAACTGCACGCCCTTTGTGCATTATAAAGCTAACAATATCACAGGTGCCGGAACCTCGTCTGCGTAACACTTCCTCATAACCTTTCCAGCCAGTATCTGGGTGGAAATATTCACTGTTGGATTGTTGATGGAGATGATGGAATAGCTGCGTGGCTTTTTGACAAGCTCAAAGTTCTTTTTCATCTTCTTTTCCACGTCTCTTTTGCCTACCTTTCCACTAAATTCCTTGGCTGGATTCAACGCCTCATGCGGCAGGTGCGTGATCCTGTGGATGAGAATATCCGTGATGGGTATAGGCACGCCAAGCCATAAGCACCCATCATGCACTAGAGTAAGTAGCTACTGCACATAGGTAGTGTTAATATGAGTGCAGTGGTAGTGGGGCACGCACAGTAGGTTCAACAATCCAGAGTTCTCCATTTTGCGAGTCCATTCAACTGTCTCCAACTCAGTGATACTTGAGTCTGTGTAATACACATGCCTCATATAATTTTCTGTTGCAAGGTAAGGGAATTGCTCATGGTCAGCCATGTCTCAATTCTCCATTTTTAACAGGGGAACCCGTGCAAAGCGCGAACCTTCAAAAGTTATCTTCTATGGCAATAGGTGTGTGTGAATGAGGAACTTGTCCAAGTCTGGGTCCTTGGGGACTTTCGCCTTCCCTTTATGTGGAGGGATATATTTAGGAAACTTGGTGATGGGTTCCACTTCCTCAACGTCTATATTCTCAATGCCCTATTTATCTTTCAAATCCACCACCTTCTCGGGGTGCTTGTCCTTCTACTGCATCTGAGCGACATGTTTCCTAGGCGACTCACGCATTGGCACCATCCTCTTCTACTTGTCTTTCTTCGTCTTCTAGGTTTCTCGCATAGGTGTAGGCTGTGGCCTAGGCGACATCGGCACCGTAGGCATAGGGGCCAGAGCTTCCATGCTCACCACCTCTAGAGAAACTCCTTCATATGCAATGTCTCCCCTAGTGCTCATACTCTCAGCAGGGCTTGGACCCAACATGGTTTCCAAGATAAATTTCTGATCTAACTTGGGAAAATTGGCAAATGCAGGGCTCATGACCAAATCCTCAAAGAATGAGTGGGTCATAAGTAATAGACAAATCGGCTAAAAAAATCTAAGTGTGCAAAGTGTTCTCTGTTGGACTGACACACATAATTTATATGGGTTTTTGAATTCAAATCCTACCGTTACCCCCAAAATTGGATCATTAGTACTAGTTTGGCGGCAGATCTTCAAATATTTTAGCTTTAAATGCTGCCTATCCACTCCTCTTAATCATCTCTTGGTCATCAAATCATGAAAAATGACTCTAATGGTCACTTTCGGGCTGTGCTGCCTGGTATCTTCTTTCATAAAACAACTCCCTTTGCACAACTTCTGATACTGTAACTTTGCACTTTTGCATGTAGTCTTCTTATCACGTATTCCTTCAATTCGAGCAGTGTAGTTTATAGTCCCGTGCTCCCTTGCAGCTTCCTAGAGCGCTAAGACTTTCCTGCCATCATATAGTCATTGAGCTAGATCTCCTATGTATGGTTTCAATTGGCTTCTATTTACCATTCCCAGAAAGTGGTTCTCCATTCAACTTTGCGAGTTGAATTGTGCCTCCATCTGTGATCTATTTGATGAAATATGGCCCTAGCCAGTGCATAAGAAACTTTCTTGGAAACTTAGCGAACTTACTATCATATAATAAAACTAAATCATTTACCTTGAACGTGCGTAGGTTGATGTGTCGATTGTGCCATGCTTTTTGACGCTCCTTCTACACTTGTTGATGGAATCAAACTAAGAATCTCTCTTCTTCGAGCTCCATCAGTTGTGCGAGCCACTCTTCCAAGGCTCTGTGGTCCACCATTCCTGTGAAAGTTTCTATGCATAGACTAGGCATGATATATTTCATATGCATCACAGCTTCTACACCATAGGACAATCTAAAAGGTGCCTGAACTATTAGATTTTTGCAAGTAGTCTTGTACGCCCATAACACTATAGGTATGCACACGTCCTAGTCATTTCATTGTGCATTGCAAATATTTATCAATGTGTTCTCCAAGATTTTATTGAAGGCCTCAACTGTTCCATTAGCGTGAGAATGATATGGTGTGCTCTTTTGATGATAAACCTAGAATTCCTTAGTCAGTGCATTAATCATTTCATTGAGGAAGTGCATACCCCAATCACTCATCAAAACTTTTGGGCATCCAAACCTATTTAACACATACCCAAACAAAAGTTTAGTTGCTGTGGCTCCTGTACAATCCTTCACAGGCTATGCCTCCACACATATGGTCAGATACTCCATCACGGTGATGATATAGCGTGCACCTGCCCTCTTTCTTAGAGGCTGGATTGGCCCCACAAATTCAATTTCCAATTTTTCAAATGGATGTAATGATACCTAAGGATTTAGGGGCAACTTGTCCCTCTGCGATGGTTTGCCCATTCTCTGACATGCATCACATGCTTTACAAGACACTTTGGTATCCTTATGCAACATAGGCCACTACAACCCTGCGCACAAGATCTTTTGCGTTGTTTCTTTCTTGCATAATGTCCTCTTACAGGCCCGCCATGAGCTTCAGCTAGGATGATACTTCATTAAAAATCAGGCACATATCTTCACAATATCTCATCAGCACCCATATTATACAAATGGCCGGCGATCACCGAAAAATCAGCTGCGCACACCACTAGTTCCTTCTTTTGCTAACTATTATATCCTTCTAGAGCTGCTCCAGTAGTCAAGAAGTGGATAATATATGAAAAATGATTATCCACTATGTGCACAGAGAAGAGCTACATGTTGGGCAGCCCTTCCTCCAAATTAGTAGGCTCCTCCCTCGTTTCAATCCACGACAAGTGGTCAGGTCCTGTATTCAACCTTCCTAGCTTCACAATTACTTCATAGTCATATTCTTGAAATAACAACAGCCATCAACAGATCTTCCCCCCAAACATAGGCTTATTGACCAGGCATTTCAAGGCCGAATGGTTGGTGTACATTTTGAAATGTCTGCCTAGCAGATAATGCCTCAAATTTTGAAGCACATACACATAGCCAATCCCTCGCGCTCTGTTGTTGAGTAATTCTTCTAGGCCTTGGATAATTTCTTGCTTGAAAATGTTGTAGGGTGGTCCATCTCTCCTTCACAGGCCTATGTCAGCACTGCTCCCAACACAATACACGAGGCATCAACATGCACGTGGAATTCCTTCTTCCAATCTAGGAAGACCAAAATCGACATGGTAACCATATTTTCTTTCAATACATCTAGAGTGCGCTGACATTATTCATCCCAACAGAATGTAGCATCCTTCTTCAATAGCTTCTCCATAGGCGCAGTAATCTGAGCATAAGCCTTGATGAACTTCCAATAATATCCAGTATGGCCCAGCGTTGCGCGCAACTGTTTGACACTCCTCGGGGCGTATAAATTGACTATCACCATGATCTTGGTAGGGTCCATCATAAAACCTTGCTTGCATACCACATGGTCCAATAAAATTCTGAAAGGGACATAGAACAAACACTTCTTCAGGTTCAGTGTGATCTGGTATCTTTGGAACGTATCCAACATTAAGCATAGACTAGCTACATGGCACTTTACTAACCCAAACACTATCCATTCATCAAAATACACCTCCAAGAACTTGTGAATAAATTACTTGAAATATGCGATGACTATGTGAGAGAATATCGTATGTGCATTCTAGAGTCCAAATGACATCACCGTATATTGGAAGCTACCCCATTATATTGCAAAGGTTGTTTTTCTCCTGTATTCTGGAGTGATATTAATCTGATGATATCTAGAGAATCCATTAGTGAATGAGTAGGCCTCTTACCCTCCAACATTATCTAGTACCTCATCTGTAAATGGTGTCGGAAAAGGATCATGGGCACAGGCATCATTAAACTTCATTAAATCTACGAAAATCCTTATTTCTCCCTTTTGTTTCTTTTCTTGGACCACCATTGGGCTCACCCAATAAGATTCCTCCACAGGTTTGATAATACCCACCTCAATCATCTTGTCTAACTCCAAGTGGACCTTTTTCTTGTATTTGGGATTAAGGCGATATGGCCTCTTCTTAATAAGCTTTTCATCTGGTTTTAAGGTAATTTTCATCACACCCAAGTAACCTATGATGCCTTTTAAGTCCGAAAATTTTGTAGGAAAAAGATCCTGGTACTCACAGAGTAACTCAACAACTTTATCCACTATGGCATCATCCTAGTAATCTCCAATATTCACAAATTTTGGTTTTGCTTTAGTACCAATGTTCACTTGCCTCGTTTTTAGTGGCGCGGTGATGTTCATATTTTCTATCTACGGACCTTTGACCTTGCAGTGGCCTTCTGGCTCTGGGATATTAATATTTCTTAGATATTCATCCTCCCCCTCAGCAGTCACATTATAACATTCCAGCGCATGGCGCAGCTGGGTGTTCTAATCTGGTTGAACCAGCTCCAAAGGATCCTGTGGAATTCTGAAGATCACCGCCTTAACCTCCTGCAAAGCTTCATTAATGCTTTCTAACCCATCCTCAAAGATGAAGGTCATAAAAAATCCTTCCCTTAATATATCCTACTCCACAGTGCCATGGTAGAGCTCCATTTCTAGGTACCAACTCATGGGGATTATATCCAAAGTATGACAGAATAAGTGCACCCACTCTCATTGTGGCTCTATTCTGTAGACTTTAGTTCATCTTGCCAAATGATTGTGTGGATCATTTCTCCCATCATATTTTTCAGTTAATCACACTTTAGGATGACCAAATCTCAACCTCATCATTCATAAAAGTTGTCCTTGTGTGTACCCCACCATAGTGCAGGTGTAGCGTGCAACGCCAAATTCAGCGCTTGGAAGTGATGATCCTTAGGGACTTCTCTTTCAAAGGCATCCAAAAATTTATCTACATCAGTTAAACCAGCATAATAGGGTAAATTTCTTACTCGCGCTTGGAAGCCATGATTCTCAGGGACTTCTCTTTCAAAGGCATCCAAATATCTACATCAGTTAAACCATCATAATAAGGTAAATTTCTTACCTTCGATGACACACAATGCAATGATTTAGTCATCATGTTGCAGTGCAATGTAGATACTTCATGCAACCTATTCTGTCAGTGTTCCAATTCCTCATCTGAATCCGATGTATAGGAAATTTCACGGTCACATGTGATCCATCCATCAACTATTGCATTAATCCAGTATTGGTCTCACGCTATTATTTTATAAATCTGATCCAAGTCATCATCAATTTCTTCATAGTCACGGATTGGTTCAGTATAGCGCAATCCTTCTGCAGGGTCCAATGGTACTACAACATGGAGCGATTTCCTTTCAAACGACATTGTCCTCTTCTTCAAGTTGATGACCATGTTCATATCAATAGCCCAATCAATTCCAAGGAGCATGGGGTATGGATTGTTGTCATCAACTATTTCTATTACTTCAAAATCAGCTAGCACACTCGCACCTTCTATATCTACGTTGACTCCATGTAGTCATCCCATAGAGATAATCTTATGTTGGTTCACCATTCTCAGTTGAATCGGATACCACTGCAGTGAAGGTCTCCGCATTCTCTCCCATGTATGTTTAGGAAAAATGTCTGCGTTAGCTCCCAGATCCAAAATAACCTGGTCCATCTCATAATATCCTATCTACGCAGTGAGCCTCATTTTGCACCTAGTTCTTGCCTTATGTTTGCCAATATTTTTTACTACGCGATGTCCGCGAGGAGTATTTTCCTTACCAGCGCACTTGTTTATCAACTCATGTAGTTCCTTCATAGCCTTGCTATTGCGCATAATTTTCATGCAGGTTTCCAGGAACGTGGTGAGTACAAAGGGATCAATCTATGTGGGCGCGTTGGTTTCTGGTAGTTTTCCTTGACTTCCTTCACACGTTCTCGATTGAAGCTAACTTCCTTTTCTAGGGCCTTGTGGACCCAGGAAGTTCTCTTCAGGTTGTTTTCCCTTGCCATCCCCAGTCATTACTCCGCTTCTCAACACTATATTCACATTTGGATCCTTGTCGCGGCGCTCAGCCCTCATCATCTATAAGTTCTGAGTAGGGTACTGAGGCTGTGTCTTCTTCTCCTGAATCTTGGCTATCAGAACAAGGCATTCTTCTATCGTATGGTCAAACTGAGTGTAGTATTGTCATGACGGGCGCTTCTGATTCTGACACTCCTGCACATAGTGCCCTGGCATCCCACATTTATAGAAAATTACCTATCAATGATCTCTACCAAGTCCTCCTCCTCCTCGACCTCGTCCACGCCCCTAATATCCTCCATGTGCTCCC
Organism: Pinus tabuliformis; assembly: GCA_031772625.1. Classification (NCBI taxonomy): domain Eukaryota; kingdom Viridiplantae; phylum Streptophyta; class Pinopsida; order Pinales; family Pinaceae; genus Pinus; species Pinus tabuliformis. The sequence goes on along the minus strand of CM062819.1, from coordinate 831,623,024 downwards.
CCAGTGCCCTGATCCAGAGGCCGAGTTTCTACTTGCATTTGATAGGTAGTAGTTCTTTCCATCATCAATTCGTAGCTACAATAGTGGCACTCATCGTGGCCCATCGACTTGTAGAAATCAATGAACAATTGTTGTGGTGTTTGAACGAACTTTTGCAGCAAATGAAAATTATCTGTTACATGTTTTCCAGCCACCTGAAAAATAGCACACCATAGCGCGGGCCCCGTACTTGGTCCTATTGGAGCTTCCTACCTTAGGGGCTTTGGTCCCCCCACCTGTGATATAATTCGCGAAGATAAGGCAGTGATATTTATCATGCCCTTGGCTCTTACACTTGAGGCACCAGACTTCCTCGTGTACCTATGGCCTAGCCTCCTTTTCTTTTTTCAAGCTCTGCAGTTCAAGCAGAGGTTCTGGAGTGCAAGTGAATTTGTTGAACTCCCAAAGACACGTCCTAAATAAGCGTTTCATGCAATCTCATCGTGATTTCTAGGGTTTCCGCTTGAGTCCCTATCTTATTCTGTGATAAGGAAATCCTCAGGTGGGGTAGTAGCGAGGCTATAAACAACTCGTGGTACTGACTATTTGTGAGCTGCATATTAGCTTCACAGATCACACATTTCAATATTTGATCTAACTCCCAGGGCATTTCACAAGCCCTCATTGTGATTTCCTTGAATCCAACTACTTATTGCGAGTCAGACTTAGGCTTACTGAATTATTTGTTCAAAGCGACCTTAATGTTTGCTAACGATGCCAAAGGATTATCAGTTCAATACTTAATGTACCAGGTCAGCGTGTGATCCCACAGACCGGTAACCAACTACGCTTTCTTTATACTGTCATCAATGATATGTTGCATGGCCCATACAACAGTGACGATGAACCAGAACTGATATGTATCTTCACTCCCTATACCTTTGAAAATTTGCAGCTTTAACGAGTTCGACATGTTGAATAGCGGTGATAGTGGGGGTGTGGGCGAGGATGTATGCTATGGAGGTGAAGGTGGCGGTGGAGTGGATGGATGATGTATTCGTGGAAAACCTTGTCTTATCAGTTGGACCACACTCCGCGGTGAGGCTTGTACCACTCCTTCATTGTCACTCAAAGGAGGTCCAATCAGTGGGCTATATTCAAGACATGTTTTCCCTCGATCCCTGAAGAGTTTTCCAGTTCTCGTAGCTCCAAACATCAAGGCAATGGCATAACCTGTTTTTCACACAATAATATCTTAATCATGGTATTCAAATATTTTAGGTACTTACCTCGTGGCCCTTTAAAGAATCGTCGCTCTGCTTTGTTGTAGCTGACTGAGGTATCAACCGTGAACTCTATCACAAATCCTCCTATGACTCGATCAAGCCAGTGATCAACAACGTGCATGATCTTATCTTCAAAAGCTTCCAACCTCTGCACTAGTTCCAGAGTCCACACTATTGGACCATCAGGTCTCCACCTTCCTTGGTTGTCTGCTAATTTAGCTATCCACTCGTATAGCTCGATCGGGAAGGTGCAGAAGAAAATTTCATGTATTTCTATGTACAAATATCTGTCCAACCATTGTTCTTTTGACATATGCAGATTCTTCTTTTCCTGTGTCGTGAATTTTTGGATCTTTCCATCCAAAAACTTCTCGATTTCCTTTTTGGTCAGATTCCAGTGATGCAACATCACACATCTCCTTAAGAAGATCCTAGTCCCAGCAATAGAACCATTTGTTGGCTTAGTGGGTCCTGACCTAGGTTTAGAGTTAGTTGTGCCAAACAAAACCCTACACTACTGGCCCTTTCAGCATCAACCCACTTAGCACGGACTAAAGTTTCACCCGAAGCAGTATGGTGGAATGTTGGAACCAAGTTTCCACATCCAAAGATTAGTGTGATGTCTTTTTATGCCCTAGATCTACCTCCGCACAGATATATAAGCCCTTAGGGCTTGGTACTATAACTCCCTTCGGACGACCCCTATACCTTTGCAAAGGTCGACAATTGACTTTTGCGGACCCTGAACAGATTAATTACCTACTTACGCACACCATAAATTATCCTTAGATCAGAATCTACTTAGATCTACTTAAGTGCTTGAAAAATGTAATAGAATGTATTATGATCTTCGCATAAATATTTAACGTGAATTGCGTTCAGTTAATAAGAATTATCTAGTGGTTTTGCGCATCAATATATCATTGTTTCATCACAACATATGTCATAGACATAAGCAACAGAGGTAAACAGATAAAACACATGAATTTCTTGAACAATGTTCTTTATTGATCTTCAGTATCAGGTTGCAGACTCAAAAAATTCCCTGCGCACTCAGCTGCAGGGGTCCATGCACTTAGCTGCGGACACTACTCTAGGCCTCTGCACACTCAGCTACAAATCCTTTCCCTCCTCTAAGACTTACTTCTCTACGCTATCTCTCTAAGACTCCATTCGTCATACCCATAGACATAGACATATATTTTCCTTAGACTCTGTAAGACACACCTATTTATACAATCTCATGGTCCATGGACCATGGGTAGATTTCAAAAAACAACTCAACTTTACGTAAACGAGGGTAAAAAGTCTTTTTGACTCCTAACTAACTACGTGCTTCGCATCCAAAATTCGCAGAGACTTTACATCTTTTTATCAACCTTTACATCAAAACTTGGGTTTCTAACCCAAAATTGACCCAGGGGATCCCATCCCAACACTTCTTGCATTATCCATTATTATGAACATATAACATGGTAACTAATTATGTACATGGGAATTGTTTTATTTTAATACAGACAATCGAGAGTGGGATCCAATACATTTATACATTGCAAACTATATTGATTGGATGAATGTATGGGTTGAATGATGAAAACAAGCTAATAATGGTAGGTAATCATGGTATGGTGTGTCTACATTGGTCACAGAAGCTGAACGTAGTGGAGATACCAATCTTACACAAAGGGAAATTGATTTAGAATATGGTTAAAAATATTATTAGGAAAGCATATTCACCCATACCAAGATTTTTTTACAATTATATTGATGCATATGACATGTTTTTTTCTTTTTCGCAAAGTATAAATATATTTATCAATTAACAATGTTTTTTTTTTTTGTGTTTGACATATTGCAGTTGAAACACCACAGCAAAATGTGGTGTAATGGATACAAATTTCACATCAAAAGGTTGGATGAAAAGATGAAAACTTCTGATAGTGGGATAACTACAGTATTACAAGTTATAAATGTTGCCTCTAGAGTTGACAAAAATCCGAAAGTATCTAATAATCAATGCTATGGGTATTTGTATGATATACTTGAGGGTGACTTTAAATCCTTCAAATTAGTTGTGTTCGATGTCAAATGGTTTAAGCTACAAATTCATGAATGTGACCTTGGTAGAACTCTTATTGAGCATGCTAACGAATTTACCATGGTTGATACAAGGAATGTTGAGCCATAATCAGAGCCCTATGTTCTTCTGAGGCAATGCGAACAAGTATTTTACTTAGAGGTTCTAGGTAAAGCAGGCTGGTTATATGTTGTTAGATATGATATGAGAGGAAGGCCGGTAAACAATAATGTAGAAGAAGAAGATGAAATTGAAGAAGAAAATGATGTAGAGGAGCACAAAGTTCATGTATCAAAGGAAGATGTCAAAGAAGTACAAGGATATGTTAATCGAGACAATCTTAATTTGGATGAACTAGATGATATTGATGTTGTGTCAGACGAAGAACTTGGAGAAGTCGAATCAAATATAGAAGATCATGTTCTGGATGATGATATAGATGATGATGATGACACTAATATGGGAAATCCTTTGAACATGAATTATGAATTGGATAATCTAGATGATGGGTTGGATGAGGAAGAAGATTAATGATATCAAAATGTTGAAATGTATGAGGTATGCATTTGTGTGTTTCTAGTTGGTTTGTTCTCTTTCATTCACCTTAAATTTTTGTTTTCCTAGTTTTTATGTTTGTTACTATGTTTCTTCCATATATATTATTATATATAGATTGGGTATTGGGGAATTGAGAGTGATGGGGGCAGTGGGGGGGTGGGGGGAGGGTCATATGAGTTTCCACCTTCACGTGGTTGCCCTTTTTATATAGTGATTAATGCATAGGTGGTTGTGGCTGAAATACCCTCTCAGATCTTCCCATGATCCAAGGCAGACTGTTTAAGATTAGCTACAACTATCACAAAGAAACATACATATATTCATATCAATTTATGATTGACAAAGTGAAGGGAGAAGGATTACCTCGATCCTTGATGTAGCCCTATTGGAGAAATCAATGTGGAAAAGTGGAAGACCTCTCCACTAGCTCCTAGATCAGAACCTATACATAGACAAGACAAAGCATAATCCTACAAAATATAAACCTTAATAATCAAAACATCAATATATGAGAATATAATATAGCATGCATCTAACCTATTTATTAATCACAGAATCAAATCAACAGGTAAAGGAACATGATATCGACTCCATCAAGTAGAAAACATAGACACATCTATATTATTAGATAGAAGAAGAATGATTACAACGATCTTGGCTGGATCAAGCCTCCTTTAGTTCTTCAGCTCTTCTCTCTCTCTCTCTCAACTTCTTTGTAGCATAACAATATTAAATCTCTTGCAAAGTTTCAACAATCATTCGATCTCTTTCATAATTACCAAGCCTCCAATATATATATGGAGAGAGGCTCATCCTTGCCAATTCTTTCATGAGTTCCATTGAGGAAAAATCTTGGATGTTTCCTTGCTTTATTTCTCTTTCCCTTCCCGTGAGACTCTGTTAGGAATAAAAATTTCCTTATTTAGGCTGGAGGCAGATGTTTCTTGCTTTTCAAGCTGACATTTGAGTGAAAAGTGGAGTGTTAGTTAGTCAACTCATGCTTTGACCTCCATAATCTCATAAATATCCAGTAACGCCACTCTTTAGGAAAAACTGAGTGTTAACCTACGGACTAATGCCTTTGGATGAGATATGGAAAGCGTTATAACTCTCCTTATATGTTTCTAGGGTGCGTTACCCTGGAAGATAGGTTTTTGATTTAGGTCTTGTCTTCAACCAATGTGTATTTCTCCTCTAAGCTGATGAGGAGGTCATTTTCCTGTATAACAGATTCCCCCTAAATTTCCAGGTCAGAGACAAAGACAAGGGACGAAATAATGTATAGATATTGTAGTAAAAGAGAGAGAGAGGATGAGAGCTTCAGGATTGTGGGAGACCTGAAACAAACCACATATGTAAAAAAAAAAAAAAGATAAGATGATGTCTCGAGTACGACATTCCCATGATCAGTAGTTGTGTCAGAGTGATTTCCCAAAAAGAGATACGATGATCATGTCCATTGATAAGCATAATGTGGAACTATTTCATAATATGATCAACCTGAAAGTTTGTCTTCGAAAAAAATATACACAGCTTGGGAGAGGAAACAAGGTTGAGTGATGTAAGCCTCTACCCAAGGTCTTGGTCGCTACTTATTTGAACAACAAATTTATGCACATGTGAATAAAGGAGTTGAAGTCAAACATGTGAGAAATCATCTGATTACCAATCAATGATGAAAACTATTAAGAGACAGGAGGATGGCCACCGATAAGGATGATGGTCTCCAAGATGTGCAATACAATCTAGTGAGTGTGAGGAGGATGTTGTCGTCGAACATTCGTAGAATCAATCAACTGGGAGCCAATGATGACAACCCCCAATCAAACACAAGGTAACTTGCCACTGAGGATTGCAAGTTCCAGGGTACTGATATGTTTCTAGATTTTCTTCCTAGATAGATGTTTGATGTTGATAGGAAGAGATCTATTAAAAGGTAGGCAATGAGGTGTCTTACATCAGTCGACATGAAATGGGGCAAGAATGATTGTTTTGGAGATAAATTTTGAGCAATGGGTCAAACAGACGGAGGGAATTTTTTAGGTATACAAGGGATGGCCGATACAGGAAGTAGAGGATAAATGGGTCCCTTGAACAATAGAAGGTACGACACAAAGGTTTACCACACAACTTAGACTCATGAACACCAAAGAGTGTTAGGATACAAAGATGTAGGAATATTAGAGTATGAAGGCTAAACTCATAGGATGGTAAGGTTCAATGAGACGCTGGCAAAAGAGGTTTTCTAAGGGAGTTCCATGTTCAAGGGGTAGACTAATGCAAAAACTATTTCTGAATACAGATATTGAGTCACCATGTTGTCTAATTTTTCCCCATTTGATTAATTTTAATGAGTTTGGATGGGTAAAATCGGTTGTCTTTTCATATTTAGAGAGCCTAAAAAGATATTAAAGAGCAATTTTACGAGGGTCCCTTTTTCATGGTTGATAACTGGGTGTGACAAAGGTTTAATAGTATACCCAACACATTTCCTTTTCTGTAAGTTAGTCTATTGAGTCTGGATAAAGTGATAAATCTATGCTCATAGACGCCTGCCTCATTTTTTTATGAGTATGATGGGACGAAGTTAACTCGATATTCTTCATGAAATTTTAAAGAGTTAGACAGAGAAAAAATCAATAGATCTTCACAAAATTTTGACAAATCATATGAAGAAAAATCAAAATGTCTTTTCTCAGTTTAGGGAGTGCGAAAAAAGAGATAAAATAACTGCTCTAGTATTCTTCGTAGGAGTTTTATGAGTCCAAAGAAGATAAATCGAGTATTTTTTTAGTTGAAGAGCGAGAAAAGGTCCCAAAAAGAAAGTTATCATATCTTTTTCATAGGAGTTTTAGGAGCTTGAATAAGATAACTCAGGGATTTTTCAGTTTAAGAGCGAGAAAATGTCCCAAAAAAGAACATGCTCATTTAGAGTCAAACTTGGTCAACTCTGCATAAAGACACTAAAATATCATCAGAGCATAAGTAAAATTTGACAGCATATCAATATGACGCATGTTTAAATAATATAGGAATGAAAAAATTCAATTTCAATGACTAACTAGAATGAGTTACACCTCCAAAGTGACTATAAGAAGGGCTACACGCCCTCATTTTCATTGTTTGAGTTTTTTGAGAGTGTTCTGGAGAGAAAAAAGATCAAAACTTTCCCAAGTGATTGCGAGAAATCCAGGCTACCATTTGATGCATCGTCAGTTCCAGGTAGATTTCCTCATTCTAATCTTGTATATAAGCACATGTTTTGGTCTTTTTGCTTGGCAATTGTTTAGTTTTGGGCAAGCCCTAGGTGGCTTGGCCGGCTAACGTGGTTGCCCACGTTAGGGGATGCATTAAACGCCCTGCCTATGAAAGGTAGGGGAGTTAGCAAGCCATGTGGGCTCTAGAGGGCCGCATTAGCTGACCAAATGCAAGGAAAAATTAACTTTCTTGACTTCCTAGGGGTTTTGGCTAGCTGAAGACTAATTTAAGGGTTCTTTTGTGCAGGAATTAAGCTGGAAAAATCGGTCTATGTAGAGAAATAGCTCATGATGTTGAGGAACTACAAATGCTAAAAAATCTGGCTTGCTTGGAAGCTTTGTGAAGGTGTGTATTGCTGAAATATGCTAGACTTGACTTGATGAAGAGTTGGGAGGATCTCCTTAGCTGGATCATCCAATGGTGGGATGAACGACAAGGTGTGTTCAGGATTGGGGATCATGAGCTCTCATTTTAACGAGACGACATATATTTCCTCACTAGTTTATTGTATAAAGGTGTACGAGTAAAATTGACAGGAGGGAGAGATGATCCTAGGACCACCATGGAGTTGCTCCAAATGTACAGCAGACTAGGCAGCGGGCCAGTCAGCAACAGGGTTCCCATTGAGCGATAAAAACTAGACCAATGAGGGATATTCTATAGATGATTGTACACTTTTAAGGGTTCAAGAACCAAAATGTGGCGACAAAGGCCCATTTTCTATTAGAATTGGACTTCTTACAACCACAAGTATTCAACTGGTGTGAAGGAGTCCTCCGTCAGGTGAAAGCGAAGTTGACAACTTGAAATACCCAGTCCAAAGAGAGTTTGGATATGGTACTTTGATTGTCTCTTTTATCCTTGAGAGAGTTCCTGTGATGAGGCCATGTATGAGTCTTGGTGTATTCGGTACCGGGGAGCTGAGAGAAGAGCGATGGGCTTCCCTAACACCTCACACTAGACGGGCACCGACTAGACACATTTTTGAGGATGACTTATTTGAATGGCTCAGTGGATAGATCCTAATGATTTAGGATTATAATTATGCAAACATGGACTATACGGGGGATCCGAAGCTGATATTGCCACTTGGCACTTGGTGGGGGCCACAAGGTAAAAGGATCAATGAAAGTACCAAAAAGTATTTTTCGGATTTTGAAGTTTATGCAATTTTTTTGTTATTGGTGAAATTTTTTTGACATGAAGTGTTTTCTTGACACAGATGTGGCACCGTTGCATCCTGTGGGTATGCCTCTTCATGCTAGGTGAGGTTATCAACTACTTGGGGCTAGAGTAGTAGCAGAAGGTGTGGCAGCTGCCGAAGAGGGAGATTGCACATAGAGTCTCTGTGAGGTTGCTAGGAACATCGAAGGATTGAGCATGGGCATGCCGCCTCTTCCCATGAGAGAGATACTGGTCCATATGCAACCACATAATGGGTGTTCCAGAGCAGTTTTTGGTGACTCTTAGGAGGTTATCTAGAGTCGTCATTTGTTATCATGAGTAGCAGGCTTAGAAGGAGTAGGGTAAGGCCAACATGTGTCTTAATGAGGCTTTAGCAGAGCCATTTTTTACTTAAAACACCCAAGTTTTGGGAATTTTTGATGTAAAAAGACTGGACTAAAGATATAGCTATATATATATATATATAGGGCGATTAATGGTGTATGTATTTGCTTTGATTTTTTGTAAATTTTTAACAATGAAAATTTTACATTCATACATATAACTATAAAGAATGAGACAGATGCCAATCTAATAAATAATTTTCCAATGAATCAACTAATGCATTAGATTCTCTAGGAATGTGTTCATATGTAATAACCTCAAATTGACGTTCCAAAAGTTGCACCCTTAAAAAATAACTTAACAATATTGGATTGTGAATGTGATAGTGATTAGTCAATTGCATAATGACTAGCTAAGAGTCTAAGTTGACCACCACATTGGAGATTTCTTGAGATGAGGCTTCAGTAAGGGGTTCGATCATGGATAGGTACTCGGCAATATTGTTGGTGGCAAAACCAAGAAAAACTCCCCTAGAAATAAGTAGGTCTGACTCAGGTGTGTAAAGGACCCAAGGAGTTGATGCAATGTGTCGTGTGTGACGAATGACACCATTCACATATCTGACGTATGGTAAGGGTGACAAAGACATATGTGCAATGAGAGACGTCTATGAGACAAATTCCCATAAAAATCCAGACACACAAAAAGAAGCAAAACTTATATGCATAAAATTAGAAAGACAATGCCCAATAAAATGGTAGGCATAATACGTTTTTAGATAGAGACCATTGTGGGGCTAAACAAGTGGAATTCCATCACAGTTATGAAGTTCATAGGTGCCTTTTGACAGGACCTTAGTAATGACATATGGATTGAACCATAGTGGTTGAAGGGTTCCTGCCCCCAAGAGATCATGCTTTTGATCATAAAGTAAAACAAGGTTGCCCTCTTGGTAAGATCGATGCTTGATATTTATTTCATATTGGGCTTTGACTCGACACTTATGGGCTTTGAGAGCTAGTATAACATCTCAATCTCATCCAACTAATTGAGTTATAGCAAGCACTCATCTTCAGTAGTAGTTTCGGAAAGGAGTTCAACATGTAATTTAAGGGAGGGAATTTGGCACTCAATAGGAAGAATTGCTTCTAGGCTGTAAGAAAGTTGAAATGGTGTAAATCTTGTAGCAATATTGACTGACATTCGGTATGCCCAAAGAGTAGGCTATAACATGCAATTCCAATGGGTTTTATGATTTCCTACTAACCAATGGATCATGGTTTTTAGGACGCCATTAATGGCTTCCACTTGGCCATTAGTCTGTGGGTAGTAGGAGGAGGAATTCTCTTCCCTAAAACCTGGAAACGATGTTAAATCAGACATCATATGGTTATGAAATTTTGAACCATGGTCTGTAACAATCATGAAAGGCACATCAAAATGACAGATTACTTAATTGAACAGGAATAAAGCAACGATTTCTCCACTAGCCCAAAAAGCGGGAATGGCTTCGACCCATTTCGTAAAGTAGTCCATAGTGACAATAATGAAGTTGTGTCCATTAGCAGAAGTAGGTTTATAGGTCAAAAAGTCAATGCCCCATTTAGCAAAGGGTTCGATGGAGATAACCAAGTGAAGAGGGGTAGGGGGTGCATGCATTTTCTTGGTAAATATTTGACAAGGATTACATTGCTGGACTGCAGTAACACAATCTTTAAACAAGGTTGGCCAGTAGTATCCAACACATACAATTTTATAGTCGGTATCCACGCTAGAGTGATGACCATCACATGTCCCAGCATGACATTCATTTAGAACATGTTCTCTCTTGGCAAGAGTGAGGCAACATTAAAGAACTAAGTCAATGCCACGATGATATAAAGTATCATACAACACTAAGTAGTGCATGGCTTGGTGGTGGATGTGATGATGGTGGTCTGACAAGAGATCTTGGTGAAACCGTTGTGTTTGGATGTAGACAAGGATGTCTCCATACCAAGGATCAGTAGAGTTGACAAGATAGATAAATTCATCTGGTAGAGGATCATGGGCTACCTCATCCTGGCCGACTATGGGAAGGTTCAACAATAATTCAGTGAAGACTAGGGCTTTTTTAGCCTTGGCAGGGCAAAAACTAGATCAAATTGTTGGAGGATAACAATCCATTTGGAATATTTCACTCTAATGAATTGATGAGACAGAATGTGTCCCTTGGGATTCTCCAAGGAAATGAAAGTAGTCTGTTGCAGCAGGATGTAGTGTCGGAAGCAATTGACAACAAAGACAACTGCGAAGGATCATTTCTCCACATGTGAATATCGGAGTTCAGGCCCAACAAGGCATTTTGAGAGATAATAGATCATATTCTCACTGTGATCATCATGAATTTGGACCAACACCATACTGATGGAGGATGGCAAGGCTGCCAGGTATAAGATAAAGTCGATTAAATAGTCAGGAGAATTGAGTAGTGGGGTAGATACGAGTGCTTATTTCAAGGCATCAAATGATTGTTGGGCTTGATCGTCTCACAAGTATGGCACTTCTTTATTTAGTAGGCACCTAAAGCCTTTCGTTAGTTCAGTGTAATTCAAGATGAAATGGCGTAAGAAGTTTTCCTTCCCTTGCAAACATTGAAGTCTTAAGATGGGTAGTGGTGTGGGAAATTGAGTAATCGTCTTTACCTTATTGGGATCAACCCTTATCCCATGTTTGGAGACAATGAAACCAAGCAGGCATCCAGACTCGACAAAGAATAAATATTTATGTGGATTCATATGGATGTTATAGAGCCTACAACTAAGAAATATTACTCGAAGATGAGCTAGGTGTTGGGCTCATTTCTTGGAATGAGCCAGAAGATCATGCAAGTAAGCTTGAAAAATGTGTATGATATCGTGAAATGCATAGTCCATATCCCTTTGAAAGGTTGTACCCACATTCTTCAGACTGAATGGGAGCTTCTGATATGAAAATATGCCCCATGAACAAATGAAGGTGGCTTTTTTTCTTTTTCTGGTCCGCTAGTTTTATAGCGATCTGGTTATAGCCTAAGGAGCCATCCATGAAGGAGAAGGAACCACAACTGGTGCAATCATCCATGATTTGGTCAATGAACGAAGTCATATAATTGTCTTTTCGACATGTGGCGTTCAAATCATAGTAGTAAACACAAACGTGGATGGTCCTTTTTTTGTCTACAAGAACTTGATTGGAAACCCATTCAGTCAAGGGAATGGGATAGATAAAACCAACACGTAATAAATTTTCCACCTCATTATTGATACTTGTAGTTTTGTAGGGGTGGGTTGGTCAAAGCCTTTGCCGAACATGCCTGACATTTTCATAGAAATTAATCTCATGCTTGACTATAGAAGGATATATGTTGGGAATTTCCTCATGAGAACAAGCGAATACATCATTAAATTCCTTGAAAAGGGAGGTGAATCTTACAATTTCCTAAGGATTGTAGTCAGCTCCAATCTGAATGTTTTCCACGATACCTACTTTGACTGAGATATCGATGAGAATAGTCATAGAAATATTTCCCCAGTTCCCTTTTGAATCCACAATTTGGATAGCCATATAGATCGAGGGAACAATCTCATATGGTTCAAAAGGTAGTATTTTTATAGTTGTCATGCCCAAATTAGATATCGAAGAGCGATGGTGAGAAGTTTCCCAATGTCCCTCTTCTAAAGACATGATCTCTCGAATATCTTTGTCTGTAGGAAGGACTTCATTGAGGAGATCATTAAAAGGATTTGTGATGGGAGAGGAGGCGGTACTGTTGGTTGTAACTAAAGAAGTAGAAGAACTAGATGCGGATTGAAGGGCTTGATAAGACAATTTGACTGGTGAAAGGGGCATTTGTTCTCCATAGGAGCTAATGTACGAAGGGGTCAGGAGGGTCCAGGGATTGGTTGGGTCATGAGGAAGGGTGAAGAGCATATAAACTGTCTGTGGAACCTCGGGTGGTGGGAGAGGAAAGTAACCCAACAGGGAGCAATCCTTCAAAAGACCAGTGCCAACACTGACATAAGAGTATGGTATGCCACCCTCTAAGGGCACAGTGCTACTAGGAAACGAGGAGTAATCTGGGGTACAGAAGGACCACTGGTCCACTATGACTATTTTCTCATCCAATGGAAAGAGGATGAGTTAGAAGAATGAAGAAACAATGGTAGTCATGGCATAAGTCCAATTGCAGACCAAAAGTAGATTATAGTCAAGATGATGATCTATGGCTTCAATGTTCACCATTACCATTTTACCACTCAAACTGACAGGGTAGCTGGAAAGGTATCATTTTGGGATGAACATGTTGCCATAGAATTCTTTAATGGAATGTTGGTCACAACCCAACTTGGCATAGATTTTGTCAAAGACTCTACATTTTGTATAGTAGACCGCGTAGCAAGGTGCAAAGTGGACTATGCAGTGATGCTAAAAGTGGACCGCGTAGTGGAGAAGTTGGAATATACGACATGGTATAAGGGCTTTGGGGTGGATCGAAGACCCTATTTTTTGTAAAAGAACACAATTTTGTAAGATATCAATGGTTTTCAGACCATAGTAGCTTGTTTTAAGGAATCCATGGTATTTGGACCATGGTGTTTAATGATGTAACCTTCAATGTAATAGTATATATAGGGTAAAATAATAAAGAAGAGAAACATATTGATGATCCAGATCAATGTTATGTTTGTATTGTTTTGATATGTACCTTGGAGAGAGGTGAGGCTCTATAGTTGAGTACGTAGAGGCTTGAGTCTGCCGTTGAGTGTGCAAACAACCTGCAGCCTAGTGCACAGGCCAAGAAATGTTTTTTGTACAAGATTTTTTATTATAAGTAATAATTCTTGTGGACATATCCTCGGGGTGAGCCACCATAAAATTGGTGTCTTAATGTTTATATTTGCTTACGATATGTTATAGTGTAGCAGTTTATTACAGTTGCATTTTATTGAAACACAATGATGATTTATGACGTTATATGATATGTTTAAGTGATTAATGTAATGTGGTGAAGTGATTTATGAATGTTAAGAATAAAAGAACATAATAATACCACATCTCCACATCGTTTAAGGCTATAGAAACCTGGTTCTTCATCCTCCCATAGTCACTTCGGGTGAGACTACGATCTACTTGTAGGTCGTTTTCGAAAGGGCCAGTGATTGAGGGTTTTTTTGGTGCACAGTATAGATAAAACTAGGGTCAGCCAAAACAAGGCCAACAAATGGTTCTATTGCTGGGACTGGGATATTCTTGAGGGAAATGTGGATGTGGCACCCGTTGAAGAAAGATATTCAAGATTGGATAGAACTAAAAGAGTGATAATTTGTGAAGCAAGAAAACAAAAACCCTCATTTGACATCTAAAGCTTGGTTACAGAAGTATATTTTCACAGTTCAATATGAGATTTTCTTTGCATATTTAACATCTAAAGCTTGGTTGAGTTGTATGAGTGGATATCAAGGTTGACTGAAAGAAAGGATTGTTTTAAAGGTGATGAACCTATGGTGTTGACTCTATTAGAGTCGGTATTTTCATCCCTCCGTCAGAGATCCAATCCTCTTGTTGCATTTCATATTAGGTGTCCCGCCCAGTCATTTGCATTCCATTAGGCGCATAGATCATCTGACGGTAGTGGCATTTCTACAGTTTCCCTAATATTATCTACCTGCTGGCTTATGTTTTTTCATTTAAAAAACATATACAATCTTCCTTTTATCTCAAAAATTGCAAAAGTTGTCTTTAGGGTTTCATGGTCAATTAGGTCTAGGGTTTCATTAGGGTTTCGTCAAAAAATGTGTCAAAATGTCCAATAATTACCAGCAGGCCATGAGGAGGTTGCAACATCAATAAATTTCATCACCAAGTGTTCGAAAATGTGTTTTTCCTCAAAACTCTTTTTTGAGGAAAAAACAGAGTATTTAGCTTTCATTGTAAAAAATCATGAAAATTTTGTTTTCCTCATTGTAAATTCCTTCATCTGCACCCTGGTTTCTTTCCTTAGCCCAAAAGCTCCAACACCTGCAAAAACAAGCAAAGCTCAGGTCATTTAGTTCATCACAAAACCAAAAAGGTGAAAAAGTCCAAAAAACAGAGTTTGAAATAAAGTCATTTCAAAAACATTATGAAAGTAGGTTTGGCAAAATTAAATTTGAAAAGCTCATGCATAAATCATTTCTCCAAGTGTTTGAAGTTCATTTCTATTCCAAGAGCAAAGAGAACCAAAGCAAAATGATTTGGGTGAGTGAGTGTGAAGTTTGGGTAAAAAATTGTTGTAAGTTGTCGGCGTGGCGCACTCACCGGGCGCGGCGCATTGGGCCTCAAGATCCTGTGTAATTTTACAAGGGTGTGGCACATACGTGGGGCACGACGCATTGGGCTGGATGCACGACGCATATAGCCAGAGGGCCCAAAAATCGCCAGAACGACCTCCAATCGCCAAAAATCGCACGGTTTTGCCTTGTGAAAAGTAGGTTAATCCTCTATCACTAATTTGCATCCAAGTTTGATGATTGTGTGATGGTGTTTATTACATGATGAATGTGTAAAGGAAAACAAACCCTCTCTCTTCAAACTGTGAAAGGAGATTGCTGCTAGGGTTTTAAGTGACTATTTTGCTACTAAGTATATCATTCCTCCATCACTCTCTTATCCCATTTGTCCCTTGATTTCATTATTCCCTAAGTTCCCCTACCCCTAAATTCATTAATCCCCTATCCCAAGTTCGCTTTCCCAAATTTCCCAATGTAAAACCCCAAACCCTAATCCTATACAAAAGCTCCCAAAACATCCCATATTTCCCCTAACTAAAACTATCCCAACAGCCCCTAATCCCCCACTATTTTTCCCACCCCGTACAGTCCCTCATTTCAATGTTCTCCCTTGGTGGTAGAGGTCAAGCACATCACCAAAAATAGTCTACCACAGTTTGACACATCAACACCTATTTCTCCAAGGCAATTTGCCTATCAACAGCTATGGCATCTGACCCTTCATATGATTATGAAGAAGAGACCCAAAGTGACTCTCCCACAGAGGGACATGCACCCAGGAGGCCTCATAGCGGTGGCAGACATATCAGAGAGGAACCAAACACTCTTACTGAATTATAGGCCTGCCCTCTTGCCATTTTTGTTTCCAGCATCAGCCATGTTATGAATTTTGCAAGAAGGTTGCTAATATTCAGTTTCATCATGAGTTGGCCCACTTATTTGTGTTACATTTACATGGTGATCAAGCCACTCTTACTGGTGTCACCTTCACATTAACACCAGAAACCATTTCATTAGCAACCGGCATATCAAACATTGGAGAACCATGGAACAAGAGGCAGAAAATTGACCGAAAGCACTATGAACCATACATCAAACCTCGCTTTTTGAAACAGCTTAAAAGAGTGTTTCCTTTTTGGTACCTCAAGGATGAATATGCTCCTTTAATGAAACTCATCATGAAGTATTTCACCTGTGAGGGCTGGTTCTGCCACTTGTATGCTTATCACATCAGGTTGCTGATGCATTCTACTCAGGTACAGATGATGAACATTTCTTATTTCATATGCTAAAACATAGAGAAGATGACCACTCTTGTGCAACACAAGACCCCTCAGCAGCAGTTCAATAGTATTTATCATTTTGCTCTCATCAAAATTGTGGTCGTTCATCAGCTTGGTTTACAGGGCATCACTTGGGATGACTTCATCTCTCATGAGTTTTTCAAAGCTTCACAGGGACCTTCAGAGGCTAGGCATGAGACAGGTGGACCTTCTTATCAACATGAGGGCCATGAGACTGCTAGTGTGCTGGTGTTCATCTCCTATCAGAGGGGTACAAGACGGTTATTTGCAGCAACAAAGCGAGTGTTATCTCCACCCGGGGTGGAAGGGGCCTCGCTTCCTTCATTAGCATAGCAGGTTCAGGACCGAGGCAAGAGGCCACTACAGGAGGAAGGACCATTAGGTGAGAGGGAGACTGATTCCATCCTCATTGATGGTGATGATATTGATATGGGCTCGCAAAGTGCAAATCTTAGAGAGATCATTAAGGAGCAGCAGGCAGACATTGATGCCTTGTCTACAACCTTGGATAGAGCCCAATGGACTATACAGTATTTGGAGCAGAGGAATAAGCAGCTTGAGGATCAGCAGGTGGTTATGGAGTTGCAAAACATTCGGCAAAACCGCCAAGCTACCCGAAGGAGGAGGGTGGAGTTCAATTCATTAGAGCAAGAGATCAATGCCAATAGGGAGTCATGGCATGAAAGAGTCAATATCCACTTGGAGAGGAAACTGGAGAAGGCAATAAATGAGAAGAATATGCTTAGAAACTTGTCATATCATTACTTGTCTCGGAACTTGGTGTGCCAAGCGAGAATCAGAAATTTGAAAGCAAAGTTGAAGAGAGCATCAAGGAGGCAAAAAGAGGATGAAGGACTTCATATCTTGACTGAGGCTTCCTTGGCCCATCACAACACTTGATAGAGAAGACTCAGCCCAAATTTCAAGAAATTTGGAGCAATTTTTGCATTTTTGCAAATTTTTGGCACAAAAAACAGGTTTTTCTACCCTATGCACCGCGGCACGTGGTGCTCGCTTTTGCTAGAGGCCTCCAAATCTCAAAAACTCAACGTTTTTGGATTTTTCATACAAAATTACACTTGTCTACCTATGGCTAAGAAATTTGGGCAGGTTTTGAGCCCTCAAAAAGGTAAAAAACAATCAAAAAATGACCTCACTGCCCTTATTTTGACACACAGGAAGCAGTGTTGGGAGAATGGACTTTTGGGGGGGGGGGGTGGGGGAATGGAGGCCAAATTGAGAAATTCCACTTGGATTGGAAGGTAGACAGGTAGAACTTTCCAGCAAGCACACCTGGAGCTCATTTGGCCATCTAGAAGGCCTCCAAAAGTGGGTCCAAACAGGCGCGATGCATAAAGAATCAGGCGCGACGCATAGAAGAAAAATTACCAATTTGACCAACTTTTGCTCTATTTTTCACCTAGCATTGCCTAGTTTGAGTTTTTTACTTTCCTAATGGAAAAATTATGATGTAAATATGTTGGATTTTCACTTGTAGAGGTAGATTCATCAGTTTAGAGGTTGTTTGAAACTGAATGAATCAGTTCCCTTGTTTTTAGAGGCATGCTGTTATCTTGCCTAGTTTCTAGTTCTCAGTTTAGAATCAGTTGGATCAGCTCCTAAACATGTGAGCTCGACCCCTAGAGGCAAGGATGAGCTATGTTTGTCTATATTATGTTGTTTTTCAGTCATTAGCATGGTTGGACTCTTGAGAAAGCCTTGAGCTTCATTGTACATTCATTTTCAGTATTTTGGCTAAGGAATTGAGACCAGGATTTGCAGCACTCTTTGGGATTCATGTGGAAATTTGTCTTGGTATAGTGCTTCTCCTTGTGATTGTGAATTTGTTTATGTGATTGCATTATCTATATTAATTCTTCTGAACTAAACAAACAAGAGTGTAAGTAGAATTCATTGAAAGTGCAATCCTCTACTTGAAGTTTGCTTTAGTTGTTTGATGTTTTCAGCTGTTTGGGGAGGATTCATGATTTCTCTTACCCTCTTCAACACCTCACTTGTATTTTCCTTCCATCTCACTAAAATTTAAGTGCCAAAACGATTGCCTACCTTGCCCCATCGAGATCTCTGTAGAACTGAGCCTCAATCCACGCACCCCAAAATGTGTCTTTCCCTCTGAGCCAACAAATCATCATTTTATCAAATCAAACTCTTTTACACATATACCTAGCCTAAAATCAGAAGATATTTCAGTCATCTCAAGCCCTCATCAATCATAATTTACTGAGATTGACCCGAAGAGAGCCCTCTCCTGACCTGGTAGGGCTAGCTACCAGGCTGAGCATGGTTTGATGTTGGCCCTAGATCCTACCTTCTTCAGCCTAAGGTAAATCTAGGCACTAACAGACTCTTGAGCTGATATAGTGAATAAAAAGCACTGACAATAGGATTTTAAGGGCTGTTGATTCTCGATTGATAACATCTTGGGAGGATTCATTATTGAGTTTGTAGTAAACTTTATTGTGTCCTACAACAAAGCAGAATGACTATTTTTCAAGGGACCACGAGGTAAGTATTTGAAATCTCTGAAACTTTGGATTAATATGCTGCTGTGTGAAAAATGCATTTTACAGATGCAATCAGGTTGCTAGTTTACTTATGTTTGGAAGGAGAGGGAATATATATGAGTAAGAGATTGGAACAAAATAGAGTGGAAAGAGATATAGAGTAGATACCAGAAATAGATCTCATGGACAAGATCTGAAGACCTTTATAGAGACTGATTATAGCCCTCTTTTGAGTGAATCTGAAAGTGAATAAATCCTCCCTGATAACCCTCAGGTAACTCCACAATATTCACCCTTCCTCCTGAGAATTAGCAGAAGCTAGCCAGAATCCTGTACTAACCAGTGTGTTTTTGGCTCTCCCCCTCCCCCTCTCCCTCCCCCTCCAAGAAGAAGTATGGATGACGATATTAAGCTACCCATTTTCAAAGGAGCTAGATTGGAGGATCCAAAACAATTTTGGTTTTTATGTGAAGTAGTATGGACAAGGAAGCATATCAACAATGAGAATATAAAGAAAGTGTAACTCGTTACAAAGTTTAGAGATAGAGAATTGACATGGTATATGAAGTATTCAAATAGTTAGAATAAAACATTTGCATATATTAAAACAATATTGATAAGAGAGTTTAAGAAACCAAAGTCTGAGTCACAGTGCATCATCGAGTTGAAAGAGATCAAATAGAAACCTAATGAATCTGTTTGGGAATTTCATCATAGATTTAAGATGTTATTAGATCAAGTAAGCTTTGTCATACCTCCAAAACAACATTAAGAATGGTTTATAGCTACACTGCTACCGCATATCATATTTCCATTGACACAACAATATATAGGAACTCAAGTCGAAGCTCTAGAAATTGCGATGAAATTGGAAGCCTTGCCTATAGGACATACTAATGAAGGCATGGAATAGATTCAAAGTCAGCTGGCAAACCTAACCCTACAGTTACAAGACGTCAAGAAAATAAAATAAGTTAGAGAAGAAGTATGGTGTATGAAGTGCATATCGGAGGGCCATTCTAAAGAATGGTGCTCTATCTTCAGGAGTTACATGGTAAGTGGGGCAGAAATCCCTTGAATGCAGGATCCAACTTGTGGTGCGAAATATATAAGACTAGAGGTGAGCATCGTTCAGAAGACTATTACTTGTTACATAAATATGTACATGCACCGAGGAATCTATATTTCTAATTCTTTAAATCAGTGGGACATGATGAGAATAATTGTGAGGCTTACAAACTAATGATGGAGTGCGATGTTGACACTTATAGAACGAAAGCAAAAGAGCATGGAAAAGAGGACAATGTAAAGTGTGGTGGTTGAGGAGGTTACCAAGGAAGAGGTTGAGGTGGTGGAGCTAGTCATGGACCTAGATGACTCATTTGCTATAACTGCGACCAAGCAGGTAATTTTGCAAGAGACTGTCAGAACCCCATAATGACATGTAAGTACTATAAATGCTTTGACCATGTAATTGAAGAATGCCCTATACTTATGGAAAAGATTCAAGAAAAAAGGAATTAGTAGCTGACACTGAATATTTAAATGATGACTGCTGAAAGGAGGGCCGATGAACCTCGAATTAGTATTGTCACTAGAAGTGGAGCTGCGACCGACAATGCTAAAACAGATGGAAAGCAAGAATCTAAAAGAACATGGGTCAGAAAAACTATTGAGAAATTTCCTATTTTTTATATTCAGAAATAAAAAGAGGTATTTATGGAATTAAAGTGAAGCTTTATGGATGCTAGAGCTTCAACCTCAAGTGCACAACCAAAACCCGATCAAAAAAGAAACTACAACATGTCATCTTCTTCGACACAAGACTGAGCTCCAACATATGATCGAGCTCTGACACAAGACCAAGATTAAGAAAATCAAGAAGGTATTTTAAAGTCTTTTCTATAGACTTGTATGAAATTATTAAGAGATCAAAAGGATGTAGAAGGGATTCAAGATTTGATAGATTCTTGTATATCGAAAGAAACATTATAAAGTGAGATGCACACAATCAATAATTTGCATCGACAAAAGAGAACCGAAAGAGAAATGAGGCTTAGTGCACAGATAAGAGTATATGAGATGGATATGGGATCTAATGCTATTAACTTGACGAATCATACATGGGAATTAATGGGTAATCCAAAGCTACAATGGTCACCTATTCAGTTAAAGATGGCAAATCAACAAAATATCTTCCCTCTAGGAAGACTACCAGGTATCATAGTAGATATTGAAGGAGTTTGCACTATTGCTGATTTTGAAGTAATAGAGATCGTCAATGACACCAACCCTTACCTTGAATTTCTTGGAATTGACAGGGCATTTGATAATATGGCCATAATTAATCTAAATAAAAGACAAATGATATTTGATGGAAACAATGTAAGAGTAATTCTTCCCTTGGAGCCCTCATAAGGAGTAAGATGCATAGAATAAATCAAAGAAGAATACTGCACAGCTGAAATAGACAATATCTATCTAATGAAAGAAAAGGAACAAGATTTTGTTAACCCTACTGTAGAGGGAAAGTTCATTTGGGAGCCTGATAGTTCTTGTACCTAAGACTTAGAAGAAGAACTGGAAAATTGGCAGAATATGTTGCATGAAGTATCCACAAAGCATTGTGCAAGAATTACTAAATCAGTTCATTGTATGATATCTGAGGTATGTAGCCTTCCTTCTTTTGATGGTTTAGGGGATGTAAATAATTTTCTTAAGGATTATGAAGAAAAAGTTCCAGAATACCAAAGGTTGTCATCCTTGGATATAGCTGTAAAAGCTACCCTTGTTAGATGGTCGAATGCACACAAGAAGAATAGAGGAGCCTGGCAGGAATGCCAAAGATTAATGTGGATAAGGTTTGTATAGATAGATATTGAGATATAGATAGAATATGATGGTGAAGCTAATGAGAATTAACATATTCAACTATGTACTAGAACATGGAAGGAAATTCCACAACAAAAATGGGTACATGGATTTTGTTAGGGTCCTATAATAATATGGTTCATAATTTTGAATTGGCTATGATTAGTCTTGTAATATTGTACATACTTTTGCTTTCTACAAAATGTTTTCCTATATTAAAAATATAAAATGTAAAGAGGGTAAGTCCTAAAAGAAAAATCAAACGACTAAAAGAAAAGGATCAAAAAGAAAATAAAATATGAACCCCACAAAAAAGAGATTAAAATAGATTCTGAAAGTGATGCAAATTGAAATGCCACTACTTTTTACTTTTCCTTGAAAAAATAAGTTTGTGTGCAGCTTGTCAAAAATGCCACTATCCATGATGTTCAAATAGTTTAATCTTGATTCATTCATGCTTTAAGTTTCATGTCAATAGATAGAGCATGAAGATCCAGCCAAACTGTTTAACCTTGGTGGATCAGTAGTTAGGTGGAGAATAATAAGGAGCTCATCAGTTTAATCTGATCCCTTGGAGGTTATAAGGTTAGAATTAGATAGTTTTCTTATCAAAGAAAAAGAAATCAAGGGTCATCAAGCTCAAACGCACCCAATAAATGAAGAGAAATGCTAGGGTAATTAAATGGTAGGTACAAGAGGTTTTGGGGTGCACAAGGTTGTAAGCTCAAATGCACCTTCATTATGTTGAATCCTATGTTTCATGTGCAGGAGGAACTATCAAAGGAAATATGACTTCACAAAAGTTGTGTAGTAATTTGGGTATTGACCCTAAACAAGCTCTATAGGATTTTAGGCCTAAATACTAAAGTTCATTCACTTCCCCTCATTTCACTCAAACCCTTACATATCTAACTTTCCCTCCATTACCCCTTCATTACTTTTCATTCACTAATTTCCCCTTCTTGATTCCAAAGGAACCTTCCCTCTCACTTCCTCTCATTTTAACACATTCCCATTGTAAAAACCCTTTCCCTTCATTTTAACCATGTTTCCCCTTGATTTTACATTTTCCCCTAGACATTACCCTTTAAAAATAATTTTCCCCTAATTAATTTACCTTTTCCCTTAAAAACCCACTAGACCCCCTTATCCTAAGTTATTTCCTAACCTATAGTCCGAATTTATGTATATTAACCCCCCCACTGTATAAATCCCTGACCCTCACTAAACCTTTGAGAATATGTAACCCGCCGCATTATTTATCCATGGGCCTCGCCAACCACACCCCAACTCCACCCTTGCAACTCTCCTATGCAATAGTCATCTGATCAAACACTCCTAGATCTGATGGCCCATATCCATATCGCATGCTCCCATCGTCCGACTATTAAAATCCTAAAAGCACATGAGATTCACGGTTTTTACCGAGCACTCTTTTGCTATGTGGAAGCCCCACATTATATCGTATGCTCTTAGAAAATACTGCCTTTCACTCAAAAGCAGTGCGATATGCCACAAAACTGTCTCCTCGCGTAGGATGAAATTGCCCTCTATTCATACTTTAATCTCGCGCCCAAATGTTAACCGTTGTTGGATAAAAACCAAAAAGCTGCCCTTTTACCCTTTCTGTCATTATTTCATTGCAAACAACCTCTGTAGACCAATTTTGAAACCTAAAGCTCTACTCAACCATTTTAGCCTCACCTACAACCAGAAGACGTGACAGACTTCAAGTTTCAAGCAGCACACAAGCAATTGAAGTCTCAGAAACCTCTGCTGCTACCATAGAACCCTCACAACATACCAAAACTCCATTTTTCTAGGTATTCTTGAAGAAAACTAGAACGAACTTCTACATAAACTTTGCACAGTAATTATAAAAGATTAATTAATTAAATTAATTAGAAACTTCTTTTTTTCCACAAAAAAAAAAGCAACCTCTTATTAAAAAAGGGTTACATATAAAATGCAAGCAATTCGAAGAGACTTAAATCCACTAGAAAACGGGGAAAGTCTCAGTCGGCTGCCAAACCAGCTCGTTGTGTAAAACTCTAAGCAAGCCACTACATGAAGGACTACTCCTCGAGATACACACGCTTCCTGGGAACATATTCACGCAAGAAACAATTGCAGAGAGATTAGAATAAAGACATTGACCTTGAGAATCCACAGTGGACACTTGAAGGATTCTCGCACTGCAGAAAAAAAGAGAAGAGAGAACAGCTTCCCGGGCCTCCACGATTGAGGAAAATAACCCAAGAATCTGGAAGGAAAACTATAGAAGAAAAATAGCAAGGAACATAATAGATCCAGACAAAATATATACAAAGACCGAAGAGCTGATGAAGAGAATGTTACACAAAGATGGGCGGTTCGACAAATCGAACCACACCATTTTCAACCTCCGAGACAGACCACGATCCCATCACAAGCTCTACAGCTGCTTTGGAAAGGTGGTCCGCGTCGAAATTCCTTTCCCAATAGATGTGACTAAGGGAGATCTCCATGAAACGATTCCTGAGGCGAGAAACTTCTTTAAACAGGGGAATTAGAGTAAGATTGCTGCAGTGCTGAGCCAAATTAAATCACTTCACAACCTTCATTGAGTCCCCGAAAATTTGAGCTGCTCTCACATTTCTAAGAATAAGCCAGCAAAGAAGGAGATGTAAGGCTTTCAATTCTGCAAAATTATTGGAGCCCTATCCCAGACCTATTGAAGCTTTAACAACCTTCTCCTTTGAAAAGTGGATGATCAAACCTACCCCACAACGGCCATTAATATCCAAGGCCCCATCAAAGTAAGCCCATGGCATAGAATATCTGATGGATTATTGACAAAAAGATCTGGAAGTAGAAAGAGCTTGAGGAACAGGAATACTTTCATAAATGGCAACTCCTTCTACGGTGAGTCTTCCAATAGGGAAGACAGAATCCTTGAAGATAACTTGATTTCTAGCAAGCCAAGTCCCCCAGGTGATGAGTAACGGAATGGTTCTTTCTCTTTCATTTGAAGATTCGTTCCACCACCTCTGCCAGGCATCTAAGAGCCCCTGCCCTTCCCACCTATAAGGAACATTTATCAGTCTTAACATTTCGGCCCATAGGCTGGAATTAAATGGGAAAAGGAGGAATAGATGTTGAACTAATTCGACGCTATCTTTACACAGGGGGCACCTGCCAGGACCAATCCTACCTCTTCTTTGAAGGAAATCCCATGTAGGAACTTTCTGGAATAGGACACACCAGAAGAACAATTTTGATTTAGCTGGCCCTTTTAACTTCCATAACGATTTTTCCCACCAATCCAGATTCTCCCAACCATTTTGAGACATCATCCATTTGTATCCTGCCTTTGGAGAATAAAAACCATTCTGAGCAAAAACCCATTTTAGCTCATCTAGGGAATCAGAAAGCCCGACTGAGGAATTGAGGAGGTCCCTTGTATACTTATCCCATTCCTCCAACCTTTCATCGATCAAATTTAAATGTCTTCCCTGAAACCACCCTTGAATCCAGATGGTGGAAGCCCGAGGGTCAGCCACCTGATTTAAAGTGTATAGACCCATATCTTTTAAAGCTGAAACCAACCCCTGAGATAGAGAGAATCCCTCTAAACAGCGTATCCAGGGATCTCTGCCTAAACGGATCTGAGTTCCATCTCCCACACTCCAGGCCAATCCCTTCTCTATGATATTAACAGATGCAACCACTGCTTTCCAGACCACCGAGGAGTTTTTGGAGGACTTTTGCGACAGTCTGATCCAATCTAGCGTTGTTAGAGGATCAATGTATTTCCTTTTAGACACAGCGGTCCACAGATTTTCCGTAGAAATGAGCCTCCAAGCTAACTTTGCTGCAAGATATTGGGAAAAACAAGCGAGGTTTTTAATACCCCAGCCTCCCCACTCTTTAGGACAAGCTATTTTGTCCCACGCGATCCACAAGGTGACTCTCTCAGACTTGGACCCCGCCCATAGAAATCTGCTGCATAATTTCTCTATTGAGTTTAAAATTCCTTTGGGAACCCATGTCAGGCTAGCCCAGTAGACTGGGATTGCCATCAGAACAGATTTAATTAAAATAAGCCTGCCAGCCCTGGAAAACCACTTGTAACTCCAATGTTTCAGTTTAAATTCTAGTTTTGCAAGGATCCAATGCCAATCGTTTATCTTGTAATTGTCGGGCTTCAGAAAGAACCCCAGATATTTGAAGGAATCCTCCAGCGATTTGACTTCAAAGTTCAGAACCAATTCCACTCTACGCAATTAATTAAAAACCTTACCAAACTGAAGAAACCTATTGTGCATCCGAAGAAACCCTTTTCTCCAGACTATATTCACCCTTCTCATTGTTCTAGAAGTCCCGAGCTTACTTCTTAAGCTAGATAAATAATAATTCAATAAAACAAACCGAATTATGGATTCCCAAATCATTTTAAATCAGAAACCCCTGCAAACCCCTCACTTGGATGTTGACCACCTCCCATTGGCTGACAGAGATTTCCAAATTAAAGACACAGTTTCCCCTAGCCATCTATTGAAACTCCACCACAAGAGTAAAGACAAATTCTTGAACCAAAATGATGACATTCATCTATCAGAATCAAATTTTCCCAAATACTTGTTCCCATAGGTATACCAATTCCTTGAAATCATCCATCTATGCCAAAATTGTTATATACCAAGCCAAAGAGCCATGGTCTCTCTTAACCAACAAATTTTGTTTACAATCACTGCAAAGTCAATAAACCAAATGCTGTAGATCCAGCCAAACCCAAATGAAGCCCCATTTTCCATTGAATACCTCCTTGAACTCTATTTGAAGTTGGAACTTCCCAGGAGGACTCAAATCTTTAAGGCTTTCATCCTAGAAGAGTTTCATACCCCTACAGACAATTCCCCATACTTTGCTACCATTTTCTCTAAGAGGGCTAGATTGTGACCATGCTCTCTTGTATTCTAGGATACACCACAAACGAGCATGTAGATGAGCCTATTCTTGCTTTCCTCTCTATTTTTTTCCCAGGCAAGCCTCCAATTGCAATTTTTATTTTTTCCCAGTTCTTGGCAAACATAATCCATGATCAATTAATCAGATTGCCAAATGAAAGAGTATTCAAATACTCTTCAGTATTATTCCACATGTTCTTGTATTTCCAATCAGATAAGTTTCCAGTCAATATCCAGAAGCTATACACTAAGGGCTATCCCAGATCGGTCATCTTTTTGACACCCTTAATCCAAAAGTATTCTACTGTTTTCAATCACAAAGAGTTCATTGATTCCTTTTTGCATCCAGTTGTAAATATAATAACCAGTAGCAATCAACCCATGATCAGTTATGAGATAAAAAGAGTTTTGCAGTTGTCTAAGAATGGTAGAATAAGGGATTGGTATCTATACCAGTACCACAATGAAATTAGAATATATGGATGCCAGCTCACTCCCTATAAACTTCCCAAATATCTTGCCATGAGGATATTTGCATTAGAATATATTGGGCAGATTATAAACTCAGATGATGTGAATTTGCTATCAGCTAGGAAGAAAACACCATTCAAAATAAAAAACCAGCTTGGTCCCTTTATTTGTAATAATAGGGAGGCTAGAGAAGAAGCAGAGAAGTGTTTATAGGAAACGAAGTTCAGTAGCAATTTTAAATGGAAGTATGACCCTTTAGGAGTCATAAAAAAACTAAGGCTCAAATTCAAATTAAGCCATTTTATGCATGAGTCAAGGGTAGACATTGAAAAATATGCCAACCAGTCAGAGTGGTTGGAAAATACCTTGATATATATGGAGAAAAAGATGGATACTAGTTCCATTCTACATAATCCAGCCCTACAGAACAAGAGTACAAAAAGGACCAGGGAAGAAGGTTCTTGCTCAAGCATAGATACAACACATGATAGATTTGAAATCATGTACAGGAAGAAGCCCAAGCTAGATCCTATCAATGAGCAAGAAGAGCAAGCAGAGATAGTTGGGAAAGTTGAGACACTTCAAATCATTGATAGAGAAACAGTGGTCAGAGAAAATACAACTCCATTAGTTTCAAGGGAAACTCATCAACCTTCCACCTCTCATATCCGAAGCATTCAAAAACAACTTAGCTTAGAGGTTTCTTGATTAAACAAACTAGTAGATAAGGAAAAGGACATAAAGGACAATTATAAAGAGATAAAATTAAGGAATGAGGCATTAAAGGTTGAAACATATGCCCAGTATTTCAAGCAAACTCCCTGCAATTAGAATAGGTTGATGTAAGCTTTTGACATTAAAACTAGTAAAATGCAAATGACCTTTTTGCAACCTACACTGCAGCAACCTAAATCATCAACAAGCTACAGGAAAATAGAATTTGAAGTTTTGGCTAGGGATGTTCACCCTATTGATCAAATCGAATTTCATAAGCAGGTAGGAGAAATGATCTACTGAACGATGACCAACAACACCATGAGTGTTCAAAAACTTCAAAATTCTCTAGACAACATCACAACAGAGTTTAAGCTAGAGAAAGCATCCTCACAGGCAAAGGATAACATAATCGAGTCACTGGAAGACTTGGTTATTGAGATTGGATATAATCCAAATGACATCAAGGCTGCAGAAAAGCTCATAAAGAAGAAAAATGAAGACATTGCTGCATTGAAGAAGCAACTGAAGTTGCCTCCTTCTGAACATCCACAGACCAAGGAGGTTCTAGAAAGCCAAAGCCAAAAAGATGGAATGATTGACCTCATTATCCAGCTGAATTCTCAATTAAAAGAAATGGAGAATGAATTGGATAATTTAATACAGTTGAAATAGGCCAGCATTAAGACAGCTACAACTATTGCTATTCCTACAGTCACTACAACAGTTCCTTCTATTTTGGCAGCTTCATTGGCCCCAACAGCTCCACTAGCTACAACAATTCGAACTGCAACAACAACTACATCAGCAATAGGTTCAACAATAGCAACAGCTCATTCTAGTGATGAAGCAGCTAAACTGGTCAAAGCCATGGAGGATATGCCCATCCAGACCACCGAAATAAATAGACTTAAGGAACAAATGAAAAGTCTAGAGGATGAGAAGAAACTAGCTCAAATTATGCATAAGAATGAAGTTCAGAAGACAAACAGGTTGAATGAAATGTTACAAAACTTAGAGAAGGAATTGACGCTCAAAGAGCCGCTAGCCCAAGCAAAAAAAAATTATGGGTCAATATCATTGACTCAGTCAATGATATTTGGCCATCTATACAGGTGATATTTGAGAAAAATGACTTGGTCAAAGAAGTTGTTGAGGCAATTCAAAGAGTTAGAGCTGAACTTGGAAATATGCCAGAAGAAGCCTCAAGAATAATCTAGTTCCTTAACTCAAAGAATAAATATGAATCACAGGAACTTGGAATAGCTGACAGAACTGGGACCATACTAGAGGTTAAAAAGGTAATCACCAAGAGGAACCTGATGACACAACTTGAGGACGAGTACCAAATAATGGAGCTGGCAATAAGAAGGTTCATGGTGAAATTGATTCTTTGAGGTAGAAAGGTCTACCTAGTCCATTGGTAATTAATGACAGATTAATGCTACATGAAGACTATGATAAGAGAATTAGAGAAGTGGCAAAGGAACAAGCCAACAATTCCTCCATGAAAGGGATGCCTACAGGAAAAGTCCTTTACCAGGCTTTTGAGAACCTCTTTTACCTCCAACATGAGGTAAAACATCTTTCTGTAAAAAAGCCCACCTTTGCAAAATACATAGAAGCTGATGAAGTCTAAAGAAGAATGGTAAATATCAAATTACTAGATACAGAAGCTTGGGAAAAGTTAAATGATTTACAGTACAAATGCAAGGTAAACAATGAATAGAGAGCAGTGAAAGTAAAACAACAGATCAGCTAATTCAAAGAGTATCAGATGAAAGAGTATCAGTCAAAAGGAAAAGTAAAAGAATAGCCAACATAGAGCAACAACAAAGGAGAGAAATCAACAAAAGATCAAAGTATAAAACAAAAAAATCAGTAAAAGAAGGGACAACTAGCCTTTTAGTTTCCTAGGTGTCTCTATCTTCTTGCATGAAGATATTTATTTTCCTTGAATAATTCCTAAAGCAGTTTAGGATATTTTGTAACTATTTTTTTGTATAAATACTTCATAATTCGAAGTATAGAGTGTGGATTGCTGATCATTTCTATAGTTACATTGATCTGAAAACCTGAGGGTTTATTGTAAACATTTTCAAGTTAGTAGATTGGACTAAGTAATACATGCATTGCATTACAAGATTCATGTGTTGGGCCACTTCAGTGAAGTATCTTTCATTTGTCAAAATGTTATTTTCTTAAGTATTTCACAAACATACATGTGTTTCCAATTTGAATGAAATAACTGGAATTTTACTTCAGAATTTGTTCAAGTACACTCTGTCTTGAACAATTATTCATTTTAATGTTTTATTCTGATATCTAGAGTAGGGAATTCTTAATTTCTCCCTAGTTTCGATTGACCTCTTTCATTTCCTTCATTATCCCGTTTGAGGAATCCTTGACTACTCCTTGACCCCGATTGAAAAACCACTTCACCATCTAGCCTAAAAGAACTGAATTTACTCAGCTACCTTGCCCTATAAACACTATCTTTAGAACTAGATTCAATCTTGTTTTCTTGACATTTGGACTCCATGGCCCAATGGTAAAAAGACATCTATCTATCCATCTAAATCAGTGATTCCACTACCAAACCAAAACAAAAACCAACCCAATCAAGCTTAAATAACTAGCCTAAAATCAATTGACTCAAGAAAGTTAAATCATTAACAGAGAGCCCTCTCTGAGCATTAGGAAGGCTAGGTCGTGATCTCAAAAGTAGGTTTGTGGTTACCTCTATTATTTCTTTCATGACAACCCTAGGGAAATTTTAGAGTGATAACATAGTGGCGACCATACTGGGGAATCAGTCCTCAGTTTAATAAACCTTAAAGGAAATCCTAAAACTCATCTTTTCACCTTAAGGCCATTTTAGAGTTGTTAAAAGGCTTCATTAAAAATTTGTAAAATTCTGGCTTCCACAAGAACATACTATACTAGGGCACATCCAGATCCAAACCTTGCTATAATTGTTGATAATCCAGATAAAATCTTGAGAAAAACAATAAAGTAGAAAGTCAAGAAAGCATTAGTCTGTTAGCCAAAGAAAATTCACTTCCTAAAGAGTTACCAAACTTAGAGGATCTTCAATTTGATTTATCATTTGAGCATTCATTGTTTCGTACCAAATCTGAAACTCCAGTCCTTGATACTGTAATAGACCCTGCTTTTATTCAATTTATTGAATCAATGAAGACTATATTACATCCTGATTTAGATCAACATGTTCTAGACACTTCTGACAAACTTGTTGCTTTAACCTCAAATTTGATAAGACACATAGATGAAGCTTATTTTCAACAATTAGTTGAATTTGCTGCCCTAATTGCTACTACTCCTAAGCCTTCTACCATTCCTTCATAATCTGTAAATTCATATTTATTTAGCACCACCTCATCTATTATTTCCTCTACACCTCATTCCACATAATCATTCATCCCCAAGTTTCCTCTTCATCCTAGAGTTTAATTCCATCTGTAAATACTTCAAGTTCATTAGTAATCCCTTTAAGTTCAGTTGTAAGACCTTTAGGTTCATCTTCAAGAACTACCACTTTACCTCCTAGCCAATCTAGAATCTTAGCCATGGCTGCCAGATATGCTCCTTTGACCTTACCAGCTCAAGCACATGCCATGCCCCAAGACTATCAGAGTAAAATCTTTCAGTTTGATGGTATTGGTCAATGTACTTCACAACAACACGTAAATAAAATGAATGATTACTTTGAATTACATGAAATTGATGAAGAAGATGTAAAAATGAGATTATTTGCACAAACACTAGCAGGAGATGTCAAGAAATGGTTTAAAGGTTTACCTGTTGGTCCTATTGCTGATTTACCTGCATTCCATAGACTTTTTATCAATAGATGGGAAAGAAAGAAAAATCCTTTACAAATATTCTCTGAATATGAAAACATTAGAAGAGCTCCTAATGAATCTGTTCAGGACTATTGTACTAGGCTTAACAGTATTTATAATGCAATCCCTGCAAATATCAAACCTCCACCAGACTTGGAACTAATCAAATTTCCTGATGGTTTTGACACTAACATGTTCTACCAATTGAGAGAAAGAAACCCTCAAAATCTGGAACAAATGCAAAGTGATGCAGTTAGTGTAGAAGCTAACTTGTTGGCTAAAAGAGCTAGGATGAGAAATGAGAGGAGAGTTACCATTAAGGAGGAAGCATCCACTTCAAATGTTAACATAGATACTTTGGCTAAATTTTTAGAAAAGTTACTAGATAGATTAGAAATTATGGAAAGAAAACCACAATGGGATAATCAACAACAAGGTCCTCAAATAAGAAATCCAAGATTTAGGAAGAATCCCAATACTAGTAAGCCTAGAGAAGGACCACCTGATCAATAGATTAGACCACCTTTCCAAGAAAACTATGCTAAAAGTTCTCAACAAATTGAAGAAGATCAAGACACTCAGATTAACTTAATGGGAATAAATGATGGCAATACTATTTTTCTTACCCAAGAAGAATACGAATTATGCATGTTAAAACAATTACAGTTGCAATTTGGAGAGTCCTTTGATTATAAACAAGGTTATGAGTTTGCCATTAATGAATGTCATAAGCAATATAACCTTAGGAGTAGGAAAAACAGAGAAACCCCTACTAATAAAACTGTCCAAAATCAGACCAAGAAAACAGTAGGAGCTCCTGCAACCAAAGTGTTGCAAATTCTCTCAAGAGAAACCCAAAAAACTTTCACTCCAAAGATTGCAGCTAGTCCAAAAATTGTAGACATCACAGATACTACTGTCAAAACTTCAGTTGATATTAAAAAATTAGATGCTTTGAAAACTTCAAAGGATGACCAAAAATCAATTGATCCTCAAACTTCAAAAGCTATTCAGATTTCAACTGCTTCCCAAACTATTCCAAATCAAAGAATTCAAAATAGTAAAACAGTAGACACCCAAACACAAACTGAATTACCAACTGAAGATAAAAGAGAGAAAACTACACAAACTCCAATGGCCAAGGAGGAATTCATTCAGTTATGCAAAACATGGACTCCATTTAATATCCAAAATGAATTTTCCAAATTAAAAATATCAGTTCCTTTAACAAAATTGATAAGAAATTATTCCTACAAAGCCCAAATCGCTGAAACACTGAATATAGATGAAGGAGAAGACTCTGTTAATTTAAATGATGACCAACCAAAATTAATCTTTGGTCCCAAGGTAAATGGTAAACATGAACGAAGTGGTATTCCTCCATTCTACATTAGTTTGACTATTCATGATCACATCTTACACAATGTTATGTTAGATTCAGGAGCATCTCACAATTTAATGCCAAAAGAAATCATGGAGACACTTGATTTAGATATAACGAGACCATACAAAGATCTTTTCTCTTTTGATTCTAGTAAAGTTAAGTGCCTGGGCCTAATAAAAGACTTGTGTGTTACTCTAGTTCAATACCCAGGTAAAAGTGTTGTCATGGATATTGTAGTTGCTGATATCCCTCCAAAGTATGGAATGCTATTGTCTCACTCATAGGGAGAAAAATTGTAGGGATCTCTATAATTAGACATGTCTTATGCCACAATTTCAGTATTTGGTCCAAAAAGATTTATAGAGAAACTGTAATGAAATGCATGGTCAATAGTACAGATAAACCATAGAACTATCTTATTTATTATGTACATTCTGATATGGATTCTTTCATTTTATGTAATTCGGACACTGGAAAGGACAATAACATAGTTGTCAAACAAGAAGATAAAGAACTTGACAATGAAAATATATTTCATGAATCTAGGTGGCACTTAGACTTTGATGGTTCAGTGAACAGATTAGGAGTAGGTGCAGGAGTTTGGATTCATAACATGGAAAATAATAGTTCTCAGGGTCATGCCTTTAGATTAAACTTTAAATGCAAAAACAACATGGCAGAGTATGAAGCTTTAATCTTCGGATTGCAAGTTGTGAGAAACCTTGGAGCCAAGAGAGTTTCTATCATGGGAGACTCTGAATTGATCATAAAACAAATTAGAGGAGAATATTCTGTGAATAATCCAAGACTTAGCCAATACAGAGAAACTGTTCTAGATCTAATTAAAGAACTTCTTGAAATTGATTTTGCTACTATTCCTAGGAAACAAAACATGCAAGCTCACAGTTTGGCTACTTTTTCTAGCACTTGCAGATTGCGTTTTCAGCCCAATCACCAGTACATTGTAGAGGTAAGACACAGGCCTGTTATGCTTGATAATCTAAAATATTGACAAATTTTTTCACAAGATTTTCAAATATATGATTTTATGAATGCTGAGGGAGAATTCCAAAACTGTAATATAGATATTGATTGTACAGTAGATGACACCATGGATAGTGAAATAGGTATAAATGCTTTAGATGTAAATAAACCACTAAATTCACTAAAGTAGAAATAGATAACTTAGAAAAAGTAGAAATAGAAGAACTAGTTAATGATGATTCTAAGATTTTAAACCTTAAAAATAACTTTTTACCTAAGGGATTAGTCCCATTAGAAGATTTGTTTGATTCAAATGATGTATCTAGAAAACCAAATATGGAGCCTTTAAGATCAGACATACAAGAATGCAACCTAGGAACAGAAGAAAAACCTAAGCTTGTTAAGTTATCCAAAGCATTACCTCCAGCTGAAAAGCTGAAATACATAAGTATGTTTAAACAATTTCAAGATGTCCTTGCATGGAGTTATGAAGACCTTAAATCTTATGACACCAACATTATTCAACATTAAATACCCATCAAAGAAGATTAGAAACCCTTCAAACAAAAGCTTAGGAGAATAAATCCAGTTCTTATGCCATTAATTGAAAAAGAAGTAAAGAGGATGTATGAGGCACAAATCATAGCACCAAGTAGATATTCAGATTGGGTCTCTAATTTAGTCACTACTAGAAAGAAAATAGGAGAAATCAGACTCTGTGTTGATTTCAAAAACTTGAACAAAGTATCACTAAAGGATAACTATCCCCTCCCTAAAATGAACCATATTTTCCAGAGGGTAGTAGGGTCATTCAGAATTTCATTACTTGATGGATTCTCTAGATACAACCAAATCCTTGTTCAGCCAGAGGATCAAGAAAAGACTACATTTACCACTCCCTGGGGTACTTTCATGTATTTGAAAATGCCTTTTGGATCGATAAATGCTGGAGCAACATTCTAAAGAGCAATGGACATAACTTTTGCAAAAGAAATCCATAACTTTCTGGTTTTTTACCAAGATGACATCACAGTTTTTTCCAAATCAGATAATGAACATCTAGATCACCAAAGAAGAGTTTTTATTAAATGTAGAAAATTGTATTTCTTTGAATCCCAAGAAGACACCCTTTGGTCTAGAAGAAGGTAAACTCTTAGGACACATAATTTCAAAAGAGGGCATCAGAATTGATCCAACTAGAATAGAGGCAATCCTAAACATCACTCACCCTAGGAAAATTAAAGAATTACAATCATTCTTAGGTAAAATAATTTTTCTTAGAAGATTCATTTCTAACTTAGAAGAACTAATCAGAGAATTGAATAACATGTTAAAGAAAGACTCAACACTTAAGTGGATAGTAGAGGCTAAGCAATCTTTTGAGGCA
The DNA here is from genome assembly GCA_031772625.1 of Pinus tabuliformis. Classification (NCBI taxonomy): domain Eukaryota; kingdom Viridiplantae; phylum Streptophyta; class Pinopsida; order Pinales; family Pinaceae; genus Pinus; species Pinus tabuliformis. The sequence goes on along the minus strand of CM062819.1, from coordinate 831,587,612 downwards.
ATCAAAGAATCCCTTACTAAAACACCTATCGTCATAAGTCTTGATTTCAAAAAAGATTTTATAATTTTTCTTTTGCTTCAGAACATACTATTGTAGTAGTCTTGTTGCAAAACAATGATCAAGGATATGAGCAGCCTATTTCATTTTTCAACAAATCGTTGATAGATGCTACACTAAAGTATAATATATTGAAGAAACAAGCACTTGCTTTAGTGAAGGCTATTAAAGTTTTAAGAGCGTACATTTTATACTCACACATCATTGCATATGTTCCAAATTTAGTAGTAAAGGACATTCTAACACAGAATGGACCTGAAGGACAGAGAGGCAAATGGATTGCCACTATTTTGGAATATGATATTGAAACAAAGCCCACAAAACTAATCAAATGCCAAGGTTTAGCTAAACTCATTGATAAATCAAACTGTCAAACCTTAGATATAAATTTCATTGGTGCTCTAGATGATCAGGAAGAGATGGTGACTCCACAGATTAGTGAAGCTTTTTTAGATTCACCTTAGTATACAAATATCATATTTGTTTTACTAAATTTGCAAGCTCCTCCTCGTTTGTCTAGAACTCAAGGTAGATTTTTGAAAATGAAATCAATGAAATATTGTATCATAGACAATGCTTTATTCTGGAAATATAATGGTGGCATTTTGTTGAATTGTTTATTAAAAGAAGGAGTTGATAAAGTTATGCAAGGATTTCATGCAGGAGATTGTGGAGGACACCTATACTGGAAAAAAACTGTTGATAAGATTTTAAGGGTAGGTTTTTACTGGTCCACCCTTTTTGCAGATGTCAAGAAATATGTAACCTCCTGTCATAAATGCCAAATCTTTGAAGGCAAGAAAAAGCTATTACCTTTAACCCTCAAACCCATCTCCACAGAAATCCCATTTCACCAGTGGGGTCTAGACTTCATTGGTGAAATTCACCCATCCTCCTCAACCCAACATAAATGGATTTTGACAGCCACTGATTACTTTAATAAATGGATAGAAGCCATCCCTTCTAGACAAGCCACTGATTCTATCATCTCATTTCTTGAAAACAATATCCTTTCAAGATTTGGATGCCCACAAAATCTCAATACTGATAATGCAGCTGCATTCAAATCCAAAAAAATGGTAGACTTTTGTAACCGATACCACATTACCCTTAGCCATTCCACAGCCTATTACCCTTAAGGTAATGGGCTTGTAGAATCCTCAAACAAGAGCCTTGTTAATATCATCAAGAAATTGTTAGAAGACAATAAGAAGGCCTGGAACAAAAAGTTGGTTAATGCCTTATGGGTGGATAGACTAACTACAAAGAAGTCCATTGGTACATCTCCTTATCAACTAGTATACAGAATGGATGTTGCTTTTCCATCCTCTTTAGGAGTACCAATGATGAAAATGATTCAAGAGTTGCAGGTAGAATCAAATGATATCCAAAGGAGGATAAATCAAACATTAAATTTGCAGCAAACTAGGGAAGAAGTCTATGTCAAATCCCAAGTGATCCAAGATAAAATCAAAAAGACTTTTGACAAGAAAACCAAAGCTGATTATTTTTACATAGGTGACAAATTACTCAAATGGGATTCCAGAAGAGAAGAAAAGGGTAAACATGGGAAATTTGATTTCGTATGGCAAGGCCCTTATATCATTTATGGTTACAGAGGTAACAATGCATTTTTCTTGAGGCAGTTAGATGGAACAAATCTACTAGGTGGACCAATCAATGGTAGAATGCTGAAGCATTACTTATCCCCAGATTAACACTAGTTTAGTTGTTTACTTTCCTCATTGTACATAACATTGCAAAGTTTAGATTGGATTGTATGATTATCTTTTGAAGTTGAAGCCTGAAGAGAGAGCCTTAAGCTTTGAAAGGTGTACAATCATATGTATAAATAAAGCATATCACTGAGAAGCAGTTACAAGGCAACCAAATTCAAAGTTTCAAAGGCTACTGATCTTAAAGTTATTGACATTTCACCAGTAAATGCCATCCCCATGTGGAGCCACTATTAGGGTCTTATAATAATAGGATTCATAATTTTGAATTGGCTATGATTAGTCTTGTAATATTGTACATACTTTTGCTTTCTACAAAACGTTTTCCTATATTAAAAGTAAAATATGTAAAGAGGGTAAGTCCTAAAAGAAAAATCAAATGAATAAAAGAAAAGGTTCAAAAAGAAAATAAAATATGAACCCCACCAAAAAGAGATTAAAATAGATTCTGAAAGTGATGCAAATTCAAATGCCACTACTTTTTACTTTGCCTTGCAAAAATAAGATTGTGTGTAGCTTGTTAAAAATGCCACAATCCATGATGGTCAAATAGTTTAATCTTGATTCATTCATGCTTTAAATTTCATGTTGATAGATAGAGAATGAAGATCTAGCCAAACTGTTCAACCTTGGTGGATCAGTAGTTAGGTAGAGAATAATAAGGAGCTCATCAGTTTAATCTGAGCCCTTGGAAGTTATAAGGTTAGAATTAGATAGTTTTCTTATCAAAGAAAAAGAAATCAAGGGTCAGCAAGCTCAAATGCACCCAATAAATGAAGAGAAAATGATAGGGTAAATAAAGGGTAGGTACAAGAGGTTTTGGAGTGCACAAGGTTGCAAGCTCAAATGCACCTTCATTATGCTTAATCCTATGTTTCATGTGCAGGAGGAACTGTCAAAGGAAAGAGAACATTCACAAAACTTGTGTAGTACTTTGGGTATTCACACTAAACAAATTCTATATGATTTTAGGGCTAAATACTAAAGTTCATTCACTGATTTCCCCTCATTTCACTCAAACCCTTACATATCTAACTTTCCCTGCATTACCCCTTCATTACTTTTCATTCACTAATTTCCCCTTCTTGATTCCAAAGGACCCTTCCCTTTCACTTCCTCTCATTTTAACACATTCCCATTATAAAAACCCTTTCCCTACATTTTAAGCCTATTTCCCCTTGATTTTACATTTTTCCCTAGACATTATCCTTTAAAAATCATTTTCCCCTTATTAATTTCCATTTTCCCTTAAAAACCCACTAGATCACTTTATCCTAACGTATTTCCTAACCTATAGTCCCTCTTTATGTATATTAACCCCCCACTATATAAATCCCCAACCCTCACTGAACCTTTGAGAATATGTAACCCATGACATTATTTATCCCCGGGCTTGCCAACCACACCCCGATTTCGCCCTCGCAACTCTGCCATGTGATAGCCATCTAATCAAACACTCCCGGATTTGATGGCCCATATCCATATCATGCACTCCCATCTTCTGACAATTAAAATCCAAAAAGCATGCGAGATTCACGGTTTTTCCTGAGCACTCTTTTGCTACGTGGCAGCCCCATGTTATATCGCGTGCTCTTAGAAAATACTTCCTTTCACTCAAAATTGGTGTGATATGCCACAAAACTGCCTCCCCACATAGGATGAAATTGCCCACTGTTCATACTTTAATCTCGCGCCCAAATGTTAACCGTTGTTGGATAAAAGCCAAAAAACCGCCCTTTTATCATTTTCACTGTTATTTTGTTGCAAACAACCTCTGCAAACCAATTCTATACCTTGAAACTCTACTTAACCATTTTAACCTCACCTGCAACTAGAATATGCGACAAAATTCAAGTTTCAAGCAGCACACAAGCAATTGAAGTCTCAGAAACCTCTGCTACTACCACAGAACCCTAACTGCACATGAAAACTTCGTTTTTCCAGGTATTATTGAATAAAACTAGAATGACCTTCTACTTAAGCTTTGCACAATAATTATAAAATGTTAATTAATTAAATTAATTAAAAACCTTACCAAATTGAAGAAACCTACGGTGCATAAGAACAAACCCTTTTCTCCAGACTATATTCACCCTTCCCATTATTCCAGAAGTCATGAGCTTACTTCTTAAGCCAGATAAACAATAATTCAATAGAACAAACCAAATTATGGATTCCCAAAGCATTCTAAATGAGAAACCCCTGCAAACCCCTCACCTGGATGTTGACCACCTCCCATTGGCTGATAGAGATTTCCAAATTAAAGACACAGTTTCCCCTAGCCATCTATTGAAACTCCACTATTGGAGTAAAGACAAATTCCTGAACCAGAATGATGACATTCATCTATGGGAATAAAATTTGGCCAAATACTTGTTCCCACAAGTATAACAGTTCCTTGAAATCATCCATCTATGCAAAAAAGGTTATATCCCAAGCCAAAGAGCCATAGTCTCTCCTAACAAGCAGATTTTGTTTACAATAACTACAAACACAATAACCAAATGCTGCAGATCCAGCCAAACCCAAATGAAACTCCATTGTCCATTGAATACCTCCTTGAACTCTATTTGAAGTTGGACCTTCCTAAGAGGATTCAAGTCTTTAAGACTTTCATCCTAGAAGAGTCTCATACCCCTATAGATAGTCCCCCATACTCTAATACAATTTTCTCTAAGAGGTCTAGACAAATTGTGACCATGCTCTCTTGTATTCTAGGATACACCACAGATGAGCATGTAGATGAGCTTATTCTTGCTTTCCTCTCTATTTTGTTCCCAGGTAAGCCTCTAGCTTCAATATTTAATTTATCCCAATTCTTGGCAGACAGAATCCATGATCAATTGATCAAATTGCCAAATGAAAGAGTATTCAAATACTCTTCAGTATTATTCCACATGTTCTTGTATCTCCAATCATATAAGTTTCCAGCCAATATCCAGAAGCTGGACACTAAGGACCATCCTTGATCAATCATCTTTTGGACACCCTTGATCCAAAAGTATTCCATTGTTTTTAGTTACAAAGAGTTCATTGATTCCTTTGAGCATCCAGTTATAAATATGCTAACCAGTAGCAATCAACCCAGGATCAGTGATTAGATAGAAAGAGTTTTGCAGTTGTCTAAGAACAATAGAATAAGAGACTGGTATCTATACCAGGACCAAACTGAAATTAGAATATATGGATGCCAGCTCACTCCCTATAAGCTGCCCAAATATCTTCCCATGAGGATTTTTGCATTAGAATATATCAGGCAGATTATAAACTCAGATGATGTGAATTTCCTATCAGCTAGGAAGAAAATATAGTTCAAGATATAAAAACCAGCTTGGTCCTTTTATCTATAATAATAGGGAGGCTGGAGAAGAGCTAGAGAAGTGTTTACAAGAAATGAAGTTCAGTAGTAGTTTTAAATGGTAGTATGACCCTTTAGGAGTCATAAAAGAACTAAGGCTCGAATTCAAATTAAGACCTTTTATGCATGAGTCCAGGGTAGACATTGAAAAATATGCCAACCAATCAGAGTGGTTGGAAAATACCTTGATAGATATGGAGAAGCAGATGGATACTAGTTCCATTCCGCATACTCCAGCCCTACAAGACAAGAGTAAAAAAAGGACCAGGGAAGAAGGTTCTTGCTCAAGCATAGATACAACACATGATAGATTTGAAATCATGTACAGGAAGAAGCCCAAGCTAAATCCTGTCAATGAGCAAGAAGAGCAAGCAGAGATAGTTGGGACATTTGAGACACTTCAAATCATTGATAGAGAAACAATGGTCAGAGAAATACAACTCCATTCATTTCAGAGGAAACTCATCAACCTTCCACCTCTAATACCCAAAGCATTCAAAAACAACTTAGCATAGAGGTTTCTTCGTCAAACAAACTAGTAGATAAGGAAAAGGACATAAAGGAGAAGTATAAAGAGATCAAATTAAGGAATGAGGCATTAAAGTCTGAAACATATGCCCAGTATTTCAAACAGACTCCTTGCAATCAAAATAGGTTGATGTCAGCTTTTTACATTAAAACTGGTAAAATGCAAATGACATTTTTACAGCCTACAGTCCAATAGCCTAAATCATCAACAGACTATAGGAAAATAGAATTTGAAGTTTTGGCCAAGGATGTTCACCTTATTGATCAAATTGAATTTCATAAGCAGGCAGGAGAAATGATCTACTCAAAGATTATCAACAAGGACATGAGCATTCAGAAACTTCAAAATTCTCTAGACAACATCACAACACAATTTAAGCTAGAGAAATAATCCTCACAGGAAAAGGATAATAGAATCAAGTCACTAGAATACTTGGTTATTGAGATTGGATATAATCCAAATGACATCAAGGCTACAGAAAATCTCATAAAGAAGAAAAATGAAGACATGGCTACATTGAAGAAGCAACTGAAGTTGCCTCCTTCTGAACATCCACAGACCAAGGAGGTTCTAGAAAGCCAAAGTCAGAAAGATGAAATGATGGACCTCATTCTCCAACTAAATTCTCAATTAAAATAAATGGAAAATGAATTAGACAATTTAATATAGTTGAAACATTCCAGCATTGAGACAACTACAACTACTGCTATTCCTACAGTCACTGCATCAATTCCTTCTACTTTGGCAGCTTCATTGGCCCCAGCAGCTCGACTAGCTACAACACTTCCAACTGAAACAACAACTGCATCAGTAACAGGTTCAACAACAACAACAACTCATCCTAGTGATGAAGCAGCTAACTCGTCAAAGCCATGGAGGATATTTCCATCCAGACCACTGAAATAAATAGACTTAAGGAACAAATGAAAAGTCTAGAGGATGAGAAGAAACTGGCTCAACTTATGCATATGAATGGAGTTTAGCAGACAAATAGGTTGAATGAAATGTTACAGAACTTAGAGAAAGAATTGACACTCAAAGAGCCACTATCCCAAACAAAATTTTTTTTATGGGCCAATATCATTGACTCAGTCAATGATATTTGGCCATCTATACAGGTGATATTTGAGCAAAATGACTTGCTCAAAGAGGCTGGTGAGGCAATTCAAAGAGTTAGAGCTTAACTTGGAAATATGCCAGAAGAAGCCTCAAGAATAATCGAGTTCCTTAACTCAAAGAATAAATATGAATCGCAGGAACTTGGAACAGTTGACAAGAACTGGGACCATACTAGAGGTTAAAAAGGTAATCACCAAGAGGAACCTAATGACACAACTTGAGGACAAGTGCCAAACAATGGAGCTAGAAATAGGAAGGTTCATGGTGAAATTTGATTCTTTGAGGAAAAAATGTCTACCTAATACAGTGGTAATTAATGACAGATTAATGCCACATGAAGACTATGATAAGAGAATCGGAGAAGTGGCAAAGGAACAAGCCAACAGTTCCTCCATGAAAGGGATGCCTACAAGAAAAGTAGCTCACCAGGATTTTGAGAACCTCTTTTACCTCCAACATGAGGTAAAAGATCTTTTTTTAAACAAGCCCACCTTTGCAAAATACACAGAAGCTGATGAAGTCTATAGAATAATGGTAAATATTAAATTACCAGATACGGAACCTTGGGAAAAGTTAAATGATTTACTGTAAAAATGCAAGGTAAATAATGAATACAGAGTAGTGAAAGTAAAATAGCAGATTAGCTAAGTCAAAGAGTATCAGATGAAAGAGTATTGGTCAAAATACAAAGTAAAAGAACAACCAGCATAGAGTAACAACAAAGGAGAGAAAGCAACAAAAGATCAAAGTACAAAACAACAAAATCAGTAAAAGAAGGGACAACTAGCCTTTTAGTTTCCTAGGTGTCTCTATCTTCTTGCATGAAGATATTTATTTTCCTTGAATAATTCCTAAAACAGTTTAGGATATTTTGTAACTATTTTTTTGTATAAATACTTCATAATTCGAAGTATAGAGTGTGGATTGCTAAATATTTCTATAGTTACATTGATATGAAAACCTGAGGGTTTATTGTAAACATTTTCAAGTCAGCAGATTGGACTGAGTAATAAAGGCATTGCATTACAGGATTCATGTGTTGGGCCACTTCAGTGAAGTATCTTTCATTTTTCAAATTGTTATTTTCTTAAGTATTTCACAAACATACATGTGTTTCCAATTTGAATGAAATAACTGGAATTTTACTTCAGAATTTGTTTAAGTACACTCTGTCTTGAACAATTATTCATTTTAATGTTTTCTTCTGATATCCAGAGTAGGGAATTCTTAATTTCTCCCTAGTTTCGATTGACCTCTTTCATTTGCTTCATTATCCCGTTTGAGGAATCCTTGTCTGCTCCTTGAACCCGATTGAAAACCACTTCACCATCCAGCCTAAAAGATCTGAATTTACTCAGCTATCTTGCCCTGTAAACACTATCTTTAGAATTAGATTCAATCTTGTTTTCTTGACATTTGGACTCCATGGCCCAATGATAAAAAGACATCTATCTATCCATCTAAATCAGTGATTCCACCACCAAACCAAATCAAAAACCAACCCAATCAAGCTTAAATAACTAGCCTAAAATCAATTAAATCAACAAAGTTAAATCATTAAGAGAGATCCCTCTCTGAGCATTAAGAAGGCTATATCCTGATCTCAAAAGTAGGTTTGTAGTTACCTCTATTATTTCTTTCATGACAACCCTAGGGAAATTTTAGAGTGATAACAGATTCATTCATACATTATAGACAATCCCTAAGAATTGGTACCTAGAAATTGAGATTCGACATGGTATAGTAACGTGGGAAGACTTGGTTGATGGCTTCATATTAACATTCTGCTTTGAGGATGAATGCCCATACATAGATTTGTCCCTTCAAATAGTCAAGAAGAAGATTTTTGAGAATTTAACCCCACTGACAGGGCAACAACCTGATTGGGCTACACAGATAGAAAATGCACTAGAGTGCTATAGCCTTACTGTAGATGAAGAATAAGATCCTCACAATATCGACATAGAAGAATCATAAGGACACCACGAAGTAACTGGACTTGAGCCAGAAATACCAGATATAATGAAGCCACTTAAGACTAATAAGGTGAACATAGGGTCAGAAAAGGAACCCAAGTTTGCAACAATATGAGACTACTGGGATTAGGAGACAGTCAATAAAGTTACATAGTTACTTAATGAATATCGAGAACTGTTTCTCACTAGGTTTTCAGAGATGAAGGGTATAATAGGAGATCTAAGAGTCATGAAGATTGCCCTTAAGACTGATGTGAATCCAGTCAAACAAAGACCTTCCAGGCTGAACTTGAAGTATAAGGATAAAGTAAATATAGAAATTGATAAGACGATAGCAACATGAATTATTAAACTTGTAGAAGAATCAGAATGGGTGAGTCCTATGGTGGTTTAAGAAAAGAAGACTCAAGGAGAAATTAGGATTTGTATTGATCTGAGAAAGTTGAATGATGCATGTTTACATGATCCCTTCCCTACCCCCCTCACAGATGAAGTTCTAGACAATGTAGGACGTCAAGAAGCTTACTCATTTATAGATGGATTTTCAAGTTATCATTATATTAGAATTGCACCTAAAGATCAACATAAAACCACATTTTCTACAGAATGGGGCTCATATCAATACACAGTAATGCCTTTTGGATTAAAAAATTCCCCTGCTATATTTTCCATGGTGGTGGTTTCATCTTTTAAGGAATACATCCACAAGTTTTTAGAAGTATATTTTTATGATTGGACAGTGTTTTGATTTTTAAGCAAACATGTTGGAAGTTTAAGTCTTATGCTTGAAACATGTAGACAATATCAGATCTCTTTGAACTTAAATAAGTTCATATTTTGTGTACCTTTTAGCATATTATTGGGACATATTGTTCGTAAGCAAGGATTAATGGTGGACCCTTCTAAGATTGCTATTATTGTGAACTTTCCTCCACCTAAGTCAGTAAGACAGCTTCACACTACATTGGGACATACAGGGTATTATAGAAATTTCATCAAGGGGTATGCTCAGATTACTGCGCCTATGGAGAAATTGTTGAAAAAGGATGTAACATTTCAGTGGAACAAAGAATGTCAGAAGAGCCTCGACATATTGAAATAAAAAATGATAATTGCACCTCTACTAGTGTTCCCTAATTGGAATAAGGAATTCCATGTCCATGTGGATGCCTCTTGTGTAGCTTTGGGAGTAGTACTGCCACAACCTGGTGCAAGATAGATTCATCATCCTAATAATAGATTTTGTAAGTAGAAATTTATCTAAAGAAGAAAAGAATTACACCACTACAAAAGGGAAGGATTGACCATGGTATATGCTTTGCAGAAGTTTAGACACTATTTGTTGGGATCACACTCTAAAATGTTTACAGATCATTCTGCACTAAATCATTTGGCTAATAAGCATGTCTTAGCAGGAAATACCTGTAGATAGTTATTATTATTCCAAGAATATGACTTTATGATCATTATTAAACCAGAGAGACTAAATGCAGGACCTGACCATCTGTCAAGATTGGAAATAGGGGAATAACCAACTAGCATGGAGGATAATATCCTTGATGGACAATTATTTGCAATCAGAGTTGCAGATGACTATTTCACAGATATCATTCATTTTTTGACCACAAGAATGGCTCCTTAAGAGTATACTATGCAAGAGAAGAAATAATTAATGGTTAAGGAAACTGAATTTTCGTTAATAGCAAGGCATTTATATAAGATGGGACCGAATGAGATACTACGCATATATGTTCCTAAACATGAAATACAGATGATTCTAGCATAGGCTCATGGGGGCACAACTTGTGGACACTATGCAGGAAAAACTACTGCACCAAAGATTTTAAGATCAGGATTGTGGTGGCCTACACTACATAAATATGCAAAGGAGTATTGTCGAGCATGTGATGTGTGTCAAAGAATAGAAAAGCCTTCTAGAAGAGATGAAATGCCATTAGTACTGCAAGGTAAATTGCAACCCTTTGATAAGTGAACCATTGAATTTGTTGGACCCATCAATCCACCTGGAAAAAGGACTGGTGTGAGGTACATAATTTCAACGACTGATTATTTGACTAGATGGGTTGAAGCACACCTAGTAAGGGAATGTAGTGCAAAGTCTATTGCGAAGTTTATTTTTGAGTACATATTATCTAGATTTAGATGTCCAAAGATTTTGATTAGTGATCAAGGGTCACACTTCCTCAATAAGACTACTGGAGCATTGACTGAGGAGTTCCAAGTTTATCATTATAATATTACCCCTTATCATCCTCAAACCAATGTAACAATAGAAGCATTTAATATTATTTTGGAGAATGCGCTTACTAAGGTGTGCAATGTGAATAGAGATGACTGGGAGCTTAGAATTCTAGCAGTTTTATGGGATTATAAAACCATATGTAAAAATTTGACAGGTCAGACACCCTTTAGGTTAGTTATGGGCAAGAAGTTGTGATTCTGATGGAGTACATCATGCCTAGCTTAAGGATTGCAACTTTTATAGATATTGCAGACCCATATATAATGAAGGAAAGAATGACTTAGTTGCTTGCTTTGGAGGAAGACAAAGTTATAGCAGAATTTCATCAACAGGTACAGAAATGAAGAGAAAAATCCTGGCATGACAGACATATTAAGAAGAAGTTCTAGGTAGGAGACCTTGTTCTCCTTTATGATAATAAGTTTCTAAAGTTTCCAGGAAAATTCAAGATGCATTAGTTAGGCCCAAATATTATCAAGTATATTATTGATGGAGGCGCAGTTCAATTAGCGAAGTTAAATGGAGAATTGATTCAGGGAAGAGTAAATGGCAGCAGATTGAATTTGTATAGGGACAACCCTTCCCCTACAACTTTGCTCTAAAGAATAAAGGATAAAATTCTTAGTGCCACCTACAGTTTAAAGTGGGCACTAGACTATAAACTACCTTGGAGAGAGCTTCGACATAAGAAGTTACTTCGCTACAATCTAGATTATGTTGAAGTTCATAGGAGTTGTGACATAAGAGGGGTTGTTTGTTACACTATAGGATGCGTCGAATTTTGCCAAAAAAATATGACTGTTAAAAGGGAAAAGTTAATGTTAAAACACACAGAAAGTTGCATTTATGAGGATGGATTGACAAGATATAAGGATATATATTCAATTAATGAACACAATCTTAACAAACTCTGATCTAATGACAAGGTTAGAAATTCAAAATTGTTATAAAAAGCTGCCTCATGCCTAGATTCGACACTTTTCTGAATTGAGAATTCGAGTGTTGCTATTGTGGAGAAGTTGTAGAAATTTTTGCTTTCATATGTCGTTTGAGCGTTCTTGGGAATCAATTGTTCATATATTTTGTGAGAAGGGCTTACCTAGAATCATGGAAGAATCATTCATAGCAGAATCATTACTCACACACCAACGATCTCCAGGAAATAAAACAACCAAAGAAGAGAGAACGAATAAGAAACTAGACAAGAAACATGTTGAGCCTCAACAATAACCCAAACAAGTCAGGGACAATGAAGAAGAAGCAGAGCAGGTGCAGATGGAAACTGATGCTGTAACATTTCCATCAACTTTGCCACCATATATTCCACAGAGAAAATTGAATGCCGAACCAATAAAAGAGTCGAAGGATGTGAATTATGACACCTTCACACCCCCATTACGAGAGTCAATACCATTTTTCGGAGAAATCCTTGGGAAAAGTCTACAGCCCAAGTTAGCGGACTACGATTTTAATGTCAGGAAGAAGTACCCATAGTTCACACAAGATAGATATCTAAAATAGGTACACTACCCTGAAAGTGGTGTGACAAGGTTAGAGCTGCAGCAGTGGGTTGTTGGGTTTGTGTAGCTAGGTTTATTAAACATGTTGAATGCGCCGCACTCTGAATGTGCCGCTATGCTAAAAACACACGTGTAGTTGAATATTCAGGTAGAAATACAAAGAGCTTCACTGCAACAAAAGCTCGACCAGGTGATCCAAGAAAGCGATCAAGCAGTTAAGTAACAATAGAAGGTTAAGAAAGTAGTTGAAGCAATATGCTGAGATATTCCAGACCTTGATATCTGGGAAGAAGAGCCAGTAGAGGACAAGGTCGCAAAGATCAACCTTGCAGTAAAAGGGTAGAAAGATAAAATTACGGAAGTAGAATTCTCATATGAGATGAATATCAATGAGCTGCAAATGAAACTGCAGCCAACCACACCACATGAACTATGGGAGAAGAGGGAGACTTGCTTGAAGGCTGCAATGGCCATCATCTCTGCAACAGTGGTAGACTGTGGGGGACTTTTGGATGAGAGTTTATAGATTTGGACTTCACTGCAGGAAGATCCAAATGTGCAACAAATACAGGAAGACATTCAGTAGAAGCATCAATAGCTAGAACTTATTTGGGCCACTGTGAATACATCACCAATCTCACAGAAGATCACTAAGATCAATTAGGTAAATTCCCTCCAGAAAAAGATTGAGGAGCTAAGGAAGGAAGAAAAAGTTTTGATAGAGAGAACTCACTCATGGCAGGATGAGGCTCTATCACTATCCTAAGTAGTAGATGAGAAGCTTCAAGAGCTTTGACAAAGGGAGACAATGATGGTACAAAAATCTATATAACATGTGACAGAATCACTGCTGGAGGAAGTGCACATTGAAGAGAAGTAAGTCATAGAGACTCTGAAGTAGTTCAATAATGCCTACAATAGCATTGCAACAAAGATTAAAGGAAAAACGGCTGAGTGACTCAGGATGAGTCACATGTGAGTGTTGGGGGCTTGTTGGGCATAGCCCAACTTGGCTTAGATTTTGGCAAAGACTCCACATTTGGTGCAGTGGACCGCGTGTTGGAGAGCACAATGAAGTGCAAGGTGTACCATGCAATAGAGCACAAAATGGACTGTTCAGCAGAGCACAAAGTGGACCACGGAGTGGAGCATTTGGAATATACTGTGCGATATAAGGGCTTCGAGGTGAGTCAAAGCCCCTTATTTTTGTAAAATAACACAATTTTGTAAGAGATCAATGGTTTTCAGACCATAGTAGCTTGTTTCAAGGAATCCATCGTATTTGGACCATGGTATTTGATGATATAACCCTCGATGTAATAGTATATATAGGGTAAAGTAATCAAGAAGAGAATCATCTTGATTATCCAAATCAATTTTATGGTTTTATTGTTGTGATCGGTACTTTGTAGAGAGGCGAGGCTTTGCATCTGAGTGTGCAGAGGCCTGAGTGTACAACCGAGTGCCCAGATAGCCTCCAGCATTGTGCGTAGGCCAACAACTATTTGTTGTACAAGATTTATTATTATAAGCAATAGTTCTTGTGGACATAGCCCCACATTGGGGTGAACCATGGTAAAATTCATGTCTTCATGTGTATATTTTCTTACTATATGTTATAGCATATAAATTTATTACAATTGCACTTTATTAAAGTGCAGTGATGATTTATGGCATTATATGATATGTTAAGTGATTAATGTAATGTGGTGAAGTGATTTATGAATGCTAAGAATCAAAGAACATAATAATACCACATCTCCACATCCTTCAAGGCTGGAGAAACCTAGTTTTGTATCCTCCCACAGTCACTTTAGGTGAGACTACACTATGCTTGCAGGTCATTACTGAAAGGGCCAGGGATTGATGGTTTTGTTGGTGCGTAGTATAGATAAAACTTGGGTCAACCCAAACCAAGCCAACAAATAGTTCTATTGCCAAGAGAAATGAGGGAAATGCCCTCCAGAAAAATATTGAAGAGCTAAGGAAGGAAGAACAAGTTTTGATAAAGAGAAATTAGCCATGGTAGAATGAGGCTCTCCAACTGTCCGAAGTAGTAGATGAGAAGATTCAAGAGATTTGACAGAAGGGGATAGTGATCATACATAAGGCTATAGAACATGTGACAAAAGCACTGCTGGAGGAAATTTGTAATGAAGAGAAGCAAGTCACAAAGACTCTGCAGTAGTTCAACAATTCCTACAACAACATTGCAGCAAAGATTAGAGGCAAAATGGCTGAGTGACTCGGGATGAGTCACATGTGATTGTTGGGGTCCTATTGGGTGAAACCCAACTTGGCCTATATTTTGGCAAAGACCCCAAATTTTGTGAAGTGGATCGCATAGTGGAGCATTCAACAGAGTGTGAAGTGGACCGTAGAGCGGAGCAATGGAGTGCAAAGTGGACCACATAGTGGAGTAATTGGAATATACCATGCGGTATAAGGGCTTCAAGGTGGGTCGAAACCCCTCCTTTTTCTAAAAGAACACAGTTTTGTAAGAGATCAATGGTTTTCAGACCATAGTAGCCTTGTTTTAAGGAATCCATGGTATTTGGACCATGGTATTTAATGATATAACCCTCGATGTAATAGTGTATATAGGGTAAAGTAATAAATAAGAGAATCATCTTGATGATCTAGATCAGTGTTATGTTTGTATTTTTGTGATTTGTACTTTGGGGAGAGGTGAGTCTCTACGACTGAGTGCACAAAGGCCTGATTCTGCAGCTGAGTGCATAGGCCAAGAACTGTTTGTTTTAAAAGATTTATTATTATAAGAAACAATTCTTATGGATGTAGCCCCACATTGGGGTGAACGATGATAAAATTGGTGTCTTCATGTGTATATTTAGTTACTATTTGTTATAGAGTAGCTATTTATAACTGTTTCACTTTATTGCAGCACAATGATGATTTATGTCGTTATATGATATGTTTTAAGTGATTAATGTAATGTGGAAAAGTGATTTATGAATGTTAAGAATAAAATAACATAATAATACCACATCTCCACATCCTTCAAGGCTGCAGAAACCTAATTCTTCATCCTCCCATAGTCACTTTGGGTGAGACTGTGATCTTCTTGCAGGTCATTGATGAAAGGGCCAATGATTGAGGGTTTTGTTGGTTTGCAGTATAGATCGAACATGGGTCAACCCAAACCAAGACAAAAAGGAATTCAATGGCGATGCGAGCGTTAGAGAACCCAGGGTGATAAAACATGAATTAGACATGACACAGGTTGAAGGCCCTTCTCAATGACCGTTCTATAGATAGGTGTGCCTTTCGAAATAACCTGCACTTGGAATGCAAGTTGGTGGGAAAGGCGAGGCTTACATTTCTCTATGTCAAAAATTTCTAGCATGGAATCCCGAGGTTCAACTCCACCAATGGCCAAAAGAAAAGATTTATTTTGTGCTAGACATGTTTGCAATAGTTCGAGTGCAGACATGGCTAACAATGCTTGCACCAAATATTCTACAATACTGTAGTTCTACGAAACACATGGAGAGGTATTGTGTGTCATGTGACGAAGTGCCCTTTTATGGGGGCGGATCACAAGATCAGCAACATAACTTTCAATATGAAGATCATTAGGCAATGGTGGATTTGAACTCGAGGTAGTGTCTGGAGCATTAGTGACTAGAGTTCCATAAGTTTTGGCTCATGTTTGAATATAAACCATTTCAAAGTTGTAAACAGTTGACGATCCTTCACTACAGGAAGGATCATTTGAACTACTATTTCCCCCTTGCGAGGGTTGCAGTGGGTTCAAAATAAAATGTTGTTGTTTTTAATTAGGGAAAGGGTTTTTTAAGACTGCAGGGGTTTGTCCAGTGTCCTTAAGAGCAAGAAGATCTGTGCATTCTTGAAGACGTGGAAATTTGTGTGTCAAATGCTCCTCCACACAGATTTTGCAAGGGAACTTGACAACTTTTTCCTTTCCATTGTCAAATTTGGCAGCAACATTCTATTTGGGGTTGTTCTATGTAGCAGGCTTCTCTTCAGAAGGAGAGGTATTTTTCTTGTTTTTATTGTTCTCGCTACTGGGTTTTTTTGTAGACAACACAAAGTTTATCGTAGAGGTTGGAAGAGTATCTGATTGGGTAGAAGTAGTGGTATTGATAGAAAACTGGGAAACATACCTGCTAAGTAGTTTTACAACAACCCTAGAGGTAGTGCCAACAAGACCGTCAGTGTGCCCACCGGGTTGCTGAGTAGCGAGAGCATTGGAAGTTCGAGAGGCGTGGGGGATTACATCGTATAATGTGCTAGACTGAGAGTAAATCAGATCTAAATTTTGGGCATGATGAATGGATTGGACTTCCATGACCGCACCACCTAAGGCAACGTCCTTAGAAATTTGAGCAAGAAGTAATTTGCAGAACCAATCTGCTAAAGGGTAATCAAGAATGGGGGCTTTGACAAGCCTCTGTCTACGTATCCATTCATGGATGTGATCAGAGATGTGGGTGGAGGTGTCTTGGCACAAGGTAGTAAGGAGTTTTGTTTCGGTTTCGTAATGGATAGGAAGCTACAAGTGTCTTAAAAATTCCATTGCTAGTGAACCAAAGGCATTGACTGACGTGCATGGTAACTCATTGTACCACTTGGAAACATTTCTAGTAAGGGTTCGGGGGAAGAGCCTGCACCATATATTGTCATCCACCATGGAGTTTGATACACCCCATAGATGATAGGTGGTGACATGTGTACCCATATCATCTCCTTGTTTCCCTTCAAACTTCGGGATGTCAGCAAGTATCTTGTGTGGGATTTCGGATGAATGCAAGTTATCATAGATGGTGTCATTAGTCAGTTTATACAGATAGAGGATATCATGCATTGCTAAAAGAGGCAAAGTGTTTGGTGCCCCCAAGTCTAACTTGGGTGATGAAGAATGACTTGAAGGACCCAGGGTCCTCCCATCATGTTGTTTCCAATAGGATACATAGGATTCATTGGATGATAACCTCCTCGTTGTGGTGGAGAAATCATATACGGTGGCGGTCCATAAGGGATATTAGGCTAGGGGGAAAAAGATTGGTTTCTCCCAGGATAAAAGGTGCCCCCTTGACTCAATTAAGGTTGAGGAGGGGGTTCCCAAATAGACGAAGTAGGACCAACTTGAGGGATTCCACTATCCATATAGTTTTCCATAGGTACATGATTGACACTAGAATAGTGTCCACTTGGAGGAGGTAAGTCGATCAATGATGATCCAGGTTTTCCTATAGGCATAGGGGGGATAGTGATGCCCCCAACCAGTTTGAACTTGGAGAAGTGTTCCAACCAAAAGTGTTATTGAAGGTAGCCATGTTAACTGTGCTACTAGAAGTGATAGCTCGAGTTCCAGGAGAAGAAAAAAAAGGGGCAAAAACCATGATTTACTGGGTTCCACTCATAGCAGGTGTAACTAATTTTCTCGGACTAGGCATAGTCTAGATAGCAGGGTAACCAATCAACTATGTGGTATTGACTATAGGCAAGGGGAAGTGATGGTGGATCAAAGTTTTCCACAAAAGACCACGACCCATTAGTCGTCGGAGAGAGGTTGCATGTGGGTATTATTGAAGACATGATAGGTATAGGTGCTACCTGAATCAACACTAGTCTAAGAGGATCAGTGAGGGGAGGATTATAAGGATGTACAACTCCTTAGTTAAAGAATTCCTCAAGAATTATAGTGTCTTTGGAGGTATTGTGTGATTCATTGTTAGACACTGGAGACTAGTTTCCCAAAGAGGGAGAATCTAGATCACCAAGGCTATACTGATCCTCTAGGGTTAGTGGAGGAAGATCTTGCTGTTGCCTAGATTGATGACAAGGGTTGTACGTAGCCACGACGACCGATATATTTCATCAAAAACACTTAAAGTGATTTTTATTATAGTCTCAGTGATAACAAACCAACACCTAAAAATAAAAGAAATACTCTAAAATTCAATTAGCAAGTAGTTTGATAACCATTATTCGCTGGAGATGAAACCCAATATCACAATGGCTAAAAGTGAGAGTTGGTCAGATGTACAGTTAACATTACTCCTGATCTTCGCTTGAACCTTAGATGAAGGGGCCAAGTATTCTCATGAAGACGAGCACCCCCCTAAAAACTGAAGACAGAGTAGGTTCGTCTATTTAGGTACCAAGGCAGCTTGCCCCAGTGACCTTATGTTCATCCCTAAAAACATCTGGCCATTATGTTTACCTCAAATCATAGACACCACCAGGGGGGACATGTCCGTAGAAAATAAGCTATGTGGGCAAGACACCTAAGTCCTCAACTTAGCTCTAATATCCTCGAGGGGATCCCCAATACATAGAATACCGAATGGAGATGCAATCTATGGTGATCTACCTTCTCTCACATTCCAATGTTGTCTCACATTTAACTCCTCTCTGAGGGGAGCGATCGTGGATGATATGAGTGCAACAGGATTTTACTCTCTTCAACGACACTAGTCTCAGTTTTGTGATCTTGGGCAGTTTACTCACCACTGCCTAGCCTAAGATCCTAGACTAGACTAATATGTGTGTATACTCAAAAGAGTTGTTGATTGCTTTTATTACGAGATTGATTTTAGAGGTACTTTATTAATGTCTTCAAAGGGGGTGTTAATGTACGGAATTTTATGAGACTCTGACTCAAACCATGAAAAAATATGCTTTTCAGTTTCAAATTCGATGAAGAAGTATCTCTACAAGGAGGGAGTTATCTATACATCAATTTATTACCATCCATCCAATGTAGTAAACACATCCACAACTTGCAGACATGCAATTCTCTCTAACAACTAACCCAATATACATATGTAGAATCAAGCCAACTAAAAAAGAAATTTGTAACAAATTTTTTCATTTTCTTTTCTTGAAAAACAAATGCACATAAGCTATTTTCCTAAAAATAAAAATGATCATAGAAGTATACAACCAAACATTGTGAATAGTTTCAGATCCATAAAACAAACTACAAGCAACCTCCCAACCCAGGAATTCACATAACAAGGTGAAAAGCAAGATAATAGTTGGCTAACACTTCTCAAAAGAAGGGACAAAGCATTAATAGTAGGACTAATGCTCTTTCCAAAAGTCCGAGGGGTGTTATATCTCATTGGACTACATAAATATGGTGTGTTACAGAGGTAGAGGTTGTAAAAAAGCTCGTTCAGGGTCCAATCAAAGGTTGTGCACAACAAAGGAGGTTGTGAAGCATCCTGAGTGGTCATAATGGGAAGGAATAAGAACATGAAGGTCTGGAAAGAAAGAGAGATCTGATAACTTGAAAGATAAAAACTGGGAACTAAGTATTAGTCCCCAACGGAGTCGCCATTTATGCTATGGGGATTAATACATGAGTGGTTGTGGCTAAAATACCCTCTTTGATCTTCCCGAGATCCAAGGAAGTCTATTTAAGATTAGCTGCAACTGTCACAAATAAACATACATATATTCATATCAATCTATGAGTGAAAAAGAAAAGGGAGAAGAATTACCTTGGTCCTTGGTGTAGCCCTGCTGGAGAACTCAATGTGGCAAAGTGGAAGACCTCTCCACCAACTCCTAGATCAAAACCTGCACATAGAAAATACAAAGCGTAATCCTACAACATATAAACCTTGATAATAAAAGCATCAATATATGAGAATATAATCTAGCATGAATTTAAGCTACTTATTAATCACAGAATCAAATCAACATGTAAAGGAACACTATATCGACACCATCAAGTATAAAACACATAAAAATATCTATATTATTAGATAGAAGAAGAATGATTACAACCATCTTGGCTGGATCAAGCCTCATTTAGTCCTTTGACTCTTCTCTTTCTCTCTCAACTTCTTTGTAGCATAACAATACTAAATGCAATGTTTTGACAACCATTCGACCTCTTTCACAATGACCAAGCCTCCAATATATAGATGGGGAGAGGCTCATCATTGCCAATTATTTCATGATTTTCATTGAGGAAAAAGCTTGTATGCTTCCTGGATTTATTTATCTTTCCCTTCCCATGAGAGTCTTTTAGGAATAACAATGTCTTTAGTTAGGCCAAAAGTGGATGTTTCATGCTTTTCGAGCTGACCTTTGAGTGAAAAGCAGATCGTCAGTTAGTCAACTCGTGTTTTGACCTCCAGAATCTCATAAATATCTAGTAACACTTCCCTTTAGGAAAAGCAGAGTGTTAACCTAGGGACTAACACCTTTGGTTGAGAGATGGAAAGTGTTATAACTCTCCTTGTCTATTCCTAGGGTGCGTTACCTTGGAAAATAGGTCTGTGATTTACGTCTTCTCTTCAACCAACATGTCTTTCTCCTCTGAGCTGGCAAGGAGGTCATTTTCCTGTATAATACCTTTCTTAGTAGAGAATATATTATTCTTGAAATGAAGAGAACATCATTTAGGTTTATACAATCACCTCGAATTTAACTTTGGTTCATCTAATAATTTCTAATGTTTTCCATTTACCAATATTTATGTGTTTTCATTTGGTTTGTTCTCTTTCATTCACCTTAAATTTTTATTTTCCTAGCTTTTTATGTTTGATTGTTACTATGTTTCTTCCAAATATATTATTATATATAGATTGGGTATTGGGGAATTGAGATTGATGTGGGGGGGTGGGGGGGGGGGGGTTGGGGCGCGGGCGAGAGAGGGGTCATATGAGCTTCCACCTTCACATGGTCTAACTTTCTTAATAGAGAATATATTATTCTTGAAATGATTAGAAGCTCATTTAGGTTTATACCATCATCTCCAATTTAAACTTTGGTTGATCTAATAATTTCCAAGGTTTTCCATTTACTAATTAGTGGAAATTATGTTTTGAACCTGCATAGAGTGACCTGTGAATGGGGCCAAAGGAAAACCTAAGTTCATCTGACTAATTCGTAGAATTCATAAATGAAAAAGCTAAGTTCAAATCAAAATGACATGAAAAACCTACGTTCATATCATCATCATCATCATCATCATCATCATCATCATCATCATCATCATCGTAATCACCATCATCATAATCTTTTTCATCAACATCATTATGAAAATCATCATCATCATTGTCATCATCATCAACATACAATCACATATTTATCTTCATCACCATGAGAATTTCAATCATCATCCATGTCATTTTCGTCATCATCATCATCATTAGTGCCATCATCGTCATCTTTGTCATCATGATTTCCATCATCTTTGCCATCTTCATCAACATCATCATCATCATATTTTTCATCAACATCATCATTAACATCATCATGATCATGGTCATGATGATGATGATGATCAATATCATATTTTTAATCATCATCATCATCATCATCATCATCGTCATCATTGTCGTCATCGTCGTCGTCATCATCATCATCATCATCGTCATCATCGTCGTCATCATCAACATCATCTTCATCGTCTTTGTCATCATCATCATCAACACGGTCATCGTTGTTTTCGTTGTCGTCATAGATAATTGTGCTACTAATACTATTATGCCTCTTTACATAATGGGAGAAACTAGATTATAATGTACTTCATAGTTGAGAGGTTGAGAAAACTCCTTACCCTTCCATTTGAGAAAACTTCTTACCCTTCATAGTTCAAATATCCTTTTAATGTCATTGGTTTATGTTATTAAGCTTTTAGAGTGTTTGTGTTTTTTTTCCTAATAATTTTTTCTTCATAATTATGTTTATGTCAGTTTATGTAGGTTCATGATTGACTTTCATATGATCTTATGTTGAATTTTCACTTTACAAATAGTGATGTTTTCTTGTACATTATTTTTTGTAGATTACGGAAGGTATCTCCCTAATTAGAGATGTAACACATTTTTTACCAACTAAATCTTATGTTTGAGTGTCCTTTAAGATCAACAATGCTTGAAACCAATTCTTTTTTGTGTAGATTCTAGATATTTCAAATGTCAATGTCATTAATGACAATTACCTACTTGGGATGCCATATTAGATTTGGTCTTTGTTTAAACTTCCAATATTAACACTAATATTTCCTATTATCCATGAATTATGGGCTTTATAAGCTAATGCATTTGAGAAATTATTGTGTGTTAATTGTTTGGTGGGAGAGATGATATCATATTACATTGCTTGGTGATTAGTGTTTGAGGGGTGGGGGGTGAGCGGTGTTTCACTTCTTCAAACATAATAGGGTTGATATTAATGGCTTCTATGATATTTGACACTCATTAAAGGAGGTATCTAAACATTGTCTATTTTCATGCTTTGTGCTATCCTAATTATGCCGATAATATGTAGAAGTTCCTAATAACAAAGACTAGCACCTAGGCCATCCTAGTAAGGAAACAACTCTCTAAAATTTGGTTTCATAAAGATTTAGAAACTAAGAGTTGATAAACAATGTCCCACAAAAATTTTCATGGTATAAAACCTTGTATAAATATTAATTAGTATTATCTTGCTGTATCTAATTCTAGTGTTCACTCTATTGATCATGTAGAATAGTTATTCAAGGTTTCAGTACAAGTCTTTGAAATGTGACTTCTTCTTATTATTACTTATAGTAATCAAATTCCTTGAACAAATTTACCCTTTAAAACTTGTTTGGAGTTCTCCAAATACATAGATAGTTGATATGATTCACTTAGCTTTTGTAGGCTTTAGGAGTTTAAGTGGAATTCCCCCCAATTATTGATCTTAAACTATACCCATCTTCAATAAACTCCTAAAAATGACATGTTATAAGCTAAATATAACATATTCGAAGCCTAATATAAGTGATTTAACAACTCATATACATTCACAAACATAAATTATTAATATACCCTTATAATTCATAAACAAATGCAAGCATAAATATAATCAATTAAATAGCCATAAATAATGAACACATGGATTTGGGAGGAAAACTCACCATAGACACACTATAAGACTTATCTTATTAATCACATAAGATTTTTCAATCCATACATGTGCTCTATTCTTTTATTGCAAATTCATGTTACTTATTTACAAATGATATATAGAATAATGATGATGAATGAATGAATGTATGTATTTCACTAATGCATAATACTTACTTATAGGTAGAGGATAGGTTGATAAAAGGAACCTTGATCATTAGATGAGGAACTATTGGACATAGTCAATTGTTGGGTATGGGATCCCCCAAGGCAAGTTTTGGGGCTTAGAGCCCAAGTTTTGATTAAGTCTAATGTAAAGACTCCACGATGTGTGGCCGCAGAGCGCGAAGATTGTAAATGAGTCAGAGGGTTGTCTGCCGTCATTTTTGTAATGTAATATCGCCTTGAGAGATCTACCCATGGTTTGCAGACCATGGGATTTTATAAATAGAGTGAGGCCCTAAGTTGTAAAGGGACATCAATGGAATGGAATGAATAACAATGAATTGAGTTGGATCTAAGTATAGGGTGAGTTGTTGGGTCATAGAGGAGGAGAAGGCTCTGCAACTGAGTGCGCAAAGGCCTAGTATTCTACAATTGAGTGCGCAGACCCTTGTAGTTGAGTGCGTAGGGCAAGTCAAGCCTGTAACCATTGGAGAATTAATAAAGAGAAGTTTCTTATCATTATGTGTATCTTTTTCTTGTTTGGCATATTGGGTATGAATTGCAAGTTCACTGTTTATATGGTGCGTGAACTTATGTGAATGCGTTGAATAAGTGAACATAAGATAAGTATCTGTTTATGCGAAGTTAACTAACTCTTATAAGCAAGAAAAGTAAGATCTACGGTGTAACTTGGGGAATTAGCATAGATCATTGCCTTAGTAGCGTGAAAGCACTGTAGTCCCTGAGTAGAGATGCGCAAAGATAATTATAACAAATCGTAAAAGCATCATAGGTTAGAAGAGTGTGCAAAGTGACATGCACGAAGTTGGTTCATAGTTGGATTAAAGTGACATCTCAAACATCTCAAGGGTGGGGAAACTTGGTTTCAGCATCCCCCCATGCTTCTTCGGGTGAGACCTCAGTCCATGCTTCGCGGGTTATTGCCGAAAGGGCTAGTAGTATGAGGATTTGTTTGGCTAATTAACTCTGAACCTGGGTCAGGCCTCTTCAAGGCAACAAATGGTTCTATTGTTGAGATCGAAATCTGCATAGAGATATTTGATGTCGTATCATTAGAATCCAACTAAGAAGGAAATTGAAGGTTGGTTGGATAGGAGAATCCACGAGTTCATGGCTCAGGAGAACAAGGATCTGCGACTATCAAAAGAAGAGTGATTAGACTACTACCTGTACACAGAGATCCATGGAATTTTCTTCGCATCTTTCCCTACTGAGCTGTACGAGTGGAAGTGAAGGTAGCAGATAGCCAAGGAAGGTGGAAACTCGACAATCCTATTATGTGGACCCTAGAGTTGGTATGCAGATTGGAAGCATCGGAGGATAAGATCGTGTGCACTGTTGACCACTGGCTTGATTATATTATAGGAGGATTCATTATTGAGTTCGAAGTAGATACTTCAGTCAGCTATAGTGAGGTAGAGTGACGCTTTCTCAAAGGACCACGAGGTAAGTACGTAAAGTCTCTGAATACTTGGATTAAAATTTTATTGTGTGAAAACAGGGTTATGCAATTACCTTGATGTCCAGAGCCACACGAAGTGGAAAAACCTACAGAAACGAAGGGAGTAAGGGACTAAAGAATAGCCCTTTGATTTCACCTTCATGAGGGGATGAGGAAGAGCTCGTTAAGGTCTGACCAATGAGTGCAATTAATTTGATAAGACAGAGGATTTCGTGCATACCACCCCGACCCACACCACCACCAACTTCACCGCTGTCACCCCCATCTTCGCTTGTACCACCACCACCGCAAGTCAATATGGCAAGCACAATAAAGTTGCCTGTGTTCAAGGGAGTAGGAAATGAAGATCCAGACCAGTTTTGGTTCATGATAAAATCCATATGGGAAGCACAAGGAGTTACAAATAACAATATAAAGAAAGTGACGCTAGTTAATGCTCTACAGAATCACGCGCTGACTTGGTATATTAAGCATTCTAATGAAAATATGAATGCGGGGATCACGTATATCCAAATTGCGCTGAACAGAGAATTTAGAAGTCCAAAGTCAGAGGTGCAGTCGATCATTGGGTTCAAGGAGATCACAATGCTACCAGGTAAGATCCCTTGTGAATTGGATTAGAGACTGAAGTGAATGATTTGCGAAGCTAATATGACTTTGACGGATGGACAACACCGCGAATGGTTTGTAGAATCGCTAATGCTGCATTTGAGGAATGTGCTATCACAAAAGAGGTTACACTATGAGGCTACATGAGACCCTGATACAGGATCCTAACTTGGGAATTCAGTAGATCCAAGCGCAGTTGAAAAACTTATGCCTTGAGATGCAGAGTCTGAAACAGGACAGGACAATCCGACCAGAAGTGCGTGAAGAGGTATGGTGCGTTAAATGTAAGGGTGAGGAACATGACAAGGACCAGTGCCTGGTATTCACGAATTATCTCGCAGGAGGAGGACCGATGTTGTTAAGACCAGAGGCACAAGCAGGACCTAGTGCGACACCTGCTTTGTGGTGGGAGATTTGTCAAATAGGAGGAAGGCATGCTATGGACAACTGCCATTTGTTGTAGAAGTACACGCAGAATTCGCAACAGTTGTTCTGTAATTTCTGTTGATCAGTGGGACATGATGAGCACACTTGTAGAAGTCATGAGCTAATGATGGATAAAACTCCTACCTACAGGGTTCAGGCTGAAACATGACCCTAGACTAGGGTGCAGGGATGGCGTGGGCCAGATTCCAGTGGCGCGGATGAGGCCGAGGTGGAGGAGGACCTGGGAGAGGTCGCAGACAACTGATATGCTACAATTGCGGAGGGCTAGGGAATTATGCCTGTGATTGTATGAATTTGACACGTCCATCATGTCTGTACTATACCTTTTTTTATCATGAGACGAAGGATTCTCCTATGCTGATAGCCAGGGTATGCGGAAAAGGAGGGTTACAACCTTCCTCAACTCAGAACCTACAATTGATGAGGTCTGAGCCACGCGAGGAAGAACCTAACGTAAATATCATGCTCAGAAGTGGAATTATGATGGGAGATGATAAAGGAAAACAACCCGAAGAAAGCACTTGGGTTCACAAAGCTTCGACAAAGGAAGCAGAATTTGATTTGGAGTTTTCCCAAGAAAATTTTATGGAAGCTAAGAAGAGCTTCATTGATGCCTCCACTTTAGGAAGAAAAGACGGACCAGAGCCAGAAATGGACCCATCGATGATCATGACGTTACTGGAAACGTGTATGAAGTTACTGCATGACAGTAAGGCAATAAAGGGACTATAGGAACTCATTAAAATATGCGCTGGGACCGCGCCAGGAGAACCACGCGTGGTATGGAAGATTGGAAAACACAAGGCAAGAACAAGAAGAGAAATGAGGTTAACTATGCAGATTGGAAAATATGAGATGGACCAAGTAATTCTGGGTCTATGATCAGACGCGAATGTTCTGCCAAAGCAGACATGGGAGGACATGGGGAGGCCTACACTACAGTGGTCTCCTATTCAGCTGCACATGGCAAACCAACAAAAGATAATAGCCCTGGGGCAATTGCAGGGAATCAGAGTGGATATTGAAGGAGCAAGCGCGCTAGCTGACTTTGAGGTGATAGAGATTGTCGATGATAGCAATCCCTACCCCGTGCTCTTAGGAATTGATTGGGCCACTGACATGAATGGGGTGATTAACTTGAAAAAGCGCAAGATGATTTTTGAGAAGAAGTCTTTGCGCGTAGTGATACCTTTGGACCCTGCTGAGGGATTGCGCTACACTGAGCTAGTGCGCAACTATGAAAGCGACGATGACTTACATTGCATCTACAAGATAACTGCGTGAGAGCAAGACTGAGTAAATCCCACTACAAACAGGTGAATTTCATGGGAGTGCAAAAGCTCCTATACTTCAGACTCAGATGAGGAGATAGAGCGATGGCAGAAAAGGTTACATGAGGTAACCACGCTGAACTGTAACATAATGACAAGGTCATTGTGCTACATTTCAAAGGAAATGAGAGATTTACCTACTTATGATGGATTAGGTGAGGTAGATTCTTTCTTGGATAGATTTGAGAGAGAGGTGCCAGAGAAACAACGTTTCGAAGCATTGAAATGGGTACTACACGCGACGCACGTGAGATGGTGGGGTACGCACAAAGGAAACTTTGATGACTGGCATGCATGTAGAAGGATGATGTGCACACTGTTTGGAAAGCCTAAAGTACGATTCACAGATAAATACGATGGATAGGATGGTCCACGTATGCACCCGTGCAGATGGGTACATGCGTATGGTAAACAACTTGCGTGGATACACATGAGGTTCACGACGGTTGATACAGTCTATAAGAATGTGTTGGGGGGGGGAATGCAAAAGGCTCCTCCAGATGGAATGGAAGCGTATGAAAAGAATGACCGTGCAGAAGGGTATCTGCGTGAAAGCCTATAACGAAGTATGCATGGCACTAAATAAGATATGTGGTACATCACGAAATGATTGGGACCTGTGCATCCTCGTAGTACTATGGGCTTACAGGACTGCATGCAAGAAACTCATAGGACAAGCACCTTTCAGGCTATTATATGGAGTGGAAGTCTTAATGTCGATGGAATATATCGTGCCTAGTCTATGCATAACAGTGCTCACAGGTATGACAGACCGCAGAGCCTTGAAGGAGAGGCTTGCGCAGTTGGAAGAACTCGAAGAAGAATGGTTTTTAGCAAGATTTCATTAGCAGGTACAAAAGCAGCGCGAAAAGGCATGTCATGATCAACATATCAAGTTGTGCACATTTAAGGTGAATGATTTGGTGTTGTCATATGATAGCAAGTTCGATAAATTCCCAAGGAAACTCCAAATGCATTGGATGGGACCATATGTTATTAAGGAAGTCACAGAGGGTGGCGCGGTACAACTGGTGAAACTAAATGGTGAAATCTTCCCCAAAAAAGTAAATGGTAATCGTTTGAAGCCTTACACAAGTGGCCCCATCATCTAACTAGTCGAAGGAGATACAACAAGTAGCGGCTTAGTGCGCTGCTGACCCCACAGTGGTCTAAGTAGAGTTGGGAGGTCTCCACGCGAAGATCTCCGCATCGATAGAGTGACTCGAGGGAAAGTCACAATGTTTATGTTGGGGGCTTGTTAGGCACGGGATCCCCCAACGCAAGTTTTTGGGCTTAGAGCCCAAGTTTTGACTAAGTCTAATGTAAAGACTCCACGATGTGTGGGCGCAGAGCGCGAAGATTGTAAATGAGTGAGAGGGTTGTCCGCCCTCATTTTTGTAATGTAATGTCAGCTTGAGAGATCTACCCATGTTTTGTGGACCATGGGATTGTATAAATAGAGCGAGGCTCTAAGTTGTAAAGGGACATCAATGGAATGGAATGAATAACAATGAATTGAGTATGATCTAAGTATAGGGTGAGTCGTTGGGTTGTAGAGTATGAGAAGGCTTTGTAGTTGAGTGCGCAGAGGCCTGGTAGTCTACAGCTAAGCGTGCAGACCCCTGCAGCTAAGTGCATAGGGCGAGTCAAGTCTATAACCATTGGAGAATTAATAAAGTGAAGTTTCTTATCATTATGTGTATCTTTTTCCTGTTTGGTATATTGGGTATGAATTACAAGTTTACTATTTATATGTTGCACAAACTTATGTGAATCCGTTGAATAAGTGAACATAAGATAAGTATCTATTTATGCGAAGTTAACTAAATCTTATAAGGAAGATAAGTAAGATCTGTGGTGTAACTTGGGGAATTAGCATAGATCGTTGCCTTAACAACGTGAAAGCACCGTAGTCCTTGAGTAGGGTTGTGTGAAGATAATTATAACAAATCACAAAAGCATCACAGGTCAGAAGAGTGCACGAAGTGACCTGTGTGAATATGGTTCACAGTTCGACTAAAGCGACACCTTAGACATCTTAAGGGTGCGGAAACTTGGTTCCAACATCCCCCCATACTGCTTCGGGTGAGACCTCAGTCCACTCTCTGCAAGCTGTTGCCAAAAGGGATAGTAGTACAAGGATTTGTTTGGCTAATTAACTCCAAACCTGGGTCAGGCCCCTTCAAGCCAACATCAATCATGATTCCTCTTTCTAAGTTAATTTAACCAAAGTTACATTCATTTAAGGTAAGGTGGGTTTTATATACCCAACACTTGGTATATATGGCTAGTGTGGACCACATTATAAGAAGGTTAGTATAAGACAATAGGCTGACAAAAACAATAATTTTAATAGAAGCAATGATATCAAAATCTTGACATACAATATACCCTAATAATGTGCTAAAAAAATCCAAAAAATGCACTCAAATTGAAAGAAATACATGACAATGAATATTGCTCAAACATAAGCCCCAATGGATACATGGTCTTTGAGTATGTTGTACATTGTCCAAGCTTCTAGACAGCCCTCCAAAATCTTGTGAATGTATTATTTGAATGATATAATGACCATCTTATTAATAATTGTAGGGGCATCCTTAAGTCCAAAATGCATGACATTGTCTAAACCCATTTTGTAGGAAAATTTGTCTTCTACTACTACTTGATAATATCCTAATAACACATTGATGAAAGAACATGTTTCCTTCCTACAACATGGTCAAGCACCTAAACATTGAATGTGATCAAGAAAGTTTCATGGACACAAGAACCATTTAATCCATTGACATCCACATAGACACATATCCTTTCTCTTGTTTTCTTATCCATAATTACAATAAGGGTAATCCACTCTTAATCTTCTAGAAAAGAAACATTCCAATAAATAACATATTTTTAATTCCCCCCTTTAAGTTCTTCCTTACTTGAGAATACATCTTGTAGGACCACTTCTTGATAAGTTTGACATTTGGTTCAACTTGATTTTCCTCTCCCCTAACTCTCTTTTGATTCCATTCATCTCTATAAAATCCATGGAAAATTCCTCATATTCTCTAAGGTTACAACTTATGAAATGATAATCACTTCCTAGTAATCTCCCATTGAAACTATCCTACAACCATTCCCTTAAATATGAGGTGGTTCAACTCCTCACACCATCCTATAACCCTATAACTGTATCACCTAATCACATAACTATATATATTGATGAAATATTAATATTTAATATCCTTATATATATATATTACTTACCACCCTGAGACCACGTGAGAAATAGCTTTCACCTACGAAGACTGCTTTTCTATTCTGACTAACGCCTGTGCTTGTTGGCACGCAATAACTGTTAGATCTATTGGATCTGTCGATCTTCTACCGAATAGATCATCATTGATCCATCCTGTGATCAATGATGATTTGTTATTGCATTCAATCTTGTATTCTTTCAACCGTGATCAATGAAATAAAACCTCAAACATCAGACTCCACTACAGGTTTAAATTTTTCACACAAATTCCTGTATTTAACAGTGATTTAGCTTACGATTTAAGGAATCAACGAAACCAAATAACATAAGAAAATATCATGAGGGAACGAGAGTGGAGTGAGAAAGGCACAAGGGCAAAAGGTTGGGTTTAAACATTAATCAAACAGAGCAAGATGGGAATGAGGGAAACCAATATGGTAGTAAGCTCAAAACCATTTTGAGAGATTGGGTGTGCCCTTCACTGTAATTGATCATAACATCTTCATTTACCTAGATTGTAATGGTCACAAACCCACTCTAAATACATTGATTTGGGTATTCTTTTCCCTAATCCATAATCTGGGTCTATACCCAATTTAACAAATTTGATCCTCTATTGGCTGATTTCTAAATTGATTGTGACCCAAGCCCTTTTTATACCTCCGTTGGTTTTGTCCTGCTACACCAAATAAGTCTCTAAGTTGTGTATACGGATGGGGTCATCTTTGCTTTTGAGTGCTATGACTCCCCATCCTCTCATAGAGGCCATCACTAAGACAACCCATCACACGTAGACACCCGATGAGCCATCGCTAATATAAACCATCACACACACACGTATATGTAATGATATTTTTTGGTAAGCGTCTCTCTTAACTTGAGAGAGATTAAGGTGTGATGCATAATTACTTTTTCACTCATTTTTTCGAGGAGAAAAATGTGGTAATTATAATATTATATTAACTGTACTATTTACACCATGATGAACTAGTATATCAATGTGGTTTTATGGATTTCTACACCATTTTTCTACTTGCTAGGGTTTTTATGGTTTTTCAATCATTTTGGGCTTCACATAAGATTTTTGTTTTCAACATCTGGAGGTTGAAAGGTTGTCATGTGTTTTATTTTGGAATTCCATTTCTCCCTTGCCTTCTTGTTCTATTGAATTTGTACTTTGGTTCTGTTTATGAAGAAGGAATGGGTTCGGAGATGAGGGTTTCATAGGATCGATTGGCCTCAAAAACCATAACTAAATTTCCATGATGTATTATGCTCACTTTTTGTAATTTATATATTTTGATATAGTATGCTCACTTTTTCTATGTTCTAGGTTTTATACAACAACTTACTAGTCTCAACAATTGTTGTTTCTCATTTTGTTTTGTGACAAGACAGACCATTGGAGAAATGTTGGTTACTTAACAAGCATATACCCTAATGTATAGTTTTTATTTTTCCATTTTATTTTGAATATGCACATTCCAAGGCTTGGGTTGTTATAAATAAATTAGATCTATCTAAAGCCAATCATGGGACTAATCGGGGTTTAGTCATAATGGGAAATCAACGGGTATAATTCAATATCCAATTATATTGAGAAATTAATATGGTATGAGATCACATCTCTACGTTTCAATTTTTATTTTCATATGATATGATAGGTGACCTTATAGCACCCCCATTCCCCAAGTAATACACAAAACTTGAATTGAATCCACCATGTTTGTTTGTTAGGAACTACCACCTTCCTTGAAAACCTAGCAGTTTTGATCTTGTAATCATAAGTGGAAGTAATGGAACTATTACCTTCCTTCATCCTTGTCTAATAATAAGGTATTTCATCTTGGTACACATATCATCGTAGTACCTACACATGGCATAAATTTGGACCCCAAAAGGAATTTCTAGGTCGTGCCATCTCATGAAAAGTCTAATACTTTCAACATACAAAACATCTTCATTACAAAATAGTAAATCAGAAATAAGTTCACTAACCTTTGGGATGAACAATATAGGATTCCCCATGCCAATAGGGGCATTAACAAAATTATTTTAAAAAAATATGAGTGTGAAACCCTTGAAAGAATTGAATTGAATAGTTCAGGGAAAACATTGTTGTAGGTGTATCTTAATACATTTGTTTTTTAACAATGATAATACAATCATAAAAAACACCCTCCCCAAGCAAATTTTAGTGAACTGAAACATATATATTAACAACTCATGAATTTTTTACATTGCTGATATATTAACCTCATCATTGCAATGACTATAGTAATGGTCACTTTATTTAGAAATGAGCAAATATATTAGAAAATAATGGATTAGGGATACTTAGTTCTTTATCTCCATTGAAGAGGTCTTTGACTTATCAAATCATCTTAGAGAAAATAGTCATACACATTGTTGGAAACAATGTTAATACTGAGAAGGGGGGTTGAATCAGTATTAAGGCTAATTTAAAATTTTATGAAAAATGTCCTTTAATCATTCAAACATGGAATCCACTAAGTGAGAGAAACCGTTAAAAAACCATAATAGAAACCATATGAATCAACACAAGCATACACATCATGATCAACACAAATATGACAAAGAGGTTTAACATGGAAACCATTCTGGGAGAAAAAACACAAAATCTTCTTTTTGTTATTGATGTAAAAATAAGAGCACCTACTCTATTACATCAATTTTTTGTGATCCACCACTTACAAGAAACACCAACTCCAATTTTTTTCTAGCACCCACTAGTAGGAAGCACCAACTCCTTCCTTTTGCAGACACCTGACCAACCTACCAAGCACCATATGAAGAACCAACTTCATGGATTTTTTGCAAGCACCAACTTGCAACTCCTTGGTTTTATGAAAGCATAAAATTGTAGGAGACACCAACCACCAAGCCTTCTCAAACACCCACTAGAGATGGAAGAACCAACTTCTTGTATGCAAGATCTATCCCACACTCAAAAGAAAAACTTATTGCTCACTATAATTGGCAGCCTGTCTGCCTGTTTTCAGCTCTTTGTTCTCCTCAACGACATTTTGGCCCACGCAAAACACTGTCCTCTACACACTTTGCAATAGACCATATTCTATTCAACAATCTAAACTAATACACAACACTCTCTGCACTCTGCCCCCTCTGCAACAACATACTCACATGGGATCTTTCCTCTCAGCCTTCTCTTTCTTCTTAGGCACACCTGGGCACTTCTTAGCATCACACTCACACTCAGATTTCTCCACACAACTCACACTCCATAGCATATAATCTGTTCCTGGCCCTCTTCTATTCCACAGGCTCTCCTACCCTCACACAATAACACACTCACACACAGAGCTCTCCACAAAGCTCACTAGTAACAATGCAATTTCCCACTCATATCTTAACTACAATGTTGGGTTTTGCTTCACTCAAACACAGTGATCAATGTTGTATCTGTCTTCCATCACTCTTCCATTCACACTATGAGAGTGTACTCTACATGGATTCTCCATCCTGTTGTTGTGTCTGGTTGCTGGAGCATTAAATCAAAGAATGGGCTTCATTCACTCACCAACTATGGTTGCAGTACAATTAATCCAAGGAATTCCCACCTGAGTATCTTTCAACCTACAAAGAAATAAATCCCAATCACTCTGTAGACTCAAGGATCTTTTCCATTAATTCATCGTGTTCCGACAGTATGGCTCTTTATTTATCGGGACATACTTCTGAATTGTCTTCTAGAGATTAAGACATACCTTAGGCATGACTCTCCTTCGTGTAATCAAATATTTTGTGATGAGGCTCTATTCTTCATTTAATTCAATTAAGCATGCAAGGGATATCATAGGTAGCTTATTTCAGCTCAAGATAGGCTCAACACTCTTCTATGAAGATCCTGGTCCTCATTGCACTTGACTCAACGATCTTGACAATTGTTATTTATTACAACAACCAACCCTTCTACACACATTTACTCTTAGCTTCCAACTCATTCATCCTTCATAAACCTCTTTGCTGCATTCTCAGAGCCCCACATCTTGTAACTTTATTAAGGTGACTATGTGCCAAAATATTACAAGATTACGAGATTATGAGCCTCACCTTTAGCCCCTTTTTCTTCACCTCTTATTGTTTTTCCACCATAGGACCAAGTGTTGTGACTGACGACATAGCACTTAAGCGTTAATCCCTTCAAGATCCTCATGGGGGATTTTATCCTTGTTTTCTTGCTCTATGCCCTTGGTTCTTTGGGCTCCATGACCAAACGCCAACAACATTAGAAGTTCCCTAGTTTTCAAAATTTCTCAAATTGCAATTATAGAGAAGTTACAAAATATCCAACCTTTGAAATATGCTTCCAGAGTGACATCATGCTCTTGTCATCATCCCCACATGGTGTCTCCATATCACTTAGGTGTTAAGCCCTTCGGGATCCTTCTGGGGGCCTATCTCCTTATGTTCTTGCTCTATTCCCTTGGTTCTTTGAGCTCCATGATGAAATAGCAACAACATTGGAAGCTCCTTGGTATCAAAAATTTCTCAAAGTGAAATTATAGATGAGTTTCGAAATATCTAACCTCATAAATATACTTATAGCATGACCTCATGCTCTTATCATCAACCCCACATGACGTCTCCTTAGTGATGACACGTGTCACCAGGATTTTCCCCATTAGGCCACTCAATAATGCTAAAACTGATTGCATGTGTCCTCTGTACAGCCATGTCATGCTAATGTCATCTACCACCATTAGTTCCTGAGGTCCAATCAACTGCTTCCGTGTGTCCTATTCGAGGAAAGAGAAAGGGTCCCTCGATCATTGGTTTTGGAAACGATTTCCTTTGTAAATCCATGCTCCCTAGAACCCTCGGTGCTTTTAAAAGAATTCATTAATAAGAAGTTACGAGGTTCCGAGGTGCCAAATTTTTTAGGGGTCCAAAATTTGGCCTACTTCCCTAGTTCCATGCTATATTAGGTTTCTTTGAATAAACCTCTGAGGCTCCAATATTCCGGCCTTCATACATCCTGATATTTCGACCATCCAAGGTCTCAAAACTTGAAGTTCTGAAGTTCTTAGATTCATCCTGCTTCCCTGGTTCTAACCTTCTGACGTCCCAAAATTTTGACCTTCTGAGGTTCCAAGACTCTGACCCTCCGAAGTTTCAAAGTTTTGAAATTTGGGGTTCTGATATTCGACCTGCTTCCCTAGTTTTGAAATTCTCCTGCTCTTAAGGACTTGAAGATCCTTACTTTGATTATCAATAACTCTTGACCTCAAGATCCATTTATGGAATTCCAGATACCGTTGGAAATATTTTTCAAAGAACTTTCTAGTGGATAAGGTCCAATGTAGTCCTTGAGCCCATTTTCTACTTGAAACATGGTTGCAAACTCTCTGCCATTCTTTTCACCTTGAATCTTCTTCTTTTTCCTGGAATCCTGGACTTCCCTACCAACACAATCATATTTTTATAGCTTTTCCAATAGGCTTTCTAATATGGTGATTCTATACCAAAGACTACAACAACCATGGGACTCCCCCCCAAAACAAACATGCTAGAACATACATCCATGCTAGTCTGGTTGATATCAATGCGAACATACTTTCTAACTATCAGATAATACCAACTCCCCAACACATCTCCCATGATGGGTGTTGACACCAATGCCAACACACTTACTACCACTAGCCATCCAGACAATGCAACTGTTCCAAAAATCTCCCCCTTTTGTCTTGATGTCAACACCTCTTCACTTCTCCACATTGATGGCCAATCCTCATGCTACTTCCACACATCTCCTTACATGATCCACCAATGGATTTCTTTCCTCTACTTGGGCCATCAAAACTTTTCCAATATTTCTCTGCCCTTTTAAAATCAATGGAAAAGGGCTACAAGTTTCCTTTCCTCCCCCATGCAACCATTAATTGTCAATGACCGAGGGTCTAGCTACTGATGTGGATTATGCCCATAAAACTTCTCTTCAAGGGCCAATAATTGATGCTTCTCTATAAACTTGATTTGTTTGATATGTTCCCCTTGAACATATACTTCCTTCATGCCAACAAACCTCCAGTTTTTAACACCTTATGGCTACCGACTGAATACTTTTTCTACTAATGCATACTTTGTACCAATTAAAATTGTTGATGGTACTTATTATGAATGCATATACCACCCATAAGTGATGCATTTAGCTTTCTCTTCATTGTTGCTACTGCTTCATCCTCTATGCTCACTTCTCCCGAGCATCTATATTAACCAAATCTACTCCTCTTGAGATCAGGCTACTCTAAATATGGATTGCTACTTAAATAATACCAATTACACCAAAAATGATGATACACATTGGATATTGTACCAAGAAAACTCTAATAATTCCTTTCAGAAAGAAATGCCCATTTGCACAAAAGGCTTCTCCATATGAACCCATACCACCAATTGACATAGTGATACCAATTGAAAGTTAAGGGAGAGTCAAAACATGTTCCTTTTGTGTTTCATGAACACAAGACTTCTAGGAAAAATCAACTTCACAACTAAAATGAAATAAGGGCATTTCACCCAAGATGTAAACCTTTCATTTCCACTGCAACCTTTCTTCTTGAAGCTAACAACTGTTGCTTGCTAAAGTAGTTCCCCCTGAGCCAATTCTCTCTGATCACCTACATTTTCTCCCTTGCATCTGCGTGAGGACAGATCCTGTGGACTTGAATTGACTATGGACATTTTTTCATTCCAAACTTTTTATGCAGCTCAATCTCTTCTCCCCACAATCATAAGATGTTGTTGTGTACTCCCCATGAATATTGGTTTGCTACACTCTTCCTCTCTCTTTCAATGCTAATACATTTCAAATACACAAATACATTACTGTAATCAACAAGGGGACTTGACCATACCTTCAATAATTAGATTAAACTTTCTGTCTATTATTTTTGGCTTCCTTCATCTCACTTATTCAACATCCCTTGAGGCCATTATATTCCTTTACTAAAGAGAAACATAGAATCTACTCCCCTTGATCAGATCATCTTCCTTCTTCTTTCAAAACTTTAATGGTCGAGTCCTGACAGGAGCATTACTTTTCATCTTCTTCTTTTCCCATGTTTGGCCTTTCTCTTGGCTGCACATGGCTAGAGGAAACTTTTCCTTCAAGTCCTCATCTTTCTTAACCCAAGTCTTCTTGTTTCCTTTTTTCCTTACAGTGGGGTATACTACAAGAGTAAGAGGATCATTCTTCCTATTTTTCTTCTAATTTATTCCTCCTATTTTCATCTTACTCTTTTGATACTAAGTACTAAGGACAAACTTGTATTCCTCTACTTCATTATTTCTTCTTGTCTTAAAATTCTGAGCTGCTACATTTTCATGCATATTGTGAGAAGCATGATTTTTCTCCCCATATCTGCAGTGCGCTGCATCATGCCCAATGTTACTGCAGTTGTAGCATTCAATTTGGCTTAAGAATGGGGGAGAGGAGTTACTATTATCGTTTACACTCATGTCAATCCTTATATCGCTGTCAACATTCCTTCTCCTAGCCTCTTTATGAATTCTTAGGTTGCTACTACCCAACACATATCATTTTCTTCCATGCCATCTACAGTCTATGGCCTTATGCCCAAAATTATTTCAAGAGAAACAATAACCATGAAAGGGCTTCTGATAGTTAACAATACCTATTCTTTGAAGGCATTGTCCTTGAGATGTAAAATACCTCTATTGGTTCTTCATATGCCTTCTATGAAAGATTGTGCTACTTCCATTCATTGTTCCCTATTGCTGCCTGGTTCTCTTCTGTTGCTCTCCTTGTTGTTGATCCTTAGAATATTTGTGTTGGATTTTCTTCTCCTATTGTTGACACTTTCCTTTCTGTTGTTGAAGTTCAACAACTTATTTTCCTTTGCTGCTGTTAGAACCTTGAATTGCCTTTACCTCAGGAGTTGAACCTTCAACCTTCGCAATCTTGGAGCTTGGATTTTCTTTGAAACCCAAACCAACTTTCATGAGAAGGGATCCCCGCTTAACAACCATCTCATTCAAAGAATTTTTTCTTCCCTCAAGCTTCTAATATTGAGACAACTCTTCACTTTCCCTTTCTAGACCATATCTCAACTATACTAATTCATTTTGTAGTCTCTCACAGTAAGATTCCACATCATTTAGTTGAATGGATAACCTCCCATTCAATCTGCTAGCTTATCTTTGTTGATCATTTAGATCAACTATTGATTTTCTCAACTTCTCATTCTAAAGCTCATACTCATGCAACTGCTCCCTTTTCTTGAGATTTGATTATGATATTTCCTTGAACTCTTTTAGAGAAGAGAAAAACTTCTTCCTCAAATAGATATTTTCATCTAGATATTTTTATTCACTATTATATGTGTTATATGAACCGCCACAAAGATCTAAATCCATCTTTGTGTCCATAGAATATTCCACAAGTCTAAGGAGTATTACATCTTCATCACTTCCAATGATACCCGTATTCTCGTTATGAGATATACTCTCTTCTTCTTCATAATATCCCTCATTTTCTATTGCTACTAAAGTAGGTATGTATTCAATACTACTACTAGATGCATGTATATCTATATCCTCAAGTGATTCGCATGAACATATAGATAACGAGTGACCTATTTCTTTACATTTATCACAAAGTAATAGCTTACCTTCTGAGTCTCATGACCTCTCATCCAAGTATTCTTCTTCACCATCCTTGGAGTGAAGATCAACCATTTTATCACAGGAAGAAATATCTTCAGTCTTTTGAGAATATTTCCTTTTATATGCCCTCCCACTTTTCTTTATTTTATTCTTATCACAAAAAGCTACATGTTTTGGTTCACTACTTGAGCAACAAGATTCTTCGGACTTCTCTTATGCCACATTGCAATATTCTCCATAGAGAAATTAATTTTTTTTTATCATTTTCTTTGTTGTCTCATAGTGCCTTACTTCCTCAACAATTGGTTTAAACAACCCTTTCATGATGATTTCCTTGGCTTCTTCATTCTACTCACTCTTTTCTCCATTCAATAAGGATCATGATACATGAACATGCAAAGCCATTAATTGTGCTTCCATTCTAACCTTCCATAGTATGTACTCTGAACCATTTAAACATGGAACTCCTTCTGATGTAAGCCAATTTTAATTAGTCATTTTTTCCCTTTGATCTACCTTCAAGCGGTTAAGTTGTTCTTGAAGGAACTTGGCTCTTATACCAATTGTTGGAAACAATGTTAATACTGAGAGGGGGCATGAATTAGTATTAAGGCTAATTTAAACTTTTATGCAAATTTTCCTTTACTCATTCAAACTTGGCATCCACTAAATGAGAGAAACCATTAACAAACCATAACAAAAACCATATGGAGAAACACAAGCATACACATCATGAACATCACATATATCACACAAAGGTTTAACGTGGAAACCCTTCCGAGAGAAAAATCATCAAAGCTTGTTTTTGTTATTGATTTAAAAATAAGAGAACCTACTCTATTGCATCAATATGTTTGTAATACACCACTCAGAGGAAACACCAACTCCCTTTGATTGTTTGCTAGCACCCACTAGCAGGAAGCACCAACTCCCTCCTTTTGTAGACACCCAATCAGCCTAACAAAAGCACCATATGAAGAACCAACTTCATGGATTTGTTGCAAGCACCAATTTGAAACTCTTTGGATTTATTCAAGAACCAAATAGTAGGAGGCACCAACCCCGAAGCATTCTCCAACACCCATTAGAGGATGAAGCACCAACTTCTTGTATGCAAGCTCTAACCCACACTCAAAAGAAAAACTTATTGCTCATTGTAATTGGTAGCCTCTCTGCCTGTTTTCAGCTCTTTGTTATCCTCAACATACTTTTGGCCCACGAAATACTATGTCCTCTACACACTCTAAAACAACCCATTGTTTTTATCGACAATATACACTAATACACAATAATCTCTACACTTTTCCCACTCTACAACAACATACTCACACAAGATCTTTGTTCTCAACCTTATCTTTTTTCTTAGGCACACATGGCCTCTTCTTAGCATCACACTCACACTCAAAGTTCTCCATGTAACTCACACCCCATAACATATACTCTACTATAGGCCCTCTTATATTCCACAGGCTCTCTCATCCTCACTCTTGCACAGAGCTCTCCACAAACTCACTAGAAACAATGCAGCTTCCCCACTCATTTCTCAACTGCAATCCTGGGTTTTATTTCATTGAAACACAGTGATCGATGTTGTCTATATTAACCACCACTCTGCCATTCACACTATCAGAGTGTACCTCTACACAGCTTCTCCATCCTCCTGCTACATCTCTTCTATACTGAATCTACGACTACGAACATAAGTGTCTTCCCTAGGCCTAATTGACTGACCTAGAACAATAGAAAGAAAAGGAAACAATGTCTTCCTTAAATTAATTGAACGATGGGATGAGGCCTACCTGGAATCCATCACAAGCTTCACTCCTTCCTCGCTTGCGTGCTCCAATCTTAACTCTGATTGCTATAATTAGAACTTGCACAATAAAAAAAACAAGCCAAAGATCTACGACATATATGTAGCATAATCCAGTCACTTCATTCAATAGATCAATATGGTATTGAAATACATGAAATCATAACATTATATAGGAAAACAATCTACTCTTTTTATTAACAAAAATAAATAGACTTACAACCAAAAATAGCAGTTGATCTTTTAGAATATCTCTCCAAGTTGACTTGTCCTTTTCTTGGCACAAAGTATGCCTTTTTGTCACCCAAATGTAGGGAATAATGACTCTCAAAGTAACAAAATGAGCATAGAATCAATCTCCAAAATCCAACCCCTATCTTGTGGATGACAGTAAATATATAGGAAAGGATGGTAGGTTAGGAATTCTTGTCCATTTACCTATCTAGGCTTGAGATCCACTCTAGATGGGAGGATGAGCTCAAGGGATAAGTGGTGAAAACTCCAATGTAGGATAGGATATGATTCGAGACTCTTATCCAAGGTAAATGGTTGAAACAACCTTAGGAAGTTTCTGGAAGAGGAAGCTTGAGGATCTTTTTATTTTTCCCGAATTTATAGAATAAATGCACCCAAAGACTGAGCAACCTGCTGGTGATAAGTGTGGGTGCAGAGAGGATCAACTTAGTCAACACTAGTCGCTAACGAGTGAGGCTACACTCAGCCTTACAATATTGGAAACTCAGCAGTCAAGAGAAGAAACTCAAGGATTCAATAGAGTCATGCTTAGAGCTTTATGTAGGGATGATGAAAATATGTGAAAGGATGTGAACTGGTCCCATTTAAAGTCCTATTAACTAGATGCGACAAAATTTCCTATAGAAGATTGCCCCCTAAAGCAAAAAGTCAGAAATGAAAAGTGATGAATAAAGTGATTTACCTTGTGATAAGTTAGGATCAAGAAAAACCGGTTGAGAGCATCATCCATTGCAATACATTTGCATCATGATATATTTTGTTGAGGGAGGCACACCCATGCTTAACACATAAGCTAACATTACATGTACAATGAACAAAAGAGATGTCCACAGATGATTGATGGTGGACCCATGACTGGATAACTATCTATATGATCATAGTCATCATACATTTTGATCTTGTATTACTCCTAAAATCACAACCCGAATGGATGAAAATAGATCAGGGGTCTTCTATCTTGTTCACACGACCAACCAATGTTTAAGTCTAACCACTTGAATTAATGAGCTGAAGTTAAACATGGTAGACACAATTTGATTACCAGCCAATTATGTAAGTCATTAACAGATGTGAGAGAAACCATTGATGATGTTAATGACTCTCAAGGTACTCTAGTACAATCTGTATGGTGTGAATGAATGAGTTGATGTTCAGCACCAGACATGATATATTAGTTGAAGTCCAATGACGTAAAACTATCGCCGAGAGAAAATGATCCAGGTGGCCCCAAAGACACACACAGGACAAAGAGGACTTATGCAAACTCGAAAATCAAATTGACCAGAATCATTTCAAACCAGGACCAGAGTGAAGACATCGTCGTCCTGATTGCGGCGGTGTGAATGGTTCGTCAATCCGAGCTCATATGAGGGAGAATGAGCCAGTCAAAGTTCTGGTCAAAGTTGGATTGTGGGCAAGGTTTAAGTGTCCTACAATTTGATCAACCCCGGGGCATGAAACCTAGCTCCCGAAAGTAGTCAAAATTGTGGCCTTGTTAATTTTCCCAATATCCCTTATTTTCTAAAGATTTGAAAATTACCCCTCTTTTAAATAAATAAATAAAAAATATGTGAGGTTGCGAGCCACCACCCTCGCCACCCCAAACCATATTAAAAAATTGAATTAATAAAAGGCTGACAGGCCATGAACCCTGCCAGCCAACCTCATCCAAACTCAAGAACTGGCGGGCCATGACCCCCGCCGGTTAACCATCCACACAACGATACATATATTAATATTAATATGGGGGTGGGCACAGGCCACCTCCGCCGGACCCACCCCACACCCCCCCCCCCCAAAATGCCACCAATACATAACACATAGACCGAGGGTGGTGGGGCTCAAACCTACCCAGTCGGTGTGTGTTCAGATTTTCCATTTGCTCATTTCATTTTTCGGCCACTTTTCTAAGTGGACTGCAGGTGTCAGCATTCATGTGCGAGCAGCCTTCCAAGAGATTTGACACAACGAGGTTGATGGTATGGTCAGCTTCAGCAGTTTGACATCCACTTCTTTAGATGGCCCCTGGATGTGAGGTATATGCAATGTATTCATGTACTTCTTTTGCTATGCATTGTGCTACACAGATCCCTATTTGATGCTTGATGTGGGATCTTGTTTCTTACATGTTTTCATGATTCCTGCTTGATGTGATGCAGAATAATTTGTGGGATGTACTTGTTGTCATGATTCATCATGTTTTATTTGAAGTCCCTTTTTCGTCTTGTTGATGGGATACTCATGTTGTCACCATGTATCTTTGCATTGAGATCCCTTTTATGCCATGTTGACAGGATGATCATCATGCATGAGTTTTGTGTCATACTGATAGGAGTCCTTTTTATTGAGAGTTCCTATATCGGAACATCTCTTGGAGCCACTCCTGCGTGAGGGAATTTTCCTTGTATGATAGTGACATCACCTCTATGTACATCACCAATATTGACAACACTTAATGCAGTGGCCTACACCATCTTAACACCGGGGCCTGGAGACGTAGTCCCTCCTGGACGAACTTCGTTATCAATGGCTTATGTTTTCATGTGTTGATGAATGTCACGTTCCTCTTCTTTACAACATGTAGATGTATTCATTAATGTTCTTTTAAAATTGAAATTTAACACATCACGAAAGTAAAAGTTCTTGGAAGGGTCCTTTGTCACACCCGGACTAGGATCAAGTGGTATTAGAGCGGTCTTTGCATGGATGTGAATTGCAACGTGAACAATGGAACTTGTAGCAATGGAGGATGAAAAAGCGATGTATGAGACCATGCTCAAAATTTCCAAAAGGGTGGAATAATGTATGAAACTCTACAGAAAGAGACAGAGGAAAAGGAGTGATTGCAGCTTCAGTTGCAAGCCATGGAAGAGGCCTCGGAAGAATTGAAGCACAACAAACATTATCTTCAAACGCAGAACATTGAATTGAAGGTGCTTTTACATGAAGAGAAAGAGGAAAAGTTGAGTTTGCTACAACAACTGCAAGCTAAGGGTCTTGAAAGAGCTGTAGGATGACCCATGTCAGGTAAAAAGTAGTTCTCTGGATTCATGTATGTGTCCTGATGATGATTTTGTTGTTTTTGAAAATAATACCATAGGAATTGGCTCCAAACTGTT
Source organism: Pinus tabuliformis (assembly GCA_031772625.1). Lineage (NCBI taxonomy): Eukaryota > Viridiplantae > Streptophyta > Pinopsida > Pinales > Pinaceae > Pinus > Pinus tabuliformis. The sequence continues at coordinate 831,543,029 of CM062819.1, read as the reverse complement.
GAAGAGAATGGGGTATGAAGGAAAGGTCTTAGGCATTAATGGCCAAGGCATTGTCAACCGCATAAAAGTAAAGGAATTACCCCATCAGGAAGGACTTGGGCATGTAAAAAAGGAAGTTGGGGAATGCACCACGACAGTTAGCAAACCACCAACAACAGATGATGAGCAGCCCTCATCAGTTCTTTCCAAATCGACAGAAGAGGTAAAAGATGTTGATTTCCTTTTGGTTTCATCTTCACATAGTATGATTTCCATTGGAGATTTGGAGATCCCAATTACAAGGACAAACATGAGGCTCCTTACCAGGATGAGGTGAAAGGAGGAAGAAAAACTTGGTGTTAATAACCAAGGCATAACTCAACCATTAGAGGTTGTGCAAAGACCTCAATTTGCAGGCTTGAGATACACTGAGGGAGAATGCTCGAAGGTGTCAGATTCTTTCAAGAAATTTTCGAAATCATCGAGGAAAGAGAATGATGGGAACACATCCCCATCATCACATGGCAGTGTCCATGGCAAGGAAAAATTTGAGGCAAGCTCTCATCACCATACTTACACCAGAGGCAACAAGGAAAGGTATAACCACTCGCAACATTCGAATGTTCATTTTGATTATACTCATGTTGATAATGATGAGTGTAAAACATGGCATAAAAAACATGTACCCTTTGTGGATTACATAACCATACATTTTCTAAGTGTTGGAAAAGAATGGCAACACACAAAAGGATGAGGTGTGAAATACCCTCTCAAAAACAGGTAAAGAAGCAGGTTAAACAGATCTAGAGAAAGAAGACCTATTGTAGTCATTATGACAGAAGTGGCCATCAAAGAGCCAATTGTTGGAGGCTCCATCTAGAGAAGCACCTTAAAGGAAAAGTGTCAATGCATGAACCAGGTGAAGTAGTTATTTGACAAGAAAAATCGCCACAAGGAGGCAACCCATTCATATTGATAAGTGAAAAATGGTTTCTATACATGTTAGCATGTCATGGTCGTGCTTTTGTAAATCATTTGTTTCATTTTAAAATGTAAAAGTCATGATGTGTTTCCATCACTTGTTAAGAAACAATGATGTCTGGTCTTATTTTGTGTTGCATTTTACACTATGAAAGTGATGTCATGTTTCCATCACTTGTCAAAGAAAAAATAGTGTTTGGCCTTATTGTTGTAAATCATGTGTTGCGGCGATGATGTTTTTTCCATCACTTGTTGGAGCAATAATGATATGTTGGCCTTGTTTTCATAGCTAGGGTATTGTTTCCATTTCAATGTAAACTTGACCACCGAGTATGTGTTATAAACTCATGGCAAGTGTGGGATGCTTGGGTCATTAGTTGGTCATGTAAGACAAGCATGTAATTTGCAGAAAAAAGTACTACAGGTTGTGGAGGTTACAGGTGTTGGCTCATCGCTTAAGGCTTTGAGGAACAAGGGTGAAGGAGATGGAAGCGAGACCTTTTAGGATGCTTGTGATGTAGACAAGGTACAAAAAAGTTGTAGATTGTTTTTCATGCTTTTGGAGGAAAAAAAGCTCCTCGGTGGGGAGGATTGATCCAGGTGGCCCCAGAGACACACAAAGGACAAAGAGGGCTTATGGAAGCTCAAAAATCGAAGTGATCAGAATGATTTTGAACTAGGACCAGACTGAAGATCTCGTTGTCCTGATCGTGGTGCTGTGAGTGGTTCGTCAACCCGAACTCGTATGAGGGAGAACGAGCTAGTCAAAGTTCTGGTCAAAGTTGGATTGTGGGCCACGTTTAAGTGTCCTATAATTTTACCGACCCCGGGGCATGAAACCTAGCTCCCGAAAGTGGTTGAAATTGTGGCCATGTTAATTTTCCCAATATCCCTTATTTTCTAAAGATTTGAAAATTACCCCTTTTAAATAAAAATAATATATATATATATATATATATATATATATATATATATATATATATATATATATATATATATATATATATATATATATATATATATATATATATATATATATGAGGTGGCGAGTCACCACCCCCACCACCACAAACCATATTAAAAAATTGAATTAATAAAAGGCCGACAAGCCATGAACCCCACCAACTAGCCTCATCCAAACTCAAGAACTGATGGGTCGTGACCCTTGCCAGTCCACCCTCCACACAATGATACATATATTAATACTAATATGGGGGTGGGCATGGGCCACCTCGGGTGGGCATGGGCCACCTCGGGTGGGCACGGGCCACCTCTGGTGGACTCGACCCACACCCCCCCAAAACGCCGCAAATACATAGTACTTAGACCGAGGGTGGTGGGGATTGAACCAGCCTAGCCGATGTGGCCGACCCACCTCCTGGGCACCCTCACCAACAAACCTCCATATCATAATACACAGCCCCGCAGTACCAACGTACCATATACAAACGATACTCCAATACATACAGTGCACCAACAAATGTTAATGCGCCACCAAAATGAGGGTTGTGGGAGTTAAGGGGCGGCCCGCCCAATGCGGACCCGACCCCTCCTAAAGCAATATATGCTTGTGATTTTTAATGTATGAAAAAAGAGGGGCAGGGTTGACCACCCGACCCCTCCTCAACTAATGCCTAACATTACCAATCGACCCAAACTACTTTTTTGGTAAATCTGCTCGAGAATTAATATAAACATTCATTTGCAAAGTGCACCCAAGTAGATGGAGGAACCAGGAATGGGCACGGAAAATGAGGCAGTGTTAATTTTTAATAAATTTTTATGCAGGTGGAACCATGATTGAGAAAAATTTCCAGGAGGGTGAAATTTTTGTAGTGTCCAAATTGGAAAAAATTTATGTCGATATTACACCTCTCAGCGACACGAACCCAATGGCACAGTCAGTTTCTTGATCTGAGTAGCTGATTTGTAGAGGACCTGAAGGAGGGAATCTTTGAGGAATCTAGGGGGAATCTAAAAGATTCCTTAAGCCCTAGATTTTCATTTTCTCAGAATTCAGAAATTTGACAGTTGATTTTGCACTATTCGATGCCACAAATCTTATGGTGTGTTCAGATTTTCCATTTGCTCATTTCATTTTTTGACTACTTTTCTAAGTGGAGTGTAGGTGTCATCATTCATGTGTGAGTAGTCATTTCCAAGAGATTCGACGCAGCGAGGTTGATGGTATGGTCAGCTTCAGCAGTTTGACATCCAATTCTTTAGATGGCCCTTGGATGTGAGGTATATCCAGTGTGTTCATGTATTTCTTTTGCTATGCATTGTGTTGCACAGATCCCTGTTTGATGCTTGATGTGGGATCTTATTTCTTACTTGTTTTCATGATTCCTGCTTGATGTGATGCAAAATCATTTGTGGGATGTACTTGTTGTCATGATTCATCATGTTTTATTTGAGGTCCCTTTGTTGTCTTGTTGATGGGATACTCATGTTGTCACCATGTATGTTTGCATTGAGATCCCTTTTATGCCATGTTGGCAGGATGATCATCATGCATGAGTTTTGTGTCATACTGATAGGAGTCCTTTTGACTGAGAGTTCCTATAGCGGAACATCCCTTGGAGCCACTCCTACATGAGGGCATTTTACTTGAATGATAGTGACATCACCTCTATGTACATCACCACTATTGACAACACTTAATGTATCGGCCTACACCATCTTGACACCGGGGCCCAGAGACGTAGTTCCTCCTAGATGAACTTCATTATCAACAGCTTATGTTTTCTTGTGTTGATGAATGTCATGTTCCTCTTCTTTATAGCATGTAGATGTATTCATTAATGTTCTTTTAAAAATAAAATTTAACACATCACGAAATTAAAAGGTATTGGAAGGGTCCTTTGTCACACTTGGACCTTGATTAGCGAAGAAACATTCCATTGATGTATTCAAGAACCAAGGTACCAAAGGGGTGTTTCTAAGTCAACTTCCCGGATAATGAGTTGATGTCGATAGGGCGCGACCCATCGCAAGAGGGCCATGATGTATCCCCCATCAATGACACGAAATGGGTTTGATGATTCAAGAGAATGATCAGAATGAGGAGGACACAAAACTGGATTAGGAATGACAGACATGGAATGAAGGCTTAAGAGTATTATAGAAGATATTAACTGAATGAATTCTCTTGAACACAATGAAGACACTGAAGTGGAGTTGGTAGCATTGACCCAAAACAAAAATTGAGGCTTCAAAAAGGTAAGATAAACCAAAAGATAATCATATTTCCCAAACTGATAACCATGGAAATGAAGTGGAAGATTGTAGTGTTAAAGAGTGACTCACTTTCATTAACAAGTGGAGTATCCCGTTTTCCAAATTTCCCCAACCATTACTAGTCATTACCTATTTATTTTTGACAAGCTTGAGGAGGATAACATATTCTTGATTTTTAACTTCATCCTTCAAATGAATCCCTCTGAGAATATTTAACGAACCCATAGAAGGAGTGGTATGGTCCCATCATTATCGATGAGTCCATCATTGTTTGATGTTTTTACAATTCCAATGAAGGTGACTGCTCGATGTCTTTTTCATGTTTAGATAGTTTGAAAAAGAGGTTAAAATTAAAAATCTAAAGGTTCCTTTTCGTAGATATCCTGTTGAGTCTAAAAAGGTAGAAAACGAAACTTAGGAAACCTCTTAACCATGTTCGACTAAGGTATTCCTTTTTCGTAAGTAGACCATCTCATTCTAGAAAAGGGTTAAACTTATACTGAGTTTACGTCTTTTCATTTACTTTAAAGAGTTCGAAAATACAAGTGCTCGACAATATTTTCATATTTTGTGAATTTGAAAAGAGATGAAAGAGAACTCCTCCTGGAGGAACGAGTGGTATAAAAGGATAGAAACTGTTTCTAATGATAATGAAACTACTAAAAACAAATAAAGGTCAAGAGGCTGGATAATGAGACCAGTCATCATAGCTATTCTTCAAGCAAGGATAAAACAACCAAGTTAAAAGCATATGTTCAGCCAAGCAGATGGTGATGATGGAAAGAGAAAACCAAGGCTCATCTGGCAGAAATAGGCTGATAAAAAAGGAAATCACGAGGGATAGGATGAGAATGGTTTCATTTTTGCCCAAGATTGAAACATGGGAAACTATGCTTGAAAATACTTGAAGATGGTTTCATTTTTTCACAAACTTTAACATGAGAAAAAATATGATTAGAATTTGTTTCATTTTTAAACAAGATTGAAACAAAGAAAAAATATGCCTAAGAGTTGTTTCATTTTTACACAATATTGAAATAGAGGAAAATTATGCTTGAGATAAGTTTGCACGCCTTGAGCATAATGACTCAGTTCTAAGGACATGCCCCATAATATTCATTTCATTCACCTAAGTTGAATAATGGTTACTAATAGGTGGATGGAATGAAGATTCATTTACGAGATCAAGTAAAGACTTAATTGGGAATTTATGAGATCTAATCAAAGAATCAAATTAGAAGGGGATTTGTTTAATTTTTTAATGAGCTTCTGTTATAGACATTTTTGGGCACTACAACCCCAAGCATGAAATGTCCATAAACCAAGGGCTCCTAAGTCCCTAAAAGTGTTGTTCTAACCCCTAAAGGAACAAGGTCAACTGATTATAGCTTCTCCCAGAAGTTCTCCATGAAAAAATGCTCAGAATTGGTCAAAACAAGATCATTTCAGCTGCCCCATAGGCAAAGTGCGTTGCATCTCACCTAAACACACTGTGTGGGTGTGTTGCATTTCAAAAAGCCCTTCTATGGGGTGCGATGGGTGAGAAGTGACAAATGGCAGTGTCATTCCGCGAGGTGGAGAGGCAATGGAAGCTTCCAGAAACTTCTCCTGTGACACTTGCCTCTCTGAATTCGACCAAGGATGAGTAAGAGATCATCAATCTCCAAGTGGAAGCAAGAACTATCAGAGGGAAGACACTAATCAAATCACAAGCTGACTCATCTCCCTTACAGATATCTATATATGGATCCCTCATCCCAGAGATCCAGAGGCTGGAATTTTGCATATTGTAAGGAATTGCTGTTGGTTTCTTGAGACAACATTAGATTGTTGGGTGATATAAGCTTTGTATGAGGTGAAGAGGGGCTTCCTTGCTGAGAGGATGATGCTAGGTCAAAACAACTGGTTGTAACTCCCCTTGGCTCTTTCTTGTTTATCAATAAAAGCTATTCAAGTTTTCCTCCATACTCTTGTGTCATTCATGTTTGCTGCATTTGTATTGTCAATTTACATCTGATCCTAGATTGTTTATGATTATAGATCCATGTTCTTGTATAGTGCTATGCTACTGTGATCTTACAGGTGCTCTGTGAAGCTGGGCGTGCAAGGAAACAAGTAGCGAAATACTATCAAGAGAGAGAGGAATCGAACCAGGAGATTAGCGCAAGATGGAGGTTGGTCTTCTTTGTTCTTCTCTCATCTATACTTCATAAAGGAAAAATGAAAGTAGCTTTGCTTTGTTTGTTTCTAAGGTAGCTATCACACCTTAGTGGGACAAGCAGTTCTGTGTAGACACTTCTCCCTGTAACAAAATGGCGACTCCGCTGGGGACGAATTAGTTTGTTTGTTTATCTTCCTTGTTGTCTATTTTATAAACTTACAGACGGAGCTTGAAGTCGAGCCAGGTAGCTTTCGAACTGCATTTGCTATGCAAATGCAAAGTAGATAAATGTCGCTTCATTCAATATCCAGGATTTGTTTATAACTTAAACAACTGATTCACAAACTCTCTGATTGCCCTTTGTGATAGCTCTTAGATCCTCCTTAGATCTACCCCTGATTGTTGCATTACTGATTACCATTTGCTTGGCCAAAACCCATGAACTGAACTACAAACTGTGACCTGGAACCCAAGCAAAGTCTTGTCTCTGGCCCAGCGCAGGTACTGTTTTGAGAATCTGAAATTCAGCGCACTTCCCGAGTGTAGTAGGTGTGCTGCATTTCAAATTCCTTGTGTTATAGGTGCACTGATCAGACTAGGCATTGTTCAGTTTTGGTTTCTGTAGTTCATTCTTTCCAATTCTATTCATTAATTTTGCTGCTTGTGATCAGTATATCTTTGTTTGAAACTCCTTTTCTTTGATGTTATTCCGCCTCCTTTGTACGAAAGAACTGTAAATGTTTTGGTGTGTTTGTTGAGTCATTTTCAGTTCTCCTTTGCAAAAGTAACGTAATCGTACTGTCGTCCTTTGATTTGAAAGCGTCGCAAGTGTCGTTTTTAGGCATAGGAAATAGTTTGATTGCTGTAGATAGTCGATTATCCTGTTACTATTGTTTTTGGTCTGAATTTGTAATTTTTCTAGTGTCGAAAACAAGTATCCATTTCCAAATCGTAAGGTGTTGTGATTGCCTCCATTTTTTATTTCGAAAAGAAACTTGTTGATAACTGTCGCTTGAAAAGTAATTCAAATTTGCGCATCAACTTTCTTTTTATCATTTACATACTAAGAAAGTCGAAAACAAATACATGCATGTGCATTTGCATTTAGACTGTCTAATTGGTTTGATTTAGGAAAGTGCATTTAGAGTGTGCTCTTTTCTCTTTGTGAAAGAATACTGTCTCTCTTTCCTTAGTAGCTAGGATTTTCATTGCACAAAGAAGATAAAAGATTGTTTATCATCTTAGATTGCATTTTAGGAATTACAAATCTACATCTCGCGGTGAACCTGAAAGGAAAACTTCATAAACAAGATCAACTATAAAATAAATTCAATGAATCTAACAACGCTTTGGAACCTAACGAACAACATTTAGAAGTCTAGGCTAGAGATGTATTCCGACGTCGTAAAGCCTGGTAACTGTTGCTCTCACTGATGGTTGGGTGATTCCTCCACTTTGAGACGATAAGTGCCAATACGGACTTGTGCTCCCACGTACCGTTGAGTATATTTTGGGAGACCACAATAGGCTTAATCCTTTATCCATAGGAAGCCGTGTCTACCGCCCTATCGATCACAATGCACTGAACACAGCATTCGGGAAGATTGACTGCCGTACCTTAAAAAGTGTTCTGCAGTTTTGCGATTGGTTTGGTAATCCCTCTACCTAGATTTCTAGAGCAGTCCCTTTCGTTCCTTTTTAGACTCCTTAACGGAAAAGGTCCATCTGAGCACTTGTCACTTCAGGATCATTAAAAATCGAAGGCCACTAGAGTCATCTTTTGTTTTGTCTCGACTCTTAAAAATTGAAAAAACAAGTTGTGTCAAAGTGTCTAAAATTCATTGAATGCGGAAACATACTTCCCCTTTATTTTTAGTTGATCGAGTAATCCACAATCGTGGAAGAAAGTCAATTGAAACCTTGTCGTTCACGGAGGCTTACGAGTCAACCGTCTTCGTCTCCAGAATTGAAGCTAGTACGGTCAAAGCGAACTCGTTTAACTGGTTCCAAATCTCCTGTTAAAGTTAGAACAAGTGTTCCAACAACATCAGAGATTCCGGTTACTCCAAACATTTCTGGTATCCTTGCCTTTACCGAAGAATTTCAGCAGTCGCAGAAGGACAGTGGTACTGATCCTAGTCTGAGGGTAAACACTTGTGTCACTGAACCAGTTCCATCTACGACCAGTTCGGAGAGTGTTGCTCCTCAAACATTTGTCCCTGCAGATTCCATACCTTCTTCGGCACCAGAAATATTCTACGGACCTGACGGTCTACCCCTTCCACCTGGTCTGATTGCTATAGAAGAGATTGTGGAAGATCCTCCATCTAATACTCCATCACAATTTGGAATCAGGATCACTCTGTATCCTTCTTCATCAGAAGTTAGTCTACCGCCAGCGGAAGCTCTTGTAGAATCGCTAGGTAATCTTTTGGATAGACTAGAAATGTCTGAACAACCATCAACATCTAGGACTGTGTCGTCTGACACAGCGATGGCAGAACTCCCTGCTATCACTCCAACAATGTTTGCCGGTATACCTTCTGTCCCAACTAGCTCTCAATCGCTAGAAGGAGCCCACTCAGAGGCCATTTCGACAGTATGGTCTGTTCCTGTTTGTTCATCCGGAATAATATCCAGAAACTCTTATGTTGAGTCTCAACAAATTGATCCATTTGGAGGTCAATTTGGGCAGTCTGGCCCTCAAGGATAAACCATTCCCTTAAGTACTGGATTACCACCGTATGGGGGGCATGTTGTGGGGAAAAATGCCTATGCAAGACGATCCTATCCACCTAAGGTGTGACAGTGCCTTAGCAACAAACAAAAACAACTATTCTAGTATTCTTCCTTTATGAATTAAGAATGAAGAGAGATGGATGGACTAACCGGTGTCTTCCGTTTGTCCCTTGATCCGGTTTCTCTTCTCTTTGAGAGTTCCCAGCTACTTGCCTTCTCGCTCACCCAGCTTCAATAGGTTCCTGCAAGATCACAAGAAGAGAACACTACACAAAGACATAGATTCATATTCATAACTAGTTCAGGATTAGAAATAAACTAAACATACTAATGAAATCATACATCAAAGATACATCAGTATATAGGAGAAACCAAGATAGCTTTATTGATGAATAACAAGGTTCAGGAGGAGATACAACCCAGAGAGTTCCAATCCAGCATCTACCTCCCAGCGAATGAAATCCTTTCTTCACCTCCCTTCAAAGCATTAAGCACCCAATGATTCCAATCTCAAACCAACAGCAATTCTTTGCAATAACAAAATTCCAGCCTCTTGGATCTCATGGAGGAGAGATCCATATATAGATGTTTGGAGAGAGGATGAGTCAGCTTGAGATCTGACTAGTGTCCTCTCCCTCTGTCAGTTCTTGCTTCCACTTGGAGACTAAGAGCCTCTTACTCATCACTAGTCGAATTCATTGAGGCAAGTGTCATTGGAGAAGATTCTGGAAGCTTCCAGGGTCTTTCCACCTCGTTGAATGAACTTGCCATTTGTCATTTCCCGCTTAGCGCACCCTGGTAGTGCTTCTACCTGCGTTGCAGTGCACCTAGCCAGTGTAATCTCTGCATTTCAGCGCAGATAGCTAGTGGAGCCTTTGAATTGATCCCCAATTGACTTGTTTTTGAGCAGTTTCTGGTGGAGAACTTCTGTGAATTGCTGTGGTTTGTTAGCCTTGTTCCTCTAGGGGTAGGAACAACATGTTTAGGGACTTTGGATCCCTTGGATTATGGACATTTCATGCTTATAACTGTAAGGCACAAAAATGTCTATAACAGTTGCCCCCTAAAGTATGAGGCCGTTTATCGGGTGAAATGCTTTATGAGGAGGATCCGAAGTTCTTTCAATGCTGGGAGGAGACCTGAATACGATACAATACAATACATTATTTTCATACTTTTTTCACGATCTAGCTGAGGCGGGCATTCCCATGCTCAGCTTTATAAATTCATTTTTCTGTACATAGAACAGACAATCGTCTGATCGTAGACTGATGATTTTGATGAAATCATCATCCTTTTGGTAGGATGATTATCTGCTGTAATGCTGTACATGTCAATGTCTTTATTTTTGCTGAATATATATCGCAGCCCAAATGGATGAAACTAGATCCGGGGTCTTCAATCTCGTCCGATCTTCACTCTAAGTACAAGTCGATCCATGTGAGAATTGTTCTGAAGTCGAACATGGAAATACATCGCTTGATTACCAGTCAATGATGTAAACTGTTAACAAGCGCGAGAGGAATCACCAATAATGAAGATGACCCTCAAGGTACTGCAGTACAATTCACGTGGTGTGAATAGAGGACTTGGCATCGAACACCACGCAAAATCTTTCGGTCGAAGGTCATTGATGTATACCTGTCGCCGGAAGTGAGAAACTTTCCATTGAGGCATGCAAGCTTCAAAGTACTGAAGGGGTTGTTCCTAGATCGACTTCTTGGATAATGAGCTGATGTCGACAAGAAGCGACCCGTCAAAGGAGGGCCTTAATGTATCCCACATCAGTGACACGGAACGGAGCAAATGATTTTGATGGAGGTGAAAACAATCTGATGATATATGATTCAGGGTGGCGGTCATGAAAGAGTATAATGTATGGTAGTGGATGGGGCACAGGTGACTTCTCTGAACGACTTCTCTTGAACATATGGCGACACTTATGCGATGGATCGGTAGCATTACCCCAAATATGGATGGTATGGCGAGACCATGGTAATGTGACCGGTGAATGAAACAACCCAACCCGATTGTGGTACGGAGAAAAAGTGTCATGTTCAAGAGCGACTTGCTACCATCAAAGTTTTCTTGAGTTTCTCCCAATTTTCCCCAGTCATTGCTGACCAGTACCTCTTTATTTTTGTCAAGCTTGAGGAGGATAACATATGCTTGTTCTATAACTTGCCCTTCGGGCAAGCCCATCGCTATGTTTTAACGAGCCTAGCGATAGTGAAACTCGTTCTCGTCTAAAGACAAGTTTGTCGCTATTTCATGCATTTAACGAGTCTAACGACAAGGATAACTCGGTCCTTTTCATTTTTAGAGAGTCTGAAAAGGTACATAAAGTTAACTCCAAAAGTCCTTTTTTGTCATCTAATCCCTTAAGTCCGAAAAAGTATAAAACAATACAGAAGGGATGAATTTTCGATATCTTTAACGAGCCGAATAAAACAAGCGCTCGAGCTTTTTGTGCAATAATCCCTCAGGTCCAAAAAGATTAAAATCTAGTGGAGGGATAGCTCTTTCGGTCACTTTATCGAGCTGGAAGGCCAAAACTCGGCAATCTTTTCATATTTTACGAGTCAGATGAAAAGAGCTTAAAGAAGACTCGTCTTTTGAGGAACGAGTGATAAAACGGGTTAGCAGCTGATTCCAGGTACGGGTTGGAATTTTCCAATCACGGCAGTGTCACAAGGATGGCTAGTGAAATCACTCTTCGCAGCTGTTCCTCAAAATGGGTAAACAATCATATGGGGGTGAACGATCGGCCAATGGAAGAGTGGAGGTGATGGGCAAACACGACCAAGGCTTTAATGGCTGATGATATTACATTCACGGTGGTTATTTACCGGAATAGTTCATTTTTTAACGAGCTTAAATGCGGGTGGAAACATTTGCTCGATCTTATGTTTATTTTTTAACGAGCATGAACTATGCGCTAAAACTGCTCGGATCTTGCGTTTATTTTTTAACGAGCATGAACTGTGTGCTAAAACTGCTCGATTATCCAGTCATATGATAAGAATGTCTCATGTAAGATTCTATTTTTTATGGGGCTTGCGCCTTATAAAGCTATGCCCTGCATCCTTTCGTTATGCAAGTTCGGAAACGACTAATCCTACGAGTTTAAAGGGTTAGACCTACAGGTTTAAAGGGAGGACCTAAAAATTTAAAAAATAAATAGTCGCCCCTTGCTTGCACTCCAAAAGGTTTGCATGCCCCATGTATAAAGTATGATTTCAAGGTTACCTCTACTTCACTTCCGCCAAAACATTTGTTTTACCGAGAGAGGCCTACCTCTTTCAGGTTACCCAAAGATTGTTCTGTTAATCTTTCAAACAAAACACTTCTTCGGCGATGTCTACCGAGATAAACAAAGGTGAGTGACTCTGTTCTGTCAAACACATAACTTTGACAAAAGAATCTTATTCTAGAACAACCCCTGTCTCAATCACAGACGGGGTACGGACTAGTCATATTCTCCCCCGAAAACCTACTCTATACCCAAAGTTTGCCTGCCGAAGCAGACCAGGACGCATGCCCCCTGGGTTCCAGTCATATCCCTCCGAATTACTCGCGCTCATCGGGAGGACAGACCGTGGGTTGAGACATTTCTTGCATGAAGAGACCATTTAGGGATGGTATATGACTATTTGCAATGCGTGATCCGGGAAATGAAAGCTGGTCCACGAGCTTGACCACTCTTCCTTCGTGCGGAAAACACATTACTCTAAAGAGTGAGGAGACGATGGCTCCCATGCAATATATATAGTCTTGTCCAAGGAGTAGGTTATAATCCAAGGGTCCTTGAACGACCATCACGTTCATTTGAACGGTCTTCCCTTTCAATGTTATGTGCACATTGGGGAGGATCCCTAAAGGTCGACTGGTTCCTTTATCAAAGCCTGTCAGATTTCTCATTTCAGGCAAAAGCGCTGGCGAACCAAGCGCTTTCCAAGCAGTGGAGGAAAGGATACTCACAGATGCCCCTTCATCAATGATGGTGCCAGCCATGACCATTCTGTATATTTGGACGATAATTCTGAATGGTATGCTTGCTGGAAAATGGGGTCTGCCTAGTTGTTTCCAGTCGAAGGAGACAACTAGGTTGCTTGGTGGTGGGATCGAGTAAACGGCCGGGTATCGCTCTAACGAACTTCCTTCCTGCGATAAAGGAATGGGGGGAGTGCCCCCGTGTTCGTCGGAGTCTGTGTTGATGAAGAGAATTTGGATGGTGTCATCTTTATCCTCTTCAGTGACTGGATCATTCGAAGATAAATCCTCTGAAGGCAAGACCGGGTCAAATGCCGCCTTGACCTTTTGACTTTCGTCGGGTATGGATTCAGCTGGTTCATCTTCAATGACCAGCGCTTCAGCTGACCACTTGAGCGGGCCAGCTGGATTTTCAACTAACGAGGGATTCGACAAGAGTTTTTTTATATCCAAGAGGAAGTCGTAACGGTGAAACCAGATGATCGTCCAAAACTCTTTTCGCTTCGTCTAAGAAGGGACAACGGTGGATGGCGTGGTTGCCTTCGCACAGTCTACAGGGAGATCTAGCTCTCCCTCTTTGCCTAAGGACTTCACTCTCGCTAGTTGACGGTATGCATTCAACATGGCTATCAGAGGTTGATGCTACCAGATTGTGCAAACGGGGAGACCAGTCCCTTAGTATCCGAGGGATGCAGGGACAATCTCTGTGGAAGTGGTCTCCCTTGCATATGACACATGGCGATTTAGGCCTAGTCAGTGCTGTGTGTGGATTTTTGTCAGACGACACTTGTTTGCCCCCAGTCGCTTTTGGCTCCTTCTTCTTCTTCTCTTTCTTCTTCTTTTCCTTCTTCTCCTTAGGAACTTGGTTTTTTGTTTTACCAGTTCCATCAAGCAAAGAGGAAGGAGGAGAGGAAGAATTAGATGAAGTAGAAGGCTGGTGCGTAACTCTGGTCTGTTCTAACTATTGATTCGACTGTTCAGGAATAGTGGTGTTCTGAACGACATTGGTTGAGAAGAGCCAGACCGGCAAGCAAATTTTCAATCCTGGAAGTGACAATGTGGCCATATGGGGTGCACCAACATCTCCCCAAGAGGAGAAGGGACTAGGATTTCCACCAAGGGGAATTCCTTGGTTGGTGTGCTCCATTTTCTCAACCTAAAGATCAACGCAGGAAAAAGGGGTGATTGTTCTGTTTAAAATAAATTTTAACGACGCTTTAGACACAACTTTCTTTTTCAATTTTAAAGAGTCGAGAAAAAGCTAAAGATGACTCTAGTCCCCTTCGATGTTTTAACGAGACCGAAGTGACAAATGCTCAGATGGACTTTTTCCGTTATAGAGTCTGAAAAAGGCCAAAAGGAACTGCTCTGGAGTTCTAGGTAGAGGGTGTGCCAAACTTTTCGCAAAACCGCAGAATACTTTTTAAGGTACGAGCGGTCAATCTTCCTGAATGCTGTGTTCAGTGCATTGCGATCAGTACGGCGGCCGACACGGCTTCCTAAGGATAAAGTTTTTATGCCTATAGGGGTCTCCCAATATATACTCGACGGTACGTGGGAGCACAATCCGTACTGGCGCTATCGTCCCTCAGGAGGAATCACCCACCATCAGTGAGATCGACAGTCACCAGGCTTTACGACGCCGAAACACGTCTCTAGCCTAGACCTCTATGTTGTGCGTTAAGTTACAAAGCGTTGTTAAGTTCATTTAATTTATTTTAGGTTGATCTTTCTTAGAAGTTTGCCTTTTTGGATCACCACGAGATGTATGATACAATTCCTAAATGCAGTCTAAAGAAGATAAGCAAGCTTTTATATCTTTTCAACAATGAAAATCCTAGCTACAAAGGGAAAAGAAAGACACCATCTTTTCTCAAAGAGCAATCAGCACACTCTAAATGCACTTTTCCTAAATCAAGCATGCAAACTATCAAGATGCAAATGCACAATGCAGGTGTTTGTTTTTCCGCTCTCTTAATATTGATGCCTAAAAAGAAAGCTTTTTGTACAACTTTGAATTTGCTTTTAAATGACAAATACAAACAAGTTTACTTTTTCGAAATCAGAAAGGGTAGAAGAGAATACAACACTTTATGACTTTCGAAATGAACACTTGTTTCGACACTTAAAAGAGACAAACTCAAACCAAAAGCAAAAGTAAACGTATAATCAACTGTCAATCAGCCAATGAACTCTCTCCTAAGATCAAAATCAACAGATCTGAATCAAGGGCTACAGGTCGACTATTTCACTCTTGCAAAGGAAAACTGTAAATGACGCCACAAACACATAAAAACACTCACAGTCTTTTTGTACAAAAGGAGGCGGAATTAAAGCAGAGAAAAGGAGTTTCAGATAGGTATACTGATTGATAACAGGCTGCAAAAAATAGAGATAAAACTGAGCAAAAGGAAGCAGAGAACCACAGTTGCACAAGGCAAAGACTGATCAACGCACTCCTAACACAGAGGTTTTGACATTCAGCGCAGGTAGCCTTCACGGGACCTGCGTTGAAATGCAGAACCTCTTCACAGAGTCTGCGCTGAAGCAGAAATGAGAGTTGTTTCTGGGTTCTGGGTTACGGTTTGCAGTTAAATCAACAGTTTTTGGCCGGATCAAAGCTATCAATTAGGTACAATCAAAGGGATGATTTGAAGGAGGGCTAAGATCTATCACAAAGGATCATCAAATCATTTGTGAGTCCATTGTTCAGATCATAGATAAATCCAGTGATTGGATCAAGACAGCAGTTGTCTACTTTGCATCTGAAAATAGCAGATGCAGTTTGATTGCTGCTCTTGAGTCTATGAAACAAACAACGATAGAGACACAAATAAAATGACTAAACAGATCTCCCCAGTGGAGTCGCCAATTTGTTGTGGGGAAAAATGCCTATGCAGGATGATCCTATCCACTTAAGGTGTGACAGTGCCTTAGCAACAAACAGAAACAGCTATTCTAGTATTCTTCCTTTATGAATTAAGAATGAAGAGAGATGGATGGACTAACCGGTGTCTTCCGTTTGTCCCTCGATCCGGTTTCTCTTCTCTTTGAGAGTTCCCAGCTACTTGCCTTCTCGCTTGCCCAGCTTCAACAGGTTCCTGCAAGATCACAAGAAGAGAACACTACACAAAGACATAGATTCATATTCATAACTAGTTCAGGATTATAAATAAACTAAACATACTAATGCAATCATACATCAAAGATACATCAGTATATAGGAGAAACCAAGATAGCTTTATTGATGAATAACAAGGTTCAGGAGGAGATACAACCCAGAGAGTTCCAATCCAGCATCTACCTCCCAGCGAATGAAATCCTTTCTTCACCTCCCTTCAAAGCATTAAGCACCCAATGATTCCAATCTCAAACCAACAGCAATTCTTTGCAATAACAAAATTCCAGCCTCTTGGATCTCATGGAGGAGAGATCCATATATAGATGTTTGGAGAGAGGATGAGTCAGCTTGAGATCTAACTAGTGTCCTCTCCCTTTGTCAGTTCTTGCTTCCACTTGGAGACTAAGAGCCTCTTACTCATCACTAGTCGATTCATTGAGGCAAGTGTCATTAGAGAAGATTCTGGAAGCTTCCAGGGTCTTTCCACCTCGTTGAATGAACTTGCCATTTGTCATTTCCCGCTCAGTGCACCCTGGTAGTGCTTCTACCTGCGTTGCAGTGCACCTAGCCAGTGTAATCTCTGCATTTCAGCGCAGACAGCTAGTGGAGCCTTTGAATTGATCCTTAATTGACTTGTTTTTGAGCAGTTTCTGGTGGAGAACTTCTGTGAATTGCTGTGGTTTGTTAGCCTTGTTCCTCTAGGGGTAGGAACAACATGTTTAGGGACTTTGGATCCCTTGGATTATGGACATTTCATGCTTATAGCTGTAAGGCACAAAAATTTCTATAACAGGGCAGTATGCCCTTTCATTATCCCCTCCGGGAGGACAGCCATACGGGAGTTCACAACAAAATTCGGGTTATGTTGGAATTACTTCAAGCGGTTGGGTACCGATACTACCTCAACAACCAAGAGTTGTATATTCGATGCAACAATGCTTACCTATGTCAAGTATACCAACTACGCCAGCTATTGTGACGGTGTCGCAAGTTCAAGCGCTGCCTGTTGTATGCCAACCTCAGGTTTCTCAGGTTGTAATGCAACAGCCCCTTGACCCTGCAACTCAATCACAATCGCCGACTAGTGGAATGACACAAGTTCAAACGGATACAATTACCCCTCATCTTGGTCAAACAGTTAGTATCGTGCAACAACACATGGCTTCAAAACCATGGTTAGTGCAATACCAACAACCGCAGTTCCAACAAGTATACCAAGGTTCTGAGCAACAAATCTTTGCAAATAGTGGGCAGCCGTATATTCAAAACGGTCAAAACCAACCATTTTACAATGGTCATTCCCACCAACATTACCAAAGTTACCAGCATCAAATGCATTATGATGGTATGCAAAGACCAACTACTCAAGCAATCCCATCTTATCCTGGGTATGCTTCACCTAACCTGAATCAACAGTTACCCTTCGTGGCAGCTTTAGAGTTACCTGATTTAAATCGGTTAACAAACGATCCAATCACTTACGCCCCTTGGTGGCCAGTGATTCCGCATAAACTTCCATCAGATATTCCTAGATTTAATGGAAATTCGGGTGAAGATTCGTCGAATCATGTGATGACCTTTCATCTGTGGTGTTCATCAAACACCCTAAACGATGATTCGATTAGGCTTCGCCTTTTCCAGAGGACGTTAACTGGTCCGGCAGCAAAATGGTATATCGAATTGCCTAGAGCTTCATTCGACAACTTCAGTACCCTAGCCACAACCTTTTTAACCCATTTTCAGTTACCGATATGGTACGAAACGGGAACCGAACTTCTTACCAACTTCAAACAAATGACGGCCACTCACATATCTGATCATATACATGAGTGGCGACGTCGTCGTAGAATGGTGAAAACGTATGTTCCTGATCAACTCTTAGCTGAATGGTTTATCAAGTCATTACTACCTTCCATCACAACAGATGTGGAAAAAGGGAGGTCGTCACCGAAGAGCAGGTTATCGCTCGTGCGCAATATTTGGACTTGATTTACACTCAATTCGGCATGCTCTACGATAAAATACCTGACGCTCCTCGACCGGAATTCTCAGTTCCTCCTCCTCCTAAATCAAACAATGACTCTCATGTTGGCGATGGCGTGATTGGCGCAACAGACACGAAATCGATAAAGGCTACATCTAAAAAGGCCTGTAAGATTTCCAATCAAAATGAAAATGAGGAACTTCTTGCCTCAGAAGTAAATGTCGTATCGACAGATAAAGGAAAAGAAACCAAGCAACCAGGGGGCAAGAAGAAATGCAAAGGGAAGAAGAAGAAACAGGAAGAATCATCACCTGAAAAATCTTCTGCAAACCCTCCTGGAAATAGGAAACTAAAATATCCATGCATGATATGTGATGAAGATCATCAGACAGCAGATTGTCCACACAGAGCTGAGCTTAAAAAATTCTTCAAGAATTCAAAAATCTCGGTAGTTTTAACTGATCCGTTTCCAAATCCAGGAACAAATCTGGTTGATATTGGAAATGCTTCCCCGTCTCAAGTGCTGATGTTGTCAGTTTCCAAACAGCAAAATGATGCTTTGATATTGACAAGGAACAAAGATTATGGGAATCCACAGCTGTCGAACAACAAGGATAAAGATGAACCTAGTAGTTCGACAACAACTTCGACAGAAGTTGCGCTGCCCATCATTCCTGAGTTGACAATAAAACCACCAAAGGGAGTAGTACACAAGTCAACGTTTAATCCTCGTGCTAGAGCAGCACAACATTATAATATAGTGGAAGATTTGGCCCAATCGCCATCCGCTATGTCGACTGTTAAGGTACTACAAAATTGCCCATCCCAAAAGCAGGCTTTATTATCAGCCATTGGTGGGATAGACCCAAAGGATTCCAATCTTGTATCCTTCGATCATAAAGGATACGATCCTCAGTTACGAGCTCAACTACATGTATTATGTCGATGAGTTGCTGGAAAACTTTAGGATCTCCAACCTTGTCGCGATCTTCGACGACATTAAAAGCATGACGGACGAACATATACCCCATATGGTATTCTAAGTAACTTGAAGGTTGAACTAGGAGGAAAAACAGTAGAAATAGATGTTGAGGTAATTGACAGAAATCCCGATTACAACATCCTACTGGGAAGACCATGGATATATGCCATGGCTACTGTTGTGTCGACCTATTTTAGGAAGATTGCATTTCCCTTTCAAGGACAAATTACAATCATCGATCAACAAAACTTCCTCCCCAATGGTTCTCAAGTTACGGGAAGCATTCCTATGATCCATGGAAGCCCCCATTAGCTTCAAAATATCGGAGTAGGCCTAATAAAAGATCCTATATTAATGGGAACTTTTGCCCTTCCACCTCCAAATAATTTGGCGGAAGTAGCATCGATAGGAACCTGCAATATGATATCCTCTAAAAAGATCTTAGAAAACGATATCGACATGGATCATACGCGGGTTTTGCCTCCAAGCCCAACAAAAATATTGTAGCAATCAATGTTCCTAGCATGGGAGGCAAACCCAAATCAACGCTCATCAAGTGTTTGAATAGATAGGTCTGAAGAATATGGTACCCCTTCAGATCCTTGGTCACGAGTGCATGTCACCGACGAAGGAATTGTTCAATCAATGGTAATTGAAGGAGCACCATGGGATGATTACCACCATAGTTCCCTTCTTCCGGATTGTGAAGAAAATACTTCTGATGACCTTTATCATCCTTCAGTTTTTGATTTCCTATCAAACACTGTAAACATGGTGGATTTCGAGTGAAACTTGTCCAACATTGAAGGGACTATCGCCATAAATATCTCGACCAAAACAGATGTTGTAGAGAATATTTATGTTGGAAAATGTTGTTCTCCTTCAGAACTGGAAATATATAACGCTCTTTTTTGCGAATTCAGAGATGTCTTTGCTTGGTCATATAGTGAAATGCCAGGTATTGACTCGAGTATCATTGAACATGAAATCAAGATGTATCCAGATGTCAAACCAGTAAGACAATGGCTACGGCAGGTGCACCCCAAGAAACCCGCTGCCATTAAGGCAGAAGTTGAAAAACTTCTCCATGTTGGTTTCATTTACCCGGTTCCTCTAACCGATTGGGTATCGAATATTGTCCCTGTTATGAAAAAACAAGGAACAATTAGAGTGTGCGTCGATTATAGGGATGTAAATCAAGCTTGTCCAAAAGACAACTACCCTACACCCTTCATCGACCAGATAATTGATGAATGCGCCGGATGTGAAATCTTTTCATTCATGGATGGATTCTCCGGGTATAATCAAATAAACATCCGCCCACAGGAACAGTCAAAGACTGCATTTATCTGTCCGTGGGGCACGTTCGCATATCGAAAATTACCCTTTGATTTAAAGAATGCAGGGGCAACTTTTCAAAGGGCAATGAATTATGCCTTCCATGACATCAAAAACATCGTTCAACCATATCTCGATGACCTTCCGGCTCATTCGCGAAAGCGGACTGATCATCCGCAGCATTTAAGAGCGATATTTCTACGTTGCCGACACTACAAAATACGACTCAATCCACACAAATGTGTATTTTGTGTCAGTTCTGGTCGTTTACTAGGCTTTGTAGTCTCGAAAGACGGCATTCGTCTCGACCCATGTAAGGTTCAGGAAATCATAAATTTGCCTCCACCTTCAAATTTTCTTCAGATTCAGAAACTCCAAGGGAAAGCAAACTTTCTGAGGAGATTCATTCCAAATTATGCTGAACTTGCTAAAGGTTATATGCATCTTTTGAAAAAGGAAGTACCCTTTGTCTGGGATCAGGTTATGCAAGCTTCCTTTGATGCTTTAAAAGAATCCCTAATGAAAGCATCATTAATGTACGCTCCTCATTATCAAAAAGACTTTAACCAGTATCTAGTTGCAGCGGATACGACCATCGCAATGGTTTTAGTTCAAGAAGACAATGGAATTGAACATCCTATATATTATTTAAGTAAGAACTTAAATGATACAGAAAGCAAATATTCTTATGTTGAAAAGCTAGCGCTCGTAGCTATTCAAGCGATTCAGAGATTTCGACACTACGTTCTCTTTCAAAAAACTACCATTCTATCAAATTGCAACCCCATGACTTATATATTGTCGCGATAGTTGGTGGGGGGCAAATATTCAAATTGGATAGCAATTCTACAAGAGTTTGATCTGGAATTCGTAAAATCCAAGTCAAAGAAAGCCCTGGTTTTCGCGGAATTATTATGCGATCTCCCATCGTCGTCCAACGATGAAACATCCGATGAAACAATTGTGGACGAAAATTTGTTTCTGATATCTTCAAGCAATCAGTGGTATGGGGATATAATCATTTATCTCCAAACCCAAAAATATAGGCCAAATACCTCTCGCTCTGAACAAAAACGTATTCGATACCAAGCAAAAGACTACATGATCGTCGGTGATACACTTTACCATCGTGGTATCGATACGATTCTGAGAAGGTGCCTCACCCATGAGGAGGCCGAAAAAGTCCTGAATGATTGCCATTCAGGCATGTGTGGGGGCCATCAATCCGGTTATGCTACAACGCAAAAAATTTTATGAGCAGGATACTTCTGGCCAACAATGTTCAAAGATTGCGTAACCGCAGTCAGAAGTTGCCATGCTTGTCAAATTTTCGATAGCAAAACCAGAAGACCACCCGCACCTCTACAGCCAATAGTTGCTGTCGGGCCATTCGCCAAATGGGGCATCGATTTCATGACATGTAACCCCACCTCGATCGGGGGGCATGGGTATATCATAGTCGTAGTTGACTATTTTACAAAATGGGCCGAAGCGATGCCTACATTAAATAATATTGGTGAAACAGCTGCCCTCTTCTTTTTCAATCATGTAGTCGCCAGATTCGGCGTTCCACAAGCTATAGTCACAGATCATGGATCGCTTTTTCGCAATCACATGATGGTCGAATTAGCTGCCAAACTAGGGTTGTCTCACGACAGCTCCACTCCATATTACCCGCAAGCCAATGGACAAGTTGAAGCAATCAAAAAGGTCCTGAAACGCATGCTGCAAAGGATGATTGGAGTTCACAAAAGAAGCTGGCACCTGATCCTATACTCAGCCTTGTGGGCTTACCGAACATCGGTAAGGAATGCAACTGGGTTTACACCTTTCCAACTGGTATATGGCCTGGAAGCAGTCTTACCAATCCAGTGTAAAATCTCATCCCTCAAACTCGCAATTGACCTTCTCCCCGGAACTTCAGAAGAGGAGGCTCGTTTCTTGGAACTAATTCAATTGGACGAAACCCGTCATGATGCCACTTTGGCTAACGAATCCCATAAGAAACGAGTCAAGGCGCAGTTCGACAAGAATGTCAAACCCCGTGTCTTCTCAGAAGGTGATTTGGTCTTGCTTTATGACCAAGAATCCGATAAATTGGAGGCAGGTAAATTCAAGTCTTTATGGATGGGCCCCTATATTGTTAAATGAGTGTTAGCAAAAGGAGCCTACGAGTTAATGGATTATGACGGAGTTCCACTGGCACAACCTCGTAACGGGTTGTACCTCAAGCGTTACTATGCGTGATTCAGTACAGTAACCTGTATGCTTTTGTTATGTTTTTGTTTTCACTAAAGTGTTTGTTTTGGTCAACTAATCCACTTTTTACATTTATTGCAGATGTCAAACTTATTGGAGTCATGTGTTGGATATGCCGACGGAGCGAGTCGTAGTTCGCAGAACCTATCTTCTGCGGCCTAGGCCATTTTTGATCCAAGCGGCGAGTTAGTAAGTTTCAGAGGGGTATGTATTGGTCGATCAACGAATAACATCGTTGAATATAGCGCGTTGATAGAACTTCTCTCTGATGCCATCAAACATGGTATACGCCGACTGATTGTCAGGCTAGACTCATAACTCGTCATACTACCACTCACTGGTATCTACTCTGTCTGAAATCCAGCTATTTATCGCATGTTCCTAAGCGTTAAGATTTTGGAAAGACAATTTGATTTTATTCAATATCAGCATATTTCCATAAACATAAACACATTAACTGACTCATTGGCAAATTATGTGTTAGATAGACATTTGCAACATTTATAAAAAGAAGCATACCATCAATATTTGCATTTGGATCATGTAACTTAACCAAAATAAAACTTCGAAAATAAAATATATATATATAATTGTTTATGGTTTACACAATGTTCTGTAACCAAGACAAAATTGGTCAAATGACCCAAAACTCAAAAATCTAGGAGGTACCCTAGTCTAATGATGCTCGTGATAGCAAGTCACAGTGTGTGCGATCATGCGTAAGAGCCGAGTCCATCGTCTTGGCACACCAGTAGTATGTCGCTGCAACCTCAAGGGCAGCTCGTCAGTCCTCACATCTGGAATACCAAGAGTGAGGCCCTCAACCTATTCCTGTAATGCTGTGAGAGTCTCGGCCACATCAAGGTCGCGAAGGATAGCCCTTCCAACAGCCTCTCCTGCTGGGGCGGCAGCTGGCACTCTCAGGCGTACTACTGGCCGAACGGGACCAACATCTGCATGGACACATGAGTTTGATTAAGTCTTGACAGAATAAAGCACAAGGACATTATAAAAGAAAAATGATAAACAGGAATATGGTCAAAGAATTTACCAATGGCACCCCACTGTTCACCAGCCGACAGTACTAAATCTGGGTCACCCCGGAGGTCCATACCAGCATATGGGTACTCGGAATAAACCATCTCCTGATGATTAAACCACCCGAAGAAGGTATCAGAAAATGAAATCTGAGACTGACCAGCATGCCTAGACATATGGTCAACCCATCTCTGCATACATGGTTCAGTCGGTGAAGGTAAATCGAGTGCAATATACTGCGGCTGCATCAGTGGTATCTTTTCCAAGGCAAAGGCGGTCAAAATAGAACCACACCCAAAGTTCTTCAACCTCCCGCTCTTTACCTTGGTCAATTGTTCTTTCATCACAAGAAGTACTGCGTTGCACCAGTTGAACACCTTTGGTTGGAGACATTCCAAGGCATATTGCATATAAGATCGGTTGGCCACATGAAGAGCCGCACCACCAGCCATCCTACAAAAAGTAAACAGAATAGTCCTGAGAGACCTATCAGTGACATCACGGATGATGATCTTGCCGTCTTTACTCGGCTGATATCCCTCTCTGCAATACCGGCGAACATAATCTCTCACAGATTCACCTCCTCGGGCCGAACCTGATAAAGAGATGGGGGCACCCCGCCTCGACAAGCCAGTCAAGAAATAGATGTCCACTATAGTCAAGGGGATGGATTTGCCCCTAATCTGGAACACCTGGTTGGTAGGATCCCAAGCATCGAGCAAATACTGCAGCAAGTTGATTTGTTGTCTCATGCTAGAAATGCGGAAAAGCTTCAGCAAGCCACAGTTCCGCAGTGCGTTTACTGTAACCGGATCATGTAGGGCAAACATGTCCTCTTATTCATGATCACGTTTGCGCCATGTAATATTCATCTTGCTCCAAAGATCTCTGAAAACAAACAAGAGAAGAGTTAGATCCTAATTTTGGTAAGAAAGAGGGAAAATTTCCATCAAAAACTGTGCATAAGATTCCTTCTTTGTGCCCATCGCACCTATAGTAGTGCTTAGGGTGCATTGCATGTCAGATGGCCAGTAGACAGGCCAACATCCAACGCACCTTTCGATACACAGAGGGTGCGCTGAAGGCAGAGTGAATTTTTCAAACCCCAGAGGCTCAGAAAAAACCAGGAATCAAGCTCAGAATGCAAAATGGAAAGCATGAAATGAAAGAGCTCAAGTTTAGCTCCTACCTGGTCCAGATGGCGCCGAGAATCATCCACAGAATCTCTCGAAATCAGCTGATGAAAATCAAGGGGGGAAAGCACCTCCAAAGCTCCAAAAAACCAAAGTTCAAATGAAATGGTAAAATGAGAGGTAAAAGCACTTTTACATTACTTTTTACGTAGTTCAAAGTAAAATGTTAGTGTTCTAACTCATTTTTTGAAACATTTATTGTTCATTTCTGACTAGTTTGATGAAGCAATTGAAAATACAGTACAATCTTTGAAAGAACAAAGCTATTTATGGTAAAGTCAAGAAGTGACCATTGTATCGAGCAGTTTTAGAACATAGTTCAAGCTCGTTAAAAAATAAACATAAGCCATGAGAAAATGTTTCCCCCCACTTTTAAGCTCATTAAAAAATGAACTATTTCCCGGTAAAAAACCATCGTGAATGTAGTACTTCAGCCTTTAAAAGCCTTGGTCGTGTTCTCACCATCACCTCCACTCCGTATTGGCCGATCATTCACCCCCATTTGATTGTTTACCCCTTTTGAGGAACAGCTGTGAAGAGTGATCTCACTAGCCATCATTGTAACACTGCTGTGATTGGAAAATTCCAAACCTTACCTGGAATCAGCTGCTACCCATTTTTATCACTCGTTCCACAAAAGACGAGTCTCCTTTAAGCTCTTTTCAACTGACTCGTAAAATATGAAAATATTGCCGAGCCATTGGCCTCTCGAGCTCGTTAAAGGGACCGGAAGAGCTATCCCTCCTTTAGATTTTAATCTTTTTGGCCCTGAGGGATTATTACACAAAAAGATCAAGTGCTTGTTTTGTTCGGCTCGTTAAAAGTATCGAAAATTCATCCCTTCTGTATTGTTTTATACTTTTTCGGACTTAAGGGATTAGATGACGAAAAAGGAATTTTGGAGTTATCTTTACGTTCCTTTTTAGACTCTCTAAAATTGAAAAGGACCGAGTTATCTTTGTCGTTAAACTCGTTGAAAACTTAATAGCGACAAACTCTATAGACGAGAATGAGTTTCACTATCGCTAGGCTCGTTAAAACATAACGATGGGTTTGACCGAAGGGAAAATTATAGAACAAGCATATGTTATCCTCCTCAAGCTTGACAAAAATAAAGAGGTACTGGTCAGCAATGACTGGGGAAAAATTGGGAAGAAAACTTGAAGAAACTTTGTTGGTAGCAAGTCGCTCTTGAACATGACACTTTCACTCCGCATCCAAGTTGGGTTGGGTTGTTTCATTCAACGGTCACATCACCATGGTCCCATCACATCATCCACATTTGGGGTTAATGCTACCAATCCATCACGTCAATTTCGCCAATATGTTCAAGAGAAGTCATTCAGAGAATTCACCTGTGTCTCACCCGCTACAATACATTCACGCTCCATTCTTTCATGACCGCCACCCTGAACCTTATATCACCAGATCGTTTTCACCTCCATTAAAATCATTTGCTCCGTTCCGTGTCATTGATGTGGGATTCATTAAGGCCCTCCTATGACGGATCGCTTCTTGTCGACATCAGCTCATTATCCAAGAAGTTGATCTAGGAACACCCCATTCAGTGCTTTGAAGCTTGCATGCCTCAATGGAAAGTTTCTCACTTCTGGTGACAGGTTTACATCAATGACCTTCGACCGAAAGATTTTGCGTGGTGTTCGACGCCAAGTCCTTTATTCACACCACTTGAATTGTACTGCAGTACCTTGAGGGTCATTATCATTATCGGTGATTCCTCTCGCGCCTGTTAACAGTTTACATCATTGGCTGGTAATCAGGCGATGTCTTTCCATGTTCAACTCCAGAACATCTCTCACATGGATCGACTTGTACTTCGAGTGAAGATTGAACGAGATTGAAGACCCCGGATCTAGTTTCATCCATCCGGGCTACGATATATATTCAGGGAAATAAATACATCAAATGTGCATCATTGCTACACAGATAATCATCCAATCAAAGGGATGATGGCTAGACCAGAATCATCAATCTACACTCAGACAATTGTCTGTCCTATGTATGTAAAGATGAATTTATAAATCTGAGCATGGGAATGACCGCCTCAGATAGATCATGAAAATATTATGAAGATAATGTATTGTATTGTATCTTATTACAGGTCTCCTCCCAGCTTGAAAGAACTTCGGATCCTCATAATAAAGCATTTCACCCGACATCAAAAGATTAACGACTTCATGCTTTATGGGGCAACTATTATAGACATTTTTGGGCACTACAACCCCAAGCATGAAATTTCCATAAACCAAGGGCTCCTAAGTCCCTAAAAGTGTTGTTCTAACCCCTAAACGAACAAGGTCAACTGATTGCAGCTTCTCCGAGAAGTTCTCCATGAAAAATGCTCAGAATTGGTCAAAACAGGATCATTTCAGTTGCCCCATAGGCAAAGCACGTTGCATCTCACCTAAACACACTGTGTGGGTGCGTTGCATTTCAAAAATCCCTTCTATGGGGTGCGATGGGCGAGAAGTGACAAATGGCAGTGTCATTCCGCAAGGTGGAGAGGCAATGGAAGCTTCCAGAAACTTCTCCTGTGACACTTGCCTCTCTGAATTCGACCAAGGATGAGTAAGAGATCATCAATCTCCAAGTGGAAGCAAGAACTATCAGAGGGAAGACACTAATCAAATCACAAGCTGACTCATCTCCCTTACATATATCTATATATGGATCCCTCATCCCAGAGATCCAGAGGCTGGAATTTTGCATATTGTAAGGAATTGTTATTGGTTTCTTGAGACAACATCAGATTGTTGGGTGATCTAAGCTTTGTATGAGGTGAAGTGGGGCTTCCTTGCTGAGAGGATGATGCTGGGTCAGAACAGCTGGTTGTAACTCCCCTTGGATCTTTCTTGTTTATCAATAAAAGCTATTCAAGTTTTCCTCCATACTCTTGTGTCATTCATGTTTGCTGCATTTGTATGGTTAATTTACATCTGATCCTAGATTTTTTATGATTATAGATCCATGTTATTGTATAGTGCTATGCTACTGTGATCTTACAGGTGCTCTGTGAAGCTGGGCGTGCAAGGAAACAAATAACGAAAGACTATCAAGAGAGAGAGGAATCGAACCGGGAGATTAGCGCAAGACGGAGGTTGGTCTTCTTTGTTCTTCTCTCATCTATACTTCATAAAGGAAAAACGAAAGTAGCTTTGCTTTGTTTATTTCTAAGGTAGCTATCACACCTTAGTGGGATAAGAAGTTCTGTGTAGACACTTTTCCCTGTAATAGCTTCACATGGGAAAAGAACTATGCTCAAGGGACCTTGTTTCATTTTTTAATGAGATTGACACAAGAAAAAGAAATGTGATCCATGAACCTTGTTTAATTTTTCAAGGATCTTGACATAAGAAAATGAACTTTGCTCCAATACCTTGTTTCACTTTTTAAGGAGCTTGACACAAGAAAAGGAAATCTTCTCTGAAGAACCTTGATTAATTTTTTATCGAACTTGACATAAGACAAGGAACTCCCCTCCAGACCTAGTTTCATATTTAAAGGAGCTTGACATAAGAAAAGGAACTTGGCTTCGAAGAACCTTGATTCATTTTTTAACGAGCTTGACAAAAGACAAGGAACTATGCTCCAAAATCAAATCATGGCCTCAAAGAGGTTCTCGTCAGATGGAAGAACAATTATCTGAAAGGGATACATATCAAAGGATCCAAAAGAAAGATCAAGATCCAATGCCCCTAGTAAATTATTCACCATATCACCTACTAGATCTAGGTTGAAAGAAGTTGAGAAGATAGTGAAAGGCTCATCTTCATCAATAGGTATGTGAATGGGATAGGTTGCCACATAATTAGCCTGTGGGGGGTGTTAGCACTTGAAATTTCACCTCAGGCTGAGAAAGGCAAACTCCAAGGCAACATCAAACCACTTAGCCTCGTAGCTAGCCCTACGGGGCAGGAGAGGGCTCTCTCCGGTATATCTCGGCAAAGATCTTCAAAGGGCAGAGATAACCAATAAATAACACTGATTTTAGGCTAGTAAACTGATAAAAGGTTTGATTTGAGATTTTTGGGATTTTGGTGGAAAATCGGGGAAAGGCAATTTTGGGTGCGGGGATTGGACACAGTTTTTGCAGGGGGTTCTTTGGGGCAAGGTAGGAGACTGTATTGATGCCTTTGAAAGAGTCAGATGGGCAAGAATGACTGGTGAGGAGATAAGGAGAGCAAGTAAACACCTTGAGTTCTCCTTAAACAGAGGAAAACATTGATATTAAGCAAACTTAAAAGGAGAGCATGGCAATCATGAATTCTACTTTAACACTTCATTTGCCTAATTTGCAGAAGGAAAAGTAAGAAGATGATTCACATAACAAACTTACAAGTACAAAGAGAAACACACCATCAATACATGTAACCACAGGAATCCCAAAAAGGATTGCAAAACCCTGGTCTTTCTTCCTTTGCCAAAATTGCAGAGATACAATGAGTAATACAATAGAAGCTTTCTCCCTCAAGAGTCCAACCATGAAAATGACCAAGAAAGTACATAATATAGGCAATCTAACATATTTCCTTGCCTCTAGGGGTCGATCTCACTATCCTAGGAGCTGTTTCAACCAATTCTAAACTGAGCACTGAAAACTAGGCAGTCAAAACAACTTGCCTCTATAAGCTAGGCAACCAATTCATTCATTAAATTTTTGCCTATCTCATGAATGAATCTTCTAGAAGAGATAAATAAGTGTCAAAGTATCATAAAATTACATCATTTACAACAAGGAAGATCAAAATCTACTCCAAAAAGTCAAATCCAGTCAAAACTGCGTTTTGCTGAGCTGTAGGTGAATTTCTGTGAAAACTGCCCAACACGTCGCGCCTTGATCCTGAACGCGTCGTGCACCTTTGGAGCTGCTTTTGAGGCACTTCTAGATGTCCAAATGAGGCAAAAGTGGGCTTTTTGGAAAGGTCTAGATGTCTACTTTCCAACCCAAGTGGAATTTCTGAATTTGGTGTCCATTTTCCCCTCCAAAATTGCAATCTCCCAAGACTGCTTCTTGTGTGTCAAAAAAGTGGCAGAAAGTCATTTTTTGCTTGTTTTTTGACCTTCTGGAGGCTCAAAACTTGATGAAATCTCTTGGTAATTGCTGAGAAGGTGTATTTTTGCATGAAAAATCCAAAAATGCTGATTTTTCCTGAAATGGAGTTGCCCATCTAAAGGGTCGCGCGCGGCGCGCTACGCGTTGGTGAGGAAAACCTATTTTTAGCCCAAAAATTCCCAATTGACAAAATTTTCTCCAAATTTCTTGAAATTTGGGCTGGGAGTCCCCAATCAAGTACCATGCTCATTCAAAGTGGCTTTGGCCAAAATTTGGAGTGGATCGGGCCTTTTCCGTCGTTTTAGTGCGTTGGCCAACCTCCTTGGATCTGGCGATTGTATTTTTGACATTTCTTTAAAACCATGACACCTGTGCAAAACGTGAAGGACATTTTTCTTCCTTGGCCTGTTGTGGACAAAAACCTCTCTCAGTTTTCCCAAATTCATCTTTGATTGCTCTGAAACATCTTTTGAGTGAAACTGATCCCGATGTGTGAAACAAGGAATTTCGTGGAAATGAAGCGAAATGAAGGGGATAGGGGGCTTCTAAATTCTTGGGGAAATTTTTGGGAGTTGGGAGGGATGTTAGGAAGCAGGGAAAGTGGAATCTCAGAGATTGAGTGAGGGGAAGGGGTCCAAAAGGGCAAAACACAGGCCCAACCTAGAAAATTGCCAGGTTGTAGCTAGAAACTAGGGTTTGTGCAAAAATGAGGAATTTGGGGGATCTCAGTGATGGAAAGTGTTTAATAAGGTACATGAAGGATAGGGGAAGGTGTATGAACATCTGGATACAAGTTTTTCTAATGATTTGACCATTCAGGAGAAATTAGCTTTCAAAACCCTAGGAGAGGGAAATGACCTTGCCTAGGTGCAACTGAAGCATGAACAAGGTGTAACATGACCCAATGGAACCTAATATGATGATGACAACCCTCTGAATGATGATACACTCAGCTAAATTATGACATGGACCGACATTTGGACAACTTTAGAAGGAGTTAAAGCAAACCCTAGACCTAATGCCTAGTGACCAAATTTTGCTTGAAAACTCTTTGAAATGACAAAATTTGACCTTGACACTCTGAGACCACTTTGTAAGAGCATATTTGATCACTGGAGGAAGGCTGGAAAGACTGACACTAACAGGGGGGAAGATACCACTTCAACATTTGGAACACTTAGGGAAGTAGGATGATTGGTTGTCAAATCAGGACCAACAAATGAAATATGATCGATAGTCACAATCATTCCATCATGCGCGAAGCACATCACTCAAAAGAGTGTGGACACAACAACATTCATATTATAAACATAGTCTCACCCGAGAAGAAAATGGAAGTTCAAAGGGTCCATGACAACCATAACATAAATACATAATGTTTTTCCTCCCAAGGTAATAGGAAACTGAGGAAGGATCCCTAAGGGTTGATTGGTTCTTCTATTAAAAGCTAACATATTCAAAGTGGTGGACACACACTGTGAGGAACCCAAAGCTTTCTAAGAAGAGGAGGATAAAATACTAACAAAATATCCCTCATCTATAACAGTGTGATGGATATACGTATCATAAGCATTTACCATGATCTTAAAAGACATGTAAGAAGGGAGAAGAGGTTCTATCAATCGAATCCAATCAAAGGAAATGACATTTTTTCTTTGAATGGGTTTCGTGGGAATGGGAGAAATTCCCCCTTGTCTAGTAGAATAAAAAGAAACAAGAACCTGAGAATTATGATCCTTACTCTCTACAGGAAAAGTACGATCGACTGAAGGTGGAATCACGTTAACCATTTTCTCAACCAAGGGTTGGTTAGAAACAGACTCATGGGATTTATGTTCAGAGAGAGTGGGATTGATCAGATACAGATTATGATCAGTCACTTCATCAACTAGTGGAGGATTGGGAGAAAGATTTTGATAACCAATCGAAATACAAGGTTGAGAAGCTATAAGGTTTTCCAACAGTTTTGAGGCTTCATCCATATAAGGAAAAAGGTGAATAAGATGATTCCCTTCACATAACCTACACATAAATTTGACTTTAAAATTTTTCCCATGGACCTTACTATCACTAGTTGAAGGTTTGTCATTAGCATGATCTCTAGAGGTTGACGATGAAGGCTGATGTAAGCCTATGGACCACACTTCTAACACCTTGGGAATTCTAGGACAATCTATAAGAAGGTGGTCACCCTTACAAATCTTGCAAGGGAATTTAAATTTGTGGGGTTTATTTGAAGGTTTTTCTATACCAGTTGCATTCATAACAATGGTTGCTTGGTTGTCCCCCTACTTATTTTTTTTCTTCTTCTTATCCACCCGGTTACTAACCTGGAGGATTTCACCATAAAAAGAGGAAGAAGAGGAAGAAGACGAAATAGGAGAAGAAGGAAAAGGGTTAACTTTAGGATCAACTTGAGGTTGATATTATTTAGGTGGAAGAGAACTTGGTTGAGAAGCAGTTTAGACATTTAGAACCATAGTTGTTGAAAACAACCAAATTGGCAAAGCAATGGTAAATCCAGGAAGGGACAACGTTGCCATATAAGGAGCACCAATATCTCCAAAAGAAGGAAAAGAACCAGGATTATTGTTAAAGGGGTATCCTTGACTGGTAGACTCAGGAACTGTTTTTGTTAGTCTCAACCTAAGATCCACTAAGGAACTATTCTACGGGGAGGATGTTTTTCTGTGGTCAATTAATTTTAGAAATTAACAACACAAATAAATCAAAAATGGGTAACTAGGCATAAATGTTTACCAAGCAACCATGGACTGCAATATATAACCTTGGAGAACTAAGGATTTATGTATGGGAATGTAATCTCCCTGAATTTTGTGTTTGGTGTATCGCAATATATAAGGCGATCGACTTAGTTACCTATGGCGAGGATAACAACCTATGGTGGACTTCCAAAATATACTCGATGGTACATGGAAGTGTAGTCTATAGTAGTGTTGTCTAATGCATAACCATTCGATGAGAGCGTTCCCATATACTTATCATGCATGGAGCACCATCCGATATACTTGAAGGTACATGGAGAATGGTCCAATACACTTACGTACTTGGAATGGGATATCACCCCTTGAATGAAATGTTGGAAAAAAATGAAAGTTCCTACTTTTAATGACACTGAAACACGTCTCTACCCTAGACCACTATGTGTGTCATTAAGTTTCAAATGATCCTTAGATTAATTGAGATGAATTTTAGAGTTGATCTTGAAGTATGTTTCAATTTCAAGCCTCAAAACTCAATGTTACCTGAACACACCTATGATGCAACTAATATGACAAAAAGAACTCTTTTCATTCTCCTTTTAATAATGAAAGGCCTAACTAAGCAGGGGAAGAATAAATCAATCAACAATGCAACAAAAAAGCGATGCAACAATCGATCTCCTCAACTTCACTATTCCAATCAAATAAAAGCCCTATATGCGATGCAAAGAGATTTTATTTTATTTTATTTTAATGTTTCAAATGCAAAGAAACATATGGATGCAACTTGATCGTTGAAGAAAATAAATCACACATACTTTAACTATAATGTAAAATTTTCTTTTCAAATTCAACAATCAATCTATGCATACAACCCAAATTTGACAAGAAGAACGAAAGAACGAAACAAAATCTTATCAAAAAGCTGATGTCACTCTTAGGTGATTAACACTCATGCAAAATTCCTATAACAATATCATTGCTTGAATTATGTCACTAGAGCATTAAATCAAAGAATCGGCTTTGTTCACTCACCAATTGTGGCTACAGTACCATTAATGCAAGGAATGTGCACCTAAGTGTCTTTCAACCTATCGAGAATTAGATCTCAGTCACACTGTAGAATCAGGGAGCTCTTCTGTTAAATTCAGCTTGTACTAATAGTATGGCTCTTTACCACTCACGACATACTTCTAAGTTCTCTTCCAGAGACTAAAAAATACCTTAGGCATGACTCTCCTTCATTTAATCAAATATTTTTTCTAAGGCTTTGTTCTTCATTTAATTCAATGAAGCGTGAACGGGAGATCAGAGATAGCTTATTTCAGCTCAATACAGGACCAACACTCTTCTATGAATATTGTGTTCCTCATTGCCCTTGACTTAATGATCTTGATAGTCGCTATTTATTCCAGTGACCAACTCTTATGCACACATTTACTCTTATTCCAAAATTCAGCTTGCTCCTAAGAACTTCAAGATCCTTTCTTTGATTATCAATAAATTTTGATCCTAAGATCCATTTATGGACTTCCACATACCATTGGGAATATTTTTCAAAGTACTTTCTAGTGGAGAAGGTCCAGTGTAGTCCTTGAGCCCATTTACTACCTGAAACATGGTTGCAAACTCTCTTCCATTCTTTGCACCTTGACTCTTCTTCTTGTTCCTGGAATCCTAGACTCCCCAACAAGCAAATTCATCTTTTTATGGCTTTTCCAATAGCCCTGCTACTATGATGATTCTCTACCAGAGACTGAAGCAACCATGGGACTCCCCCCAAAGAAAACATACTAGCACATACATCCATTCTGGTTTGGTTGACATTAATGCCAACATGCTTGCTAACTAGCAGGAAATACCAACTTCCCAACACATCTCCTAGCATGGGTGTTGATATCAATGAAAACATACTTACTTCCACTAGCCATCCAAACAATGCCAAATTTCCAACACACATTTGCTATTGTGTTTAATGTGCCCAATGTTACTCCTCTCCTTCATACTTCGTCTCAAGCATGACAAAATGACACCAACAACTACAATGTTCAAGGGAAATGGAATGTATGGGATTTGACTTGGTCTTTAGACCTGGTTCTGTCAACACCTTTAAATAACATTCAAACCAATAAATCCTTTCTCATTTTCCTAGCAAATACATGCACCACAAATGTGAAGGGAGCATGAACCAAATTTTTCTAAAAGTACACAACCCACTTGGCTGATGGAAAAGTCAGTTTCTGGATACTATACTTCGCTTCCCCATAAGTAAGTTACTTCCCATGATTTTGTTGTCTTGTTAAACAACAAAAATGAGGGAGCTTGATTTTGCAGGTTTTAACCTTGTACATAAATTACCTGCAAACGAATTCTTAAAAAATAGAAAATATACAATGGTGAGAAACAAAAAACAAATACACATAGATTTTCCCCTGGATCCGAAAACCAGGACTACTAGATTGATTTTTCATTATATTCCTTTCAATGTTACAACACACACACACACACACACACACACACACACACACACACACATACATATATACATGTCGAAGCATTCATAAAATCCAGTCCATTAAGCCTAGATTCGAACAAATCGTAGCTCCCTTGACCGAATCTACAAGATACCATGGGAAAAAAAACATCATGCCCAAAACCATGTGCAAAACTCTCAATTCACAGAGACAATATTCCAACATTTAGGCATAAAGAACGCAAATTGTCTTCTCTCAGATTCAAACCTCAAAATGGTTAAAAATCATCTAGGAATCAAGGGAACTTGTCCTTGCATGGTTCTGGTGCCTATAACTCTAATGGTCCCTCCTTTCATACAAAATACTTCCACATGTCCATGGCCATCACCTATAAGAGAATATTTATGAAAAACACAATATCAGTTAATAAAATCAACTAATAACACCTCAATCACTCAATATTCACTGAAAAGCCTTTGCTCCATTGAAGCTCAGTGGAAATATTTGAGTGATTTCACTCTCGAATACAAAATATTGTGTCTATTTTCAACACCAAAGTCCTTAGGAAAATTTAATTCCCCTTTATTAAATATTTCCTTACTTTAGCCTATGGGAACCACTTTAGGCTAGCAGACTTCATCATAGTCTTCCTAAGTGGTGGGGGACATTACATGTCACATGATGTATATAATGTTTTCACTATGATTAGATATACTGGGGTAGGAATCCTCACACTAGTCACTTCCATATTATATAATGTCAGTTTATAATACCATGGACCTGTAGTGACATTATAAGTTAGATTTTGTTACTAGCATTAGTGTTGGAGAATGTAACTAGTTTTAGTCTTCATAATTGTTGCTTGACTTGTTTCATAGTGTAATTCTTATGTATCTATAAAAAGAAGAAATAAAATGTAAAAGAAAAATTATTTATGAAGCATGGGTTTCATGCTTATGTCTTTGGTCTCTATGTTAAGCATCCACTAAATGCTTCTAGGATTTTATCATGAGTCATGGTCATTGTCATATTGTAAATGACCCATTTGGGCACTTGTATCAAAGAAAGAAATATTATTATTGTATTTGGAAGTGTTAAAGGGTTACCAAGATCAATTCAGCTAGCCTTGCTAAGTCGACTTAGAGTGGGCTTAAAGAGCCACTTGGAGAGCTATATAAAGAAGCATTTCGACCAATTGTTGAAATAGTGTCATTCTCTTAACAGTCTAGGCCACCTTTATACTTTTGGCATTTTAACATATGCCTACAACAATTATCAGGTAATCATGCATAATAAGACCTCTTCTATGCATAAGTATTCCTTTTATGTTCATAAATTAGGATAAGATATATATTTCACACAATACTTACTTGTATGATTATGGAATTGCATATATATGGCTACTATAGATATAACTTAGCTCACAGTTTTCTCAGGCATACGCAATGCACTTATGATCCAAACTAGCTTGTTATTCATTCGATCGTATTGTTTCTTGTGGCCACTCACTCTTTAGTATTAAACATCCCCTTATTTGCAACACATTACCTCAAGTGATCCATCATTTTCCAAGTCTTCCTAGAAATGGAAGAGTATTAAGAGACATAGAATCTTATAGCCAAAGTTCCCCTTACCCTGCTCTAACATAGAATATTTCATCTCGATGAAAATCATGACATATAATAGGGTTCATGTGTCATACAAATAACATATTTTTCATGATTTCTAGTTCAAAAAATATAATTTATCCTTCCTAGACATATCCATCATCTTACTTGGATCATGTACATACAATATACCAAAAGTATGTGAAGATGTGGCATGGCTACAAATTATATACAACTAAAATACAATGATCAAAATAAAGATGTGCCAACTATGTATATTGATGGAAGGAAAAAATAAGCAAGGAATGTTTTAGGGTTTATAAATAGTACATGACCCATGACCACAAATGATCCAGATGGATATTGGTGGCCACCCACCAAGTCCACTTGGACCCCCACCATTGTTTCTTTCATCTTTTCATTTTCCTTAATTGTAGCACAATTTACTATTTTTAGCAGTTTTTTGGGTCCTGAACTTCCAGAGCCGTTTTGAGGCCCTAAACGATGTTTTTTGGGAAAACTGGGAGTAATATGGGTCCATGGACTAATGTTATTCTTCCCAAAGTTGGATTTCTCGGATAGATATTTCTAATGAGATATTGTGTGCGTCAAATGGAGATCGTATGCCAAAGTTACGACCCCGGGAAGTTGATGTACCAATTTACCCAAACAGGGCCCATAATTTGGCGTTTCATCTTCTAGGGTTAAGTTTTTGGATGTTTAGGGTTTTCCATTGTTTCTCAACAATAAATAGGCCTTCGAGCCTCATTGTAAGATAGTTTAAAGGCATATAGTGACCACATCTCTTCTCAGAGATAAGCTACCATCGCCCTAGCTGGTTTATTTCCATTTATGTTTATAAGCATATTTCAGTATTTTACATTAATGAAATGAAGTATTATTTCCACTGTATCTCTGTGTTTATGGTTATCTCTATAATTTGTTGAGTTCCCGTTTAAATCCGGTCAGTGGTATCAGAGCGGTCTGTTTTTTCTCTTTTTTTCTTTGCATGTCCCCAATGAGGTCGGGATATAAGGAGTTAGGGCTTGAACTGGTCGAACCTTTGCAAGACCAGCCTTGCAAATCCCGATGGCCTCCCATGGCAGATGAAAAGAAAGACGAGGGGCTAGGAGATCCTATTAAAATCTTGCTCGAAGAAGCCCTCGAGCGACAAAGCAACTAGATGATGGACAAATTTGCCCAGATTCTTCAGCGGCTACCTAGGGGCGACGCATCGACTTCCAATAGCTACTCTAGAAGCGCCACACCATTTAAGGTACAACTTAATTTTGAAATCCCCATATTTGAGGGTTAGATAGATGCAAATACCATCGATAAATGGTTAAATCTGCTACAGGGTTATTTTTCTCTTCATGATTTTTCCAGTCGGGAAAATATTATTTTCGCTCTTCTCAAAGCAGTACCCCACGTCAAGGACTAGGGGAAACCTACTACGAGTAGTAGGATGAAAGTACAGGTTCACTATTTTCAGCCACACCCACTTGGAATTCATTCCAAGATGCCATTAAGGAGCAGTACTACCCTGTCGGAATCTATGAGGATCAGTACATAAAGTGGACCACGCTGTGGCAGGGAAGGGACTAGGATGTGCTAGAGTTTACCAATAATTTCCATACCTTTTGCACAAAGTTGGGTATCAAGGATTCAGAGCAACATTTGATACTAAAATATCATGGCTGCCTGCACAAGTACATAGAGGAAGAATTAGAATTCCTGAACATCTCCTCGCTCGACACGGCATATTGACATGCCGTCAAGGTCAAGCAAAAGTTTAAACAGAAGAAGCAAGACTTTGGATCTGCGAATCTGAAGTAAGGGAAAGGTGCCCCCAAACGGTAGAACAAAGGGCAAAGCCAAGGCGGGGTGACCCACGATGACTCACCAAAGCTACAAGCAAAGAACAGTGCCGCGAATTCGAAAAATGACATAGGAAAGTGGTATGAGTTCCATAAGAGCTCCACTCACAACATAAGTGAGTGTCGGGCCAGGCAGTCACTGGTGGCCAAGCTAAAGGATTCACAATCATATGCATGTTTAGACTCTGAGTCAGAACTTGACAAGGGGAGTGACAAAGGGAAGCAGATTATCGATGCAAAGCCCAACGCCACCATTTCTACCACGAAGATCCAGAAGGAGGAACCCGAAGATCCAGAGGAGGTGGAGCGTCTCTTCCACTCTTAGATGTGGGTAAAGGGCTCCCTGCTATAGTTCATTGTTGACAGCGGGAGCCAAAAGAACCTCATTTCAGCAGATGTCATGAAGCAGTTGGGCTTACCGACCACAACACATCCACAACCATACACCATCGGGTGGCTTCACCAAGGACGGGATCTTCGCGTGAGCCAGTAGTGTCGCCTTCCATACAACATCAAGGCCTTCACGGATGACGTATTGTGTGACATTTCTCCCCTTGAAGTTTGTGATGTATTATTAGGACAACCATACTTGTGGAAGCGACATGCTATGTATGAATCAAGGCCTCATGCTGTAATTGTTACTTTGGGAAATAAGTTGTACATGATACCAGAGGTAGCACTGCCTACCACCATCTCTTTGTTTACTACAAAATAATGTAGTAAGCTCATTTCCAAAACCGGGAAATTTGTTTTCCTGATGATATGCCCTCAGGGAAAGAAGAATATTGTGGCCATGACCTTTAGATAGGGCCCCTCTGCAAGACAACTACAGACGGAAAAGGTCATGGAGGAGTACCAGGACATCTTCACCTCCCCCGCAGGGGTTCCTCTGCACTGTTAGGTCAAGCACTCCATCAATCTGACCCTAGGTGCACTGTTGCCCAATGGACCAATCTATCGGTGCTCCATTCTGGAGAATGATAAAATCAAGAGGCAGATTCAGGAGCTGCTGAAGAAAGGTCACATCTGTCTAAGTTCATCACCCTATGGGAGCCCAATCGTGTTGGTACAGAAGAAGGATGGGACTTGGAGACTCTGTATTGACTATCAGGCGCTAAACAAGATCACTGTCCATACTAGGTACCCGATCCCATGGATTGATGACCTCCTAGACCAATTGAAGGGGGAAAAATATTTCAGCAAGATCGATTTGAAGTCAGGATATCACCAGGTACCAATCGAACCCTCCGATGTGTGGAAGACTGCCTTCAAAGCTAAGGAGGGCCTTTTCGAATGGTTGGTTATGCCTTTAGGATTGATGAATGATCCTGCAACCTTCATGAGGCTAATGGATGACATCTTGCGCCATTAACCAACTCATTTGTAGTCGTATACTTGGATGACATTCTGATCTTCAGCCAGAGTTGGGAAGAGCACCTCCAACACATCTAACAGGTTCTCCAAACACTGCGGAAACACAAGTTATGTGCTAATTTGGAGCAATGCACTTTTGGCATGACCTAAGTTCAGTGTCTGGGATACATTATTGATGAATAGGGGGTGCATGTGGATCCAGCCAAGATCCAAGTCATTCGGGATTGGCCATCTCCAACCACTTTGATAGAGCTCCGCAGCTTTCTACGTCTTGTCAACTTCTACCGTAGGTTCATGTTGGGATTTTCTCATATCACTTGGCCCTTACCAAGGGAGGAGTGAAAGAAAAATTCTTTTGGTATAAATATCAATAGAAGGCATTCAAAGAGTTGAAATATCACCTCTGCTCGGCACCAGTGCTCGCATTACCATACTTTCAACAACCATTTGAGGTCGAGACAGATGCTTCTGACTATGTTATTGGGGCAGTCCTTACTCAACACGGGCATCCAGTGGCATATCACAGTGAGACACCTTCAAACACAATCTAGAAGTATCCCACTTATGACAAAGATATGTACTCCATTGTGCAGGCCTGTTGATAATGGAAGCATTACATTTTGGGGAAGGAAACAGTCATCCACA
The DNA here is from genome assembly GCA_031772625.1 of Pinus tabuliformis. Lineage (NCBI taxonomy): Eukaryota > Viridiplantae > Streptophyta > Pinopsida > Pinales > Pinaceae > Pinus > Pinus tabuliformis. The sequence continues at coordinate 831,502,247 of CM062819.1, read as the reverse complement.
CATACCACCAACCCCTGTAGTTCATACAGACCCAAGGGAAATTGCAGAATGATCACCATCAGAAGTGGTCCACATACCTGCAATAGTTCCATTTGAATATCAAGTATAAGAAGGGCAACACCAATAGTGTTATAGATTGCCTCAGTTGACCACCGATCATGGCGTTAACCACTGTGTTCAACTCTTGTCAGCACGAGACTTCTGATTGGCCATTTCTCTACAAAAGCAACCCATAATTTGGCCACACATACTAGACACTCTTGGAGGGTCATCATGTTCGAAATTTTCACCTTCAAGATGCCTTGTTATGCCACCTAGGTCACCTTTGTGTTCCTTCAAACTAGCGTGCCAAGATGATTTGGGAAGCACACTACAGTCAGGTTGTTGGTCATTTCGGGGTCAAGAAAATGGTGGCAGTATTGCAGAAGTATTTCTATTGGCTGAATCTTCGACAGGATGTCCGGAAATATATCAAATCATGCACTACCTATGCCATTGCTAAACCGAAAATCAAGAAGCAAGGCCTCTATACCCCGCTACCTACCCTTAGTCGACCTTGGGAATCAATCTCCATGGATTACATGTTAGGCCTTCCTTCCACTAAGCATGGAAATGACTGTGTTTTTGTGGTCATCGACAGGTTCTCGAAGATGGCCATTATGGTGGCCTGCAAGAAGAATATCACAACAAAAGCCACTCCTAAACTATTCTTTGAATGAGTGTGGGTACACTTTGGGATCCCACAGTCTATCATCTCAAATCAGGATAGTAGGTTCCTCAGTACATTTTGGTCCAGTCTCTGGTCGATGCTGGACACCAAACTCACTAAGTCCATAGCCTTTCATCCTCAAACTGATGGCCAGATAGAGGTTGTTAACAGGATGATCGTACACATTCTGCACATGTACAACTCAAAGCATCCACACATATGGGACAAGAGTCTCCCCTATGTTCAGCATACTACAATCGGGCTCTCCACAGCTCGACTGGCCACAACCCTTTTTAGGTCGGCTTAGGATTCCAACCACTATGTCCCATTGATGTGGCCATGCCATTTGCAGCTACTCATGCAGATTCGGCTCATGCCCAGTCTAAAACAAATAAGGAAAACAACTTTATTGAACACATCCAACATATTTTCCAATAGGTCCATGACATTTTGGAGAAATAAAATGCCAAGTACAAGCAGTGACATGATCAACATCGAGTGCCACATGTGTTTCAAGTGGGCGACAAAGTCTGGTTGCATTTGCAAAAGGAATGCCTTACCGGAGCCTATCAGAAACTCATACCACTCTGATATGGTCCTTACACCATTACCAAGGCTGTGGGAGACAATTCATTTGAGCTTAGCATTCCCCCATTCCTTGGCCTACACACAGTGTTCAATGTGGACCACCTTCAGCGATACTTTCCACCATTACTAGACACATCCAACATTGCAGAACAGCTCACACGCACAGAGTTAAATCTAGATTGTATGGAACAAGCTGTAATAGATCAGATCATGGATACACAGATCAAGCACACTCACTAGCAGAATATCCAACTGTATCAAGTTGTCAAAGTAGGCCAACTCCTTCACCAGGGCAAGTGGCTCACCAGGGACCAAATTCAGCAGAAGTTTCCTCATCTCATGGAGGAACTCAATGCAATGGGGACCATTGCTTCCTAAGGGGGGAGGAATGATCCACATGGATATTGGTGGCCACCTGCCAAGTCCACTCGGACCCCCACCATTGTTTCTTTCAGCTTTTCAGTTTCCTTAATTGTAGCACATTTTACTATTTTTAGCAGTTTTTTGGGTCCTGAACTTCCAGAGCCGTTTTGAGGCCCTAAACGATGTTTTTTTGGAAAACTGGGAGCATCATGTGTCCATGGACCGATGTTTCTCTTTCAAAAGTTTGAGTTCTCGTATAGATATTTCTAACGAGATATTGTGCACGTCAAACGGAGATCGTATGCCAAAGTTACAACCTCGAGAAGTTGATGTACCAATTTACCCAAATGGAGCCCACAATTTGGCGTTTCATCTTCTAGGGTTAGGTTTTTGGATGTTCAGGGTTTTCCATTGTTTCTAAACAATAAATAGGCCTTCGAGCCTCATTGTAAGATAGTTCAGAGGCATGTAGCCACCACATCTCTTCTCAGAGATAAGCTTCCATCGCCCTAGCTGGTTTATTTCCATTTATGTTTGTAAGCATATTTCAGTACCTTACATTAATGAAATGAAGTATTATTTACGCTGCATCTCTGTGTTTATGGTTATCTCTGTAATTTGTTGCATTCTTATTTAAATTCAGATCAACAAGTAATCAACCCAATTGCATATTCAAGGGGCATAAAGGAAACTGTATATTCACATGTGTCATAAAATCAATAGCTGTGGGGGTAGAGTTTCTCAATGATTACAATTTGAACTAAACAGATACAAATTTTGCTATTATGGGGGGCGTATGTATTTTATTTTACCTAAATTTAGACATATGTTAGTAGTGGTTTTATTATAAATATAATGATCATTAATGGTGGATGAATTGCTTGATTTTTTTTAATGTGTCATAGTGAACTTTAAAGATACAATAATATTTACAAGAAAGTATTTAACTGGCTAAAATTCCCCTATTATGTAAAAAGTGGAAATATTTATTGATAAAAAATGTTTCATCAAATTCAAATCTTTGATGTTTATAGTTGGGGATGGTGGAAAAAAATACAAATTACACTTATTTGATCAAAGAGGTGACAAGGAGAAGGCACCAGCCTCAGATATTTCCACAAATTCTCTTGAGAAAGTGCTTAGTGAAGAAGCGATTTTTTTTCCACCAGCACGATCCAAACAATAAGGAAGCTTCAAATGAAATTAAACAAGAAAATGAGTTCTTTAATTCTGATTGAGCTACAAACATAAGAGATAAAAGGCCAAATCAAAACCTTGGAGGGCCAAATTAAACATTATGGGGTAAAAAACTCATTTAATTATCCTATTTATCTATTACTAATTTTAATTATCTCATTCTTTTTAAAATAACTCTTTATTTTTTAGGGGTTTTTGAGGGAGTTCAATCCTCATGGTGTGGCTGTGGGGGCTGGCATTGCTGGCAATTTTGATGCTCTGCCTGTGAGCGACACAATAGTCACTGAGCCCGATACACCTATTGAAACACACACTCAAGGATATGCACCCCATGAACAACAAACGCCAGGGTCTACATATGATGTTGTTGATGTAGAGCATGATCCCATCACATATTTTGAAGCAATATTTCCTGGATCTTCCCATGTTACTAGCATGAGAACACTACCGATTATGTTTTTGGTACATTATGACCATGTCCCCATGAAACTAGAGAAACTTCCAGGTATTTAAGAAGTGTCTTAAATATTAAGTACAATCTAATTGAAATTTACATATAGTCTGTGATTATTTTAATCTAATGATGATATCATTTTGCAGGAAATGATGTATTATATAAGCACTTCTATGAACTAACCTTGGAACTCTTTAGGCCCACCATTCACACAAATTGGAAATCCAAAATTTACAAGTTGAAGGATCAACTTATTGATAAGATGGTTGGCTTGTTTGTGACCTATTTGGTGAGGGTACCTTCAACAAAATTGGAGTTACCTCCAAGGAAGGATTACATTTAAAACATTTGTGGGACTAATATAGTGTTCATTTGGAAAATAAAAAGTTGTATGAGTGCCCTCCAGTGATTCCAGATATGGAGTGGAAAACCCGCATGGCAAATGAAAATGAGAAGGCGCCTGAAAAATAAGGGAAGACACCACCAGAACCGGGAAGATATGAGGAAATTTTAGTAATGTAATTATGATGCTTTATCATCATTGTGACGTCTAATTAATCTTTTCAATGTTTTCAATATAGCCTCCCAGATGCATCTAAAGCCATGAACGCTAGAATAGTTAAACATGGGAAACATTATCTTGGCCCTGGTGATTACTCAAAACTAGCCACAAAATTTGCAAGTATAAAAAGAAATGCATTCAAATTATAAATTCCTAACAATTTTAATTTAATATCACAGAAGAAGAAAAATTCATGTTCTCATGGAAAATTGCAGGGGTCACAATTCAAAGAGTCCCCCCACAGAGGAATAACTCAAGCTTTCTTTTAAGCACAACTATCAAGTTGTGGTTGAATGTAGGACAATCTTTGGGTCTACACATCCTTCCGACACCCAACTTAACACTCAAGTAAATAAAGAAACAAAGAGCATTTATAAATTATTACTTGTACAATATATTATAGTTATTATCTTTGACCTTAAATTAATGTGCTTGATTGTATAAAGTAAGCAAGCAATGTAGATACAACATATGAGCCTAGTGACGGTGGAGTGCCTCTTGAAGCTGATGTACAACTCGGTACTAGAGGTATTTCATGCGTTATAAAAAATTTGTAGTGTGGATTATAATTAAAAATATTTAAATGAAAATGATGTGTTAATTAAAATCTTTCTTGTTTCTACTCCAGAGCATGTACAGGATGAGGCCAGACAAGAGGAGGAACATATGGTCATGTCCAAAAGTACTTTGCGTCCCTCCACTACCGAAGAAGGTAAAGAAAAATTTATTAATTCTTTTATTAATAAAACACTTGTATTAATAATAACTATAAATATGAATTTAACATTTCTTTATTATTGCAATTGATGCTCCGCCTCCATTGGAGCAGCATAAATGTATGACTAGGTCTGGAACAAGGCATACAAAGCCCATAACGACTGAAGGGAAAGATGACATCCTTGAGAAATACCTAAATAAGAGAAATAAATTGAATATTCAATGAATGTACTTGTTTATTTAAATCCTAGTTTTTTTAGTACCACATTTTTTACTGACAGGTTCAATGCCTCATGGCATGTGCACATGTAGGTTTTTGCTATCTTAATAAAAATTTGTGATATTTCCGTTAGAAAAACTTATAACGAACTTGTTTCATATTATGTAAGCTTATTTTTTTTGATAAACTTTATTCAGATGAAATATTTTGTGGATGTACGAATGAATGAATTTTTACTATTTGTTTCTTTATGTATCTTAATGTCTCGGTTTCATCTATTTCAACTATTTCATCTCATTACAAAAATTTTGAGGTATAAAATTGGCCTCCTAAGGAATATTATAAAATAATAGTCGAAATAATAAATAAGAGTAGATTACATCATCAAATTTTAGAGGCAAAAAAGAAAAAAATACTTTTTCATCTCGTATTTCCAACTTATCTCCCTACGGTTTTACTCAACTTTTGAGTGGGAGCACTTGTTGGATGCATAATTTAGCTCCTCATCCAAGGATTACCATGTTGCATACTTTTGATGGACCTTGCTACATGAAAAATGAGAAATACATGAAAAAATGTGATCGCAATCACACTTTTTCATGTATTTCTCATTTTTCGTGTAGCAAGGTCCATCGAAATTATGCAACATGGGTAATCCTTCGATGATGAATTAAATTCTGCATGAAATGAGTACTCCTACTCTAAATTTGAGTAATTAAATAGGGAGTTTAACACCCTCCTCCCACATTTACCCAAGATAACTAGTCCACTAGAGTAAACATGTGATGAAGAGTTATTATGATGTGATTCAAATCCCCATGTATAGGTAAGGAAGTAGAGTTGACACAAGAAAACCAAACTGACCTTTCTTAAGAGCTACAAAACCTTCAGGAGAAAACCAACCCTTCCAGGTGGCCATCCCCTTAGACAACTTTTCATTATGTTGAGCCAGACTCACAACTATTCCCATGACAAGCCATGCATGCGACTGAGACCCTCCAGTTGCTCCCACAGCAAGGCATGCATGTGATTGTGGCTCATTTCAAGTAGTTTTGAGCCAATGAACCTGGATTATGTGCCACTTTTTCATCGCTAGGTCTCAAGCCTCTGTACAGAGCTTCATGAAACTTCTAGAAATGATAAATAACAATGAATTTGATCCGGAATTATGTAGGAACACAACAAAATACAAATATATACATAAATAGATGCAACAGATATAAAACTTCATTTCATTAATATCAAATAACTAAAATATACTTACATACAGAAATGGAAATAAACTAGCTTAAGCAATGGTAACTTATCTATGAGAAGAGATGTGGTAGATGCATGCCTCTAAATTGTGTCACAATGAAGCTCAAAGTCTTATTTATTATTGAGAAACAATGGAAAACCCTAAACATAAAAAAAACCTATCCTTAGGAGATGAAGTGCCAAACTGTGGGCACCGTTTGGGCAAATTGATACATCAATTTCCCAGGGTCATAACGTTTTCATATGATCTTTGTTTTATTATCATAATACCTTGTTTCAAAGATCTAGTAGAGGGCCCAGTTGACAAAAAATATTGTACCATTTTGGGACTTTTTTGTTCTCCCTGTTTTCCCTAATAACATCTTTTAGTCCCTCAAAACGGATCTAGAAGTTTAGGACCTGAAAATCTACCAAAAATAGTAAGTTGTGCTACAATTAAGGAAAGTGAAAAGAAACAAAGGTGGGGGTCCAAGTGGAATAGGTAGGTGGCCACAAATATCTGCCTGGATCAGTCCTCCCCCCTAAGGAAGAATGGTCCCCATTGCATTGAGTGCCTCCATGAAATGGGTAAACTTCTACTGAACTTGGTCCTTAGTGAGTCACTTGCCTTGGTGCAGGAGTTGGCCAACTTTAACAACCTCATATATTTGGATCTTCTACTGGTGATTTTTCCTGATTTGCATGTCCATGATATGATTAGTTGTGGCTTGTTCCATGTAGTCTAGGTTTAACTCTATTGGTGTGAACTATTCTGCAATTTCTGATGTGTCCAATAATGGTGGAAAGTATGGTCGAAGGAGGTCCACATTGAACACTGGGTGAAAGCCAATGAATGGTGTAATGCTGAGATCGAAACCATTTTCCCCTACAACCTCAGTGATGGTGTAAGGCCCATATCAGAGTGGGTGAAGCTTGTAGTGGGGCCTAATGAGGTGGTCCTTCTGCAAGTGTAACCAAACTTTGTCGCCCACTTGGAACTTGTGTGGCACCCGATGTTGATAATGTCACTGCTTGTACGTATCATGGGCTTTGTCCAATATGTCATGGACCTGCTAGAAGATGTGCTAAATGTGCTCAATGAAGTTGTTAGCCCTATCAGCTTCGGACTAGACATGAGCCGAATCTGCTTGAGTAGCTACAAATGGTATGGCCACATCAATGAGACATAGTGGTTGGAATCCCAAACCCACCTTAAAGGGTTTGTGGCCAGTTGAGTTATGGAGAGATTTGTTGTAGTTGTCTTGGACATAGTGGAGGCTTTCATCCGATGTGCGTGGATTATTCAAGTTGTACATACACAAAATGTGTACGATCATCTTGTTGACGACTTATGTTTGGCGATCAGTTATGGGGTGGAAATCCATGGACTTAGTGATCTTGGTATCGAACATTGACCAGAGACTTGACCAAAATTTATTTAAGAACCTGATGTCCCGATATGAGATAATGGATTGTGGGATCCCAAAATGTACCCAAAATCGTTCAGAGAAAAGCTTAATAGTGGCTTCTATTGTGATACTCTTCTTGTAGGTCACCAGAATGGCCATCTTAGAGAATCTCTTGATGACCATGAAAACACAGTCATTTCCATGCTTAGTAAAAGGAAGGCCCGACATGTAATACGTGGAGATGGATTCACAAGTTCAACGAGGAGTAGGAAGAGGAGTATATAGGCCTTGATTCTTGATGTCCAGTTTGGAAATGACGTAGGCAGTGTAGGATATGATGTACTTCTCAACATCGCGTTGAAGGTTCAGCCAATAAAAATACTTATGCAATACTGCCACTATTTTCTCTACCCCGAAATGTCCAACGACCCAACTATAGTGCACCTCCCAAATCATCTTGGCATGCTCGCTTGAAGGAACACATAGGTGTCCCAGGTGGTATAACAGTGCATCCTGGAGGTGAAAATTTGGAACTTTCTTGCCTTCCAGGAGCTTCTAGTATGTGTTGTCAAATTTTGGATCACACTTGTAAAGATGCGGCCACCCCAGAGTATTGTGCCTACAAGAGTTTAGCACAATGGTCAGCGCCATGACCGGTGGTTGGCTAAGAAAATCTGCAACATTGTTGGTGTTTCCCTTCTTGTGCTTAATGTTCAAATCGAACTATTGCAGGTATGTGGACCATATTTGATGGCGATCATTCTTGTTAGTGTGAAATTTCTTGGAGGGTGTACCAAAAACACTTCACTTAAGTCACTAGGTGACAAGTGACCCTAACAATAATTTATGGTTCCTTACGCTTTAGATCTATGATAAAACTTGGAAAACCTGCAAAAAGACAACATATACAATCCAAAACAACAAACAACATATATATATATATATATATATATATATATATATATATATCCACTGCAATAACCCAAATGGAAAGACTTTAAAATGAATAAATCTTTTATTGATAACACCTGGTGAATGAGATCTAGAAAAAGGGTCTGCAAATTCCCCCCCCCCCGCCTTGGGATGGGTATTTTTATGTCCTTGATGCTTCGGTAATCAATTGTGTCTCCCAATGTGTAAGAAACCCAAAACAATGTGGAGAACTGAAATGGGAGCTCAAGTGAAAAAAGACGATAATGGTGATGATGATAATGATCATGGTGAAGAATAAATGGAAAAAGCTCCTATTTATCACAAAGCATTGGGTTAATCTAAAAAATGGAGAATAATAAAATAATATTGACCAATTCAAGATTTAACCGTTAGGAATACTTTATTATGTTTTTTGGAGGGAAAAGATCGTCAAAATCATCGAATATATTCATTTGGAAATAATTAACAAATAAAATGATTTATTAATTATTTCACAAGGATTAAAAATGGTGTGAAATTGAAATAATTATTAAATAGTGATTTAACAATTATTCCAATAATGGAAATAAAAAATAAAAAATAAATAGTGATTTATTTAATTATTCCTGGGAGATTTAGTCAAATGTGATAACGAATGTTTATCAAACAATGATTTAATAATTATTCCTAGAGAAAATTAAATAAATAATGATTTATTCCATTATTCTCCTGTGGTTTCTTTTATTTTAATTAGAAAATAATTTAATAAAAATGGTTTACTAAATTATTTACCATGATGAAAGTTATTTTACTACGGTAAAATTAATAGTAAACGATGTATTTCAATCCACCTAATTAGAAATGGCTAGGTGATCATTTTTTGGTGATAACATATTTCCCCCCAATGTATGAGTGTTAGGAGAAAATCATATGACCGAAATACATTGTTGATTCAAGGAATTGAACAAAGATGAAAGATGGAACCAAGGTACACCATCCTCTATACCACTCTTCTGGAATAAATGTGTTGAAGTCAACAAAAGAGGGCCTGCCAAGTTAATGCAATAAGGAATCCTTAACAAAGGCATGAGGTATCATAATAGAGTGACTGATGGACTGAAACTGGGGATGATGATGGAAGGAATTAAGATGGGTGGTGGATTGATGACTTACCTTGTTAGAGAATGATATGTATGGTTGACTTGGCAGTGACTGAATCTATTCCGGAGGGTATGGTCAATGATTCAAATGGAGGTTTGGCAAAGAGAGAGCAGTAGAGTTGGAGGCCAAATATGAATATAATGGGATGGATGTGTCACAATGATGTATGGAACACTGTAACTGGACTCAAGGGGACTTGGAACAAACTCCAAAGATGCAAGGGTGACTCATCTCGGATGCTCTGAACAAGGGTGACTTGATTATGTTGCCACATGGGGGAGGCCTGGAGGGGACCATAAAAACATGAGTAAATGATGGTTACTGATGACGAAAATTGGCACGTGAGTCAACCAATGCAAAGGTAAAGTGGTATCAAATTATGGGTGGCTCAAGTGAAGAAATTAGATTTTAATAGGCGACAAAGTGAGACTTCATGGAAAAAATGGCTTCCTAGTGAAGTGTCAAATTACCAAAAAAAAAGGGGAAACCCATTAGAGAAAATGGTGAGAGCTTTCCAACAGTGCTGATGATTCATCAAACAGAGCTACGGTTTGGTCACAAAGGGCGACGAAAAAACTAGGGTTTTTCCTATAAAAGGCCTTTTTTCCCCAAATGCAATTCATTTGCATAGAGAGTTGTGGAGAATTTGGAGAGGAGGAGAATGGAAAAACCGACTGCTGGAGTCAGGATCTACAAGTTGGAGGTAGGTGGCCTAACATTACTCATCATTTTTGGTGGATTAGAGTTTCATATTAGGGCTTTAGTTCACTGTGGGGGACCCTTGCTTATCCTTACGGTCGCAAGACACTTTTGGGGGACTGTTCTATGTTCTGGAACATAGGAATTAGGTTGATAAGTGTGTCTAGTGCAGTTTTTAGGGTAAAAACTACGTTTAGACTAAGAGGAAAAGAAATATTGGTGGTCTGTGGTGAAATGAAGCTAAGAACTAGACATGCATGCCTTTGACTCTGAATTGACAAAACATAATGGTATTTTGCAGGTATGGAAGAGCTAAAGTTTGTATGGTGAGAATGATGTTTGAAGACCCTCCCTGCTGAGATTCAGGGAAATCAAGTAGTGAGAGGGATTTTGGCATGGTATGGCATGCTAAAGTTCTTGGAGAACCTATTGATGAGGGTTGGTGAGCCGTTACTATTGAGGATTTTGAATTACTAGGACCTAGATCAGGAGGCCTTTATGGTACAGGGGTGTAGGATGGAGATCATGATCCAAGACATATATTTTTTGACAAGAATTCCCCCCCTGGGGGTGGTAGGGTAGATACATGCAATTTTGCCTCATGGGAGGAATATAGGTGATTTTTTTGATCGTAATTGTGTATGGGGTTCGTACAAAGGGCATGACCATTCAGATCAGTGACCTAGAGAGGCTTGAGACACGAGCTACAACGGCAATAGCGTTGTGGATATTGGGTATTCATGCATTCCACCACATTACAGGGGGAAAATGATGTTGGTGGAGAGTGTGTCGGTAGGGACCAGATGATGCGGTTATCATTAAAATGGCAGTTGACACTATGCAAGCAGAGGAGCAATGATAACTATTCTTTTTGGACAATGTTATGCTCACTCTTCTTTGAGAAGATCCCCACTATCTGAAATCATGTAGAGATCTGTGAAGGGAGCCCATAAGAGCCCAGATTGCATCGGTGGGGGTAGCTACTGTGACAAGGTGGAGGAGAGGGAGTCACACAAGTGTTTCAACCTGAGTTTTTTGCTCATTGGGATAGGGTGCCACAGTACATATATGACTATCCATATATTGAAATGAACTATCAAGGGGATCCTAACTTACCACTTCCACCGGGATAAGCATGGGGTCTAGATGGTAAGTGAAATTTTTTATATATTTGATGCATTTATAGTTTAAGAAAAATGTGTGTGTGATATTGATTTATAAACTTTGTGGTATGAAGATATAACACTAGTGAGGCTGACAAGATACACGGGACAAGCTGTAGCACTTGGGGCTGCAGATCATGGTGGGGCCACATCACAACATATATCAGGTAGTAATGCTCTACTGGAGTATCTCTAGCATAGACTCGACATGCTACTGACCGAGGTGATAGAGCATGGGTGGCATGAGTTAGAAGATTAGTGTACATATGAGTGCACTGGTCTTCCCTCAGAGTGGTGAGGAATCACACGACACATTTCTATGGTTGGTCAGGTAGTACGAGACCTATGGGCTGGTGGGATGGAGCCATTGGCTCAAGAGCCTCTAGATGATAGTGATTAGGCATAGGGACATGTGGGTCCCCATTTTTTGTTTGTGATAACATGAAAATGAGCATGTCGGATATATTTAGACTAGTGGACTCAAAACATTGTATTAATATACATATTTATGGTTATGCATCTTTTGTGGTGAGTATGGTTCACCATGTGTTTATGGATGTCTTCTGGTATATGCATGTGATAAATGCCAATATACAATGTTATTTGTGATGGTATCTACATAGTGATTTTGGGCTCTAGGAACATGACTAAATGTAATGTATTCAAATTCACATGCCAAAAGCTTAACTCGTAGGTATTTTCAAAATAGGAAAGGATTATGCACATGATAAACATTGTTTAATTGCATGAAAAGTAGCAAGGAATCAAGACAATCATGAAGGTGAAGGATGCAGTGATTAAGGGAATCAGCTAATAAACCTATCACAACATCATATTTGGTCTAGTTATTTTATGGTAGATCCAATGCAAACTTCGTTGGAGTGGACTAACGAATTCAAGGGGGTGAAAATGGCCCAAGTTACCGAGGCTAAATTCCTAGTGAAGCGACTTACACAATTGACATAACCGATATAAGGTGTGGATGATGGATCCATCTAAAAGACATAAAAAAGACAATTTATAATATGGTGGAGATGCACACTACATAAATGAAAGACAAAAGAAAGAGATACACACATTTCAATGGGAAATGCTATAGGTAAAATTTCTTGAGTTAGAGTGCATTGCGAGGGTTGTGAAGGATTTCTCCATCTGGACCCTCTAAAAGGCATGCCGCTTTGCCCAAACACTTATGGAGGATGTAAGGTCTTAACTATAGTGGTTCAAAATTTCTATGGCCCAGACATCACAAGCTTGGTCAGAAAGAAGAACAAGGTCACCTTCATGGAAGGTATGGGGGTGGAATTTTTGGTCATATTAAGCTTTGGTGCACTTTTTGGTCACTGCGATGGTTTGCAATGCAACACGACAATCTTCACTGACACGGTCAAGCATGATAAGTTTTTTTTCTAAAGGTTGGGTGTTCCATAGGAGTTCGATGGCAAGGTGGAGGAAGGAAATTTCACACTCAAATGGTAAGACTGCCTCCTCTCTGAAAACAAGGTGGAAAGGAGTGAACCCAGTGGAAGTCTTGACAAAAGTTTTATAGGCCCACAAAGCAGGGAAAAGAATTAAATGCTAGTTGGTCTTGTGTTTATTCTGACCATCTGCTGAAGCATAGTCTTAAGAATTTTGTTAACAACTTCAACTTGGCCATTGCCTTGCGGGTAATAAGATGAAAAGTATCTGTGTTAAAAGCCCAACTGAGAGGATAGCTCATGCCATATATCATATTCAAAGTTTCAGCCATAGTGAGAGACTAATTGTTTCAGAACCCCAAATTGAGCGATAACATGGTTAAAGGAAAAGAGGGTTGTAGTAGTCGTGGTGTTATTAAACGTTGGCATGGTTTCAACCCATTTCATGAAATAGTTGATGACCATGGTAATATACTTGTGTTTATTAGCAGATGGGGGTCAACACTCCATAAAGTCAATAACCCATTTATAGGACCGATAACGATGACGAGATAGAGGGGAGCAAGTGGAGCTCGCACCTTACAGGGTGTATAACTAGAAATTTGGACAGTGTTTGACTGCGTCAATATAATTTCTAAAGATAGAAGGCCAAATGCAACTAGCACACATGATTTTCTGGGTAGTGGCCATCCCAGAGAGGTGACCACCACAAGCACCACCATGGCAAGCATTGATCACTTGCTCAGCTTGAGCATGGGTGAGACAATGACGAAGGATAGTGTTGACACTATGATGATAAAGATCGTCAATGATGAGGAGGTATCGAGGGTTTGGATGTCGATTACATCATCAATCATGATGAGTGAGGTGGGGGGCGAATTTCGGGGTTCACAAATAGGTAAGGATGTCACCATACCAAGGATCATTCGAGGTAATGGGAAACAAATGTTCATCTAGAAGATCACCATTTAATGGTGGATCCAATGCACCAGTGGAAAATTCAGAAATGAATTCAACAAGGGCTAAACCTTTCTTACTCTTGGGTGTGACAAATTTGAGATCAAATTCTTGAAGGATAATGATCCAATGAGTGTAATTCCCATTAATGATCCATCGACTCAATAAGAAATCCATGGGGCTGGAATTGGTCACAACTTTGGTGGTACGTGTAAGGATATAATGATGAATCTTTTGAATAGAGAACACAACAACCAATGCCAAATTTTATTTATGAATAGGATATAGGGGGGCCATTAAGGTTCCTACTAACATAGTAAATGACATGCTCATTTTGGGCAGAATCTTCTTGTATGAGGACCCCGACGATCGAATAGGTAGACCTAGAGATGTACAAGATGAAATTGCTTTCAAAATTAGGTGGATTAATCAAGGGAGGAGAAATGAGAGCATGTTTTAGGGCATAAAAATACTATTGATCTTGGTCATCCCAAATAAATGGAATGTTATATCGAAGGAGTCTATGAAACCCATGTGCCATGGTGGAATAGTCGGGAACAAACCTATGATGAAAGTTAGCTTTGCCTTGGAGGCTTTGTGAATGGTGAAGGGTATGAGGACAGGGAAGTTCAAGAATGGCTTGAACTTTGATAGGGTCAAGAGTGATATTGTCTTTAGACACAATGAATCCGAAAAGTTAGCCAACAAAAATGCAAAAGACACACTTAAGGGGGTTGAGGTGAATGTTATACTTATGAAATCAAAGAAAGGCGGTACACAAATCATGAAGGTGTTGCGGCTGAAGTTTTGAATGAGCAATGAGATCGTCTAGATATGCAAGGATAATATGAGCCAGGTCTTGAAAATAGTAGGACATGGCATGCTGAAAAGTGGCCCCATCATTCTTTAAACTAAAAGGCATGACCTTATAAGCGAAAGTTCCCCACATAGTAGTGAAGGAGGTTTTAAGCTAATCAACATAATGGATACATATTTGGTTATATATGGAGAACCATCCATAAAGGAGATAACATCATGCCCTTCACACTCATCAATGACCTAGTCTATGAAGAGTGTGGGAAAGTTGTCTTTGTGAAAATATTTGTTCATATTGTGAAAGTCCGCGCAGAAAAAATTGGTGCCTTTTTTTCTTAAGAACATGAACAGGATTGGACACCCATGTGGTGTATTCAATAGGATATATGAAACCAACCTACTTGAGGTTATTGATTTCAACTTTGATGGCTTCACATTTGGAAGGATGGATAGGCCTTTTATTTTGGCGGACAAGGATGGAATCAGATGAAGTGTTAATGTGATGTTCAACAATGGAGGAATCAAGGCTGGGCATTTTAGATTATGACCAGGTGAAAAAATCATAGAATTATTTGAATAATCTGGTGTACGCATCAATATATTTTGGGGTGCATTGTGCCCCCAAGATGATATTTTCTTCGATCTTGGTTTATTTGAAATGCTAGTTTTGATGGTAAGGGAAATGTTAGCTATATTTCCTTCTTTAAAAGCATCCGGTGTGGGAATTAGATTTCTAAACCAATTGAATTCACCATGAATGAAGTCTTATGACTCCAAATCCTATTGGTCATGGGTTTGCTGCAGAAGAAAGTACACACGATAGTGCATATCTTCCCAAGGGTAATCAGGGGTAGTCGTAGCTTCCATGATGTCTTCATCAAAATGGAATATGGGGGGACTGTTGGAAGAGAGACCACATGATGAAGGAGAGCTACCTAAGGCATCTTCATGAGAGACAAGGTTCACAAATGCATCATCAAGGTTGGGAGACACATGACTAGTATATGGAATATCTACCGATGTTGAGACCGAAGTGTTCGTTGAAGAAGGTTCAACAAAATCACAATAAGAGACATCAATGGAGTTCTAATGCATTGATATTATGGATGATGACAAGTAGAGAAAGGTAGCGATACTATCTATCATCTCGAAATTAAGGGGAGGGATCACAATGGCGATTAAGAGACCTCATGTTCCAGTGTAAGAGTGGGACTAGAATCTGCAAGTAGAGGAGAGGTGGAATCACTACGAGCATCCTCTAATTCTCAAAGCACTTGGAGTGTATCACGAAAATCGTCGAGATGGGGGCAACGTGAGAATAATGACCATAATTATCACACAAAGAATAAGGGTGATTCATGGATAATGATATGTTCTTCTTAGTTGAATCAGGTAAGGTGACATGGACCTCCAAAATGTTAGAATCAGTGAAGGTATCAGAGACCACATTCTTGATATAAGGGAGCTCAGGGAAATTATTGGTGGCATGGCCAACAACATCACACAAAGCACATGGAGTAATAGCCTTTGGCAGCTTAGGAGGAGCTGGAGATGCTGGGGGTTCCTTGTATTTGGTTCCCTTTTTTTGGGCTTTGCCCCCCTCACAAGATTCTTTTGTAATAGGAGTAGGTGTTGAGGTTACTATGGAATAGAAGCAATACCAGGGGTAGGAACAACATGTTGGATTGAAGTCAAAGCAGTGTAAGGTTTGAGTTGATTGGAGGGAGTGTTTATGGAAGGATAAATGTACTAGACTGGCATCCCTAAGGTAATTTTAGGTAAACTAAACGTAGCCATAATAGGTGTAGAATAAAATCTCGAAGGGGGGGGATAAGAAAGGTATCTGACTAGATGGATAATGGTCTGGGGGAACTACTATGAGATGTTCAAGACTTGGGGGAATAGTTTCAAGAGGAAAAGGATTAGGGGAGATACCAGTAGAAGGAAATGGTCCTTGAGCAGTAGTACTAGAAGGTTGAGTTGAGTTGGGAACAATAGATTGCAGATGTGTTGACTGCTATGAAGGCATACCAGACCATTTGTGGGTGGCCCGTGATGTTTGGAGCATGCAAAAATTGGATTAGCTAGGCTAAGAGGGAGTAGGTGGTGGACCATAATAAGCACCAAGCAAAGTGGAATATTTGTAGACTATAGGAGAGACATTTGTGAGGGATGAGACAATCTTATTTTCAATCACAGATGAGATGTTAGACTGGGGTAAAGTCTGAGATTTGGGATCATGGTATGTGACGATCTTTCGATTGTGGGGAAACTACATATTTCGGTGAACCACAAATGCTACAACTGACATAGCATAGGTATATCTACAACCCAAAAGGATGTTATATTCTAATGGAGCATCGATGACTTTGATATCAATAGAGACAGTCTTGTTGACAATAGTGATAGGACAGTTGCAATATAAGCTAAGGGGTTGTGAGGGATGACTATCCCAAGCACGGAGAGTGATGGTGGATGGGAATAGGTCCATGGAACCAAGTCTCTTCCAAACACTAGCAACCATCACACAAGTGGAGGCGCCTTCGTTTATGATACAATGTTGAACAATGGTATTTCTTATGGAGTCTGGTATTTGAAATGCAACAAAAGAGGGTAGGGTAGGATTTTATGACTTCTCAACGTGAAAGGAAATCATGTGATTGTCTTGAGGATCCACAACACCCAAAGCAGAGAGTAGAGATTTCTGTTGGGATGGGCACATTTGGAGGACTTTCAGCATTGACATGGCAATAGGAGACTGTGCCAAGTCATCTATTATGTTATAGGTATGGGCAACTTTAGAAAATGTAGCATTTCGATGTAATGGACCTTTGGGGATATTTGGAATAACCTCTACCTTAGGCGAAGGGATCTGTGAGGTACCATTGGATGATGATTGTCAGGTGGTATAAATGAAAGATTTTCACCAACATTTAATTTGTAAATTTAGGTAAGTAAACTTAGAGGCGTAGCACAATATATGCCAGAATACGACCTCAAGGATTTTTCAAATAAAAACCAAGCTTTTGCAAGAAATTTGAAAGAAACATCATTCTGGAAAAAGGAACAAGACTTTTCGAAAGTAAAGTAAACACACTCTGGGAATCTAATTCTGGCTCCTCTTCTGGGTAGAGTTGACTCCTATAGTAAGTCTTCCTCAGTTGTCCAAGGTACAAGGGAATGTAGGTCCCATTCAAAGGAAAGTGATTCAAGAAATAAATAATGAAAAAAACTCTTAAAATATTACTGCTATGTTGAAAAGATGAAAAACATGAAATTAGACTAGGAATCATAAAGCAACTTCAGTCCAACTATTTTAACAAATTCATTGAATGCTTTAAAAAGAATTGAGATGATATATGCACTGCTTCTCTAAAGACAATTCAATATTTAGCTAAAAGGAAAGAGTGTAATAGAAACAAATGAGATAAAGACATTTCTACTGTTCACCTTGATCTTATAAAATCATCAAATGATTCCTTTCCAATATAGAAATATTCTATATGATGTGTACATCATTTAATTAAGATGAAAGGAATATCAATCACACTTTTTAACCTGAAGACATTTTAAGAATTCTATGAGCACTTTACTTTGCCAATAAAACAAGATTCACAACTTCACCTTATGATGATCCTGGCATTTGTTTATTAATATTTCAAAAATGGATGTTTTTCTTCAAATCGAAGGAATTGGTTTCACATTTAAAATAATGATTTTAAGGAAATTCAAATTGTATATGCTAAATCAGAATTCTTAATAAGCCATTATATCTTTTTATGCATCAAATGAAGCCAGGGTAAGCCTCACACTTAATTTATAATGAAAGTAAGAGATGTAGTGGGGCATTCACCATCAATTAAATTACACTCACACCATGCAAAACAAAATGCAGCAAAAGAAATCCTAAGAAGTCTGGGGCAACAGACTGGTTGCTGGGACAACCACCAACCTCGTTGCCCTTGCATCAATTAAATCACAATCTCAGAACATTCAGAAGAAACAAAAAAATAATCAATGCCAGTTTAGATTATTTTGGAATCTTGTTACATCATGACTAGACAATGTAGCATTGGGATCTAGTGATCCCCTCCAGGGATCATCCCATTGGGCATGCATGCTCCTCCCTTCCTTGCACATCAAAATCGATCCTCCTCTTCTGAAAAAATGCGATATAACAAATACAATGTCAGATCTCCACTACAGTATAAAATATTCACAGTTATAAAAATGTTGCCTCTCAGTGATTCAGATCCACAGTTACATAGCACAGATAATTTTTAGAATCACAAACTAATCTTGAACCAAAAATAAGGAGACACGATTACTGAGTGGATTCGAATTGATCTATAGTTTACCAAACAATAATGCTTCCCAACTATTTGGATCGAAAGTTATCAACCCACATAAATTTACAATTATGCAACAATTCTGAGCCAAAATAAAGAGATTCAAATTGATCTGTGGTTTACAACAACTGATGTTGAGTCATGAAGTATTCACCAAAATAGTTGTAGAAAGAATAGACTGTTAACAACCTTTGGCTTCTAGAACTAGTTTGACCATATTCTTGGACTTTAGCACCATGCATTATCTGGAAGACCCGCGTGTATCTTGACTCATGTGGAAGTGTTCAAAAAACATTTTGAACAAAAAACATTTTGAACAAAAAACCTCTTTCATATTTTCCCAAAAATGTGTCAATGTATGAAAGCCCCAAATTAGTGCAAGAATGTTGTTGTAGAACTGAATTGGTGCAGGAATGTTGTAAAATCTAAATTGGTGAAGGAATGTTGTAAAATCTAAATTGGTGCAGGGATTCGATGCGTGGTGCAGGAACATTGTATGATACAGGAAGATGAATGCATGACCAAGGCTTGTTGGCTATGAGCAAGTAAATGGTAAGCATGACTTCTCCCGGGACTATCAAGGTCCATGGCAAGCTATCAAAGGTAGCATTAATATCTTTTGTACTGCTGGTACTAGAACAACTGGTATAAGAACTACTACTATAGGAACTATTAGCACCTACCACAAAAGAGCCTAACATTAATGACATTTTCACATTAAATACTCTTCAAATTAACAAAACAAGAAGATTTCATAGATCAAAAAATGTCAACTCTAAATGCCTCTAAAAAATAACTTAATAATGCTTAAAAAGAATAATAACGATTATGGACAATTAGTATAGGCATAAAATTATTCAGTAAAATCATGAAAATCTGGACAAAATGGAGGCTCAACACTCCCCCACGCTGACCTTCTTGCATGTCCTCATGCAAGCCGAATTATAAAATCATGGAAGAAGGCAGGGGAAATGTTTAAAGATCAAACTATGCTCCCCAACAAAAGTGTCAGCAAAAATATTAGCAAGGAAATATTAAGATATCATGGTATGTCATCATTTTTAAAGAATTCATCAAGTCTGCAACATCACTATTATAGTTCCAACTAAAACCAGGTTACAACCCTCATGAAGGTATCAAGTGCAGGAATGATAAAATTGCAATGTAACAAGATGAGGTACAAGAAAGCAATGCTTTGTACCATACATTATGGAAAAAGAGTATTTCACCTTTATGATAGACATCACATACTTGTTGTCCTGTTTCAAATGAACTCCCTGCTTGTCATAACATTCATGAAAAAAATAAAATGTTTGTTGAAAAGGTGCAATTTCAAGAAGACTACCACAAGATTCCCTTACCTACTATAACAATTGGTGAGCTCCAGTATTGCAGCAATGATATTGCAACTCTTGGGACTCCCTACTTTACTTTTATCAACCCGGTAGTTCGTAACAAACTTGGAAGCGACGGTGCTATATGCATAAGTACTAGCTCTTACTACAGGCTTTCACTTGATCAGTTGGCACAAGTTCGCTAAGAGCTTAAGCCAACTTCTGTGAGTTCTTAGAAGAAGCTTTTAACTATGATGGATTAAATCTAACTCAAAAGAGGCTAGTCTACTTGCAGAAAGAAGATGAAAGCTGAAAGGAAATGCAAACCCTAGAAAACCCTAGTTTTACCGACTAACCCTACTTGTGCAAGAAAAGAGATGTAAGCTACTGGAATGGATGCCATTAACTATTGAAAAGGTAAAATGCATGTGTTTAAGTTACTTCTAAAGGAAAACATGGAAAAATCATCTTTTTGTATTTTTGAGTAATTTTATGCAGAATTATTTTGCATGTGTTTTAACTATTTTTGACTATGCAGAGGTTTATTGGCAAAAGGAAATGGAGTGGGCATTTGTAGGAGGTTTGGAAGGTGTGGAGAGGACCTAAGGGTCCCTAGTACCCTTTTGGATATTTCCACCATGCTCAGATCTCGAAAAATAGCTTGCGTGAACTTCTATAGGAAGCTGTAGGGGATCTACAAGAAATTCTACATGAAATTCTACAGGAACAGGTCGAAAGTGGTTTTTAGAGGGTTGATGGTGGAAAAACGTTGGAAAAGTGGAAATGAAGGATGGATGAGGATGTTAAGGGGTCTAGTACCTGGTAAATGAAGCTCAGGAGTGATGAAGATGGTTGGATTTGTTCAAGGATGAAGAAAGAAATGTTGCACAAAAATGTAGAAATTAGGGCAAGTTGGGAAAGTGTGGAGAATGAGGGAAAGAAATCTTGAGTGAGGGACTGGAGCAGGTTATATGATGAAGGAAGGATAGGTTGGAGTGTCTTACAGGTGTTCTGCACACTACTTTCCAAAACTGATCCAAGTAAAGGCTAAAAAGCAGAGATTTATCTACTTTGACCTTAATCTGACCTAAAAACTAGAAATGTGATGAACAGAAGTTTATAAACAGGAAATCATGCAAGAAAGCTATGGAAACTAAGAAAGAACAGGTCTAAACATGAAAAGACAATTGATATCAACTTTTCCAATTCAAAATCTAACACTAGCGATTGCATTGGAAGGCAAAAACAATGTTTTTGTGGCAGCAAGTGTGCCTTGGTCTCAATTCATGGTCCCAAGGAGGGAGAAATGAGATCAAGGACTGCTTGCTAGCCTTTTTGTGGATATTTTCTATTTCCAAACTATCAAATCAACCTAAAGCATGAACAACTATCTTAATCATCAAAACAACCTAAGTAATAAAGTAAGATTTTAACCTAAATAACAGAAATTATTCTATGAATGCAAGAAAAACACATAAAAGTACACAAAGGAGGTATTGGGAACTTGGGTTGGGCCCAAACCCAAGAGCTACAGCCTCCTAAGAAAGATTAGAGCTGGTGCAAAGTTGGATTCATCTTCATTGATCAAAAAATAATAGTTACATCACAAAAACTGTCTACAAGAAGAAGCTCGAAAATGTGTTGATATAGGGTTGCAATAAAGTGCGAAAATAGACTAACAAATGACTAAACTACTAAGGCTTGAAGCCTTCCTACTTATGCAAACGAGGACTCCCAATAATCCTCCTTAACTTTCGGAGCTTGGCTACCCAAAACTACAGTTAATCAGCCACTTCACTAGACCTGCCCGATTGAAATCATCTTTGGTGGGTTGTTGAACTCCAAGTTGATGGTGGAGGACTCAAGGAAGGGGTCATCTAGTGCAGAAGACACCCCTCCTATAAATCTTCAGCCTTGTTTCTTCAAATTTGGCTGCCAATATGCTCGTAAATGCTTGATTTTGGTCCAAAAATGTCCAAAAATCTGCAATAAGCACGTATTAGACTTTGTGGTCAAGTGACTATTCCCATTCACTCAATTAACATAAATATATTCAAAAGCATGCATAAAACTATGGAGAATGGTGGATTAAATGAGAATAATAGGCAAAATGAGCCCATATATTTACCCATTTCCGGGGCTCATCATCACCCCCCTGGTGAATGTGTTGCTCATCCTCTGAGCAACTAATCCAGTTCATCATCTTTGATTGCTTTGATTGCCTCTCTGACATCCTAGGCCTCTGAGGTGATGTCCTCTTCTCTATCATGAAAACTTGCCTTTCTGTCTACTTCCTCCCATTGTCTTTGTTCCTCTACTTTCTTGACCCCTTCTAACAGCCCTATCAGTGGTGGAGGGCTGAGATTAAGGCCAATCTAATTGGCTTTCAAGTTCTACATTGATTTTTTGTATAGGGATACTCTTCTCATAGCCTCCCTCATTCTGGTTGGGGAGTGGTACTCTCTTATTTTCAGACTATGGGACAATGTGTTCCATATCCTTGTGCAAGCATGAATTTATTTATCACCAAACAACCTTTCCATGTCTTCAAAGTGGGAAATGGCCTGATCTTTCCTTTCAACGTAGTCAGGTGCAATGTGAGGGTTGTTTGCAAGGTATTGATGGGAAAATATGAGAGTTGAGGGATCTTCTGGTTCTGCCCTGATCATGAGTGGCTCATTTAGCTCCCTGGCCATAATCTTCTGAATCTCTACTACCCTATTTTCCTCATGGCTTAACCAAGAAGCCATGGCCATGAGTTGAAAATCTCCTAATTCAGTTTTTGGGTCCCATAAATTCATGTTAGGAAGTTCCAAGTTGTGTAAATAGAATTCTACTAACTTGGCCTTATCTTCAGCTGAGCTATTGTCACACAATTGCATAAACTGATTGTAATTCTGAAATGGAGTGGTACCCCTTTGGGCCAATGTGTTAATTTGAAATTGCAACCATTGGTCTTTAAGATACAATGCATAGGATTTAGTAGGTTGCCTACATTATAAGGCTTCTACTGCCCAACTGGCCATGTAGGGCATTTGGGCTTCTTTTTCTTGCAACTACTATTTTGAAACCTGTACTTCTTCTGTTGCCTGAGACTCCTTTTCTTGCAGCAGTTTCTTTAGCATCTCAACCTCAGCTTGTAGCTCTCCCTCTTTCTGTTGTTTCTCGGTTGTTTCCTTTGTTTGTTGGAGGGCCTTCTTGCTACTACTGCCCTCCTAAAATGGAAAGCCTATCTCCCTTATGAAATTTTTGTAGTTGCAACTGCTTTTTCAGCAGCTCATTCTCCTCCTATAGCTAGGCTCTTTTGCTGCTTTCTATGTGCCTCACCATGGCCAATTCCCCTCTTAATTCTTTTAGCTTGTCCTCCATGTGGCCTATGTCCTCAACTCCTTTAGATTTGGTGATTTGCATCCATGTGTGTGTTCTGACCCTCTCTTTCTCTAATTTGAAGAATAAAGGTACATCAAATTTCTGTGGGATGATTTTCCCACCCTCTAACAGATTGTAATATGAGCCCAAATTAGGCTGAGGGGTAGGTTCAGGTATTTCTTTAGCCTTGCTCTCCCCCTGTGACTATTTGGCTGCCTTCTCCTCCAATTTCTCAGTCTCTTTTAACTTGATTAGAGTTTCCTGTAGAGATGTTTCTGCATCCTGTAGAACTGCCTTTGAGTCCATCAACTTAATTCTCTCTTTCCATGTGGAGGTTTTTGGGCTTCCTCTTTCATAGGTGATAGATATCCTAGAAGGAGACTCTTCCTTCTTTTTAGTGGGTGAGTCCTCAATGACAATTGGTTCCTTGGATGGTGGCTGGGGTTTGCCCACTTTGATCCTTGTGCTTTTTCTGGCTTTAAAGTACATGGAGGTCTGCCTTTTTCTTTTTCCTTTTTGTTTTGTAGGTGTGCTTAATGCAGTAAGCACAGCTGTTGCTTCCCTTGCCAACATTTCAGGGGATTTCTATTTCTGCTGTTCTTTTCCTTCACTTCCTGTAGAAATCTCTATGCCCCCTATTTCTACTTGTGTCATTGATATCTCAGGGTGTGTCTTTTCTTTCTCTTGCTGGGTGCCTACCTTGGCTATGGCAGTCTTCTTTTGGGGTTTCTTGGCATTTTTCTTTCCAATCTTTGTTCTTTTTCCCTTTTCTGTTTTTGTTGTTGTCTCCTTTTCTTTCTTAGGCTCAACAATCTTGTCAAATTCTTCTTTTTCCTCCTATTCTGCCTCTGTTTTGTCCTCTGCTTGAATGTCTTGTGCTCCCTCATCATTTTTCTTCTCAATTTCTTCAGTTTTCTCCCCCTCATCACTGCTGGATGGGTTGATGTTCTCAGCCAAAGTTCTGATGTTATTATCCTTGGAAATATTTCTGAAGATTTCCCAAGCTATGGGGACAATATATGTGTGTAAAGCATCTTCCACCAATAGTTTGATGAGCCCATGGTGGGCCAACTGATCTAGGACCCCTGCATTAAGCTTTGTATCGCATTCAATTAAAGACTGAAGGAAGAAATATGGGATGCTCAGTTCTCTAGCTGGAGGCAAGTCCATCCCATACCTCCATTCATGTAGCAACATGAAATGAGAACCATAGATGATGCTAAACCTCCCTTCACATGTGATATACTTCATTATTTGATAACTGACTTCACTCTAGAGAGGAGGCAAGCTTGTGCTTCTGACCCCATTTTTGTCTTCTACAAGATGCTCCTCAGGCATAAAAAATGTTTTCTTAGCAACTTGTCCCAATGATTTCTCCTCTTTGCTCCCAGCGAGCTCCAATGGGAGACCGGTAATTCTACTGATGAAATCAGGGGTAATTTATAGGGTCAAACCCCTAAAACTAATTGTGGCATGTGTCTTCGAATGTGGTCTTAGGGACATCAAAAACTCTTCAGTCACCTCCTCATCATAACCTTGAATTCTGCCAAAGAAGGATATCCAGTTTGCCCTGGTGAAAAGGTCCATCACCTCAAGGTTCTCATACAATTTGCTAGAGTTTAAGGGTTGTTTTCTCATGAATCCTCCTGGCATGGTGTTGAGTTTTTGTTTTAACCAGAAAAGAAAATGCTCACGTGGGAAAAAAATAGTCAATCACTGAAATAGAGGATAGCTGAATTCGGTTTTTTCTGAACCCAAGAAGGAATTTCCCGTGTGCTTCCTTACAACATCAAATGGAAATAATTCCCCTATTTTAAACTGTTGTCACCTTGAATTTGACTGTTTGTTTATGAAAATAATTTTTTCTTTTTACGGAACAGAGCATAAGGACACAGGTTCTTTTCTCAGCACATAGATAGATATGAAAATTCGGTTTTTTCCACACACACACACATAGGCTGGCCTCTACTGCTGCATGTATCTTCCTTACAGGAGAAATTGAAAAATGATGAGGAGATTTTGGATGCAGAGAAAGAAAGAAACTATGTAGACTTAGTGAAATATGCAGGCAGACTTTCACTTTTTTTTCAATGTGCAGGCATAATTTTACCCTCTTTGTTAATCTAATGTCATGTTCAATTCACCACCTTACTTCCAATAAATCATGCACAGAGAAGTTTTCCCAAGCCTACCTCATTTTGAGCTTGAAATTCGATGAAAATCCTGGGTTTCCTTTCTTCAGGGCTATTCTTTGCCTTTCCTGAAGAAGCCTTCCTGTAAAAGTCACCCGGCTCTTGTAGAATGAAACTCTGCTTCCTGTAGAGCCCGATAGGCGGGAGATTTTTGAAAAATAGGCAAAAAACTAGTGGAGGATGACTGGATTTAGAAGTGGTAGATGTGTACTCCAGTCGAGATTGTTGTGAAGGAAAAATGAACAAAGGGTGGTGAATGTCTTAACTGAGCTGTTTTTTAACTGCGGGCGTGATTCGTGGTGAGGAGATGAGGTGGCTGGACTAGACTGATGATCCTACATCACGGTCATAATTTTTTTGCATGCCATTTGACTACCATCACGTCCCTTACTCCTGTTATCCACTACCACCACTACCAGTCCCAAATATTTCTTCCTGAATGGACATACCACACATGATGGCTACGTATCTAATTGGAAATTTTGAATTTGACAAGGCTCGTTTGAATTCCACGAGGATGTGTAGCTGAACTAGGGTGGCCAGTTAACTGGCCACCAATTCCATTCAATCCGAACCATTCCCATAGTCATGCAGCCTTGAAATATGATTCATGTAATTGAGGAATAGGTTTAGGCACTTACCTATGTAGTCGCGGTCGTGTTATGTATATTTTAGATTTTGGAACCCATTTCTTCGTTGTTGTTGCTGCTTGCACTCTACATGCTCAGCCTCGGGCTGTTGCTGATGTTCACATGTTCAAATAGAGCTCCATGCATGTTTCATATGCCATACTTTGCTGTCCCTGTCTCTGGAGTATGTTTTTCAGAGGGATCAACTGCTACAGGAATCCTGTAGGATTTCCTGTAGCTGCTTCTCCTTCTGAAATTCAAGCTAAAATGAGTAGGGCTACAACTGCTGACAGTGGTATCAGCTAAAAAGGAATCATAGATGGAAGGTATCAGGTATGGTGAGTGAAAAAAACTGTTGCTTTGATTTGTCATTAAAATTTTGTTTGCAGCATGAAAAAAACAGGATTTCTGTGTGTGACTGTGCAGGGACATAAAAACGAGTGTAATGGAGGTGTACAGAGATGGAAAATGGTGACATATGGTGAGGGATGGAGGCAGGGAGGTTCATAGGCCTCATAGACAGATTTAAAACCCTCGGGTCCTCTTTTGAGATCGATTTTGGCTTGTCTGTAGTTTCTACAGGATCCTTCTATAGAAGATACAGAGCTTCCTGTAGGATGTGGAATTTCGGACCAAATGAGACCAGATCTTGGGAAAGGGTAACGATGATGGAGGAATGGATTGTGAGGCATGCATGCATCCTGGTCATGTCCTCTGTCTTTGTCTTGTGCAATCCTCCTAAAACCTGTAATGACCTTCCTCCAACCTACAATTTATTCAACAAAAATTAGGTTTATTTTTCTCTTTTTTTTCTTCTTTTTCTTTTTCTTACTTTTTCTTTTTCTTTTCTGAGACAGCTGAGGCACCTCTGGGAGGTTTTCACCCAAGGATCTTTTATTCCTTTTTTTTGTGATTTTTTTTGTTTTTTTTCTTTCATGGTGTAGGTGGAGTGGAGACAGGGACCTGCTCCACTACCAATACTGATTTACCAAGAGTCTCAATGAACTCCTGCTTGGAAAGGGACTTCTTGTAGATCTTCAATCTATGCCCATTGACGAGCATGGGGATGGCTTCTTCATCAATGGTCTGAATAAGGACTAAATCATTGTCATTACATGTTTCCACTGTGCATGGTCCCAAGCATCGTGTCCTCAACTTGCCCTTGAAATCCATGTATCTTGAATCATATAGCAGCGCCCAATCTCTTGGCTGAAATTGCTTTTCTTTGAGGTGCCAGTCATGCCATATCTTTCTTTGAAGTTGGATTACCTCTGAGTGGAGAAGGGCCTGCATTCTTTGTTCATCTAATCCATTCAACTGAAGCAATCTTTCCTATTGTGCATGGCTGAGATCTAGGTCCAGCTGAGCTTCCAACCTCAATGTGTTATATTCAAATTCTATGGACAACAAAGCCTTCTTCCCATAGACCAGCTCATAGGGTGTGAAACCTGTTGTAGTTTTCCAAGTAGTGTTATAGGCCCAGGTGGCCTCAACCAAGCGATCTGCCCAATCTTTTCTGCTGCTACTCACTACCTTAGTCAAAATCCCTTCCAAAGCCCTGTTAGTAACTTCCACCTGTCCATTTTCTTGTGGATGATAAGGGGTGGAAGTTCTATGCTTTATATTATGATGAGTGAGCAAGTCTTCCATCAAGTTAGAGGTAAAATGACTTCCTCGATCTGTGACTAATTCTCTTGGGTAGCCAAACTTGTAGAAGATATTTTTCATCAAGAACTCAGCTACTTGTTATTCTGTTGTTGCTTTGATTGCCTTTGTTTCCCCCCACTTTGTTAGGTAATCCGTGCACGCAATGATGTAGGACTTCTGTTTTGAAGGAGGGTTGATAGGACCCACAAATTCCATGCCCCACTTCTCAAATGGCTCCAAATTCACTTGAGGCTACAAAGGCATCTCATCCTTTGGAGTATGTTTCCCCATCCTTTGACATATGTCACATTGGCTGATGTATCTCCTGACGTCTTGATGAAGAGTGCGCCAATAGTACCCTGCCTGTAGAATTTTGAAGGCGGTTCTTTTTGCTGCAAAGTGGCCTCCATAGGGCCCATCATGACAAGTTAGGAGGATGTCAAAAACTTCCTCCTCCCTGACACATCGCCTCAAAATCTGATATGGGCCAAGTTTAAAAAGATTGCCCCCAATCCAAGTGAATGGGGCACTTTTCCTCACGATCTTGCTCTTCTCTTTTGAGGATAGGTATGGTGGAAATTGTGCTAAAACCAAATAATTTTCTATATCAGCAAACCATGGAGAGAGTACTGAAATAGCAAACAGATGTTCATCTGGCATTTGATCATCCACCATCCCTTCTTCACCTTCAGGCAAATCTAGTGTAGACAGAAAATCAGCAACAATATTTTCCTTACGTGGCTTATCAATGATGGTCAAATAAAATTGCTGCAATAAAAGTAACCATCTAATGATATGAGTGTTTACATCATGTTTATTCATCAAATACCTAATTTCATCATGATCAGTATGCACGAATGTTTGATAGCCAGTGTTGTAGTGTCTGAACTTGTTTAGGGAATGGACTACAGCCAGGAGCTCTTTCTCGGTTACAGTATAGTTTAACTCTACCCTAGACAGGTTTTTACTAACAAAATATATGGCATACGATAGCTTCTCTTCAACTTGTCCTAAGGCTTCTCATATGGCTTTGTTCGAGGCATCTATGTGAATCTGGAAAGGTAAGGCCCAGTTTGGACCTCTCAAGATTGGGGCAGTTATCAACTTACCTTTCAAAGCATCCAGAGCCTCTTGACAGTTGTCAGTCCATATGAACTCAACATATTTTCCCAAAAGACCAAACAATGGAGAGGCTAGCTTACTCAAATCTTTAATGAATCTTCTATAATATCCTGCTAAGCCTAGAAAAATTTGAACATCTCTTACTTTTTGAGGAGGCAAGACCCTTTGGATGATAGCAATCTTTTTGGGATCCACCTATAAACCTTGCTGAGAAATTGTATGACCTAGCACGGTCCCTTCAATCATTAGGAATTCACATTTATCAAGACTGAGGGATAGGTTCATCTCAATACACTTGACTAAAACGTTCCTCAGGTTAGTCAGAGCTTCTTGGAAGTTAGAACCATAAGGGGTAAAGTCATGCATATAGATTTCCACTGAATCATGAACCAGCTCAGTGAATATACTTAGTACTACTCTCTGGAAAGTGGCAGGAGCATTGCATAACCCAAAGGGAAGGACCCATTAGGCAAAGGTACCCCATGGACAAGTGAAAGTGGTCTTATCTTGGTCTTCCGGGTTGATTTAGATCTGATTGTACCAGCTAAACCCATCTAGGAAGGAAAAGAACTTCCCTACCAGGCCATCTAACAGTTGATCTATGAAAGGCAAAGGGAAAAGGTCCTTCTTGGTGGCTTTTTTAAGTTCTCGATAATCTACACAGATTCTCCACTTCCCGTTTTTCTTGGGCACAAGCACCAAAGGAGAAACCCACTTGCTATCAGAGATGGGGTAGATGAATCCTGCATCCAACAACTTTTACAGTTCTTCTTTGACAATGTCCTTAAGGGCTAGATTCATCCTCCTTTGAGGTTACCTAACTGGTTTACAATCCTCTTTAATGTAAGTGTGATGGGTGCAGACTGAAGGGTGGACTCCTTTCATCTCCTTATAGCTCCAAGCAAAAGCATCCAAATGGTTGTTCAATAAACTACACAACTCTTTCTCCTGAGAGGGGGATGGGGATGAGTTGATCTTCAAGGTTCTTTCAGGGACAAATTACACATTCTTAACTCAGAGAGAGTCAGATCTACCATACAGAGATCAACTAATGCACTGGCTTAGGTTTCTTCCACTAACTCTTCTAATGGCAGCACACTGGGGGGTGGATTTTGAATCAAATTCTTAATTAGATCATCCTCAGTTTGAGGACCTCCCCTGGTGGATTCCACTGTGCACAATGGGGCAGAGTAGACTTCATCCTCATCTTCCTCCTCCAACCATAGAGGTAAGTCATGTTCTAGCAAAGGTTGGGCAGGAGGATATAGGACTACCTATTTGGACATATGCCCATTCTTGATGGTCATGCTCCCAGCTTGACAACTGATGTAAGCATCTGCAGTAGCTAACCAAGGCGTTCCCAAGATGAGGGGATACCCAATGAGTTTTTCCTTTGGCTGAAGAACCAAGAAGTCAGTAGGGTACTCCCAGGAATTAATGGAGACCATGACAGCTTCCACAATCCCCTCAGGGGTCACAGTGGAGTGGTCCGCCAATTGCAGTACTGTTGAGGTCTTTCTTAGGGAACTCTGAAGGTTGAGTTTGAGCATAGTGTCCCTGGTCATTACGTTAATGGCAGCCCCTAGATCAATCAAGGTGTGGGGGATTATGGTGCCATTGATGTGGACATCGACTATAGGACTCCTAGGGTCGAGATATTTTGGACAGATTACCTATCCCAACATTAGGTCAGATAGTTGTTCTATGACATTGATAGTTGGGGCATCTCTCTTACGCTTGCCTGGGTGCCTGAAACACTTCTCTTTGATCAACTTGTTGTATATTGGTACATATTTTATGGCCCGGAGAAGTGTTATTTTCACACATAACTATTTAAGTTTTCCCAGAAGTTCAGTTTCTTCTGGGTTTGGTTGCGTGGTTCCAGTTAGTCTCTCAGGAAAGGGTGGAATGGCTTTGGGTTCACTTTCCTGTTTCTCTTCCTCATCCTCCTCAGGAGGAGGTTGGCTATCTGGGAGGACCTTCCTAGATTGTAGGTTGATCTCCTAAATCTCCACAGCATAGGTAGGGCATGTTGTTTCTCTAGTATATACCTGCTGGGCCTATTTGTTATTGGGCTTTGGGTTCAGTTGAGCAGGTATCTGGGGTTGTATTGGAGGAGCAAGAGGTAATGGTTGTAGTTGAGTAGGTGGCGGAGGCAAAAGAGCAGGAGGAGAATTGTATTGGGGCCTCCACCCCTGATGAGGTGCATTCCACTGAGGTTGTGGCTGAGTGTGAGAATGAAATGAGTGAGCAGCTGGTTGAGTATGGTATTGAGGAGGATATGACCAAGGAGGGGGTGTGGACTAGGAAGGATGAGCAAGGGGACCCCAAGAAGGCATGGAAGTGGTTTGATTGGGGTTGTAGTAAGTCTGGGATGTCCCTTGCATTCCCTGCTGGTAAGGTCTGGGTCCATGTGGCCTCCTTTGGTTCATGAAGTAGAGTGGTTCAGTGGCTCCTTCAGCCCCTTGGTACATAGCTTTAAATCCGGGCAAGGAAGGGCACGGATTTGTAGGATGGCCTTCTTCACAGACAAAACACAATTCTACAGAGTGCAATGGACATTCGTTCCTAGGATGCTTTCTAGTGCACCTAGGACAAAATATGGCCAAAGCCTTCTCGGCTTCCTCTTGCTTCTTTTGGATTCGCAAGGTATCCATTTGCATGGCAATGGTCTATCCCATCTCGCTTTTGAAATCTTCCATCTGATTTTCAAACTCGTTTTTAAGGAATGAACTAGATAAGGGGGTACTAGCTAAGAGTTGACTTCCCCTACCTCTCTTTCTGGCTGCCCTAGAATGGTTTCTAAGCACAGTCTTTATGTCATCATAAGGTAGCTGGTAGATGTCTCCCCCGACCAGCAAATGGAGGGTATCTAGAAGGTCTTCAGGGACTCCTCTGAGTAGAACCAACTTCAGAGATTCGGGGTCAAGTGTGCACCTGGCCCTTTTATAACTGAGTTGAAACCTCTATTCATATTCTTCTAAGGATTCATCACTTCCCATGGTCATTTGAAAGATTTCTTCCTTTGTATCCTTTGACCTACAGTAGTCCCAATATTTGTTGTTAAAGGCTTGCTGCATTTGAGCCCAAGTTGTGATAGTGTTTCCAAGTAGCCCCATGAACTAGCGGAGTGCTGCATCCTTGAGGGTAGAAGAAAAGAGTTTCAACTTTTTCTCGTCTTCTGCATAGTCATAAGTTTGACAAAGGACAACAAACTCAAACAAGAAGGTATCAGGGTCTTCAGTAGTCAATCCATGGAAGTGAGGTAAGGCTGAGGGACTTATGTTTTTCATTTTTGTGTCACCATTGGTCTCTCAGATGGGAAAGGTACCTTCTACTCTCTCCCCATTTCCTCTACCATTTCTGTTTTTAGCCATGGTCTCAGGAGGAATGGTTTCTTGCTCTTCTTCTGTTATAGGATCTTCGTATATCTCTAGAGGTTCACCTATAGGTTCTTCAGGATCACTGCCACGAAAGAAGAGAGAAGGGTGACTTAGTGATGTGGTGGGGGTGTTGGGTAGGAATTTTCCTAAATTGTCTCTATTCCTACGAGGCATCAAATGAAATCTCTTTTTTTGGGTGATTTTTGTTTTGTTTTTTGTTTTTTGTTTTTGTTTTTTGTTTTTGTTTTTGTTTTTGTTTTTGTTTTTTGTTTTTTTTTTGCTCGTACCGGCAAAAAATGAAATATATTTAACTGCAAATTACAACTAACTGAAATCTATCTTGATGAAATGAAAATGCAGAATTGAGATGAAAGCAGGAAAGGACTAATCTATGTTGCTGAAATAAAATTGCTGAATTGAAATGAAAGCAGGAAATACTAATCTACACTTGCTGAAATGAATCTGCGGAATTGAGATGAAAGCAAGAAATACTAATCTACACTTGTTGAAGTGAAATTGCAGAATTGAAATGAAAGCAGGAAATGGTCTAATCTGCTTTTGCAGAATTGAAATTGCAGAATTGAAATGAAACAACTACTCTACTCTTACTAAAATAAATTACTTAGCGGAAGGTTGCAGTAGAAAATAGAAGAAAAGCAGTAATCACAAAATATGACTCTTCCCTGGCAATGGCACCAAAAATATGGTGAGCTCTAGTATTGTAGCAATGATGTTGAAACTCTTGGGACTCCCTACTTTACTTTTATCAACCCAGTAGTTCGTAACAAACTTGGAAGCGACAGTGCTATATGCACAAGTACTAGTTCTTACTGCAGGCTGTCACTTGATCAGCTGGCACAAGTTCGCTAGGAGCTTAAGCCAACTTATATGAGTTCTTAGAAGAAGCTTTTAACTGTGATGGATGAAAGCTAACTCAAAAGAGGATAGTCTACTTGTAGAAAGAAGATGAAAGCTGAAAGGAAATGCAAACCCTAGTTTTACCAACTAACCCTACTTGTGCAAGAAAAGAGATGTAAGCTATTGGAATGGATGACATTGACTATTGCAAAGGTAAAATGCATGTGTTTAAGCTACTTCTGAAGGAAAATATGGAAAAATCATCTTTTTGTATTTTTGAGTAATTTTATGTAGAATTATTATGCATGTGTTTTAACTATTTTTGACTGTGTAGAGGTTTATTGGTGGAAGGAAATGGAGTGGGCATTTGCAGGAGGTTGGGAAGATGTGGAGAGGACCTAAGGGGTCCCTAGCACCCTTCTAGAGATTTCCACCGCACTCAGATCTCGAAAAATCGCTCACGTGAACTTCTACAGCAGGCTGCAGGGGATCTACAAGAAATTCTACAGGAATAGGCTGAAAGTGGTTTTTAAAGGGTTGATGGTGGAAAAACGGTGGGAAAGTGGAAATGAAGGATGGATAAGGATGTTAAGGGGTATAGTACCTAGTAAATGAAGCTCAGGAGTGATGAAGATGGTTGGTTTTGTTGAAGGACGAAGAAAGCAATGTTGCACAAAAATGTAGAAATTAGTGCAAGTTGGGAAAGTGTGGCGAATGAGGGAAAGAAATCTTGAGTGAGGGACTGGAGCAGTGTTATAGACAATTTTGTGCCTTACAGCAACAAGCATGAATTGTCAATAATCCAAGGGATCCAAAGTTCCCTAAACATGATGTTCCTACCCCTAGAGGAACAAGGTCAGCAAACCAACAGCTCTCAGATCAGTTCTCCACCTGAAAACACTCAAAAACAAGCAATCCTGAAATCAAAGCAGGTGCTCCACTAGGTTTCTACGCTGAAACTCAGTTGCTCCATGGTGTACCTGCGTTGCAAAGCAAGTGGGACAAAGGCCACCTGCGCTGAGCGAAAAGGGACAAGTGGCACAGTGAGTCATTGCTTTGGAATCTTCCAAAAATGACACTTGGATCAGGTATTTCGCCTTGTGATGAGTCAGAGGCTCTGTTTCTCCAAGTGGAAGCAAAGTTCTCCAAGTGGACTCAAGAACTGAAGATCAACTAAATATTAACTGAAGAGAGAGAGGACACAAGGCAGCTACACATCAGTTGCAAGCTGACTCATCCTTTCTCAATTCATCTATATATTGAGCTCTCTCCTATGAGCTCAGGAGGCTGGAATTTGGTGCAAAGTAATGATATGCTGTTGGTTTCACTATTGAGTTATTGGGTGATTGTTTGAGAGAGGTGAAGAAGAGCAATTCTTTCTGCTGGGAGGTGTTGCTGGGTTGGAGCCTTCAATGGTTGTAATACTCTCAGAACCTTTATTTCTTCATTAATAAAAGCTATTGAGGTTCTTCTATGTGCTCTTGTTTCAATTATATATTGTGATGATTGCATGTTTGGTTTACACTAATCCATGAACCAGTTATGATTGCATGCCTCTTGTAGTTTCCTTCTTTGTTATTTTGCAGGATCTCATCGTAGCTGGGCGAGCAGAAGAGCAAAGAGCTAGGAGCAAGCGGCCAAAGAGAAGAGTTTGGATTCGACATTAAGCGCAAGGCAACGGTTAGTGCTTTCTCCATTCTCTTTTGCTTTCATAAAGAAGTAAACCTTAAGTAGTTTGTTTTACAGTTGTTGCTAAGGAACTGTCACCCTTAGAGTGGGATAGGGTCATCCGAGTCGGATACTTTTCCCTACAACAAACTGGCGACTCCGCTGGGGATCGTATCCGTTTGATTGTGTTTGTAGTATTTTGCTATTCATTTCCTGAACAAAAGAGTACCAAATCGAAAAGCTTTTGACTATATCAAAAGCGAAGTAGAGGGCAGCTACTCTTGCTCATTTTCTGAGCAAATTCATGATTTGAAGAGCTGATCTACAAGGATCCTTGTAAGCTCTTAGTGATAGCTTTGCACCTTCTTAATCATCCCTTTGAGTGTGCTTGACTGATTGCTTCTGATTTGAGCAAAAACCGTGCATTTTTGAGAAAATTATGACCCGAAAACTGTGAAAACGCATTTCTCGTTTTCCAAAGCAGGTAGTACACAGGCTACCTG
The DNA here is from genome assembly GCA_031772625.1 of Pinus tabuliformis. Classification (NCBI taxonomy): domain Eukaryota; kingdom Viridiplantae; phylum Streptophyta; class Pinopsida; order Pinales; family Pinaceae; genus Pinus; species Pinus tabuliformis. Next base: position 831,466,612 of record CM062819.1, on the reverse strand, counting down.
CTTTGCAACGCAGGTCCCGAAGGGGCTACCTGCGCTGAGAGCCAGTTTGGCTGTGCAGAGCCTGCGTTGGCCCAAATTTGCCTAGTGCATTTGGGGTTTCCTCCTTTCTCTTGCCTGTTTTTCACTTAGTTTTGCTGCTAAGTGTCAGTCTTGTGCCTGTCTTGAAACCAATATTACTTGCCATCATTCCGCCTCTGTTATATAACGAAATTGTACTTGTTCTTTGTATTTCTTACTCATTTACAATTTCCCATAACGAAAAGTAAACTAGTCATGCTTTTGGCCTTTTAGATCTGAACCTGTGTTAGGCATTTTGCTGGTCTAAAGAGTTAGCTTGTTTGCTGTCCATAGCTGATTAGTCATTTTACTTTTGTTAGTATGGTTTGATTTCATGTATTTCCAGTGATTAAGCAAGTGAATCTTAAGGTGTCTTTTGATTTTGGACAAACTTGTTTACTTTCGCTTTAAATCGAAATCAAAGTTATATAACCACTTTCTTTTTGTAATCCATCCACATTAAGAAAGGGAAAAGAAAATACATGCATTGTGCATTTTGCATTTGACTGTGTGCTTGACGATTTAGGAAAGATTTGCATTTTAGTGTGTGCTCTACGATCTGTGTGAAAAGATTTTCCTTTCTTTTCCCTCAGTAGTTAAGGTTTTCAAAGTTGAAAGATTGAAAAGTTTGCTTCTCATCTTAGACTGCATTCAGGAATTTGTTATATACATCTCGTGGTGATCCTTAAAGACAAACTGCTAAGCAAGATCAACATTAAAATAAATCCAATTTACATAACAACGCTTTGTAACATAACGCAAACACATAGAGGTCTAGGTAGAGACGTGTTCCGGCATCGTTAAACATAGTGACTGTCGATCTCTACGAAGGTGGGTGATTCCTCCTGAGAGTCGGTGGCACTAATACGGACTTGTGCTCCCACGTACCGTCGCGTATATATTGGGAGACCCCTATAGGCAATTATCCTTTATCCATAGGAAGCCGTGTCGACCGCCCTACTAACCGCGATGCAGTGAACACAGCATTCACAAAGATCGACCACCCGTACCGTAAAACGTATTCTGTGGTTTCGCGAAAAGTTTGGCACACCCTCTGCCTAGAACTCCAGAGCAGTTTCTTTTGGCCTTTTTCAAACTCTATAACTGAAAAAGTCCATCCGAGCATTTGTCACTTCGGGCTCGTTAAAACATCGAAGGCGACTAGAGTCATCTTTAGCTTTTTCTCGACTCTTAAAACATGAAAAAGCAAGTTTGTGTCTAAAAGCGTCGTTAATAAAATTTATTTTAAGCGGAACATAATCACCTGTTATTCCCACGTTGATCTTTCAGTTGAAAAGTATGGAGCCCACCAACCAAGGAAACAACCTTGGTGGAAGTCCAAATCCCTTCTCCTCTTGGGGAGATGTTGGTGCGCCTCATATGGCAACATTGTCACTTCCAGGATTGACAATTGGCCTACCTGTATGGCTCTTTTCAACTAATGTAGTCCAGATCGCCACTAATCCTGAGCAGTCGAATCAACAGTCAGAACAGTCTAGAGCTACCCACCAGCCTTCCACTTCTTACAATTCTTCCTCTGATCCTTCATCTTCACAAGGAAGAGCTGGCAAAAGTCAGCCTCCCATGGAGAAGAAGGAAAAGAAGAAGAGAGAAAAGAAGCAGAAGGGGCCTATGGCGAAGGCGACTGGGGGCAAGCAAAAGACAGCTGACAAAAACCCACACACTGCACCGACCGGGCCTAAATCGCCATGTGTCATTTGCAAAGGGGCCCACTTCCATCGTGATTGTCCTTGTATTCCTCGGATACTAAGGGACTGGTCCCCAAGGTTGCACAATCCGGTAGCATCAACCTCTGGTAGTCATGTTGATTGCAGTCCGTCAACTAGCGAGAGTGAAGGACGAAGAGGGAGACCAAGATCACCCTGTATATTGTGTGAAGGCGATCACGCCATCTACAAATGTCCATTCTTAGATGAGGCAAAGAGAGTTTTGGAAGATCGTCCGGTTTCATCGTTACGACTTCCTCCTGGATACCAAAAACTCGCGCCTAATCCCTCGGTAGTTGAAAATCCAGCTGACCCGCTCAAGTGGTCAGCTGAAGTGTCGGTCATTGAAAATGAACCTACTGAATCCAGAACAGACAAAAGTCTAAAGGTCGAAACGGCAGTCGACCCCGTTCTTCCTTCGGAGGTTTCATCCTCCAATGACCCCGTCATTGAAGACCCATCTTCAAATGACACCCTCACTGAAGAGGATAAGGATGACACCGTCCATATTCTTTTCATCAACACAGACTCTAATGAGCATCAGGGCAATGCGCCCATTCCTTTATCGCAGGAAGGAACATCGTCAGGGTCGTATCCGGCCGTATATTCGGTCCCACCACCAAGCAACCTAGTTGTATCCTTTGATTGGAATCAACTAGGCAGACCCCGGTTACCAGCCAGTATCCCATTCAGAATCATAGTCCAAATCTACAGAATGGTGATGGCTGGAACTATCATTGATGAAGGGGCATCTGTGAGTATCCTTTCCTCTGTTGCTTGGAAAGCACTGGGTTGCCCGGCGCTTTTACCTGAGATGAGAAATCTATCAGGTTTTGATAAAGGAACCAGTCACCCGTTAGGGATTCTCCCCAATGTTCCAGTTACATTGAAAGGGAAGACAGTTCATATGAACATCATGGTCGTCCAGGGACCCTTGGCATATAACTTACTCCTTGGACGAGACTATATATATTGCATGGAGGCAATAGTGTCCTCGCTCTTTAGAGTCATGTGTTTTCCGCACGAAGGAAGAATGGTCAAGCTCGTAGACCAACTTTCATTTCCAGGATCACGCATTGCAAATAGTCAAATACCATCCCTTAACGGTTTATTCACTCAAGGAATGCCACCGCCCCCGGTTCTACTTCCCGATGAATGCGAGTAATTCGAGAAGAAAAGAATGGGGACCCAGGGGGCATGCACCCTGGCCTGCCTCGGGCAGAGAAAACCTTAGGTATAAAGTTAATTTCCGCAGAAGAATGGACTAGTCCGTACCCCGTCCAAAAAAAGGAAGAGAGGGTTGTTCTAGGATAAAATTCTTTTGTCAAAGTTATGTTGAAGCGGAAGAATCGCTCCCTTTGTCTAAAGAAGTGGGCTCTCCTAAGGAGGGGATCTATTTGTGGCAGCAAGAAGGCACCATCTTTGAATGTCAAGCCTCACCCATTAAAACAATATGTTTTAAAAGAGAAGTAGGGGCAGTCTTCAAAGAAAGAGAGGAAATTGCTGCAACAAGTAGTCACCATCCTTAGCAACCTAATGATAGACATCGCCGAAAAGAGAGTTTAGTTTGCGGCAGCAAACAAAACCATTTTTCGGATAATAAGTAAGAGGACAGAATCTCGAAATTATACTTTATACCTGGGGGCATGCAAACCTTTTGGAGTGCAAGCACGGGACGACTATTTATTTTTTTTAAATTTTTAGGTCCTCCCTTTAAACCTGTAGGTCTAACCCGTTAAACTCGTAGGATTAGCCGTTTCCAGCTTGCATAAAGAAAGGATGAAGGGCAAAAGTTAAAACCTGCCAAATTGGAGTAATTAGTGAGGTATCGCTCCTTAAATAAGATTACCTCACCTAAAGCATTCCTTGTATTAAGACTGGTATAATTGAGCAGTTTTAGCAATGTTCATGCTCGTTAAAAAATAAACGCAAGAATCGAGCAGTTTTGTACAGAGTTCATGCTCGTTAAAAAATAAACACAAGTTGTGAGCAATCTTTCCCTACAGTTCAAGCTCATCCAGAAAAAATGAACCGGTAAACAACCTCGAGAAATGTAACCTTTGAAAGCCATATTAAAAGCCCTTGGTCGTGTTTATATGCCATCACCTCCATCCGTTCATTTGGCCAATCGTTCACCTCCATATGTTTGTTTACCCATTTTGAGGAACAGCTGCTAAGAGTGATTTCACTTAGCCATCCTTGTGACACTGCCGTGATTGGAGAATTCCAACCTGTACCTGGAATCTGCTGCTATCCCTGTTCATCACTCGTTCCTCAAAAGACGAGTCTTCTTTGAGCTCTTTTCACTGACTCGTAAAATATGAAAAGTTTGCCGAGTTTTGGCCTTCCAGCTCGTTAAAGGACAAGAAGAGCTATCCCTCCTCTATATTTTAATCTTTTTGGACCTGAGGGATTATTACACAAAAAGATCGAGCGCTTGTTTTGTTCGGCTCGTTAAAGAAATCGAAAATTCATCCCTTCTGTATTGTTTTATACTTTTTCGGACTTAAGGGATTAGAAGACGAAAAAGGAATTTTGGAGTTAACTTTTCGTACCTTTTCAGACTCTCTAAAAATGAAAAGGACCGAGTTTTCTTTGTCGTTAGACTCGTTAAAATGATTAAATAGCGACAAACTTGTCTTTAGACGAGAACGAGTTTCCCTATCGCTAGGCTCGTTAAAACATAGCGATGGGCTTGCCCGAAGGGCAGGTTATAGAACAAGCATATGTTATCCTCCTCAAGCTTGATAAAAAATAAAGAGGTACTGGTCAGCAATGACTGGGGAAAAATTGGGAGAACCTCACAGCATTAATGGTAGCAAGTCACTCTTGAACATGACACTTTGTCCTCCGTATCACATCGGGTTGGGTTGTTTCATTCACCGGTCTCATAACCATGGTCTTCGCCACACCATCCACAATTGGGGTAATGCTACCAATCCATCACATCAGTGTCGTTATATGTTTAAGAGATGTGGTTCTGTAAAGAGTCAACCGTGTTCCACCCACTACCATACATTATTCTTCATCCACTTCATGACCGCCACCCTGAATCATACATCACAGTTTGTTTTCACCTCATCACAATCACTAGCTCCGTTCCGTGTCACTGATGTGGGATTCATTAAGGCCCTCCTTTGACGGATCGCTCCTTGTCGACATCAGCTCATTATCCAAGGAGTTGATCTAGGAACACCCCCCTCAGTACTTTGAAGCTTGCCTGCCTCAATGGCAAGTTTCTCACTTCCGGCGACAGGTATACATCAATGACCTTCGACCAGGAGATTTCGCATGGTGGTCGACGCCAAGTCTTTTATTCCCACCATGTGGATTGTACTGTCGTACCTTGAGGGTCATCATCCTTATCGGTGACTCCTCTCGCGCTTGTTAACGGTTTACATCATTGACCGGTAATCAAGCGATGTCTTTCCATGTTCGACTTCAAGAAATTCTCACATGGATCGACTTGTACATCGAGTGAAGATCGGAAGAGATTGAAGACCCCGGATCTAGTTTCATCCATCCGGGCTGCGATATATATTCAGGACATAAAGACATTTGATATGTACACCATTACAGCAGATGATCATCCTTCTCAAAGGATGATAATTTCAGCAGAGAATTATCAGTCTACAATCAGACGATCGTCTGTTCTATGTACCAAAATGTATTTATAAAGCTGAGCATGGGAATGCCCGCCTCAGCTAGATCATGAAAAATGTATGAAAAATAATGTATTGTATTGTATCTTATTACAGGACACTTCTCAGCAGATTGAATGAACTTCGGATCCTCTCAATAAAGCATTTCACCCGATAAACGACCTCATACTTTAGGGGGCATCTGTTATAGACAATTTTGTGCCTTACAGCAACAAGCATGAATTGTCAATAATCCAAGGGATCCAAAGTTCCCTAAACATGATGTTCCTACCCCTAGAGGAACAAGGTCAGCAAACCAACAGCTCTCAGATCAGTTCTCCACCTGAAAACACTCAAAAACAAGCAATCCTGAAATCAAAGCAGGTGCTCCACTAGGTTTCTGCGCTGAAACTCAGTTGCTCCATGGTGTACCTGCGTTGCAAAGCAAGTGGGACAAAGGCCACCTGCGCTGAGCGAAAAGGGACAAGTGGCACAGTGAGTCATTGCTTTGGAATCTTCCAAAAATGACACTTGGATCAGGTATTTCGCCTTGTGATGAGTCAGAGGCTCTGTTTCTCCAAGTGGAAGCAAAGTTCTCCAAGTGGACTCAAGAACTGAAGATCAACTAAAGATTAACTGAAGAGAGAGAGGACACAAGGCAGCTACACATCAGTTGCAAGCTGACTCATCCTTTCTCAATTCATCTATATATTGAGCTCTCTCCTATGAGCTCAGGAGGCTGGAATTTGGTGCAAAGTAATGATATGATGTTGGTTTCACTATTGAGTTATTGGGTGATTGTTTGAGAGAGGTGAAGAAGAGCAATTCTTTCTGCTGGGAGGTGTTGCTGGGTTGGAGCCTTCAATGGTTGTAATACTCTCAGAACCTTTATTTCTTCATTAATAAAAGCTATTGAGGTTCTTCTATGTGCTCTTGTTTCAATTATATATTGTGATGATTGCATGTTTGGTTTACACTAATCCATGAACCAGTTATGATTGCATGCCTCTTGTAGTTTCCTTCTTTGTTATTTTGCAGGATCTCATCGTAGCTGGGCGAGCAGAAGAGCAAAGAGCTAGGAGCAAGCGGCCAAAGAGAAGAGTTTGGATTCGACATTAAGCGCAAGGCAACGGTTAGTGCTTTCTCCATTCTCTTTTGCTTTCATAAAGAAGTAAACCTTAAGTAGTTTGTTTTACAGTTGTTGCTAAGGAACTGTCACCCTTAGAGTGGGATAGGGTCATCCGAGTCGGATACTTTTCCCTACAACAAGCAGGTTGTATGATGGAGGAAGGATAGGTTGGAGTGTCTTATAGGTGTTTTACACACTACTTTCCAAAACTGATCCAAGTAAAGGCTAAAAAACAAAGATTTATCTACTTTGACCTTAATCTGACCTAAAAACCAGAAATGTGATGAACAGAAGTTTATAGATAGCAAATCATGCAAGAAAGCTATGGAAACTAAGCAAGAACAGGTCTAAACATGAAAACACAACTGATATCAACTTTTCCAATTCAAAATCTAAAACTAGCAATTGCATTGGAAGGCAAAAACAGTGTTTTTGTGGCAGCAAGTGTGCCTTGGTCTCAATTCATGGTCCCAAGGAGGGATGAATGAGATCAAGGACTGCTTGGTAGCCTTTTTGCGGATCTTTTTTGTTGCAAAACTTTCAAATCAACCTGAAGCATGAAAAACTATCTTAATCATCAAAACAACCTAAGTAATAAAGAAAGATTTTAACTTAAATAATAGAATTTATTCTATGAATGCGAGAAAAACACATAAAAGTACACAAAGGAGGTACTGGGCACTTGGTTTGGGCGCAAACCCAAGAGCTACAACCTCCTAAGAAAGATCATAGTTGGTGAAAATCTGGATTCATCGTCATTGATCAAAAAATAATAGTTACATCACAAAAACTATCTACAAGAAGAAGCTCGAAAATGTGCTGATACAGGGCTGCACCAAAGTGTGAAAAAAGACTAAAAAATGACTAAAATACTAAGGCTTGAAGCCTTCCTACTTATGAAAATGAGGACTCCCAACATTCCTCCTTAACTTTGGGAGCTTGGCTGCCCAAAACTGTAGTTAATCAGCCACTTCACTACACCTGCTCAACTTCCCCTTGAAATCATCTTTGGCGGGCTGTTGAAATCCGAGCTGATGGTGGAGAACTCAAGGAAGGGGTCATCTAGTGTAGGAGACAACGCTCCTATAAATCCTCAACCTTGTTTCTTTGAATTTGGCTGTCAATCTGCTCATAAATGCCTGATCTTGGTCCAAAAATGTCCAAAAATTTGCAATAAGCATGTATTAGACTTTGTGGTCAAGTGACTATTCCCATTCACTCAATTAACATAAATATATTCAAAAGCATGCATAAAACTGTGGAGAATGGTGGATTAAATGAGAATAATAGGCAAAATGAGCCCATATAGTTACCCATTTCCGGGGCTCATCAAAAAACTTATACCTAGGTAATGTAGTTCTTATTTAGAGGAAGCCACAACCAACACACATTGTTGTCCATCAACACCTACTGAGTAATCATCGTTGATCAATTTATCGCTCTAAATACCATAAAGAATTGAGGTGAGCTATGATACCAGAAAAGGGAAATAAAAATAGAATAGTATGGCACCTTCCTGGACCAATCAAAAACCTCTTCATTGAACACTCTAAATTTTGTTGTCATCTAGATGCAAAATTGAATTTCTTCTAAATCCAGTACAAAGAATTACCTCCACTAAGGGTACCACATCATTAAAGATTCCTCAGTTTTGAAAGATAGAACTCAAAGCATCACGCTAAAATCATCTTAAAACCATTGTCTAAGAAATAAAATGATGAGTTTTAGGGAAATAGAAAGATAACTGAGTAAATATTAATATGCAATTAACTTTAATACCATAGCCATGGCCCTACTTCCTATAGGCATCTATAGCCTCTTCAAGGATGTATTTTAACCCATCGAAATGCATGTGTTCCACTTACTAGATATAGATTCAGAGTTGTCTTAATTAATTTAAAAATTAGGTTAAGGCCACTGTCCTGTCTTGGTAACCAGTTGATGGCAGTGCCGCTCACAAGAAGTAATGTGGATGAAAATTCTAGCTCGTGATGAGACCTTCTGTCTTCCAGCTTTTCGGCTGAAATACATTAATCTGGCTTGGTGACCAACATAAATAATGTCATGCATGTTAGGTCTCATGATCATGGTAGGTCGGCTCATCATGAGACCTCCTATCCTCCCCTAAATCTTTTTGTAAACTCTGATTGTAATTAACTTCAAAATTTACTTAATAAGTGGGGAGGTAGATCTACTCCTTAAGGGTACAGGATGGCATGAAAAGTTTTTAATGACTAATCATTACGGGTTAGTTCCTCTACCCTAAAGACTTATTTAAATAAGATGTCTCAGATAATGACTAAAAGACTCTTTGAAATAATGCTAGTGTTCTCATGAATAGCTCATTATGATATTTACAAGAGTGGTCCACCATAGGGGGCTCTCCAATAGTACCTTATAAGGGAAACTGAAAATATATATCTCAGATGAAAACTCATTAGAGTGGTTAATCATGGTTACTTTTGCAGAATCATGCGGTATTAGAGTGAATCATACTCAACAAGATTTGTCACAGATGTGTGTGTTAACAACCAATGTGGATCAAAAGCAATTTTAGTGGCTATGCTTTGGAAGTCAAAACCCTAATAACATTGTTGTAACATCTTTATTCATGGCATTGATTTTATTCTTCTACCCTACTCTACCCTAAGAAGTAGAAGACTCCCTTTTAAGTATAGGAGTACTTCCAATGCATCCATGTGCGCAACAAGAGGATAATCCTACTCATGTTCAAATTTGAAAAGCATATTCGAGAAAATACCAGAACATGAGGAACCAATTGCATTAACTGATGTGATGCTACAAATTGTCGAATGATAAAGGAGGATTGGATACTGACAGTCATATGAAACCAAGATTCTATGGGATCCATATACTCTTGGTTATTTGATTCATGGGAAGCATCTGATGCATCATGAAAATCCTCTAATTTTCTTTGTTCATCCTCTAAAGTGCAGTTTGGATCAGGTTGGTGTTCTTCCATCTCTTCTTCTGATGGCTTCTCCTCATCAAGCATGATCCATAGTTTCTCAGTCTCCCTAGGAATATCTTCTGGTTCTTCATGATTCTCTTCTTCTAGAGGAGTAGATCGACTTATAAATGATGCCAAGATGTGTTCTTTCTGTGAAGCATAGACCCAAGCTTCTTCTAGAATTTCAGATAGTTCTTTGAATAACATCACACTTTCTGGAATTTTCCTGCTAGTTGGAAAGTATTTTCAGCACCTGGATTGAGAGTGGGGGGTTCTTTTAGCACCTAAAAAACTCAAAAGATCAATTGCAGTAAAAAGAACAAACTAAGATTGTAAACTAAGGAAATCACACTTGCGGAAATTAAATAACCTCTATTGCAGAAAAAAAAAAAAGCGTAACACACTTTGCAGTAAAAGAAATTTCTCATAAAAACCTCAATTATAGTAAATCAAGCATCACACTTTGCAGAAATAAAAATTACTCATAAAAACTAAATTTTAGTAAAAGAAACAAATGAGGCATCACACTTTATAGTAAAGGAAATCACTCATTTGCAGAAAGGAAATCCTGGCTTGTGAGCTCTCTGGGAATGTCGTTCAGTATGCTTCAACAAGCAAAGGGAATCTCGTTAATCTAGAAATTCAATTGCGAAGGAAAGGGAAAATCATGAAAAATAATTGAGGGATTATCCTACAATGCCTCCCCAGCAATGGCACCAAAATGTTGGGTGGTATAAATGCAAGATTTACACCAAAATTTAATTTGTCAATCCAGGTAAGTAAACTTAGAGGTGTATCACAATATATGCCAAAATATGGCCTTACAGATCTGTCAAATAAAAACCAAACTTTTCCAAGAAATTCAAAAGAAGCATCATTAAGGAAAAAGGAACGAGACTTTTCAAAAGTAAAGTAAACACGCTCCAGGAATCTACTTCTGGCTCCTCTTTTGGGTTGAGTTGACTCCTACAGTAAGTCTTCCTCAGTTGTACAGGGGACAAGGGAATGTAAGCACCATTCAAAATAAAGTGATTCAAGAAATAAAGAATGCAAAAACCTCTTAAAATATTACTGCTATGTTGCAAAGATGAAAAGCATGAAATTAAACTAGGAATCATAAAGCAACTTTAGTCCAACTATTCTAATGAATTCATTGAATGCTTTAAAAAGAATTGAGATGATATATGCAATGCTTCTCTAAAGACAATTCAGTATTTAGTTGTAAGGAAAGTGTGCAATAGAAACGAATGAGATAAAGACATTTCTACTGTTCACCTTGATCTTATAAAATCATTAAATGCTTCCTTTGCAATATAGAAATATTCTATATGATGTGTACATCATTTAATTAAGATGAAAGGAATATCAATCACAGCTTTTAACCTCAAGACATTTTAAGAATTCTGCGAGAACTTTACTTTGCTAATAAAACAAGATTCACAACTTCACCTTATGTTGATCCTGGCAATTTTTTATTAAGATTTCAAAAATGGATGTTTTTCTTCAAAGTGCAGGAATCAGTTTCACATTTAAAATAATGATTTTAAGGCAATCATGAATACTCAAATGGTATATGCTAAATCAGAATTCTTAATAAGCCATTATATCCTTGTACATAACAAATGAAACCAGGGTAAGCATCACACTTAATTTATAATGAAAGTAAGAGATGTAGTAGGGCATTCACTATCGATCCTCTGTCTACCTCAACTCAGCCTTCATAGAAATACATTCCAAAAGAACAACTACATCATTAAACTCAAATGACCAGAATAATGGAAAAGAAATTATGGAATGAAATTGGAAATCGAATGACCAGAGCAGGAAGAAGAAATGCGAAATGAAATTGTAGAACTATATTAAATCACACTCACAACATGCAAACAAAATGCCACAAAGGAAATACTAAGAAGTCTGGGGCAATGGACTAGCTAGTGGGCCCAAACACCTAGTTTGTTTCCCTTATAGCAATTAAATCAAAATCTTAGAAATTCAGAAGAAAAAAAATAGAATCGAATGCCAGTTTAGATTATTGATGAATCCTGTTACATCATGACTAGAAAATGTAGCGTTGGGATCTAGTGGTCCCCTCCAGAGAGCACCCGACTGGGCGCATAGGCTCCTCCCTTCCCTTCACAACGAAATCGATCCTCCTCTTCTATAAGAAATGTGATTTACCAAATACAATGTCGAATCTCCACTAAATTATACAGTATTCACATTTATAACAATGCTGCCTACCAGTGATTCGGATCCACAGTTACATAGTGTAGATAATTTTTAGAATCACAAACTAATATTGAACCAAAAATAAGGAGACTCGATTACTGAGTGGATTTGAATTGATATACGGTTTACCAAACAGCAAAGCCTCCTATTTATTAAGATCGAAAGTTATTAGCCGATATAAATTTAGAATTATGCAACAATTCTGAGCCAAAATAAAGAGATTCGAATTGATCTGTGGTTTGGAACAACTGATTCCGAGTCATGAAGTATTCTCTAGAACAGTCGTAGGAAGAATACACTGTTAAAAACCTTTGGCTTCTAGAAATAGTTTGACCATATTCTTGGACCTTAGCTCCACACATTATCTCGAAGACCTAGGTGTGTCTTGAGTCATGTGAAAGTGTTCAAACAACATTTTGAACAAAAACCTCTTTCATATTTTCCCAGAAATGTGTCAATGTATGAAAGGCCCAAATTGGTGTAGGAATGTTGCTATAGAACTGAATTGGTGCAGGAATGATGTAAAATCTAAATTGGTGTAGGAATGCTATAAAATCTGAATTGGTGCAGGAATGTGATGCATGGTGCAGGAACGATGTATGATTCAAGAAGTTGAACACATGACCAAGGCTTGTTGGCTACGAGCAAATAAATGGTAAGCATGACTTCTACTAGGGAATGCCAAGGTCCATGGCAAGCTATTAAAGCTAGCATCATTAATATCTCTTGTACTGCTAGTACAAGAATAGCTAGTACAAGAATTGTTAGAACCTACCACAAAAGCGCCTAACATTAATGACATTTTCACATTAAATACCCTTCACATTAATTAAACAGGAAGAGTTCATAGATCAACAATTGTTAGCTCTAAATAACTCTAAATAATAACTTAATAATGCGTAAAAAGAATAATAATAATTATAGACACTTAGTATAGGCATACAAATATTCAGTAAAATCATGAAAATCTGGACAAAATGGAGGCTCAACAATGACAGAGGCTCAGTAGAAACTTGGGGTTGGGACTCAGTCGCTGACTTAGTGGGTGGCTTGTCATATTGGCACAATCATGTCTAGAGGTTTAATTGTGTCATCTTGACCTCATTATAATTTATCATTAGAATTTGATAACCATGGTGACTAGATGGTGGAGCTGGCAGAGATGCTTGACCTTGTGTAGGTTGAGAAGCAAGATATCCTTGGTGAGGAAAATGATTGGTAAGCACTTCCATTTGAGATGAAGGAGGAGGTGGAGGAGGCACTATGGTCTACGGTCCTCTCGAAGTAGTTGCTTGAGATTCCCATACTTGATGCATCTGAGGTAAAAGGAGACACTCATGAGTATAATGGCCATATATGCCATAACAACCATAAGAGTTTTTCATATGAAGACCCTTTTTTTTCTTGGGCTAATCGCCTTGTTGCTAGGTTGTGGGATTAGGCTGGTTTCCCTGAGGTGTATTGGGTGGTGGACCCTGGTTACCTTAATTACCTTGAGATTGCTAGTTCCGATTACCTTTCCCCTTATTCCTTTTCTTGGGGTTAGGCATATTGGTTGCACTCTGTTGAGCATACACTTGACCTTATGTTGGAGGTTTTTGTTGTGGCAGAGATGGAGCAGACATGGGGGGCTGGGGCACTAGTGCTGGAGGGGCTGGAGCACTAGGTGGTGCATGTGGATAATAAGGGGCAACATTGGGATAAATCAGTGGAGAAAAAACTGGCCCTGACATCTATTGATGTGGATGGGGATATTCATATGACATGTTGGAACCTAGATAAGAGTTGCCCTGTAGAAGATTGGGGGAGGGATAAATGTAAGAGGAAATGGTCCCTCCCTGAGGCTGCCCATAACTCATCAGAGGTGAAGCATATGATTGAGGGTGTGAAATGGTTCCAACTATGACATCTGCGACATGATATGCCCCCGATGCATTAGCAGCACCAGGTTGAGGTAAATCGGGGATGACAGTATAAAAATAATATGATTGGGCATAGATCAGATCAAAATTCAAGACTACTTGGAGCGCATCTTTCTTAGACTTAGGGAAGTGTGATGCAACATCTCTAGAAATGGGGGAAAAGGTGATATAAGGAACCAATCCATAAAGACATCATTTCGAATTTCGGAGCTCTACATATGCTCCTCCTTCTACGCCATTCCAAAACATGGTCGGATAGGCGAGTGGCAAAAGTTTGATGGAAAGAAGCCAATAGTTCAGTACCAGTGTCATAACAGAGAGATAATAGGAAATAGGAAATTAAATCTTCCAAAGGAGTCACAAAATTAGAATGAGTGGCTTTGGGTTGATAGACATACCACTTAGCCGCAACTCTAGTAAGAGTGCATTGGAATAGACAAAAATAGATGGAGTCTTCAGTGATAGAATTGGATGAATGCCACATATGGAATGAGCGAATATCATTTATGAAATATTCTCCAGGATCAACTTCAAACTTTTGGATATATGAAGGAAGTTTAATGGGCATAGCTGGCCAATTGGGATCATGGAGAAGAGGATTATTGATGAGCTAGCTGAAATTAGGGAGACTCAAACTAGCCATAAAAGGAAGCAATTAAGGAGGAGTGACAACGCCAATGGAGGTTCTACTTGTGCGTTTACCTTGGTTGGTACTTGAGTTACCACCTTAGTTTCTTGCACCCACGTTGGTGCATGACATGGTGATGGTATGGGGTCAAGAAGAGGCAGAACGAAAGGAAGAATTAGAAGAATCAATAGAATCAGAATGATAATAATGACTCGATTGACCACTAGGAGGATGTATTCTAACTCGACAAGGAGGAGTAATATGTCTTAATGGGACTGAGGATGAAAGCCTCAAATTCTCTGTGACAAATGCCTAGGGGGCACAATGATGTCAAAACAATGATATTGGTGACTCTAGGGACTAAAGGATGATGATAGGAGTAAAAGAGCAACAAACAATAAAAAAACACATAGTGCATTGGTTCCAAATGTAAACTAGCTATGTTAATGATGTTACTCTAATACAAGAAAAATGTCCTGTCAAATAAAAATACCTCTAGCCTATAGGTGGTTTAAATCCTCAAACAATCCTAAATCTACTATTTCAGATGGCCTTCCAAATAACTTCTTACTTGATGAAATCTCATCCCCGCAAGAAAATTTGTCTAGAGAAAGGTAGGGTAGAGAACAAACTACTTCCCACAACCAGTCCTACAAGGTGTTTTCCTAATATTGGTCACTACAATTACCTTCAACCCATGGGTATGGTCAAGTCTTGAGCTTCTTGGTGATCAACAACACATGGGATTCCTTGCCACAGGTTAGGTAGCCCTACAAGAACCGCTCACATGATGACCTAGCCTAACCCCCTATGAATCGTGTTTTTTACGCACTCTGGCTATGGACTGTGGGATGGTGAAGGATTTTAAGCTCCCTAATATGTCAGCTTATATTTCTTAATGAAAGTGATTGATGGGTGTTATTAGAAGCCTATCCCACCGATCCTACACCTAAACTATAAATATTGTTTGGCCCTAGTGCCCAAGTGATATTAATATATGTAGGTTGAGTTATTAAGGCATTGTAGTGTTTCAAGTCTTGGCTTAGTGGTGTTAACCAAGCTCACATTTTCTCAGGGTGTGAGTGTGTGAAAATAATGTGTCAAGTGGATGAGTTAATTGAGCATGTTTTATGATTCCATGTGCTGCTAAAAATAAAGTTCTAAAATACTATAAATAATGTTGAAAATGACAAAAAAATAAACAACTAATCAAGCACACAAAACCGTACCCAAAAACGATATCATGCTACTAATTAGGAGAGGGAGAAAAGCTACTCAAAGACACAAAAAATGCCTAAAATACCTAATTCCAAAGGGGCTGAGATCGAGAAGCATTAATCTAAATGGTGCATAAAAACAACAAAAATCAGAGGTGAAAATGTTGCAAAGGATAGGTAAGAAGCTCCAAAACCTAGGATTATCAAGGGGATCCAAAGGGGCAAAAGGAAAAACCCAAACTATGAAGGGATAAAAGGTAAAATAAACCTATCCAAAAGTGATAAAGAGTAATGGATCAGACTCTAAAAAGTAGTAGCTAAAAATGTTGAAACCTTGGACTCCACACTCAACCAATCTCTTCCTCACAATGTGGATGTGTACTCTAAACCCTAGGGGGATTTTTCCTTCCTCAAAGTGAAAAACTAAGAGAATATAGGCTTAGGGGAGACTGAAAATAGAGATAAAGTACCCTTCCTAGTCTACACACAACACTCTCAGAAAATATAAAAAAAATTTGGAAAAATTTCAAAACGCATGTACTGACCTGGAACAGTGGATAACACAGTTTTTGGGCCAAAAAGTGCACTCTAGAATGCAGATTTGGGGTTGAAAAGTGTTTTTTTTACTCTCGGGAGTCTCAGTCAGTAGGTCTCTTACATATTTTTTCGTCTCCTACTCGGTTGGTACCTATGACCTCAGGAAAGAACCAAAAAACCACCAAAATCTAAAAATTTGAGAAAAGAAAAAATAATACTATAAATAGAAATTGGGAGGCTAAAAATAGTTATAGAAAACCATAAAATTTACTGAAAATTCAGTCACCCAAGAACATTGTTATTACACTAGTGGATTTTCCATTTGTTAGTGTGAAATTTCTTGGAAGTTGTACCAAAAACAATTCACTTAAGTCACTACATGACAAGTGACCCTAACAACAATTTGTGGCTGCTTATGCCTCAGATTTGTAATAAAACTTGGAAAAGTTGTAACAAAACAACATATATGATCCAAAATAACAAACAACAATATATATATCCAATGCAATAACCCAAATGGAAATACTTTAAAATGAATAAATCTTTTATTGATAATAGTTCGTGAAGGATATACAAAAAGGGTCTACAAATCCCCCTCCGTGGGATGGGTCCTTTGATTTCCTTGATACTTTAGTAGTTGATTCTCTCTCTCAATGTGTAAAAAACCCAAGAAAATGTGGATACCTCAAATGGGAGCTCAAGTGAAAAAAATGATAATGGTGACGATGTTAATGATCATGAAGAAGAATGAATGGAAAAATCTCCTATTTATAACAAAGTGTTGAATTAATCTCAAAAATGGAGAATAATAAAATAATATCTACCAAATAAAAATCTCACCATTATGAATACTTTATTATATTTTTTGGAGAGGGAAAATATATTCAAAATGGTCAAATATCTTTATTTGGTATTAATTATTTCGCCAAGATTAAGAATGATGTGAAATTGAAATAATTATTAAATAGGATTTAACAATTATTCCAATATGGAGAAAAAGAACAATAAATAAATAGTGATTTATTTAATTATTCCTAGGATATTTAGTCAAATGTGACAAGGAATAATTATCAAACAATGATTTAATAATTATTCCTAGAGAAAAATAAATAACGATTTATTCAATTATTCTCATGGGGTTTTTTAATCAGAAAATAATTTAATAAAAATGGTTTACTAAATTTTTTCCCATGGTGAAAGTGATTTTACTATGGTAAAATTAATTGTAAATGGTGTATTTGGATCCACCTAGTTAGAAATGGCTAGGTGATTATTTTTTGGTGATAACAATTCTGCAACTTCCCTTCTGTCTGTATGGAGTGCAGGGGTCATTGGTCTGTGTGGATGACCATTTTCTTCCCTAGAGTGTAATGCTTCCATTTTCGATAAGTTTGCATAATGGAATACAACTCTTTGTCATAGGTGGGATACTTTCAGACTGTGTCTGAAAATGTATGAATGTGATATGCCACTGGATGTCCCTATTGAGTAAGAACTACACCAACAACATAGTCAGAGGCATCTATCTCGATCTCAAATGGTTGTTCAGGTTTGGTAATGTGAGCACTAGTGTAGAGCAGAGGAAATCCTTCAACTCAGAAAATTCCTTCCGTTGGGATTTATACCAAAAGAACTTTTCTTTCCCTCCGCCATTGGTGACTTGACTCAAAGGCCAAGTTATATGAGAGAACCCCAACACGAACCTGTGGTAGAAGTTGGCAAGACCTAGAAAGTTGTAGAGCTCTGTTAGAGTGGTTGGGCCCGAATGACTTGTATCGTGGTTGGGTCGACATTCACACCTCGCTCACCAATGATGTATCCTAGATATGGAATCGGGGTCATATGAAAATTCCATTTCTTCAAACTGGCACATAAGTTGTGTTGCTGTAGGACTTGGAGGAGCTATCGAATATGGTGGAGGTGTTCTTCACAACTCTAGTTGAAGATCAAAATGTCATGCCAATAAAACCCATGAATGAGTTGGTGAAGGGTTGCAATATGTCATCCATCAGCCTCATGAAGGTTGCAGGGGCATTTGTCAACCCGAAAGGCATGACCAACCATTCAAAAAAGCCCTCCTTTGATTTGAAGGTAGTCTTCCACACATCGGAGAGTTCGATCGGTACCTGGTGATAACCGAAATTCAAGTCAATCTTGCTAAAAAAATTGGCCCCCTTGAGCTAGTCCACAAGTCATCAATCCAAGGGATTGGATACCTATTCTAGGAAGTGATCTTGTTCAGTGTGTGATAGTCAATACAGAGTCTTCAGTTCCCATCCTTATTCTATACCAACACCACTAGGCTCCCATAGGGTGATGAACTTGTCTTGATTTTTCCTTTCTGAAACTACTACTGAATCTGCCTCTTGATTTCATCACTCTCCAAAACATAGAGTTGATAGATCGGTCCATTGGGTAGCAGTGCCTTTGGGGTCATATTGATGGATTGCTTGACCTGATATTATAGAGATAACCCTGTGGGTGAAGTGAAGATGTCCTTTCACTCCTCTACAACCTTGTGCATTTGCTGCTGCCATGCAGAGGAGCCGCATCTGGAGGTCGTGGCCACAATATTATTCTTTCCCTAAGGGAAAATCATAAGGAAAACAAATTTCCTAGTCTGGGAAATGATCTTACTAAATTTCTTCACAGTGATCAAAGAAACGACAGTAGGTGGTGCTATGTCTAGTATCTTGTACAAATTATTACCTAAATTAATAATAAAAATGCAAGTTATAGACTCATACATAGTATGTCCCTTCCACAAGTATGGTTGGCCTAATAAAACATCACAAACTTTAGGAAGAGAAACATCACACAATACCTCATCTCTGAAGGGCTTGATGCTATAGGGAAGGTGGTATTGTTGTCCTACACGGAGATCTCGCCCTTGATGAAGCAACCCGATGGTGTATGTCTATGGGCGTGTTGTGGTTGGTAGGCCTAACCTCTTCACGACCTCTACCAAAATGAGGTTCTTTTGGCTCCCACTATCGATAATGAACTGCAATGGAGAACCCTTCACCCATGTCTGTGGGTGGAAGATATGATCCCCCTCCTCTGTATCTTTGGGCTCATACTTTTTGATCTTGGTGGTGGAAATGGTGGTACAAGTCTCCACATTGATAATATGATCCCCTTTTTCATTCCCCTTGTCAGTTTCTGACTTAGATTCAGAACATGCATCTGATTCAGAAGCCTTTAGCTTGGCCACCAATGACTACTTGACTCGACACTCACTTGTGTTGTGAGTGGGGCTCTTATGGAACTCAGACCATTTCCCTGTGTCATTCTTTGTCTTCGTGGTGTTGTTCTTTGCTTGTGGCTTCGACAGGTTGTCCTAGGTCACCCCACCTTAGCTTTTTCCTTTGTTCTATGGTTTGGGGGCACCTTTCCCTTACTTCGGATTCACAAATCCAAAACCTCACTTCTTCGGTTTAAATTTTTTATTGATCTTGAGAGCATATCAATAGGCAGTGCCAAGAGAGAATATGCCCATGAACTCCATCTCATCCTAGATGTACTTGCGTAGTCAGACGCGGTACTTGAGTACCAAATTCCGTTCAGAATGCTTGATGCCTAGATTTGTGTGAAGGGTATGGAAAACATTTGTGAACTTCAACACATCTTGGTCCCTTCCCTACTGCAGTGTGGTTGACTTTATGTATTTATCTTCATAGCTCTCGACATGGTAATATTGTTTCTTTATGGTGTCTCAGAAAGAATTCCAAGTGGGTGCAACTGAAAATAGTTAAGATTCCATCTCGTCCTTTTGTTCACAGTAGGTTTCTCGCTGATTCAGATGTCTTTGGCTACCAGAACTATCCAAGACCTTTTACTTGTGTGATGTTATTAGAATTTCATTTGAAAGAAGATAAAACAACCACATGTGCATGCAGGAAAGGAAATAAATCATAACAACAACCATCAAATCATGAACACATAACACATTGATAATGGATTTCACCTAGTGTGGGTTACGTCTTCGGGTTTGGTGTCAAGAGTGTGGAGGCCAGTTCATATAGTTGTTGCAAATGATGATGATGTACATGGCATGTTATTTTTCATAACAAGGACATACACCCTCAAAAAGAGTGGCTTGTCTTTCCACAAGACGTTCTCCCTACAGGAACTCTCAATCAAAATGAGATTTCCTTTACCATGACAAGCTAATACAGTATCACGATGATATGGAAACAATCATCCCTTAACATAGTGTCAAACAAATATCTCAAGTTTAAGACTTCATCTCAACAATACAAAATGATGCATAACATAACTACATCATGTACCTCCACATTCGAAGATGGCCAAAAAATTAAAGGCTCATCTATTGAAACTGACTACACCATGGAATTTCCGGTGATGAGTAGTGTAAAATTGATTGTCAACTTGTCCAATTCAGACACCATTAAATTCTAAGCCTTTTGGAATCTTGAATATTCCCCAAAGATTCATCTCCATTGGCTGACTGGATATTTTCTACTTAGATGACAATTATGATCTCGCCATCATGATCCTTGCAAAATTATGAGAAGAGTGAGTATAAAGTCGGCTACATTGTGACATTGGAAAAATTCTGCCTCCAAGGGAATCCAAAGATTCCTCAAGATTCTCTAAAGATTTTTTGTTGCAGGGAACCTACCATTGTGTATCTCAGATGGAAAATATGACTTCACCATCATGCTCCTTGCAAAAATCTAATAAAAATGACTATAAAATTGATAACATTCTATCACAGTAAAAATTTACCTCTTAGGGAATCTTTTAAATTCCTCTCTATATCAGAGAGTATTCTTTGTAAAGATTTTTTCTTGAAATCCATGCTG
Source organism: Pinus tabuliformis (assembly GCA_031772625.1). Classification (NCBI taxonomy): domain Eukaryota; kingdom Viridiplantae; phylum Streptophyta; class Pinopsida; order Pinales; family Pinaceae; genus Pinus; species Pinus tabuliformis. The sequence continues at coordinate 831,445,725 of CM062819.1, read as the reverse complement.
ACATAGTTCCACCTCGACATCTGTGTCAAGGTTCCGCTCTACAAATCATGGTTTGGGCCTCCGCTAGTCCCTCTCCACCATCTAGCTCCAATGGAAAGGTACTAGTTAATATACTTGTTTTAGCAGAAGTTCAAATGTGTGGTCCATTGGCGTAACAATGAAATTGCAAATTTGGGGAACTGAGGTCCTTGGGTCAAACCCATGGGCCTACACCCCAATATAACTATTGCCATTATATTTTAAATGGTGTGCATTTATGAATTATACGGTGATTTGTTAAAATTCGAATATGGTGTTGGTTTATATATGTTTTGATATGGTTATATAATAACAACAATCTTAAATAAAAATACCATTTTTAAATACATTCGTTGGATTTTTAGCCATCTTTTTTCATGACTTTAATATTTGTCATATGACTTTTAATATTTATTTTATATCAATTTTTTTATTTTTTGTTTTTATATAGTTATATTAATAACTGTATATTAAATGGTTTTTGTTTTATATGAGATATTTTAATATTATATTTTTTGTCTTTTTACAGGGGTAAAGAGGCCAATGAAAGGGTTCCATGTGTCAATGGTTGATCGACTACCATGTGGGTTCCACTTGCTGACTGGGATGCCATGTGGCACACTGTGGGCCCCTTCCTTGTCTTGTCGAACTTTAAAGAGCCATAATTTGGTTATACGGACTCAGATTGGATTGTTGTTTGCACTGCTGGAAATGGGGTGAATAGCACTACTATCATGTCCTAGTTCAAGAGAAATATGAACACTTTGAATTTTGAGTTATTATAAGCCCTCTTTGACCTCTGAGGGTCTCTAGAGCCACCTGGATCACCCACCAGTCCTTAACATGTGGGGCAGCTTTGAGGAGTACAAAAGTAATATTTTCCTGATTGGAAAAGTCATGAACTAAAAAATATCCTTCCAATAGATTTAACCATCTATGTACGACATCTAATCTATATGTCCTTCAAATATGAGAATGTCAAAGTTAACTTGTACCTTAAAAGGGGTGGCACCTCTAGAGTGGCTACTAGATGAAGATGCGTTGCCTGTGGGTAGATGTCAAAGGATCTAGGCAAAGTTATCCATCATCACATTCCCTTGTCACTCAAGGGAATCCTCGAGCAATATTTTTAAAGGATCTCCTTCCCTCTTGTATTTCTCTTCTTCTGCCATGGGAGGCTGTTGAGGTTTGCGAGGCTGGTCTTGCAAAGATTCAACCAATTCGAGCCCTAACTCCTTATACCCTGACCTTGTTGGGGACATGCAAAGAAAGATAGAGAAAGAGCAGACTACTCTGAGATCATTGATCCGGACTTATGCATGAATGCAACAAAATAAAGATATACACATAAATACAGAGATGTATAAAATATAAAAATTCATTTCATTAATACCAAAGAATTGAAAAATGCTTACATATAGAAATGGAAATAAACTAGCTAGGGCTATGGTGTCTTATCTCTGAGAAGAAATGTGGCAGTTACATGCCTCTGAACTATGTTACAATGAGGCGCAAATGCATATTTATTATTGAGAAACAATGGAAAACCATAAGCATCCAAAAAATTAACCCTAGGAGATGAAATTCCAAAACTGTGGGCCCCGTTTGGGTAAATTGGTACGTCAACTTCTTGGGGTCATAACTTTGACATATGATATCTATTTGGTTATCATAAAACCTCATTTCGAAGATCTAGAAGAGGAGGTCAAAAATGAATTGGAGAACCAATTTAGGACTTTTTTTGGTCTCTTCGTTTTCCCTAGAAACTTCTTTTAGTCCCTCAAAACAATTCCAGAAGTTTAGGATCAGAAAAACTACCAAAAATAGTAAGTTGTGCTACAATTAAGGAAACTGAAAAGAAAAAATCATAGGGGTCCAAGTGGAATAGGTGGGTGGCCACCAATACCCACTTGGATCAGAATTAAAGCTACTAATGCAAACATTGGTACAAGGACTTAACCTCGCGCCTACTAGACATGATAGGAATTTCATCAAACATATCACAAACATGTAATCTGTAGGTCATAACCACATACTGAGCATAGGGGTCTCTTAATTTTATGAGAATCGTTAAGAAGAACTAGTGCCTTATCCAAATAGCTGCATTATCATCTATTAGGTCGTACTTTCACTATCCACTCATTTACAAATCAAAACATGATAAGAGCCATAACTAAGATATGTCATAAAACCATGCTTTTAACCAACATATAGCCAAAATAATAACATAGATAGAACAACCATGAAAACCGCATATTGACAGGTAAATTTACACATAAACCATAAGAGGAAAAGAACTCTTATTAACATATACAAAAGCCAACCAAGCCATGGACTTCCACGTACCACCCAACCATAGATTGGACTGAACCAAATCTTTCGTTCAGCCAATCACCCCCATTCCATATTCCAAGCATGAATGTGGGACTGACAAGAAAAACTAACTAGGGTTTCCTCAGGATTTACTGTATATCCCACCAAGGGATTCTTAGGCCCGAAACCCTAATCTATACAACTAGGCTTTACCGCAATCACACCGGATTACTAGGCCCGAAACAAGCATCGATGTTGTTATCACAAAAAATTGATCATCTAGCCATAATTTACTAGATAGATTGAAGTACACCATGTAGGACCAATTTTACCATAGTAAAATTTCTTTCACTGTGAGAAATTACTTAATAAACCACATTTGTTAAGTCATTTATAATTAAACCCATGAAGAATAATTAAATAAATCACCATTTATTTAATTATCTTCTAGAAATAATTAATTAAACCATTGTTTAAATAATATTCCTTGTCACATTTGACCCAGTTATGAGAAATAAATAGATAAATAATTAATTATCTTATTTTTCTCTAGGAATAATTAATTGATCACTAATGAGTTATTATTCCTTATCAAGTTTGACTAAATCCCCTAGGAATGCTTAAATAAATCATTATTTGTTTATTATTCCTTAAGCATATTTCCTGAGATGATATATTATTTATTTATTTATTTATTATTTCCAAGTAAAAGTTTAAATACTTTTTCCCTCCAAACCAAATATAATAAAATATTCCAAATGGTTAATTCTAGAATGGGGTTAATAATATTTTATTATTGCTCATTATTCGAGGATAACCTAATATTTTGTTATAAATAGAAGGGTTTTCCATTCATTCTTCTCTTTTTATTATTTTCATTATTGCACTCACTGTTGTAGCTTTGATTATTATCATTGTCACACTTCATCTTATTTTTTATTTGAATTCTCATTGAGCTCAAACATTTTGTTTGTTGGGTTTTACACATTATAGAGGAGAGAGACTCTACAAAAGTTGAAGACATTTGACGATAGCCAAGAACCCATCCCATACAGGGGGATTGGTAACATTATATGTTCCCTTCATAGGTGTTGTTTAATAAAATATATTCTTTATATATTTGGTTTCCATTTGATTATTGGAGTAACTTGCGCTTAGTTCACTATTCCATTTTGTTGTTTAACTATGAATGTGGCATATATCATGGCTCTGCCAGTTTTTGTTTCTATCATTTGCTGCAAATCTACACTGTTCAACAACCATTTTTATTGGTAGGGATGTTTTTCATCCACAACCTAAAGTAGTTTCTTTTCATACACATTCAAGAAGAATTCTACCTAACAAATTGGCGACTCCACTGGGTAATTCCTGATCGTCGCTAACAAATGGGTGACTCCACTGCATTTTTAATTCTGATCCAAAAACTTGGGTGACCTTCAGTTTTGAACTTAGGGTTTTTCTTTTTCAGTCTCTTAATGTTTTTCACTAGCATTCTAACCCTAGATCAGTGAAATTTCTAACTTCCACAAGTTTTTTGGTCATTTCCGCAGGTCACAGGAACCAACTGTGTCAGAGACGATAATTTTTTACAAGACTTACCGACCGAGAATCAAGGAGCAGAAATTACACTTTTCTACCCCAAAAGTGCAGTATGGAGGTCTAGAGGGCACTTTCTGGCCCAAAAAGTGTGATATCCCCCTTAATAGGTCAGTATCTGCAATTTTAGGGTTTCTAGGACTTTTTCTAGTCTGTTTATGGGTTTTGTTGATATACTTTTTACATCACTTAGGCCTTGACATACTTTTTTTCACTCGTCGAAGTGCAATTTAGCCCCTTTAGGTATTCTAGTACGCTTCCACCTTTATAGGAGGAGTTTAGCTGAGTAAGAAGTCTAAGTTTTTGTATAGCTTTTAGCCATATTTTCTAGATCTATACCTTCCTATTTCAGATCTTCAAACATAGGTTGTTTCCATCCAAAGTTTCATCTTAAAACTTGTTTGGTTAGTTGCCTTAGGGTCCCATTATTTGCAGTAGGTTTCACACCCATACCCCTATCTTTTTGCAATGATTTTCCTACTTGGTTTTTTGCATTACTACATCACTTTCCAACAGCATAGTGTCATTTGATCCTAGTCACACTGATGCTTAGATCTCTTAGCATTTTTGGTGTTGTTTCAGTTGATTTCGCTACCAACCAGCACAGTGTTTGTAAACCCAATTTGGGTGGGATTTAGAGAGTTGATTTGGTTTTCATTTTCTGTTTTTAGTTTCAGTTTATTTAAGAAATGCTTTTATTATTTCAAACATGATTTGGACTTAATTAATAAACACACTTACACACACAAGCAAACCTTAAGCGAAGGGTGCTTGGTTTAAACCACCAAGTCAAGACTTATATTAATTAATTTATCTCCCCACACAGAGACAAAAACATCTTGTTAATCTCCCTTCACCATTTCCATGTCACTTGTGTCTTCCAACCATTGCACCACCAAGGCATTTGTCAAGGAGACTCTTAGGCCTTCATCTCCAGTTTCCATTTGGGCATATTACTCTTCCTCGCAGGGTTCAAGTTCATAGCCCCCCGAGTCCTCATATCAACTCCTCTCCTGGTCCATGTTATTCCTCATCTGATTTTGAGCCTTGTTCACCACATACAGTCATCATGTCAGGACCCACTACAGGTGGAGGAAACCAACTTGGTGTTGGCTTCGGTTCTATGCCGATAGTCACATCTAGCAGAACCATCTCAGGAACCATTCTGGAAGCTCCCATGTTACCTTTCATGTCTAGGTTAAGCCTCACAGATTTCAGCCAGTTGATTAATGGCCCTATACACCACAATGCTAGTTGGCTAGCTATGCCGACTAAGCTCCCCTATGACATTCCCAAGTTTGAGTGTAATTCTGGAGAGGACCCCACCAATCATGTCCAATCCTTCCATATGTGGTGTTCATCCAACTCCATCACCGATGATTCCATTCTTCTTCGATTGTTCCAACGCACACTCACTGGAGAAGCTACGAAGTGGTATTTTGACTAACTCGCCACCTCTCATTCCACTTTTGTGATGCTTGCTAAATCATTCCTTTCACAATTTCAGTTACCTCTCTGATTCGACACTGGTATGGACCTCTTGACCTCATTCTATCAGTCCTCTGCCACCCGTGTTTCCAATCATGTTTAGGAATGGTGTAGAAGGAGAAACATGTGTTGTGCTCCACTCTTCTAAGACCGTGTCTACCTTGATTAGTTTCTTAGGACTCTCTTAGCAGCTATTTCCAAAGTTGTCGCGTCTCACTTTCCTCAGACAAAAAAAGGGGCTCTCTGAACTACTCTAAGATATGACTTGATTTATGCTCAATTCGGTTATGTCTATACTGTTATACTAGACCTCCCCCATCATAGTAGTGCCAATGCACCAGGGACATATCACACCACCGTCGATATCATTGGAATTCTTTCACATCCTTCACCATATACTCAATAGAGTTATGAATATCCGCAGGGGCGCACCAGTTCCTCCAACACTTACTCCCCTCCTGCTAGCAACGTGTATTTAGGACAAAGCACCTCTTATGCATTTACCCAACCACATCAGTATATGTGAGGGAAAGTTGGTGCTCAACCTGTTTACTAGACCATTTCCCCTTCACCATGGTATACCTATGCACCGTCGATCACTCCAGTCCCTCAGGCCTTAGCACCACAACTTCCCATGCATCCTCAACCTCAGCAGCCACTGCCCCCTCAGGGTCAAGTGTTTGCACAACAGAGTGCGACCAATCCCCAAACTTTGAAGAAAAATAATAAGGGTAAAGGTAACAAGGGTAACCGGAGTGACCAAGGTAATAAATCTAATGAACACTAGGGGAACTAGCCTAACACCAACAACTAGCAACAAGGTGACCAACCCAAGCAGAACAAGGCTATTTGTATGAACAAGCCTTATGCATGTTGTGGTGTATATGGGAATTATACTCGTGAGTGTCCCATCTTAACCTAGATGCGCCAAATGTGGGAAGCCCAAGTATCTTCTAGGGGCCAATAGCCCATGCAACAACCACCTCAGAATCTTACGCCATATCAACCAGTCGTGCTCACAAATCCTTTCCCTCAGCAAAGATTTGTTGCTGCTCAACCTCAACAAGGTCAAGGAACCCACCTTCCCCAACCTTCTGGTCCTGGTGACTACCATATCCTCTTGATGAATTCCAATGAGGTTAATACCTCTGATATCAACTTGAAAACTAGGTCACGTCAATATGACAAGCCATCGAATTCATCCTCCACTGAGTCCAAAACCAAAGCATCTACTGAGCCTCTTACGACACCAAATGATTCACTACAAATCCCTCAACCTAAATTTGAGTCAATTCCTAAGATAACTAGGGGACCATATTACGCCATAACGCGGCTTCTAACCGAGCTGCCCATACATACAGTATAGTAGATGACTTGGCACAATCACTCACTTCCATGTCGATGCTAGAGGTGCTCTAGTCATGCCCATCGCAAAATAAATCTCTACTAACTGCTTTGGGTGTAGTAGATCCTTCAGATGATCATTTATTTGTATTTCCTGTTGACATGTCAGAACATCCTCCATTACCTTCATCCGTTTCTTTCCAGATACCAGTCTGTGTTCATAATGCCATCATCTCCTGATGTATTATTGATGAAGGTGCATCCACCTATGTGATGTCTGCTTCTGTTTGGAAGCAACTCATGTCACCTAAATTTCCCCCATCCACCATCACTTTGCATGATTGGGACGATCACTCCTCCTAGCCTCTCGACATGTATCGCAATTTTCCTGTGACTCTTGCAAGCAAGATTGTTCATGTAGACATCGAGGTTATTCATTACCCTCTAGATTACAACATTCTTTTGGGTTGTAGTTACACTTATGCCATGTGAGCTGTAGCGTCTGCGGTTTTCTGCAAGATGTGTTTCCTCCATTAAGGTAATATCATCACTATCGATCAGTTAACATACTACGAGTCGTCATCCTTGACCTCCCTTGAGTCCATTATCTCATCGATGTCTGAAAATAAGTATTTTACCCATCTCACCGGTGTTTCACTCGGAGTCTACAAGGATTCCTCATTGTTGGGTGCTTTCCCTAGTCCTCTCCCTCCCATCTCTGAGCCTAGCTCTTTGAGTGTTTGTATGTTACAAGCATCATGGGCTGCTTAAAAGCATTCTATTACATCTGATCAAAAACCACCTCCTCAACACCTTGTTGTTCCCATCTCATCCAAGCCATTCGGATCCACCCCCCTAGGACCTTCTCCTTTTGAGGGTGCCTCTCCTTTGTTCCCACAAAGAAATATTCCTCCAGGACTCAACCATCCAAGAGTTGTTTCACCGGGACATTACCCTGCAGGATAGATACCTTTCTTGTTCCTCCTCCTGGAATATTTTCTGTCCTTGTCATGGCTTTGTTGATTCTCCCTAATATGACTTTTGGGATCCCAGTGTGGTACATTGATCCCCTAGCAAATACTCTACCTGGTTAGCTCAGACCATATCATGATTTCACTCGGGTTCAACCGATCCCTACGACCCCTGTCACTACTCCAATTCCACTACAACCTCAATAGGAACCCACTCCTATTGTGAAAGCATCCTAACAAGGGGGCAAAGCCAAGAAAAATGAACCTAAGGATAAGACTCCCCAAGTACGTTCCACTTCCAAAGCCCCAAAGCCAACACCCCCATGCGCTTTGTGTGAGGTTACTGGGCATGCCACAAATAACTGTCTTGAGCTTCTGTGTCTCAAACCTTTGGCTCATGAAATGTTCCCTGAGTTAAATATCCCTGAGGTCCAAGTTACCTTACCGTGAAATGTTCCCTGAGTCAAATATCCCTGAGGTCCAAGTTACCTTACTGGGACCAGCCAAGAAACTCAAAACATTGCGCACAAATCACCCTTGTGCATTCATTATGGTCACTATTCCCATTGTCGCCCCCATCTTGATGAATTTCATGATTGACTTCAAGTGCTTTGCGAATACGAGGCCACTCGTAGCGGATCACCTACTCCTCCACCTATGGATTTTGGTACCACTAGTACACAAGAATAGGGAGACTCTGGTTCCACCATCGTGACCCCTTCCCCCGATGTCGAGATGATGGACTCCATGGTCCATACCCTTTACCTATCATCATCCTTGAGTTCCTCGCAAGAAAACGTTTCTGAGGTTTCTGTGCATGCTTCTATCAAACCTCATTCATCGGAAGCCCTTGTCTCAACATCGATAGATTTTCCATCTACTAGCTCGTCATCTACCATTCCAGATGATGCGTATGTGTACCTTCTTTCTTAGGATGATGCACCAGGTCCTGCTGCCACATCATGTAGTCAATATTTCTCCAATACTCCCATCTTTCATTCCAATGAGGACATCATGGAAGCCATGACTACCCTTGATTACCCTTGGGATGATATGTACCATCGTGCATACTTACTTCCATATTTGTGAACCCAGGAGTTTGCTCACCACTCTGAATACATTAGGTATGTCCATAGAATACTGGGGGGCACATAGGAACCTACATCTCCTTATCATCCTTTGGAGGATCTCTTGCCAAGTTGGGTCGAGATGCTTGAATCCCATTTTCGAGCACTCAAAACACAATATCACTCCACAAAATCCTCCTACTAGGGGGCATCATTCCCACCTTTGCATACTAGATTAGCCCCCTCCATTACATATGTTTCTAGGAAGTATCCCATGCTTGGGGGCATGATGGTTTTTCCTTATCCATATACCCAATCGATTAACATAAGTCTCGGCCTAGATCACCACCGGATCTAGGTATGGTCGATTATCCTCCCATTCCTTAGATAGTTTGTCCTACTGGCCTCTCCGGTGAGCCATATTCACAATTCATATCATAGATGTTTGCTACCATATCTTCAAATATTCTACTCTATGGCATACCACCTTTACCACATAGTCCCCATGGTTGACATAGTGGGTGAGGATGATTTTAGACCTCCTCTAGTAGTTCATTCTCATTTTTCCTCTTCCCTTAATTCTTCACCAGGAACCATCGTTCAAGAAGCATTAAGGACATCTTTGGACAAGTAATGCCATTTTCATGAAATTCATAAATCTGGATTCCGATGGTCAGTTTTTCAGCTACGATCTCCATGAAATTTAGGGCCTTCTCCTCCTCTCAAATTGGAGGGAAAACACCCTTTTAGAGAAAAACCCATATTTTTTTTGTTTGCCCATTGCAACCAAACTGTAGCTCAGTTTGATGAAAAATTAGAGCCATTGGAAATATCTCATTGAGTACTATAATGGGTCTTTCTTATTTTTTAATGATTTGACACTTCACCAGGAAGCCATTTTTCCAAGAAGGGTCACTTCGTCACCTCTCAAAATCAAATATATTCATAAGTGACACTTTTACTTTGGAGTCCACCTTCCCTTGCTACTTGTCATCTCACATGTCAATTTTCATCATGAGAAACCATCATTTTGTCATGTTTTCATGGTCCCCACCGGGGCTATTCTTTGTGGCAGCGTCATCGAGTCACCCTTGTTCAAGGCATCCACAATGAGTCACCTTTGCATCCATGGAGTCTACTTCACATCCCATTATATCATGTCATAATATTCCATCCATATTTGCATACGATTCATCCTATGTTTCCCATTTTGGCCTTCAATCATACTATCCACCATCCCCTCCAGAGTCGAGTCAGTCGCTGCCAAGTCAACCATGCACTTTATTCTCTGACAAGGGAAGTAGTCTATTTGTCCCTCAGTCCCATTTTTCCTATTGTCCCTAGTGTTATTCCATCAGTCACATTTCTATATTCCCTTGTGCCTTAGCTGAGGATCCTCATTGCCTCACCTATGGTAGGCCCTATTTTGTTGACATCAACACATCTATTCCAGAAGAATGACCTAGAGGGTAGTGTATCTTGGTTCCAACATCCACTCTTGTTTGGTGCCTTGGATCAAGAAAAGGGAATCATGATTTCCCTTCGACTTAATTGTTTCATGTTCATGACTCATACACTTGACGGTTTAGTGATGCATCAGATTGTACTAGTGATTCCCATGTGTGTGTGAGATGTTTCAGACCTCATGAGGGGGTGGCCCTTCAGGTAGCCCCCCACATACTTGGATGGCTTCCCATTATGCTACATCCACAGATGTAGTTCCATAGATTTGATAGGTTCGGTTCTTGCTACTTGTAGCATTCATCGCATGCATGTCTCCTTCAGATGATCCATTCAGTTTTGCAGAGCCCTTTCCTATTCAGCAAGGCTTCTTTGGTTGTTCTAGCCTCCCTCCCACCCATTTTTGAGGGAAGGTCCATTATATCTCATGTACTTAGATGTTATTGTATTCAAGGCTAGCTCATATTTTTTCCAGGAGCATTATGTATATGGCACACATTATATTATTTTATGGCTCATTTATGCCAACATGTCATATAACATTCAACAAGTATTTTATTGCTCAGTTTCATGTTTCTTGGTGCATTACTATTTTGGTAGTAAGTTATCTCAGCGGGTATAGGTATACATGCCCTGTCTCACTGAGATTTGGTACCACAACATAAAAGGAGACTTGCATTAGTCTAGCCCCCTTTGTCACTATCCTCGTTCACTTCAGCTCCATTAGTCTCTCTCTCTCTGTCTGACTCCACTTTGTTGTCTAGTGATTGTGTCCTTACAATGTACTTCGGTCATACGTTTTTATCCTAACACTTGTACGTTGGAGGGAAATCTATTATAAAAAAAATGATCATCTAGCAATAATTTACTAGATGGATTGAAGTACACCATGTAGGGCCAATTTGACCATAGTAAAATTGCTTTCACTGTGAGAAATTACTTAATAAACCACATTTGTTAAGTCATTTATAATTAAAACTATGAATAATAATTAAATAAATCACTATTTATTTAATTATCTTCTAGGAATAATTAATTAAACAATTGTTTAATTATTATTACTTGTCACATTTGACCTAGTTATGAGAAATAAATAGATAAATCATTAATTGTCTCATTTTTCTGATATAGGAATAATTAATTAATCACTAATTAGTTATTATTCCTTGTCAATTTTGACTAAATCCCCTAGAAATACTTAAATAAATCATTATTTGTGTATGATTTCTTAACCATATTTCTTGAGATGATAAATAAATCATTTTTTTTATTTATTATTTCTAAATAAAAGTTTAAATACTTTTTTCCTCCAAACCAAATATAATAAAATATTTCAAAATGGCTAATTCTAGAATGGGGTTAATAATATTTTATTATTGCTCATTATTTGAGGATAACCTAATATTTTGTTATAAATAGAAGGGTTTTCCATTCATTCTTCACTTTTGATTATTTTCATTGTTGCACTCACCCTTGTAGCTCTGATTATTATCATTGTCACACACTATCTTCTTTTTTATTTGAGTTCTCATTGATCTCAAACATTTTGTTTGCTGGGTTTTACACATTATAGAGGAGAGAGACTCTACAAAAGCTAAAGACATTTGAGGATAGCAAAGAACCAATCCCATAGAGGGAGGCTGGTAACATCATTTCTTCCCTTCACAGGTGTTGTTTAATAAAATATATTCTTTGTATATCTAGTTTCCTTTGGATTATTGGAGTTACTTACGCTTATTTTACTATTCCATTTTTTTTGTTTAACTATGATTGTGGCATAGATCATGGATTTGGTGGGTTTTGTTGCTATCATTTGTTGCAGATCTACACTGTTCAACAACCATTTTTATTGTTAAGGTTTTTTGTCATCCACAACCTAAAGTAGTTTCTTTTTGTACACATTCAAGAAGAATTCTACATAACATATGCCTCCAGATATCTCCACCTAAAACATGAGGAATTTTTCCATCTCTACCTCTAAGCTTTACCATATATCTCGCCATTCATCATTCGAGGATTCCTAGGCCCAACTAGGCTCCACCCTCTAGGATTTATTGTATATCTCGTCATTCACCGGTCGAGGATTCCTAGGCTTAACAAGGGCATACAAAATCAAGCTTTACCGCAATCCCACATTCACTTGTCCAAGGATTCCTAGGCCTTGTGTTTCTTCCCTAAGACCACCCCACTCAATTTTGAATCCCTCTGGCAATCCAACTCGTCCAAAACAAGAGAACCCCATCACACTATGGTTATTCGAAAATGGAAAGGCAAGGTTGAAAACCACTATCATACCTAGAAAAACCCATGCCAAATATAGCAAGAGAACTAAAAACAAACATGCATGTTCCATGCACGCCAAAACTAGCAAAGAAATCATACATGCAACTCGATACCGGCAGGTAATCCCACTATAACCACTTGATCCCTCCATTTCTTGATCTTTGCTTTCCTTTGATTTCTTGTCCTTCCTTTGCCTTATTTCATCCAATGCTAGAGTGCTCCAAGAATACTCTATGTGTATGAGCGTATGAGAGAGTAGAGAGAATATAGAGAGAGCTCCACCCAAAAATTGTCAAAAAACCATGAACTGAGCCTCAGAATCCTTTTTATCAATGAGACCTCAATTTTCTTCATTTTCCATTCTTTTCCTTCATTTCGCTCCTCACATGCAACTTGTGACCTTTGATCTTTCTTTTCTCCTAATTTCCTTTATTTTCATAAATAAAATTCAAATTAATGCCTCTTTCCTTTTCAAAGCCTTTGCCAATGCCTTTTCCAATTTCCTTTAGCCATAATAAACCAAGTGAACACTTGCTAGGATATCTCTCCCATCATTCAACTTAGAATATGTATCGTGTTAGGTTCCTATACCAATATGAGTCATAATTTTTTAATGTCTGAGATTAAACCTGTAATAAGTACATACCTTTGCTTTCTGCAAATGTTTTCCATATTCAAAAAATTTAAAAATTTAAAGAGGGTATGTCCTAAAAGAATAATCAAAGGACAAAAAGAACAAAAAAGGTCAAAAAAGATGAAAAATATGAACCAAAAGAAAAGAAAAAAGACCATGAAAGTGAGCAAGCCAAAATGACACTACTATTTACTTTTGGTGCATAATAAATGATTGTGTGCAATTTGTAATCTTTGCCACAATCCATGATAGTCAAAATTTTTAAACTTGGCTATTTCATGTTTAAAATTTCATGTCTATAGATAGAGAATAAAAATCTGACCAAACTGTTTAATCATGGCAGATAATTAGATAGGTAGAGTAAATAAAAGGAGCTCAACTGTTTAATCTTAGCCCTTGGATGTAATAAGGTTAGATTTAGTTAGTTTACTATTGTAAAAGAGAAAGAAAAATATTTGATAAGGGTTTGCTAGCTCAAATGCACCCTAATAAAGAGAAGTAAAAATGGTAGGATGAGTAGATGGGTAAGTAGTAGAAAGGTTGTAGAAGCATGATGATTGATAACACAAAGCATGTTTATCATCTTTTCCATCATAAAATTTCTATAGATGAATGGGCAATCAAGCATGAAATTGGATGTCAAAGTCAATTAATAAACTTCCCTCATTCATTTCACCTTTTACTTAACTAATTTTCCAAAATAAAGTTCAAAGTACCAAAACCTTTAAGTCAAAGAGGCTCAGTGCATTTCTCTGAATTTTGGAGGGACTGGACCCTTGGCTCAATGACTTATAGGCAATAAGTACTAAAACCCCCTCATAAAAACCCATCCCCCCCTTCAGTTCATTCATTTTCCCTAATAATACTCCTTTCCTAAGGTTAAAATACTTTTACCTAGGACAAGTATTTATCCCCCCACATAAATCATTTTCATATCAAAAACCCACAAAAACACCTTATCCTAAGTATTTATGTTAATTTTGGAAAAGAATTAAAGCGTGAAAAAACATTTACTTAGGGTATTGTGCTCCTTTCCGCTCATTTTATTAATTACTAATTTTTATTTATTAAATCCCAATAAAACCCATTTCCCCATATATATTTAATTCCTACATATAAATTAACCCTACCCTTAATTTAATTATATAAACTATAATTTTCTACCCAAACCCCGAAAAACCCACTAACTAATTGATCTGTGATTAATTTAGGCTAAGACCCAATTAATCCCTCCGCTAATGACCTCGACGCCTTAACCCCACCTTAAATCCACCATTAATCTAAAAACTACCGCACTTAAGCGCCCACCGAGCCCCCCACTACCCTCCATGCAACTCCCCCACTGGTTCACTGTTGATCTCTTCCCTCCACATCTGATGACCCTTATCCATTTCGGGCGGGCCCAACGTTTGAACAATACCTGCTCGAAAAAGCTATTTTCCATCGGGCCCCTGTTGCTACGTGTCGTTCAACGTATGGAATCGGGCAGCCTCCCCCCAATACCACCGAGCGCCCAAAATCAGTGAGATGGAAACCATTTACCACCCGCCCGCGACATGCCAAAATGGTTACTGTTCACCTGTACCCACCAAAATTGAATTTCGCGCATAAACCCAAAAAGCCCCAAATCATTTGTTTTTATCGTTTTTTCAACTATAAACCTTCATGCACACACCTACGAACGTTGAAGCTATCAGCCTACGTCCAATTTCACCCTAAAGATGCCATAGAGCACTCAGTTTGCTTTCCATCCTACTTAGAGCCTTTTCAACCATTCACAATTTCCAGTCACCCTGTTCAAAGCCATTTCTCCTCAATTCCAAGTATTTAAGCCATAATTCACTGGAAAACCTGGTCAATTTCAGAACCAGTTACTGAGTTTTCTTGGTTAAGGTAAAAAATTAATTAAAGAAACTCTAGCAACTCAAACCTACTCTATACACCAACGGGGCTTTGGATTGATGGTGAATGGGTGCATTGTTAAGGGACTCCTTGCAATAGGTCACCGGTTCAAATCCCCCGTGGGTGCTTAGGTAGTATTAATTAGAAAAAAAGAAAAAAGAAACCTACTCTATACAGAACCACCATTGCCCTAAAACACTGAAAATTACCTCCCCTATTCTCAAATCCACAACAACTGAGAATGGCTGCCCCAATCACCATGGATATTAGACCTATTTCCACACCTCATCTGGACCTAGACCACCTCCCCCTGGTTGATATGGATTTCCAAATAAAGGAAACCTCTGTCCATGAATCCCCTCTAAAACTATACTGCCGATACAGAGACCAATACCTAAACCATGCCGATAAAATTGGTCTTTGGGAGTCCAATTTGTCCAAGTACCAATTCCTTGAAGCTCACATTTTCCCTAAAAATGTCCATTATTGCCATGCAAATTATATCCCTAGTCAGAGAGCAGTGACGTCCCCTAACCAGACCATACTTTTCACCATCACTGCTGAAACTATCAATGAGATGCTGCAACTTCAACCAGGGCAAAACCTAACCCCTCTTTCAATTGGAGACCAATTCCCTAAGCTTACTACTGCAAAACTTGCTGAGATGTTCCAAACTTTCATCAGGGAGGAAAAGCATATCCCAAAAGTTCCTCCTCCATATGTGTATACCATATTTTCTTATTTGGACAGGACATTGTAGCAATGTTATCTAGTGTCCTAGGTTATACCACCAGTGAGTATATAGATGAAATCATCCTAGCTTTCATGTCCATCTTCACTCTAGGATAGCCTCCTACTGTCATCTATGATTATTCCAAGTTTATAACGAATAGGATGCATGACCAGTTCCTTAGAATGATTAATGAGAGAGTTTTTAAGTACTTGTCTATTTTGTATCACCTTTTTCTATACTACCAAGCAGATAAGTTCCCATTTACTCTCTAGAAGCTTGACACAAAAGGTCACCCTAGATCAGTAATTTTCTGGACTCCATTGATCCATAAATATCACTCTCCATATTCATATACAGACTTCATAGAACTATTTGTACATCCAATTGTGACAATGCTGATAGGAAGCCCTCCTCCAAGAATTAGTTCAGATATAAAGAGGATCTTGCAACTCTCAAAACAATCCAATGTAGGGGATTGGTACTTGTACCAAAACCACACTGAGATCAGGATTTATGGCTGTGAGCTGGCCCCATACAAACTACCTAAATACCTCCCAATGAGGTTATTTTCTCTGGAGTACTACAGGAAGATAATAAATTTAGATGAGGTAAACTTTGTCAAAGCCAAAAAGAAAGCCCAACTCAAGATCAAAGACCAATTAGGTCACTTTATTTGTGATATCAGAGAAGCTAGAAAGGAGGCAAACATAATCCTTCAAAGATTAAAACTAAAATAGAGCTTCATTTGGAGATATGATCCCTTAGATTTCATCTACAAAAGAAGGTAGAAAAAAAAGATGGCTCCCTATATTCATCACCACATCCATGAGATAGAAAAGTATGCCAACCAATTGCAATGGGTGGAAAACACTTTAGAGGATAGGGATAGTGCTGAAGTTGTTGTGGAAAACACATTAATTGACCTAGCGAAATAGCTTGATGAGGGTTCTTTCTTGCAGGTGCCAGACGAATCACAGGTACCAGAGGGATCAGAAGTACCAGACTTGTCAGAGGTGCCAGATCAAATAGAGGTGCTAGATCAAATAGACATACCAGATAAAATAGATAGACCAGAAACCACCATGAGTACCCCTCCAGTTCTACAGACTCCTCTATTATCACTCAGAAGTTTTCCCTAGAAGTTATCAAAAGAAGGAATCATCTAAGGTAACCACAAACCAATCTTTTAGGCTCAAGTTCTAGCCAACCTAAGTCCAGAGAGGGCTCTCTCTTTATAATTTAGCTTTGTTTTTATGAGATTTTAAGCTATTCCTTAGTGTTCATGGGGTTTTGATTTTGGATTGAAGGTTGGGTGGTGGAATTCTTGGAGCAGATGGATAGAGCTAGGTCTTCAAGCTATTGGGCTATGGAGTCAACAAATGGATAGCATAACTAGGCCAGATCATTAAAGGGAATGTTCACAGGGTAGGCTAGCAAAGCAAAAGGCAAATCTTCAGGTCTAATGGGTGAAGTGATTCTAACCAGGGTGAAAGGTCACTTAAGAATCCTTGGATCAGAATCAAAATTAAGAACAAAGAGTGATTATGAAAAAAGAGCAATTAAGAATCCTTTGCTATAGACCAGAGGGGAAACTATGGAAGCTAAGGAGCAGTTAAGAATTCCCTAGCTAAGATAGTTTAGGAGAAAACATTCAGAATGTAAAATAGTCAAGACAGAGTGCATTCAAGCAATTTTTAAGATATCATTCCTTGTTATAAATTTAGATTTTTAAAGAAACAAAAAATATTATGAAGAAACATAAGAAAAAAAACAATAAACATGAGAGAATACTTATTTGTATTTCACTTTACACAAGAATCCTGTAAAACATCTGATCTTTATTCCTTGATCTAGCAAGCCAATCCAGTCAATGATATAATAGAACTCTGATTTGAGAGAAAAATTCTATTGAAATGTCTTGGAATCCACCATACATACTTCGAAATGTGAAGTATTTATACAAAAAATAATTATAAAATATCTTATAACAATTTGAGATTTAATCTAGGGAATAAAATATCTTCATGCATGAAGATAGAGATAGATGTAGAATTGTTTCTTGTTGTCCCTCTTATTATGGTGTTATTGACTGTTTCTGTTGAGTTTTGAGAGCTTTAAGCTGGATGATAATTGTGGTATTTCTACGTTGGAATCATCTTTACTTTGATATTTCACTGATACTCTTTGACTTTGTTACTCTTTGACCCTGCTAATTTGTCTTTACCTGTTTCACCTGGTTGCCTTCAGATTTACTATGGTAACTTTTTGATGTAAAACTTTTTCATAGTAAATCTATCATTTTCTCCCACCATTCTTCCTTAGGTAACTTTACTTTTAACATTCTTCTGTAAATTTTGTCTGCCTTTGTGTATTTTACAAAATTGGGCTTGGTGAGAAACATATGTTTCACCTCATGTTCTAGGAAAAATAGGTTCTCCAAGGTATCATATAATTCTTTGCCTATTGGTAGGGCTTTAATGGCTGATGTACTTGCCTGTTCCTTTGCCAATCTTCTGAGCCTATCACTATAGTCCAATTGGGTCATGAGTTTGTCATTGATGACCATGGGACTGGGAAGACCTTTGTCCCTTAGAATCTGAAACTTAGCCATGAACCTACCAATGGCTACTTGCATGTTATGGCACTTCTCTTCTAAGTTGTGCATGAGGTTTCTTTTGGAAAGAACCTTTCTAATCTCTAGAATGGATTCACTCCTGTCTTCTATGTTAAGCTCTTGGAGCTCATATCTGGTTTTGATGTTTAGGAAGTGGATGAGTTGATTTTCATCCTCTGGCTTATCTCCCAAGTCTTCCTTCACTTCTTGGATGGCTTCAGTGGATATTTTCACCAATTATGTTTGCTCATATATAACTTGGATTGATGGCCAACTATCATTGATAGAATCAATGATATTGGCCCAAAGCATCTCTTTAGTTTGTGCTAGTGGCTTCTGCAGTGTCAAATCTTTCTCCAGGACTTTGATTTTCTCACCCATTCTTTGGGCTTCTGTGTTTCTTCTCTTTGGTGAATTTGGGAAACTTGGCAATCAGTTTCCAAACTTGCCACTTTCTCCTTTAATATTTTGAGCTCTGTAGCCTGGATGGACATCTCGTCCATGGCTTTTACCAGTTCTGTTGTTTTCTCAGTTGATGTACCTACTGCTGTAGTGGAATCAGTTGTAATTGGCAGTGCAGTGGCAGGTGGAGCTGTAGGTGCCAATGATACTGCCAATGTGGAAGGAACTGTTGTTGATATTATGGGGATGACAGTTCTAGAAGTTGTGGCCAAGTCACTTTGCTTCGATTGAATTAAAGTGTCCAACTCCTTCATTGTCTCCTTGAGTTGATCATTTAGCTTCAGGACCAAGTCCATGAGCTCTTCATGTCCTTGTTGTGCTTCTAGGACTTCCTCTGTCTGTGGGTGATGCAAGTGGGGTATCTTTAGCTACTTCTTGAGTGCAACAATGTCATCATTTTTCTTCTTGATTAGTTGTTCTGCAGCTTTTACATCTTTGGTATCATGTCCCAACTCTATGACTAAGTCCTTGAAGGACTTGATTCTAGTACCTTTGGCTTGTGAGGAGGCCTTATCCAACTAGAATTGTGCTGATATATTGTTAAGAGAGTTTTGTAGTTGGTGGGTAGCAATGGGTTTCCCTATTAAGGTGGAGTATATAATCTCCCCTGTTTGCTTTTGTAGCTCAATCTGGTCAATGGGATGATTATCCCTTGCCAGTACTTCAAAATCCACCCTTTTAAAATTTGTTGTTGTCCTTGGCTGCTGAGTGGTTGGCTTGATGAAAGTCATCTGCATTTCCCCTCTTTGACATCAAAGGCTAACATAAGGCTTGTTTGATTGGTAGGGGTCATCTTCAGATACTGTGCATAGGTTTAGGCTTTCAACCTCTCATTTCAATCCTTTATTTCTTTGTATCTCTCCTTAATATCTTGCTCTTTATCTACTGGCATTCTGAAAGAGGATACCTCAACACTTTACTGCCTTTCCAAGATATGAATGTGTGATGTGGAAGGTTCTAGGATGCCTCAAGATGGAGTGGCATGCCTGCTCCCATCTCTTTCTGTGCTTGTAACCTCAGCTGTCTCCTCTGTATATTCATGTTCAGAGACAAGATTCACTCTTTTTCTCTTGCCTGGCTTGTCTTTGCATAGGCTTGTGTTGTTGCTCTTTCTGAAGTAGTGGCCCCTTCCTTATTTCTCTTGAGGATTTTCTCCTCATTTAGAGAAGTCTGTAGAACTGGAGGGGTACTCATGGTGGTTTTTGGTCTATCTATTTTCTCTGGTATGTCGGTTTGATCTAGCACCCCTGACAGGTCTGGTACTTTTGATCCCTCTGGCACCTGTGATTCTTTCGGTACCTGTGATTCTTCTGGAACCTACAGGAAAGAACCCTCATCAAGTTGTTTCTCTAGGTCAATTAATGTGTTTTCCACAGCAACTTCAATACTATCCCTGTCCTTTAACGTCTTTTCCACCCATTGCAATTGGTTGGCATACTTTTCTATCTCAGGGATGTGGTGATGAATGTAGGGAGCCATCTTATTTTTCTGCCTTCTTTTGCAGATGAAATCCAAGGGATCATATCTCCATATGAAGATCTGTTTTAGTTTTAATCTTTGAAGGATTAGGTCTACCTCCTTTCCAACTTCTCTGCTATTACAAATAAAGGGACCTAATTGGTCTTTGATCTTGAGCTAGGCTTTCTTTTTGGCTTTGAAAAAGTTTACCTCATCTGAATTTATTATATGCCTGTAGTACTCCAGAGCAAATAATCTCATTGGGAGGTATTTAGGTAGTTTGTATGGGGCTAGCTCATAGCCATAAATCCTAATCTTAGTGTGGTTTTGGTACAAGTACCAATCACCTACTTTGGACTGTTTTGAGAGTTGCAAGATCCTCTTTATGTTTGAACCGATTCTTGAAGGAGGGCTTCCTATTAGCATTGTCACTATTGGATGTACAAACAGTCTATGAAATCTGCATATGAATATGGAGAGTGATATGTATGGATCAATGGAGTCCAGAAAATTATTGATCTAGGGTGACCTTTTGTGTCAAGCTTTTGGAGAGTAAATGGGAACTTATCTACTTGAAAATATAGGAAAAGGTGGTACAAGATAGAGGAGTGTTTAAAAACTCTCTCATTACTCATTCTAAGGAATTGGTCATGCATCCTATCGGCTATAAACTTGGCATAATCATAGATGACAGTAGAAGTTTGTCTTGGAGTGAATATGGCCATGAAAGCCAGGATGATTTCATCTATATACTCACTGGTGGTATAACCTAGGACACTAGATATCATTGCTATAATGTCCTAGCCAAATAGGGAAAATATGGTATACACATATGGAGGAGGATCTTTTGGGATATGCTTTTCCTCCCTGATGAAAGTTTGGAACATCTCAGCAAGTTTTGTAGTAGTAAGCTTGGGGAATTGGTCTAATAGGTTTGTAATTGAAAGAGGGGTTAGGTTTTGCCCTGGTTGAAGTTGCAACATTTCATTGATAGATTCAGCAGTGATGGTGAAAAGTATGGTCTGGTTAGGGGACATCACTGCTCTTTGACTGGGGATATAATTTTCATGGTAGTAATGGAAAATTTCTGGGAAAATGTGAACTTTAGGGAATTGGTACTTGGGCAAATTGGACTCCCAAAGACCAATTTTATTGGCATGGTTCAGGTATTGGTATCTATATCGGCAGTATAGTTTGAGAGGAGATTCATTGACAGAGGTGTCCTTTATCTGGAAATCCCTATCAGCCAGGGGGAGGTGGTCTAGGTCTAGATGAGGAGTGGAAATAGGTCTAACATCCATGGCGATTAGGGCAACCATTCTCAGTTCTTGTGGATTTGAGAATGGGGGAGGTAATTTTCAGTCTTTTAGGGCAATGATGGTTCTATAAAGAGTAGGTTTGAGTTGCTAGAGTTTCTTTAATTAAATTTTTACCTTAACTAAGAAGAATCAATAACTGGTTCTGAAATTGACAAGGTTTTCCAGTGAATTATGGATTAAATATCTGGAATTGAGGATAACTGGCTCTGAACAGGGTCACTGGCAACTACGAACAGTTAAAAAGGCTCTAAGTAGGTTGGAAAGCTAACTAGGTGCTTTGTGGCATCTTTAGGGTGCAAATGGACGTAGGTTGACAGCTTCAACATTTGCAGGTGCATGGATGAAGGTTTATAGTTGAAAAAACGATAAAAACAAATGATTTGAGGCTTTTTGGCTTTATGCGCAAAAGTCAATTTTGGCAGGTACCAGTGAACAATAGTTATTTTTTCGTGTAGCAAGGTGAACAGTAACCATTTTGGTGTGTAGCGGGTGGGTGGTAAATGGTTTCCATCGCACCACTTTTGGGCGCTCGGTGGTATTGGGGGGAGGCCGCTCGATTCCATACGTTGAACGACAAGTAGCATCGAGGGCCCGATGGAAAAAAAATTTTCAGGCAATTATTGTTTGGATGTTGGGCCTGCCCGAAATGGATAAGGGTCATCAGATGTGGAGGAGAGCGAACGTACGGTGATCAGGCAAGGGAGTTGCACGGAGGGTAATGGAGGGCCCGGTAGCGCTTAAGTGTTGCGATTTATGGATTAATGCAGGGTTAAGGAGTCGAAGTCATTAGCAGAGAGATTAATTGGGTTTTAGCCTAACTTAATCACAAATTGATTAGTTATTGGGTTTTCTGAGGTTTGGGTAGAAAATCATATTTTATATAATTAAACTAAGGGTAGGGTTAATTTATATGTAGGAGTTAAATATATATGGGGAAACAGGTTTTATCGGGATTTAATAAATAAAAATTAGTAATTAATGAAATGAGTGGAAAGGGGCACAATATCTAATGTTTTTCCAACATTAACATAAATACTTAGCATAAGGTGTTTTTTGGGTCTTTGATATGAAAATGATTTATGTGGGAGGATAAATACTTTTCCTAGGTAAAAGTATTTTAACCTTAGGAAGGAGAATTATTATGGAAAATAAATGAACTAAAGGGGGGCATGAAATTTTATGAGGGGGGTTTAGTACTTATTGCCTATAAGTCATTGAGCCGAGGGTCCGGTTGCTCCAAAAGTCAAAGAAATGCTCTAAGCCTCTTTGACTGAAAGGTTTTGGTACTTTGAACTTTATTGTGGGAAATTAGTTGAGTAAAAGGTGAAATGAATGAGGGAAGTTAATTAGTTGACTTTGACATCCAATTTCATGCTTGATTGTCCATTCATCTATAGATTTTTTATGATGGAAAAGATGATAAACATGCTTTGTGTTATCAATCATCATGCTTCTGCAACCTTTCTACTACTTACCCACTTACTCATCCTACCATTTTTACTCTCTTTATTAGGGTGCATTTGAGCTAGCCAACCCTTAGAAAATATTTTTCTTTCTCTTTTACAATAGTAAACTAAATAAATCTAACCTTATTACATCCAAGGGCTCAGATTAAACAGTTGAGCTCCTTTATTTACTCTACATATCTAATTATCTGCCAAGATTAAACAGTTTGGTCAGATTTATATTCTCTATTTATAGGCATGAAATTTAAAACATGAAATAGCCAAATTCAAACATTTTGACTATCATGGATTGTGGCAAAGATTACAAACTGCACACAAGCATTTATTATGCACAAAAAGTAAATAGTAGTGGCATTTTGGCTTGCTCACTTTCATGGTCTTTTTTCTTTTCTTGGGGTTCATATTTTCCATATTTTTTTACCTTTTTGTTCTTTTTTGTCCTATTTATTCTTTTAGGACATACCCTCTTTACATTTTTTATTTTTTTTTAATATGGAAAACATTTGTAGAAAGAAAAGGTATGTACATATTACAGGTTTAATCTCAGACATTCAAAAATTATGACTCCTATTGGTATAGGAACCTAACAGTGGCTCCACTTGGGAATGACATTTCCTGGTGAAATTTCAAGAACTTTGTGGATCAATGGCCTTCTGAATTGTTGTGATGTTACCCTGCAACTTTCCCTTTCATGTTTCTACATTATTACTATTTATGACAGTAAAAATTTTGAAGCTTAGGGCCTTCTCTTTGGGCTTCAACTTCAAAAATCAGCATCCAATCAATTCTAGACTTTTGAAAAATAAATTATGTACAAATGATCAGTGAAATCAGTAACTAGGTTCAATGTGGTTTTTGAGCATTCGACCATTAACTGGTCCTCCTTCTGCTTTTGTACCATCCATTTTTCTGAGGAAGAAAGTATTATTACCCCTGAAAGCATAAATGATATATGGGTCTTTCCATGGGAAACCATATTTTCCATGTTTACCTTTATCCTCTCTCCTTGAATCCCATTTTAGAACTTTGTCCCATAGGTAAAAATATTCTGCCTTAGTCCTTTTATCAAAATTCTTCTTGATTCTTTCCTGCACAAATTGAGATCTTATGTACAGTTCTTCCCTGGTTTTTTGTAAGTGAATTGTTTGGTTGATTCTTCTTTGGGTGTCATTTGATTCAACCTACAACTCTTGAAGCAGCTTCATCACTGGTGTTCCTAAGGAAGATGGGAAAGCGACTTCCATTCCATAAACTAATTGAGAAGGACTAGTACCAATGGGTTTCTTTGTGGTTATCCTATCTTCCCATAAGGCATTTATTAGCTTTTTGTTCCATGTTTTCTTGTTACCCTCCAACAATTTTTTTATGATATTTACCATACTTTTGTTTGAGGACTCTGCTAGTCCATTTCCTTGAGGGCAATAATCTGTGGAGTGGCCCAGGGTTATATGATACTTATTACAGAAATAAATCATCCTTTTGGATTTGAAATTTGCTGCATTATCAGTGATGATTTTGGTTGGGCACTCAAATCTAGATAGGATGTTGGCCTTAAGGAAGGTTATTATAATGGTGTCAGTGGCTTGCCTTGATGGTATAGATTATATCCATTTAGTGAAATTTTCTATAGTAGTGAGGATCCATCTGTGTTGGGCAGAAGAAGTTGGGTGGATTTCACCATGAAGTCAAGACCCCATTGTTGAAAAGGTGCTTCAGCAGAGATTGGTTTTAGAGGCAGGGGCAAAAGCTTTTTCTTTCCTTCAAAAATCTGAAATTTATGACATGAGGTTACAAATTTCTTTACATCAGAAAACAAAGTAGGCCAACAGAAACTGGCTCTAAGAATCTTGTCAGCAGTGGTTTTCCAGTAAATATGTCCTCCACAGTCACCTGCATGAAACTCTTGTAACACCTTGTCATATTCTTCTTTCATAACAGTTAAGAATGATACCTTCATGATTCCTCCAAAACAAAACATTGTCAATTATGCAAAATTTTAAAGATTTCATTTCTAAAAATCTTCTTTTGGTCCTGGATAATTTTAGAGGAGCTTGTAGGTTTTGTAAAACATATATGATGTCAGCATACCATGGTGATTTAATAAAGGCCTGGTTGATTGGTGGAGTTGCCATCTCCTCTTCATTATCCATTTTTGCAATAAAAATTATGTCTAAGGCCTAACAATTCGATTCATCCATGAGGTTGGCTAAACCTTGGCCTTTGATTAACTTTGTTGGTTTGATTTCTAGGTCATATTCTAATATAGTAGCGATCAATTTCCCTCTCTTTCCATCTGGACCTTCCTGAGTTAGGATGTCCTTGACTACTGAATTGGGGACATAGGCTATTATATGAGAATATAAAATGTAAACTCTAAAGTATTTAATAGATTTTACCAAAGCAAAGGCTTGCTTTTCCATTATATTGTATTTTAAGGGGGCATCCCTCAGGGATTTGCTAAAAAAGGCAATAGGTTGTTCATAACCCTGATCATTCTTATGCAATAGGACTACAACAATTGTGTGTTCTGAGGCAACGAAAAATATAATGAAGTCCCTATCAAACTTGGGACTGATCAAAACTGGTGTTTTTGTTAAGGCTAGCTTAATATCTTCAAAGGATCTCTTAGCCTCAATGGTCCATTTTATGGTCGAATCTTTTCTCAACATATTTTTTAATGATCTAATTAATTCTACTATGTTAGAAATAAATCTCCTAAGAAAGTTGATTTTTCCTAAAAAGGCTTGTAATTCCCTAATGCTCCTAGGATGTTGTATCTATAAGATGGCTTCAATTCTTGTAGGATCTGTTCAAATACCATATTTTGAGATTATATGGCCTAATAACTTTCCCACTTCTAACCTCAATAAAGATTTCTTGGGATTCAATGAAATTCCATACTTCTTGCATTTGATGAAAACCGCCTTAGATGATCTAAGTGTTGTTTATCAGATTTTAAGAATACAGTGATTTCATCTAAATATATTACTAGGAAGTTATGAATTTCCTTGGCAAAAGCTATATCCATGGCTCTTTGGAAAGCGGCTCCTGCATTCTTTAATCCAAAAGGAATATTCACATACATGAATGTGCCCCAAGGATTAGTAAACATAGTTTTAGCCTGGTCATCTGGGTGAACTAAAATCTGATTTTAACTAGAAAACCCATCCAATAATGAGATTCTGGTTGACCCTACTACCCTTTGTAAGATATGATCCATTTTAGGGAGAGGGTAATTGTCTTTGAGTGAAACTTTATTAATATTCTTTAGATCAACACAAAGTCTAATCTCACCAATTTTTTCCTTGTGGGCACCAAACTTGAAACCCAATCAGAGAATCTAATTGGTGCTATTATCTTGGCCTCATACATCCTTTGAATTTCATTTTCAATAGAAGGCAATAGGATAGGGTTAATCCTCCTAAGCTTCTGTCTAAAAGGTTTTTGGTTTTCTTTTATGGGGATAGTGTGGTGTATTATGCTGGTGTTATAGGACTTGAGGTACTCATAACTCCAAGCAAAGACATCTTGGAATTCCTTTAATAATTCAAGGTATTTCACTTTTTCGGTATGAGGTAAGGACTTTGAAAGTTTCATCAATTTTGGATTTTCCTTAGTGCCTATATTACACTCCTCAATATCAGATTTTAAGGGTTCCATCTTTGGTTTTCTAGGGACATCATTTGAATCAAACAAGTCTTCCAAAGGGATTAATCCTTTGGGAAAAAAGTTGTCTTTAAGATTAATGATTTTAGAGTCTTCGTTAATTATCTCATCAATTTCAACTTGCTTTAGGTTCTCTACATCTAATTTTGTAAATTTAGTGGGATGAAATATATCTATCTTTTAATCTTCTATTTCATTAATTTCTATTTCATCTTTAAAATTAGGATCTAATGTTATGTCAGTATCTATATTACCATTTACAAATTCTTCTTCTAAGGTTAAAAAGTTATTTATTTGTTGGTCATTAGTCAATACTTGTCGGTTTTTCAAGTTATCTGGGATAGCAAGTCTATGCTTGACCTCAGAAGTGTACCGATGGTTAGGTTGAAATGGTAACTTACAAGTGCTGACAAACATTGCTAAACTATGAGCCTGCATATTATGTTTTCTTGGGATGACTGCAAGCTTAGTTTCTAGGAAAGTATTGATTATTTCTATAGTTGTTCCTCTATAAAAGCTTAACCTAGGATCTCTGTTCATATATACAACATTAATTTGTTTTATAACCAACTCAAAGTCTCCCATAATAGAAACTCTTATAGCTCCTAGCTTCCTAACTAATTTAAGACCTAAAAGAAGTGCTTCATACTCAGCCATGTTGTTAGTGCATTTGAAATTCAGTCTATGAGCATGGCCCTCTGAGTGATCATTCTCTAGATTGTATATCCACACTTTTGCTCCTACTCCTGACTTATTCACTGACCCATCAAATTCAAGGTGCCATAATATCTCATGTTCATAATTCTCACTGTCTGGGGAACAAAATTTTCATTGTTTGAGGTGTTTTGATCATCTTTTTTATTGGAAAGTTCTTGAGTTTAGATAGTTTCATTTTTAGTTGTAACTGCAATTCCTTTTGGTTCTGAAATAATGTTGTTTGAAGTAGTTTGTTGTGTTTGTTCAGCATTATACAAAATAAAAGAATCAATGTCAGAATGCATGGAATAGATAGGAAAGTTTTGAGGCCTATCCTGGCTACTCACTACATATTTCATTAGGGTCTCTCTGTACAACTTTTTAGGATGTCCAAAGACTGAGATTGTGGCATATGACATGTCAAGTTGTATCAATCCTTGGAGTTTATTCCCCCATGATATAGACAATAACATGCCATATTTAGGTGGGATGTCAGTGACAACTATATCCATGAGAATGCTCTTAGCAGGATATAAGGAAACACATAGGTCTTTGATTAACCCTAAACACTTTACTTGAATTGAGTCAAATGAAAATAGGTTGTTGTAAGGTCTAGTAATGTCTAAGTTTAATTTTTCCCTAACCGATTTAGGCATTAAATTGTGTGAAGCCCCAGAATATAACATTGCATTGTGTAATATTTTATCATGAATGATAAGGCTAATATAAAAGGGTGGTAGCCCTCCTTCTAGTGGTTTTTCGTTAACATCAAGACCAAATATAAGTTCTAGCTGATCATCAAACAAGTTGACAGAGTCTTCATTCTCAAAAAAGTTTAAGGTTTTGTTTATTTGAGACTTATAGGTTTCACTTTTAATCAGCTCTGTTACGGGAACTGAGATTTTCAGTTTAGTCACCTCTACTCCCAAAATGAAAGGCAAAGAGGCTTTCTCTATTTGAGGGCTTGGAATCTTCATAGTAGGAATTGGAGTAGGTTGCTCTTCTTTTTCTGTGTTTGAGGTTTTTATGTGGATTTTCTAATATAGTGTTTGGAGACTGTTCCATTGTTTCTTTGCAGGGGACTGAAGTGGAAGGCTGATCATCAGGGGGTTGATTAGGGGTTATATCTACAACGGTGGGACCAGGAGGGTTCTGGTTTGGTCTAGGGAGCATTTGGAGAGTTTTAGTAACTGGGGCTGCTTTGATTTTCTTGGGTTGATTGGGCACTATTTTCTTGGTTTGGTCAGGAGTATTAGTATTCTTTTTACTCCTCAAGTGGTATTGTTTGTGCACTTTGAAGATAGTAGAATCATATCCTTGTTTATAATCGAATGATTCTCCAGACTGGGTCTGCAACTGCTGCAACATATGCAGTTCCTGCTCATCATGGGTCAAGAAGACAGTTTCCTCATCATCTAATCCCATCAAGTTAATGTGTGTGTCTTTTTCAGGGTCATCCAAATGGGATGTTTCAACATAGTTTTCTTGAAAGGGAGACCTAATATTCTAATAAGGTCCAATATTCCCAGTATTCTGATTCTGATTCTTTCTAAAGTTTGGGTTTCTGGTGGAGGTTCCTGTTGATTATCCCATTAGGGCTCCCTCTCAATGTTCTCTATCCTATCCATCAGTTTTTCCATACATTTGGTTAGGAAATCTATTTTAAGGTCAGAGGGTGAGGCTTCATCTTTGGCAGATCCTCTCCTTTCATTCCTAACCCTAGCTCTTTTTGCTAGCAAGTTGGCTGATGTACTTGCCTGTTCCTTTGCCAATCTTCTGAGCCTATCACTATAGTCCAACTGGGTCATGAGTTTGTCATTGATGACCATGGGACTAGTAAGACCTTTGTCCCTTAGAATCTAAAACTTAGCCATGAACCTGTCAATGGCTACTTGCATGTTATGGCACTTCTCTTCTAAGTTGTGCATGAGGTTTCTTTTGGAAAGAACCTTTCTAATCTCTAGAATTGCTTCAGTCATGTCTTCTATGTTAAGCTCTTGGAGGTCATATCTGCTTTTTCTGTTTAGGAAGTGGATGAGTCGATTTGCATCCTCTAGCTTATCTCCCAATTCTTCCTTCAATTCTTGGATGGCTTCAGTGGCTATTTTCACCAATTCTGTTTGCTCAAATATAACTTGGATTGATGGCCTAATATCATTGACAAAGTCAATGATATTGGCCCAGAGCATCTCTTTAGTCTGTCCTAGTGGCTTCTGCAGTGTCAAATATTTCTCTGGGACTTTGATTTTCTCACCCATTCTTTGGGATTTTTGTGTTTCTTCTCTCTACTGAATTTGGGCAAGTTGGCAATCAGTTTCCAAAATTACCACTTTCTCCTATAATCTATTGAGCTCTATAGACTGGATGGACATATCCTCCATGGATTTTACCAGTTCTACTATTTTCTCAATTGATGTACCTGCTACTGTAGTGGACTCAGTTGTAATTGGCAGTGCAGTGGCAGGTGGAGCTATAGGTTCCAATGATGCTACCAATGTGGAAGGAACTGCTATTGATACTGTGGGGATGATAGTTCTGGAAGTTGTGGCCGGGTCACTTTGCTTCGATTGAATTAAACTGTCCAACTCCTTCTCTATCTCCTTGAGTTGATCGTTTAGCTTCAGGACAGGGTCCATGAGCTCTTCATGTCCTTGTTGTGCTTCTAAGACTTCTTGTGTCTGTGGGTGATGCAAGTGGGGTATCTTTAGCTACTTCTTGAGTGCAACAATGTCATCATTTTTCTTCTTGATTAGTTGTTCTGCAACTTTTACATCTTTGGGATCATGTCCCAACTCTATGACTAAGTCCTCTAAGGACTTGGTTCTAGTATCATTGGCCTGTGAGGAGGCCTCATCAAACTGGAACTTGTGGAGCACCTGGAAGGTATGCTTTTGACTAGCAATCTAGTGGTTTTTCAATAATAATTGTAACCTTTTCTGCATGAGGAATTCGAAGAAGATAAAGGATTTTGATAAAATGTGCAAAAATAGACAAAGGAAGCTCAAGTGCTAATAATTGACGTTTTCTATGCAGGAAGACATGCGAGCAAGGAGTTCCCGCCCAAAAGCGAGAAGTAGAGGAAAAACAACTGCTGTTCCTCCAGTAGGGAACCGGATGCGGACACGATCAATCAAAATCGGAATTGAATAGTCCAGGAAAAGAATGCGGGATACCGGCTCGGCGAACGCAAGAAAGATTGAACGATTAGCGAATCCCTTAGGATCTTCGATCCTGAGGGATCGCTGATTTACTTATCTCTGATTATCTAGATATCTCCGTCATTTCTTTTATATAATGGCACAGCATCATTAAGCAAGAAGAGGATTGTTTTTGTAATTTTACAGTTCTAGAACAAACTTTAATCATTGAGTCTCGCTGAGACCTGATTTTGTTATACCTTTGTGGATGCGATTAATATAAAAGACTTGGTGTTTATTCCGTCTCTGCGTCTGGAGTAATCTAAGGCAGTGTACCATTGGCAGCTAAGGGCCCAGCTCCGAAGGACACTTGCTTTTGTATCATTATATGGTGATCTGTGTGTGGTTTGTCTATCTTTATTACTTAGCAGTCTGATGAATTCTTTATATGATACGCTATGCTCTGTTATGTTTAATGAATGAATGATTTCTCTATGGAAAGACTCTGCACTGTATAATTGGATTTACACAGGGTCGGATTGTATCTTTATTCAGCCATTTCTGTAACAGAGTACTGGTATGAATGTTACTGTCATTGGATTTATGTTAAACAATATTCGTGGGATTTGAGAGTAGCGTCATTCTGTTTAGAAACATAGTTGTATCATTCAATACTCTCAGATTGCTATATTAATGTAGAACATGTACATACGGGTGATGGTTGTTGTTTCGTAAATCATTAAGGGTTGTTGTTCCATTTTATTATTGTTGTTCCAGTTGATTATTGCTGTTCCATTTGATTATTGTTGTTCCATTTGATTATTGTTGTTCCATTTTACTGCTGTTCCATTTATTGATGTCCCATTTCCATTTTGCTGTTCCATTTTACTTTCCGCTGAGTTATTTACCTGCCTTTGTTGCTTTGGTGTGAGAGAAGGCCTAAGGCTATAGTGAACCTCAGCAAGACACTGCTTAGCTCCCTGACCTATAAGTCCATGCTCTAAATTTCCCTTCTTTAATCAGTTTCTAAAAGGGATGGGATATTGCTTCCATACCCTTGACTGATCAGCTGTTTTGTGTGATTAGTTTAGTTACAGCTTCGCATCTGTTTTCCTTTGAATCTTCCGAACACTGTACTACTAAGCATTACTCGGACAAATAGCCTCGGATTGAGCTACTTCTTGCAATAACAAAACGTTCCCGGATTGACTTATTAATGTGGAATAATTAGCGGTGTGAGAGACCCTAGTTACAGCTCTACATTTTGACGCCGTTGCCGAGGAAGGAGTATAGCCATTTTCCCCTTACAGAGTAGTGCGCAAAGCTGCTAGGGGGGAGTTGGATTTTAAAAACGGAAGGTAAGAACCTGCGTACGTAGCATGTAAAAGCCCTGCTCCACCATTCGCTCTCTTAGCAGAATTGCTGGTTGAATAGGATTTAGTAGTTTTTAGAGTGCATGACTAAGCAGAAAAAGCTAGAAAAGAATATCAAACCTCCAGTCAAACCTGAAAAAGCCAAAGGACCGGTGACCCTTGGCCGAACAACCTTCATAGACGAAATCTATAAGAAAACAGAATCTCAGCCGTCAGTAGGCCTCAGAAAGACTCATTCTAAGCAGCCTACTAGTTCCCTTCAGGCTACAGCATCACCATCTGGAGCCTACGCTAAGGTGCATAGTCGGACTGATGAACAGGACTTCCAAGAAATTGAAAATTCTGTGTCAGAACGGCTGCAAGAAGGGAATTTAAGTAATCTTTGTGAAGGAGAAGGGGAAACAGGGGAAATAGAGGAACCAAGGTCTCCTTCTAGGATAATCCAATTGTTAAACAGCCCAGACAGGGGAAGCGCGACCAAAGTTAACCTTGAAGGCACCCCATTCCCTCAGACAAAAATCCCAGATAAGGGAAGTGTCATTAAAACAGTTCCTGCCAAGGCCGTCCCTTCTCAACCTAGGAACACCCTCCTAGAAATTCCGGAAGGATATTGGCACATCTTTGATCCAATGGCGCAGAATCAGCCAAATACTCAAACTTATACATTGCAATATCCTATAGTAGATTCTGCTGCAAATGCACCCATGAAAGCAATACCTCTTCAACACATCCCGACATTTCATGGACTTACATCAGAAGACCCGATGCATTTTTATTTGAATTCGATGTGCTATGTAGAGGGTACGATTACACCACTGACCCCCAGAAATTAAAACTGTTCCCCTCCACTTTAAAGGGAGCAGCTCTGAGATGGTTCATGGGTTTAGGTGGTGGAGTCATAAACAACTGGGAGCAAATGAAAGAATCCTTTCTTAAAAAATATCAGGATTATTGTAGGTCGAGAGAGCTAAAAGATGAAATTTTCCAAATGACGGCCAGACCAAATAAAACTTTGGAAGAATATGTAGAACGTTTCCAGTATAATTTACAGAGATCCCCCTATGCATCACTACCTCTGCCCGATAATGTGTTGAAAACTGCATTGATTAGAGGAATGAAAGAGCAGTGGATTGAAACATTGAATATCATGGGAAAAGGGGATATTTACCAAGAGAATTTTGCTGATATCATTAATTTATGCATCAGGAGTTCAAGAGGCAGCACAAGGATAAAATCAACAGAATATGATAGGTTTGTTAAAGACAACAAAATATCAACAGAAGGGGTAACACGTGTAGAACTAGGGAATTTATTAGAAAATTTTAAAACTGATATTCTGGGGACATTAACTACTCAGCTTGATATTGTGCAGGCTAAACAAAAGCAAATGGAGGCGGAGCAAAATCTAGCAATTTTCTGCCCCCGATGCAGAAGAAAACACAGCCACAAGGAATGTCCGCTAGATACAGTTCAAGCATGTGCTATCTGTACGAAAGGCCACCTTATTGAGAGCTGCCCCTCACTTCCTGGATTGAAGGCTGTATACAAGGAAGCAGAAGAAGAATCAGAACTAGCATACTTTGTTAACCAACGTCGCCAATGGCAACCTAGGCAATCTGGTATGTTTTCGGACCCAACTTCTTCTTTCCAGCCTCCGCAGTATAATGCTCAGCCATATGGTATGTGGCAAAACCAATCTACACCCCCAGTCCCGAATTGGTCATCACAGCCGTTTCCTTCTCCAAATCCATGGATGAATCAGACAAGCCAATTCGGATGGCCAAATTTTCCTTACACTCCACCATATTGGCAGAATAACTCATACCCTCCGCAATGGATTCCCCCTACTTCACAAGGTTCACCCTGGCAGACAAATTGGCCAAGATCGACATATCAGTCAACAGGAACTATTCCACTCCCTCAACCGACTCTGCCAGCCTTACAACAAAACCCCCAGTCTAATCTAAGGCCGCAACTCCCAGCCCAACCCAATCCCAATCCTAATAATAGACCAGTCCAATCCCTCCAAATTATAGAAACATCAGAAACTGGACTTGACCTAAGGGAGTGCAATGACCTTCAGTTACGATCTGGATGTATCATAGAAACAGAGGGAGACAAAACAGTTCACATTGAAGATCAGTTACCAATAGAACAACCACCACAATAAGAGGGTGTAAATAAGGAACAAACCCATCAACAAACAAATACATCCTCTCCTCCTTTCCCAGAACGATTAGTCATACCACGACCAGTACAACATCCAAACTTTGACATTCTGGGAGAGTTACAAAACCTGTACATAAAAATTCCATTCCTCCAGGCCATTCAAGATATTCCTATATAGGCAAAAACTATAAAAGAACTGTGCATAAAAAAATCAAGGAGGAATACAACCACTAACCCAAGAGTCCAAGTAGTCGGCACCTTATCTGACTTATTATCGGGAAAAGAGACACCTATCAAATACGAAGATCCCGGAAATCCAATTGTGACTGTCCAAATCTATGGCCAAACCCTGACTAATGCTTTAGTTGATCTAGGAGCTACAATCAATATTTTGACAACCTCTACCTGCCAAAAGCTTGGCATCACATCAGTAGAACCTACTTCTACTTTGCTAGAATTGGCAGATGGATCTGTAGTTCGACCAGAAGGCACTCTATACGATGTTATGGTTTCTGTAGACTCCTGGGAATATCCAACTGATTTCCTGATAATTAATCCAAAAACCCGACTGGATGGACATCCGCTAATATTAGGAAGACCTTGGCTTGCTACTGCCGATGCCTACATTGGTTTCCGGCAGGGAAACATGACTATAACTAAAGGACCAGATGTTAAAAATCTAGTTCTATATCCTCCAGCACAGCCAAGCCTACCAATGATCAAAACCAATCAGTATCCTGTGTCATACCTTACTAACAATATCAGATTCCCATTGACTGTACAGAAGGCTTTAGATTTTAAAGATCAAATAGAAGATGATGCCATCAATAACTTCATTAGTCAAACTGAATCTAGATCTCACACACAGTGTTTTATGATAGAGGCAGCATTTTATAGTGAGCTAGAGGAAGACCCTTTGAAAGACGCACATGACCAAACAATACCAGTGACTATTGTTGCCAATAGTAAAGTAGTGGAAATTGAACCTGGTAAGGCCCTAAATATCAACGCCAACCTTACACCAGACCAAGAAGCAAAACTTGTAAATCTGTTACGAAAATATCAAGGATCATTTGCATGGGATTACCCTGACATGAAAGGGATCGATCCCCAATTATGCACCCACCACATCTACATAGAAAGAGATGCAAAACCTGTTCGTCAGCCGCAAAGAAGACTTAACCCCCATCTAAAAGAGGTAGTAAAAGCCGAACTTCAGAAACTTCTAGATGTTAATTTTATTTATCCCATCTTCGACAGTAAGTGGGTCTCTCCCCTGGTGGTGGTACCCAAGAAAAATGGAAAATGGAGGATTTGCGTAGATTACAGGGAGTTAAATAAAGCCACATAGAAGGATCACTTCCCTCTCCCGTTCATAGATCAAGTATTGGACACTTTGGCAGGAAAGAAATTCTTTTCTTTCCTGGACGGCTTCAGCGGATATAACCAAATCCAAATTGCCCCTGAAGACCAAGATAAAACTACCTTTACCTGCCCTTGGGGAACGTTTGCCTATCGAGTTTTGCCCTTCGGCCTATGTAATGCCCCTGCTACATTCCAAAGGGTTGTCCTTAGTATCTTCGCAGATCTGATAAATGACGGACTTGAAGTGTATATGGACGATTTTACGCCATACGGAGATGATTTTGACCCAGCTCTAGATACCCTGGAAAAAGTCCTACAACGTTGTATCGCTACCAGACTTTGTCTGAGTCACGGAAAATGTTACATGATGATGACAGAAGGACTCATTCTAGGGCACTACATCTCAGCAGCTGGCATCCAGGTAGACCCGGCTAAAATCCAGATTCTTTTTCTTATTCCTACCCCCACTACTCAAACGGAGGTACGCAGTTTCCTTGGCTTTTCTGGGTATTACAGACGATTTATAGAACATTACTCACGTATTGCTGCACCTCTATATGCTTTAACTGGCAATGTTGATTTCTTGTGGACAGAAAAATGCGACCAAGCTTTTAAGGAATTGAAGAAGCTTCTATCAACAGCCCCAGTCCTTCGAGGACCCAACTGGAATTTGCCATTCCAAATCTCATCTGATGCCTCGGATATAGCAATTGGTGCAGTCCTAGGGCAAGAAGAGGATAAGAGACCATATGCTATCTACTATATTAGCAAAAATTTATCCTCTGCCGAACTCAATTATACTGTTACTGAAAAGGAATTCCTGGCTGTAATACATGCTGTTAACAAATTTAGACATTATATCATAGGCTATCCCGTTGTGTTATATACAGATCATTCTGCTATCAAATATTTGGCAAATAAACCTGTTACGAAAGCCAGAATAACCAGATGGTTGATCTTATTGCAGGAGTTCGACATCACAATCAAGGATCGACCTGGCAAGGAGAACCCTGTAGCTGATTTCCTCTCACGAATACCGAAAGCAATTGAAACAGCAACAGTGGAAGATCAATTTCCTGACGAGCACCTGTTTGCTGTTGCTGTTCGAACACCCTGGTATGCTGATGTCGCTAATTACCTTGTAGTCGGTAAGCTACAAAAACACTTAACCCCTCAGGAACGCAAGCAGATTGTTCAGAAGAGCACTCGGTTTTCGTGGATTGGAGGCCATTTGTT
The DNA here is from genome assembly GCA_031772625.1 of Pinus tabuliformis. Taxonomy (NCBI): domain Eukaryota; kingdom Viridiplantae; phylum Streptophyta; class Pinopsida; order Pinales; family Pinaceae; genus Pinus; species Pinus tabuliformis. Next base: position 831,408,954 of record CM062819.1, on the reverse strand, counting down.
CCATACAGGGGCAGACATGCAAATCAGAAGGTGTATTCGAGAAGACGAAATCTTCGACATTCTAAAAGCTTGCCACGACGGGCCATGCGGGGGACATTTCGCTGAAAAAAGAACAGCACATAAAGTATTGCAGACAGGATACTATTGGCCTACAATTTTCAAGGATGCGAAAAAATTTGCACAAGCCTGTGACAGCTGCCAGCGAGCAGGAAGACCTGGCCAAGCCGATGAAATGCCTCTGAGACCACAATTGGTCATTGAGCCATTTGAACGATGGGCTTTGGACTTCGTTGGGCCCATCAATCCATCATCAAATCAGAGGACATACATTTTGGTGGCGACAGACTATGTTACTAAATGGGTCGAGGCCGAATCATTACCTAGGGCTACAGAAGACTCTGTGATACAATTCTTGTTCCATTTGTTTGTACGTTATGGACTTCCGAGAGAACTAATCACCGATGGTGGACCACAATTTGTTGGAAATAAATTAGCTGCAACACTTAACAATTATCATGTCCAACATAAGATCACTACCCCATACCATCCGCAGGAAAATGGGCAAGTAGAGAGTAGTAATAAGGTAATAGAATCAATTTTAACAAAGACCATTGCATCACATAGGCGTGATTGGGCCACTCGACTACCACAGGCACTGTGGGCCTACAGAACCACATGGAGAAGTACTACAGGCTATTCACCTTATCAATTAGTGTTTGGAAAGCAGCCAATTTTCCCCATAGAATTCGAAATCCGAACGCTACGAACTGCACAGGAATTCGGCCTAGATCTGAGTGAGGCACAAATCAATCGATTACAGCAGATTAATGAATTGGACGAAATCAGGCTCTCTGCATTACAAAATACAGCATTAATTCAACAACATCGAGCTAAATGGCATGATGCACTTATCAAGAATAAAGTCTTTCATGAAGGAGACTGGGCTCTGTTATATGACTCTCAGTTTTAGGACTTCCCGGGGAAACTCCAGACTCGATGGTTAGGACCATACGAAATCCAGAAGGTACATGACAATGGGACCCTTACCCTGATCACAATTGACGGTTCTGGATATGCATTCAAAGTAAATGGCCACCGAGTTCGCCTTTATCGAAAGCCACTCACTTGGGAATCCTTCTGTCAGCAGCTGCGACAAGATACTGATATGGAAATTTTAGGAGAGGAAGCGAAATCTTCCTCACCTATAGTTTAAGAAATTCATTTTTATAACTTGTACATAACATCTTGTATATATGTTTCCTTGATTTTTTTACTCCAAGTGTTTTGATGTTCCTTTGCGAAAAGGAACAACACTTGTACTTTTTGTTGTTCCTTTGCGAAAAGGAACAACACTTGTGCTTTTTGCTGTTCCTTTGCGAAAAGGAACAGTACTTGTGCTTTTTGCTGTTCCTTTGCGAAAAGGAACAACACTTGTGTTTTTTGTTGTTCCTTTGCGAAAAGGAACAGCACTTGTGTTTTTTTTGTTGTTCCTTTGCGAAAAGGAAAAACACTTGTGCTTTTTGCTGTTCCTTTGCGAAAAGGAACAGCACTTGTGCTTTTTGCTATTCCTTTGCGAAAAGGAACAACACTTGTGTTTTTTGTTGTTCCTTTGCGAAAAGGAACAACACTTGTGTTTTTTTGTTGTTCCTTTGCGAAAAGGAACAGCACTTGTGCTTGTTGCTGTTCCTTTGTGAAAAGGAATAGCACTTGTGCTTTTTGCTGTTCCTTTGCGAAAAGGAACAACACTTGTATTTTTTGTTGTTCCTTTGCGAAAAGGAACAGCACTTGTGTTTTTTTTGCTGTTCCTTTGCGAAAAGGAACAACACTTGGGTGTTTTTGTTGTTCCTTTGCGAAAAGGAACAACACTTGTGCTTTTTGCTGTTCCTTTGCGAAAAGGAACAACACTTGTGCTTTTTGCCGTTCCTTTGCGAAAAGGAACAACACTTGTGCTTTTTGTTGTTCCTTTGTGAAAAGGAACAACACTTGTGTTTTTTGCTGTTCCTTTGCGAAAAGGAACAACACTTGTGTGTTTCTGCTGTTCCTTTACGAAAAGGAACAGCACTTGTGTGTTTTTGTTGTTCCTTTGCGAAAAGGAACAACACTTGTGTGTTTTTGCTGTTCCTTTGCGAAAAGGAACAGCACTTGTGTGTTTCTGCTGTTCCTTTCCGAAAAGGAACAACACTTGTGTGTTCCTGCTGTTCCTTTGCGAAAAGGAACAGCACTTGGGTGTTTTGCTGTTCCTTTGCGAAAAGGAACAGCACTTGTGTGTTTTTGCTGTTTCTTTGCGAAAAGGAACAGCACTTGAGTGTGTCTGCTGTTCCTTTTCAAAAGGGACAACATTTGAGTGTCTTTGCTGTTCCTTTCTCAAAAGGAACAACATTTGCGATTTTTCGTTGTTCCTCTCAAAGAAATGGTATCCTACGAATGAATTCTTCTCTCAGGAATGCCATCGACATATTTTTGCCCTTATGGAGGATGCTCTGCCCCCATGTTCTCCTCAATCTTATAGATACAGCAATGAATTTATGCGGTGAACATAAACCATGATATACCGAAATCAGCACATCATAAATCGCTATCACTATGAAGCCAGTATGTATAAGAGGACAAGATGAGGGACGTGAACTTTTCATCTTCGCTGTCATTGTCATTTACCGGTACCATTGTCATTGGTGATCTTTATCATGACGATTCCCCTAAAAATCTTTTTTGATCATTACTTAGGAGTAAGAACGAACGATTTATATCTATCTGTTGGGATCGTAAGACTTCTTCCACCATTCCCCGCTCTTAAGGAGTGCGGAACCACCCTTATGTGAAAATAAACAAGAGAGGTGCTCTGCAAAAGAAAACAAAAACAAAATATGAAAATTGTCAAATGCAGGATAGGGGGTCTCATTCAGAGCCAGCCTAACATGATCATAAGGGTGGAAGCGAAGTGGCATTCCCATAACGGCCACCACAGCAGGGATATGGTCCGAAGGTAAATTAACAAGCAAACCTTGGAACAGGAGGTCTCATCGCGAGCCGGCCTGACCACGTTTCGCGCCTACCTTGTGAATGGCATTATGGCTATCTGGTCACCAAGCCAGCATAATGGCCTGCATTTTGACAAAGCACTCTTCAGAATATACACAAAGGATCATGGTTCCGGAGGGTGAAATAAACAACTCTGCCAAGGTTATGAACACCTGTTGGCAGCAGAGCTCTGTTAATGGCATAGAAGTCGTAATAATTACACCAACAGGTATGATATTAAAATTTTTTGTCTCTTATCCTTTGCAAAGATCATATGTCACACCCGATGTATATATCGCATGAATATTTATTACCACCAATCATGGCAACGGAACTGACAGTGACCACTGGAGACTTCGTACGCTTGACAGACGTCCCATCCCCTAGCTCCTCATTATATCACGCAGGCTCTTATGCAAAACGCGATCTACCTTTTTGCCTCGATTTCGGCATTTCGTTGTTTTTCTAAAACATGGCATAATTTCATATGCTGTACTTTATGATTGGACCTCCGACTAGCTGCTGCTCCTCTCTTTGACGGCAGGGGACAGCCTATCCGATCGCGGGGGGGAAGGTAATCTCATTACTCCATGATTACGTGGCTGCACACCATTCGGGCGAGACAATGTACGAAGGAATGACATGGTTTAACGGTATGATGCTTCCATTCTACGGAAATTGCCATCCACGATCTTTTTTTTAGTTGCATGCTCGGTGATCATCCTCTCTATGTCGCAAACACCGCAAGAAGTTGTTGTTCCATTTCTGAGAAGAATCATGGGCGGAAAGACGGTCCGAAGTGAACCTCACAAGCTGACAGTTTCCGCTGCTGCTCGCGAAATTCTGGAAAACGTAGGATGGTTGAATTACTTCAGCCGCCTGCAAGAATCGAATGAAGCCGTGGCGTTGGAATTCCTGCAGAATTTGCAGGAAAATTACTCCATAGTAGGAGGAAAGCGGATAGCGGTTACAGAGGATATTATTGCAGAAGTTTCAGGATTACCAGCTGCTGGACCCATATGGACGCCGAAGAAGGAAAGATTACAAAAAGCTATGGAAATTTTCCAGGACGAAGGCCAAAGCTTGACAGTCAAAGGGAAAGGAGTTTTGCCGGCAACACTAGGGGAACCCTGGACCGAGCTAGCAAAGACAGTACAAAGTTATATCACTTGTGAAGGGAGAAAAGACGTGGTAAGACCTCGCCACCTGAAACTTTTAGCTGTTTTAAAAGGAAAATGTTCTGTAAATCTCCCTGCACTTTTAAATTCGCTACTACATGACGCGGCCCGAAACCTGAGAAAGGCCCAGCACATAGATGCAGTCGTTAGCCACCATGGGCTGATTCGGTTGATAGTGAGCCACAGTCTCACTCAACAGCAAAGCACTTGGGAGGAATTGATCGCAATAGTCGAAGGAGGATCGGCTGCACCACCCCCAAAACCTGAACAGTCCTCTAGCACGCCGAAACGATTAGAGAAACGCAAGAAGTCAGCAACAGAAAGACATGCCGCTTCAAAACGGAAACAACCTTCCGATACGCCAGAATGACCTAAGGAACCCAGAGAACCTGTTGGCACACCCGACCTACCTGAGAGACCAAGGAAGTCAGCTCGGCTGGCCCGGATACGAGGAAGGTCGGAAAGAATTCAGGAAGCAATGGCCCAGCCAATTGAAATTGCGGACGAACCTCCAGAACCAGAAGGAGGATCTTCCGAAGGAAATGTGGAGCAATCAGGGCCTGGGACTGGCCAGCCGGAAGGGGAAGAAATGGTTATCGAACAGAGCAACCAAGAAAATGAGCACTCTGAGGAAGCAATGGCCACCGAGCAGAACAATCAAGAAACTGAGCACTCTGAGGGAGAAAGGGTTACCGAACAGGGCAATCAAGAAGAAGAAATAGCACAGCCAGGGGGTAGCCCGTTACACCACCCTGTAGGTGAGGAGGAATTGGCAGCAGTTCTAGCCAATATGGGGGAATATGGCCAGCCCTCCAGCACAGCAGGCGTCCCTGACAGTCCCGCAGAGGAAGAACTACCCGAGGAAGCACATGCAGAAAAGGCAGGAGAAGAAAACCCGCCTGGTTATGATAATGAAATTGAAGACAACAATCAGGGACAGTCTGTCCCCAGGACACCGGAAGATATCCCAGATGAAGAAGGAGTGGGCTAAGGGTCAAACCCTCTGCCGAGGCAAAGGAGATTAAGAAATTAAGAAAGAAACAATAGAGGTTGTTGGGCACTATAGCCAGGCTCCGGCAGAAAATTCGAATTCTGAAAGCCGATTTGAGAATACAAAGGACCTCAAGGAAAAGGAGGAGGGCCACTACAGCAAAAACCCCGAGGACAAGAACCCGTTTTGTTGGTCGAAACCCTATCAGGAGACCTACTGCTGAGGAACAGTCTGTTGTTCCAAATGTTAATGAGGAACAGGGTGCTGTTCCAAATAACATAGAGGAACAGACTGATGTTCCATCTGACCCTGGAGAACAAACTGACATTCCAATTAAGGGAGAAGAGCAGCAAGATGTTCCAATGGTAGGGGGACCTCAGCAGCCTTTCATTCGTGTCAAGAAGGTGAGAAAATAAGGAGACCCAAACATAGGCACCACCCTCAGGGGTTATTCGGGTTCTGAACTCTAAACAGCGCAATAAAAAGTTGCAGGCAAAATTCTCGGCCTCTACGGCTCAATGGAACAAGGATCCAAAAATGAGAAACTTGCACAGGATGATGAAGCAAGCCCAACAAGAAGCTGAACAACTAAGAGAGCAAGCAATCCCCCGGGAGAAATATGAAGAATTACAACAGCAACTTCGAAATATTAGTCAATCCGAAAGCCAAGCCTTTGAGGGGTGGCAGAAGGAACAAGAAAAGGTTGCTAAGGTAACTCGTCGATTAGATAGTGTTGTTAAGCAGATGGACACTGTGTGTTCCTTATATAATGACGTTTTGACTTGTAGGGCCCCTGCTAAAAATTATGCTTTATTTTTGCTTGAAATATATTTGAGATTGAAAATAAAAGCCGTTAGGGCAGGAGCACCTATCCACATCAACACTGTTAATGATTTTATAGACTGTTGCAAGCATTATGGGGTTAAGGTTCAAAGGTTATTGTGCGAGTTTTACTTGCACAACCTTGTGCTAGACTAGGAAACTGATTTAAATCCTGGCCCTTTTGTTGGCGATATACAATTCCAAACCTTCATCTCATTTGGGGTTAATCAGGTGAAATGGCTCAGAGCTTATAACACCTTTCAGAGACAAGAAAATAGCCTAGACTTGTGGATACGAGCTGAACCTAGAGACCCAGTGACGCTATGGAGAGAGCATAGGAGTCTTATGAGGATCCCAGGTGTCATTGAGATAATAGGACCCATGCACGAAGACTTGATCCGAAATGGTCTGGAATATTTCCTGACTATTAAAGATCTTGCCCTCGATGCTGCAAAATTTCGATACCGGACCTCTAGTCCAAGCATCCAGCTTAGGGAACCATTCAAATATGAGAATTTTGAGCTGGCTGCCAGCCGATTGAACCTTTATGGGGAACGGATTCTGCAAGCAGGGCCATCCTGGTTAGGGTATCGATTTCGCAGTCCAATTATTTGGCACCCTGCACTCGGATATCAGGCCTTGTATGAGATGCCTGCAAATCAAATAGATCAGTTCTTTGATAATCTAGTTGCTCATCACGGTTGTTGGCCTCCTCACGAGATCCCTTCTCCGGCCTATTCTCTCACCGCCTTGCATGTCAACTACAATGTTTTCATGAGGCCATGAAACAGTGTAAGCAGGGGGGGTGTGTGGAGCACCTGGAAGGTATGCTTTTGACTAGCAATCTAGTGGTTTTTCAATAATAATTGTAACCTTTTCTGCATGAGGAATTCGAAGAAGATAAAGGATTTTGATAAAATGTGCAAAAATAGAAAAAGGAAGCTCAAGTGCTAATAATTGACGTTTTCTATGCAGGAAGACATGCGAGCAAGGAGTTCTCGCCCAAAAGCGAGAAGCAGAGGAAAAATAACTGCTGTTCCTCCAGTAGGGAACCGGATGCGGACACGATCAAGAAAAATCGGAATTGAATAGTCCAGGAAAAGAATGCGGGATACCGGCTCGGCGAACGCAAGAAAGATTGAACGATTAGCGAATCCCTCAGGATCTTCGATCCTGAGGGATCGCTGCTTTACTTATCTCTGATTATCTAGATATCTCTGTCATTTCTTTTATATAATGGCACAGCATCATTAAGCAAGAAGAGGATTGTTTTTGTAATTTTACAGTTCCAGAACAAACTTTAATCATTGAGTCTCGCTGAGACCTGATTTTGTTATACTTTTGTGGATGCGATTAATATAAAAGACTTGGTGTTTATTCTGTCTCTGCGTCTGGAGTAATCTAAGGCAGTGTACCATTGGCAGCTAAGGGCCCGGCTCCGAAGGACACTTGCTTTTGTATCATTATATGGTGATCTGTGTGTGGTTTGTCTATCTTTATTACTTAGCAGTCTGATGAATTCTTTATATGATACGCTATGCTCTGTTATGTTTAATGAATGAATGATTTCTCTATGGAAAGACTCTGCACTGTATAATTGGATTTACACAGGGTCGGATTGTATCTTTATTCAGCCATTTCTGTAACAGAGTACTGGTATGAATGTTACTGTCATTGGATTTATGTTAAACAATATTCGTGGGATTTGAGAGTAGCGTCATTCTGTTTATAAACATAGTTATATCATTCAATACTCTCAGATTGCTATATTAATGTAGAACATGTACATACGGGTGATGGTTGTTGTTTCGTAAATCATTAAGGGTTGCTGTTCCATTTGATTATTGCTGTTCCAGTTGATTATTGCTGTTCCATTTGATTATTTCTGTTCCATTTGATTATTGCTGTTCCATTTTACTGTTGTTCCATTTATTGCTATCCCATTTCCATTTTGCTGTTCCATTTTACTTTCCGCTGAGTTATTTACCTGCCTTTGTTGCTTTGGTGTGAGAGAAGGCCTAAGGCTATAGTGAGCCTCAAAAAGACGCTGCTTAGCTCCCTGACCTATAAGTCCATGCTCTAAATTTCCCTTCTTTAATCAGTTTCTAAAAGGGATGGGATATTGCTTCCGTACCCTTGACTGATCAGCTGTTTTGTGTGATTAGTTTAGTTACAGCTTCGCATCTGTTTTCCTTTGAATCTTCCGAACACTGTACTACTAAGCATTACTCGGACAAATAGCCTCGGATTGAGCTACTTCTTGCAATAACAAAACGTTCCCGGATTGACTTATTAATGTGGAATAATTAGCGGTGTGAGAGACCCTAATTACAGCTCTATAGAACTGTGTTGATATATTGTTAAGAGAGTTTTGTAGTTGGTGGGCAGTAATGGCTTTCCCTGTTAAGGTGGAGTATATCATCTCACTTGTTTACTTGTGTAGCTCAATCTGGTCAATGAGATGAATATCCCTTGCTAGTACTTTAAAATCCACCCTTTTAAAATTTGTTGCTGTCCTTGGCTGTTGAGTGGTTGTTTTGATGAAATTCATCTGCATTTTCCCCTCTTTGACATCAAAGGCTGACATCAACCTTGTTTGATTGGTAGGGGTCATATTCAGATACTATTCATAGGTTTGGGCTTTTAGCCTCTCATTTCTATCCTTTATTTCTTTGTATCTCTCCTTAATATCTTAGTCTTTATCTACTGGCTTTCTGAAAGAGGATACCTCAACACTTTGTTGCCTTTTCAACATCTGAGTGTGTGCTGTGGAAGGTTCTAGGATGCCTCTAGATGGAGTGGCATGCCTGCTCCCATCTCTTTCTATGCTTGTAACCTCAGCTATCTCCTTTGTATATTCTTGTTCAGAGACAGGATTCATTCTTTGTCTCTTAACCTGGCTTGTCTCTACATAGGCTTGTGATGTTGCTCTTTCTAAAGTAGTGGCCCCTTCCTTGTTTCTCTTGAGGATTTTCTCCTCATTTAGAGGAGTCTGTAGAACTAGAGAGGTACTCATGGTGGTTTCTGGTCTATCTATTTTCTCTGGTATGTCTGTTTGATCTGGCACCTCTGACGGGTCTGGTACTTCTGATCCCTTTGGCACTTGTGATTCTTCAGGTACCTGTGATTCTTCTGGCACTTGCAGGAAAGAACCCTCATCAAGTTGTTTCTCTAGGTCAATTAATGTGTTTTCCATGGCAACTTCAGTACTATACCTGTCCTCTAAAGTGTTTTCCACCCATTGCAATTGGTTGGCATACTTTTCTATCTCAGGGATGGCATGATGAATATAGGGAGCCATCTTGTTTTTCTGCCTTCTTTTGCAGATGAAATCCAATGGATCATATCTCCATATGAAGCTCTATTTTAGTTTTAATATTTGAAGGATTAGGTCTGCCTCCTTTCTAGTTTCTCTATTATTACAAATAAAGGGACCTAATTGGTCTTTGATCTTGAGCTAGGCTTTCTTTTTAGCTTTGACAAAGTCTACCTCATCTAAATTTATTATCCGCTTGTAGTACTCCATAGCAAATAACCTCATTGGGAGGTATGTAGGTAGTTTGTATGGGGCCATCTCACAGCCATAAATCCTGATCTCAGTGTGGTTTTGGTACTACTACCAATCACCTACTTTGGATTGTTTTGAGAGTTGCAGGATCCTCTTTATGTCTGAACTGATTCTTGGAGGAGAGCTTCCTATCAACATTGTCACTATTGGATGTACAAATAGGTCTATGAAGTCTGCATATGAATATGGAGAGTGATATTTATGGATCAATGGAGTCCAGAAAATTACTGATCTAGGGTGACCTTTTGTGTTAAGCTTCTGGAGAGTAAATGGGAACTTATCTACTTGAAAATAGAGGAAAAGGTGGGACAAGATAAAGGAGTATTTAAAATCTCTCTCATTACTCATTCTAAGGAACTGGTCATGCATCCTATCGGCTATAAACTTGGCATAATCATAGATGACAACAGGAGGCTGTCCTGGAGTGAAGATGGACATGATATCTAGGATGATTTCATCTATATACTCACTAGTGGTATAACCTAGGACACTAGATATCATTGCTACAATGTCCTAGCCAAATAGGGCAAATATGGTATACACATATGGAGGAGGATCTTTTGAGATATGCTTTTCCTCCCTGATGAAAGTTTGGAACATCTCAGCAAGTTTTGCAGTAGTAAGCTTGCGGAATTGGTTTAATAGGTCTCCAATTGAAAGAGGGGTTAGGTTTTTCCCTGGTTGAAGTTGCAGCATCTCATTGATAGATTTAGTAGTGATGGTGAAAAGTATGGTCTGGTTAGGGGACATCACTACACTTTAACTGGGGATATAATTTTCATGGCAGTAATGGACAATTTCTGCGAAAATGTGAACTTCAGGGAATTGGTACTTGGGCAAATTGGACTCCCAAAGACCAATTTTTTCGGCATGGTTCAGGTATTTGTCTCTGTATCGGCAGTATAGTTTAAGGGGGGACTCATGGACAGAGGTTTTCTTTATATAGAAATCCTTGTCAGCTAGGGGGAGGTGGTCTAGGTCCAGATGAAGAGTGGAAATAGGTCTAACATCCATGGCGATTGGGGCAACCATTCTCAGTTCTTGTGGATTTGAGAATGGGGGAGGTAATTTTCAGTCTTTTAGGGCAATGGTGGTTCTATACAGAGTAGGTTTGAGTTGCTAGAGTTTCTTTAATTAATTTTTTACCTTAACTAAGAAAACTCAGTAACTGGTTCTGAAATTGACAGGGTTTTCCAGTGAATTATGGCTTAAATACCTGGAATTGAGGAGAATTGGCTCTGAATAGGGTGACTGGCAACTGTGAATGGTTGAAAAGGCTCTAAGTAGGTTGGAAAGCTAACTGGGTCCTCTGTGGTGTCTTTAGGGTGAAATTGTACATAGGTTGACAGCTTCAACATTCGCAGGTGCGTGCATGAAGGTTTCCAGTTGAAAAAATGATAAAAACAAATGATTTGGGGCTTTTTGGCTTTATGCACGAAAGTCAATTTTAGTGGGTATGGGTGAACAATAGTTATTTTGTCATGTAGCGGGGTGAACATTAACCATTTTGGAGTGTAGCGGGCGGGCAGTAAATGGCTTCCATTGCACCGCTTTTGGGTGCTTGGTGGTATTCGGGGGAGGCCACCCGATTCCATATGTTGAACAACACGTAGCATCCGGGCCGAATGGAAAACAAATTTTTCGAGTGGGCATTGTTCGGACATCGATCCCACCCAAAATGGATAAGGGCCGTCAGATGTGGAGGGGAGCGATCATACAGTGATCGAGCAGATGAGTTGCACGGAGGGTAGTGGGGACCCCGGCGGGCACTTAAGTGTGGAAGTTTATGGATTAATGACGGATTAAGGCAGGGTTAAGGCATCCGGGTCATCAACAGAGGGATTAATTGGGCTTTAGCTTAACTTAATCACAGATCGATTAGTAAGTGGGTTTTTCAGGGTTTGGGTAGAAAATCATATTTTATATAATTAAACTAAGGGTAGGGTTAATTTATATGTAGGAGTTAAATATATACGGGGAAACGGGTTTTATCAGGATTTAATAAATAAAAATTAGTAATTAATAAAATGAGCGGAAAGGGGCACAATATCCTAAGTAAATGTTTCTTCACATTTTAATGCTTTTCCAACATTAGCATAAATATTTAGGATAAGGTGTTTTTGTGGGTTTTTGATATGAAAATGATTTATGTGGGGGGATAAATACTTTTCCTAGGTAAAAGTATTTTAAGCTTAGGAAAGGAGTATTATTACGGAAAATAAATGAACTGAAGGGGGAGATGAATTTTTATGAGGGAGTTTTAGTACTTATTGCCTATAAGTCATTGAGCCGAGGGTCCGTTCCATCCAAAAGTCAGAGAAATGCTCTAAGCCTCTTTGACTGAAAGGTTTTGGTACTTTAAATTTTATTGTGGGAAATTAGTTGAGTAAAAGGTGAAATGAATGAGGGAAGTTAATTAATTGATTTGGACATCCAATTTCATGCTTGATTGTCCGTTCATCTATAGAATTTTTATGATGGAAAATATGATAAACATGCTTTGTGTTATCAATCATCATGCTTCTGCAACCTTTCTACTACTTACCCACTTACTCATCCTACCATTTTTACTTCTCTTTATTAGGGTGCGTTTGAGCTAGCAAACCTTTGTCAAATATTTTTCTTTCTCTTTTACAATAGTAAACTAACTAAATCTAACCTTATTACATCCAAGGGCCCAGATTAAACAGTTGAGCTCCTTTTATTTACTCTACCTATATAATTATCTGCCAAGATTAAACAGTTTGGTCATATTTTTATTCTCTATTTATAGACATGGAATTTAAAACATGAAATAGCCACGTTTAAACATTTTGACTATCATGGATTGTGGCAAAGATTACAAACTGCATACAAGCATTTATTATGCACAAAAGTAAATAGTAGTGGCATTTGGGCTTGCTCAATTTCATGGTATTTTTTCTTTTCTTGGGGTTCATATTTTCCATATTTTTTGACTTTTTTGTTCTTTTTTGTCCTTTTTATTCTTTTAGGACATACCCTTTTTACATTTTTTAATTTTTTTGAATATGGAAAACATTTGCAGAAAGCAAAGGTATGTACATATTACAGGTTTAATCTCAGACATTCAAAAATTATGACTCTGATTGGTATAGGAACCTAACATCCTCTAAATGAGAAGAAAAGCCACAAGAGAAATAGGAAAAGGGCCACTACTTCAGAAAGAGCAACATCACAAGCCTATGCAGAGACAAGCGAGGCTAAAAGACAAAGAGAAATTCCTGTCTCTGAACAAGAATATACAGAGGTGACAACTGAGGTTACAAGGACAGAAATAGATGGGAGCAGGCATGCCACTCCATTTGGAGGCATCCTAGAACCTTCCACGTCACACAGTCAGATTTTGGAAAGACAATAAAGTATTGAGGTATCCTCTTTCAGAATGCCAGTAGAGAAAGACCAAGATATTAAGGAGAGATACAAAGAAATAAAGGCTAGAAATGAGAGGCTCAAAGCCCAGACCTATGCATAGTATCTGAAGATGACCCCTACTAATCAAACAAGGCTTATGTCAGCCTTTAATGTTAAAGAGGGGAAAATGCAGATGACCTTCATCAAGCCAACCACTCAGCAGCCAAGGACAACAACACATTTTAAAAGGGTGGATTTTGAAATACTAGCAAGGGATATTCATCCCATTGACCAGATTGAGCTACACAAGCAAAAAAGGGAGGTGATATACTCCACCTTAATAGGGAAAGCCATTGCTACCCACCAACTACAAAATTCTCTTAACAATATATCAACACAGTTCCAGTTGGAGAAGGCCTCCTCAAAGGCCAAAGATACTAGAATCAAGTCCTTAGAGGGCTTAGTCATAGAGTTGGGACATGATCCCAAAAATGTAAAAGCTGCAGAATAGCTAATCAAGAAGAAAAATGATGACATTGCTGCACTCAAAAAGAAGCTAAAGATACCCCACCTGCATCATCCTCAGACACTAGAAGTCCTGGAGGCACAGCAAGGACATGAAGAGCTCATGGACTTGGTCTTGAAACTAAACGATCAACTCAAGGAGACAGAGAAGGAGTTGGACTCTTTAATTCAATCGAAGCAAAGTGACATGGCCACAACTTCCTGAACTGTCATCCCCACATTATCAACAATAGTTCCTTCAACATTGGCAGCATCATTGGCACCTACAACCCCACCTGCCCAAACACTGCCAATTACAACTGAGTTCACTACAACAGAAGGTACATCAACTAAGAAAACAAAAGAACTTGTAAAAGCCATGGAGGAGATGTCCATCCAGGCTATAGAGCTAAAAATATTAAAGGAGAAAGTGGCAAGTTTGGAAACTGATTGCCAACTCGCCCAAATTCAACAAAGAGAATAAACATAGAAAGCCCAAAGAATGGGTGAGAAAATCAAATTCCTAGAGAAATATTTAACACTATAGAAGCCACTAGGATAGACTAAAGAGATGCTTTGGGCCAATATCATTGACTCTGTGAATGATATTTGGCCATCAATCCAAGTTATATTTGAGCAAACAGAATTAGTGAAAATAGCCACTGAAGCCATTCAAGAAGTGACAGAAGAATTGGGAGATAAACTAAAGGATGCAAGTCGACTCATCCACTTCTTGAACAACAAAAATAGATATGAGCTCCAAGAGCTTAACATATAAGACAAGACTGAATCCATTCTGGAGATTAAAAAGTTTCTTTCCAAAAGAAACCTCATGCACAACTTAGAAGAGAAGTTCCACAACATGCAAGTAGCCATTGACAGGTTCATGGCTAAGTTTCAGATTCTAAGGGAAAAAAGTATTCCTAGTCCCATGGTCATCAATGACAAACTAATGACCCAATTGGACTATAGTGATAGGCTCAAAATATTGGCAAAGGAACAGGCAAGTACATCAACTATTAAAGCTTTGCCAACAGGCAAAGTATTATATGATACATTGGAGAACCTGTTTTTCCTAGAACATGAGGTGAAACATTTGTTTCTCACCAAGCCCAATTTTGAAAAATACATAGAAGTAGACGAAATTTATGAAAGAATGTTGAAAGTAAAGTTACCTAAGGAAGAATGGTCGGAGAAAATGACAGATTTACTATGAAAAAGTTTTACATCAGAAAGTTACCACAGTAAATATGAAGGTAGCCAGGTGAAACAGGTAAAAGACAGATCAACAAGGTCAAAGAGTAATAGAGTCAAAGAGTATTAGCGAAAGATCAAAGTAAAGAAGATTCCAACGTAGAAATACCACAACTATTAGCCAGCTTAAAGGGCTCAAAACTCAACAGAAACAACTAGCAACACCATAATAAGAGGGACAACAAGAAGCAGTTCTACATCTGTCTCTATCTCCATGCATGAAGATATTTTATTCCCTAGATTAAATCTCAAATTGTTATGAGATATTTCGTAATTATTTTTTGTATAAATACTTTACATTTTCGAAGTATGTAGTGCAGATTCCAAGACATTTCTATAGAATTTTTCTCTCAAATCAGAGTTCTATTGTATCAATGACTGGACTTGCTTGCTGGATCAAGGAATAAAGACCATATATTTTACAGGATTCTTGTGTAAAGAGAAATACAAATAAGTATTCTCTCATGTTTACTATTTTTTTTCTTATGTTTCTTCATAATCTTTTTTGTTTCTCTAAAATCTAAATGAATAACAAGGAATGATATTTCAAAAATTTCTTGAATGCACTTTGTTTTGACTATTTTACATTCTAAATGTTTTTTCCTAAACTATCTTAGCTAGGGAATTTTTAATAGCTCCTTAGCTTCTGTAGTTTCCCCTCTGGTCTATAGCAAAGGATTCTTAATTTCCCTTTGTTCATGATCACCCTCTATTCTTTATTCTGATCCCGGTCCAAGGATTCTTAAGTGCCCTTTCACCCTGGTTAGAATCACTTCACCTATTAGACCTAAAGATTTGCCTTTTGATTTGCTAACCTGCCCTGTGAACATTCCCTTTAATGATCTGGTCCTTTTTTTCTATCCATTTGTTGACTCCATAGCCCAATGGCTTGAAGACTTAGCTCTATCCATCTTCTCCAAAATTCCACCATCCAACCTTCAATCCAAAATCAAAACCCCATGAACACTAAGAACTAGCCTAAAATATCATAAAAACAAAGCTAAATTATAAAGAGAGAGCCCTCTCTGGACTTAGGTTGGCTAGAACCTAAGGCTAAAAGATTGGTTTGTGGTTACCTCGGATGATTCCTTCTTTTGATAACTTCTAGGGAAAAATTCTGAGTGATAACATAGTGGTGACCATAATGGGGACTCAAACCCTCAGTCTTAATAAACCTTTGAGAAAATTTCAAATCTTTATTTCAAACCTCTTGAAGGGTATATTATAAGTTATTTACAAAATTTCACAAAAAGAAAGTAATTAGAAAAGCTTGAAATTCTGGCTTCAAGGAGAACTCACTATACTAGGGCTAATCCAGATCCAACCCCTAACCCAGTAGTGGATAATCCCAACCTGATTTTGAGAAGATCCAAAAGACAATAAAGTTCAGTAAGTCCAACATCTTCAATCAAAGCAAATTCATGCCTTAATGAGTGGTTGTTCCTAGAAGACCTCCCCTTTGACGATATTTGACTTTTCCCTATTTAGAACCAGGTCTGAAAGTGCACTTGATGACATAGTTCTAGATCCAAAGTTTATTGTAGATCTCGAAGTCCAAAAGGCTAACCAGTCAATTAATGAGTATATTATAAATTCCCCTCAGTCATCCCTTACTACTGCTAAGATCCCTATGCTTTCTGAACCATTTTCAACTCCCCTTAGTTCACCATTATTCCCTTCCACCTCTGAAATTCATTCCTCACCTACATTTATACCTTCACTTCCATACCAACCTACCATTACCCATCAATCACCTATTACTCCTAGTTCTCCATCGACTACTATATCATCTCCTAGTTCCCCAACCCCATTTCTTAGCCCTGCCCAACTTAGAGCCATGACACATATATATGCTCCTCTTGTGTTACTTGCCCCATTGGGTGCCATGCCACAAGACTACCATAACAAAATTGTCCAATTTGATGGCATAGGACCTTATATAGCACAACATCATGTAAACAAAATGACAAATTACTTTGAATTGCATGAAATTGATATTGGAGATGTTCAAATGAGACTTTTTGCTCAGATTCTAGCTGGTTATGTTAGGAAATGGTTTAGAGCATTACCTACTAATAGCATAGATAGTCTAGATGTATTTTATCAACAAATTTGAAATAGATGGGAAAAGAAAAAGAATTCTCTGCATATCCTTTCAGAATATGAAAACATTAGAAGAGGACCAAATGAAACAGTCCAGGATTATTGCACTAGATTTAACAATATATACAATGCAATACCAGTCAATCTTAGACCCCCACCTGACTTAGCACTGATAAAGTTTCCTGATGGGTTTGATACTGATATGGAATTCCAACTCAGAGAGAAATCCTCCAACTTTAGAATACATGCAGAGTGTAGCAATTAGCATAGAAGTCAACTTGCTAGCAAAAAGAGCTAGGGTTAGGAACAAAAGGAGAGGATCTGCCAAAGATGAAGCCTCACCCTCTGACCTTAAAATAGATGTCCTAACCAAAGGTATGGAAAAACTGATGGAGAGGATAGAGAACACTGAGAGGAAGCCTTAATGGGATAATCACTAGGCACCTCCTGTTAGAAACCCAAACTTTAGAAAGAATTAGAATCAGAATACTGGGAAGAATGGACTTGATCAAAATATTAGGCCTCCCTTTCAAGAAAACTATGTTGAAACATCCCATTCTAATGACCCTCAACAAGACACACACATTAACTTGATGGGATTGGATGAGAAGGAAACTATCTTCTTCACTAAAGATGAGTAGGAACTGCATATGCTGCAGCAGTTGTAGACCCAGTCTGGAGAATCATTCGATTATAAAAAAGGGTATGATTCTGCTATCTTCGAAGTGCACAACACTTAGATGGTTACAATCAGAGTTTAGTTCACCCAGATGACCAGTCTAAAACTGCGTTTACTTCTCCTTGGGGCACATTCATGTATGTGAAGATGCCTTTTGGATTAAAGAATGCAGGGGCCACATTCCAAAGAGCCATGGATATAGCTTTTGCTAATGAAATTCATGACTTACTAGTAATATATTTAGATGACATCATTGTATTCTCAAAATCTGATAAACAACACTTAGATCATCTAACGTAGGTTTTCATCAAATGCAGGGAGTATGGAATTTCTTTGAATCCCAAGAAATATTTATTTGGGTTAGAAGAGGGAAAGTTATTAGGCCATATAATTTCAAAAGATGGTATCTGAATAGATCTTGCAAGAATTGAAGCCATCTTACAGATACAACATCCTAGGAGCATTAGGGAGTTACAAGCCTTTTTAGGAAAAATCAACTTTCTTAGGAGATTTATTTCTAACTTGGAAGAATTAATTAGATCATTAGAAAATATGTTGAAAAAATATTCGACCATAAAATGGACCATTGAGGCTGTTATCACCAAAATAGGACCCTGATAGGCTGCTGATCAGACTATCTCAGTGTAACTATTTCAAACCAATCTTTTAGCGAAGGCTTAGCCTCCTTAGCCTGAGAGGGCTCTCTCAAAGGGTTAATGATATTGATTAAAGATATGGATAGATGGCTAACTCTATGGTTTGTGATTTTATATGTTTGTAGATTGGAAGATGGAGACTTGCTACCATTGGGCTATGGAGTCAGTGACAGAGATAAGGATAACAAATAGCTCTTCTTATAAAACTGAGGCTTGTATATACTTCAATGAAAGAGTGACACATTCAATAAAGTCTCAATAACTTGAAGTTCATAGGAGTCAGAGCATGTGGGCATGAATTCTGAGTAATGATACATCAAGGTATTCAAAAGGAAAGAATTTAAAGTGATAGATCAGAGTTTAATACCTAAATGGAAGTCAGGGCATTCAGCATTTAAACATTCAGAACATAAACTCATATGGGACCACACAGTTTATGAATGTATACAGGAAGTCAGAGCACATTCAGTGAATTCTGAGTGATTATACATCCATACCACTGTAAGAATTAAGGAAAGGACAACATAACATATTCTGAACATAAAAAATCCTTCATGAATCCTGAGAAGTAAGCATTAAGACTATGGAAGTAAATCATTTCAAAGATAAAAGATGAAGCTCACTGAAGTACACTAAGAATCTCAGCATCAGAAAAGTCCAACTGCTTCTGTATATATCAATCCCTGCATATCATTTACAAAAGTAGTCTTTTTCTCTAACATTTTCCAACCCTTTGTACATCAGCTCTTCTGCTATATATAGAGCTCTTTACACAACTTAGATTCCTCTTCTAGGATGAGGAAAATTCGAATTCTACCTGACCTGACACCTAATGACACTCAAAACTAACTATTAAATGCAAATGACACCTAACTAGCAGTCCTAGAGACCTAATACAACTAGGAGTGTATCTCCTTATCATGATTACAACAACCTTATCTAAGCATTAAACACTCCTTTTGACAAACAAAAATCCATGAAGTCGAATTTGATGAAGCCCATAACCTTCCAGCTGGCCCTTGATGACTCATCCTTTTGGTGTTCCTAGAAACTAGGAGACTGTCCCTTGCTCTGTTCTGGCTGAAAAATAGGTCTTGGGACAGAGCTCATAACTTCTCGTACAAAATGTATTTGGAAAAACTGAAGGAGGCTTTTGTGAACCAATCCATGCTGAAAAAAAACCTCTCTTTGTTTTTTGAAAAACCTTCCCTACCTCCCAGAATGTGTCTTTGAAAAACCTGTGTTAAACAGAGAAATATGCCTGTGAAAAACTTGCACCTACAGCAGTTTTGTAGCGCAAGTTTTAGTCACCCGTTACTCCCAGATCATAATCAATTTGAAGAAAATGAAAGAGGTTTTTCTAGTTCAATGTGTTAGGAATAAAAACCTCTTTCAATTTCAAAAAATATGCTTTCAGTTTCTCTAGAGACCTCCTGGAATTTAACCACCTAAAACAGTTTTTCTCCTGAAAAACGTTGCTTCAGTGATTTCGCAGCGCAAGGTTGAGCACGTGTATATGTCTTCATTTCTTGTATTTCCTTTTTGATTAGGGCTCAAACATTCTCAAGTGATCTGATTACACCCCTGCTTCCATGATGGCCACTTTACTTTCACTATTAAAGGAATCAATCACTGATAGCAACCACATTGCAACTGTTCTGGCTGAAACATAGGTCTTGGGACAGAGTTCATATCTTCTCATAAAAGCTGTATTTGGAAAAACTGAAGGAGGATTTTGTGAACCAATCCATTCTTAACAAAAACCTCTCTTGGGTTTTTGAAACATATTTCCTACTGCCCAGAATGTGTCTTTGAAAAACAGGTGTAAAACAGGAGATGAAAAACTGCACCTACAGCAGTTTCGTAGCGCAACTTTGGTCATTAATTTCTCTCATATCATAATGTATTTGGAGAAAGTGGAAGAGGTTTTTGTACTTAAGTATCTTAGGAATGAAAACCTCTTTCACGTTTTAGAGATGAGTTTTTTAACTGCTCAGAAACGCTCCTAGAAGTTGACTGGTTAAAAACAAGGAGAGAAAGTTCCCCCTTTTTATGCTTTTCATTCTTATGCTTGTCTTTGAATCCTTCTGCTGACCATGTTGTCTCCTTTGCTTGATGTTTATACCTTGTAAGTAATCCCTTTCCTTGAATTGGGCAATCTCAAGGTTGGTAGACATCAATTTCTTTTCTGACTTCCTCAAAGCTACATTCTTCTTCTTGAGTGCTAACTGCCTTACTTGAGTTTAAATGGAAAACTCTGATGTATGTTGAACCTGAGCTTTGCCATGTGCTTCTTATGAATGAAAGGAGCATGAGAATAACCAAGACCAATTCTCCCTTACCTTACCCTTTTCCTTTGAAATTTGTTTAGTGATAACAGAGGCTAGGAGATTCCTTTGGTACTAGTCCTTATCAATTAGTTTATGGAATGGAAGTTTTTTTCCCATCTTCCTTGGGAAAACTAATGATGAAGCTACTCTAAGAGTTGCAGGTTGAACCAAATGACATCCAAAGAAGAATCAACCAAACAATTCCCCTCAGTCATCCCTTACTACCACTAAGATCCCTAAGCTTTCTAAACCAGTGTCAACTACCCTTAGTTCACCATTATTCCCTTCCACCTTTGAAGTTCCTTCCTCACCTCCATTTATACCTTCACTTCACTACCAACCTACCATTACCCATCAATCACCTATTACTCCTAGTTCTACATCACGATTGTATCATCTCCTGGTACCCCAACCCCACTTCTTAGCCCTACCCAACTTAGAGCCATGGAAAATATATATGCTTCTCTTATGTTACTTGCCCCACTGGGTGACATGCCACAAGACTACCAGAACAAAATTGTCTAATTTGATGGCATAGGACCTTATACAGCACAACATCATGTAAACAAAATGACAGATTACTTTGAATTACATGAAATTGATATTGGAGATTTTCAAATGAGACTTTTTTCTCAAACTCTAGTTAGTGACGTTAGGAAATGGTTTAGAGCATTGCTTGCTAATAGCATAGATAGTCTAGATGCATTTTTATCAGAAATTTTAAATAGATGGGAAAATAAAAGGAATCCTCTGTAGATCCTTTCAAAATATAAAAACATTAGAAGAGGACCAAATGAAATAGTCCAGGATTATTGCACTAGATTTAACAATATATACAATGAAATACCAGTCAATCTTAGACCCCCACCTGACTTAGCACTGATAAAGTTTCCTAATGGGTTTGATACTGATATGGCATTCCAACTCAGAGAGAGAAATCCTCCAACTTTGGAAGACATGCAGAGTGTAGCAGTTAGTGTAGAAACCAATTTTCTAGCAAAAAGATCTAGGGTTAGGAACAAAAGGAGAGGATTTTCCAAAGATGAAGCCTCACCCTCTGACCTTGAAATATATGTCCTAACCAAAGGTATGGAAAAACTGATGGATAGGATAGAGAAATTTGAGAGGAAGCCCCAATGGTATAATCAATAGGAACCTTCGCTAGAAACCTAAACTTTAGAAAGAATCAGAATTAGAATACTGGGAAGAATGGACCTAATTAGAATATTAGGCCTCCCTTTCAAGAAAAATATGCTAAAACTTCCCATTCGGATGACCCTGAACAAGACACACACATTAACTTGATGGGATTGGATGACGAAGAAACTGTCTTCTTAACACAAGATGAGTAGGAACTACATATGATGTAGCAGTTGTAGACCCAATCTGGAGAATCATTCGATTATAAACAAGTATATGATTCTGCTATCTTCGAAGTGCACAAAAAATACAACTTGAGGAGTAAAAAGAATACTAATACTCCTAACCAAACCAAGAAAACAGTGCCCAATCAACCCAAGAAAATAAAAGTAGCCCCAGTTACTAAAACTCTCAAAATCCTTTCTAGACCAAACTAGAAACCTCCTGGTCCCACCATTGTAGATATAACCCCTAATCAATCCCCTGATGATCAACCTTCCACTTCAGTCCCCTCCAAGGAAACAATGGAGCAGTCTTCAAACACTATATTAGAAAATCCACACAAAAATACCTCAAACATAGAAAAATAACAACAACCTACTCCAATTCCTGCTATGAAGATTCCAAGCCCTCAAATAGAGAAAGCCCCTTTGCCTTTCAATTTGGGAGTAGAGGTGACTAAACTAAAAATCTCAGTTCCCTTAACAGAGCTGATTAAAACTGAAACCTATAAGTCTCAAATAAACAAAACCTTAAACGTTGTTGAGAATGAAGACTCCGTCAACTTGTTTGATGATTAGCCAGAACTTATATTTGGTCCTGATGTTAACGACAAACAACTAGAAGGAGGGGTACCACCCTTTTATATTATCCTTAGCATTCATGTTAAAATCTTACACAATGTAATGTTAGATTCTGGGGCTTCACACAATTTAATGCCTAAATCGGTTATGGAAAAATTAAACTTGGACATTACTAGACCTTACAAGGACCTATTTTCATTTGACTCAATTCAAGTAAAGTGTCTAGGGTTGATCAAAGACCTGTGTGTTTCCTTAGTACAATATCCTATTAAGAGCATTCTCATGGATATAGTTGTTGCTGACATCCCACCTAAATATGGAATGTTATTGTCTAGATCATGGGGGGCTAAACTCCAAGGATCTATACAACTTGACATGTCATATGCCACAATCTCAGTCTTTGGACATCCTAAAAATCTATACAGAGAGACCCTAATGAAATATGTAGTGAGTAGCTAGGATAAGCCTCAAAAATTTCCTATCTATTCCATGCATTCTGACAGTGATTCTTTTATTTTTTATAATGCTGAACAAACACAACAAACTACCTCAAACATCATTGTTTTAGAACCAAAAGAAATTGCAGTTACAACTAAAAATGAAATTTTCCAAACTCAAGAGCTTTTTGATAAAAAATATGATTAAAACACCTAAACAATGAAAACTTTGTTCCCCTAGACAGTGACAATTATGAACATGAGATATTATGGCACCTTGAATTTGATGGGTCAGTGAATAAGTTAGGAGCAGGAGCAGGAGTGTGGAAATACAATTTAGAGAATGACCACTCAGAGGGCCATGCTTACAGATTGAATTTCAAATGCACTAACGACATGGCTGAGTATGAATCACTTCTTTTAGGTCTTAAATTAGTTAGGAAGCTAGGAGCTATAAGAGTTTCTATTACAGGAGACTCTGAGTTGGTTGTAAAACAAATTAATTTTTTATATATGACCAGAGATCCTAATTTAAGATTTTATAGAGGAATAGTTGTAGAAATAATGAATACTTTCCTAGAAACTAAGCTTGCAGTCATTCCAAGGAAACATAATATGCAGGCTCATAGTTTAGCAATGTTTGCAAACACTTTTGAGTCACCATTTCAACCTAACCATCAATACACTGCTGAGTTCAGGCATAGACCTACTATCCCAGATAACTTGAAAAACTGGCAAGTATTGAATAATGACCAACAGATAAATAATTCTTAACCTTAGAAGAAGAATTTGTAAATAGTAATATCGATATTGACATAACATTAGATCCTGACTCTAAAGATGAAATAGAAATTAATGAAATAGAATATGAAAATATAGATAGATTTCATCCCACTATATTTACAAAATTAGATGTAAAGAAGCTAAAGCAAGTTGAAGTTGATGAGATAATTAACGAATACTCTGAAATCATTAATCTCAAAGACAACTTTTTGCCCAAAGGATTAACCCCTTTGGAAGGCTTGTTTATTCAAATGATGTCCCTAGAAAACCAAAGATGGAACCCTTAAAATCTGATATTGAGGAGTGTAATATAGGCACTAAGGAAAATCCAAAATTGATGAAACTTTCAAAGTCCTTACCTCCTATCGAAAAAGTGAAATACCTTGAATTATTAAAGGAATTCCAAGGTGTCTTTGCTTGGAGTTATGAGGATCTCAAGTCCTATGACACCAGCATAATACAACACACTATCCCCATAAAGGAAAACCAGAAACCTTTCAGATAGAAGCTTAAGAGGATTAATCCCATCCTATTGCCTTCTATTGAAAGGGAAATTCGAAGGATGTATGAGGCCAAGATAATAACACCAATTAGATTCTCTGATTGGGTATCAAATTTGGTGCCCACAAGGAAAAAAACTAGTGAAATCAGACTTTGTGTTGATTTCAGGAATCTTAATAAAGTTTCACTCAAAGACAAATACCCTCTCGCTAAAATGGATCATATCTTACAAAGGGTAGTAGGGTCAACAAGAATCTATTGGATGGGTTTTCTGGTTACAATCATATTTTAGTTCACCCAGATGACCAGTCTAAAACTGCGTTTACTACTCCTTAGGGCACATTCATGTATGTGAAGATGCCTTTTGGATTAAATAATGCAAGGGCCACCTTCCAAATAGATATGGATATAGCTTTTTCTAAGGAAATCATGAATTCCTAGTAATATATTTAGATGACATCACTGTATTCTCAAAATCTAATAAACAACACTTAGATAATCTAAGGCAGGTTTTCATCAAATGTAGGAAATATGGAATTTCTTTGAATCCCAAGAAATCTTTATTTGGGTTAGAAGAGGGAAAGTTATTAGGCCATATAATCTCAAAAGATGGTATCTGAATAGATCCTACAAGAATTGAAGCCATCTTACAGATACAACATCCTAAGAGCATTAGGGAATTACAAGCCTTTTTAGGAAAAAATCAACTTTCTTAGGAGATTTATTTCTAACTTAGCATAATTAATTAGATCATTAAACAATATGTTGACAAAATATTCGACCATAAAATGGACCATTGAGGCTAAAAGATCCTTTGAAGATATTAAGCTAGCCTTAACAAAAACACAAGTTTTGATTAGTCTGAAGTTTGATAGGGATTTCATTATATTTTCCTTTGCCTCAAAACACACAATTGCTACAGTCCTACTTCAGAAGAATGATCAGGGTTATGAACAACCTATTTCTTTTTTTAGCAAATCCCTGAGGGATGCCCCCTTAAAATACAATATAATGGAAAAGCAATCCTTTGCTTTGGTCAAAGCTATTAAAGAATTCAGAGTTTACATTTTATATTCTCATATAATAGCCTATGTCCCCAATTTAGTAGTCAAGGACATCCTAACTCAGGAAGGTCCAGATGGAAAGAGAGGGAAATGGATCACTACTATATTAGAATATGACCTAGAAATCAAACCAATAAAGTTAATCAAAGGCCAAGGTTTAACCAAGCTCATGGATGAATCGAACTGTCAGGCCTTAGACATAAATTTTATTTTAGAAATGGATAATGAAGAAGAGATGATGAATCCACCAATCAGCCAGGCCTTTATTAAATCACCATGGTATGCTGACATCATATATGTTTTACAAAATCTACAAGCTCCTCCTGAATTATCCAGGACCAAAAGAAGATTTTTAAAAATGAAATCTTTAAAATTTTTCATAATTGACAATGATTTGTTTTGGAGGAATCATGAAGGTATCCTTCTTAATTGTTTATTGAAAGAAGAATATGACAAAGTGTTACAAGAGTTTCATGCAGGTGACTGTGGAGGACATCTTTACTGGAAAACCACTACTGACAAGATTCCTAGAGCCAGTTTCTATTGGCCTACTTTGTTTTCTGATGTAAAGAAATTTGTAACCTCATGTCATAAATTTCAGATTTTTGAAGGAAAGAAAAAGCTCTTGCCCCTGCCTCTAAAAACAATCTCTGCTGAAGCACCTTTTCAACAATGGGGTCTTGACTTCATTGGTGAAATCCACCCACTTTCCTCTTCCCAACACAGATGGATCCTGTTATCACCCAGGTTGTTCCCTTTGACTCCCAAGGGAATACGGCCGGGGTAACCACTAACCAATCTTTGGATTACAGCTTCTAGCCAAACTGTAATCAGAGAGGGCTCTCTCTTTGAGGTTTTTCTATGTCTTTGTGAAAATTTTAGGCTAGTTATGAGTTCAGGGTTTGGTTTTATGTTTGGGTTGAGGGATATCTTTCTGTACCTAATGTGAAACTTTCAGATAGTTCTAATCCATTGGGCTATGGAGTCTGTGACTACAGGTTGTTTGAAATATTGAGTTGAGTTACTGAAATTACAGGGCCATTTAAATACTTCATGAAACAATTTTGAAATTGTGATGGTGAAGTGTGTATTAACCAGTGGAAAGAAATTGAGAATTTTCCACAAAGCTGGGAGTGTGAGAAAGAGATATACTGCAGAGGAAGCAGACTTGAATTTCCTGCAACAATAATCATTGTGAAAGATATAGTTTAGAGGTGCAGCAATTAAGAATTACACCTTTATAACTGTAACTGAAGAAAACATTTATAATAGCATAGATTGAGTCCAGGGTAATCTGTGATTAAATCCTAGAACTATTCTTTTTCCTTGCCATTAACTGTAAAACACATAACGTGAATGAGCCATGAGAAGATGACAAAACACATAACGAAGAGTTTGAAGAAAACTTATTGATTCATGAAATACACAGGAATCCTGTAACATTCAGCTAAACACAACAATGCATCACATAACGCAGAGCTTTGGAAATTCCATCACTTTTGTATTAATAATCTGGAAGTTTACAGCATGAGAAATCTGGAAGAGAAATCAACAACAACCCCTGCAAACTTATGCGAGGGGGGAATATATACAAGCGGTCATACAAAATATCTGAGGCGTTGAGTCCTCTAAGAAATAAATACATTAACCAACTTGTACAGAAAGTAGATAAGAAGTTATTACAACTTTGAATACAACATAAATGCTTTTTAATGCTGTCAGAAAACTTTTTGACCTTTGGAGGTCATTGAGTCGGTTGAACGCTCTGTTATAAATGATGAATGACGTGTCTTTGTAGCTCCATCATCCTGTAGCTTTTCGGCCCTGCCACCTGTGACTGTCACTGCTGCTTTGCTGGCCGAAATAGTTTTGCTGAGTTGGCTCACCCTATTCTTCTCTATGCATGCTGATTTTATCAAAATTTTCCTGTGCATGGTAACTTGTATTTTTTGATGAAAAAACTTAGTGAATGGCTTCCTGTCTATAAGATCATCTGTATTGCCTTAGTCCACCATTCCTATGTGGGCAATTGATGTCTCAAAATTGCCTCTAAAGTCTCATCTGCCTCTGTGTATTTATAGAATTTTGGAGGCACTTCAAACAGATGTTTAATTTCATTCATTATAAAGAATAAGTTCTCTACCCTGTTGAAGAGACTTTGTCCTGTTGCTGGTCCTGTTTCTTCTGAGGTACTGGGCCTTTCAGTGATCTGATTAGTAGCGAATGTATTGACCCTCTTGGCATAATGGTCATGTGAAAGTAGTCTCCCTGCACTGTTCAGTAAGCTAGGAAGACCTTTGCCCTGTAGTGCTGTGAACTTGTCCATGAACTTATTTACCTCTGTCTGCATGTCCTGGCTTCTTCTTTCCAGCGTTTGTACCAGGCTTCTCAGTGTAAGGACCCTCTTTATCAGCTAGATGGTCTCAGTTCTGCTTGTGATTCCCATTGTCGCCAGCTGAGCACTTGTTCTGTTATTAAGCACATTAATCATTCTATTGGCAACCTCAGGCATATTGCCTAGAGATGCCCTTGATCTCTGGATTTCCCTCTGTGCTTTCCCTATGAGCTCTATTTGCTCATGAATTGTCTCAATGTATTGCCATTGATCAGTTATGGATTGGCCAATGTTGGCCCATAAGACTGTCTTGAGCTCAGCTGTCACTTTGTCAAGTGTGAGCTCCTTCTCCAGCTCCTTTATCTTATCCTTAAGGGCCTTTATTTCCCTGCCCTTTTCTGCTACAGTCTGCTTGGATTTATCATACCTTTCATTTAGCTTGGCTAGACTCTCCCTGGCCTCATTTAGCTCTGCCATTTGGGCTTCCAGGGCTTGTATTTCATTCTTGAGCTTCTGCATATCCAGGCTTGGAGCCTGCTCTGTTGTTGGTGCAGTTGCTGATGTAGATGGTGCTGTCTGTTCAGTAGGAGGAGCTGTAGTCTGAGGAGGTTCCTCCAGGTTAATTATTTCTGGAGGAGGCTGAGATGTTTGTCCTCCTTCTTTTTCTTGCAATGCTGCCTGCAGTGCAGCCTGTGCAGCCTCTGATTCTCCCAATTTTTCTTGGGTTTGGATCAGCTGTTTGTATAGGGACACCAGCATAGCTGATGCATCTTGGTCATGTCTCAGCTGGGCAACTTCTTCAGTTTGTGGGTGAATGGTTGCTGGGACTTTCACCATCTTTCTTAATGCTGCCATATCTGCATCTCTCAATTTCAACAATGCCTGCACAGCCTTGATGTCCTTGGGATCATGCCCAAGTTCTATGATTATCTCCTCCAAGGCTTTAATTCTGTTGTCCTTTGCTTGAGAGGATGCTCTCTCCAACTCAAGTTGGGCAGTTGTATTATTTAGGCTATTTTCTAGCCTGTATTTATCCAATGTCTTATCTGCCAAGGAGGCATACACCATCTCACCCGTTTGCTTATGCAATTCGATTTTGTCCATTGGGTGGATGTCCTTGGCAAGGACCTCAAGGTTGGTCCTTATGTAATCTGCAGCTGACTGCGGCTGCAACATTGCTGGCATAAAATGGCTCATGATCATCTTGCCCTCCTGGACATCAAATGCATACATTAGTCTTTGCTGGTTAGTGGGAGCCATTTTCAACAAATGATTATATAGCTGTACTCTTATGGGCTCATTCCTCTTCTTTATGTCAATGAACTGCTGCTTGATGCCCACCTCAGCTCCTCTTTGCTGGCTTGAGGAGCTGACTTCTCCTCCCACTGTCCTCTCTTGTTCCTGCTGGAAGGAACTTGCAGATGCCTCCATACTAGGTGGGCCCATGCCCAAAGACTGCCCTATAGGCATTTCTTCCTCTGAGAAGGGATTCATTCTATGTCTTTTCTCCCCATGAGTTGTTGATGTTGTGAGGGGAGTCTCTCTGTCCCTCTTTCTGCTTATGTCTTCTTTTTGTGGGGTTTGGAGGACTGAGGCCTCCACTGTTGTCTCCTGCCTAGGAGGCACAATTTGTTGGGGCTGCTGCTCAGTGGAAATTGGGGCCTGTGATATATTTTCTTGCTGCCCTGATTTCTCCTTTTCTTGCTGCTCCTCTTGTTGCTGCTGTACCTGTTGTTGTTGTTGTACCTCTTCATGCTGCACCTCTCCATGAGGTGGCTGCTCTGGCTCCATTTCTTTCTCTTTGCCTTTGCTAGAGGTTTGATCAGTAGCTTTGGCTGTTTGCTGCTGTGCTATGGAGGATGAGGCAGCTGCTCCCACTTGAGTGCCTGGAAGAGAAAATACCTGTGCACAAAGCTCCAAGTCAGCCATCTTTTGGATATTTTTAACTGCCCTTTGATTTAAATCTTCTTGTGTGACAGCTTCCTCTAAGGTGCCTCTCCTCCACTTAATTTGATTTGCATACTTTTCTATGTGAGGCAACCTTACATGGTCATAACCGGACAGCCTATATTTGACCCTTCTTAAAGTTATGAAGTGATTGGGGTCATAAGGTTTCCAAAGGAAATTGGTCTGTAGGCCAAGGGATTCTAGCATTCTGTCTGCTTCTTGCCAACCTTCCTCCCTTTTGTTGTAGATGAAGTGGCCTAATTGATTTCTTACCTTGAGCTGTGCCTTCTTGCCCTTGCCTGAGAAATGTAGCACATCAGCATTCCCAAACTGCCTGAAGTATTCAAGGGCAAACAATCTCATGGGCACATATCTAGGCAATCTGTATGGGGGCAATTCACACCCATAGATTCTAATGACTGTGTGGTGTTGGTAATAGTACCAATCCCCAATGTTGTATGCCTTGGACAGCTGAAGAATCCTCTGCATCTCATCAGTTAGTCTAGGAGGAGGTGAGCTCATGAGCAGAGACATGGCTGGGTGAATGAAGAGGTCTATAAATTCACAATAAGTGTATGGAGAAACAGATCTGCAGTGGAAGGCAGAGGACCAATACACCACTAACCTTGGATTTCCTTGTGCATCCACTCTCTTCATAGCAAAGTGGGACTTCTCATGTTGATAATACAAAATCAAGTGGTAGATGTAAGAGGTGTATCTGAACACCCTCTCTCTTGCCAAGTTCATTAGTTGCTCATGTATTTTGTCAGATATGTAAGTGGCATAGTCATAGCAGATTGGAGACTTGCCAGGGGAAAACATGAGCATCATCACCAGCACAGTTTCATGAACAAACTCAATTGAATTATAGCCCAGAATGGGACTGATCATATCTACAAGGTCCCTGCCCAACTGGTTGAGGTAAACATGAGAAATAGGAGGGTACTTCACAGTGTCAGAGTTAATGAATAATTGATTTAGTTTGGTGACCTGAGCATCTGTCAACTTAGCTCCTTGCTTTATCAGATCAGCCAGTGATAAAGGGACTAATTTCTTCTCAGTTTTGAAGTGCAGCATCTCTCTGATGGCTTCAGGGGTGATATAGAAAAAAATTGAGCCTGAAGGGTCAATCACAGCCCTTTGAGTGGCGTCGTAGGATTCAGCACATAGGTGGATTAGGTTAGGAAACTGGTTGACCTGAGGGAGCTTGAAGAGAGGAAGAATCCCAAATGCCCAATACATCTGTTCCAGCCTCATGTTTAATTTTCAACTCATTCAGCAAGTGAATGTGGTACTTGCTGTGCATTAGCATTTCTTCTGATATCTGATAATCGAGGTCTGCTAATGGCTGCCAATCCAATTGTCTCTGAGGAGCATTTAAAGGGGCAATGTTCAAGGAAACAGGAGCTACTGGAGCATCCATGGTTACTTTAAAGCTCTGTTTGTATGTGCACTGGTGTTAATGAACAGAACAATACCAAAGGAGTATTTTTGCAATAGAGAGGTGAATTGCAAGAAACAGAGGGAAAAATGGCAATGGCAGCAATTGAAATGCTGCACAAGAACTGATAGGGCTAATGCTTGGTCCTTACAATTCTTTTTTTACAGTAAATTTGTGCAGCTCGGGTTCCCCGTTCACGATTGCGCGAATAGCATGCAGGTTTTGTGAAAACTCGGGTAAACAAGGCTTAGCAGGTGAATTTCGACCTCTCAGTTGCAAATGGAGACTAGGCACAGAGGATTCGCTGGTAAATTATGTGTTTTTTCAGTGTTTTACGTTATCCTTGGAGAATTATGGACAAACTTAGGCACAGGGAGGATAATTCGGATAAATACCTGGTACACTGCGGCAATGGTGACAAATGCAGGTGGGTTTGGCGCGCCAACGGTCTCCAGGACGAATTCAGCAGGTTGGTGATAGCTTGGACATAAAAAGCATGCAGAAGAAATAACAGTCGTTTTTGCAAAAAGTGCAAAAAACACGGTTTTTTGGCCAAAATATGGATTTTTTGGAACATTGGCGCCTTTTTTGGATGACGTCAGCATGACGTCATAGGTGGGGTCAAGGTCGGATGACATCAGCATGACGTCATCGAGACACGTGGTGGCTTAAGAGTGGTCCACGGGGATGGTGAGGTGGCAGACAGGTCAGAGCAATGGCGGACGGGGGTGCTGACGCGGCGATGACGTAGCAGTGATGCTGGCATAGCGGGTTAACAGAAACCGGAAGCAGTAAGTGGTTTGATATCGCACCGCCCTCTATACGGAAGCTGAATTGTCAGAGGGGGCTCCGATACGATGTGGGGGTGACGCGTGGCAGAGGCCTGACGTCACCCTCTGACAAATATCGGAAGCTAACCTACGGACGTCGGGGCCGCTCCGATATTCATGTGGGTCGTCGGATGAAAAGGGCCCGACCCGACGGTCGACGGATGGTTAAGCTGCCAGGTCGATACGGAAGGGGGCGGGAATAAAATAATATATTCTTTGGAAATTGCGCCCGGCGGGGACTTTAGAATTTTGGCGGATTTGTGTTGTTTTTCAATGTATTTTATGAAAACGCGCCTTTGCGCCAAACTTTGGGTAAAACGGGAAAAAGTGGGTTTTTTCATGTAATTTTGCAAATGAGCGGGTTAGGGGTGAAAATAGGTTTATTTACAAGGTTCTTTTAGCTAATGAAGGGGTTTAGATAACTTCTGAAGGGGGAACAGGGGTAAGGTTTGGGTTCTTAAACTGACCAGATGTCAATTTAATCCCTGACGGTGAACATATGGCTATAATGCCAAGGGGAAGGGATATTTATAGAATGCTTGTGGTTTATACACCATAGTGTTTATAATAATAGGGAAAGGGTAATATAGGGGATTTAGATAATAAGAATTAGGGGTTAATATGAATGGAAGAAGTGAATGAGAAGTGATATCACTAAGTTTATATGAAAACAACTTAGCTTAGGGAGTAGATCAAAATGAAAAGATTTTTAGACAAGAAATGTGGCTTTTAAAGGAATAAGAACCAACATAAAGCCTTAAACTCTTTCATGAACACAACTGATGAAGGGATGTTAGTAATGAAAGTGAAAAGGGAGAAAAGGGAGTTAGTCATGCTCCTTTACTTTGCTGCAACATGATGGAGAAGAGGAGCTTCTCTATCCACTGATTTTCCTTTATGCTAGACCAGCAAGATCCAGTTGAAAGAAATGCCATTTCTGCAACCCCATCTGCCTACCCATCTACTTGCCTAGCATTTTTTTTGTTTCTTCATGGAGGGTGCACTTAAACTTGCAGACCCTTATGTGCCTTTTCTTTTCTTTTGGCTTTTTTCTTTTGACTTCCTATCTAAAGCTACCCTTATTGCTTCCAGGGTCCTAGATTAAGCAGTTGGAAACCTTACTTTCTCTACCTAGCTACTGGTCTGCCAAGATTACACAGTTTGGACAGACTTCTTTCTCTATTCTAC
Source organism: Pinus tabuliformis (assembly GCA_031772625.1). NCBI lineage: Eukaryota > Viridiplantae > Streptophyta > Pinopsida > Pinales > Pinaceae > Pinus > Pinus tabuliformis. The sequence goes on along the minus strand of CM062819.1, from coordinate 831,376,010 downwards.
AACAGAAAATTGAAACATGGCATGATCCAGATTAAGCTGTTGGACCATCCATCAAAATTGAGTCAACATTAAGCTATATACACATATTGTTTTCTCATGGAAATATGGGATCTTTGTATCACCAAAGCAGAGCATATTTGGAACTTTATTTGCCAATCATGAAATATGAAACCTATTGGTATAGGTAGCTTACAGATCCTAACTACTACAGAATATTTCACTAAATGGATAGAATCCATACTATCAAGGCAAGCCACTGACACCATTATAATAACCTTCCTTGAGGCCAAGATCCTATCTAGATTCGGGTGCCCAACCAAAATCATCACTGATAATGCAGCAGATTTCAAATCCAAGAGGATGATTGATTTCTGTAATAAGTATCATATAATCCTGGGCCACTCCACAGCTTATTACCCTCAAGGAAATGGACTAGCAGAGTCCTCAAACAAAAGTTTGGTAAATATCATCAAAAAACTGTTGGATGATAACAAGAAAACATGGAACAAAAAGATAGTAAATGCCTTATTGGAAAGTAGGCTAACCATAAAGAAATCCATTGGTACTAGTCCAATTAGTTTATGGAATGGAAGTTGTTTTCCCATCTTCCTTAGGAGCACCAGTGATGAAGCTGCTCCAAGAGTTGCAGGTTGACCCAAATGACATCCAAAGAAGAATCAACCAAACAATTCACTTACAGCAAACCAGGGAAGAAGTGTACATCAGATCTCAAGTTGTGCAGGAAAGGATCAAGAATATTTTTGATAAAAGGACTAAGGCAGAAGAATTTTACCTAGGGAACAAAGTTCTAAAATGGGATTCAAGGAGAGAAGATAAAGGTAAACATGGGAAATTTGATTTCCTATGGAATGGCCCATATATCAATTATGCTTTCAAGGGTAATAATGCTTTATTCCTCAGAGAAATGGATGGCACAAAAGCAGAAGGAAGACCAGTTAATGGTCGAATGCTCAAATACTACATTGAACCTAGTTATTGATTTCACTGATCATTTGTACATACTTTATTTTTCAAAAGTCTAGAGTTGATTGGATGGTGATTTTTGAAGTTGAAGCCCGAAGAGAAGGCCCTAAGCTTCAAAAATTTTACTGTCATAAATATTAATAATGCAGAAACATGAAAAGGAAAAGTTACAGGGTAACATCGCAGCAATTCAGAAGGCCATTGGTCTACAAAGTTCTTGACATTTCACTGGGAAATGCCATCCCCAAGTGGAGCCACTATTAGGTTCCTATACCAATAGGAGCCATAATTTTTGAATGTCTAAGATTAAACCTGTAATATTTACATACCTTTTGCTTTCTTCAAATGTTTTCCATATTCAAAAAATAAAAAAATGTAAAGAGGGTATGTCCTAAAAGAATAATCAAAGAAAAAAAAGAACAAAAAAGGTCAAAAAAGATGAAAAATATGAACCCCAAGAAAAGAAAAAAGACCATGAAGGTGAGCAAGCCAAAATGCCACTACTATTTACTTTTGGTGCATAATAAATGATTGTGTGTAGTTTTTAATATTTGCCACAATCCATGATAGTCAATATGTTTAAACATGGCTATTTCATATTTCAAATTTCATGTCCATAGATAGAGAATAAAAATATGACCAAACTATTTAATCTTGGTAGATAATTAGATAGGTGGAGTAAATAAAAGGAGCTCAACTGTTTAATCTGAGCCCTTGGATGTAATAAGGTTATATTTAGTTAGTTTACTATTGTAAAAGAGAAATAAAAATATTTGATAAGGGTTTGCTAGCTCAAATGCACCCTAATAAAGAGAAGTAAAAATGGTAGGATGAGTAGATGGGTAAGTAGTAGAAAGGTTGCAGAAACATGATGATTGATAACACAAAGCATGTTTATCATCTTTTCCATCATAAAAGTTCTATAGATGAATGGGCAATCAAGCATGAAATTAGATGTCAAAGTCAATTAATTAACTTCCCTCATTCATTTCATCTTTAGTTAACTAATTTCCCACGATAAAGTTCAAAGTACCAAAACATTTAAGTCAAAGAGGCTTAGAGCATTTCTTTGACTTTTGGAGGGACCGGACCCTCGGCTCAATGACTTATAGGCAATAAGTACTAAAACCACCTCATAAAAATTCATCCCCCCCTTCAGTTCATTCATTTTCCCTAATAATAGTCATTTCCTAAGGTTAAAATACTTTTACCTAGGAAAAGTATTTATCCCCCACACATAAATCATTTTCATATCAAAAACCCACAAAAACACCTTATCCTAAGTATTTATGTTAATGTTGGAAAAGCATTAAAATGTGAAAAAACATTTACTTAGGTATTTTGCCCCTTTCCGCTCATTTTATTAATTATTAATTTTTATTTATTAAATCCCGATAAAACCCATTTCCCCGTATATATTTAACTCCTACATATAAATTAACCCTACCCTTAGTTTAATTATATAAACTATAATTTTCTACACAAACCCTGAAAAACCCACTAACTAATTGATCTACGATTAAGTTAGTCTAAAACCCAATTAATCCCTCTGCTAATGACCCCGATGCCTTAACCCTGGCTTAAATCCGTCATTAATCTAAAAACTATTGCACTTAAGCACCTGCTAGGCTCCCCACTACCCTCCATGGAACTCCGCTCCCCAATTACCATTTGATTGCTTCCCTCCACATCTGACGACCCTTATCCATTTTGGGCAGGCCCGACGTCCGAACAATACCCGCACGAAAAAGTTGTTTTCCGTCAGGCCCTTGATGCTAAGTGTTGTTCAACGTATGGAATCGGGTGGCCTCCCCCCAATACCACCGAGTGCCCAAAAGGGGCTCGATGGAAACCATTTACCACCAGCCCGCTACATGTCAAAATGGTTATTGTTCACCCTGCTACACGCCAAGAGGGTTGCTGTTCACCCTGCCACACGCAAAGATGGTTACTATTCACCCGTACCTGCTAAAATTAACTTTCACGCATAAAGTCAAAAAGCCCCAAATCATTTGTTATTATCGTTTTTTCAACTGTAAACCTTCATGCACTCACCTGCAAATGTCGAAGTTGTCAACCTACATCAAATTACACCCTAAAGATGCCACAGAGCACCTAGTTTGCTTTCCAGCTTAGAGCTTTTTCAATCATTCGCATTTGCTATTCACCCTGTTCAGAGCTAGCTCTCCTCAATTCCAAGTATTGAAGCCATAATTCACTGGAAAACCCTGTCAATTTCAGAACTAGTTACTGAGTTTTCTTAGTTAAGGTAAAAAATTAATTAAAGAAACTCTAGCAACTCAAACCTACTCTCTACAAAACCACCATTGCCCTAAAATATTGAAAATTACCTCCCCCATTCTCAAATCCACAAGAACTGAGAATGGCTGCCCCAATCACCATGGATGTTAGACCTAATTCAAATCCTCATCTGGACCTAGACCATCTCCCCCTGGCTGATAGGGTTTTCCAAATAAAGGACACCTATATCCATGAATCCCCTCTCAAACTATACTGCCGATACAGAGACCAATACCCTAACCATGCTGATAAAATTGGTCTTTGGGAGTCCAATTTGCCCAAGTGCCAATTCCTTGAAGTTCACATTTTCCGAGAAATTGTCCATTACTGCCATGCAAATTATATCCCCAATCAAAGAGAAGTGATGTCCCCTAACTAGACCATACTTTTCACCATCAATGTTGAATCTATCAATGAGATGATGCAACTTCAACCAGGTCAAAACCTAACCCCTCTTTCAATTGGAGACCTATTAGAACAATTCCCTAAGCTTATTACTGCAAAACTTGCTAAGATGTTCCAAACTTTCATCAAGGAGAAAAAGCATATCCAAGAAGATCCTCCTCCATATGTGTATACCATATTTTCCCTATTTGGCTAGGACATTGTAGCAATGATATCAAGTGTCCTATGTTATACCACCAGTGAGTATATAGATGATATCATCCTGGCTTTCATGTCCATCTTCACTCCAAGACAACCTCCTGCTGTCATCTGTGATTATGCTATGTTTATAGCCAATAGGATGCATGAACAATTCCTTAGAATGAGTAATGAGAGAGTTTTTAAGTACTCTATTTTGTATCACCTTTTTCTATACTACCAAGCAGATAAGTTCCCATTTACTCTCCAGAAGCTTAACACAAAATGTCACCCTAGATCAGTAATTTTCTGGACTCCATTGTTCCATAAATATCACTCTCCATATTCATATGCAAACTTCATAGACCTATTTGCACATCCAATTGTGACAATGCTGATAGGAAGCCCTCCTCCAAGAATCAGTTTAGATATAAAGAGGATCCTGCAACTCTCAAAACAATCCAAAGTAGGGGATTGGTACTTGTACCAAAACCACACTGAGATCGGGATTTATGGCTATGAGCTAGCCCCATACAAACTACCTGAATACCTCCCAATGAGGTTATTTGCTCTAGAGTACTATAGGTATATAATAAATTCAGATGAGCTAAACTTTGTCAAAGCCAAAAAGAAATCCCATCTCAAGATCAAAGACCAATTAGGTCCCTTTATTTGTAATAGTAGAGAAGCTGTAAAGGAGGCAGGCCTAATCCTTCAAAGATTAAAACTAAAAAAGAGCTTCATTTGGAGATATGATCCCTTGGATTTCATCTGCAAAAGAAGGCAGAAAAACAAGATGGCTCCCTATATTCATCACCGCATCCATGAGATAGAAACGTATGCCAACTAATTGCAATGGGTGGAAAACACTTTAGAGGACAGGGATAGTACTGATGTTGCTATGGAAAAAACATTAATTGACCTAGAGAAACAACTTGATGAGGGTTATTTCCTACAGGTGCCAGAAGAATCACAGGTACCAAAAGAATCACAGGTACCAGAGGGATCAGAAGTACCAGACCTGTCAGAGGTGCCAAATCAAACAAACATACCAGAGAAAGCAAATAGACCAGAAACCACCATGAGTACCCCTGCAGTTCAATAGAATCCTATAAATGAGGAGAACAGCCTCAAGAGAAATAGGGAAGGAGTGACTACTTCAGAAAGAGAAACCTCATAAGCCTATGCAGAGACAAGCTGGGCTAAAAGACAAAGAGTGAATCCTGTCTCTGAACAGGAATATACAGAGGAGACAACAGAGGTTACAAGCACAGAAAGAGATGGGAGCAGACATGACACTCCATCTAGAGGCATCCTAGAACCTTCCACGTCACACACTCAGATGTTGGAAAGATAACAAAGTGTTGAGGTATCCTCTTTCAGAATGCCAACAGATAAAGACCAAGATATTAAGGAGAGATATAAAGAAATAAAGGCTATAAATGAGAGGCTGAAAGCCTAAACCTATGCAGAGTATTTACCAACCAAACAAGGAATGTCAGCCTTTGATGTTAAAGAGGGTATAATGCAGATGACCTTCATCAAGCCAACCAGTCAGCAGCCAAGGACATCAATAGATTTTAAAAGGGTGTATTTTGAAGTACTGGCAAGGGATATTCATCCCATTGGCCAGATTGAGATACACAAGCAAACAGGGGAGATGATATACTCCACCTTAACAAGGAAAGCCATTGTTGACCACCAACTACAAAACTCTCTTAACAATATATCAACACAGTTCCAGTTGGAGAAGGCCTCCTCATAGACCAAAGATACTAGAATCAAGTCCTTAGAGGACTTAGTCATAGAGTTGTGACATGATCCCAAATATGTAAAAGCTACAGAACAAATAATCAAGAAGAAAAATGATGACATTGCTGCACCCAAAAAGTAGCTAAAGATACCCCACCTACATCATCCTCAAACACAGAAATTCCTAGAGGCACAGTAAGGACATGAAGAGCTCATTGACTTGGTCTTGAAACTAAATGATCAACTCAAGGAGACAGAGAAGGAGTTGGACACTTTAATTCAATCGAAGCAAAGTGACCTGGCCACAACTTCCAGAATTGTCATCCCCACAGTATCAACAACAGTTCCTTCCACAGTGGCAGCATCATTGGCACCTATAGCCTGACCTGCCACGTCACTGCCAATTACAATTGAGTCCACTACAACAACAGGTACATCAACTGAGAAAATAGCAAAACTAGTAAGAGCCATGGAGGAGATGTCCATCCAAGCTACAGAGCTCAAAAGATTAAAGGAGAAAGTGGAAATTTCGAAAACTGATTTCCAACTTGCGCAAATTCAGCAAAGAGAAGAAACAAAGAAAGCCCAAATAATGGGTGAGAAAATCAAAGTCCTGGAGAAAGATTTAACATTGCGGAAGCCACCAGGATAGACTAAAGAGATGCTTTGGGCCAATATCATTGACTCTGTCAATGATATTTTTCCATCAATGCAAGTTATATTTGAGCAAACAGAATTGATGAAAATAGCCACTGAAGCCATTCAAGAAGTGAAGGAAGAATTCAGAGATAAATCAAAGGATGCAAATTGACTCATCCACTTCTTGAATAGCAAAAATAGATATGAGCTCCAAGAGCTTAACATGGAATATAGGACAGAAGCCATTCTGGAGATTAGAAAGGTTCTTTCCAAAAGAAACCTCATGCAAAACTTAGAAGAGAAGTGCCACAACATGCAAGTAGCCATTGACAGGTTCATGGCTAAGTTTCAGATTCTAAGGGACAAAGGTCTTCCCAATCCCATGGTCATTAATGACAAACTCATGACCCAATTGGACTATAGTGATAGGCTCAGAAGATTGGCAAAGGAACATGCAAGTACATCAACTATTAAATCTTTGCCAATAGGAAAAGTATTATATGATACATTAGAGAACTTGTTTTTCCTAGAACATGAGGTGAAACATTTGTTTCTCACCAAGCCCAATTTTGGAAAATACACAGAAGAAGATGAAATTTACAGAAGAATGTTGAAATTAAAGTTACCTAAGGAAGAATGGTGGGAGAAAATGACATATTTACTATCAAAAATTTTTACATTAGAAAGATACCACAGTAAATCTGAAGGCAGCCAGGTGAAACAGGTAAAAGACAAATCAACAGGGTCAAAGAGTAACAGAGTCAAATAGTATCAGTGAAAGATCAAAGTAAAGAATATTCCAACATAGAAATACCACAACTATCAACCAGCTTAAAGGGCTCAAAACTCAACAGAAATAGCTAGCAACACCATAATAAAAGGGATAGCAAGAAGTAGTTCTACATCTGTCTCTATCTTCATGCATGAAGATATTTTATTCCCTAGATTAAATCTCAAATTGTTATGAGATGTTTTGTAATTATTTTTTGTATAAATACTTTACATTTTCATAGTATGTAGTGTGGATTCCAAGACATTTCTATAGATTTTTTCTCTCAAATCAGAGTTCTATTGTATCAATGACTGGATTGGCTTGCTAGATCAAGGAATAAAGAACAGATATTTTATAGGATTCTTGTGTAAAACGAAATACAAATAAGTATTCTCTCATGTTTACTATTTCTTTTCTTATGTTTCTTCATAATCTTGTTTGTTTCTCTAAAATATAAATGTATGACAAGGAATGATATTTTAGAAATTGCTTGAATGCACACTATCTTGACTATTTTACATTCTGAATGTTTTCTCCTAAACTATCTTAGATAGGGAATTCTTAACTGCTTAGCTTCCGTAGTTTCCCCTCTGGTCTATAGCAAAGGATTCTTAATTGCCCTTTGTTCATGATCACCCTCTGTTCTTCATTCTGATCCTTGTCCAAGGATTCTTAAGTGCCCTTTCACGCTGGCTAGAATCACTTCACCTATTAGACCTGAATATTTGCCTTTTGCTTTGCTAGCCTTCCTTGTGAACATTCCCTTTAATGATCAGGTCCAGTTATGCTATCCATTTGTTGACTCCATAGCCCAATGGCTTGAAGACCTAGCTCTATCCATCTGCTCCAAGGATTCCACCACCCAACCTTCAATCCAAAATCAAAACCTAATGAACACTAAATAGCATAAAATATCATAAAAACAAAGCTAAATTATAAAGAGAGAGCCCTCTCTAGACTTAGGTTGGCTAGAACCTGAGCTTAAAAGATTGGTTTGTGGTTACCTTGGATGATTCCTTCTTTTGATAACTTCTAGGGAAAACTTATGAGTGATAACATATTGCATGAACTTGGTCTTATTTTTCCTTTAGTAACATTATTACATGGATTTTTAACCAGGGCTATTACAGAACCCTCCCTCTTGGGGGAACATCGTCCTCTATGTTCAGTGACACATACTACCTATGGAGCTTTATAAAAAAGCTCTTTGCAAGTATTTACAATGACCACTGCTGAAACATGACAAACATATTGTTTATTGGAGCTTCAGAACACAACTCATTACGATATTTACAATAAAAAATACATATACTTATGCACATTTTCTTCAATCGGAAAGTAACTATATTGTTCATGGAGCTTTATAAATCCAGCTCGATATATTATTTACAATAATATAGACATATACACATATGCACATTTTTTCACCCAACAAATAAAAGGATATGATGCCTGCATCCGCAACAAGGGAATTCAGAGGCTCACACCTCCACCCTCAAAAGTAGTACTAGGATTCACATGCTTCCCAGGAAGTCGAAAATCCACTACCAAAGTCAAAGGTGCATCCAATGTACAATGCTACAATCCCACGCCACTTGTCTCTCAGAGAATAGTTACCAGCTCATTTTTCCAGGGCACACTCCCAATGTGCATCTGATTACATCTAGCAATGCTAAAGACCAAAATAAATGCACCCCTTGACCTTACCTTCTCTATTGCACAGTCCCTCGGGCAATCTGATCACCCTCTTCCACAAAATCACTCACCTTACAAGTTCCTTGACATCCCCTATTCCTAGAAATATCCCTTGCAAGGCTTCCTCACATAAGAATATCCAAAAACGAAGGCATATCCCTTCCTCAAAACCATCATACCAGTCATAGCATGCTCTTGGAAATCAATGGACACTATTGGGTACCAGTGTCCTACAATAGCCCTGCTCCTAAAGTGCTTTAGCAACATACTTCTACTTGTTTCGATTCCTTTTGTTGTTGCTGCTAATTCTTGCAGCAAGTTTCAACCACCCAAATGGGAATTTTCCATGCCTTCCTGTACCAAGCACATAACTGACATTAGATTCAAATGGAATTGAAACAAATCCAAATCATACCTCATTTGTGGCCCATCAATAAGGTACACTTTCACTTATGTTCACTTCGTATGACAACAAGTCAAACTAGCTGTTGACCAAATCATCATGTTTAAATATATCACCTCCAGTTAGCTCAAAACAAAATCATCATAGATCAAAATCATGAATCACATGAAATCATCATAAAACATAATAATTGATCACATGTAATCATCATAGATCATAATCATAGATCACATGCATAATTAAACTAAAATAAAATACTAATAGTTATCCATTAATCAGTCATTTGCTTCTATATTTATCCTTTGTCCTTTATGTACACACACCATATTGGTTTCCACACCCAACAAGCATCCAGTTCCTTTTCTTATCTTCAATCATGTACACGTACACACAACATACAACATCACACAATACATGCACCTACACCCATCATACAACACAATACATACACCTACACCTACACCCGGTGTACAATACAACACATACATACATGTACACATAGTACAACACAATGAATAGACATATCACGATAGCACAACTACACAATGCACATATGTAGTACTGCATGTACACACCACAACATGTATGACATGCACATAATACCACATGTACACAACATCACATGTACACAACACCACCTGAACAACATGTACACAATGCCACATGCACACCACACCACATGTATAATGCATACACAATACCACATGCATGACATGTACACTACACCACATGCACATAACAGCACATGTATAACATGAACACAACACCACATGTACAACACATCACCACATGCACATAACACCACATGTACAATCATGCACACAAGACCATATGTACATAGAAACACATGTACAACATGCACACAACACCATATGTACATAATGTTACGTATACAATATGTACATAGAACCATATGTACACAACACCACATATCCAACACGGACACAACGCCATATGCACACAACACTGCATATCGAACATGCGCTCAATATGATATGTACACAACACTACATATCCAACATGTGCATAGCATCATCTATACCCAACACTGCATATGCAATATATACACAACACCATATATACAACAGGCACACAACATCATATGTACACAATGTTGAAAATAGAAACAAGGAATGCTAAAAATAACATTGCTAAAAATAGCATTTCAGGATATACTCCAACTCTGTTGGAAATAGCAAAAAATTGAAATGCTAAAAATAACATTGCTATAAATAGCATTTCGGGATAGATTCCAATTTCAATTAGTCCTTGAATTAAAATTGAGAATTAAAATTCGAATTTAGTCTCAGTAGCTGTTTGAAAAATAATTAATTGATTCATCTTGAGTTAATTAGTTGGAGAAAATCAAACATGAAGTCTATGTGAAGACATGCAACCGTTATCTCTTTGATTGAGAAAGTTATCCCTTAATTAAGGAGATAAGGATGAGTTGTATTCGAGTTGTAATTAGTTAGCTCAGTTAACTGAGTTAATTCCAGTTAAATTAGTTCCAAACAGTTTGAGGAACTAATTGTGAGTTTAGTCAGTTAATGCATGCATGCATGAAACTAGTGTTCTCCAGATAACTAAATATTCTCTCATAAATAACTCATGCATGTCAGTTCAAAGAAAGACCCAGTTGAGATTAAAGGAAGGGACAGTGTACTATTAGTTGGAGGAATTTTCCTATAAAGGAAACTCATCCATGCAGAAGGAATTATCTCCTTCAGGATTGCACAGTTATTTCAGAGGTCAGTGTTGTGTGTGAGGTGAGAATCACACAGGTTGTAGCTGGAGGACCCAGGAGAAACTGCGCAAGGAAATAGGAGGCTTGGAGGACTAAAGGAAGGCATATGTGTTGTCTATTCTGTCTATGAGCAGCAGTGAGGGATTGTACTGAGAGCTGGATAGCTTGATGATCTAAAACTTTGTGTAATCCTGAGATATTTCCACTTGTATGATAATACAGATAGCGAGGTTCTTAGCTGAGGCTTTCCCCAGAGTATTCTTCTCTGTTCATGTGTGATTGTTTCTTCTTCATCTATTATATGTGTTCTATTTGATCTTGCTCAAAATCAATTAAGCTTTCGAAAGTTTTTTTGTAGAAGTAGATTAAGTATTTTGCTTTAGTATATCGCATTATCAGGTGATCTAGATTGAGAATTTCTACATGGTATCAGAGCAAAGGTCATCAAAGTGAAGAATAGTATACAAAGAAGGGAGAAGTTCGAATTTTGAAGTTCCTGATTATAGAAATTGAATTCTTATCACATCTCAAATTTCACCAATGGAGTTCAACAGTTTGAGACTTGAGTATGCCCTTGATGGCAGCTCGAATTATATAGCCTGGAAGGATTGCATGGAAGCGGTATTAGAGGACAACGGTTTGAAGGACTTCATTGATCAAGAAGTCCCCAAGCCAGCAACATCTAATGCCCAGGAATTGGCGGAATGGAAGAAATGTGTGTCTAGAGCGAGGAGGATCATTCTGGAGGGAGTTCAAGACCATATTGTCTCGAGTCTCCATGGGAAGGAGACACCGTTTTCAATGTGGAAACATTGAACGATCTATATCAGAACAACAATGATCAGAGGAAGCTGGTGTTGAAAGACAAGCTTCGGAAAATCAAGTGTGAAAAGGGTGACACGATCTCTACATATCTGAACAAGATCACCACCTACAGAGATGAGCTTGGAAGTGTAGGAATCATGATAGCTGATGACGATATGGTGAGTCATTATCTCCTCGGTCTTCCTAAGAGCTGGCCTAGCTACCAAGACTCGGTGAATGGAAGAGAGAAATTGTCAGATTGGGAATGACTGTGGTCAGATTTGATGCAGGAGGAGATTAGGATGAGCACTAGAGATGGTTCTTCATCCAAGTAGGATGAAGAAAAGTTTGCCTTAGCGAGTAAGGCAAGGAAAGGGAAGGAGAAGGATTCTCATCCCAAATCGATTTCTTCTCATGGAGGGAATAAGATTGACAAATCTGAAGTGAGATGCTTTAATTTTCGTGAGGTGGGTCATTATGCAACTAATTGTCCATTGAAGAAATCCAAGAAGGGATCCTTAGAAGGATCTGAAGATGAGGCATTGGGTTCTCAGTTCAAATTGGATTTTACCCTCATCGCATGCATGGTTTCATTGATGATGGCTTGTGGTTGGTTTCTTGACAGTGGAGCCTCATTCCACATGACCAACGATGAGAGTTTGTTTAGTACCTTGGAGGAGAAAGGCCTCAAGATAATCATAGAGATGGGTGACAATGAAAGGTACCATGTTTCAGGTGAATGTACAGTTGCTTTTCAGAGGGAGCATGGAGCTCGCATCACCTTGACAGATGTGAAGTATGTGCCAAGACTGAAGAAGAACTTCGTATCGATCACGATGTTGGAGGATAAAGGCTATGATGTAGTCTTTAGTAAGGGAAAGGCTTTCCTTAGACACATCACCACGAGACAAGTGAAGCAGATCGGTTCATGAGTCAAGAACCTGTATGCTCTTGAGGTTCAAGATGCATGCAAAGCCTTGAGGAGCAAGGCAAAGGTTAGAGACTTGGTGGTTGAGAGGGAGAGTAAATTACCTCTCAACATGCAACCCTAGAAGAAGTCTCAGAAAACTTTGGAGGAACCACAACTGGAGATGCTGAAAGGAGACCAAGTGGAGGCATCCACTCATGCAGAGACCTCTAGTATGGGGAAATTTCGAGCCAAGTGGGTAGAGGGATCACATGCAGCCATACCTCCAGGTGTGAGGTGGGGAGTTGTGAAGTGATAGTCCCAAGAAGGTTGAAATAGGGGTAAGATCCTTGAGGTACCCAGCCTCTTTGATTAGACCTTGCTACAGGAGCCCCGATGAGGAGTAGCAAGACTGGCTAAGTGGGTAGAGACAGATGTGTATGGAGTGGTAGAGGAAGCTTCAGCATCAGAGGGTGTTTCTAGCCCAACGGGGAGGTCAGTTGGGAGATCAGTTACTTACTTCTCAGTAATTGAGTTGCAGTGCAACAGTGGGCAGTATGATGCAACATGATGAGAGGAGGTGCAGTGCGGATGTAATGCTGGGAGGTAAGACCAACAATAGCACAGATGCAGCAGGAGGAATCAGTGTGATTGGTGCAGTCAGAGATCAGAGTGACAGAGGCTAGAGTAGTCATATACTGAAGGGCACAGAGGTACAGATTTTTCAGTCAATAGAGGCAATAACAGTTAGAGACTTTGATGATAGAGGCATCATTCGGATTCAGGTTGGATATTTTTTGTTTCTGGAGTTGCTGAAGCAACAACACTTGAGAGAAGTGTTGCATGCAAAACATTCCAAAGGTTCAAGATTGGGTTCGAGTTGAATGCCTTTCATGTTGAGAGGGAGTGTTGAAAATAGCAACAAGAAATGCTAAAAATAACATCGCTATAAATAACATTTCGGATATACTCCAATTCTGTTGGAAATAGAAAAAAATAGAAATGCTAAAAATAACATTGCTATAAATAGCATTTCAGGATAGATTACAATTTTAATTAGTCCCTGAATTAAAATTTGAATTTAGTCTCACTAGTTGTTTCAAAAATTATTAATTAATTCATCTTGAGTTAATTAGTTGGAGAAAATCAAACATGAAGTCTATGTGAAGACATGCAACAGTTATCCCTTTGATTGAGGAAGTTATCCATTAATTAAGGAGATAAGGATGAGTTGTATTTGAGTTGTAATTAGTTAGCTTAGTTAACTAAGTTAAGTCCAGTTAAATTAGTTCCAAACAGTTTGAGGAACTAATTGTGAGTTCAGTCAGTTAATGCATGCATGCATGCAACTAGTGTTCTCCAGATAACTGAATATTCCCTCATAAATAACTCATGCATGTCAGTTTAGAGAAAGACCCAGTTGAGATTAAAGGAAGGGACAATGTACTATCAGTTGGAGGAATTTTCCTATAAAGGAAACTCACCAATGCAGAAGGAATTATCTCCTTCAGGATTGTGTAGTTATTTAAGAGGTCAGTGTTGCGTGTGAGGTGAGAATCACACAGGTTGCAGGTGGAGGACCCAGGAGAAAATGTGCAAGGAAATAGGAGGCTTGGAGGACTGAATGAAGGCATATGTGTTGTCTATTATATCTATGAGTAGCAGTGAGGGATTGTACTGAGAGTTGGATAGCTTGATGAGCTAAAGCTTTGTGTAATCCTGAGATATTTCCACTTGTATGATAATACAGATAGTGGGGTTTTTAGCTGAGGCTTTCCCCAGAGTATTCTTCTGTGTTCATGTGTGCTTGTTTCTTCTTCATCGGTTATATGTGTTCTATTTGATCTTGCTCAAAATTGATTTAGCTTCTGCAAGTTTGTTTGTAGAAGCAGATCAAGTATTTTGCTTTAGTATATTGCATTATCAGGTGATCTACAGTGAGAATTTCTACACACAATACTGCATATGGTACATGTACACAACACTAGCACCACACATCCTTAGACCATATTGTCCTTACCAAACGACCTTGCTTCTAGTGTCTTATCCAAGCTTGTACCAACATGTCGCAAAACACACTGCTTTCATTCCGCTAATGTATCCTTCGACATAGCCTATCATAACATAGACATAGTATAGTCACATAATATCAATCCATAACCACATGATACTGACCTCATATATTTTTCAGGACTACTCTTCCCACTTGATTCCCCATAAGTCCAAGAATCTCTTTGATGTCATTCACCTGCATAAGTAATCATTCCTCCACAATAATGATTCATGACAACTCTATCAGATAATGACATACATGCATACATACATATATATAAACATTAGCATAAAACAATCATGATCCTATCAGACAATGACATACATACATACATGTATACATATAAACATTAACATTAAGAAATCATGATTTCTAATGACCTTGTCAGAAAACGACATACAAACATACATGTATAGATATATAGACCTCAACATAATCACGATCACAACATAATTACCAGATATCATAAGTTCAAGGTTAAGAGAACTTCCTTTATTCGTGTGCAATGTGCACAATATTGAGAATAATAGTTCCCAACATAGCCAAGGCATCCGACACCTAAAATCCATTTAATCTACCTTTCCTATTACCTTTCTCATGAATATCTTTCCACCATCCATGTACCCCAGTGAACCCCACCAATCCAACCAAATGTCATACTCTTGCCTTCAACTGCCATTACTCATGCACCGAGCTTCATTCAAGTCTTACATTACCTGCTAGGTTTCATTCGGCCCTTCCTGATCCCCATTAACTTTCCTTTTTACCAAACCAGTTACCAAGACTCAAAACATAAAAGGCAATAACAAGAAACAGACAAGAACAAAACCATGGAAACCAATAACAATATGACACCAAAAGCAAAGTGGTATGGCCATACACTAAACATAAACAAAACTAAATATCAAGTGCAAACAAAGCACAAAGCATAAAAATCACAAGACTCTCAACAAACACCATGATTCAATCCCCATGGGTTTCCAATGCTTCTAAGGGAAAAATCAACCCGAGCCTTCAAGATTTCAAGGAAGCCTCTTTTACCATGAAATCCTTTACATCATAATGCCATAAACACATAACTATCAGTGCATAAATAAGAATATTAATATACTGATTACCTTACCTTTTTGTGCCAAGCATGTTGCCTTGTATCTGAACATGCACATACATCAGCTATCAAGAGAATTTGATTCCTTAATGAATCCTTCCATAGCTAAAAACCAATTGTCATACCTTTCAAGTACATGTTCATAAATATAGAACATATCCACATAATATTAGAAAAAATCAAGGTTAAGAAGACTTCATGTATTCAAAGCATTCATTCGTGTAGAATTGCAGTTTCCAAATATAGCCAACGGAATTCTCACCCACTTCCTTTAATTTTACTCTTACCTTGCTGCAATCAAGTCTTATTATGTACCGTCACATCACTATCAAATATTACCTTGTCAAGCTAATGCCAAGCATGTTTCCTTGCATCTCTTCACACATGTCAGTCACATGTTCCAAAAATAAAGGCATCATGTCTATGAATTTGAAATTAATCTTTACCAAGACTAACAACCATGTCATAATCAACATTCAACTCATAGTCTCTAGTCATAATGCTACAACTATCACCCACTTACACTCAAGTACATATGAGTTGTCTCTAAATATATTGTGTTAGTACAAACATCTTAAAACAAGATCATTCCTTCATGTAATATTATAAACACATACTCATATCATGTAATTAATCAAACATTCAAACAACAAATAGACGACATAATAGACACCGAAACTCTAAATCACCAAATAGATGAGACAATCAAACACTCAAACACCAAATAGATGACATAATCAAACTCATACCTTAATGTATCTTAAGGGAGGCTATCATATCTACACAAATCAGTCTAGATTAGTATGACATAATATCAAAATATATTAACTCGAACATGAATGTCATAACCATAATCATCTGCCTAGGTCAATCTAAATTAGTCCAAAACATAATAACATCAATATATCAGCTGTATTGACCATAATCATCAGGCATAAGACCACAATGCATACAAAATGTTACTATCATTCATGACTATTTGACACATGTGCGCATGACTACACTGACCAACTAGAATCTATCATATATGTAACCACAACAACAATAAAATTACAGAAATGTATATAAACTTAATACATAACAATCCATTAACTAACATACCTGCATGCCAAACATACAATAAATTTATGACAACATGCTCTTACCTTGAAGTTTAATGCCGCAACCTCACTCTGATGGTCTGCATCTCTTGCTCTATCTCAACCAACACATCAGAATCATGATGACATAAGATGAAAAAATGACTCTCACAATGCATCTATGGCCTACTATGCATGCACAACCATAACCATAACAATATATGCATAACAAACATACAAACACTAGCATGCATAATGAACACATATATAACCGACATTTATGCATGATAAACACATCCCAACAACAACATCATCAACTTCTACTTGACAACACAACTGTAAAAATGACCATCACCATGCATACACAAAAAGCACATAGATGACAAGCATAATGAACACATATGCAACTGACCTGTATGCATCACGAACACATTCCGCCCATCCAGTCCAAGTGTTGAACCATGCTCTGATTGTGATCTATAACACCCTCCTCCCACATTTACCCAAGCTAACCATTCCATTGGGGTAAAAATGTGATGAAGAGTTTCTATGATGTGGTTCAAATCCCCATGTATAGTTAAGGAAGTGGAATTGGAAAAACGTAACCAACTGACCTTTCTCAGGAGCTACAAAACCTTCAGGAGACAACCAGCCCTTCCAGGTGGCCAACCCTTGAGAAAACTTGTCATTTTGCTAAGCTAGACCCTCGATCACTCCCATGACAATCCATGCATGTGATTGATACCCTCCAATCACTCCCACAACAAGGAATATGCAACACCCTTCAAGGTAAATGTGGATAGAAACAACATAATAGGAACAGAAATACAATAAACATATCATCCATCAAGGGAATGAATTTTTCATTAATAAATGCAATGAACCAACCTGTGATGGGACTACCAAATTCCACTCGACCATAGATTGGTTGAGCCAAGTCTCTCTTCAGCCAATCATCCCCGTGCCATATTCCAAGCATGAATGTGGGACTCATAGAACACATGAAAAAACACCAATCAATGTGGATGCCACCGGAGTTCTCCACCTATACCATGAGGAATTTGAGTGCCTCCTAGTCTCTTAGGCTTTACCGTGCATTCCATCCCAGAATCACTAAGCCCAATGGAGAGAAAATCCACCTCTTGGCTTTACCGTATATCCCGCCATTCACCGGCAAGGATTCCTAGGCCCACTAAGGCACACAATCTGGCTTTACCACAACCCATAGTCTGGTTCAGGGGTTACTAGGCTATGGCTTCGTGCATCCTCAGTCTATTTCAGGGACCACTACCACCATGTGTTTGTCAAGTCAGAGATCCACCCCGCTCAGCTTCGAATCCAATCCGACCATCCCCCACAAAACACATGAGAGAACCCATCTCATCAAAGCTATCAGGAAATGGCAAGGCTAGGCTGAAAATACTGTCACACCTAGAAAAACCCATGCCATGGTAGAAAAATAAACACATGCAATCCCATGCATGCCAAATCTAGCAAGGAAAATAAACATGCAACCCCATGCATGCCAAATCTAGCAAGGAAAATACACATGCAAATTGATACCTACAATGAAGCTTGTTGTAGATGCTTGATCCTACCTTTTCCTGCTTGATCTTTGCTTCCTTTTGCCTTCTTTGCCTTTCTTGCTCCAATGCCAAAGTGCTCCAAGAAAACTCTAAGTAACCAAGATTATGAGAGAGAGAGAGAGAATAATGAGAGAGCTCCAAAACTAAACTAACCAAGTCTTGCCCACTGATCCTCATAAGCATTTTTATTAATGAGGCCTCTATTTTCTTCATTTTCCATTATTTTCCTTCAATTTCCTCCTCACATGAAAAATGTGACCTTTTAGCTTCCTTTTCTCCTAATTTCCATTATTATTCATTTTCCTCCTCACATGCAACTTGTGACCTTTTACCTTCCTTTTCTCCTAATTTCCATTATTTGCATAAATAAATGTGCCAAAATACCTCTTTGCCTCTTTAATGCCTTAGCCATTGCCTTTGCCAATTTCATTAGCCATAAACAACAAAATGAACAACCCCTATGATGTCTTGCCCACCATTCAGCTTGGAATACGTGTCCCATCATTTGTGGTATTTATATATTTTTACGTGGAATTTTCACTAGGGCTGTTACAGAACCCTCCCCCTTGAGGGAACACCATCCTCAGTGTTCAATGACACCTATAACCACTGACTGCTGGAAAAAAAAACATACTGCCCATGGAGCTTTATTACATAGCTCGTTGTAGTATTTACAATGAAATATCTGCTCAAAATCAAAACATCATGACAACATGACAACATACCACATAATGGAGCTTTATAACACAGCTCATTATGGTATTTACAATAACCACATATACACACATTCACATATGCACATTTTCTCAACCAACAAATAAAATAATACGATGCCTACATCCACAACAAGGGAATCCAGAGGCTCACACCTCCACCCTCACGGTAATACCAGGATCCACCTCCTTCCCAGGAATTCCATAATCCACTACAAAATCAAATCTGCATCCAATGTCCAACGTTATAATCTCGCACCACTTGTCCTCTCAGTGAATAGTTATCAGCTCATTGTTCCAGGGTGCACTCCCAATGTGCATCTAATTCCATCTGGTAATGCTAATGACCAAAACAAATCCATTCATGACCTTCCCTTCTTTGCTACAGTCCCTCGGGAACCTGGTCACCCCTTCCGTGTAGTCACTCACCTTCCAAGTTCCGTTGGCACCCCCATCTTGGGCAGTCCATCCCTTGGCAAGGATTCCTCACATCAGAAGATTCAAAGACCAAGGCATATACCTGCCTCAAAACTACCATACCGGTCATAGCATGCTCATGGCAATCAATTGACACTATTGGGTACCAGTGTCCCACAATGGCCCTGCTCCTGACGTGCTTTACCAACACACTGCTACATGTTTCAATTCCTTTGCTACTGCTACTGCTAATTCTTGCAGTCGATTTCAACCACTCAACTGGGCATGTTCATGCTTCCTGTACCAAGAACATAACTTCCATTAGATTCAAAATAAAGTGAAATAAATTCAAATCATACCTCATTGGTAGTTCATCAATAAGGTACACTTGGAATCTTGTTCGCTTCCTGTCACAAGAAGTCAAACTAGAATCTTGACCAAATCAACATATATAAAGGTATCACATCAGGTTAGCTCAAACACAACCATCATAATCATAAATCACATGTAACCATCATAAAATAGAATCATAGATCATAAATCAGAATCATAATTCACATGCATACTAAAACCGAAATATAATACCGATACTTATCCTTCATCGATCCTTACTTCTACCTTGGTTCTTTCTGTAACACATTGGATTGGTTGCCACACCCAACACACATCCAGTGCCTTCTCCTCAACCATGTGCAAATATGCATAGTGTGCATCACACACATACGACCGCATACGACATGCAACTCCATGCAACACATACATCTACACCTGACATACAACACATACACCTACACCCAGTGTATGACACAACTCAATACATATGCCTACACAGAGTACTACACAATGAGTAGACACGTTGCAATACCATGACTACATGATGCATAATACCGCATGCCCATAATACAACATCAATGATATGCACACAATACCGCACGTACTTCAGTACCATACGTACAACATGTACATGGTACCACTTATACACTACACCACATGCACAACATGGTTCACAACATCACATGTACACTACACCACTATACAATGTGTACACAACACCACACGTATACAGTACCACATGCACAATGTGTACGTGACATCATATGTACATAGCATCACATGCATGACATGTACACAACACTGCATGCTCATAACACCTTATGTACAACATGTACATGACACCACATGCTCTCAGCACCACTTGTACAATCATGCACACAACATCATATGTACATAGCACCATATGTACAACATGTATGCAACATCACATCTACATAGCACTGCATATCCAACATGTATAGAGCACCATATGCACACACGCCGCATATACATCATGAAGACAGTACAATATGTATACAACACCCGATATGCAATATTCACACAACCCTATTTTTACCATCCTGTATATAACATTGCATGAATAACATGTACACATTCTATGAATACACAACACCACAAGTGCACACATCATACATGCAACATGTACAACATATAAAACATATGTGCAACAATAGTACAACACATCCAAAACCACACTGTCCTTACCAAGAAACCTTGCTTCTTGTATCTCATCTATGCTTATCCTAACATGTCACAAACCACACTGCTTTCACTTCGTTGGTGTATACTTCAGTGTTACCTATCATAACATAAAAATAGGCATAATACAAGTATACATATCAATTCATATCCACATGATGCTAACCTCGTATATTTTTCGTGACTACTCTTTCCAATTGATTCCTCGTAGACCAGGAACCTCTTCATGTCGTTCTCCTGCATAGCAATCATTCCTCCACAAGAATGATCCGTAACAACCCTGTTAGATAGTAACATAGATACATGGATACATACATGCATATATAAATGTTAGCATAAAACAATCATGATGATGTCAGAAAAAGACATACGTACATACATGTATACATATATATAAACTTCAACATAATCAGGATCATAAAATAATTACTAGATAACATAAGGTCTAGGTTAAGAGAACTTCCTTTATTCATGCACAACATGCATGATATTGAGAATAATAATTTCCAACATAGCCAAGGCATATGATGCCTAAGATCCATTTACTTCACCTTTTTTGGTTACCTTTCTCATGACTATATCGCCACTGTCCATTTACACCAGTGGAATGAACCAATCTAATCTAATTTTCATAGTCTTACCTTCCACTGCAATTACTCATACATTGAACTTCATCTAAGTCTTACATCACCTATTCAGTACCACACAACTCTCCCTGGGCTCCATCAACTTTCCTCTTTCCCAACGAATTCCGAAGACTCAAAACATAAAAGGAAAGACAAGAAACAAACAAGAAGAAGACCTTAAAAACCAATAACAATGTTAATCCACAAAAAAAGGTGGCATAGCTATGCACCAGACGCAATCAAACTTGCAAATCAAGTGCAACATTAGCAAAAGACCAAAAGAACAAGACTAACAACAAACACCATGACTCAATCCCCATGGTTCCCAAGGAAAGCTCAACCTGAGCCTTCCTCAAGATTTCATGCTAACCTCTCTTGCCATGCAACTCCCTGCATCATGTTCACACATGTCAAACACATGTTCCAAATATCAAGACAATCATATTTATCAATTTGAAATCAACTTTTACAAACAATAATGTTATAATCCATAGCTAACTCATATTGATCAGTCATAATACTACAACTATCACCTACTATACTCAAGTACATATCAACTGTCTCAACACACATATTTTAGTACAATCATCTTAAAAAAAGATCATTTGAACACATACTCATATTATGCAATTCATCAAACATTCATACCATGTTAAATAAATCAACTAGATGACATAATCAATAGTCAAGCACCACATATATGGCATAATCAATCTCGTACCTTAATGTATCTCAGGTGAGGCTATCTTGTCTGCACAATCAAGTGAATGAGCATGATATAAATTCAAGACATATCAATTCAAACATAAATCATGATATCCATAATAGTAACTAACTAATATGTTCATATTACAATCTCATAAGCATCTGTCGTTCATGCATAATAATCACATATATATGATAGTCTAAATTAGTACGATACCACATCACAAATATGTCATCTCATACCTGAGTTTCACAACCATAACCATCGGCATAGGTCAAACTAGGTTAGCACAATACATATAACATCAATATCTTCAATGCAGTGAACATAACCATCACGCATATGACCAATCCAAATTACAACATCAAGATCTCAATGAAATAACCCTAATGTTCAAGTTAATAGCACATAACAATAATAAGCTATATATCATGCTCATTGCAACATAAAACCTAATCGTCAAGCTAACTAACATATAAAAATCAACAGGTTAACCTATAACATACTTATCAGCAACATATAACATAATCATCATGTTATCTAATATAAACAACAATAGCAATGCATACAACTACAAGTTACTATCATTCTTGACTATCTGACACATGTGAATATAACTACACTAATCAACCAACAACTATCATGAATGTAACCATAACATCAAAATACATGTACATAAACCTAATGCATATAAAAATCCTTAACTTACATACCTGCATGCTCAAATGCAATACCGATATGATGATCTGCCCTTGCCTCGAGGTCCAATGCTGCAACTTCACTTTGATGATCTGCATCTCTTGCTTTATCTCAACCAACTCATTAGCATCATAACAACCAATAGCACCATGATGACCTAAATTGCATACAATGACTTCACAAGGCATGTTTGACCTACTATACATGCATAATCATAGCCACAACCATACATGCATAACAACAACCATTACTCCATTGTACACATTGCCGCATGAAACCAACAATATGCATAAGCAATGCAAAAACAACTACCAATACACATAACCGCATGTAGTCGAACATAATCGACCAGTCCTTGTAATCAATCTACAAGACTGATGCATGTAATCAAAATATTAAAAAATGTAACCTAACATACAAGGATGTAAGTAGGTATCATGAAATCAACATGTAAGCGACATATAATCCATACACAGTCAGTCGAATGTTCCAAAAATCAATACATCGTGTCTATTAATTTGAAATCAATATTCACCAATGCTAACAACCTATAAGCATACCCCCTTACCATCCATGGTCCGCACTAAGGTAGAAGGAGGAAGCTACTATAATGGTCTGAGATCCAATGTCCAATTATGGAAATGGGATCTCCAAACCTCTATTAAATTTAGCCATACTTGAAAAGAAATTGATTTTTATATCTCATATTACATTTGTATGAGACTAAGTAAAAAATATTGTACTTATTCCACTTGTAACACAATAACTAAAAACATGCCACTTTTCCATTTCCTTACATGCAACTTTTCAAATTCCTTGCATACAACCTTTTGAAATTCCTTACATGCAACTATTCAAATTATTTGCATGAAAATAGGCATAGATCAACTACATCCATAATATCATACTACAATACTATCCCATCTAAAAAATAACATTCGCTTCAAATAATTACCATACTCTTACATTTTCTTCAAACAACTACTATACTATTACATTTGCATGTAAGCATTTCTTCAAACACTTTACATGCAAACTATTTGCATACAAGTAAGCATATATCAACTACAAAAATATTATTACACATCAATACTATCCAAAAATACAAACAACATACTCACTGGGGCATTTTATCAAATAGTTTGTATGCAACTAATCATTGAACTATTTCAGCATTTCATCAAACACTTTGCATGAAAACTAATATAGCGAATGATTCAATACATATATCCTAAAATGTAGTAGTACAAGTTCTGGAAACTGAACCATATGATCAGTGGTATTTTCCCTCACTATGGTTCAAGTTTCAACTTCTGATATTTCATAGATGAAAAGTTATAACAAAAATACCAACACAATCCTATTTGGTGCACACTTCTAGGAGTATCTAGAAAGCTTGATTTACACTGGTCATATCTCCTAAACTATAGTGAATAAATGTCTGAAATTTTTATCACAATATAAGTGGGATTTCCTCTCATTGTGGAAAATCTTTTAGCTCCTAAGGGTTCCTAGAACAAAGTTATAAAAAAAATGTCAGAGTGACCTATTTGAGACCTGATTTTAGGAGCATTCAGAAGGCTCGACTCCCTCTGGTCATATCTCCTAAAATATTCCGACCCAATATCTGAAATTTCTACCACATAATCATTGGTATTTCCCCTCAATGTGGATGATTTTTCATTTTCTGAAAGCCTATAAAAGAAAAGTTATTGCAGAATTTCCAACGTGGCTTGTTTAAAGGTCCATTCAGGAAGGTCATCTTCCTTAGATCATAATTCCTAAAGTATTATGAACCAATATATGAAATTTCTACCACATTATTAGTGGGATTTACCTTCAGTATGGAAAAATTTTCAACTTCTAATATTCCACAGAAGAAAATTTATAAAAAATATGACAGAAAGGTCTAAAATTTAACCTTTGTTCTTCATTTTACCTATGATAGAGCCCATATTGTCCAAGTGTTTGAACCATGCTCTGATACCACTTGTAACAACTTCCAAGTTAAATGTGCATATAAACAACATAATAGGAACATAAATACAATAAACATATCATCCATCAAAATCCATATATATATATCAGTACATTTTCACATGAAAATCAAGGGAATGAATTTTTCATTAATAAATGCAATGAACCAACCAGTAATGGGACTACCACGTTCCACCCGACCATAGATTGGCTAAGCCAAGTCTCTCTTCAGCCAATCATCCCCATTCCATATTCCAATCATGAATGTGGGACTCATAGAACACATCAGAAAACACCAATCAATGTGGATGCCATAGGAGTTCTCCGCCTACATTGTAAATAATTTGAGTGCCTCCTAGTCTCTTAGGCTTTACCGTGCATCCATATTCTAGTCCAGGGATCACTAGGCCCTACAGCAAGACATACTCTCTAGGCTTTACCATGCATTCCATCCCAGAATCACTAGGCCCAACGGAGAGAAAATCCACCTCTTGGCTTTACTGTATATCTCGCCATTCACCAGTAAGGATTCCTAGGGCCACTGAGGCACACAATCTGGCTTTACCACAACCCACAGTCTAGTTCAGGGGTTACTAAGCTAGTGGCTTTGTGCATCCTTAGTCTAGTTCAAGGACCACTACGACCATGTGCTTGTCAATTCGGAGATCCACCCCACTCAGCTTCGAATCCAATCCGGCCATCCCCTACAAAATGCATGAGAGAACCCATCTCATCAAAGCTATCAGGAAATGGCAAGGCTAGGCTGGAAATATTTTCACACCTGGAAAAACCCATGCCATGGTAGAAAAAGAAACACATGCAATCCCGTGCATGCCAAATCTAGAAAGGAAAATACACATGCAATCCCATGCATGGAAAATCTAGCAAGAAAAATACACATGCAATCCCATGCATGCCAAATATAGCAAGGAAAATACACATGCAAGTTGATACCTGCAATGAAGCCTATTGTAGCTACTTGATCCTACCTTTTCCTACTTGATCTTTGCTTCCTCTTGCCTTCTTTTCCTTTCTTGCTCCAATGCCAAAGTGCTCTAAGAAAACTCTAAGTAACCAAGAGTATGAGAGAGAGAGAGAGAATAATGAGAGCTCTCCAAAACTAAACTGACCAAGTCTTACCCACTGATCCTCATAAGCCTTTTTATTAATGAGGCCTCTATTTTCTTCATTTTCCATTATTTTCCTTGAATTTCCTCCTCACATGAAAAATGTGACCTTTCACCTTCCTTTTCTCCTAATTTCCATTATTTTCCTTCATTTTCCTCCTCACATGCAACCTGTGACCTTTTACCTTCATTTTCTCATAATTTCCATTATTTTCATAAATAAATGTGCCAAAATACCTCTTTTCCTCTTTAATGCCTTAGCCATTGCCTTTGCCAATTTTCTTAGCCATAAAAAACCAAATGAACACCCCCTAGGATGTCTTGCCCACCATTTAGCTTGGAATGCGTGTCCCATCATCCGTGGTATTTATATATTTTTACATGGAATTTTCACTAGGGATATTACAGAATACATGTGACTATGGCCCATTTCAAGTAGTTCTAGGCAAACGACCCTAGATTCTGCACCACTTTTTCAGGGCTAGTTCTCAAACCTCTACCCAAAAGTTCATGAAACTTCCAGAAATGATAAATAACAATGAATTAAAGCTACTAAAGCAAGCATTAGTACAATAACTTGACTTGACACCTACTATCCATGACAAGAATTTCATCAAACATATCACAAACATGTAATCTATAGGTCATAACCACAAATCTGAGCATAGGAGTCTCATACTTGTCTAAGAATTGTCAAGAAGAATTAATGCCTTATCATAATAGCTGCATTATCATATATTAGGTCATACATTCACTATCTATTCATTTACCAATCAAAACATGATAAGAGCCATAACTAAGATATGTCATAAAACCATACTTATAACCAACATATAACCAAAAAAATAACATAGATAAAACAACCATAAAAACCACATATTAAAAAAGTACATATATACATAAATCACAAGAGGAAAAGAGCTCTTATTAACATATCCAAAATCCAGCCAAGCCAGTGACTTCCACATACCACCCAACCATAGATTGGGCCGAACCAAATCTCTATTTCAACGAATCACCATGTGCCATATTCCAAGCATGAATGTGAGACTTATAACAAAAACGAATTAGGGATTCCTTAGGCTTTACTGTATATCCCACCAAGGGATTCCTAGGCTCGAAACCCTCATCTATACAACTAGGCTTTACCGTAATCCCATCAAATCAATAGGCCCTAAATAAGCATAGATTCCTCTAGATCTCTCCACCTAAACCATGAGGAATTTGTCCGTCTCCACCTCTAGGATTTACTGTATATCCCACCATTCACTGGTCGAGGATTTCTAGGCCTAATGAGGCTCCACCCTCTAGGATTTAGCATATATACTACCATTCACCAATCAAGGACTCCTAGGCTTCATGAGGGCATACATAATCAATATTTACTGCAATCCCACCTTCACTGGTCTAGGGATTCCTAGGCCTTGTGTTTCTCCCCTAATATCACGCCACTCAGCATCGAATCCTTTCGGAAATCTAGCTCAACCAAAACAAGAGAAGCCCATCACACCATGGCTATCCAAAAATGGAAAGGTAAGGATGAAAACCACTATCATACCTGGAAAAACCCATGCCAAAGACAACAAGAGAAGAAAAAACACACATGCATGTGCCATGACTAGAAAAGAAATCATACATGCAACTTGATACCTACAGGTAATCCTACTGTAGCCACTTGATCTTGCTCTTCTTTGCTTGATCCTTTCCTCCCTTTCCTTTCTTCTCCTTCCATTTCCTTCTTTCCTCCAATTCTAGAGTTCTCCAAGAACACTCTAAGTGATTGATAGTATGAGTAGAGAGAATAGAGAGAGAGCTCCACCTAAAAACTGTCAAAAATCCATGAACTGGTCCTTAGAAGCCTTTTTATCAACGAGGCCTCTATTTTCCTCATTTTCCATTATTTTCCTTCATTTTCCTCCTCACATGCAACATGTGACCTTTCACCTTCCTTTTCTTGTAATTTCCTTTATTTTCATAAATAAAATTCCAATTGATGCCTCTGTCCTTTTCAAGCCTTTACTAATGCCTTTGCCAATTTCCTTTAGCCATAATAAACCAAATGAACACCCTCTAGGATGTTTATCCCAACATTCAACTTGGAATGCATGTCCCATGACCTTGGTCTTATTTTTCTTTTATTAATTTTATTACATGGATTTTTAACCAGGGTTGTTACAAGGAGATAAGTTGAAAATATGAGTTGAAAAAGTAGTTTTTTTTTTTAAATCTTTTTACCTTTATACTCAAAAAATGATGAATCATCCCCCATGGTTGACATCATCATTTTGAATCCTATTTGTTGTTATAAAGTTGATTTTGGTTATACATGTTTGTTTTGAGGCCCATTTTTTACCTCAAAATTTCTCTAATGTGTCATCATCAGTACAACCTTCCCAAACTTTCAACTAATCAAAGCTTCTTCAAGAAAGTGATTCCTTTGACCTTTAGGTTATCTTCTCATGCTGCTACCGAAGGTTAGCACATATTGACTTCATAGTTTCCTATCATTGAGCTTCCCTCAATATTTTCTATATAGTTGAATTTGCTTCAACTCATCATGAATTCCTGCAACATTATTCCAGGTAGCAAAACAATATGTTAACCAGATAACCAATAAAAATATTAACATTAAACTTACCTCATCATGACAAATTTCTCATCAACATTCTCATGATCCATCTCCACTCGAATCTTCATTCTTACATCAGAGTGCCCAAGGATCGAACTTGATTACCAAGTTACCATTTGCTTTTGATTTTGATTCGAGAAATTTTTCACATTTTATACATTCTAGAGTAAGTCAAATTCATCCTTTAGGCATCAAATTAAAGATTCATCATGCTTAATTCAAGACCAACCACTTCTTACAAGATTTTGTGTATATGAATCCCGTCCAAGGTTATTTAAAAATGCATTCAATCTTTCATATATTCATTTAGCTATGCATCCTTGACCAACTATGCTACATCAAATGAGGCTACAACTTGACTAACTACATTCCTTCCTCCTTCAATATTATTCTTTCCATACTATAAGGAATTAATATACTAATATTGACATAATTCTTCTTCCAAGAGTCTTCCAAAATGATGACTCTTATAGGATCATGATGATCCAATTTAGGCACAAAATGATTGCTTCTAACATAATATTAGACACTGTATGGATGAACACTTATGCAAGATGGTCCTCAAGACTTCTTATTCTTGAAAGATTAGATGATTTTTACATAGCAACTCAATCAAGTAGATTCTAGATATATTACACGCTTCTTTCTATGATGCCATACAAAAACAAGATTTTAATACAATGACACATGCTTACTCCTTTAGCATTATTTCCTTCTAGGTCCTTATTGTTCCCCCCTTCCATCATGCTTTGATTTGACCTTTCTTCCTGTTGGCATTATGATTCAAGTGTTGTCCTTGATGGCAACTCACTCAGTGGATGGTACAGGTGCTCAGAGGTTAGTACAGGTGATGGCAACTTAATCAGAAGACAGATCTCAGTACAGCATGCCAAGGAAGCTCATACACGCTGTTTCGTTAAGCCCAAGTCGCGTGTACACGCTAGTTCGATTCAGAAAAAGCACGTGTATGTGGAAAGGTTCCTTTGGTTCATGGTGGTTAGTCCTTGGAAGTTGTGCCTATGATTTCGGACCATTATGTCTCGACGGGCGTGTCGATCCCTAGTTTTAAAGTTGATGGTATTGTGTTACTATGGTTTTGGCTCTTGGTATTGAGAAAGGCCTAAGGCTATATAAGGAGAAGAAGATCATTAGGCAAAATCATCTTTCGACAAGGCATGAATATCTAAGAGAGAAAGAGATCTGATATGCAGGTTCTGAGTTGCATGATCTAAGCCAAGGAGAGATCACATCGGTTAATGGAAGACTAGATCTAAGGATAGATCGGGATCTAATGGTTTGAAATGCACTATCATGATATGGTTGATTATGCGTATTTCTAGATCTGCATATTGTCGCAATGTTACGTTCTGAGTCTAACTAATGTCTGGTACAGCTGCAAATTGAGAAAGTTTATTTTTAGATCTGTACGCAGGTTGGCTTCGGTAAAAGAGCGTGTATACGCGGGTTCTGCTCATTAAAGTAGCGTATATCTTTTGAAGCTTGATTTGGGTTTACAGTGGGGTCTGACTGTTATTGCAGAGTTCTGTAGTCTGCTCTGTGTTCTGGTAACTGGTGATTGACAGGGTTCAGTGGTTCAGTGATTCAAAGTTTGGTTGTTTTATGCTTCAATGATCTGTTGTGGAAATTGAATGAATTGTGGTCTTCAGATTGTAATGTTGTGCTTCAGGAATATCCAAGTCTGAAAATGTATGAAAAGTGATACCTGGAAGAAGGAAGATTGTAAGTCAGCACCTACGTACTAGTATCTTGGCTAGTACAAGAGCAAAGGGGGTTGGAGCTCCCTTCCAAAGAAGTTTGGAGAACGAGAGAAGGTTGAAGCCTTCTGCAGGTTGTAGCCTGCGTACTGGTATAAGGCTGCACCAGTACAAAAGATTGTAAACTGAAGTTTCATATTAAGAAAGATAGAAACAACTTGCAGCAGGTGGTTTTCACCCACATTGGGTTTCCACCTTATATCTTGGTGTTCATGTGTGTGGCTTTTTATCTGCTCTGTTATACTGCACATGTTTACTGTTAATATGATGAATAATGTCCTGATGCACTTAATTGAAGAATAAGCTAACTAAATTGTGAGTTTTCTGCTTATACGCTGTTTTACTTCGTCACAGTAGCGTGTACACGCTGGTTCACTTAACTGAAGTAGCGTATATGTTTCTGGGCATTTGAAAAGTTTGATTAATCTGATAATACTGATTCACCCCCCCTCTCAGTATTATTTCCAACAATTGGTATCAGAGCAGGTCCTTCAGAGAAGCTTGATCGCTTGAAGGAAGATCATTCATCATGAGCAACTACGAGAAAGAAGCATCAATCAGGCCACCGGTTTTTGATGGAACAAATTTCAATTATTGGAAGGTAAGAGTTACTGCATATCTTCAATCTCTTGGTACAGAAGTTTGGGACATTGTAGAAACAGGCTATGCTTTTCCTTCAGCTACTCCTACAGATCCAGCTGAGAAAAAGGCATATGAAACAAATGCAAAAGCAGTCAGTACTCTATTAGGAAGTATATCTCAAACAGAATTCATGAAGGTCATGCACTTCAAATCAGCAAAAGAAATATGGGACAAAATGATCACTAGCTATGAAGGAGATGAACAGGTAAAGCAAGCTAAACTTCAAACACTCAGGATTCAATATGAGACTCTCAAGATGTATAATGATGAAAGTGTGGCTAATTATTTTCTTCGGGTAGATGAGATTGTTAATTGTATGAAAAATTTGGGTGAAGAAATAAGAGAAACTATAGTAGTTCAAAAGATTCTAAGATCTTTATCACCCAAGTTTGAATCTAAAGTATCTGCAATAGAAGAAAAAGAAAATCTCCGTGTTCTCACTATGTCTCAGCTACATGGAATTCTAACCGCTTATGAAATGAGAAAGGGAGGTCCATCTGACAGAAGGGAAGCTGCTTTTAAGGCATCAGGAAAAGAAGATTACTATGAAGCAAGCCATGTTCCAGAAGAAGAGGAAGAAGAATCAAATTTTGTCAGAAATCTTCAAAGGGGTTCTGGAAGGTTCAGAGGTAAGCTACCTTTCAAATGCTTTGCTTGTGGGAAAGTAGGTCATTATGCTGCAAAATGTCCTTATAAGGATAAAGGAAAAGAACCTGCTAGATGGAACAAGAAACAAAGTGCAAATAGGAAAAGCTACTACACCCATGAAGATAGTGATGGCTTATCAAACAGTGATGAAGATGAACAAGGTAATAAATATAAGCTGTTAATGGCATTTGAAGATGATGATTATGAGGATGCTATAGATGTGGATAATCTCTATAATGAAATCACTAGACTCAAGAGAGGCATAGAAGAAAAGAATGTGATCATTGATACTTTGCAATTTCAATTGATGAAAAGGAAAAACATCTTGAAAAACTAGAAGGTGAAATTGTTGGTCTCAGAAAAGAAATTGAGAAAACAAAAGCTATTAATCTTAAATTTGTCAAAGGATCTGAAACTTTGGATGAGATTATCAGTGTGCAGCGGTCTCCTCTAAACAAGACAGGTTTGGGCTATAATGGAGAAACCTCTCAAGCATCCACCTCAAAAAGTTATCTTGATGCAGCAAGAGGAAATGAGCGGAAGAACAATGAAGATAATCAGGTAAAGCAGGGACGAGTTACAAACAGAAACTATCAGGGACAATCCTCCTTAAGGATGAACAAAAGCTACAACCAACCACAGGTAAAATCTTCTCAGTTTGGCTCAAGAATAGATGAAAATAGAAATTACAATCAGTTGGCTGGTAGATTCAATAACCGCAGAAGCTTCTTCAATGGACAATGCTTTTCTTGCCACAACTTTGGTCACAGAGCAGCTCAATGTGTTGCATATAAAACAATCATGACTAGGGAAGCTCAAAAACAAAGAAGTATGACAGGGATTACAAAAAGGACCTATAACAACTTTTCGGTGCTTGAAAATGAAGTTGAATGTTCTATTTGCAATAATTTTGGTCATAAAGACTCTGAATGCAGGAGCAGGTTTCAGGAGAAAAAGGAACAAGCCACAAGCACCAAAACATGGAGAATAAAGGAACCTCAAACAGAAAGATGTGGGATAGCATTTTATGCAGAAGGACAGGAAAATCTATGGTACATTGACAGTGGATGTTCGAAACATATGACAGGTGATAAAGAAAAACTTGAATCTTATTCTACTTTAGAAAAGGGAAAGAAAGTTTCTTTTGGAAATGATACTCCTGCAACTATAAAAGGAAAAGGTATTGCTCCTTTGAAAGAAAAGGTCAAGGCTGGAAATGTTTTGTATGTTGATGGATTGAAGCATAATCTTCTAAGTGTCAGCCAGATGTGTGATCAAAAAACAGAGGTTATTTTCAGATCGAATGGATGTCTTGTTCGTGATCTTGATACAGGTAAAACAGTTCTCAAAGGCAAAAGAACTCCAAATAATCTGTACATATTTGAAGAAGGACAACAACAATGCTATCTTAGCAAGGATGAAGAGCACTGGTTATGGCATCGAAGGTTGGGACATCTAAGCTTCTCACAAATAAGGAAAGCATGCAAATATCAGGCAGTTCGCGATCTTCCAGATATCAAAATTCCAGACAACACCATATGCAAATCTTGTCAGTTTGGAAAGCAACCAGAACTAACTTTCCAGAGAAGGAAGGAT
The DNA here is from genome assembly GCA_031772625.1 of Pinus tabuliformis. NCBI lineage: Eukaryota > Viridiplantae > Streptophyta > Pinopsida > Pinales > Pinaceae > Pinus > Pinus tabuliformis. The sequence goes on along the minus strand of CM062819.1, from coordinate 831,342,510 downwards.
CAGCTAGCTTGCCTCTTGAGCTAGTCCATACAGATGTATGTGGTCCATTTAGGAAAAGGACACCTCGAGGAGAAGAATATCTGATATTATTCATTGATGATTTCTCAAGGTTTGTTTGGTTAGGGCTTATGAAGCACAAAGATGAAGCATTCGAAAAATTCAAATCCTTCAAAGCATTGGCTGAAAATGAATCAGGACACAAAATCAAGTGCCTCAGATCTGACAGAGGTGGGGAGTTCACATCAAATGAATTTTTTGATTTCTGCGATGAACATGGGATAAGAAGAGAATTCTCTACAGCTAGAACTCCTCAGCAAAATGGGGTTGTGGAAAGAATGAACAGAACTATCCAACAAATGGCTCGTGCTATGCTCGATGAATCAGGTACTCCTGCAACCTTCTGGGGAGAAGCCGCACATGCTGCTGTTATCATTCTTAACAAAACAAATGTCCGAGTAAACAGCACTCAAACACCTCATGAGCTTTGGAGTGGTAAAACTCCTTCCGTGAAGCATTTCAAAATCTTTGGGAGCAAATGTTATATTAAGAATACTGATGAGCAACTTGGCAAACTTGAACCTAGAGCAGATGAGGGCATTCTTCTTGGTTATTCTCCACATAGCAAAGCATACAAGTGCTACAATAAAAGACTTGGCAGAATTGTTGACAGTATTGATATAGTGGTTGATGAGAAGGGATATATTCCTAGGCAAGTTCATCATGAAGAAGATGAAGGTTACTCTCAAAGGCGAAATGATGAAGAAGAAGAACCTCAAGAAGAAGAAGAATCTCAAGAAGAACCAGAGGAGCAGACAAGAATAGAAGAGAAGACTCCATCCAGATATGTCCAAAAGAATCATCCAGAAACTCAGATTGTGGGGCAGAAAGAAGCAGGAGTACAAACAAGAAGGACACTTGCAGAAGCTTCAAGCTACTTGGCTCTACTCTCCTCCATTGAACCACAAAATGTGAAAGAAGCATGCAAAGATGAATGTTGGGTCAAAGCAATGGATGAAGAACTTGAGCAAATCGAAAGGAACAACACTTGGGAATTAGTTCCTAGACCAAAAGATAAGAATGTAATAGGAACAAAATGGGTCTTCAAGAATAAGTTAAATGAAAATGGAGAAGTAATTAGAAACAAGGCCAGACTTGTTTGTAAAGGGTATGCACAGCAAGAAGGAATAGATTTTGAAGAGACCTTTGCTCCTGTGGCAAGACTAGAGGCCATCCGAATGTTCCTTGCTCTCTCAAGCTTTCAAAACTTCAAGGTATTTCAAATGGACGTGAAATCAGCCTTCCTGAATGGAGACTTAGAAGAAGAAGTATATATTGAGCAGCCAGATGGGTTCATTCTTGGGAATGATCCAAACCTTGTATGCAGATTGAAAAAGGCTCTCTATGGGCTCAAACAAGCTCCAAGGGCTTGGTACTATCGGTTGGACAAATATCTTCACCAACAAGGCTTTTCAAAAGGATCAGCAGATAGCAATCTCTATATAAAAGTTGAAAATAACAAATTGCTAATTCTTGTTGTTTATGTAGATGATATTATTTTTGGCAGCAATGAAGAGACTATGAGTCAAAACTTTGCCTTGGTTATGCAGAAAGAATTCGAAATGTCACTTCTTGGAGAATTGACATATTTTCTTGGATTGCAAATCCAACAAAATGAAGGAGGTATCTTCTTGTCTCAAACCAAATACCTCAAGCAGATCTTGAAGAAGTATGGCATGGAAGAGTCAAAACCAGTATGTACACCCATGGTTACAGGATGCAGCCTCAGTGCAAATGATGAATCAGCAGCAGTCCACCAACCCACTTATAGATCCATGATTGGGAGTTTGCTTTATTTGACAGGTACTCGACCAGATATTACACATGCAGTAGGAATGGTTGGAAGATTTCAAGCCAACCCAAAGGAAACTCATCTTCAGGCAGTCAAAAGAATCTTCAAATATCTTCAAGGGACCCAAAACTATGGCTTATGGTATCCTAGAAATACAGATCTCACTCTTCATGCTTACACAGATGCAGATTGGGCTGGAAGTGTGGATGATAGGAAAAGCACAAGTGGAGGTGCTTTCTTCATGGGTTCCAGATTAGTATCTTGGTTCAGCAAGAAACAAAGTTCGATTGCCTTATCTACAGCTGAAGCAGAATATGTGGCTGCAGCATCTTGTTGCACACAACTTCTTTGGATGATGCAGACCTTGCAGGACTTTCAAATCACTTGCACTCCACCTGTCTCTATCTTATGTGATAATACAAGTGCAATCAGCATTTCAAAGAATCCAGTCATGCACTCAAAGACCAAGCACATACCAATCAAGTACCATTTTCTTCGGGAACAAGTGCTTGAGCAGAAGGTCAAGTTGGAGTATGTTCCTTCTAAGGAGCAAGTTGCTGATATTCTCACAAAACCACTGCCCAGGGAAACTTTTGAATATCTCAGACAAAAGCTGGGAGTAGTTAATGCTTCATCCTGTTGTTGAAATTTGTTTTTTCTACAGAAAAGTTGGTATACGCAGGTTACGGAAGGGATATGAGCGTATACACGCGGATTCATGGTGGGTAAGTCGCGTGTATTCTGGACGCTTGTTGCAGAAAGAATATCCGCGTACATACGCTGTTTTATACAGGATAAAACGCGTATATGAAGTTCTGAACAGCAAGGGAAAACTCTGAAGTTCTGAACAGCAATAGGAATGTCAGAATTATTCAGGCACAGTTTCAGGGAGTGCAACAGGCACAGGTTCAGGGGGAGCAGCTCAAAAGTCTCATAAAGCATTGTTGGCATTCAGATGTTTTTGGTTGTTGGTTTCAGGAGAAGGAGCTCAGAAAGAAATTCTAGTTGCTGATCTAACAAGATGTTTATCAGATGCTGCTGATGTCTTTCCTAAGTCTTGGTCTAGATCTGTTGTCTCTATGTCATGTATCTCTCTTGTCTCTTTTATGGTGTCAAGGTCATGTAACGGCCTTTGTTGGTTTCCCCACTATGCCTGGGATGAATGCTGTAATATAATTGGTTGTTTCTGATATGTTATGGTTGTATGTATTGAGTCCTTTGGTGATAGAAAGGTCCCTTATGGTGTATAAGTCTTGATTCTTGTTGAAGAACATCTTTTGCAGATCTGGCCTACTGTCAGGGGGAGCACGAGTCAGCACAGCCAAGCAGAGGTATCAGCATGTCCTCAGGGGGAGCATAGCCCTTTGCCCTTGATGTCAAAGGGGGAGAGTGACTTGGTGTGGTGGTTGCCATCAAGTTCAAAGGGGGAGATTGTTGGCATTATGATTCAAGTGTTGTCCTTGATGGCAACTCACTCAGTGGATGGTACAGGTGCTCAGAGGTTAGTACAGGTGATGGCAACTTAATCAGAAGACAGATCTCAGTACAGCATGCCAAGGAAGCTCATACACGCTGTTTCGTTAAGCCCAAGTCGCGTGTACACGCTAGTTCGATTCAGAAAAAGCGCGTGTATGTGGAAAGGTTCCTTTGGTTCATGGTGGTTAGTCCTTGGAAGTTGTGCCTATGATTTCGGACCATTATGTCTCGACGGGCGTGTCGATCCCTAGTTTTAAAGTTGATGGTATTGTGTTACTATGGTTTTGGCTCTTGGTATTGAGAAAGGCCTAAGGCTATATAAGGAGAAGAAGATCATTAGGCAAAATCATCTTTCGACAAGGCATGAATATCTAAGAGAGAAAGAGATCTGATATGCAGGTTCTGAGTTGCATGATCTAAGCCAAGGAGAGATCACATCGGTTAATGGAAGACTAGATCTAAGGATAGATCGGGATCTAATGGTTTGAAATGCACTATCATGATATGGTTGATTATGCGTATTTCTAGATCTGCATATTGTCGCAATGTTACGTTCTGAGTCTAACTAATGTCTGGTACAGCTGCAAATTGAGAAAGTTTATTTTTAGATCTGTACGCAGGTTGGCTTCGGTAAAAGAGCGTGTATACGCGGGTTCTGCTCATTAAAGTAGCGTATATCTTTTGAAGCTTGATTTGGGTTTACAGTGGGGTCTGACTGTTATTGCAGAGTTCTGTAGTCTGCTCTGTGTTCTGGTAACTGGTGATTGACAGGGTTCAGTGGTTCAGTGATTCAAAGTTTGGTTGTTTTATGCTTCAATGATCTGTTGTGGAAATTGAATGAATTGTGGTCTTCAGATTGTAATGTTGTGCTTCAGGAATATCCAAGTCTGAAAATGTATGAAAAGTGATACCTGGAAGAAGGAAGATTGTAAGTCAGCACCTACGTACTAGTATCTTGGCTAGTACAAGAGCAAAGGGGGTTGGAGCTCCCTTCCAAAGAAGTTTGGAGAACGAGAGAAGGTTGAAGCCTTCTGCAGGTTGTAGCCTGCGTACTGGTATAAGGCTGCACCAGTACAAAAGATTGTAAACTGAAGTTTCATATTAAGAAAGATAGAAACAACTTGCAGCAGGTGGTTTTCACCCACATTGGGTTTCCACCTTATATCTTGGTGTTCATGTGTGTGGCTTTTTATCTGCTCTGTTATACTGCACATGTTTACTGTTAATATGATGAATAATGTCCTGATGCACTTAATTGAAGAATAAGCTAACTAAATTGTGAGTTTTCTGCTTATACGCTGTTTTACTTCGTCACAGTAGCGTGTACACGCTGGTTCACTTAACTGAAGTAGCGTATATGTTTCTGGGCATTTGAAAAGTTTGATTAATCTGATAATACTGATTCACCCCCCCTCTCAGTATTATTTCCAACACTTCCTCCTTATATTTCTTTCTTTATGTACCTACAACTTAAGTGCAACCAAGCAAGATACAAAAAGACAAAGACATGATGACGATCTAGGGTTTTTATGTATTTCATAAAGAGTGTACTCCTAGGGTTATTAGACTCAAACCCAACATTCCTTGACTTCTCCTTTGAAATGTCAACCCTAAGGTTTTTGTGGCATACCCTAAACCTTATCTAATTCCACCCTCGCTAGATTTTACCATAAGCCCCTAGATCTTCCTTGCAAACCCTAAACTTTAGTATCTACAGTTTCTATGAGGCAACAACTTGATTAGGGTTAGGGTTAATTAATTAACAAGGTTTTATAATTAAATTCTCCTCTAGGATTTTCAATCCATAGATGTAAAAACCTTTCAAATCCTATATTTTAGTCTTACAAAATCCTAGTTACCAAACAAACCCTTTATAACATGAAATTCACATAAAGCAAATTTGTACAAGTGTCCAAATTGGTAGTTTACAATGAAAATTATTCTTTAACTCATGAAATACCTAGGAGATATAATGACAGATAACTTGACCATGAAACCCATGCTCCAAAAATACTTTATTTTTATTCTTTACATTATTTTCCTTCCTCCTTTTTACTTAAGATTTACACCATGAAATGAGTCAAATGACAATTATGAAGACCGAAACTAGTTACAAATTACAACAAGGGATACATGTAGTTGTGATATTGTGGTGTTTCCTATTGCTTAAATTTTCAATTTATATTTAGTTAATGTTGAAATATGAAAACAAGAATATTCCAATTTAATTTGTCCTTGAATTAAATTGTAAATTAAAATCGAATTTAGTCTTAACAGCTACTTGGAAATGATTAATTAATTTATTTTAAATTAATTAGTTGGAGAAATTTAAGTTAGAAGTCTTTCTGAAGTCATGCAAGAGTTATCCCTTAAATTAAGGAGATAATATTGAGTTATATTTGAGCTGTAATTAGTTAACGCAGTTTACTGAGTTAAGTCCAGTTAAATTAGTTCCAAATGGTTGAGGAACTAATAGTGAGTTAACAGTCAGTTGATGCATGCATGCACTCAACTAGTGCTACTCCAGTTAACTGAAGATTCCCTCATCAAAAACTCATGCATGTCTATTCTAAGAAAGACCCAGATGAGATTAAAGTCAAGGACAATGTACTATCAGTTTCATGTGTTTTCTCATGGAGAAAACTCATGGATGTAGTCAAGGATTTAATCCTTGAGGATTGCACAGTTTTGGAGGAGATCATCCACTTGGTAATAGGAAATCATCGACAAGGAATAGTGCAAGGAAATAGGAGCTTGGCGAGCAGAGAGGAAGGCTGGAGAGAAGCCAAAATTGTCCATGAGCATCTGTGAGGATTGTACTGAGAGCTGGCTAGCTGTGAGAGCTAAGGCTTTGTATAATTCCTATGTATTTCCACCTGTATGATAATACAATAGTGTGGGGTTTTTAGCTGAGGCTTTCCCCAAGAGTATTTTCATGTGTATTGTGCGATTGATTCTTCTTCTTCTGGTTATATTGTTCAAATCGATCTTTAATCTTCCACAATTTTATAGTAGAAGTAGGTTATAGTATTCTGCTTTGATTTATATTGCATTATCGAGTTAACCTACACAGATTTTCTACATGGTATCAGAGCTGGATTTGTAGAAATTTTATACATGGCATCAAAGCTGTGAACAATATATTGAGAAGAGAATTCGAAGTTTGAAGTTCGGGGTTGGAGGTGCAAATCGAATTCATATCATAATTCAAGGTTGGCCAATGGTGTTTTATGGCTTGAGACTCGAGTATGCCTTGGAAGGTAGCTCGAATTACATATCATGGAAAGATAGAATGGAGGTTGTATTAGAACACAATGGCTTGAAGGAATTCAGTGATCAAGAAATCCCAAAGCCAGCTTCAACTAATGCACAAGAGTTGGCTGAGTGGAAGAAGTGTGTGGCGAAGGCGATACAGATCATCCTTGAGGGAGTTTGAGACCATATTTTCTTGAGTCTCCATGGGAAGGATACTCCATTTTCAATGTGGAAGACATTGAAGGACCTCTACTAGAATAGTAGCGATCAGAGGAAATTGGTGCTCAAGGATAAGCTTCGAAGAATCAAGATGGAGAAGGGCGATACTATTTCCACATATCTGAACAAGCTCACCACCTACAGAGATGACCTTGGTAGTGTCGGAATAACTACTACCGATGATGATATGGTGAGTCTCACTCTCCTTGGCCTTCCAAAGAGTTGAAATAGCTACCAGGACTCTGTGAATGGAAGGGAGAAACTGCTAGATTGGAAACGACTATGGTTGGATCTTATGCAGGAGGAGATTAGGAGGAGCACACAAGATGGTTCTTCATCCAAGAATGATGATGAAGAAAATCTGGCCTTAGAAAGTAAGGCAAGGAAAGGGAAGGGGAAGGCTTCCCATTTCAAATCGAATTCTTCTCATGGAGGGAAGAAGGGTGACATGTCTAAAGTAAAATGATTTATCTATCACAAGATGGTACATTATGCGACTAATTTACCATCGAAGAACTCCAAGAAGGGATCATCAGAAGGATCGGAAGGTGAGGCATTAGCCTCTTAGTTCAAAATGGACTTTACCCTCATCGCATGCATGGGGTCATCGACGATGGGTTGTGCCTGGTATCTTGACAGTGGAGCTTCATTGCACATGATCGGTGATAAAAATTTATTCAATCCCTTGGAAGAGAAAGACCTCAAGATGCACATAGAGATGGGTGACAAAGTAAAGTATAGTGTTTTAGGAGTGGGCACGGTTGCTTTTCAGAGGGAGCATGGAGCTCCTATCACCTTGATAGATGTGAAGTATGTACCTGGACTGAATAAGAACATGGTATAGGTTGCGATGTTGGAGGAAAAATGCTACGATGTTGTCTTCAGTAAAGGAAAGGCATTCTTAAGACACATAACCACGGGTCAGACCAACAGGATAGGGATTCGGGTGAAGAATGTCTATAAACTAGAGGTAGATGATTGTGCAACATTGAGTACGAAAGTAGGATTGGTGCAAAGCCAAGACATTGGCAAGTCGTGGCACAGGCGGTTGGGCTATTTGCATCATGGGGCTTTGAAGATAATGCAACAGATATCTACAGGACTTCCCAAAGGTAAACTTGAGCAAGTTGACACATGCAAAGGTTGTACCTTGAGAAAGTACACCAAGTATTCCTTTCATGATCAAGACAGTCGAGCAGAGGCTGTCTTAGAGTGAGTTCATACTAATGTGTGTGGACCATTCTTGACAGCATCCACAGTGAAGCAAAGGTATTATGTGATTTTCATTGATGATTATTCTCGTAAATGATGGATTTATTTCATGCAGAAGAAGGACCAAACCTTCACAAAGTTTTGTGAGTTTAAAGCTTTGGTCGAGAAAGAGTTAGGGGAAGAATATCAAGGCCTTCAGAAGCGACAACCGTGGAGAATATGTCTCTCAAGAGTTTGGGGACTTTTGTGTAGCGGAAGGAATTACACGACAGTTGACGACACCTCATAACCCACAACAGAATGGGTTGGCCGAGAGGAATAATAGAACTATTGTAGGGGTAGCACGGGGAATGCTGCATGACCAAGGCCTACCACTTCACTTGTGGGCTGAGTCATGAAACACAATAGTCTATTTGCAGAATAGAAGCCTGCATCGCATACTTGGGATGGAGATACCAGAGGAAGCTTTCTTTGGTAAGAGACTAGATGTGGGTCACTTTAGGATCTTTGGCTCATCGGTATATTTCCATGTGACAAAGGATGCATGGAAGAAGCTTGAGTCAACAACTTGGGATATTTGTGGGGTACACTGATACACCTCACAACTATCGGGTGTACTTTCCTACCAGTCGGAGGATAGTGGTTCGCAAAGACCTCAAGTTTGATGAGCAGAAGGCCATGCGAGTTTCCGTTGAGAGGGAGCTCCAACTACAGGCTATGGAGGAACTGTTGGTTCCTAAGGAGGAGGAGCATCAGACTGATGTGGAGCAGCCACATGTAGAGGTTCCAGGAGTGGAGACATCCACTCAAGCAGAGTCTTCTAGAGATGGATGGAAGCACATAAGAGAAGCTGACAAATTGTTGGATTATGTGAGTGAGAATGTGGGAGCACCATCTACTCAGCATAGACAGAGGAGGTCACCTAAGACGTACACTGGATACATGGCCCTTGTTGGGGAATGTGTTGATACAGAGCTATCTTCCTTTGAGGAAGCCGTGTAGCAGCCGATTTGGGTTGATGCTATGGTGGAGGAGTATGACTCCATAGTTCGTAACCGTGTTTGGTATGTGGTTTTGAGACTGGAGAACAAGTTAATTGTGAGTTCCCGTTGACTTTACAAGGTAAAGCAAGCTGCTAATGGTAGTGTGGAGAAGCATAAGGCAATATTTTTTGCCCATGGCTTTTCACAGGTGGAGAGGATCATGTTGCTGCAGTATATTTTGACAGAGGAGCAAGATGCTAACATTTTGACAAAGGCATTGTCAAAGTGTAAATTTTAGTTCCATAGAGATAGGATCGAGGTGGTAGATAATCCCTTTCTTGTTGAGAGTGAGTGTTGGAATATGATAAGAAGAATATTCCACTTTAATTTGTCCTTGAATTAAATTGTGAATTAAAATCGAATTTAGTCTTAACAACTACTTGGAAATAATTAATTAATTTATTTTAAATTAATTAGTTGGAGAAATTCAATTTAGAAGTCTTTCTGAAGTTGTTGGCTTATATGGGCCTGACCCAGGTTTGGAAAAAGTATTTAGCCAAACAAATCCCGCAGCTACCGGCCCTTTCGACAACAACCCATGAAGGCAGACTGAGGTCTCACCCGAGGCAGTAGGGGAGGGTGTTGGAACCAGGTTTCCGCATCCATGGGGTGTCTAGATGTGGTCGGGAGGGTTCACGTGTTGTTCTGCAGCCTCACACTTCTCTACTTCCGCATACATCTAGATCTAGGTTAATTCGTAATATTAATTACTTGTATAAATCAGATCTACTTAGCACGGTTTTTAAGCAAACATTTAACAGATTTAACCAGTTCGTGCACTTAGAATAAACTCAGATTCACATACATTCATAACATAAGCATATGCGCATAGATCAAACAGTTATATTAACCATACAAAAGTCAGATCCACGATAATTCAGATTTAACACAGAATTATGGAAGCAACTTATGTTTATTTCCACTTTATCATCAATACATCCAGATCCGCCCTATGCACTCAGCTGTAGGGGTCCGTGCACATAGATGCAGACTTTTCTAGGCCTCTGCACACATAGATGCAGAGCCTCTATCCACTACCCAAATCCTCAACTCAGACTTACAGATGCTTCAAAGCTTTCCTTCTCAAAAACCCATATCAAATCCAAGATTGCATACCAAAACTAAGCTACCTCTACCCATAGAGCCTCACTCTATTTATACCTTTCCATGGACCACGATCCATGGGCGGGTCGACTCAACTTGTATTTCTTTAAATTGTTTATGGGAAGACTACCCTTTGACTCAACTTATTATCAATCGTGCTTCGCACATCCCGCGGAGTTTTTACCCTATCTTTATCCAAATTTTAGGGCTTTTTGCCCCATGACTGTTGCCTAGGGCTTCTTCTACCCAACAGTCCCCCAACACAATCATCGTGACTCGTCCCGAGTCACTTAGCTGGTGTGGGAATATTTGCACAGAGGTCGATCAGCAACTTCTGCATATCACCTGTCCCTGCTACAAATTTGGCTGCGAGCCTCTGTACCTTTTCCAAGTGAGCCGCTGATGCATCCCTATCACTTGCAGTTGCTTGATCAGTCTCACATACTACCTGCATATGCACTACCTTGCCTTCAATAGTTGTAGATACACTAAACACTTCATCGAGCCAGGGCTAGACATGTTCTTTGAGTACCGCTTCTTATTTCCACTCTGTGTCAACTTGGGCCTTGAGCACCTGGGCCTCCTTCATTTTGGCCAACCGTTGTGTGATAGCGATTGTCTGTGCAGCCCCGCGAGCGATGTTGTAGCCTTGCTGTAACTTGCGCACCTTGGTTTCCACTTGCTGTATGGTTGGGTCCTCCTGGATGGATGTGAGTATCCCGAGAGATTGACCTAGTAGTTTCGAGCATTCGTGAACAACATTCCTCATTGTTTCTAATCCAGCTAGAATTCTGTTGCAGCGGTGTTCCAGTTCGGCTGAGGGTGTGGGTGGTCGGGCCTTGAGATGGAGCTCTACAACTTGTAACGTTAGTTCCTCCTGGGCTCTTGCGGCCTCCGCTTGGGCCGTGTGAAAGCCGGCTGCCATGTGCTGAATCTTGGTAGCTGGTGGGAGGTCCCCGGGGATGGATAGCTCTAGTACCGTGCTACACACCTCCGTCACAGCTTGTTCTACTTCCTGGTATCATGTGGCCAAGTCATCATGCTAGAGAGTGACCTGTTATAATTTTGCCTTCGCGACCTTCCCTAACTCGAAACTCCTGAGTTACTCCCTCTTGGAGTAGGTATAGTACTTCTCTAGACAGGGTAGCTAGATTTAATTCCCAACTACATTCTTCGATTGTGCCTGCGGCTTGGACAACACCTATTATCAATGGTAAGGTGTGTGGTGTGTGCGTGCTGATCATCTGCTTAGCAGCGGTTGTATCTTCTGCCAGCTGTCGGGTGACCTAGCCGAGGGGTCACTCTTGTAATGCTTACAACTACGCTTTGATTTCCCCCAACACAGTTGTTTGTTCGGTGATTAGTTCGGGCAACGCGTTGGTGGTAACATTGCTTACTGGCTAGCTACTATCCAGAGTTCTTTTTCTAGAGCCTTCATTGTTTTCAACTTTTTTCAGGTGGCCGGTGATTCCTTGGCGCACGACCGCTTGAGGTGGTCTTGCATCTCCGTTTCCTGTTCCAAGTCCATTCCCTGATTTGCTTGGTTCCCTTCTGTTGTCGGGCTCATGGTAGTTTCCTGCTGCAAAGTGACTTGTTGTTCCTGACGTGTCTTTTTTGCCAGTTGATTAAGTCACGGCTGGCATTCCTTCTTCTACTGTTGGGCTGCCAGCCTGTCGAGAATGGCCTTGTCTGGGGCACGCCATTCTAGAGGCCATGCTACTACTACCACGTAAATGGAATCATCTGTTACAAGGAACGAAAATGTGACCCATGATCGCTCTGGATCCTTTTGCACGCTGATATACAAGTGAGGCATGTCTACTTTGAACTCATTCATGCTCTGAAAATTATTGTAGATTGTTGGGGACATGCGTGGTCTTTGAGAAATCTGTGTCTGTATCTTTCCTTCCATGGAGGTCCAAAACACCCTGATTGTGGAAACCCTTGCTGCGCCCTTTGTAGCCCAGAGCAAAATATACCGCACGGCTTCGGGTAGGCTATCCTTAAGGCTTGGAAACTGGCTCTCCTATGGCAATTTTCCTGTAACCAAAAGGATTGATAAAAGCAACCATGTGTAATGAAATGTCTTACCTTTGTCCTGTGCTTCTTGTAATTGGTCAGGAATTCGTTGCATAAAAACTGTGCCCAATTGAACTAAACCCCTTCGGTGCACTGCCCTGCCAATGTAATGACAGGGGTTGGTACCTCATCCGCGTGACATTTTCTCATGAGTTTACTGGCTAGGAGCTGAGTGGCAACTCATACCGCGCGGTCACTGATGCTTGCTATGACATACCCCCGCTTTCCTTTATCCAGATGGTATTTCACCTTCACTATTTCGGTGAGGCCTCCCTTGCTACTAGTTCCTTCTATGTCTGTGGGCTTATTCCCTTTAAGTGGCAGGTGCGTAATCCAGTGGATTAGGTCGGCTCTGATCAGGATCAGCTCTTCCAACCAGAGATATCCATCATGTATGAGACAAAGTAGTTGTCGGATCACAAATATGGTGATGGTTGTGCTATGATAGTGAGGTATCGACCTGACATTTAGTAGTCCCGCCTTCTCCGCACCTAGTAACCACTTCTGTAGCAATAACTTGTCTTTGGCTAGTTCGAGGAACTTGTCGCTATCTGGAAGGTCCAAATCTTTGAATTTGATGCTTGGAACGCACCCCATCGGCAACCCTTCAAACCTTATGTCATTTGGAAGAAGCAGGCTCTGGAGCATTGTCTTTGCAGCGTCCACATCTTTCGGTGTCTGGGTCGTCCCGGTCCATGGAGAAAGATATGGGGTAACAACGGAAGTTGGAACACAACTTCTTCTTCCTCCGCCTGTGTGTTAATCTGATCAGTCAGGGCTTGCAGACCGTCATCCTCCTTAGCGGGTTTGGTGGTGACTGCTTTGCCTTTGTCAACTGCCGAGCGTTTGTTGAATCTAGGTGAGGCCCAGACTGTTCCTACCATTTACGTGTTCTTCCAGAGTCGCGGGCTACGTGGGGACTTAGGAACTTCGGGAACTTGAGTCACGTCCTCGGGCTCTTCCTGATTCAGTTGCATTTCCTCTGCGACCCGTGCTCGGGTTCTTGCCATCGTACTCATGGGGTGCCTATAGCCGTGTACTCACTACTTTTGTCTAGTTCAAAGTGCCAAAAGTCCAGTGCCGGCCACAAACTATGAGATTTGAAAAAATCCCTTCCCTCCATTTTCAGTATATTAGTGGCATCGAGTTGGCAGATCTTCGCATATCTCATGTGGTACTTTCATCCTAATGTCCCACCACCTGCTCCTCTCTGAAGTAATCTGACCTTCTTGTTAGTACCAATGTTGCTAATGGTCATATTTTGACTTTTCCCCGCAGTAGCGCCATCCTTGGGGCACAGCTACGATCTTGTGGACTGCCTGACTCGGTAAAGAATCCTTTTGCCGCACCGGTTTTCCACAGACTGGTTTATAGTCCCACACCTTCATTCAATTGCTCAAGGCATTGAGACTGTAGTTTCTACTGCTAGTCAGGTGCTCGCACTTGTGGTGCGAGTTTGGAACTTCCCTACTATCCCAGACTGTGAGCGCCTCTCAAGCAGCTGGGTAGCTGGTCAGGGGGCTATGTTTTTCCATGAGTGTAGGCGTAGCCATGATAGTAGGGTCACAACTCGTTCCTCGGCTACTTTGTTGGATCCATCCCTTCGTAGCGCATTTTGCTTCCTTGGCTGTAACCATAGTGTATTGATGTTGTGGGGTGTGCGACTAATCCGTATTTTTTGAGCTTCCTTCTGTCATCTATTACAGGCCCAGCGAACTCATGGTATCCGTAACTTCCATGAGCCCCTGCTAACCTTGGCGCTGGCCATTGGTGCACCGGTCTATTGGGGTGGCTGTGGACTACTAATTCTAAGTTGGTTGGATGTCCACACCTTAGACACATGTAGCCTATGCTAGCAAGGAATTCTTACTTTGTTTTGCTCTTCCGACCATGCGCGCACCTGCCTTTGACATCTGCGCCCTTTCCTTTGCATCTTCAGGACTACACCCTTTCCTGAAGCAACGATTGCGCGGGATGCTTTTGTGGATACCTCTGACTGTTCCTTTGCCCCTATTGTCACCATCCTATTACAATTGAGTGTGGTCACTTCATGCAGTCAATTCTGCCATCGTTCAATCTCATCATCTAAGTCCGATGTGCAAAAACTATCACGGTCCCATAAGAGTCTACCGTCTGCTGTTGGATTTACCCTGTCCTGATCTTGCACTATAATATAATAGATATAGTCCAACTCACCGTCATTGTCTTCATTATGCACGAGCTCGGTATATCACCCCTTCCGCTAGATCCAAGGGGACCACTATGCGAAGAGATTTCTTTTTGAATATCATTTTTTGTTTCTTGAGGTTGATGACTCCATTCATATCCATTACCCAATATATCCCTAACAGTGCAGGATATGGGTTACTATCATCCACAATTTCAATGACCTCAAAATCGGTCTGGGCGCTGGCCCCATCAATCGCTACTCTAACCCCGTGCAGTCTTCCCATGGGCAGAATCTTTTGTTGGTTAGCCATCTGTAACTGAATGGGTAGCCATTGCAGTGGAGGCCTGCCCATGCGTTCCTAAGTCTATTTTGGTAGGACATTCTCGTCGGATCCCAAATCTAAAATGGCCTAATCCATCTCATAGTCTCTGATTTGGACAGTTAGTCGCATTTCCTGCCTAGTGCGCAAAGCATGCTTGCCTAATTTTCGGACCATTCGTGGTTCGTCCACTCTCGCGCATTGAGTTATCAATTCTTGCAGCTCCTTTGCCACTTTAGCATCCTTGAGTAAGTTCATGCAAGTTTCCAAGAAGGTGGTTAGCATAGAAGTATCCTTCTCTGATCTGAACTGATCCTTACTTTCTGATGTAGAAGCTTCCGCGAAGTTCTTCTTGGCTTCCATAAAGGTTTCCTTTGCACGCTCCAAGTCAAAGTCTGGTTTTTTCGAGGGGGCCTTACGGACCCATGCATCCACCTCTGGCTGCTTTCCCTTATCTTCTCCGGTGCTGGCGCCACTTCAAAGAATCATATTCACATTAGGATCTTCCGCATGGGGTTCAACCTTCATCATTTGGACGTTTTGAGTGGGGTTAGCCAGAAGCACCCCCTTTTCCCGCATCTGAGCAATCAGCCTGGGGCATTCGACTTCTTTGTGGTAAAATTGGTAACAATAAGGACAATAGGCTTTGGTCGATTTCATGCAATCCAGCATGTAATGCCTTGGCCCTCCATAATTATAGCAGATTAATTGTCCTCATCTCCGCCCAGGTCCCATTTCCCCGCGGCCCCATCCGCATCCCTGGTACCCTTCCCGCATGAGTTGTGCGGTCGGATCCTACCCGCACACCTCCATTTGCATCCTATAAGCAAGTGTTCGATCCATCAACATCTCATAACTACGGCAATTTTTTTCTTCGTGGCCCACCATTCTGTAGAAGTTACAAAATAATTGTTGAGGAGGGGGTTGTCTTAAGTTTGGCAATAGGTGACAATTTTCCATGGCATGCTT
This sequence comes from Pinus tabuliformis, assembly GCA_031772625.1. Classification (NCBI taxonomy): domain Eukaryota; kingdom Viridiplantae; phylum Streptophyta; class Pinopsida; order Pinales; family Pinaceae; genus Pinus; species Pinus tabuliformis. The sequence continues at coordinate 831,326,815 of CM062819.1, read as the reverse complement.
TCCTCCCACCTGATAGATTGTGCACCAGAGTGCAGGCGCCATGTTTGGCCCATCTTGTACCTCTGGTTGCAACACTTTTGGTCCCCCTCCTGCGACATAGTTCGTGAAGATCTGATAGTGGTCCTTATCATGGCCCTCTCCCTTACATTTGATACACCACACTTCTTCCCGTGCCTCTATCCTAGGTGCTTTTCCTTGTTTTAAGCTTCGCATATCTAGACATATGTTTTGTATTTGCGCTTGGATTTGTTGCACTCCCAACCCTGGATCCTGTATTGGGGTTTCGTGCAGCCGCATTGCTGCCTCCAACGCTTCATCTTGGGTTGAGATGTTTCGTTGTGACAGAGCCAATCTCAGATATGGCATTAATGATGTGACAAACCAAGCACAGTGCTACGCATCTGACAGTGTCATGTTGGCCTCGCGAATGGTGGTTTTCAACCTCTGATCCAAATCCCACGGGGTTTCACCAGGAAACATTACAATTTCCTTAAATCCAATAATCGACCGTGTTTCTGACTTTGGTCACCCAAATTTCTTGTTTAGCACCTCTTGGATTGCTGTTATTCCTTCATTTGGATGAGCACTTGAATATTTCATGTACCAGGTCAAGGCGCGGTCCTGTAGCGCACTAACTAAGGTAGCCTTCTTCAGGGAAAATTTTAAGAACCGCCCCTAAATTTATATGTATAATAAATGGGCGAATCTCCATGGTATATAGGAAAAATGGAAGGGGATTTTATCAATAATATAATATGTATATATAATTTTTTGGTGAATCTCTCACCAGGCATGGCGAATATTTTACTCAATTATAAAATCTTGTAAGATCTTGGCGAGTCTTTCACTAAACAATAAAACTTTGTAAAGTCCTAGTGAATCTTAGCATTGTGAACTCTTAGAGAATTTTTTGAAAAAGTATAAAACCATATATGACAAGAGCCATAAGGTGGCAATATCACTATTTTTTTTCACATTTCCACAACATGGAACTTGTTTATAAAATTATAAAAAATCCAACTAAGTCCCTTATAATATGCAGGTAAGTTTATAACAGAGTTTGATACCTCTACTATGCTTGTCTTCATTCAAGTGTCATAGCTGCTATACTTAACACTGTGAATCACAACTCTCTTAGAACTCAACTCTATAGTGTAATTAAAACCTTTGGAAATTGAATCTGACAACTCTATAAAAAGGATTAGTGAAATAGAAGCTTTTGTGAATGAGCTCACTAACTATCACTGCTAAACAATCAATCTAGACTATGAAGTCTTCCATCTTGATCACAATCATGCTCACGATCAAGGGAGTGCGACCACCTAGCCTGACATAATGGCCATCATAGCTTCCAATAATCAACAACCACCTTGCAAGGACATCCTAGCTCATGTCTCATGAATTCTATTCATCAATCTTAACTGATATAAATCTTATAAAGATAATATTAGAATCCTCTCTAGATTCACTGTTAATACAAAGGTAAAGGAAATTTTCTAGCTCAAGGCGCTAGCCAATACCAACTTTGGTATTTGTGACCCCTTTGTGGGGATGCACCTACCCTGCCCTGTTGGGGTTCTGCCTTGTAACATAGTTCAAGGATCACAAGACTTTCCAATCTTCCTACTCCATTAGACACACTTTATATGCTATACATAGTGAATGGAAAAAAAGAATCATAGAACACATAATTTCACAGAAGGAAGAAAAATCTTAGCCAGTTCAATATCAAAATCTTAACCACTGATTCATAAAGAATAACAAGTAGTGTAATGAATTGTTCTGAGTTATTTATTTACAAGTTGTAAAGAATGTAGTGGAATGGAAAATATTACTTAGGAAACCCTTCAATATTTTCTATTAATATGTATGTGCATGTACATACGAAATTAAGAGCATTGTTGAATACAAAGTTTCCTTTTCTCTTGCCTCCATTTTGACAAATCAGTGTGAAATTAGTGTCACTTTGAATCTCCTTTTCTGTGTGGATGTTTTGACAAATAAATGTGAAATCAAAGTCACTTTGAATTTCCTTTCCTGCGAGGGATCACATCCACAGTTGATTAGTAAAAGATAATCTAGTATATATTATGTTCAAGAAACTGACTGCAATCTACAATGGAAACGAGACCTCAATTCTTATTCTGAATTTGAATATCTCAGGACAACATAAGAGATAAAAATGCATATGGCCTTAGTAGCTAGAAAAAAATCACTCCATCATTACAGGACCACCTATATTTCAGCACTTAATCTAAATAATGGCACTAGTTGCAGTGCTTATTTGCATTAACACCGTAGAAAAGCAACAACAATGTTTCAAAGTACACTTACTGGAAAAGTTGTAACATTCCAAGAATATTTAATGATAGCATCTGAACCTCGTAGCTATGGTGGGGAAACTAGGGAACCCATATCTTGGAAGATATCTCATACCAAATCTGAGAAAAAAATAAAAAAAGGGAAAAATCAAAATCTATAAATCAAGCAATGAATTGTTTACAAATCAAATACAATTCCTTTAACTAACAGTTAAATTGTGGTGATATATTTAAATATTTAGTAAGAGGGGAAATACAAACCATGGAATATTACCTTTGTCATTACTGTCATCCCTCAGTGATTGAGATTACAAATAAATACTTATGCAAAGATTGTTAGAAATTTTGTGAAATAGTAAAGCATAACCTCTATTTTCAAGCAACAAAATCAAGAAATTGTTACATCAAGAGCCATAATTGATACATAATCAATGAATCAAGTCCTTGTATGGCACAGGCTTGTTTCACAACCTCTACTTTCTCAATAACAAAATCAAGACATTGTATGTGGTTATTGCCAAAAGGAAATTGTGTTCTAATTTGGAAGAGGATCTTATCAAAAGACATGGATTTATTGAAAGCTACAAAGCCTAATGGGTTACTGAAAAATAAGTTGGAATATGGGATCATGATACTTAAATTTAAAAAATATGCTTTCCTTTTAGAAACATTACAGTTATACAATGTTTTTTGAAAGCATTAGAATTTGAAATTGGGCCTTTCTATCAAGACAAATTTTCATTAACAGAATGTACTTTCCTACCTGAAACGTTGTAGATATCCAAGAAAAACTTGAAAAGCATAAGAGAACTTAACATAATGTACTTTCTTTCCTTACTTAACATTCTTAAAGAGTTGAGGTTCCACAAGTCATCAGGTAACTTTCGAAGGAAATGACGGTTAGTAATAGTCCAATTCACAACTGGAGATATGTCACAAATATGAGGGGGCATCTCCTCCAGATCACAAAAGTGCTCCAAGTTAAAATCTAGCATTATTGGAAGCTTAATGCTCGAGTGGGTGTTATTGAACCCAAACATTTTTCCAATCTTCACTAAAAGCTTAAAGATAGCTTCTCTAAGTTCTACATGACTTTACTATGCTCTTGAAGTGGGCGCACATGCAGCCTCTCCAAGTGAATAGTATTAAACTAAGTGAAGATAAGGCCAATAGATCATTCAGTGTGGATCTCTTTAACCCATAATTGAATACTATGTCTCTCTTGAACCCATAATTGAATACTATTAGGACTTTCAAATTTTTCACGGAACTCAAAAATGTTGGAAGAAAGTATTTGCTTCCAAAAAAGAATAAAACTAAAGCCTCTGCTTGAGGACAATTGATGTCACACCACTAATACTTCTCCATGGAATCTGTATACGTAAACCACAAATGCAAAATTCCATTAGAATATTGTGTTTATTGAAAACACAAATGAAATCATTGCATTTCTTTAAAATATCTTTTGAAATCAAAATTACCAAAACTACATATCGATAACCTAGTGGGTGTAGGATAAAATTCACCCATGTCATTCACAGAAAGCATGAGAAAACACCTAATACTATATATAAAAACAAGAAAAATTTAAATTCATCACTTCTAGGGACGTCGTAACCACTCTACCAATACACAAGTATGTCACTCTACCAATACACAAGTATGTTCCTGTTTGCAGTTAGAAAAATTACCCAAATTACAATCTGTTTACTCTAGCATATGTTGGAAAGTTATAGAAGGATGACTAGTGCAATCAATCCATTCCTTTTAGCCCTGGATTTGTTTCAGTTTAAAACAGAAGTATACAAATATACTTGTCCAATGTCTATGCTTTAACCATTCACCTTAAGATGTTTTTACAATATAATTTCCTAAGTCTATTTAATATCTTCATTATCATGAAAACCAACCTATATCCATCTTAACTCCACATCTACCACTCTTAGGGGGATGAAATCTATTTATCCCTCTGAGCACTTAGTAGACCCAGAATTAAGATGGATCTAAGATGATAGAATTTCCCCTTTAAATAGTTTATGCTCACATGAATACCATGGTATTACCATGGGTCAATACCATGGGTTTTCCCCTTTAAATAGTCTATGCTCACATGAATACCATGGTATTACCACGGGTTATCATAAACCTGGAGCTTAAAAATTACTATTAGTAATTTATAAAAATTAATAAAATTAATAGTTGACTTTTATTTTATTTTTTATTTTAACCAAGCTAAAATGTTTAACATACATTAAATTACAACATCCATTTTTACTCTTGATCCACCAAGCCCCGAGAGGGATCAAATATTTTTTCACTCTATGCTAGTTTGCATATCACGATATTTGATACCTCTCGGGGGTTAGTAGATCCAGAGTAAAGATGGATCTATGCTGGTTTAATTCCCCCATTTAAATAGGCTACATTCTAGGTGAATACCATGGGTCAATACCATGTTCCATTTTGGTGAATACCATGGGTCAATACCATGTGCCATTTTTATTTTTATTAATACTAATATTAGGGTTAATAATGTTTTTTTGCATGGTATTAATAATAATCTAGCCCATGGTATTTGTCCCATAGTATTTTGCCCATAGGTTTCACCTAAATATAACGCATTATTTGAGTGTTCGTAAATATAAGGTGACTTATAGAGTAAATATAAAAAAATGTTTTATTTGTTTACCATACCTCTCGTTTATTTATATTTTTATTAATTTACCATACCTCTTTTACAAATATGGTATTTGGCCCATAAGATTCACTTAAATAAAACCTCTTTTTTGAGCCTTCATAAATAGAACGAGGGTTATGGACTAAATATAAAAAGAGGTTTCATTTATTTACCATAGGTCTAGTGTATTTATATTTTTATTTATTTACCATACCTTTTAAGTAAGTATAAAAAGACGTTTTATTTATTTATCATACATCCACTTTACTTATATTTTTATTTGCTTACACCCTTGCATGTATATAAGGTGACTTATGGAGTAAATATAAAAAATGTTTTATTTATTTACCATACCTCTCATTTATTTATATTTTTATTAATTTACCATACCTCTTTTATAAATTTGGTATTTGTCCCATAGGATTCACTTAAATAAAACCTATTCTTGAAAATTAGGGCGAATGGAAGGTTGTAACTCCTAATTTCAAGGGCTAAATTTACCTTTTTTACCCTCTCCCTTAAAATAAGGTGGGCTATTTGAGGTGATTTGTTAAAATGTACTATGATACAAAATGTTCGCCCACTAAAAATTTAAAACCCCTTAATTTCGCCAATATCATCTGTGATGCCCTGAGCATCCCATATAGACTTTATCACAAACCAGAACTAGCCTGGTTTCTCATTTCCTACACCCTTAAATGTTGGTAGCTAGACTACGCTCGCCATCCCAACTTTTGGTGGTGGTGGGGTTGGAGGTGGGATTGGTGTTGGAGTGGATAGATTTGATGTAGGAGAAGAGGGTGGTGGCATGGACGGAGGTGGTATCAGTGGGAAACACTCCCTGATCAACTAGACTACACTTCTTGGTGAGAACCTCGCAAGCTCCTCCTTGCTTTCCCGTGAAATAGACGCCAAAGGATTGTTTCTGATCCCTCCTGTTCCACAGTAACCTCTTCCGCTCTGCGTTACTCCAGACATCAATAAATGCGCATAATCTGTTTTTCACACAACAAAATCTTAATCCAAGTATTCAATGATTTGATATACCTACCCCGAGGTCCTTGAAGAAATCTCTTTTGTGCTTCACTATAGTTTATAGTTGTATCTATCATGAACTCAGTGATAAATCCTCCTATTACCCGATCCAGCCAATGATCTATTGTGCACGCGATTTTATTTTCGGTGGCTTCTAGCGCGTGCACCAGTTCTAGAGTCCACACAATAGGCTTGTCCAATCTACACCTTCCCACACTGTCAGCTAACCTCGTGATCCATCTCGTATAGCTCTACTGAAAATGTCGTGAAGAAGACTTCATGAATATCTATGTATATATAGCGGTCCAACCAATCTTCCTCTGATATCCACAGATTTCTGTTTTCTTGAACTACGACTCATGGAGTTTCAGATCCCACCACTCTTCAATCTCTTTCTTTGTAGGGTTCCAGTGTTCCCACATTAGACACCCCTTAGGCAGATCCTGGTCCTAGAAATGGAACCATTTGTTGGCTTCTATGGGCCTGACCCAGGTTCGGAAAAAGTATGTAGCCAAACAAATCCCACAGCTACCGACCCTTTTGGCAACATCTCGCGGAACGTGGACTGAGGTCTCACCTGAGGTAGCAGGGGAGGGTGCTGGAACTAGGTTTCCGTACCCTTGGGGTGTCTAGATGTGGTCGAGAGGGTTTGCGCGCCGTTCTGCAGCCTTGCACTACTCTACTTCCACATAGATCCAGATCTGAGTTAATTTGTAATATTAATTACTTGTATAAATCAGATCTACTTAAGAGCGTCTTTAAGCAAACACTTAACAGATTTAACCAGTTCGCGCACTTAGAATAAACTCAGATTCACATACATTCATAAAATAAGCATATGCGCATAGATCAAACAGTTATATTAACCATACAAAAGTCATATCTGCGATAATTCAGATTTAACACAGAATTATGGAAGCAACTTATCTTTATTTCCACTTTATCACCAATACATCCAGATCCGCCCTGCGCACTCAGCTGCAGGGGTCCGCGCACACAGCTACAGAGCCTCTATCCACTACCCAAACCCTGAACTCAGACTTATAGATGCTTCAAAGCTTTCCTTCTCAAAAACCCATATCAGATCCAAGATTGCATACCAAAACTAAGCTACCTCTACCCATAGAGCCTCGCTCTATTTATACCTTTCCATGGACCGCGATCCATGGGCGGGCTGACTCAAATTGTATTTCTTTAAATTATTTGTGGGCATACTACCCTTTGACTCAACTTATTATCAATTGTTCTCTACATATCCCACGAAGTCTTTACCCTATCTTTATCCAAAATTTCGGGCTTTGTGCCCCATGACCATTGCCCGGGGCTTCTGCTACCCAATAGAAGTCATGCAAGAGTTATCCCTTAAATTAAGGAGATAAGATTGAGTTATATTTGAGTTGTAATTAGTTAACTTAGTTTACAAAGTTAAGTCCAGTTAAATTAGTTCCAAACTGTTTGAGGAACTAATAGTGAGTTCATAGTCAGTTGATGCATGCATGCACTCAACTAGTGCTACTCCAGTTAACTGAAGATTCCCTCATCAGAAACTCATGCATGTCTATTCTAAGAAAGACCCAGTTGAGATTAAAGTCAAGGATAGTGTACTATCAGTTGCATGTGTTTTCTCATGGAGAAAACGCATGCATGTAGTCAAGGATTTAATCCTTGAGGATTGCGCAGTTTTGGAGGAGATCATCCACTTGGTAATAGGAAATCATCCACAAGGAACAACACAAGGAAATAGGAGCTTGGAGGGTAGAGAGGAAGGCTGGAGGGAAGCCAAAATTTCCTAATCTGTGAGGATTGTACTGAGAGCTAGCTAGCTATGAGACCTAAGTCTTTGTACAATTCCTATGTATTTCCACTTGTATGATAATACAATAGTGTGGGGTTTTTAGCTGAGGCTTTCCCCAAAAGTACTTTCATGTGTATTATGTGACTAATTCTTCTTCTTCTGGTTATATTGTTCAGCTCGATCTTTAAGCTTTCGAAAATTGATAATAGAAGTAGGTTATAGTATTCTGCTTTGATTTATATTTTATTATCGGGTTAACCTACTGTTGATGCCTCGAAAATCGCTGCAACAACATTGGGGGATAACCACCCGGTCCGGACCTTAAAGCAGCTCATTTTCCGTTTGGTGTGGTGGCTCCGACTATTCAACTAGGTCCAGTTACCTTCTCCCTATTGCTATTGGTTTATAATGTATCTTTAACTACCAATAGACAGGGACATCAGATCACTTCTTCTTGTTGATCAGGCAAAAGAATGACCCTTAAGCTAATTTGGGTTCAGCCAAGCCACAACTAAAGTTTTGCCTCTTTGAGGAGAGGACTTAAAAGAATGGAGAATTTACTCTAAATGCAAGCTTATTATATGATGCAAGCAAAAGAAACTAATCTAAATCCTATCTTAATTGGGCAAATATAGATCTAACCCAACTACGAGCAAGATAATTAAAGTATTGGGATTTAGATATGTCTTGTTTATAATGAATACCAAGTTAATGAAGTAGTTCAATTAACTGATATTATGGATATCAAAACACATCCTATTGAGACCTCTTAACTGAAATAATAAACCAACAACACTCACGAAGTAGTTCACATAAATGATATTGATTATCAAATCAGCAAATCCAATAACTAAACAATAATATGTGGAAATAGTTCACAACATATTACCATTCAATAAATCAGTTTTAATAAGGTAGATTTCTGAGTAAATAGTTACTCAGAAATCAGAAATTAATCTATAAGAACAGAGATACATGATAACAACATTGAGACAAACTACCCATATTGACAACAGTGCACAAACATGAATAAAATGACACATTCCTGTTACTATAAAAATGAAACTGATATTTGAAATAGTAGTATTAAAAATACCAATTTATTGCATCCATTTCTCTGATCTTGGTCTCCAACAATCCTTTACATTGCTTGAACTTCTGCCTTCAAAGCTAAAGCCACAATAGTGAAAACTCTGCCCCTCATACATAATTCAAGATACAAAGGAAAAATCCTCAATAATCCCCAGATCTGAGATTTTTTCTCTTCTCTCCTACAACTCTAAATTTCTATTACAGTAGTGTTTTTAGAAGTCTAGCATTGCAGAGGAGAGCAGCCCTTTATTACATTCTGCAATCTATTACTTATACTATCTGTGAAGGAATTCTTGAGAGGAAAGTTTGGTGAAGAGAAATCTGCCAAATCCAATTGCTGGAGCATTCTCATTGATTGAGATTCTTTTCTCCATATTTCTTCCACTGTTTTCCTGCAAAAAGAAATCAAAATAAATTAAAATGCAACAATAAAATCAATCATGGAATTGCTGGCATTTAAATCAAATCCAATCAAATTCTATAAAATATAAATTCTCTATTGATGCCTGGGATGATTTAATTGGCCAAGAATATCATTGACGAGTGAATCTGCAATTAGAAGAGGCCTGGACCAATGAAAATAAAACTCAGAAAAATGATTTTGTTTTCAAAATTCGGAGCTAGATTTTCTACATGACTTTTGACCCAATAAATGACCAAATCTGTCAATGAAATCTCTTAGAAATATTCTCCTTGATTTTCTCTTTCCAATGAGCCGTCCTGAGCCTCATTTGGCCAAGTATAACTCATTCTATGAGCTTCCAAAGTTGATGAGTCAAATCTGGCATGAATCTGGAAATTCTGTTGCTGGGCTAAAAAATCAAAATTTTCATTAAAAATTAAATCCTAAATTAGAATTCTAATTAATTCTAAATTAATTATTAATTATAAACTGAACTAATTATTAATAAACTATTTATTAATTTAACTAACTATTTATAAACAAATTTAATCTAATTAAAACACTAATTAATATTAATCTAAATGATATTTAACTTTAAATCAATCAAATTAATTAAATATTACGTATATAATATATTAAATATTAAATATTGAATATGAATATTTAAACTAATATTAAAAATAAATCTAAACTACCCTCCATTACCTTACTATATGTTCATACATTCACTCACGTATGAGTGAATTTGAAACATTAAGTAAAAACCCAAGTTTATATAAAAACCAAATGCTCTTTGACTTTTTTTTTAAAGGATCGGCGATCGGGGGTATGAGGGTATATCGGCGATCGGGGGAGTTAAAATGTCGGAGTTTTCAAACTTTGGCACATTGGAAAGCTCCGATCCGATCTGCCGATCGGGTAATAAAAAATATTTTAATATTAATTCAAACGAATTTGCCATGTATTGAAATGCCTCAATGCCTTTTTAAGCCATCGCATATCGGCGAATCGGGAGGATATGAGGATATGGTATCGGGGTTTATAAAATATGTTGTGAATAAAACTTGCAACCCGATATCGCATCGGGGGATGGTGTGTATCGGGGGTTTTTAAACTATGTTCTGAATAAATCTTCTGATGCGATTAAAATTTATTTTTTATATATATTAAATTTTAATTTAATTAAATTAATTATATAATAATTAATTTAATTAATTTAAGATTTAATATTCAAATTCAATTTTTATTTTTGATTTCATTTTATGATGATTATTTTCTAGTCTACAGCCACTCTTAATAAAAGTAAAAATATAAAAATAAACTACAGCCACTTCGAAAATTTTGGGTTTTCGAGATTAATAATTGATTTGGAAATTGAAGTAAATTTCTTAAATCCCGATACTTAATGATTTGGCTGAATAACTAAAAATGAAAAATGTTAGTAAAAACTCGCTACGGGTTAATATTTAAAATGAATGGGTTATTGAACTAATTTATTTACAAAATGCGATATTGTACATTTTATGCATTTTTAACCCAGACTACATAAATAATCAGACTTTCAAAGGAGTGTCATTTTCAAACTAGTTGACCAAATGAGGTGAAACAAGCGTCAATGGGAAGCTTATAAAAATCGATTCTAATAAAACAATCAAAACAAGAATCCAAAGAAAATGTAAAATTAACAAAAGCGTAGGGAAATCAACTAAAATAAAAATCCAAAAAGGTGCTTAGCCAAATTTTTTATAGAAAGGGTCCCCATTATTTGAGTTGAGCAAGTCAAAAATTGGGGGTTGTGTTTTTACCACAACAATGGCGACACGCGGGAGAAGAACCAGTTATCTCTGTTTAATAAGATTTTCCTAAAATTAAAGTAAAAATAATTAAAGAAGAGAGAATTATGCTTGAAATGCTTGACTAAGTTCATTAGTCTGAATAAAAACAAGAATCATCTAATTGTAATTTTTCTTAAAATTCCTCATACATTAAAATATTTCAAAACTCTACATTAGTCCTTAATTAGTTGTAGAGATAAAGCAGGGGTCACTTTACAGCTTAGCTTTTAGAATATACTCATTTGTCACAAGTAGAGCCATTGCTGCCAGCAAACATCTATAGTCTCGTCAAGGTTACTTTTTCAATCATCAATAATTCAGAATCCCATCTTTTCAAGAATTATTGACCTAGAGATAAATCCATTTATATATGTATTACTTTTTATTTTTTATTAAATCTTAAAAGCCATTGTCCTAGTATGGTAGCCAAATAGTTGACAATGCCACTCACTGGCTATAATCGGACTGAACAAGCTGGCTCATGATGAGACCCCTTGTCTTATAATTGTTTGCAATCATAAGTCATTACCCTGGTTTGTTTAGCAGTGTTGGTAATGTCAGCCTATTTTTTCCCTATGATCATGGTAAGCAGGCTCACGATGAGACCTCTTATCTTCTAAGTTTAAATATATTTCAGGATTATACTCTAGAAAAATAAGACTCTTTGGGATAGGGAGAATCATTGACTCCTTAAGAGTTAAGAATGACAATTTCAGAGTTAAAGGTGCTTTGCTGTAAAGTGTCTTTGCTTGGTTAAAAATAACTTTTCTTGACTGATAATAAAACTTTGAAAGATCCTAATAAAATTTTGAAATCTCAAAATGATTACAATTTTGATGAAAAATGAATTTTTGCAGATTTTATGATACTTTGCCAACTTCTCTTGATTGGTAATCTCTTCCTTAAGTATGTCTACTTTTATAATAAGAAAATCAAACTTTACTAAGAGATTTAAGAAAAAGCTAATAGGTGACTATTAACAATTTTTCTCCACGTATCCTGACCATAGTTAGGTAACAAATAGGCCTTCCATATAAATAATGGAAAATTCACCATATTCAAAGCTGAAATCCAAAGGAAAAGAATTCTTATACTACAATGAGAAAAGAAATCAGCGAACAAAAATAAAAACAAAGAAATCTCTAAAAATGGAAAGGAAAATCCAAGTTTCACAAAATAACTCAAACAAGAATGTTTATACCAATGTCTCCAACAATATGAAGAAAAAGAAAATAATCGTGTAATCATTCCTTCTTATGTTGAGATTTAGAAAAATCATACCTTGCAGGATTGTAATTGTTTTTAGGCCTTTTGGATAGCAGTGACGATAAAATTCAGCCACAATGAAAACTTTCTGTATGATATTAATCTTCTTGTTTTAAAGCATTATCTTGATCATTTTCTAATGAAAGGAATGCTTAAAGAAACAAACTAAAGGTTCAGAAACTTCCTGGTGTGGTTGTTTCATCGAAGATCATCGCTGCTTCATGAAATTAAGCCAGGAGAAGAGTATGGACTTCGAAAAGATGATCTGGCAGAGGATTGAAAGCTTTAAATGGAGAGCTGCAAAACAGAGTTTTATATCAGCATAATTTAAAAACAAAAATGAAACTAGAGTGATGAAATGGAAATTAATGAAAATGGGCACATGAATCTTACCATTGGATAATTGTTTTTGATCTTACCTGAAAGGTATCAATTTCTCCAAACTAGCTGACTCCTTATTTTAATTATCATTAAAAACATGAAGAAATCCCGCTTAACCAAAATCCTATAACCCAAAAATCATTATTTATTTTATTTAAACTAAAGTAAGCGGTAAAATGTAAAAATGGAATGCTTAGTGTTCAAGGAAATTGAAATTAAAAGAAATGCATATATAAATGAGAATGAGAATTTGCAGTAATGACTATTCCTCAAAATATTATAAGTTTCATATAAACTCCATGATTTGATAAATTGTCCAGAATCAAGACCAAATCCAAGATAATAAAATTTAAATATGAAGATAAAGGTCTTGAATTCCATTTTTAATTACAGAATTATATATTTAAAACTAAAATGTATGAGAAATTGAAATGATTTTTTGTATGCTGCAAATTTGTCATCAATTGCCTTTTTCCCATAGTGGTTACCCAGGCTCGTTTTAACACATCGCCTCATCGGATGATCCACACAACATGTTTCTTCACCATGCTTGAAGTTTAATTTGCAAGACTTCAATTTTATTGCTATGCCATATATTGATTAAATGTTAACGACTTAGAGGCATGCATTAGAAGTTCTCGCATCAAAGTTTGCAATGGCGAATCGCCGATATGAAAATATGCGATGAGAAGTTGTGCTATGAGATGGAGCGATCACATCATTAAAGAAATATTATATCGGGGGTCGGGGCATATTTACACTGTGCTTCCCACATCGCGCATCGCACATCGCAGAATCAAAGATTTGATGTAAGCATAAATAACAATGCGACGAAGCGATTGTGATATCGGCGATTGGCAAACTTTTGGTACCCGATATAACACGATATGATTTTTGCGATGCCGATATGCGATAAATGACGTGGCTAATCGGCAATTGTGATCGACAATCTTAAGTGTATGATGTAACCATTCTCAATATGCCGATATGCGATGAAAAGTGGACCCGATAACTTTATGATGAAAATTTGATAACATATCGAATCCGAGACATCGGCCCTTTAAAAGTTATGCTCTTACCATTATTGCGATTAAACGGACGCGATAATTTTATGACTTTGATTTGAATTTCATATCGGGTCCAGAATTATGTGCTTGTCGCAATATCGGTAAAGTCGATTATGAGAGATCAGCGATTCACGATAATGGAAGTAGGAAAGGAACAACCAGTATTGGATTGGATCGTCACAACTGCCCGAATTATTAACTACTGCCAGCTTTCACTTCAGAGATGAAATGAGAGTAAGCACTTTGAGCATTGCTAGGAACGCCAGTTACTTACTTGCCTAAACTTTGAGAATGACTCATGGGCTTGCTTCAATCGGGTGGTTATGTCAACTGCAAAGCTTCGATATGCGAAATGCGATATGGCATATGAGTAAGATAATACATCGGATGTATGCGAAATGTTAAAAATTACTTATGATGAAATCTTTTGATGCAAATGGTCTTATGATATTCCTTGAAATTTCAATTGGGTTTTCTAAGTGAATAAAAGCAAAATTTAAAAAAAATGCTTAAATTTTAATGTATCACAAATAAAATTTCCCTTAGCCTATTACAAATTTGAAATGGGTTTACTACTTACCTCAAGTTTTTGAAAACAAATGAAAACCTGTAAATAAAACATAACACAAATCAAAAATAAACTAAGGAAAAGAGAAACTAATAAGAGATGAGAACGAACTTGCAAATGCGTATCTGGAAGGAAATTGTCTGCAAATTTTACTTTATGAATCTTCAAATTCTTCCTTTGATTTATCAAATTTTTTCCTTCGTTTAAAATCATCTCATTATTTATTCTAAATCTAAGTGTGCAATCAGCCTAAATAAAATATGTTTATTCATGTTCAAGAAATATAAAATTTACCAGAAATAAATATAAAAATAGGCTCCCCTTTTGAATTGAAACAACAATTTTATAATCTCTGCTTATTCTGAATAACTTGAGAAGAATCCGTATTGTTATAGCGACTGTTCAATAATGCCTTTAGTAAATAAACATGATGCGTTTTACAACATCAGATAATAAACTAAAGATTAGAATGAGATTAAGCCACTAATTGTAGAAAAATATCAAAACAGATTTAAATGTGTGTAGTCGGCAAAATGGACATCCTTAACAAATTTCGAGGAAGATAATATGAAATTCATATGATTACTGTGAAAGGTTAGATTGACTAATAATGATTGAATTAGAATTAAGCTTATGATAGACAGTCATACATTTCATGAGATAATGGGATCATGAAGCTTTTATATCCTCAAATTCTTACCATATAAATTTCAAAAGAAAAGCTTAGAAGGAAATCCCGAAATGAAGAAAAGTGGCTTTGAACCGATCGATGCCATGTGCAACCTTAATTGAATTTAATCAAGAGATTATTCAGAATAGGCATAGTAGAGGTATTGCTGTAAGAAATTTAAAAGGAAGCAAGAATTAAAATTTTCTGATAGGGAAAAATGTTTTCACTGAACATGTATGAGAATGGCTGATTGCTTTGTTTTATTTTTAATCTACATAACTATTAAAAATAAATTATCTATACAAAACAAACTAACTAAATTAATTGTACTCCTATTCTAACCATATACATGAAAATGACTAGGTATAGTCATATTTCCAGTGTAGCCATTTTCTCATTTTTATTCCAGCGTTTATGTATAGTTCAAATGTTAGTAATAAAAATACAGATTTGACTAAACTAAGGAAAATAAATATGAAACCAGAATGTACAGTTATCGTTAGGAACTTAATTAAAATCTCTCTCTCCTGAAATTTCCTTTCGAATTGACTACCAATTGGATCATAAAAATCTGGATGGATTTCTATTAAGGATTGAGAAATGTTCAAAGGAAGAGATAACAGGCCAGATTGTGAAGATGAGCTTTTGGATTCTTTGACCTGAAAAAATTTGTTAGTGTTATGTACAAATGTTAAATCATTGACAATTTTCCTTGAAGAAAAAATTTCCAAACAATTTTCAAATGATTCAATGAAAAATGGATGGAAGCCTTTCAAATAAAATGGCAATTTGTTAATTGAATTGAATTGCTAGCCAGATTGCAAAAATACATTCTCTTGTTGACATTGCCTTTGAAAATATAGAAGCTTTTGATGAAACATTAGCATTGATATAAATTGGAATATTAATATCTTTCGATGCTGATGATTATAATATGAAACTTGAATTTCCCAATTGGGAAATGCATCAATTGAGTGTTTGATAGTAAGGTGTTCAATATGCCAGCGAAAAGTGTGGAAAATTTGAAAAATTAAATCTGATTTTATACAAAATAAGTGGGGAAATAAAAATAAAATGAAATCACTATTTTTACAACTAATGTTACGGCACAATTGGGATTGTTTTGAAATGATTTCATTTTCACAAGGAATGGCCAGAATTATGGAATTTGAATAATTTTGAATTCCAACTTGTGAAATAGAAAACGAATTATGATTATGAATAGGAATGGGAGTTTGATCCTCATATGAATCATAAATTGGAATGTTTTCTTGAATGGTGAAGTCATGAAGATAATTTGCTGCTCTAAAATGAGGATTAGTTGGGATAATTTCTAAATTGAAGCGTTCCTCATTCTCAGATGTTATTTGAATTTTATCATGAGGATTCTCTTGAGAAAAATTGAAATCAACATCCTCAATATCAGAGTAATCATCATAAATGACCTCACAAGACTCTCTAGAGTTCCGTTCAATTTCATCTAATATACCAAAACAAGGAGGAACAAAAATCTCATTTTCATTAATGGCAAAAGAATGATCATTAATTGCTTCTCTATCTTGATAATAACTTAATGGTAATTTATTTAAATCATCCTCTTTAATTTCTGAAATATCATTAATACCAGGAGGAAAAATATTACCATTATTGAAAATATCAGGATAAAGGGAAAAATGTAAACCTAAAACAATGCATTTAAAATTGTCTCTGTTTGAGAGCTCTTGTGCATTATGCTCATTGTAAATTTCAGATTGCAGATCATTCCTTTGCATGCATATGCTTTCTTGAAGAATGCTGTTTTGCTTCTCTGATTTTGGCATTTGCTCATCATGGAGAAATTCAGAAATTTGTACAACAGTTTGCATTTTATTTACTTTGATTGCTGCTTGTACTTGCTGATTTGCGATTTGATTTTCCGAATT
This sequence comes from Pinus tabuliformis, assembly GCA_031772625.1. Classification (NCBI taxonomy): domain Eukaryota; kingdom Viridiplantae; phylum Streptophyta; class Pinopsida; order Pinales; family Pinaceae; genus Pinus; species Pinus tabuliformis. Next base: position 831,309,783 of record CM062819.1, on the reverse strand, counting down.
TACTTCGAAGTAGCTTTCAGATTTCAAGGCGGCTTTTTCTCCAAAATTGGTGCTGTTGTCTTCTTGCATTTGATTAGAAATATCTTCTAAGCTTTGTGAAACCACTTCATCACAATTTATTTGCACATCCAAATTGGGATTCTCATTTGTATTGGAAGGGGATGGAACAAAGCTTAAATCAATTTCATATGGATTGGGAATGGTTGGAAGAGAACAAATATATTTAAACCAATCTAATGATTCTTCTTCCGTAGGTTTATCTTCGTCCTTAAATCTTAAACAATTCAAGTGAAATCGAATATGAAAATCATTAACAGACTCATTTTTAAACCTTCGTAGATATTCAATTTCTTCACATACCTGTTCATAATCGTAGCCGTCAAATTTACAAATGAAAATTGTAAAAAATTGATCCCAACTATGGATTAAGGCAACTGGAAGAGTTTTGCACCAGTTTCTGGCTTTTGCCGCAAATGTGAGAGTAAAAATTCTGCATAAAATGCCTTCAACAATTCCTTGAAAATCGTAATTTGAAACATTTTGAATAAATTGAAAGACATGGTTAAAAGCAAAAGAATTTCTCTTACCATTAAACTTTGCCTGAGACAAGAGTCTTACCACTTTGGGTGGAGTATTGGAAGATGCACGTCCATGGATACAACTCCAAATTGGAAGTTTAAGAGGAGCCATAAACAAAATGTTAAAATTGAAAAGACTCCAATAGACAAATTTCTCAGGCCCTCCTTCTAGCGCCAAAAATGTTGATGCCTCGAAAATCGCTACAACAACATTGGGGGATAACCACCCGGTCCGGACCTTAAAGCAGCTCCTTTTCCGTTTGGTGTGGTGGCTCCGACTGTTCAACTAGGTCCAGTTACCTTCTCCCTATTGATATTGGTTTATAATGTATCTTTAACTACCAATAGACAGGGACATCAGATCACTTCTTCTTGATGATCAAGCAAGAGAATGACCCTTAAGCTGATTTGGGTTCAGCCAAGCCACAACTAAAGTTTTGCCTCTTTGAGGAGAGGACTTAAAAGAATGTAGAATTTACTCTAAATGCAAGCTTATTATATGATGCAAGCAAAAGAAACTAATCTAAATCTTATCTTAATTAGGCAGATATAGATCTAACCCAACTACAAGCAAGATAATTAAAGTATTGGGATTTAGATATGTCTTGTTTATAATGAATACCAAGTTAATGAAGTAGTTCAATTAACTGATATTATGGATATCAAAACACATCCTATTGAGACCTCTTAACTGAAATAATAAACCAACAACACTCAGGAAGTAGTTCACATAAATGATATTGATTATCAAATCAGCAAATCCAATAACTAAACAATAATATGTGGAAATAGTTCACAACATATTACCATTCAATAAATCAGTTTTAATAAGGTAGATTTCTGAGTAAATAGTTACTCAGAAATAAGAAATTAATCTATAAGAACAGAGATACATGATAACAACATTGAGACAAACTACCCATATTGACAATAGTGCACAAACATGAATAAAATGACACATTCCTGTTACCATAAAAATGAAACTGATATTTGAAATAGTAGTATTAAAAATACCAATTTATTGCGTCCATTTCTCTGATCTTGGTCTCCAACAGTCCTTTACATTGCTTGAACTTCTGCCTTCAAAGCTAAAGCCACAATAGTGAAAACTCTGCCCCTCATACATAATTCAAGATACAAAGGAAAAATCCTCAATAATCTCCAGATCTGAGATTTTTTCTCCTCTCTCTTACAACTCTAAATTTCTATTACAGTAGTGCTTTTAGAAGTCTAGCATTGCAGAGGAGAGCAGCCCTTTATTACATTCTGCAATATATTACTTATACTATCTGTGAAGGAATTCTTGAGAGGAAAGTTTGGTGAAGAGAAATCTGCCAAATCCAATTGCTGGAGCATTCTCATTGATTGAGATCCTTTTCTCCATATTTCTTCCACTGTTTTCCTGCAAAAAGAAATCAAAATAAATTAAAATGCAACAATAAAATCAATCATGGCATTGCTGGCATTTAAATCAAATCCAATCAAATTCTATAAAATATAAATTCTCTATTGATGCCTGGGATGATTTAATTGGCCAAGAATATCATTGACGAGTGAATCTGCAATTAGAAGAGGCCTGGACCAATGAAAATAAAACTCAGAAAAATGATTTTGTTTTCAAAATTCGGAGCTTGATCTTCTGCCTGATTTTTGACCCAATAAATGACCAAATCTATCAATGAAATCTCCTCAGAAATATTCTCCTTGATTTTCTCTTTCCAATGAGCCGTCCTGAGCCTCATTTGCCAAGTATAACTCATTCTATGAGCTTCCAAAGTTGATGAGTCAAATCTGGCATGAATCTGGAAATTCTGTTGCTGGGCTAAAAAATCAAAATTTTCATTAAAAATTAAATCCTAAATTAGAATTCTAATTAATTCTAAATTAATTATTAATTATAAACTAAACTAATTATTAATAAACTATTTATTAATTTAACTAACTAATATTTAACTAACTATTTATAAACAAATTTAATCTAATTAAAATACTAATTAATATTAATCTAAATGATATTTAACTTTAAATCAATCAAATTAATTAAATATTACGTATATAATATATTAATATTATATATTAAATATTGAATATGAATATTTAAACTAATTAAAAATAAATCTAAACTACCCTCCATTACCTTACTATATGTTCATACATTCACTCACGTATGAGTGAATTTGAAACACTAAGTAAAAACCCAAGTTTATATAAAAACCAAATGCTCTTTGACTTTTTTTTTAAAGGATCGGCGATCGGGGGAGTTAAAATGTCGGAGTTTTCAAACTTCGGCACATTGGAAAGCTCCGATCCGATCTGCCGATCGGGTAATAAAAATTATTTTAATATTAATTCAAACGAATTTGCCATGTATTGAAATGCCTCAATGCCTTTTTAAGCCATCGCATATCGGCGAATCGGGAGGATATGAGGATATGGTATCGGGGGTTTATAAAATATGTTGCAAATAAAACTTGCGACCCGATATCGCATCGGGGGATGGTGTGTATCGGGGGTTTTTAAACTATGTTCTGAATAAATCTTCCGATGCGATTAAAATTTATTTTTTATATATATTAAATTTTAATTTAATTAAATTAATTATATAATAATTAATTTAATTAATTTAAGATTTAATATTAAAATTCAATTTTTATTTTTGATTTCATTTTATGACGATTATTTTCTAGTCTACAACCACTCTTAATAAAAGTAAAAATATAAAAATAAACTACAGCCACTTCGAAAATTTTGGGTTTTCGAGATTAATAATTGATTTGGAAATTGAAGTAAATTTCTTAAATCCCGATACTTAATGATTTGGCTGCATAACTAAAAATGAAAAATGTTAGTAAAAACTCGCTACGGGTTAATATTTAAAATGAATGGGTTATTGAACTAATTTATTTACAAAATGCGATATTGTACATTTTATGCATTTTTAACCCAGACTACATAAATAATCAGACTTTCAAAGGAGTGCCATTTTCAAACCAGTTGACCAAATGAGGTGAAACAAGCGTCAATGGGAAGCTTATAAAAAATCGATTCTAATAAAACAATCAAAACAAGAATCCAAAGAAAATGTAAAATTAACAAAAGCGTAGGGCAATCAACTAAAATAAAAATCCAAAAAGGTGCTTAGCCAAATTTTTTATAGAAAGGGTCCCCATTATTTGAGTTGAGCAAGTCAAAAATTGGGGGTTGTGTTTTTACCACAACACCTACACAGATTTTCTACATGGTATCAGAGCTGGATTTGTAGAAATTTTCTACAGTTAATACCTTCAACATAAATAATACAAGCATTAAAACCATTTATAGTTTTATATTATGAAATAAAAAACTTTTTTATCTAATACATTGGAAGCTTTGTGAACATGCTTGTGCTAGGAAGAAATTTTATTTGTACTTTCCAGTAGCTTCTAATTCTAGGTTTTACAGTACCTGAATTGAAATGGCACTTTTGAGTGAATTGCAATCTTCTGATCTTTTGTATATATCAATTTAATAAGAAGACAAGGCATTCAAGTTGGGAGAAGCAATAACTATATGCTATATTTAGGAGCAACAACTAATGTCATTCCTTTAAATGTGATGAGACAATTATGCCTTAAAACTACTAGTGCATATAGTATTGTATGTGCCATGGATTCTAAGAAAATCAGGATGGGAAGAGGAATAACTCTACATTTTTGTGATATTCAGTAACTCAAAGCATGCATATATACAAAAGGAAGTGGATACTTTCTTCACATTCCACGAGGGACTATTGTTCTTACTTGATACTGCTCATTTCATGTACCTATGAATTATGTACAAAAACAACAAATCCAAAGGATTATGTATCTACCATTCCCCACTTAATTTGAATGGGTGTTTTTGAGTCCAAGCATCAGTTTAAAATTTTCAAAATTTTTTGTTCCAAGTGATTTGGTGAAGATGTCTGCAATTTTCTCATTTGTGGAACCATGTCTCAAATGAATAGTATTTCCCTCTACATGATATTGAATCAGATGGGAATTTATCTTGATATGCTTGGTTTTCTCATGTAATATGGGATTCTTGGCCACCTTTATTGTAGAAGTATTTTCAATGATAAGAAGAGTAGAATTCACCTATTTCTCCTTCACTTCATTTCATCACATGGCAAGGCAACCACATTGCATGGGAGTGGTCCCTCCTTTAGGAGGATCAAATCTCTATAAAGTGAGGTTTAATGGCCATTGTTTGGTATAATTTGTTTGATATTAATGAACAATGCTTCATATCTATCTCATCTTTACTGGTTGCCTTGTTATCTACACTATATGCAAGATAGGTTATTGTAATCTATTTATTTCACTACTTCCAATAATTTTTATGAAAGGAAAATAAAATGTTTTCTTTATTTTACTACTTCTAGGAATGTTTATGACAGGAAAATAAATATTTTGTTTTGCTAAATGTATATCTCAAAAATATTGGGAAGTTTTGAAAGAAGGTAGGATATTATTTGTTTAAATTGATTATTTGTTTAGCTAATAAAAAAATCTTTTCTTTTGTTGAAATATGTAGTCTGGGGGACATAATGACAGTGAGACTAATTGGTTTGATGATGATAAGTTAATGATTTCTCCTGACCCAATCATAACAGTCAATAAGCTAGTGGTTAGAACAAACAAAGAACTTTTTCATTTCATTCACATTAGAAATAAAAGTCTTGAGATTAAAGATAGGATCAACATGTTCAACCAACATCTTCAGAGATATTAGATAATAACCATATTAAAGTGATTTTTTTTATGTCATAATTCCAATTGTGAATGTTTTGTTTTTTAAATTTGACATTATCTAATCGAAAAAAAAAACATTTTCTTTCTTATATAGGATTTTTTTCCAAAGATCACACCACAACATACAAACACCATGAGTGAAATTTCAATGGCAAAGAGTGTCATACATGAGGATCCTGTACTAGAAGAGGAGCACAAGGAAGCCATTCCAACAATGCTGATTAATGCACGAGGAAAAAAAAATCTAGCGGTATTTTTATTAATCAAATACTTGTAATAAAAATAATAATAAATATAAATTTAACATTTATTTCTTGTTACAGTTGATGATCCACCCCTCTTGAGGCAATTTGAATGACATCATGAGTACACGACCAAGCTGTAAAAAACAAAGAAAAATAAAAAGAAATGATTACAGTACTAGTTATAACATTAGAAACGTCACATACAATATTATGAAAACATATTTTTGATGATAAAATTTATTGAGATGAAGTATTTTATGAACAAATGAATGTTATATGTTAATGAATAATTTCTATATGTTTCTTTATGTACACAACCTTGTTTCATATTATGTAAACATACTTTTTTATGATAAAATTTATTGAGATGAAATATTTTGTGGATCTATGAATGAATGAATTAAGTAATGTTTGCTAATTGTTTCTTTATGTAACTTAATGTCTTGTTTTCAACTAGGAAAGAGATTGGGTATTGGGGAATTGAGAGTGATGTGGGGGTCGGGCTTAGGGCATGAGAGCTTCCACCTTCACATGGTTGGCCCTATTTAGTAGAGAATAAATTAGGATTTGGTTGATCTTGGAGAAAAACACCCTCGATACAACAAAGCAACAACAAATTCAAATTTGACTTACCTACTACTTCGTCGAGTGGAGGGAGGCTTGCTCCAAGATTAAACTACTCCAATAATTTATTCTCGAAGCCAAGATGATGTCATTTATGTATTCATGCAATTAAATTCTATATTTGGTGAAATGCAATCTAATTTTTCCTCATTGGTCTCATGAATATGTGTAGGACAACTAATATCAATTTAGTTGTTGAAGTGGAACAACCATCAGAAGAAAATAACTCAAAATGGTAACATTTCATTTACCATTAAATTTTTTGTTATTTTTATTAGGAATTTGTTTTATTACCAATATTGAAAATATTTCCATTTATTTAATTTTTCATTGCATTTGCTTGAACCTATTCCCTTATTTCATATACTCTATTACATAGGTAATATTTAAATATGAAAAAAATGTGAATAAAAATGTATAACAAACAAATTTATATCCCATCAAGGGATCACTAGATAAAGATAAAGGAGGCCTTGGATTTGTTGGAAATTTCATTAAGGAAACATATTAATTCACCTTTCCTTGATTTAACATTATTTGTGACATTATATTATTCTTCTTTTGTTTATTCTTATGTTCTTATAATCAAATCAATTCCAAAAGAAAACTAATGAAGATCACATGAACAAAATATATAGGCTGTGATTCAAGCCAAAAGCCCTCCAAGGGGAAACCCCAAAATAACTTCTCTTCTTATAGAATCAGTTTCAAAGGAGACTTCCAAGACCAAACCCTAGACCAGGGCTCCACTAAAAACCAAGTTAGCCAACTATCCTTGCTTCTGCAAAACCAGAAAAGGCTCTTCCAAGGATAGTGAAGTAACATCTTCTAGCCTTCCATCCTTAACCAACTAGTCTGTGACTTTCTTTGCAATTTTAGACCTTAGAAACCCTAGGACGCTTGTGTGTGTGGTCAACAAGGGACATATTTAAAACCTTTGGTTTCTTCTAATTCTTCTCCTTTTCTTCGTTGGCCTTCTCATTGATTGCTAGTTTTTTTTCAATTATTCTTCATTGTAGATCAAACCCAAACTTGATGCTTGATATGTGTTTGATGAGTTTGAAGTTTCTCCTTTACATAGCCTTCCAAGTGGGTCTTTAAGCCCACTCTAGGAAAACTTCAAGAAATGAGGGAACAAGTTGGAGGGTGGAGGTTGATTTGGAAATACAAATATGTTTCCTAAAACTAAGATGTCTTGACTTTAGTTAAATTCTCTTTAGGAGTGGAAATGAAGCTTAATTTCCTTATATACTAATTCTAGCTTATTCGTTATTAAAATGTATATTAACTTATGATAATAAGATACCTTATTGATAAGCGTGTATCTGATGTGAAGGTTGATCTAGCAATATAAAGATGTTTGTTAAAATTAGGAGGTCTTGTCTTCAGTTCAATACTCTTTAGAATGGTAGTGAAGCTTAATTTCCATATTTTCATTGGTTTCATGCTATTTTGTAGCATTGTAAATGTCCTGTATACACATCTCCTATTAATACAACCAACAACCAAGAGTATGGTGAATTTAGTGATAAGTTTGATGTGGGCCTTCTAACTGGTGATGTGAGTTTGCGACCACAAGCCTCTTGCCTTATTATGAAAACATAAATCCGAAGGTCCGTGCTTTACAAAGGAGTATACATTATCTATGATATTAAATGGGTGAGTCTAATATTAGTGTCCATAATTTTTCATTCAAGTTGTTCTATTGCGATTGATAAAATTATACATGAAATGTTTATAAATGTATAAATGGTTGTGCTTTCTCTTAATACAATATTATATGTTATAGATTATATTTGATGGAGTGCACTATGTAAATGATGTTGAGCAAGGAGTTGTTTGGGAGAAGGTTATCATTATGTTTCCAAAACATATCAATGTTGTACTCCTTTCTACAATGGTGAGAATGAATTCTTCCAAATTTTTATGAGTTTATTTCCTTTTCTCACAATATCTTTTTCTTATATGCTTTTTGTATTATAAATAGGAGAGGCCTATTTTGGAATGATACATAATTCAGAGATATGATTTTATTAAGATGAAGATCCAAGATGTTACTAGGGAATTGAAGCTTGGTGTTCTTCCAACGTTGATGGGGGTCAGTGTCACTGGTAAGACAACTCTCTTGGATGTCTTAGCTGGATGAAAGACTTGATGATACACTGAGGGTAATATATTAATCTTTGGATCTCCCAAAAAACAAGAAAACTTTGATTGCATTTTAGGTTAATGTAAATAGAGTGATATATGTTCTCCATAGGTAACTGTATGGGAATCCTTGTTATATTGAACATTTCTTTGACTTCCAAAGGATGTTGACAAATAAACTAGAATTTTAAGTCTACAACTATCATTTTGTCTGGTCTATCATCTAATAGTGTTTTCTTTTGACCCAGTGTCAAATTGTTATGTTACTAACTTGCAAAATATTCTAATTTTTAAGTCTTTGTTGATGAGGTCATGGAATTACTGGAATTAGAAAATTTAAGGGATGCACTGATATTCTTGCCTAGTATAACTAAATTATCTACTGAACAAAGGAAAATGTTAACAATAATTATGGAGCTTGTTGCAAATCCTTCTATAATTTTCATGCATGAACCCACATTTGGTTTGGATGATAGAGTAACTACAATTGTGATGCAATTTTTTATAATACATTAGATACTGGAAGGACTATTGTCTCTACCATTCATCATCCTAACATTGATATCTTTAAAGCTTTTGATGAGGTAAGATAAGACAATTTCATTTTTTTCAGATATTGGTGTTGATTTCTATTTTACTATGATGTGCTCCGTTATTGTTGATGAAATATGGAGGGAAAGAAATTTTCTTTGGGCCACTAGGCTAGAATTCTCACAAGGTTATTAAGTACTCTATGGTAAAATATTGACAGCTTCTTGTGGTCAATAAAGAAGGAACAATTTTGCATGGAGCACTGCTAATTTAAAGTATAGATCTAAGTTAATTTTTTATATATTTGTCATGACAACTGCATGCTATTCCAAGGGTGCCAAAGATCAAAGATAAATACAACCTAGCTACATGGATGTTGGAAGTTACCTCTATTGCTACTAAACATGGTTTGGGGATATATTTTGCAGATTATTATAAGAACTCTTTCCTTTTGTAAGTAAGCAATAAACACATCGATATTTTTCCACTAGAATCCTTATGCTTAAAATATCTAGCATTAAAATAATTTTACAAGATAAAATATATGAGCTTCAAACTCGCATTCTAACAAACATCCATTTTTTGAAAATAAAGGAAGCATAAGGCATTGGTGAATGATCTCAACACTCCATCTGCAAAATTAAAATATCTTTAATTTTCAACCAATACTCACAATCATTCTTTGGATAGTTCAATATGTGTTATTGGAAGAAAGGTTGGACTTACTGGTAAAGTCTTGATTATAAAACTATTAGATTCATCTTCACATATGTCTATGCTTTGCTCATTGGAAAAGTATTTTGGAATGTTAGCACAAAATAGTGTGTACTTAAGATATAACTACGTAAGAAATATTACTTTTCAAAACATTTTGTTGTTTGGATTGACTAACAACAAAAATGTTTGGTTATGTTATTTTGTATGGTAAAGACTCATCTTCTTAGCTATAAAGAAAGAGATTGCTTGAATATATGATATCAGGGACAACATCACTGGTATTTTTATTGTTACAAGGATATTTTATGGAGCAGTTACATTCTTAGGGCCTAACGAGTGCTCACCTATACAACATGTGCTCGCAATAAAGAGAATTGTATTCTACAAGAAAGGTTGTGGGATTATACTATGATTTTCCTTATGCTTTGGTTTAGATTAGTCCTATATCATTGTTTCATTTATTCTTGACCCTAACTATCCACATTCAAACTTTGCATGTTCCAAAGATTGGAAAATAATGCAAAATATCAGTTCTATGTCATTTCCAATTCAAAAGAAATCTTTGGGGTCCATATCCTTAGGTTAGTATGTCAACATCTTCCCAAATAGATCATATTAGAATTACATGATATTTCCAATAAGGATTGTATTTTAATGTTTTAAAATAAAACTCTCCATGAAAATGGGTAATCCTTTCTCAAACTCCATGTATGGGTACGCTAGAGCACAATCCCACTCTTGAAATTTCCATCTGCCATTAGTTTTAAGTTTATCCTGAGTTAAATGTTTTAATAGTTTTAGAAACTTTTAATACAAACACTCCCTATTTTACAAGGTGGTATTGATATATCTGAAGTTGAGAATTAGATGATGAATGAAGAAAGCAGTCTCCACCTTAGCAAGTTCATATCCTGGACAATGCCTTGGACCTCCACCAAAAGGCATAAACTGTTCTACACCTAATATCTGCAAAATAATATATATTCTCTCTTTCTACCATCCTTCTATAATATAAATTTATGAATGAAAATGTATATAAACCTAAAATTTCAAACCTACCATCTCCAAGGGTTGAGTCCAGGAGCATTTTTATAAAGATATTCATCCAAATGTGCCACTGTTAACATGGGAAGCACCTTCAAGCCTAAAGGTATTTGGAATTCTAAAGAGAAATATAAATCTAAATATAATCTCTTTATTTCTCAAAAAACGTAACAACTAAGATGAGATAATGGATGTAGTCTTTGAATATCATGAAAGTAAAAAGGATCTAGTTTAGGAGTAATACCCTTAAATTTGATGTCCTTCAATGCTTTCCTGTCAAAAAATTAGACTATATTTCTTATGAGTATAAGGGTTTGACATCACTATAAGGAAAATATATTCTAGTGAAGGTTTGTGCAAAATCCCCTATAAAAATAACCCAAAAATTTGTTTGTAGTGAAGATCAGTGGCAGAGGTAGGTGGCTAGATATTTTAGTGGATGTTTTTTGGATTGTGCGTCTACAATCTACAAAAGCATTGTTGCTTTACTATCCATACAAGCACCGGTGCCACATAAAACATGGTGCACTATGGAAAAATTTACTTTTATAAAATAAAAATAAAACACAATGCGTTAAATAAAAAACCACATCAGTGCTTGAATAATTGATAACAATGGAAAATGTAGCTTTTAAAAATTGGATTGGTGCTATATACACCTGCAGCACCGATGCCCTTCATGTAGTAAAACACCCCTGTGTATACCAAGAAGGAGAACCACTATAGTTTTTAAATTTCAAAAAAATTTAGTGTTGTTTTGCAATGATGAATTGGTGCAATAAATGTATTAAAACACCTCGAGGCATCCTCTAAAGAGGACCACTAGGCGATTTTTAATTTTTTTAAAAGGAGAAGACTATAGTCAAACAAATCACTGGTGCGATACCTTTATTAGAATGCCCCGTGGCATCTTAACAAAAGAACTGCTATATATATTTTTTAATTTAAATGAAAACATGGTACTCTTGGATATCTTCCACACTAGTGTAGTTATAGTAATGCACCAGAGGAGGGCTAAATAAAAAAAACCTCCCAGCCATAAATTTCATTTTTACCATCTACAATGTTAGAGAGATCTGAAGCACTGGTGCCACTCTTTCCTCATGTAAGAGCCATGACATCGATGCTTCTCTTTATCACCATCCTTATGTACTATGCTCACTATTTGACTTTCCAATTTTTTCAAACCTTGGTCAATTTTATTTTCTTCATTACGCGTAAACAATGCCTCCCCGACAAGAAAATGTCCAGGTAATGTTTATATTTCTCTCTAATTTAATTTTTGAGCAGATAAGAATTTCAAATTAGCTTAAAATTTCCATTGTTTTTGAAAATAAAAATAAAAATCCCTATGTGGTGCACTCAATATGTTTGGCTCACACCAATAGTGGTGCACCCTGTAAATTTGCAAGGTGCATCGCAGTTTAGTGCATGAACATAATGCACTGATATTGTTGTGGTGCATTTCGTAAATTAAAACACACTAGGAAAGATATAAATTATACGTCGGTGTATTATGCTCGATGTGTTTATATTTACCAAATGCATTGCAAAAACAATATTTATAAATATACCTATAAATAACTGCATTTGATAACCTGAACATTTCATACTGGTGTGAAAATTTCATACGTGTGCACCAGTGCATAAGTGTGACACACCATAATGAAAATTTAAATTTGTGGACCAACAACGGTGCATCATATATATGTGTATACTGATATTGGTGCAATTATCTTTGACAATGCATCGAAGCTGATGCATGACTGTGTTTTGGGTGCATTGATGATTTTTTATTTATTTTTAATTGATATTTATGTTTCCATATTTATAAATACATTTTTTATTTAATAAAACAAATTATTTTATGTATGAGGATGATGTATTTTATATGTCAATCATGTAGCAAATACATCAGCATAGGTAGCAACACTAGGAGAAGGAGAAAATGGTGGGTTGATACAATATGGTCTGACCATGGGAGGCCAGAGGGAGGGGAGGAATTTAAACTTTCACCCTATTACTGCAGTGACCCAAGAACTTGTTGGAAATAATACTGAGAGGGGGGGGGGTGAATCAGTATTATCAAGTTCTTTTAATAAATCTTCCTTATTTATACTTCGAATTATTTTTGCATGTCAGTACCATAAAAATAATGAGCATGAACAAGAAAAACAGATAGTCACACCAAAGAACACCAGATATAAGGTGGAAACCCAATGTGGGTGAAAACCACCTGCTGCAATATGTCTCTATCTTCTTTCAAATTAGAAACTCCTTTTACAATGGTTTTGTACTGGTGCAGTCCTTTACCAGTACGCAGGCTGCAACCTGCAGAGAGCTACAACTCTCTCTCGTTTTCCAGTCTCTCTTGGAAGGGAGATACAACCCCCTACTTCTTTTCTTTCAAGGACCACTTTTCATAAATTTTCAAACTGGATCCATAAACATCAAGAGATCATCAAGTACAAGTAAATCACCCAGTCAACTGCAGTAACCAGATCAACAATAACAGTAAACTAAACCCATAACACCTTATCAACAGAAAAATTCAGCCAACAAAAGATCTTAAGACAAATCCGCAGTTTTTCTTTATCTGGCCTGCGTGGCTCCACACTTCACCTTCTGCTCCCCTGCGTATACCCGCAGAGAGCCTTCTGCTGCACCGCGTACCCACGCACTGTTTCTTCAATCACGCCGCGTACTGTTACTGTAGGCACGCACCCATAGATGCTATCGCGCCGCGTACTGCTACTGTAGCCACACACCCACAGATGCTATCGCGCTGCGTACCTACGCACCTGCGACTTCTGAAGCGTCACGTACTTTCACTGTGCCTATGCACCTAAACCTCTGACGTGCTGCGTACCCACGCACTGTGCCTTCTTCTACTCTGCGTACCCACGCACTGCTCCTTATTCTGCTCTGCGTACCCACGCACTTGCACTGTTAATCACCTGCGTACCTCTGATTAGGGCCCAATTGGCAGTCCCGCAGTGTGCCACAGATAGTCAGATGCTTAGATCTGATCATGCGCTCGAGAGATCACCCTTCATAGATTCGCTTTCAACTTCACTTTTATATAGATCAAGCTTTTAAAACAATAACCCAATATTTCAGATCTTAAGATATTCAATTTGCAAAAGATGCTTTAGCCAAGTGATCTCCTTCCCCATTTATAGTTAAGCCCTTATTCACACCATGGGACAAAACCATCAATAACCAATACAAGGGATCCAAGCTGGGGCTAAAATAGATCCTATACCACGGGCCAAAACCATAGAATCAAGAACGACGGGCTAAATACCATGGGCCAAACATAGGAAACCCCACGTGAACGCGCTTCTCTACCTTGAAGTAAGTGAACTGGGGGTACGCACCTTCTGAACGGGTGACCTGCGTGTATGGCCGTAGTCCCTTTACGGCGTACCTGCGGGTACACATGCTTTTCACAGAGCACATGTGGACCTCTTAATTTTTATCATTTTGAGAGCCTGATCAGAGTTTTGCCACCTGTATGAGTTGCCATCAAGTACAACACATGAATCATAGAGCCATACCAGAATCATAATGCCAACAATCTCCCCCTTTGGACTTGATGGCAACCTCAAAATCTTCAACGTCATTCTCCCCCTTTGACATCAAGGACAAAGGGTCATACTCCCCCTAAGAACATGCTCCCCCTGACTATAAACCAGATCTGCAAAGAAGAACCATAATCCACCATAAATGACCATGAAAGAGATAGAGACATATTGCAGCAATATTCAGACCAGCATCCATGATGTACTTCCTCCATAATGCCAACAATTCATTATATGCTCCCCCTGAACCTGTGCCATTCGATCTTCCACCAAACACCATAAATGTACGCATATACCCCAGATGAACCTTGCGTACAACCATCAATCAAAAGAGATTCAACAACAAGATGATGCATCAACAACCCCCAGCTTTTGCCTGAGGTATTCAAAGGTCTCCCTGGGCAATGGTTTGGTGAGTATATCAGCAACTTGTTCCTTAGAAGGAACATACTCCAACTTGACCTTTTTTTCAAGTACTTGTTCCCGGAGAAAGTGATACTTGATTGGTATGTGCTTGGTCTTTGAATGCATGACTGGGTTCTTTGAAATGCTGATTGCACTTGTATTATCACATAAGATGGAGATGGGTGGTGTACAAGTGATTTGAAAATCCTGCAAGGTCTGCATCATCCAAAGGAGTTGAGTGCAACAAGATGCAGCAGCAACATATTCTGCTTCAGATGTAGACAAGACAATCGAACTCTGTTTCTTGCTGAACCAAGATACTAATCTGGAACCCATAAAGAATGCACCACCACTTGTGCTCTTCCTGTCATCCACACTTCCAGCCCAATCTGCATCAATATAAGCATGAAGTGTGAGATCTGTATCTCTAGGATACCATAAGCCATAATTTTGAGTCCCTTGAAGATATTTGAAGATTCTCTTTACTGCCTGAAGATGAGTTTCCTTTGGATTTGCCTGAAATCTTCCAACTATTCCCACTACATGCATGATGTCTGGTCGGGTGCCTGTCAAATAAAGTAGACTTCCAATCATAGATCTATAGGTTGGTTGATGTACTGCTGCTGATTCATCATTAGCACTGAGGCTACATCCTGTGACCATAGGTGTACAAACTGGTTTTGCATCTTCCATGCCATATTTCTTCAGAATCTGCTTGAGATACTTGGTTTGAGACAAGAAGATCCCTCCTTCCTTTTGTTGGATTTGCAGGCCAAGAAAATATGTCAATTCTCCAAGCAGGGACATTTCGAATTCTTTCTGCATCACCAAGGCAAAGCTTTGACTCATAGATTCTTCATTGCTGCCAAAGATAATGTCATCTACATACACAACAAGTATTATCAATTTGTCGTTTTCAACTTTTATATAAAGATTGCTATCTTCTGATCCTTTTGAAAAACCTTGTTGATGAAGATATTTGTCCAAACGATAGTACCAAGCCCTTGGACCTTGTTTGAGACCATAGAGAGCCTTTTTCAATCTGCATACAAGATTTGGATCATTTCCAAGAATGAAACCATCTGGCTGCTCAATGTATACTTCTTCTTCCAAGTCTCCATTCAGAAAGGCTGATTTCACGTCCATTTGAAATACTTTGAAGTTTTGAAAGCTTGAGAGAGCAAGGAACATTCGGATGGCCTCAAGTCTTGCAACAGGAGCAAAAGTTTCTTCAAAATCTATTCCTTCTTGCTGCGCATACCCTTTACAAACAAGTCTGGCCTTGTTTCTAATTACTTCTCCATTTTCATTCAATTTATTTTTATAGACCCATTTTGTCCCTATAACATTCTTATCCTTTGGTCTAGGAACCAACTCCCAAGTGTTGTTCTTTTCGATCTGCTCAAGTTCTTCATCCATTGCTTTGACCCAACATTAATCTTTGCATGCCTCTTTCACATTTTGTGGTTCAGTGGAAGAGAGTAATGCCAAATATCTTGAAGCTTCTGCAATTGTTCTTCTTGTTTGTACACCTGCTTCTTTCTGCCCCAAAATCTGAGATTCTGGATGATTCTTCTGAACATATCTGGATGGAGTCTTCTCTTCTATCCTTATCTGCTCCTCTGGTTCTTCTTGAGGTTCTTCTTCTTCTTCATTCTGTCTTTGAGGGTAGTCTTCATCTTCTTCGATATCTTCATGATTTACTTGCCTAGGAATGTATCCCTTCTCATCAACCACTACATCAATGCTGTGAACAATTCTTCCAAGTCTTTTATTGTAGCACTTGTATGCTTTGTTGTGTGGAGAATAACCAAGAAGAATGCCTTCATCTGCTCTAGGTTCAAGTTTACCAAGTTGCTCATCAGTATTCTTAATATAGCATTTGCTCCCAAAGATTTTGAAGTGCTTTACCGAAGGAGTCTCACCATACCAGAGCTCATGAGGGGTTTGAGTGCTGTTCACCCGGACATTTGTTTTGTTGATAATAACAACCGCAGCATATGCAGCTTCACCCCAAAAAGTTGCGGGAGTTCCAGACTCATCGAGCATAGCACGAGCCATTTGTTGGACTGTTATGTTCATTTTTTCCACCACTCCATTTTTCTGAGGAGTTCTAGCTGTAGAGAATTCTCTTCTTATCCCATGTTCTTCACAGAAATCGAAAAATTCATTTGAGGTAAACTCCCCACCTCTGTCGGATCTGAGGCACTTAATTTTGTATCTTGACTCATTTTCAACCAAGGCTTTAAAGGATTTGAATTTTGCGAATGCTTCATCTTTATGCTTCATAAGTCCTAACCAGACAAACCTGGAGAAATCGTCAATGAATAATATCAAATATTCTTCTCCTCGAGGTGTCCTTTTCCTGAATGGTCCACATACATCTGTATGTACAAGCTCAAGAGGCATGCTAGCTGATCCTTCCTTCTCTGGAAAGTTAGTTCTGGTTTTCTTTCCAAACTGACATGATTTGCATATGGTATTGTCTGGAATTTTGATATCTGGAAGACCGCGAACTGCCTGATATTTGCATGCTTTCCTTATTTGTGAAAAGCTTAGATGCCCCAACCTCCGGTGCCATAACCAGTGTTCATCATCCTTGCTTATATAGCATTGTTGTTGTCCTTCTTCAAATATGTATAGATTATTTGGAGTTATTTTACCTTTGATCACCGCTTTACCTGTATCAAGATCACGAACAAGACATCCATTTGATCTAAATATCACCTCGGTTCCTTGATCACACATCTGGCTGACACTTAGAAGATTATGCTTCAATCCATCAACATACAAAACATTTCCAGCTTTGACCTTTTCTTTTAACTGAGCAGTGCCTTTTCCTTTTATAGCTGCAGGAGTATCATTTCCAAAAGAAACTTTCTTTCCCTTTTCTAAAGCAGAATATGATTCAAGTTTTTCTTTATCACCTGTCATATGCTTCGAACATCCACTGTCAATGTACCATAGATTTTCCTGTCCCTCTGCATAAAATGCTATCCCACATCTTTCTGTTTGTGGTTCCTTTATTCTCCATGTTTTGGTGCTTGAGGCTTGTTCCTTTGTCTGCTGAAACCTGCTCCTGCATTCAGAATCTTCATGACCAAAGTTATTGCAAATAGAACATTCAACTTCATTTTCAAGAACCGAAAAGTTGTTATAGGTCCTTTTTGTAATCCCGGTCATACTTCTTTGTTTTTGAGCTTCTCTAGTCATGATCGTTTTATATGCAACACATTGAGCTGCTTTGTGACCAAAGTTATGGCAAGAAAAGCATTGTCCATTGAAGAAATTTCTGCGGTTATCAAATCTTCCGCCCAAACGATTGTAATTTCTATTGTCATTCATTCTTGAAGCAAATTGAGAGGATTTTACCTGTGACTGGTTGTAGCTTTTGTTCATCCTTAAGACGGATTTCCCCTAGTTTACCTAATAGTCTTTGTTTGTAATTGGTCCCTGCTTTACCTGGTGATCTCCATTATGTTTTTGCTCATTCCTTCTTGCTGCATCAAGATAATTCTTTGAGGTGGATGCTTGAGAAGTTTCTCCATTATACCCCAGACATGTCTTGTTTAGTGGAGAACGCTGTACATTGATGATCTCATCCAAAGTTTAAGATCCTTTGACAAACTTAAGATTAATAGCCTTTGTTTTCTCAATCTCTTTTCTAAGACCAACAATTTCACCTTCTAACTTTTCAAGATATTTTCTTTTTCATCAATCTGAAATTGTAGAGTATCAATGATCATATTCTTTTCTTCTATACATGTCTTGAGTCTAGAAATTTCTTCATGAAAGCTATCCACATCTATAGCATCCATGTAATCATCATCTTCAAATGCCATTAAAAGTTTATAGTCATTACCTCATTCATCTTCATCACTATTTGATAGACCATCACTATCCTCATGAGTGTAGTAGCTTTTCTTATTTGCATTATGTTTCTTGCTCCATCTAGCAGGTTCCTTTCCTTTGTCAATCTTATCCTTATGAGGACATTTCGCAGCATAATGACCTACTCTTCCACAAGCAAAACATTTAAAAGGTAACTTACCTCTGAACCTTCCAGTACCCCGTTGAAGATTTCTGACAAAATTTGATTCTTCTTCTTCTTCTGGCACATGACTTGCTTCATAGTAGTCTCCTTTGCCTGAAACCTTGAAAGCAGCTTCTCTCCTGTCTGATGGACCTCCCTTTCTCATTTCATAAGCAGTTAGAATTACGTGTAGCTGAGACATAGTAAGAATTCGTATATTTTCTTTTTCTTCTATTGCAGACACTTTAGATTCAAACTTGGGGGACAATGATCTTAAAACTTTTTCAACCACAATAGCCTCTTTTATTTCTTCACCCAAGTTTTTCATGCAATTAACCACACTTTCATCATTATACATTCTAAGATTCTCATACTGAATCCTGAGGGTTTGAAGTTTAGCACGCTTTACTTGTTCATCTCCTTCGTAGCTCAAGACAATCTTGTCCCATATTTCTTTTGCGGATTTATATTGCATAACCTTCACGAATTCTGTTTGAGATAAGCATCCCAGCAAAATATTGACTGCTTTAGCATTTGTTTCATATTTCTTCTTTTCGGCCGTATCTGTAGGAGTAGCTGAAGGAAAAGTGTAGCCTGTATCTATGATATCCCAAACTTATATACCAAGAGATTGAAGATAGGAAGTAACTCTTACCTTCCAATAATTGAAGTTTGTCCCATCAAAAATTGGTGGCCTGATTGATGCTTCCCTCTCGTAGTTTCTCATGATGAATGATCTTCCTTCAAGCGATCAAGCTTCTCTGAAGGACCTGCTCTGATACCAATTGTTGGAAATAATACTGAGAGGGGGGGGGTGAATCAGTATTATCAAGTTATTTTAATAAATATTCCTTATTTATACTTCGAATTATTTTTGCATGTCAGTACCATAAAAATAATGAGCATGAACAAGAAAAACAGATAGTCACACCAAAGAACACCAGATATGAGGTGGAAACCCAATGTGGGTGAAAACCACCTGCTGCAATATGTCTCTATCTTCTTTCAAATTAGAAACTCCTTTTACAATGGTTTTGTACTGGTGCAGTCCTTTACCAGTACGCATGCTGCAACCTGCAGAGAGCTACAACTCTCTCTCGTTTTCCAGTCTCTCCTGGAAGGGAGCTACAACCCCCTACTTCTTTTCTTTCAAGGACCACTTTTCATAAATTTTCAAACTGGATCCATAAACATCAAGAGATCATCAAGTACAAGTAAATCACCCAGTCAACTGCAGTAACCAGATCAACAATAACAGTAAACTAAACCCAGAACACCTTATCAACAGAAAAATTCAGCCAACAAAAGGTCTTAAGATAGATCCGCAGTTTTTCTTTATCTGGCCTGCGTGGCTCTGCACTTCACCTTCTGCTCCCCTACGTATACCCGCAGAGAGCCTTCTGCTGTACCGCGTACCCACGCACTGTTTCTTCAATCACGTCGCGTACTGTTACTATAGGCACACACCCATAGATGCTATCGCGCCGCATACTGCTACTGTAGCCACGCACCCACAGATGCTATCGCGCTGCGTACCTACGCACCTGCAACTTCTGAAGCGCCGCGTACTTTCACTGTGCCTACGCACCTGAACCTCTGACGCGCTGCGTACCCACGCACTGCGCCTTCTTCTGCTATGCGTACCCATGCACTGCTCCTTCTTCTGCTCTGCGTACCCACGCACTTGCACCGTTAATCACCTGCGTACCTCTGATTAGGGCCGAATTGGCAGTCTCGCAGTGTGCCACAGATAGTCAGATGCTTAGATCTGATCATGCGCTCGAGAGATCACCCTTCATAGATTCACTTTCAACTTCACTTTTATATAGATCAAGCTTTTAAAATAATAACCCAATATTTCAGATCTTAAGATATTCAATTTGCAAAAGATGCTTTAGCCAAGTGATCTCCTTCCCTATTTATAGTTAAGCTCTTATTCACACCATGGGACAAAACCATCAATAACCAATACAAGGGATCCAAGCCAGGGCTAAAATAGATCCTATACCACGGGCCAAAACCATAGAATCAAGAACGATGGGCTAAATACCACGGGCCAAACATAGGAAACCCCATGTGAACGCGCTTCTCTGCCTTGAAGTAAGTGAACTGGGGGTACGCACCTTCTGAACGGGTGACCTGCGTTTATGGCCGCAGTCCCTTTACGGCGTACCTGTGGGTACCCATGCTTTTCACAGAGCACATGCGGACCTCTTAATTTTTATCATTTTGAGAGCCTGATCAGAGTTTTGCCACCTGTATGAGTTGCCATCAAGTACAACACATGAATCATAGAGCCATACCAGAATCATAATGCCAACAGAACTTTTAAGGAATGTAGGACTCCTCAAGTACTATGAGGAGGCTACATCCCTGAAGATGCACTCTATCTTATTGGTGCATCTGATCCGTCAATGGAGTGTCTAGGAGCAGGGTTTCCATGTTGGTCCTAAGGTGTGGTATAGGATATCTAAGGAAGAGATATACTTTATCATTGGCCTATGCAAGAGAGGGAAGGATTTTCCCCAGTTCCCAAATGTCCCCCATGGGGTTTCAATTAAGATTCAACTTGCCTACACTCATAGATATGTCAGGCCTCATGGATTATGTTTAGCATATTTTTAGGTGTGTGGTGGACAACTGCAGATTTCTTATTTTTCTACATAGGAGGTTAGGCGCCTCTCATTATTAGTCACCACCATTGCACTCTTTAGTAGTGATGGATAGTGCATTAGTTTCTCTATTTTATATTATGTCGATTCTTTGATTCAGGTGCCACATTGTATCAGATGCTCTGCCATTTTTTTGAGGTAGTTTTGTATGGCTTTAGATAAATGTTGTGCATTGAGACATGGGAGGTTGACCTTCGCTTTCACTTTAGACATTTTTTTTTTATTTTCTGAGAGGTTTCCTACGATGAGGCCTACATTTGACCGTCGCCATCCTAGGTCAATCACTGAGGTCCAGATGTGCATGTGGGGGTAGATGATGCCAAATAGGGGTTTGCTAGAATATCTAACCAGGATTTCCGTCGAGGCATTAGTGCTACTTACCAGTGAGGATTTCCATGCATTTATTCATTGGCATTTTCATATGTGTGGATTGATTAGAGATAATGTCCCAACATTCTCTTCACACTGGATAAGTTTCCATATGATAGGGGTAACATTAGTGTTTTCTTTAAATTAATCTAATTTCATTTTATTGTTTTAATTAATTAGAATAAAATTTATTCTGGCACATTGTTTAACTTGTTTAATGAAATTGTCTAATTATTGTTGTGTATTATATATTTTTTAGAAATCGGCACATTTGATGGTGACATGCCTCCTCCCCCACTAGATGGAGGAGATGAGGAGATGGGTGAGGCCCAAGAGGGTGAGGAACATCCTCAAGGGGGCATCGGTGTCTGGGGCCATAGGGTTGGTCTTCAATTTTGGATGGACTACTATGAAAAATTGGCCATAGTTTTGGTTGACGAGGGATTCCTCCATACGAGGGCTCGAGATATCAACGTATATCCTAGGTTTTTGGATCTTTACAGGGACTGTCCATGCAAGATGTTGTCTCTTATGTGTCATATCGTTAGAGCTAGTAGGTTGCTGATAGCGATGAGGGATGTAGGGCATGTAGTGATAGATACGTCAAATGAGGGTGTTGATCATGATGCTTCTAGTAGTACTACCCCATCAGGTCATATATGTCAGGGTGTTGGTGATCCTTCTGGTAGTAAACCTCCTCCTCATTCACCTAATGATGAGATGTTATAGCTAGAGGATGTGCCTTATGTTTCTCCTGACATAGCGAACTAGCCACCTCCTCTTCCACCTCAGAGCTCACCAGATTGCATTGAGGCATTAGGGTACCATCCATCGTCTTCGGTTGCAGACCAGCCACGTCCTCCTCCAACTCAAATTCCGACAGACATTGAAGTAATAGTTGATCATCCATCATCTTCTACTGCAGACTAGGCTGACACTACTACTTTTGTTGTATCAGATATTTGATTGCGGTTATTTGATTGTTGTATATATATATATATATATATATATATATATATATATATATATATATATATATATATATATAGTCCATTTTTTTTGTTCATGTTTATGAGTCTGAACACATATTTCAATAAATTTGGAATTAGATAGTGGATCTAGAATTTCAAAAGAACTAAAAAACACAATTCTAGTGATGTCCTTGTAATAAAATATTTCCAGGTTTAATGAAATATGTGTACTTAATTTATATGTTGGTGTTGATGTTGATATTGTTAGGTCATGTTAGATATGTTCATTTAATGTGCTTGCAGATAGATGTGTATGTGGTAGTAGTTATTTGACATGAGATGTATATTAATTTGAGGATGTGTGTGGTGATGATATTAGCTTACAATGTTTTTGTTTTGTTAGATGTGATCACGATGATGATGCCCTATTACATTATTAGATTTTCGTGTTAGCTAATGACATTTAGATGTGCTAGAAGTGTATATAATTATACGATGGTAGTGAATTAGAATATGTATCTTAGATGATGTTTAAGTTTGTTAGATGGTTATCATCATGATGTTTATTTTTATGAAATAATATTTATTATATATTATGTATTGGTAAACTTATATCAAGCTTTTATATATAAAATTGCATGCAAAACGACTTACTTTAAAAAAATGCAAAGACATTTTTATAAATTACAATGTTTAGTAAGGTTGAAAGTATGATTGTATAATTACGATAAATATTTTTCTATTTATTAGATATTCCATTCATATTCAGTCTAACTTGATTAGTAAAATATTTCAATACTCACAAGGAAAAAATAGTTAAAGGTAAAATAATTTAGTTATTTCTTAATAAGGAAAAAATGTCTAACTCATTCAATTCTTAATATAAAATATTAATAATAATAAATTATTCAAAAATACTATTTAGCCAATTCAGTATTGGTTTACAAAATTCAATCTATTCTTAAATTTTAAGAACTTAAGTCATAATCTCTTATAATTAATTTATATTTAATACAAGTTAAAAAGTTATATTTTTATAAAATTTAATTTATTACTAAAGTTACGATATTTTCAAGCAATAAACATAATATTTATAGAAACTCTTACCAATTTAATTTAGAAATTTCTCTCTCTAAATATGAGGATCAAGAAATGTAAAATAAGGCTTGTGAAGTTACTTGCAGTTGGGGATTTCTCTATTGGAAGTTCTCCCTTAAAGAGGCAAGTCAACATTTTTCTAGTAAACATTTTGGTGCTATTTTGGTTCTTTATTTGCTATTGTAATGTTTTAAATTTAATTCTTTTTAATAATAAATATGAATTAAATAATACAAAAAATACTATATTAGCTTTAGACTTTTGAAAAATAATATATTTGATTATTTCTTAATGAAAAACTCAAAAAATATTATTTTTTCCACATACTTATTACGAGATAGTCACTAAAATTCATGTTTTCACATTTCTCCTAGCCAATATTACATCATGTTCACAATGATAAAGACCTGTCTACCTTAAATAATTTACTTATAAATACATAAAAATAGATATTTATTTTACATAATCTAAATAGGAAAGAAAAATTCATCACCAAGTCTATTTGAAAGTCAAACAAATGCCTCTTAATCACCATCACATTATTTATCATTTAATTCTTTGCCATAAAATATTTATTACTTCATATTTTATTATAATTATCATTGAAATGAAACGTCAAAGGTATTCCATTATTCATGAAGAAAAAATTTAAACCTCTCATGTATCTATGTAAACCCATTTGCTTCTCTTATGGTTCATAAAAAGATGTAATCAACATTTTATACATGCATAAGACCTCCTTTTAGTTTACATAATGTTGCAAGAACTGTAATTTAAATATAATAAACATGACTTTACCTCTCATGTCAAGAATTTAATCTTACATATTAATACACAATTTTTTCATTGTTAAAGTCCTCATAGAGTTATCACTACATGATGATTTATATTGATTTTGAACTAAACAAGAAGAAAAAACATGTGAACTGATTAATAAACCAATAAGTATCTAAATCAAGACTAAATCTTCAATGTTATTTCTAAATTCACTATTTTCTTCTCATTTTCCTATTTGAGAAGGATTGTGACCTTGAATCCTTATTATCATAGATATTGTACACAATTGGAAATACTTAGTTTTAAGTGTACAAATGTTTCCTCTACAAAAAATTGTGTAAAGACATTTGTGAATCTTACCAATTATATTATAAAATGCCAACAAGATGAATTAAAAAACAATATAATTAGCGAAATAAAGAAAAAAAACATACAACAATAGTATAAATGATGAAATAACACAAGTACATATCACTCTCCATTGTTATGACCCTCGTTATCTTCCTCGCTTAGCATGATAACACAATTGTTCTCAAAAATAAATTTTGATCTAGGGTTGTGTCTTAGTACGAACCACCAATTCGTATCCAACACATTTGGTTAAAAATACACCTGGTTGCAATGTTTTGGGAAAACATAAGGCTCCCTTGCTTCATTCCACATCATTCTAGAGTTGATAGATATCAACCCACTATAATGTATAGTAAATAGTACATTATACACAAATTAATTATAAAATATCCCAATACATAAAAATAAAAATAATAATAAAACCATGTTTTTGACATATGTACTCTTCGAAGGTTTAAATGGTCACCCTTATTATCTTCCTCGCTTAGCATGATAACACAATTATTCTCAAAAATATGTTTTGATATAGGGTTGTGTCTTAGTACGAACCACCAATCCCTATACAACACATTTGGGTAAAATTAATACACATGGTTGCAATGTTTTGGTAAAACATAAGGCTCCCTAGCTTCATTCCACATCATTCTAGAGTTGATAGATATCAAATCACTATAATGTACAGTATATAGTACATTATACACAAATTAATTATAAAATATCCCATTACATAAAAATAAAAATAATAATAATATCATGTTTTTGACATACGTACTCTTCGAAGGTTTAAATGGTCATGTGATCTCAACCATGACAAATGGTATTACAAAGTTAAGTAGAATCATAGTGAAGACCCATATAAATAAGGCACCCTCACAGTCATTATAACTCCTTTGCCAAAGAAAGATCACCTTTCTTTAAAATCCATGGGACATCACCTTCTTTGAAAAACCAAGAGGGACAAACCTCTCTTCTATTTTCTTGTCTTGGCCAATGTTTCCTTTTAGCTTTTGAAGAAATATGATCTCTCCTAACAACCAATATGTCACCTTATTTTGATGATATGTGCCTCCATAGAGAAGATGAAACATTTTTAAATATATGCGTGGGATCTAGTAAGTGGGAAATCTTAATATGCTCCCAATATGGGAGCTCATAAATGACATATTTCCTTTTCATCCAAATGGGAAATTTATCAACATAGATGTCGAATAATTCTACATCATCGAACATAGGATCCCCGTTTGAATCAAATAATTATGTAAACTCCTTCTCCTTCTCTCTCTCATATGCTCTAAGCCATTTATCTAGTGTCATTATTACAGTCTCTTTGGTTCTCTCTAGTTTACTATTGAAAGTGGATGTATCTCTTTTGTAAGGGTGTTCTTCTGGGAGAAATACCCTGGAGTAGTCATACACTAGCTTTCGTATGTGGTTGGACCACCTAGCCTTCAGAGAAGGTCCACAACATTTACATCCATGACACCCTTTTGTTACAAGTCCTGCAAATTTATTGTATACAGGCTAGAACATTAGCGATCATGAAGATAAAAAAATTTGCAATGAATTAAATTAATATGCAAAACAATATTTCTATGTATATAAATGTTGGCGAGAAAAACTTCCCTAAGGTAAGGGTTGGCAACCTATTGTAGCAGCTACAACCACCCTGCAAAATTTTACCTTCACTTTGTTTTAGAGCCTCCCTACTAAAATCTCATCGGTTTGTCTTGCACTACCCAGGCACTTATTCTTTCATCAAGTTTATCCTTTTCTATACAACTTGTGTTCGCTTACTTGCTTTGTTGTCTAACCAAAAGCTGACCTCTTCGTGAGTTGGTTGCAATCTGGTTCTTGCATTTCCTTGGCAATCTGCACAGTCCTAAAGGGAATCCAACCTTGCTCTCAGGAAATGTGCATGCAGCCCAGCAGTGAAGTTCAGCTCCAGAAATGTGTAGACCCAGTGGAATCTTGTCTTCATCTAGGAAATTGTGCAGAGCATGAGAGGCAGTGAGAGCCAAAAAGACCGAGAATTGCCTAGAAGCATTCCCTCTGCTGCTGCCCGATGCATGTGCCGGCAAGTTGCCTAGTTCCCTCCAGAACTGTGCAATTTATCCATGCATGCATGCTAGCCCTTCCTGTTGGGTCCCTATAATACTAGTGATTACCCCATTACTATTGTAGTTATACCCCTTATTAATATTGTTGTGCCCCTATTGCCCCCATATTGTTATTACTATGCCCGATGGAATCCCTCTATTGTTATTTTTGTGGCTTTATATTATTATTGTTAGGTCAGCTGGATTATATTGTGACTCCTTAGACTCCTATATATAGAAAGGAGGTTTTTTCATTTGAATCATCCAAACATTATTCATTTATGTAATGTAAAGGAGGTTTCCCCCTTGAAAAGGCTGAATTCTAAGGCGTTGATATATCTTTTCTATCTTTTCTTGAGCTGGTTTCATCACATTTGGTATCAGAGCTTTGGATTCTAGGGTTTCGCTGCTCCAAACAGGTCATCGTGGCATTTTTGCTATAACTATTTTTCTGCGCTGTTTCAGAAGTTGAAAACAAAACCCATTTGAGAAGAAATCACACTGAACCTCAGGTCCAAATTTCAGAGCTTTTCACGCTATATTTGCGGAGATATGATCTGAGGAAGTTGGTATTTTTGCAGACTCCTGAATTACATTCCAAACAGGTGACCTGGGGAAAATCATCATAACTTTCTTTCTGAGCATCGGATTGAAATTTCGTAAGAAGGTAAAGAAAGAGGACGGACTTTAGTTTTCTTGTATATATTTTTTAGAGTCAAAGGTCGAAACAGTGACACATGGCACTTCATACAAGTTCACTCTACTGAACTAGTCTATAATCAGGTCACTGCGGGAGATTGTGCATAACGCTTTCTTGGAGAATCAAATTTGGATAAGACTAGTGGCATTGGAAATAGGACACAGAAGGCTACTACAGGTCACAATTTTAGAACTGGATGATTCAAAATTATAGAGATACATCAGATTCAATATCAGGCTTCTACAAAGTGAAAAAAGGTGTGTAGTTTTTTTTTTTTTAATTTTTGCGTAAGCTTGGTTTGAAGGAATTCAAAGGGCATAGTAAAGCATTATTATCGATAATTGATGCCCCGAGGAAAGAAAATGGAAACAGCTAGTAAGCAACCTGAAAGCTCTAGCATGACTTATGAAGAAGAGGAAGAAATGCGACATGATATAGCAAAATTACGAGACCAAGTGCAACAAGTGTCACTTGCACAAAAAGGAACAAAATCTAAGATGGATGGTTTAAAGAAAGATGTAGAAGCTAAGATGGATGGTTTAAAGAAAGGCGTAGAAGCTAAGATGGATTGTTTAAAGAAAGGCGTAGAAGCTAAGATGGATGATTTGAAGATAGATTTGAAGACAGACATGGAAGAATTGAAGAAGTTGCTCCAAGAAAGGGTCACTAATGGTGAAAGGGTAGTAAAGGAAACTCATGATGAGAACAAAAGAAATGTTAATCATGATTCCATAGACTCTAATGTTGGATCGAAGACCCACCATATTCCAAAAATTGATATGAGGAAGTTTGATGGCAAGGATCCCGCAACATGGATATTACAGATGGAGCAATTCTTCGATCTCAATAATGTGCAAAACACACAAAAGGTACGTATGGAAACTTTATATTTGGAACCAAATCAGTTTGTATGGTATCAATGGCTTTGCTCTCGTAAACAAATTATCACTTGGGCAATTTTTACAAAAGAATTGATAGCACATTATGAGGATACAAAAAGCAACACTTTTTTTAGCCAATTGATAAGTCTCAAACAAAAGGATTCAATAATGGAGCACATTGAGGAGTTCCAAAAATTGAACATAAGGGTAAAAGATATTCCAGAGGAGCATAGGATTGATGTGTTCATAGGGTCTTTAAAGGATAATATCCAACATGATGTTCGCCTTTGGGAACCTGATTCATTAGAGAAGGCATTCAAGTTAGCAAGA
Organism: Pinus tabuliformis; assembly: GCA_031772625.1. Classification (NCBI taxonomy): domain Eukaryota; kingdom Viridiplantae; phylum Streptophyta; class Pinopsida; order Pinales; family Pinaceae; genus Pinus; species Pinus tabuliformis. Next base: position 831,280,857 of record CM062819.1, on the reverse strand, counting down.
AAAATGGAAAGAAAAATTATGGCAACCAGGAAGCATACCACTCACAACTATAAAGATGGAAGTGTTGTTTCCCCTAGTCTTCCACAACCTATAAGGTTGACACCACAAAAATTGGAAGAAAAAAGAGCAAAAGGGCTTTGTTATAGTTGTGATAGAAAATACACTAAAGGTCATAAGTGTACTGAGAAGAAATTATTCTACATAGATTGCGAAGAGGAAGAAGAAAAGGAGCAAGAAAGGTCAAAAGAAGAGGATATACTCCAGGAACAAAGCCTAGATGAAGAAAAAATAAATCAAACCATATCTTGTAATGCATTGGTGGGAATTACCACTCCCTAAACCATCAAGATATACGGACAAATCAAGAAGAAAAAGGTAATAGTGTTGATTGATTCAGGAAGCACCCACAATTTTATTCATTTTAAGGTAGAAAAAGAATTGAATTGCTTCCTATATCCAGCACCAGAGTGTCAAGTGATGATTGCAAATGGAGGAACAATAAATTGCTCTGAAAAGTGCCATAATATCAAGCTATCCATGGGAGAATATGTATTGACTAGCCCAATGCTTTCCATTCCAATGGGAGGTGCTGATGTTGTACTAGGAGTCCAATGGCTACAATCCTTGGGTACAATAGCTTTTAATTTTCAAGAACTTTTCATCAAATTTTCTACAGAAGGAAAGTAAGTTGAATTAAGGGGTATTGCAGGGAAACCAGGAAAGATAATCAACTCTAATAGTATGATAAAGCTTCTAAAAAAGGAGCAAAGAGGTGTAATTGCACAATTATGTTCGCTAGATGTTTCCACATCGGAATCATCTATTTCTCCAGATCTCCAAAAATTCCTGGACAATCATTCCAAGGTATTTGAGACTCCCAAAGGTCTCCCACCTATGCGTGATCATGATCATGCTATTCATCTGATTCCAGGAAGTGTTCCTCCAAACATGAGGCCGTACAGATATCCCTATGTCCAAAAGAGTGAAATTGAACGTATGGTTGCAGAAATGCTAGAGGCTGGTATAATTCAACCGAGTCAAAGTTCTTTCTCTACTCCAATAGTATTGGTGCAAAAGAAGGATGGATCATGGTGCATGTGTCCGGATTATAGGGAGCTCAACAAGCTCACTATTAAATATAAGTTCCCCATTCCTGTCATTGATGAATTACTGGATGAATTGCATGGATCAATTTACTTCACCAAGTTGGATTTTCATTCAGGATATCATAAAATCAGAATGAAGACTAAAGACATTCCGAAAACAGTATTTAGAACTCATGAGGGTCATTATGAATTTTTGGTCATGCCTTTTGGCCTCACTAATGCACCTTCAACATTTCAAGGTTTGATGAATTCAATTTTCAAATCATTCCTTAGAAAATTTGTGTTAGTATTTTTTGATGATATACTAATCTACAACAAGTCTTGGAAGGATCATGTTGAACATGTTGACAGGGTGCTACAACTATTGGAGGAGAAACAATTATATGCAAAAATATCCAAATGTTTCTTTGGAGTCCAGGAGGTGGAATATCTGGGTCATATTGTATCTCACGAAGGAGTTAAGGTAGACCCTAGAAAAATTAAAGCCATTAAGGAATGGAAAATCCCCACATCCATAAAGCATCTGCGAGGATTTCTCGGGTTGACAGGGTATTATCGCAAGTTTGTTAAGAATTATGGGAGAATAGCAGCACCTCTAACAACATTATTGAAGAAAGATGCATTTTCATGGACTCCGGAAGCAACAAAGGCCTTTGAACATCTTAAAGAGGCAATGTCCCAAGCACCGGTCTTAGCTACACCGACTTCACAAAAACCTTTATTGTGGAATGTGATGCTTCAGGAAATGGAATTGGTGTTGTTCTAATGCAAGATGAAAGACCCATTGCTTTTGAAAGTCGTCCAATCAAGGGAAAGTTTTTAAGCAAAGCTATTTATGAGAAGGAAATGTTAGCAATACTCCATGCACTTAAGAAATGGCGACCCTACCTAATGGGAAGACACTTCAAGGTAAAAACAGATCATGATAGCCTTAAATACTTTTTAGAACAAACATTATCCTTTGAAGAGCAACAAAAGTCGGTCACAAAGATGTTGGGTTATGACTTTGAAATCATCTACAAAAAAGGGAAGCAAAATGTGGTGGCAGATGCACTCTCAAGAAAGGATGAGGATGTGGAAGCATTGTTGTGCACCATTTCTATTCCAACCACATTGGATAAATGAAGCAAGGGAGGAATGGAAGAATGACGAAGAAGTGTGGGCACTTATTCGAAAGTTACAACAAGATTCTAGTACGTCTGATACATTTAGCTGGCAAAATGATTCGTTATGGTACAAAGATCGCTTATACCTCCGTAAGAATTCCCAGCTAAAACAAAAGATTCTTATGGAATTGCACACTTCTCCCTTAGGAGGGCACTCAGGATTTCTAAAAACTTACCACAGGGTTCAGAAGGAATTTTTTTGGGATGGCCTTAAATCAGATATTCAAAAGTTTGTGGCGAAATGTTTGGTTTGCCAACAAAATAAAGTTGAAACAATTAAGACACCGGGTCTATGACAACCTTTATCCATTCCAAGCCAACGTTGGGAGGAGGTTTCAATGGATTTTATCACAGGTTTACCCAAGTCTGAGGGAAAGAGTGTCATCATGGTGGTAGTTGACAGACTTACCAAGTATGCACACTTTTGTGCATTATCACATCCATTTAAATCCAGTACAGTTTCTACTGCATTTATGGAAACAATTCAAAAGCTTCATGGAAACTCGAAGATTATTGTAAGTGACATAGATCCCACTTTCACTGGAAATTTTTGGACAAAATTATTTACTTGTCTTGGTACTCAGTTAGCTCATAGCTCATCTTATCATCCTCAATCTGATGGGCAAACTGAGATAGTAAACAAATGTTTGGAAGGATATCTTCGTTGCTTTGTATCTGATAAACAGACACAATGGGTCAAATGGTTGCCTCTGGCTGAATGGTGGTATAACACTTCCTTCCATACAACAAAAGAAATGACCCCATTTATGGCATTTTATGGGTATCAACCACCATCCATCACATCATATTTAAGAGAAAATTCTAAGGTTCAGGCAGTGGAACATCACATTGAACATCAACAACAAGTCCTCCAACTCTTAAAGGATAACCTCATGTTGGCACAGAATAGAATGAAACAACAGGCAGATCAACATCGCAGTGAAAGAAGTTTTGATGTAGGTGATTGGGTATTCCTACGGCTAAAACCATATAAGCAAATGTCCCTCAAGCAAGCTAAGAAGTATAATAAATTATCACCAAAGTATTATGGTCCGTACAAGGTGTTGCAAAAGATTGGTACTATGGCATACAAATTGGAGCTTCCTGCAGCTTCTCGATTGCACCCAGTTTTCCATGTTTCATGTTTAAATAAGGTTATAAGCGATAAGCTCCCAGTTAAAACAATATTGCCAGAACTTGACGAGGAAGGAAAAATTATATTGGAACCGGAAGCAGTCACAAAAACAAGAACTCGACAGCTACGAAATCGATCAATTTCAGAGTATCTTATCAAGTGGAAGAACTTATCTGCTGAAGATTCTACATGGGAGGATGAAAATTTTATGCAGAAGTATCCGGAACTACTCAAGCATTGACGACAACACTTTTTTGAAGGAGAGGGGCATGTTGGGTCCCTATAATACTAGTGATTACCCCATTACTATTGTAGTTATACCCCTTATTAATATTGTTGTGCCCCTATTGCCCCCATATTGTTATTAGTGTGCCCCATAAAATCCCTCTATTGTTATTTTTGTGGCTTTATATTATTATTGTTAGGTCAGCTGGATTATATTGTGACTCCTTAGACTCCTATATATAGAAAGGAGGTTTTGTCATTTGAATCATCCAAGAATTGTTCATTTATGTAATGTAAAGGAGGTTGCCCCCTCGAAGAGGCTGAATTCTAAGGCGTTGATCTATGTTTTCTATATTTTCTTAAGCTGGTTTCATAACACTTCCTAAAAAATAAAGAAAGAAAAAAGTGAAAAATAATCCCTAAAAAATATGGATCTATTTTTAGCAGTGGGAGTTACACTTGAGTCAATTTTAGAAACTGCTGCCACTTGTCATTTTGCCTAGAGTTTTTGCCTTCACGTCATAAACCCTAAATCAATCAAATCTATTTAATGGACACTACCAAAGCTCATTTTCACATTCAATCTTGGAGCTCTAGCATTCCCAAGGCCTCTACGAATCTTCATCACGATCGAAACAACTTTTCCAGGTAAGTTTTTCTTTTCAAGTCTTTTGCTACTTTTTCTGTTGATTTTGTTTCCTTGGCTTGTGTGAGTGTTGTTTTGCATGTTTTATTGAATGAATACTGGAGGTTTAGTTTTTTTAACTTTCAGAAGTATTATTTTTAATTTTTTCGTTCCCTTTCCTAACTGTCGCATGGATAACCCTGTTTTTGCAATAACGGTCATCGTTGCGGCAACTCTCCCCACAAGCTTCATTATTTGTCTGTTTAACTAATTCCTGCATTTGTTTTGATTGCATACATTACCATTCACTCATATCTACACCATAATTCACTCATGCATTTAGATATACTCGTTTTCAAGTTTCCCTTGGGTAGATATGGATTGCCTTGGCCCAGGTCTAGCTCTTCCCGGCATGTGCTATGCAATTTTGGAACTCAAGGCTCTACCTTAGCTCCAGGAATTGTATAGAGTTTGCCAGTCACTAGCTCCAGCTATGGTCTGCATAGTTCCAGGAGATAGTCTTGAAGTCTTACCACTGGTATTGTGCAATGCGCAGTCCTAGCCAACATCAAAGCCAGATTGAACTGCATATTGCATAGTTTCAGTTCTCAATAAGCCGCATTGGACTGCGCTCTGCGTAATTCTAGTCATCAGTACCTCTCACTGGCAGCTAGGACTATGCAATGCTTAGATCCAGCTGACAATCCCTCACCTCTGAGAGTCACAAATTTGCAATATTTCCCTATATTTTCCCAGTTTGTTGCATGATCGGTACTTGGAGTGCTTTTTATTTTAAGCAGAAAATTTCTTGCCATGAGTGTCTGCTATGTCTCGAGGTACAACAGTTCTTGAGTAGCTTCTCAGCAGTACATGCAACATGGTTTGCAAGAGAGCTGGATCAAAGGATAATGTAGACAACATCACTAGATATGTAGTTGAAAATGTGACAATGAACTCACCAATCTATGCAGACACATAGTTGTCCATAGAGAAGGACATGAATATAACATGGCAAGAAATAAAGGACATATTTGCAAGTAGTTTCAAGGAATATCTGGAAGATCGATAGGTCTATGTCAACATTCACATGTCAAGATTGTATAGGGTTTCATTCAGGTATAGTGCCTTCCCATATGTGGACATTATTCACTACATTATCTCACATACCGATCCCAAGACAATGACATTGAGCAGTTCCAGTGGAACGCAACTTGCTACCTTCAGGACGAAAAACTACTATCAGATGTATCACTTTCCACAGCATGTGAACCACATGGATGCACTCTTATATACTCTCAATAGAAATTTGAACACTAGAGGCATCATGAAGCATTTGGTGAAAGAGCCATCAAAGTTTGGGGTGACACCCAACCAGGTCTACAAGACTAAGTCACTCATGAAGGCCTACCAACACTTGGTTGTCTTTGCATGTTACTTGTATGATCAAGAGAGCACGGAGACCTTTCCACAAATTTGGGTGGTCATGTTGGATTAGTTGGAAAATGAAGGAAGGCCATTTAACTGGTTGAACATGTTGTCTCTTGAGTTGGAAGTGCATGTGTCTAATGCCCAAAATCCACATAAGGATGAGCAAGTGAGATTATATATGTTTGTATACCTGCTTGATGCAATTTGTCCCCATTAGTAGTTTCTTGGCATGAGTTGGACATGGACACAATTAGACGATGCTATGAACATCTATTTCAAGTTTCTCCCTGAGTGCAGCTACCGAGGGGTCATGGCAAGGCTATCAAACCACTTTGTTATCCTGGGGTATAAGATGATATTCGAACAGGATCCACCTTGCATGTCCCAAGAAGTGATGTAGGCATTGCTTAACATTGAATATTGGTATGCCTCACTTAGTGGCACCTTCATAAGGAAGTTTGGTGGAGAGAAGCCTATACATGTGCTAACAAGGTTTTTCACGGACAAGCTGGTCATGTAAGAGGTTGCATATCAGATCTCCATAGGGTTTTCAACAAGATTGTATAGGAGGAATAAGGCACCATGTCTTTCTCTTCCTTCGTAGATTGGATTGTACAAGATCAAAAGCTTAAAGGATGTGGATTCTAAGGTTGAGGACTTGAAGAAGTTTGAGTTAAGAACCAAGAGTTTCAATCTGTATGATCCCCTTGCATACGCAAGAACCACTATGTGAAGCTGTATTATCCATGGATCCATGGGGCATGTCATTGGATAGAGAAAGACCCTTGGAGGTATTGCTAAAACTCCTCTAGGATTAATGAATCGGTCATCATGGTTATAGAATGGAAAGCAATGTTGCAGGTAACAATGCCATAGGAAGCAACAATAACAATAGTAGTGAGCAGAAAACTAGCACAAGACAAAGGCAAGAGGAAAATTTTCGAGAACGCAGAGGCTGAGAAAAGATACAAGTTCAAATAAGATCCTCTTGTTGAGAAAATAACTTTTGAAATAGAGGTGAAGAGGCGATAGTGTGAAAGGAGAGTAGCACAGAGGAGGAGAGAGAAGAAAATATTGGAAGATGCAAAGAGGAAGTTGTAGGAAATAGAAAAGAAGCAGAAAGAAGAGCAAGAGCTTAGGAGGAGAGAAAGGGAAGAGAAGCAGAAACAAGAACAAGAGGAAAGGAAAGGCACACTGACAAAGAAAAATGCACCTATACAGGTTGAGGAATCAGAGCTGCCCACCGATGAAGAAGAGGGTGAGCAGGTCCAGGTTTAGGAATTTCCTCAACAATTTGAATAGATGGTTGAAGCAATGGATATGTAGAAAGAATAGGAGCCACAGGAACAAGACATCGATCTCATGCCGAGAGAATTCAAGGGCACACCATAGTCTCTACCACCTATAGAATCAAAACCAGTCTTGAGCAAGAAAGGAGAGGTTGTTCTCATTGATGATGATCTAGAGATGGATGTGTACAATCTGTCATTTGATGAGTCACGACAAAGGATTGTATAGGCACAAAGAAAGCAAGTCCAATATGATCACACATCACCTGCACACATAGAGGATAGGGTGATTGTTTCATATGTTAGAAGACATCCAACTTCCATGGCCAAGGCTTCTATGACTTATGCAGAAGCCATGAGTTCAATGGTCAAGTTCTTGAGAATAGAGAATGATCAGATGGCAAAGGACTTGCAAGAGGCTAGGTAGATAATAGAGTAGTCCATAGGATCTCCTATGGTAGAAATGAAGAAAGTGATACTTGCTGAAGTATCAAATCTTGAGACCACCATGCAGATATTGTATGAAAGGTTTTTCACCATGCATAAGGTGGTTGTCCATCTATATGGTTTTAAGCAACAATTCATGAAGGTAGCCCAAATTTTGAAAGACATCCACACTGCTATTACACATGTACATGAATGGACAATGAGGTACAACAGAGCCCCACATCAGTTGAAGAAGATAATGAAGCTACAGGCAGAGATAGACAAAGCACAGATTCAGATCTTAATTCAAAATTATGAGCAACGCAATCCTCTCATCACCAACATTAAGGCTTCCTATGCATGGTTTTTCAATATTCTGGATGTCATAGTGAGGGCACATAAGATCCCTTCAATCATAACCCTCACTCAAGCCATAAAAAAGAACCAAGCCCTGCAGGAGGTTGACAAGTACATAAAGCAGTTGATGCTCGAGGCCACAATCAATTACTTGTAGCTGAGTGTAGAGAACATGCATAATTACATCGGTGGTCCATCCACACATAGGAAAATGTTGTGCATGCTTTAGGATGAGCTGGATAGAGGTTCCAAAACCATATACCCAGAAGCCATGGAGGCGAGAGTTCGCTTCGAGAAAGACGTCAACAAATAGTATGGGGACACAATAGCGTAGTACCTAGCTTGGTATTAGTTTGTCACCAAATACCATCAAGAGGATGTTGCTGAGTTGGTATTTCCCCAAGACCCCGATTGATGTTGTTTGTCTTGTTGGGCTGACTCAAGCATACTTTGTCCCACATGGGTATATGTGGAAGTTGTATTATTATTTGAAAATATATTGTAAGTGAAATTCCAAGTGTCATTAGTGGAATGTGAATAGTCACTATGTAATGTGAAGAGTCATGTGGTAGTCAAAGAGTCAAAGGGGAATGTCAAGGGTTACCCCACCCTTTGTTATATATAGAACCTCATAAGTCATAGTACAAGGATTTTGGGAGCCAAGAGTTTTGCTAGGAATTGCTTAGAGAAGGCTCGGAGAGTATTGTGATGAGCCTTGGTGTCTCCATAGCGTAGAGCGAGTACATCTCTTTAGAGGAGCAGATGATGCGGACTATAATGTTCCACTATTGGGGATAGTGGTTGTCAATGGTGTATGTATGGATGGAACTTTCACTTAATAATATAACTAACACATTTTCATGCATATGTTGTTATTGTAGTTTGACTATTCTGGTTACTTTAGCAATGTATGTTATATAGCTTAGACATTTGTGTATGAAATACTTTGTATGAAATTGTATGAACCTTATTGGAGACATGTTGTTGTATTAACCTGTCACTTTGGATTGTGGATTATTCCACTTCCAATCTATGATGTCATTCCGCTCATGTGTTCCTTTCAGGCTACGCACTATTACAGGATTCTAAGGGACACACTTCTTTTTCTGCTTTGTGTGTTAGAACCCCCATGCATCTTACATGGTATGCTATAAGGGCACACACTTTCTTTCGACAGAATTATCATGATTACCTCTACGTGCTTCCATGGTTAAGGCACTAATTTACTACCCACTGTTGGGACTCCTACTCCAAACGGTATGAGGTGTAGTTGGGACTTCTTACCGGGGAGATCCCTTGACATGTTTGTGGGTCCAACACTGTTAACATTTATGGCGCTAGAAGGAGGGAAAGATGACTAAGTCTATTTTGAATCTCTGCAGACCATACCTGACTTACATTACAATCTCAACACTGGCATGTTTTTCTCATGCACATGACTTTGAAGTGTTGGAGGATGTCATAAATGACTTGTCATGAATCAAGTACGATGTTGAAGGAGGAGGAGCCTTGTTAAAACACGAAGTTGCCTTCTTTGGCTTCCATGAAAGGAATGAAGTCCCTTTGGAAGACATTGTCTATTAGGTCCCTATAATACTAGTGATTCCCCCATTACTATTGTTGTTGTGTCCCTTATTGCTATTTTTGTGCTCTTATTGTCCCCATATTGTTATTATTGTGCCCCATAGAATCCCACTATTATTATTTTTGAGCCTTTATATTATTATTTTTAGGTTGGCTTTGGTTATATTGTGACCCCTTAGACTCCTATATATAGAAAGGAGGTTTTGTCATTTCAATCATCTAAGAATTGTTCATTTGTGTAATGTAAAGGAGGTTTCTCCCTCAAAGAGGCTTATTTCTAAGGCATTGATCTATCTTTTCTATCTTTTTGTGAGCTGGTTTCATAACATTTGGTATCAGAGCTTTGGATTCTAGGATTTCACTACTCCAAACAGGTCATCGTGGTATTTTTTCTATAACTATTTTTCTACGATGTTTCAGAAGCTAAAACAAAAACCATTTGAGAGGAAATCTTGCTAAACCTCGAGCCCAAATTTCAAATCTTGTTGTGCTATATTTTCGAAGATATAATTTGAGGAAGTTGGCATTTTTGAAGAACCCCAAATTACATTCCAAATAGGTGACTTGGGGAACATTGTCATAACTTTCACTCTAGGCATCAAATTGAATTTTCGTAAGAAGTTATAAAAAGAGGACGGAATGTAGTTTTTTGGGCATCATTTTCAAAACCTAAGGTTGAAACAGTGACCTGCGGCACGTCGTACAAGTTCGCTCTACTGAATTAGTCTATACTTAGGTCATCATGGGAGATTTAGCATAACTCTTCATTGGAGAATCCAATCTTGATCAGACTTGTGGAGTTAGAAATATTACTTAGAGGGTTACTGCAAGAAGAAATTTCAAACCTTGGAGATCCACAATTATAGAGATACGTCAGATTCAATATTGAGCTCTTACAAAGAGAAAAAAGGTGTTTAGTTTTTTTTTAATTTTTGCATAAGCTTGGTTTGAAAAATTAGTTTGAAGGAATTCAAAGAGCATAGTGAAGAATTATTATCGGTAATTGATGCCCCAAAGAAAGAAAATGGAAACACATAGTAAGCAACCTGAAATCTCTAGCATGACTCATGAAGAAGAGGAAGAAATGCAACATGATATATCAAAATTATGAGACCAAGCGCAACAAATTTCACTTGCACAAAAAGTAACAGAAGGTAAGATGGATGGTTTAAAGAAAGATGTAGAAGCTAAGATGTATGGTGTGGAAGCTAAGATGGATGGTTTAAAGGAAGGTGTCGAAGCTAAGATGGATAATGTGGAAGTTAAGATGGATGGCATGGAAGCTAAGATGGATGGCACGGAAGCTAAGTTGGATGATTTAAATAAAGGCATGGAAGATTTGAAGACATATTTGACAAAGTTTCTACAAGAAATGCTTACTAATGGTAGTAAAGGAAACTCACGATTAGAACAAAATAAATGTTAATCATGATTTCATAGACTCTAATGTTGGATCGAAGAACCACCATGTTCCAAAGATTGATATGAGGAATTTTGATGGAAAGGATCCTGGAACATGGATACTATAGATGGAGCAATTTTTCGATCTCCATAATGTGAAAAACAAACAAAAGGTATGCATTGCAACTTTATTTTTGGAACCAAATCAGTTTGTATGGTATCGATGGCTTTGCTCTTGTAAACAAATTGTCACTTGGGCTATTTTTATGGATGAAATGATAGTGCATTATGAGGATACAAAAAGAAACATTTTTTTTAGCCAATTGATAAATCTCAAACAAAAGGGTTCAATGATGAAGCACATTGAGGACTTCCAAAAATTGAATATAAGGGTAAAAGATATTCCAGAGGAGCATAGGATTGATGTGTTCATAGGGACTTTAAAAGATAACATCCAACATGAGGTTCGCCTTTGGGAACCAGATTCATTGGAGAAGGCATTCGGGTTTGCAAGAAAAATGGAAAGAAAAATTATGGCAACAAGGAAGCCTACCACTCACAATCATAAAGATGGAAGTGTTGCTGCCCCTAGCCATCCACAACCTACAAGGTTGACACCACAACAATTGGAAGAAAAAAGAGAAAAGGTTCTTTGTTACAGTTGTGATAGAAAATACACTAAAGGTCATAAGTGTGCCGAGAAGAAATTATTTTACATAGATTGTGAAGAGGAGGAAGAAAATGAACAAGAAACATTAAAAGAAGAGGATATAAACTAGGAACAAACCCTAGAAAAAGAAGAAATGAATCTGACCATATCTTGTATTGCATTGGATGGAATTACTACTCCTCAAACTATCAAGACAAAAGGGCATATCAAGAAGAAAAAGGTAATAGTGTTGATTGATTCGGTAAGTACCCATAATTTTATTCATTATAAGATAGCCAAGGAATTGAATTTTTTCCTATATCTAGCACTAGAGTGTCAAGTGACGGTTGCAAGTTGAGGAACCATAAACTGCTCAGGAAAGTGACATAATATTAAGTTATCCATGGGAGAATATGTATTGAATAGCCCAATGATTTCCATTCCAATGGGTGGTGTTGATGTTGTACTAGGAGTCTAATGGCTACAATCCTTGGGTACAATAGCTTTTAATTTTCAAGAACTTTTCATGAAATTCTCTTTAGAAGGAAAGGAAATTGAATTAAGGGGTATTGCAAGGAAACTAAGAAAGATAATTAGCTCTAATGGAATGACAAAACTTCTAAATAAATAACAACGAGGCATAATTGCACAATTATGTTCACTAGAGGTTCCCACATCGAAATCATCCATTTCTCCAGATCTCCACAAAGTCTTGGACAATCATTCCAAGGTATTTGAGACTGACAAAGGCCTCCCACCTATTCGTGATCATGATTATGCTATTAATTTGATTCCAGGAAGCATTCCTCCAAACATCAGGCCTTAAATATATCCCTATGTCCAAAAGAGTGAAATTGAATGTATGGTTGCAGAAATGCTAGAGGCTAGTGTAATTCAACCTAGTCAAAGTTCTGTCTCTGCTCTAGTAGTATTGGTTCACAAGAAGGATGGATCATGGCACATGTATCCAGATTATAGGGAGCTCAACAAGCTCACTATTAAAGACAAATTTCCCATTCTTGTCATTGATGAATTATTGGATGAATTACATGGATCAATTTACATCACCAAGTTGGATCTTCATTCAGGATATTATAAAATTAGAATGAAGGCTAAAGACATTCCAAAAACAACATTTAGAACTCATGAAGGTCATTATGAATTTTTGGTCATGCCTTTTGGCCTTACTAATGCACCTTCTACATTTCAAGGTTTGATGAATTCCATTTTCAAACCCTTCCTTAGAAAATTTGTGTTATTTTTTTTTTATGATATACTAATATACAACAAGTCTTGGAAGGATCATGTCCAACATGTTGACATGGTGCTCAAACTATTGGAGGAGAATCAATTATATGAAAAAGTCTCCAAATGTTTCTTTGGAGTAAAAGAGGTGGAATATCTCGGTCATATTGTATCTCATGAAGGTGTTAAGGTAGACCCTAGCAAAATTAAAACCATTAATGAATGGAAAATCTTCACATCTATAAAGCATCTACGAGGATTTCTTGGGTTGACAGGGTATTATTGCAAGTTTGTTAAGAATTATGGGAGAATAGCAGCACCTCTAACAACATTATTGAAGAATGCATTTTCATGGACTCCAGAAGCAACGAAGGAATTTGAATATCTTAAAGAGGCAATGTGGCAAGCACCAGTCTTAGCTACACCGGACTTCACAAAAACCTTTATTGTGGAATGTAATGCCTCAGGAAATGGAATTGGTGTTGTTTTAATGCAAGAAGAAAGATCCATTACTTTCGAAAGTCATCCAATCAAAGGGAATTATTTACACAAAGTTATTTATGAGAAGGAAATTTTGGCAATACTACATGCACTTAAGAAATGGCGGCCCTACGTAATGGGAAGACACTTCAAGATAAAAACAGATCGTGATAGTCTTAAATAATTTTTAGAACAAAGATTATCTTCAAAAGAGCAACAAAAATGGGTCGCAAAGATGTTGGGTTATGACTTTGAAATCATGTACAAAAAAGGGAAGCAAAATTTTGTGGCAGATGCACTCTCAATAAAGGATGAGGATGTGGAAGCATTTCTTTGTGCCATTTATATTATCCAACCAGATTGGATAAAGGAAGCAAGGGATGAATGGAAGAATGATGAGGAAGTGTGGGCACTCATTCAAAATATACAACAAGATCCCAAAACATCTAATACATTTAGCTGGAAAAATGATTCGTTATGGTACAAGGATCGGTTATACCTATGTAAGAATTCACAACTCAAACAAAAGATTCTTATGAAATTGCACACCTCCCCCTTAGGAGGGCACTCAGGATTTCTAAAAACCTACCACAAGGTTAAGAAGGATTTTTTTTGGGATGGCCTTAAATCGGATATTCAAAAGTTTGTGGCGGAATGTTTGGTTTGCCAACAAAATAAAGTTGAAACAATTAAGACCCCAGGACTATTACAACCTTTATTCATTCCAAGCTAACATTGGGAGGAGGTTTCAATGGATTTTATCATAGGTTTACCCAAGTCTGAAGGAAAGAGTGTTATCATGGTGGTAGTTGATAGACTTACCAAGTATGCACACTTTTGTGCATTATCTAATCCATTTAAAGCGAGTACAGTTTCTAATGCATTTATGGAAACAAATCAAAAGCTACATGGAAACCCAAAGATTATTGTAAGCGATAGAGATCCCATTTTCACTGGAAATTTTTGGACAGAATTATTTTCTTGTCTTGGTACTCAGTTAGCTCATAGCTCATCTTATCATCCTCAATTTGATGGGCAAACTGAGATAGTAAAAAAATGTTTGGAAGGATATCTTCATTTCTTTGCATCTGATAAATAGACACAATGGGTCAAATGGATGCCTCTGGTTGAATGGTGGTATACCACTTCCTTCCATAATGCAATAAAAATGACCACATTTATGGCACTTTATGGATATCATCCACCATCCATCACATCATATTTAAGATAAAATTCTAAGGTTCAAGTAGTGGAAGGTCACATCGAGCATCAACAACAAGTTCTCCAACTCTTAAAGGATAACCTCACCTTGGCATAGAATAGAATGAAAAAGCAGGCAGATCAACATTGTAGCGAAAGAAGTTTTGATGTAGGCGATTGGGTATTCCTATAGTTACAACCATATAAACAAATGTCCCTCAAGCAAGCTAAGAAGGATAATAAATTCTCACCAAAGTATTATGGTCCGTACAAGGTGTTGCAAAAGATAGGTACTATGGCATACAAATTGGAGCTTCCTGTACCTTCCCGAGTGCATCCAGTTTTCCATGTTTCATGCTTAAAGAAGGTTATAGGTGACAAGATTCCAGTTCAAACAATATTGCCATAACTTGATGAGGAAGGAAAAATCATATTGGAACCTGAAGCATTCAAAGAAACAAGAACTCGACAACTACAAAATCGATCAATTTCAGAGTATCTCATCAAGTGGAAGAACTTACCTGTTGAAGATTCCACATGGGAGGATGAGAATATTATACAAAAGCATCCATAACTACTCAAGCATTGAGGACAACACCTTTTTGAAGGAGAGGGGCATGTTAGGTCCCTATAATACTAGTGATTCCCCCATTACTATTGTCGTTGTATCCCTTATTATTATTGTTGTGCCCCTATTGTCCCCATATTGTTATTATTGTGCCCCATAGAATCCCACTATTATTATTTTTGTGCCTTTATATTATTATTCTTAGGTCTAATTTGGTTATATTGTGACCCCTTAGACTCCTATATATAGAAAGGAGGTTTTTTCATTTGAATCATCTAAGAATTGTTCATTTGTGTAATGTAAAGGAGGTTGCCCCCTCAAAGAGGCTTATTTCTAAGGTGTTGATCTATATTTTCTATATTTTTGTGCGTTAGTTTCATAACATTGTCCGTGGGATGTTCACTTACACATTTGACTGGCATGTTGACCAATGGTGTCACATTGCCCACAACCTCTATTCTCTCTTATGATCACATGATCAAAGAGTAAATTTGTGCTTTCTATCATTATGACCGTAAAACACTTAATAAAAAAATATGAAGTTATGGAAATCACCTGATGAATTTATTGTATAATTTTGGGATTACTTCTGTAATCTTGCTTTTCAAATCCCTGAAGATGAAATTGATTGGAAATTTCTCAAAGAAACATTTCGTTATCTTCTTCACATATTCAAAAATCCAAATCAGTTAGACTCATTTGAACCCCTCCTAGCATATCTTGGCATTAGAGCTTGCAAATCTAATAAGGACAACGTTGTTGTCACAAGTGACCCCCCGTCCCCCTGTCATCATACAACTCTAGCTTCATAGGATGAGGTGGGTGATGAACCTCATCATTGGGTAACTATATGGACCTTAATACACCTCCTATATTATTTAAATCAAATCTTATCATAATTCCTTACATATTTTGATTGTATTTTTCTTAATGAGATGAGTAAAAGTGAGATATTATGCCTCGTGGACTAATGTGCATTGATTGCAGGTTTTTGACAGAAAATCATGGCAATTTTGGCTAGTTAAGGGTAGAGACCTGAATGAGACAAGGAGGAGAGATTGTAGGAGGTATATCCTCTTCAATTACTCCTCTCTCATTCTAATATTCCTCCATCAAATAACACTAGCTCAGAGTTGCAAGCAGTCGAGCCATGAAGATCAAAAGGCAGCCAAGCCAGTGACAATTAAAGAGCAAGTTCATCTTGAGTTTAGGAGCCGAGCCTCCCTAGATTTAAGGAAGTCATTGGAGACTTCATTTGTATAAATAAGGAAGCCTATATTCTCATTAAGATTCAAATTTTTGATGAAAAAGTATTAAGAAATTTTCTAATTCAAGATTTGTTGAAGACATTGTCATGTAATTTTTTGATTTGATAATGAGAATGAGAATTTCCTTTATCCAACACTGAGTTGACTCAGAGGGCTGAAGCTCTTAGGTTAGGGCCAAACCCTAGCAGCAAAGGCTCCTCTTCTTGTATTTATACGCTTAGTTGATTTCATAGATTAATGGTTGAATTGTTGTTAGCATTATTTCATTACAAGTAGTTGTGGATTTGATTAGTTTGCTTCCATTTGTGCATTGCTTCAGCAGTAGCTTAGGAAGATAAAGGAATATAAAAAATATGTTAGTAGGTGGATTTGGCCTCTCTCCTCCCTTCAGGGACCATGGTTTGAGGAAAGAACTCCTATACAGCCCCAAAAAGACAACATTATGATTTCTCATGAAATTTAGGGTTTTCTATTATTTAGGCTAGCATTTTACTAGTTTTCAAGAATAGGGTTTAAGTTTCATTTATGATATGTTCAACCTTGCATTAGATCTCCTAAATGTTTCACATTATTCTGCAAGCTTTCCCATCCATCAGATAGGCAACTAGATATGAAATTTTGTTTTTCCATAGTTAATTGAAATCCCTCTTGTCCAGATGGTTTATGGATAAATGTCAATGATTGATGCAATGCAGGAGTTTCAGCAGAACAGAGAGATTTCACAACTAGAAACCCCATCCTAACCTCATCCATCCATGATCATCACTTTTCCCACTAAATCCTTCACCAAATTCATCATTCCATAAGAATACTTCTCCAAGCTTGTTGAGCAGATCCAACCATCTCACAAACTCTGTTTTGAGCTCTGAAGGAGTCCTAGCCACTCCTTTGGCTCATTTCTCTCACCATTCACCTTCCCTAAGCCTTACACCACCTTAAAACTCCCTCCTCTTTCTCTCGGTTGTATCTTATATGAATACAGGGGATCTTGTTGGGGCATTAAGACATCCTGTAGGTTGACCTGTAGTGGCCTATTTTGAGCCCGAATTGTGGAAAAAGCACCTAGGAAGATAGGAGAAGGCCCCTACTTGCCTCCCAAGCCATCTGACCATCCACCATCATCCCTAATCTAGCTGCCACATCACCAAGAGAAGTTAGCATTCACATTTTCACACAAAAAAAGACAAAAAGGAAAAGAGTTATTTTGTTCATTTACATGCCTAGTAGTAGAATGTTTGATGTTTCAAATTGCATGCCTAGGAGAGTAGGATTGCACACATGTTAACTTAGCATTCTTTTGAAGCAAAGCCTCTTAACAGTTAGTTAGATGAATAGTGTGTATAAGCATTTGATTTCATTCTTTTCGTTACTATAGTAGACAATATTTCCTTTAGTGAGAATTTCCCTTTTTCTCATTGGTAATCAAGCTTCTTCTGAATCAATAGATGGCTGGTTTGAGAAACCATAGTGGTCTATCACTAGCTTAGCAGTGATAAAGAGCGGACCCATTTCATCTACTTTTTTATACAACATTGTCACCTCCAAGTTTGTACGAACCCCGGGTTGATAAAGTAAAGTTAGTAGCCCCAAGAGTTGCAACATTCTTGCTGCAATATCGGTGCTCATCACTTTTTGGCACCGTTGCCGAGGATGTGTCGGAGTAAGATGTGATTTATACTTTCTTTCTTCCATTCCTTATCTCTAACATTCTGCTATTAGCTTCATTTTTGCAAAAGTAATTGTAAGTTAGTTTTCTTTATTTTCCATTCTACATGTGAGATTTCATTCAAGTAGTTAGTTTCCATTCAGTTTGTGATTTCAATTCTGCAATTAGTCTCAAAGCATGAAAAAAAATTCAAAAAAAAACAAAAACACTTCTTTCATGCCTCATAGGAATAGGGATAACTTAGGAAAATTTCTACCAAATACCCCCACCACTTCAAACAGCCAACCTTCCCTCTTCTTCGATAGTTGTGAATTGGAGGACCCCTTAGGTGAAAAACCAGAGATATTTGAAGAGCCTACAGGGGGAGAAGAAGAAGGAGAACCCATCCCAACTAACCTAATGGCTAAAAACATAAATGACAGAGGAGATAGAGAAAGAATTGAGGGTGCATTCCCCATTAGAGAAACTAATGGGGATACCAAGATGAAAAACATAAGCCCTCTGCTCTTCCTCATTTCCATGGCTTGACCTTAGAAGATCCAAAAACTTTCTTGTTTGAGTTTGTTGTCATATGCAGAATTTATGATTACAACACCGATGAGCAGAAGTTGAAACTATTCCCATCCACTCTCAAGGATGCAGCTTTGTGCTGGTTCATGGGTTTACTTGGGGATATCATCACAACATGGGCTCAGATGCAGCAAGCCTTCAACAACAAGTACTGAGACTAATGAAGGTCCAAAGACACTAAAGAAGAAATTTTTAGGATGACCTTGGGGCATGATGAATCCCTAGAGGATTGTGAAGAAAGATTCTAGCTTACCTACAAAAGGGCCAGGTGCACACTTGATCCTGAGTCATTGAAGCTAGTCCTACTCAGAGGGGTAAGGGAAGATATTTTGGATACCCTAAACCTGCTAGCAGGAGGGGACATCTACCAACTACCCTATGAAGATATCAAGATTGTCATTAGGAACTATTCTAGGGTAGCTAGGAAAAGGGGTAGGGGTAGTCAACCAATGGCCAGTCCATCCTCTTCAAATATATCCATTAAAGACGAAATTGGAAATATGTTGGACGATTTCAAGAGAAAAATTATGCAAACCCTTGCCCTATATATGGACACTATGCACATCAAGAGAAAGCAGGAGAAAGCATAGAGAGCCTTAGCCATTTTCTTCCCTAGATGCACAAGGAGGCACCCTAGGAAGTAATGTCCATTGAATTTGATTGAAATATGCTCGGTCTGTGAAGAAAACCACTCCAAAGACAAGTGATCTTATCTACCTGGACTAAAATTTGTGTATCAAGGAACTAAAGGGGTGACTGAACAACTCTGCTACATAAATCAAAGGAGAACTCATGGGCCTCAACCATACTAGTAGGGCATGAAAGGGTCATCCCACGCATATTGCAACCCTAACCAGAACACATTCATTCCCTCTTGGGGCCCCCTTGCTCATCCCTCTTGGTCTACACCTCCTCCTTGGTCTTTTTCCCCTCAGTACCATTCCGAGCTGACTACCCAGTCATTTCAGCCATATGTTCTGCCACAACCTTAATGGAATGCACCACCCTAGGGGTGGAGGACCCCATATGACAATGCTCCAACTGTATTTCCTTCACCTCCTATGAAATCACATCTTTTACACCCTACTCCACCTAAACAACCTCAAATTCCAGCCTAGATGAATCTGAACCCAAAAAACAGACAAGCACAACAAGTGTACAATGGAGAGATATCCTATCCTGCTTATCCTGTGGAGATTCAAGAAATCGACCTAATATCTAGGAGAGTACTACTGGACAACCAACCTCCACCTCCACCTAGGGATAGTGCAAAATAAAGAGAGGAAAGCATGCATAGAGTAAATCCACCACCCTTTCTTGAAAGATTAACCCATCCAGTCCAGCCTACCCAAGAAGAGAATGAACTTCTGGGTGAATTGAAAAATCTATGTTTCAAAATTCCACTTCTCCAAGCCATCAAGGATGTACCTATTTACAACAAGTTTATTAAAGATAAGTGTTTTAGACATCCAGGGAGGCGAAAAAGAGACACCCCTACCATTAATTTCATTGGACAACTGTCCGAATTAACGTTGGGGCAGGTAATTTTCCCAAAGTATTTGGACCCTGGAATCCCTGTAGTAGATGTGCATATCAATGATGCCATTGTCCCACACACTTTGATTGATCTTGGGGCTGTAATTAATGTAATGACTAAGGACACCATGCTCAAGCTCAATCTCCATAGTTCATTAAGAAAGACCACAACAATATTGAAACTTGCAAACCATTCCACAGTAACCCCTGAGGGTATTATTGAGGATGTGATGGTCTCCATTGACTCTTGGGAGTACCCTGTAGACTTCCTAGTTCTCCAGCCAAAGGCCAAGCTTACTGGTTATCCTTTCATCCTTGGGAGACCTTGGTTAGCCATTGTCAATGCCTACATCAGTTACAGGGCTGGAAATATGAATATAAAAAATGGGCATATGTCCAACCAGTTAGTCATGTAACCTCTTGCTCAGCCATCTCTAGAACATGACTTACCTTTAGGGCTAAAAGAGGAGGAAGAAGGTGAAATCTACTCAACCCAACTCTATACCTTAGAAACAACCATGGGAGGAGGGCAACCAGATGAATATGATTTGATTGAAAACATACTCCAAAGTCCAACTCCCAGCACCTTGTCCTTAGAAGAAGTAGTAAAGGAAACCAAGAGAAACCATCAGATTGACCTATGCTTAGCTGATTCAAACCCTACCCGTGTCAAAACAATAGAATTCAGCCTTGAAAGAAATTTGAAAATCAACCCCTCTTTTTGTACACCAATAAGAAAAATTGTGCAACATGCTAGGGGAACATCTGAACGCCTTTTCTTGGAGTTACAAGGAAATGAAGGGAGTGCACCCGTCGGTGTGTATTAACCATATTTATATCAAAGAAGGTTGCAAACCAGTTTGATAACCCCAAACGAGAATGAATCCATCTCTCAAACATATAGTCAAAGAAGAACTTAAAAAGATGTTGGATGTAGGATTCATCTACCTATCTCAAACAATGAGTGGGTTTCTCCTTTGGTGTTGGTTCCAAAGAAAAATGGGAAGTGGAGGATTTGTGTCGATTACAGAGAGTTAAAAAAAGCAACAAAGATGGACCATTTCCCTCTACCTTTCATTGACCAAGTGCTAGGTGGCCTGGCAGGGAAGAAGTTTTTTTCTTTCCTATATGGGTTCAATGGGTACAATCAAATCCAGTTCAGCCCAGAAGACGAGGATACAACCACCTTCACTTGTCCTTGGGGTACTTTCGCTTATACGGTCCTTCCTTTTGGCCTATGCAATTCCCTTGCCACTTTCCAGAGAGTAGTCCTGAGTATCTTTGCTAAGCTAGTCCATGATGCAGTAGAAATTTATATGGATGATTTTACACCCTATGGGTGTGATTTCCAGGAGGCTTTGTCCAACTTAGGTAAGGTGCTGAAAAAATGCATTGAAATGAACTTGACCCTTAGTCCCGAAAAATGTGAGTTCTTGATGACTACATGGACTGTTCTAGGTCATTCAATATCCCAGAAAGGACTGCAGGTGGACCCAAATAAAATAGCCATCATCCAAAGGGTCCCACCTCCACAAAAACAGAGGGATGTCAGAAGTTTTCTAGGTTTTGCTGGATACTATTAGAGGTTCATAAAATACTTCAATAAGTTGGCTTCTCCTTTATTTGGGTTATTGGCCAAAGACTCTGAACTTTTATGGTTAAAAAGATATCAAAAAGCCTTAGACACCATGAAGGACAAGTTGACCATTGCACCTATTCTTCGAGGCCCAAATTGGGCCCTTCCTTTCCATATAAATGTTGATGCCTCTCACAAAGCCACAGGAGTAGCTCTAGGCTAGATGGATGACAAGTTACCTTATGCCATTTACTTCATCAGTAGGAATCTGTCAAAGGCCGAACTAAACTACACAGTGACTGAAAAGGAGCTCCTAGCTATTGTGCATTAATTGAACAAATTTAGGCATTAAATTACAGGTTACAAAACATTTGTGTATGCTGACCATGCTACAATTAGATACTTGATGAATAAACCTGATGTGAATGCCAAGATTATTATATTGTTGCTTTTATTACAATAGTTTGATCTAACTATTATTGATAAGCCTAGCAAGGAGAATGTTGTTGTATATTTTTTATCCAGATTAACTTCACCTACATGCGAGGAAGGAATGGTTGATGATTAGTTACCGAATGAACCCTTATTCACCACTTTAGTGCTCTCTCCATGGTTTGCTGACATAGAAAACTACTTGGTGTCTACATAGTTTCCACTGAACTTGTCTTCCAAAGCGGAAAGCAATATTGTGAGGAAGAACACCCCATTCACTTGGATTGGGGGCAACCTCTTCAAAATAGGCCCAGATCAAATTCTGAGAAGATGTGTCAAGAAGGAGGAAGTCTTTGACATCCTTCTGACCTGTCATGACGGGCCTTGTGGAGGTCACTTTGCAGCCAAGAGGACAACATTCAAAGTGTTACAAGATGGTTATTACTAGCCCACTCTTCACTAGGATGTGAGGAGGTATACTAGTCAGTGTGATTGGTGCCAAAGGATGGGAAAACCTACTCCAAGGGATGAAATGCCTCTACAACCTCAAGTGAATTTCGAGCCATTTGACAAGTGGGGCATGGATTTCATTGGACCCATTGACCCTCCATCGAGGCAAAATTAGTACATCATTGTGTGCACTGAATATTAACCAAGTGGGCTGAAACCAAGGCAATCAAGGTAGCAACAAAGGAGATAGTTGGTGAGTTCTTAAGGTAAAATGTATTTTATAAATTTGGGTACCCTAGAGAACTCGTCACTGATCAAGGCACCCAGTTTACATCTCACATGATTGAAAATTTGTTATGCCAGCACAAGATCAAGCATAGAACATCCACTCCTTACCACCCACAAGATAATGGGCAAGTGGAGGTGACCAATAGAGCACTAGAGGAAATTCTGACCAAAGTGATTAGCAGCAACAGAAAGGACTAGGCAAATAGATTAGTTGAGGCCACTTGGGCCTACAACACCACCTGGAAGACCACCACTAGATTCACTCCTTATGAGATGGTCTATGGGAAGAAGGCCCTACTGTCCATTGAATTTGAGTACAACACATTAAGAATGGCAACACAACTAGATCTAGATCTCACCAAGGCACAACAGGAGATATTACTCCAGCTGAATGGGTTAGATGAGTTTAGAATGTAGGCCCTCCTATTCACTAAGGTGACTCAAGCTCAAAGAAAGATCTGGCATGACAAGAACATAAAGGACAAACAATTTCAAGAAGGTGATTGGGCTTTGTTGTATGATTCCAGTTACAAGGATTTTAAAGGCAAGTTAAGGACTAGATGGTTAGGGCCTTATGTCATAGAGAAATTTCATGATAATGGTTCAGTGTAGATAAGAACCATTGATGCAGAGGTTATTCCTTTACTTGTTAATGGACACATATTGAAGGTCTACAAGAAGCACTTGGCAAAGCAAGAATTCATTAATGGCATTAGCAAGACAGTGATGGTAGTGGAACAAGTCTCAGCTTCTACCTCATCACATCACTGAAAAAAAAAAAAAAAAAAAAAAAAAAAGGAGAAAAAAGAGAAAAAGAGAAGAAAAAAAGGAAAGAAAAAAAAAAAAGAGAAAAAAATAAAAAGACTCAGGTGAAAACCTCCATGAGGCACATGAGTCCCACTGTTGGGTTGAAAACCTCTTGAGGCATCCTAATGGTGTCAAAAAAAAAAAAAAGATAAAAAGATATATGGGTGAAAACCTCTTTTGAGGCACCCAAGGCAAGCAGATAGGATGAAAACCTCTTGGAGGTAGACTAGTTGTTTTAAAAAAGAGGGAGAAAAAACAAACAAACAAAAAAAGGATTAAAAAAGAGAGAAAAAAATCTTTGAAAATGTTGTTTGCAGGTCAACAGAAGGAGGATCAGAGAAATAAAAGAGGATCAAAAGGACCTATACAGTTCATGTTTTCATTCCTCCATTCCATATCCTTCATCATCCCATCATACCCTCCATTTTTGGACTCATCTAGCTCAGTTTGCAAGGGTTCTGTGTTTTCTACAGGATTCCCTGTAAACCTACAGGATTTCCTGAAAACCTATAGGATGATCCTGTAGGAATTACAACGGCTTGGGAATCCCAAGGAAAGTGACTGTAGAGCAAGGTGATGACCTTCTTATGTAAAAAAAATGTTCACTTCACCACCTCATCACCATGCCTCTCTTTGCCATGATTACCCTTGCATTCATCCAATAAACTCAGTTTCAAAAAACAAAATAAGAGTATAGTTTTTAGAAAAATAAATAAATAAAAGAGGATAAGAATAGAGAACAAGGGGAAAACACTTGAAGGATATACCTCTCATCCACCAATCCCAAGACCCCTTCTCTACCCATGACAACCATCCTCATACTCCAGAAGTGAAGGAATGAATAAAAATTTGGTGGAGAGGTAGCTAAAAGACATCCTGTAGTAGCCTATCCCACAAAACAAAAAAAATCACAGGTTGCAGTCATCTTCAGCATGGAGATCCAAATTCTAGAGAAGCTCCTCCAGAGCTTAGCAACAACAACAAGATCATCAGCATCACCATCCAGTACCTGCACATCAAAGAAAAAAACATCAAAGGAGGACAAAAAAAAGGAGAAAAACACATGTAGCAAATAAACAACAAGGACATCACTCTCCAACAAGTAGCATCAAGGCATCTTACCACAAGTATGTTATCTCGCTTTGACTCTCTTGTTAGCATAATATGATAAAAAATGTAGATTTGTGAAAGATTTTGTTTTATAAGAAAAAAGTGGCCAGCTAACTTGGCCACCTTCGGCCAGTCAATGAGGAGAATACATTTAGTTCACTACACACGTGGCAACAGTCAAATCAAGAGAAAGAAGAGATGAGGTGAAAAGTGATTAAGCTATGGATGACCGAAGTGGGAGATGATTACGAGGTAAGGAGAATGATGAAGTGGTAGTGGGACCAAAGGTCCAAAAATGGGTACTCGTACTTCGGTTTCCAGCACACCATCCCACTCAAATCACCCATATGAGGAAATAAAACATTGATTCCCATGCATAGGAGGCATTCACAATCTTGAGGCTACATTGAAGCAAGCTTGCTCTTGGCCCCTAAAGCAGACTACAAGAAAGACAGTGAGCAATTTTTTCACCGCAGGAGCACCTACAGGAAAACCTACAAGATGCTACAGGAGATCCCATAGGATACAGAATAGTCATCTACAGGATTGGCAGTGAGCACTTTAGAAGGTAAAAACCAAAGGTTGGCTTCATTAGGCAGTGTCAAGGAGGTAGGAGCTATACCTTCCCACATTTTCCAAGTTAAAAAAATATAGAAAAGTTGTCTATTTTGTTAAAGAGATTGCAGTATAGGGGAACTGTACACAAAATTGTCATTTAAAATCACTCACCCATTATAATTTGGAATTAGACCCCTACAAGCTTCCACAACCATCAGAGAAAAATTGAAGGGTGATTTAACAAGAGGGAACCCACCAACACAATGAGAATTCATCAGCACCCCATTGTAGTAGAGATCTTCACAAGGCACAATTGGATGGTTTTCTTTGAAAAAATGAGGGTATATGATGATGAGGTAGCCAGAGACTTTTCTCTCTCACCCATACCACTGACT
The DNA here is from genome assembly GCA_031772625.1 of Pinus tabuliformis. Classification (NCBI taxonomy): domain Eukaryota; kingdom Viridiplantae; phylum Streptophyta; class Pinopsida; order Pinales; family Pinaceae; genus Pinus; species Pinus tabuliformis. Next base: position 831,255,317 of record CM062819.1, on the reverse strand, counting down.
AGAACCCATGCCAATGTTGTGGTGAAAGGTCTCTCTATAGAACTCACCCTTGAAGCCATAGGTAGAATCACCACACTTCCTTTAGGGTTGCCTTGGAGAAAGGAAGATAAGGGTAACAACCAAATTGCAAAGAAGAAATTCTTTTTGGAAGGAGAGGAGGCAATGGAGGACAAAAATGGGGTCAAAAGAGAAATCTTGCCATATCTTTGGAATGAAATTAGCTACTAGCTCATTAAGTATATATCTTGTTAAGGTAGGTACAGTTTGGTATATGGATACCATTTCAGGCTTCTCCAAGAGATGAGGTTTGGAGCAGACACACCTCCTCAAAACAAATTAAGCATACCCTACTTTCTTCTTCAATCAGTGATAGATATGAGCATTAAGGTGCAAGAAGGAAAACATCAACAACTAGCCCATCATGGGTTAATTAAGCTTATCCTAGAAGATGCCCTCTAAAACCTAAGACTCCTTATTACATGGACAAATTTTAGAGACATGCATATAGAGGGAGACATAAAAGCCCTAGAATATAACAAAAGCCTCACTGCTAGTGAAAGGGATGAAAAAGAAACATAGAGGGATGAAGAGGGAATAGAGGAGGAAGAAGAAGAAGAAAAGGAGAAGGAAAGTTATGAAGAGACAGAAGAAGATGCAAAAGAAGAAATTGATGAACAAAGTGAGGAACTAGAAGGAGAAGAAGAAGAGAAAGACAAAGATGAGAAGGGATATGGAAAAGAGGAAACAAAAGACAAGGAAGAACAGAGGTATACAATTCAAGGTAAAGAAGGGGAGGACTCACCAAGGGTATCTCTAGAACCATCTGAGAAAGAGGTAGCAATTTCCCTCACTACCCTAAGTACTCTTATCAAGAGAAAAGGGAAGAGACAGAGACAAACCCCATTGTACTTTAGGACAAGAAAAAGTACAAGGATCAAACAAGGAAAACCTCAAACACCCACCAAAGTTCCTATTTTCATTGAGGACTCACCAAAACAACAAGAAAAGATAGCTCCTCTTGTGAAAAATCAAGGAGAAGGATCGTCAGGACAAGCCTCTCCCAAATCTCCTATCACTTATATTAGGAGGCCTATCACCAAATCTACCTCATACAAAGGAAAAGGTCTCCTATAGGAGAGACAAAAGGACCTACAGGAAACTCTTCTAAACCTACAGGAAGCTCAAAAAATGGACAAAGAAGGGATCATGTAGCAAGCAAAAAGGAAGGAGGATATAGAACTGAGGGAACCTAGTCCTCAACCCAACCTTGACTCCTACTACAAGTTCATTTAAGGGGGTAGGGTCATTCCACAGAAATTTTCCATCCCCTTATTCTTTGAGCTTGAGAAAGAAAATGAAGGAACACATAGGTGGATGCAAATTGCCAAATCTAAAGGATTGGAGGATATAGGCCACATGGAGGAGAAAGTAAAGGAGATGGGCAGAGAACTGAGCAGCCTAAGGGATAGAGAGGCAATGATGAAAGCTAAGTTGGAAGCACAGAATTCATGGCTAAGGGGACAGTTACAAGAAAGAGAAAGTCAATTGGCATCCATGGCCAGTCTATCCTTAGAGGTAATCCAATGAAAGATGCTAGCAAAGTCTTATGCATTGTATCTTAAGGAACAATGGCTACTGTTCCAAATCAAGACTTTAGAACAGACAGGCACTATGCCCTTACAGGAATATATACAATTCATTGATCTCTCTGACCAAATCACCTTGGAGGATAGAGAAAAAATGTCTAAGTTTTAACTACATAACTTGGCCTTGACATATTTGAATGTGTGGGACCCTAATTCAGAGCTAAGGGACTTCAAATTGATGGCTTTCACATCATGGATGAATCATGAGAAGGAAAGAGCTACAGAGATGAACAAAGTAATGGAAAGAGAATAAATAGAACCCCTCATGATAAGAGCTAAGAAAACAAATCCAATGGTTGTCATCAACACCCACAACCTGATTGCAAATGACCCTAAACTTGCACCTAGGTACCTTGCTGCCCAGGAGCAAGCAATCACACACTTTGAGGACATGTTCAAGTTGTTAGTAGTGACATCATTCAAGATTCCCAAAGGAGATGGAATACTTTTCCCTATAGCTTGAAAATCATAGAATACCATTCTCCTCAGAGAATGAAAGAGGCACTAAACAGAACACCCATGTACAAGCAAGCTCTCCAAAGACTCAAAGTCAGTTGGATTGGCTTGACAATCAGTCCACCACTGCTCTTAGGAATGTTGGAAGGAAGTAAAGAAGAGGAAGAAAGAAAGTAGTGGGAGGAGATAGAGAGGAAGGAAATATTCTATGCACAGGAAGAGGAAACTACAACAGAAGCATGAGAGGTCAGAGAGGCCACTAGAGCAATGAAAGACATGGATATAGATTGAGTTTCTCAGAGGATGAGCAACACTGTTAGTAGGGCGGTGATGATGAGCCTCATCGTTGGGTAACTATAAGGACCTTAATACAACTCCTAGCTTATTTAAATCAACTCTTCTCATAATTCCTTACATATTTTGATTACATTTTTCTTAATGAGATGAGTAAAAGTGAGATATTATGCCCAATGGACTAATGTGCATTGATTGTAGGTTTTTGAGAGAAAATCATGGAAATTTTGGCCAATTAAGGGCATAAAATTGAATGAGACAAGGAAGAGAGATTGTAGGGGGTATATCCTCCTCATTTACTCCTCACTCATTCGAATATTCCTCCATCAACTCACACTAGCTCGGAATTGCAAGCAGCCTATCCATGAAGATCAAAAGGCAGCCAAGCCAGTGCCAGTTAAAGAGCTAGTTCATCTTGAGTTTGGGAGCCAAGCCTCCCTATATTTAAGGAATTTTTTCGATACTTTAGTTGTATAAATAAGGAGGCCTAGAGCCTCATTAGGATTCGAATTTTTGATGTAAAAGTATTAAGCAATTTTAGAGTTCAAGACTTGTGGAAGACATTGTTATGTAATTTTCTGATTTGATAATGAGAATGAGAATTTCCTTGATCTAGCATTGAGTTGACTTAGAGGGATGGATCTCTTGGGTTAGGGCCCAACCCAGCAGCAAAGACTCCTTTTCTTGTATTTATATGCTTAGTTGATTTCATAGATTAATGGTTGAATTGTTGTTAGCATTATTTCATTGCAAGTAGTTGTGGATTTGATTAGTTTGCTTCCATTTGTGAATTGCTTAAGTAGTAGCTTAGGAAGATAAGGGAATATTAAAAAGCTATTAGTAGGTGCATTTGGACTCACTCCTTCCTTCAGGGACCATGGTTTGAGGAAAGAACTCCTATATAGCCCCAAAAAGATAGCATCCTGATTTCTCATGAAAATTAGGGTTTTCTGTTATTTAGGCCAGCATTTTACTAGTTTTCAAGAATATGATTTAAGTGTCATTTCTGATACCTTCAGCCTTGCATTAGATATCCTAAAGGTTTCACATTATTATGCAAGTTATCCCATGCATGAGATAGACAACTAGATAATGAAATTTTGTTTTTCCTTAGTTAATTGAAATCCTTCTTGTTTACATGGTTTATGGATAAATGACAATGATTGATGTAGTGCAGGAGTTTTAGAAGTACGGAGATATTTCATGACCAACAACCCCATCCTAACCTCATCCATCCATGATCATCACTTTTTCCACTAAATCCTTCACCAAATTCATCATTCCATAAGAATACTTCTCCAAGCTTGTTGAGCAAATCCAACCATCTCACAAACTTTGTTTTGAGCTCTGAAGGAGTCCTAGCCACTCCTTTGCCTCATTTATCTTGCCATTCACCTTCCCTAAGCCTTACACCACCTTCAAAATCCCTCCTCTTACTCTAGGCTGTATCCTGTACGAATACATGGGATCCTGTAGGAGCATTAGGATATCCTATAGGTTGCCCTGTAGTGGCCTATTTTGAGGATGGATTGTGGAAAAAGCACCTAGGAAGATAGGAGAAGGCCCATACTTTCCTCCAAAGCCATTTGACCATCCACCATCATCCCTAATCCACCTACCACATCACCAAGAGAAGTTAGCATTCACATTTTCACACAAAAAAATACAAAAAGGAAAAGAGTTATTTTGTTCATTTACATGCACAACAGTAGAATGTTTGATGTTTCAAATTGCATGCCTAGGACAGTAGGATTGCACACATGTTAACTTAGAATTCTTTTGAAGCAAAGCATCCTAGCAGTTAGTTAGATGAATAGTGTGTTTAAGCATTTGATTTCATTATTTTCCTTACTATAGTAGAGAAGATTTCCTTTAGTGAAAATTTCCCTTTTTCTCACTAGTGATCAAGCTTCTTGTGAATCAATAGAAGGCTGGTTTGAGAAACCATAGTGTTTTATTGCCATCTTAGCAGTGACAAAGAGTAGACCCATTGCATCTACGTGTATATAGATCACTATCACCTCCAAGTTTGTATGAACCCCGGGTTGATAAAGTAAAGTTGGTAGCCCCAGGAGTTGCAACATTCTTGCTACAATATTGGTGCTCATTAGTTGGAGAAGTTGCAAACTCATCTGTCAAACTTTCATCTCCCCCCACTCCACCTGATCTAAACATCTATAAAGATTTGGACTACAGCCCTGATGGTTATCATGAGGTCTTGTCTTCTTAACCTCCGTCCTTTGGTTCCTTTAATCCTTCAGATTGTATTGTGTTGTGTTCACTCGTCCTAGACTCCACATATATTGTTCATGAGGATCAAGTTGTTGATGGAGTTGGTGTTGAGAATCCTACCTGCACTGTCATTTTTGATGAGTATGTGTGGGAATCTAAAGAAGAAAATGCGGTAAAGGATGACCTCCTTCCATCTTCACCTCATCCTCTTTTTGCTGACATATTTTGTGATTCTTCCATTTTTTATTTCTCTCGTGAAAATTCATTCCCGGATGCTTCTAATTCCGATCATTCACAAGACACACCAGATGGAAGTCTGTCATTGATTGCAGAGGAAACAAATATTTCTTTACAAATCCACCCAAATTGTCATATTTTCTTTCTGGAAATTCAAAGGGTGAAATTTTTTGTTTCTCATCCACCCCTCTGTATGACTCGCCAGATCATGAAGATGTTGATGTACATCTCAAATTTTCTTATCATGGTTGTCATGATATTTTCACTCACCCATTTGATCACAGTTCTGATTCACTTGTTATTGATCTTTATAAGTCACTGGTCCTTGATGATGTACATGCCGATGAAGTGGAAACCCCTCAGGTTGTTGAGACACTTCATCCTGAGATGATGGTTATGTCGGGTTCTCACTATCTTGAGGACAATTCCACTTCCAATCAGAAATCTATTCAATCACCCTAAGCTCCCCATCACTCTCTTGTTTGCATTAAAGATCAATATGATCCACAAGTTTCACATCCTCCACCAGAATCGTATGATCCTGTCGCTCATGCATTGGAGGAGTCATATGTAGCAAGTCAAGTTGCTAAGATAAAGTTTTCTTCTTTCTGCATGTTTTCTCGTTTGTCCAGATCAAAAGAGTGTGTATTTTTGTCATCTACGCACAATGTGATGCAACACCATGGTACATTCGTAGAGTTTCTGTTGTTAAAATTCTATCATTGCAGCCACTGATTTACTTTTCCTACATATTTCACCATAATTTATTCATGAAATTACTTCAATAAACATTAAAATAAATATTTTTGTAGACATCACACAACAATATAGAAACAAACATATGCACAAGAATCAACACATTGACACAGTTATTTTGGACTAATGTCCCCAAAAAAGCACAATGTGGGAAAACCCAAGGGAGGATTTTATTATTCAGCAATTTTCTAGTACAATAAGGTGCCAAATTGGCTTACCCACAGATAGACAAATTTTCCAGCACTTATTTTGAACCCAGCGTGAGCCCTACTGATCTCTCCATGACTTAAAACCCTCTAAGTTAGCATGTTGTGATTCTGCGCAGCCTATCTAGCCTTCTGCGTCACTCCTGCATCTTCTACATGGATGACGTAGGCCTTGTTGGCTCTACATAGTCTCTGTTGTATTTGTGTGGTTCCCTCTAGCCCTGCGTTTTCCTTTTTGCCTCTGTGCTGATCTCCAATCTCTCTATTTCATACTTGCTACCTCCTAACTACTCTCCAGACCACTGGTTCAATTTCTTAGCTAACCTCACTCAAGAAATTGAACTGACTGGTATCCCTCAGTGTGTTCTCCAAGTGACCCTCAAGCCTCCTCTTATGATTTTCTTGTTGACAAATCAATGGCCGAGATTAAGTCCATAATCAATGAATAAGATAAGATCTAGCTTGATCCGTGACTTTTGGACCATTATAACACAATTTTATATTAATACACATTAATATTTTATTTTCCCTAAGTTTAGACTTATGGACTCCACTAAAAATATTAATTATTTTAATATCTCCCAAACTATTTAGAATCTAGCCAAACCATTTATGGGTATTAGAGATCTCATGTGCCTTAGCCTCTCCACCAACTTTTGTGGCTAGAGCACATCTGATGCTACCCCAAATCAATACTCCCTCTTAGCGAGGATTGTGCTCTAGACATACTCTTCACTGAGTATCACCTTAATCATTCGGCATTGGTCCCTATGCTGATGTTAAGCCTCCCTGCCCAACATCCTCTACACTGTTGCATCATGTACTGCTGCACATGACTCTACTACTACCACTGTTGCATCTATACGACAACTCCCTCTGCATCAGTGCTGTTGGTGGTCCTTTCTCCTAACACTGCATCCGCACTGCAACTTCCTCTGCATCTGTGTTGCTATTGGTCCTTTCTCCCAACACTGCATCTGCAATGAAACTCTCTCTTCATTCGTGCTGCTAACACACTCATTTCTACTTTTGAAAGGGGTTCTTTACCACCCCCATCTTTTCCCTGAAGTAGTCAAATTTTGACTTTCCAAGGGCCTTGGTGATGATATCTTCCACCTGTTCTCTTGTAGGAGTGTAGCCCAACTGTATAGCTCCTTGTTGTACACAGTCTCTAACAAAGTGACACTGGATATCAATATGCTTCGACCTATCATGAAACACTGGATTCTCAGAGAGTTTGATGCAACTCTGATTATCACACACGATCCTAGTCACCTCCATATTTCTTCTGAATAGGTTCACCAATAGTTTTCTAAGCCATATGGCCTCACATGAAGCTATGCTTGCTACCATATATTCTACCTCAGATGAGCTCAGAGCCACGGACTTTTGTTTCCTACTGCACCAGGAGGTCATTTCTGATCCAATGTTGAAATAGTACCCAGAGGTACTTTTCCAATCCACTGAACTTCCTACCCAATCTGCATCAATAAATCCACTCAACATGATATCCTTCCCCTTGGTGTATAAGAGCCCATAATCAACTGTTCCCTATAAATACCTGAGAATGTGTTTGGCTGCCACCCAGCATTCCCTCTTTGGTTCCACCATGAACTGATTGAGGATGTTAACAACGTAGCAAATATCTGGCTCGGTATTGACCAGATAAATTAGGGACCCTATGAGCTGTCAGTATAAGGTGGGATCGACATCCTTGTCTTCTGATGCATCAATATTCTTCTAGTTGGTGATCATTGGCATAGCCATAAGTCTACAGTCTCCCATCCCAAACCTTTTCAAGATTTCTGTAGCATACCTCCCTTGCCCAAGGAATATTTCTCCTTTCAACTGCAAAACTTCCAACCCTAGGAAGTAGTGCATTCTTCCCAAATCCTTCATATCGAACTTTGTGGCTAGATTCTTCTTACAGTCCTCAATGAGTCTGGATGATCCTGTTAGAAAGAGACCATCCACATATAATACTAAGATAAGCGACTCGTTCTCTATGACCAGATAGTAGAGATTTGGATCCATGTCACTCTTGACAAACACCATCTTCTAAAAGTGGCCATCTATTTGACCATACAATGCTGTCGTTGCCTACTTCAGCCCATAAAAGGCTTTCTTCAGTCTGCATACATGAGACTTCTTCTCATGAGTTTCAAAGCCCTCTGGTTGTTCAATGTATACCTCTTCTTCTATTACCACGTTCATGAATTCCGTCTTCACGTCCATCTGATGGATCTCCCATCCCATCTAGGCTTCAAGAGATATCACGGTCCTAATAGATGTATACCTGGCTACCAGGGTGAAGGTTACCTCATAGCCAATCCCTTCCTTTTGAGCATACCCCTTAACCACAAACCTAGCCTTGTATTTCTCAACACTATTATTCGTAGCATATTTGATCTTGTAGATCCATCTTGAACCTACCACAGATCTGTCTTGAGGCCTTGACATCACCTCCCAAACATCATTCACCATTATGGAGTTATACTCCTATACCATGGCATCTACCAAGACCTGATGCTGAATTGCCTCCTTGAAACTAGCAGACTCTCCATCCTGAGCTACTAACGCCTGATATTTGTCTGGCTGTTTTCACTCCCTCTTATTATTCCTTGGCTCACCGATGAAGTTCTTTGCATCATGCAGAATCTGACAAAGTTCCCTTCTAGTTCTTCCTCTTCTAGTAGGTGCTTCTATTCACTCCTCCTCCTCATCCTAAGAACCTTCCTGACCTGAGGAAGAATTCTTCACTTCTGTTTGTTGAAGAAGCGTGACCAATGGATCCTCTTTTGACTACTCCTAGAAAGGCATTTTGTGAGATCTTCTGAAAGCTCTGTCCTCCATGAACTTTACATCTCGTCATACTACTACCTTCCTACTCCCTAGAATATACATTCTGTATGCCATATCATTCTTGCTATATCCCACCATATATCCCTTTTCTACAGTCTAATCCAGTTTCTTCCTCTTTTCTTTGGGTATGTGACAATATGCTAAACTCCCAAATATCTTGAAATGAATGACTTCAGGCGTCTTCTCAGTGAAGAGTTTCTCTGGAGTAATATTGCCCAATGCCCAATGAGGATTCTGAACATAGGAGATGTGTTGCATGCTTGCGCCCATAGGAATTTTGGCATATCCTGATCATACAGCATGGCCCTAGCTGCTTCTACAATAGTCCTATTTTTCCTTTCCACCACCCCATTCTGCTACGGATTGTAGGGAGTTGTCCACTCTCTTCTAATGCCCTCCTTAGCATAATAATAAATGAAGTCGTTATTGACATACTCTCCACCATTATCTCAGTGAAAAACTTTTATTTTCTTCCCAGTTAGATTCTCCAGCAGAGCCTTGAACTCCTTGAATTGACAGAAAACCTCATCCTTGGGTTTCAGAAAATAAATCCAAATTTTCCTCGAGTGGTCATCAATCAAGGTAAGGAAATACTAAGCACCACTGAGAGCTTTGATGGGCATAGGTCTGTAGATATATGAGTGTATCAATCCTAGTACACTCTTGGCCCTGTGTTTTCTCCTAAGAAATGTAGCCTTGACATACTTTCCTAGAGAGCATCCCATGCATACATCATCTCGTTCCATACTCAGATCTGGAACTCCTCTTACAGTGCTCCAGAGAATTCTTAGAGCTCCATGGTGCAAGTGACCCATCCTTCTGTGCCATAGTTCGTTCAAGTCCTTGTCCCCATCACTACCTATTAGTGCCATTGGTGATTCTAGTTGTAATTTATACAACCGATTACTTTTGATACTGATCTGCACTTTCTTTTTCCAGCTTGGGTTTTTGACGTATACCTTTTCCTTGATGAAGTAGACTTCATAGCCCTTGCCTTGTAGTTGTGACATGGAAAGTAAGTTCATCCCCAATCCTGGTATAGGCAGCATGTTTGTGGCACAAAACTGCTCTCCCGATTCTTTCTGAAAAAAATATGGTACGCTTCCCTAATGGAGTACACTTTTCCTTGTTCCCCATGGTTATTTGAAAGTTCATCTTCTCTTCTCGATATTCTAAGAAACACTCCCTAATTCCCATCATATGCCATGAGGCTCCACTGTCTATATACCATACTTCTGATGATGCAGCACTAGTCATGCACACCACTTATTCTTCCAGCCTGGAAGCCAACATAGAGAAATCAAAATCTCTTTCTCTTGTGAAATCTTCTGAAAATCTTTGTGAGTCCCCTGAGGTGGATGCTTCTACATCGTAGTCTTGGACAATAACTGATTTTCCCTTTCTGTCTCTGATCACTTCCTCTGATACCATTTGAAAATTCTGTCACTCCAGCAATTCATTTACTTTTCCTACTTATTTCACCATAAGTTATTCACGAAATTACTTCTGTAAACATTAAAATAAATATTGTTGCAGACATCACACTGCAATACATAAACAAACATATTTACAAGAATCAACACATTGACATAGTTATTTTGGACTAATGTCCCCAGAAAACCCCAATGTGGGAAAACAGTTACAGCAAGGGAGGATTTTATTATTCAACAATTCTATAGTACAATAGGGTGCCAAACTGGCTTACCCACAGATAGACAAATTTTCCAGCACTTCTTATGAACCCAGCATAAGCCCTACTGACCTCTCCATGACCTAAAACCCTCTGTGTTAGTATGTTGAGACTTTGCGCAACCTCTTTGGCCTTCTGTGTCACTCTTGCAGCCTTTGCATGGATGACGCATGCCCTGTTGGCTCTACGCAGTCTATGCTGCCTCTGCGTGGCTCCCTTTGGCCTTGTGTCTACCTTTTCTGCCTCTGTGCGGATCTCTCGTCTCTCTATTCTGTACTTTCTGCCTCCTGATTACTCTCCAGACCACTGGTTCAATTTCTCAGCTAACCCCGCTCCAGAAATTGCAGTGACTGGTCTCCCTCAGTGTGTTCTCCAAGTGACCCTCAAGCCTCCTCTTATACTTTTCTCGTTGACAAATCAATGACCGATATTAAGTCCCTAATCAATGGCTAAAATTAGATTTGGCTTGATCCATGACTTTTGGACCATTCTAACACAGTTTTATATTAATACACATTAATATTTTATTTTCCCTAAGGTTAGACTTAGGGACTCCATTAAAAGTATTAATTAGTTTAATATCTCCCAAACTGTTTATAATCTGCCCAAACCCTTTCTGGGTATTGGATATCTCATGTGCCTTAGCCTCTCCACCAATTTTCATGGCTAGATCACATCCGATGTTATCCCAAATCAACACTCCCTCTTAGCGAGGACTGTTCTCTAGTAATACTCTTCACTGAGTATCACCCTGATCATTCGGCATCGATCCTTGTGCTAATGCTAAGCCTCCTTGTCCAATATCCTCTGCACTAATGCATCATGTACTACTGCCCATGACTCTGCTACTACCACTACTGCATCTCTACGACAACTCCCTCTGCATCCATGTTGTTGTTGGTCCTTCCTCCCAACAATGCATCTGCACTGTAACTCTCTCTTCATTCGTGTTGCTAATGCACTCATTTCTACTTCTAAAATGGGTTCTTTACCATCCACATCTTTTCCTTGAAGTAGTCAAAATTTTGACTTTCCAAGGGCCTTGGTGAGGATATCTACCACCTGTTCTCCTGTAGGAGTGTAGCTCAATTGTACAGTTCCTCATTGGACACAGTCTCTACCAAAGTGACACTGGATATTAATATTCTTCGACCTATCATGAAACACTAGATTCTCAAAGAGTTTGATGCAACTCTAATTATCACACATGATCCTGGTCGCCTCCATATTTCTTCTGAATAGGTTCACCAATAGTTTTCTAAGCCATATGGCCTCACAGGAAGCTATGCTTGCTACCATATATTCTACCTCAGATGAGCTCATAGCCACGAACTTCTATTCCTACTACACTAGGAGGTCATTCCGATCCATTGAACTTCCTGCCCAATCTGCATCAGTAAATCCACTCAACCTAATATCGTTCCCCTTGGTGTATAAGAGCCCATAATTAAATTTTCCCTGTAAATACCTGAGAACGTGCTTGGCTACTTCCAGTGTGCCCTCTTTGATTCCACCATGAAGTGACTGAGGGTGTTGACAATGTAGCAAATATTTGTCCCCGTATTGACCAGATACATCAGGGACCCTATGAGCTGCTGGTATAGAGTGGGATCAACATCCTTGTCTTTTGATGCATCAATCTTCTTCCAGATGGTGATCATTGGCATAGCCATAGGTCTACAGTCTCCCATCCCAAACCTTTTCAGGATTTCTGTAGCATACCTCCCTTGTCCAAGGAAGATTTCTCCTTTTTGCTACCAAACTTCCAACCCTAGCAAGTAGTGCATTCGTCTTAGATCCTTCATATAGAACTCTGTGGCAAGATTATTCTTGCAATCCTCAATGAGTCTAGATGATCCTGTAAAAAAGAGATCATCCACATATAATACTAAGATAAGCAGCTCATTCTCTACGAACAGATAGTAGAGATTCAGATTTGTGTCACACTTGACAAACCCCATCTTCTACAAGTAGCCATCTATTTGACCATACCACGCTGTCGCTACATGCTTTAGCCCATACAAGGCTTTCTTCAGTCTGCATACATGAGATTTCTTCTCATGAGTTTCAAAGCCCTCTGGTTATTCAATGTGTACCTCTTCTTCTATTACCTCGTTTTGAAATGTCGTCTTGACATCCATCTGATGGATTTCCCATCCCATCTGGGCTGCAAGAGATATCATGGTCCTAATAGATGTATACTTGGCTACCAGAGAGAAGGTTTCCTCATAGTCAATCCCTTCCTTTTGAGCATACCCCTTAGCCACAAACCTGGCCTTGTATTTCCCAACACTGTCGTCTGCAGCTTATTTGATCTTGTAGATCCATTTTGAACCTACCACAGATCTGTCTTGAGAACTTGACACCACCTCCTAGACATCGTTCACCATTATGGAGTTATACTCTTCTACCATTGCATCTAGCTAGACCTAATGCTGAACTGCCTCCTTGAAACTGGAAGACTCTCCATCCTAAGCTACTAATGCCTAATATTTGTCTGGTTGTTTTCGCTCCCTCTCACTGTTCCTTGGCTCACCACTGAAGTTCTCTACATCACACAGAATCTGAAAAAGTTCCCTAATATTTCTTCCTCTTCCAGCAGGTGCTTCTGTTCGTTCTTCCTCATCAACTTGAGAATCTTCCTGGCCTGAGGAATAATTATTCACTTTTGTTAGTTGAAGAGGCATGACCAGTGGATCCTCTTTTGACTGCTCCTCGGAAGGCATTTCACGAGATCTTCTGAAATCTCTGTCCTCCATGAACTTTACATATTGTTGTACTACTACCTTCCTTCTCCCTGGAAGATACATTCTATATGCCTTAGTGTTCTCGCTATATCCCACTAGATATCCCTTTTCTACAGTCTGATCTAGTTTATTTCTCTTTTCTTCAGGGATGCGGCAATATGCTAAACTCCCAAAGATCCTGAAATGATTGACTTCAGGTGTCTTCCCAGTGAATACTTTCTCTGGAGTAATATTGCCTAATGCCTGATGAGAAGTCCTGTTCTAAACGTAGATAATTGTGTTTCCTTCTTCCACCCATAGGAATTTTGGCATATCTTGATCATACAACATGGCCCTAGTTGCTTCTACAATAGTCCTATTTTTCCTTTTTGCCACCCCATTCTGCTCTGAATTGTAGGGAATTGTCCACTCTCTTCTGATGCCCTCCTTAGTACAATAATCAATGAAATCCTTATCGACATACTCTCCACCATTATTTGAGCACAAAACTTTTATTTTCTTCCCAGTCAAATTCTCCACTAAAGCCTTGAACTCCTTGAATCAACAGAAAACATCATCCTTAGTTTTCAGAAAATAAATACAAGTTTTCCTCGAGTGGTCATCATTGAAGGTAAGGAAATACTTGGCAGCACTAAGAGCTTTGATGGACATAGGTCCACAAATATCTGAGTGTATCAATCCTAGCACACTTGGTCATGTGTTTACTCCTAGGAAATGTCGCCTTGGCATACTTTCCTAGAGCGCATCCCTGCATACATCATCTCGTTCCGTACTCAGATTCGGAACTCCTGTTACAGTGCTCTTGAGAATTCTCAGAGCTCCATGGTGAAAGTGACACATCCTTCTGTGCCATATTTCATTTATGTCCTTGTTCCCATGACTACCTATTAGTGCCATTGGTGATTATAGTTTTAATCTATACAACTAATTACTTTTCATCCAGATCTGCACTTTATTTTTCCAGCTCAATTTTTTGACGTATACCTTTTCCTTGATGAAGTAGATGTCATAGCCCTTGCCTTGTAGTTGTGACATAGAAAGTAAGTTCATCCCCAATCCTGGTACATGCAGCACATTTGTGGCACGAAACCGCTCTTCGATTCTATTTAAAAAACTATGGTACCCTTCCCTACTAGAGTACACTTTGCCTTGTTCCCCATGGTGATCTGAAAGTTCATCTTCTCTTCTCGATATTTTGAGAAACACTCCCTAATTCCCGTCATATGCCATGAGGCTCCACTGTCTATATACCATACTTTTGATGATGCAGCACTAGTCATGCACGCCACTTCTTCTTCCAGTGTGGAAGCCAACATTGAGAAATCGAAATCTCTTTCTCTTGTGTGAAATCTGCGTGAGTCCTCTGAGGTGGATGCCTCTGCATTGCATTCTTGACCCATAACTTATTTTCCTTTTCTGTCTCTGATTACTTCCTCTGATACCATGTGAAAATTCTATCACTACAACAACCGATTTACTTTTCCTACTTATTTCACCATAAGTTATTCATGAAATTACTTCAATAAACATTAAAATAAATACTTCTGTAGACATCACACTGCAATACAGAAACAAACATATGCACAAGAATCAATCCATTGACACATTTATTTTGGACTAATGTCCCCGAAAAAACCCAATGTGGGAAAACTGATGCAACAAGGGAAGATTTTATTATTCAGCAATTTTCTAGTACAACAGGGTGCCAAACTGGCTTACCCACAAATAGAAAATTTTTCCAGCACTTCCTTTGAACCCAGCATAAGACCTATTGACCTTTGCATGAATTGAAACCCTCTACGTCATCCTGTTGAGACTTTGCGCAACCTATTTGGCCTTCGGTATCACTCTTGCAGCCTCTGCGTGGATGATGCAGGCCCTGTTGGCTCTGCACAGTCTCTGTTGCCTCTGCGTGGCTCCCTCTGGCCCTGCATCTCCCTTTTCTGCCTCTGTGCTAATCTCCTGTCTCTCTGTTCTGTACTTACTGCATCTTGACTGCTCTCCAGACAACTGGTTCAATTTCTTAGCTAACCCCGTTCTAGAAATTACACTCACTGGTCTCCCTCAGTGTGTTCTCCAAGTGACCCTCAAGCCTCCTCTTATACTTTTCTCGTTGACAAATCAACAGCCGAGATTAAGTCCCTAATCAATGGCTAAGATTAGATTTGGCTTGATCCATCACTTTTGGACCATTCTAACACAGTTTTATATTAATACACATTAATATTTTATTTTCCCTAAGGTTAGACTTAGGGACTCCATTAAAAATATTAGTTATTTTAATATCTTCCAAATTGTTTATAACCTGCCCAAACCCTTTCTGGGTATTGGATATCTCATGTGCCTTAGCCTCTCCACCAATTTTCGTGGTTAGAGCACATCTGATGCTATGCCAAATGATCTGATAATCACCCTATGAGTGACCTCAGTTGAAGATTTATTAAACAAAAAGGTATTACAGACCCATGTGCTGGTGTGTGTGTTCTGTGTTATTGAAACAACAGATCGATCGGATTGCCAATACACAGAAAATAAAAGGAAAGACAGCAGAGAAATACAGTAAGAAACACAAAGACACAAATACTTTTTAATAAGGAGTTCACCCTATTCTCTAGGGCTACGTCTCCGGTCTAGCTTCAGTGGTGGCCTTGTTTTATTGTGTCTTTCAGCAGAGAAATTACAATGCAGGGACTTAATATGAGTTCTCCTGTAACAGATTTTGCTTGGCAGGGTGGTTGTTCGATTCCCCAAGCCACTCAGAGTTCACAGACTCTTTTCCTTCCTACTAGCTCTGTGACCCTCGGTCTACAGTGGAAAGAGCCAACTGTGATGCTCAATCCTGATAGATTCCTCTGTGGGAAGGTTCAATTCTTCAAGCTCTTTGGTGGCCGATGCTGCCTGTGGTCAGCTCAGCCCTCTGTCTCCTCTGCTTGGCTTTACTTCTCTCTGTGCTCAGTCCTCCTCTTAGGGTTCATTGTTCACTATCTCTCTTGGTCGCTTGGAATCTTCACTCTCCCTCTCTGAATCTCCATTCAACTGTCTCTCTTGGTCGCTTGGAATCTTCACTCTCCCTCTCTGAATCTCCATTCAACTGTCTCTATTTATGGCTTTAGCCATTTGATCTCCATGCCTGTTTGGTTCGTCTCCTGCTTGCGTTGATTCTCCTTCCGCTTGTGTGCTTGGAGTTCCCTGTTGAGCATCAGCATGAACGCTCAAGAAGTAGCCACGTCTCCTCATTAGAACAGTACCAACCTGTTTGTCAATTCATTTCTTCAGTTATGTCGTGGATACGTTCTTTCTCCACCGTGGCGGTCAATGGATTCCAAATCCCCTTAAATCATGGCTTGATTCCCTGTCGATTTTGCTTCTATCTATCGGGCGCAATCTTAGCCGTCTGATCTGGGCTCCTCCAGATCCAACGTCATACACACGTCCAGCGCGGTTGACTTGCTCAACTGATAATGCACAATAACGGTGGTTTTTCTCTCACCTCCGCTGCCACGCATCGATTGCTGAGTGGGATCGCTCCGCTCTCCTCCAAAACCTCTTACCGTTCAAGGGCGCCCTAATCAATACCGCTGGTTTCCAGGTCGTGGGTCTCACCTTCGTATGTTGGCACTTTTCATTTCTCCGCTCGTAGTTCTCTAGCTCCAAATGTGACCAAGGGCTTAAGGCCCCTCCATTTTGGCCCCGTTTTCCCAGCAATGCATCGAAAATCAACTCCTTTTCACATTTCGTGGCTCCCAGGAGCTACATCAACCTCCTGCACAGTCTCCATGGGCCTCGGTCAGCGCGCTTTGACTAAGGTCCTCGTCATTCCGCGCTGGCTGCCATGGCCACTGGTTCAGGGTGTTTTTGAATGTTGTTTTGGATTCTTCAAGGATTTGTTTCGTCCCGATACAGTTAGGATTCTTTGACAGTCATTTATGGATTTGATTTGGATCATGACCTCCCTATTGAAAAGCTTTTGGACTACCAAAACTTGGTTTTCTTCAAGCATCGACTAAGTGAGGAAACTGTTGTCTCACTTGTCCAATCTCAATCCACTTCGCACTGCTCGGCTTCGAACCTTTAAGCCCAATCCTGAGGTATTCCACCTATCCACTGTGCGTCGTCCTTACCTTCCTGTCCAGCACTGTGTCTTCCTACAACTCATTAAGATATTTAGGTAGCAAGTCATCAACAGAAGGCAATTGACTCTGCTCTTCAGGGTCCTCAATCATTGAAGGTTCAAACAACCTCAAGAAATCTATGTTCACGACTGAGTAGATGTGCATGTAAGCTAGCCGATCAAGGCGAAAAGCATTTTCACCAATCTTCTCAAGTATCCTGAAGGGTCCATACCTGATAGGTTTTAGCTTCTTGCCTTCACCTTGCATCTTGTCCTTGCTGATATACAGCCAGACTTGGTCTCCAACTTGAAAACTATGCTCCATCCGATGCTTACCATGCCTAGCCTTGTACTTGGCCTGGTTCTTTTCCAGTTGTTCCTGTACTGCCTGGTCGATCTCCTGGATCTGTTAATGAACCTAGTTGCTCTACCCACATCACTGTGTCTATTAACCATGGTGTCTTTACCAAAGACAAAATCTAAGGGAGACCTTGGTGTGAAACCAAAGCAAGTCTCAAAAGGAGATCTCTGGGTAGAAGAGTGTTTGGCTGTATTGTAAGCATGCTGCACATAACACAAGTGTTCATCCCAAAGCTTAGGGTGTTTGCTGCAATATCCTTTCAGTAACTGGATCACTGTCTTGTTAACTACTTCTTTCTAGCCATCTTTTTGTGGATGAAAAGCTGTGATTTTCTTTAATTTGGTGTCCATTAGTTCCCACATATTGGACCAAAAATTTCCCACAAATTGGGTGTCTCGATAATATATAATAGAAGTGGGTAATCCAAAATGAACCCATACGTGTTCAAAGAATAATTTTGTAGTTTGTTCAGCTGTAATTTGTTTACTACAGGGTATCAAAAATACACATTTTGCTGAACCTATCCACAACAACATATAGATAATCATGACCTTTCCTAGATTTAGGTAGTCCTCCAACAAAATCCATGGAAATGCTTTCCCAAGGGTGAGAAGGAACTGGAAATGGGGTGTACAAGCCTAGTTTTCTATTGCTGGGCTTGCTTTTAGCACACAAATCACATCCCTTTACATATCTAGAAACTGTCTCACTCATTCTTGGCCAGTAGCAGAACCTTTGCAGTTTGCAACTATTTTACTTACCCCAAAGTGACCTGATATCAGAGAAGTTTGTGCTTCCCTAATTATCTTTGCTCTCTCAGTTTGTGGAATGCAGAGTTTCCCACAATGATATAAGAGTCGGTCCTTCACATGATAGTCCAATTCTTCTACTCTTTTGCCTTGACTCAAAGTTGCATATACATCTTTAAAGTCCATGTCCTGAGCATATTGTTCTATGTAGCTTTCATGCAACACAGAATTATGCTTAAGTATGGTAGATGCATTTATAATGGGTCTAGATAACATGTCTGCAACCTTGTTATGTATGCCCTTTTTATATCTGATGACTAAATGAAACTGTTGTAGAAAACCCATCCATTTGTAATGTCTTGATTGTTGCAACTTAGTTTGGGAGTGTAGGTATTGAAGTGGCTGATGATCAGTATGTATTACTGTTTCTTTTCCCATTAAGTAATGTTTCCACTTTTTCACACTCTAAACTAATTCATACAATTCCTTATCATATGTAGGATAGTTGACTACTGCAGGATTAAAAGTCTCAGAATGATAACATATGGGTTTACCGTGCTGTGTCAACACTGCTCCCATGGCATAGTCACTGGCATCAGTTTGGATCTCAAATGGTATTTGTAGATCTGACAGTGCTAGTACAAGTGTTGTACTAATTTTTTCTTTCAAGGTGTCGAAGGCTCTGCTGTTTTCCTCCCCACTGAAACACCTTGTTCAATCCTGTCAAAGCATGTAAGGGAGCTACAATTGAGGAAAAATTCGAAATGAACTTCCTCGAATACTGTGATGCTCCTAAGAAGCTTCTCACTTCTGTAGCAGACTTGGGTTTAGGCCAGTTTACAATGACTGCCACTTTAGAGGGATCTATTTTCAATTCACCTCCCCTACTATATGACCCAAATAATTTAGAGAGGTTTTTCCAAATTCACATTTGGAGATTTTAACATAAAGATTTTCTCTTTTCAAAACATCTAATGTCTGCTTAACATGCTTTAAATGTTCTTCCGATGTTTTACTAAAAATCAGAATGTCATCCAGATACACAATAACAAAATCATCAAGAAAAGGTCTGAGTACATCATTCATTAATCTCATGAAAATAGCAGGGGAAATGGTCAAGCCAAAAGGCATAACCAGCCATTCATACAATCCATGCTTTGTTTTGAAAGAAATCTTCCATGCATCTTGCTCTGCAACTCTGACCTGATGGTATCCACTGTGCAAATCCAGCTTGGTGAAATAAACAACTTCCTTCAATTGATCTAAAAGATCATCTATGCGAGGAAGGGGATAACAATTTTTGATTGTTATCTTATTTAGTGCTCGATAATCAATGCACATTCTCCACAAGCCATCTTTCTTTCTCACCAAAATGATTGGTGACCCACATGGTGATGTGCTAGGCCTAACGAACCCTTTCTCGAGCAACTCCTACACCTACTTCTTGATTTCAACATTCTCTAAAGCAGATAACCTGTACATCCCAATGTTAGGCAAAGGAACATCTCACTGCAAAATAATATCATGTACTATTCCCTTTTTGGGTGGTAGACCTTGAGGTTCTTGAAACAAGACATCATATTCTGAAACAATCTTTTCTATATCAGCCTGCTGATTAGAATTACAGCCCTCAAATACATTGGTTTTATTAGTTTTCTTTTCCTTTACAATCATCAGTAAGAACTGTTTGCATGAATTTATCATTCTTTTCATCTGTCCTGAGTTTATGAGAGTATAATTATTCTTGAGCTTATGAGCTCTTACAAAGTATTCAATTCCATCTTTAACAAGTAGATACTTGTTCTCGGCTCTATAGAAAATAGACTTTGTATCATACAAGTAAGGACTTCCTAAAACAATTCCACATATATCCAAAGGAATTATATCTAACTCAACCTCATCTACAAATGCTGACCCAAAAGAAAACTTGAGTTTGCACTATCTAGTCATTTGTAGTTGTGCTTTATCATTCAACCATCCTAATGGGTATGGCTTCTTATGAGGTGTAGTTGCTAATCCCAATTTCTTTACAATTGCTTCAGAAATCAGATTTACTTGTGAGCCACTATCAAACAAAGTATCAATATTTTGATTTCTGGAAACAAATCGAATATGGAAAATCTCATGCCTTTTTCTCTCATGTTCTTCATCAATAACAGATTGAGCAGAATTACTAGTAGATGCTTCAAAATTCTTACCTTTTATACTTGTGGCTGCAATGATTGTTTCATCTCCTGAGTCTGACCCCAAATCTTTCTGAATAGCTGCAGCAGTCTTCTTCTTCTTGCCTCAGACTTCTTAGGTCTCAGATCTAGATGCAGAATCCAACAGTGCTCATCATCATGCCCCTCCTTTTTATAGTGAGTGCATGAAGCTTTGCCTTTGTGTGCAGTGTTAGCCTTCCTTGCTTTCCACTTTTGCTTTCTTTTCTCCTTGCTCTTGCTTACAGTGGGTTGGGATGGTCCCCCAACTTCTGGATTTCCATTCTTTCCTCTAGCTTCTAGATGAGTAGCTTGTACAGATACCTCATCTATACTAGTGGGATTAAGCATGAGGATGGTATGCCTCATGTAGCTGTGTAGACCACCAATGTACTTAAAAAGAGTTTCTGGTGAGTCTAATGAAATACCCAACATCAATGCTCTCTTTCTGAACTCTTGAGTATACCCTTGTACACTTTGCCCTTTCAACTGCCAAAGAGTTTGCCAACTCATCATGGCTTGTTGCATGTAGGCCAATGGATAGAACTGCTTTTTGATTGCAGTAACAAATTCACTCTAGAAAGAGATGGTCTTACCATGCTTCCTCATATCAGCTTGGGTTTTGCCTTCCCACCAAACCAAGGCAGTGCCCCCTAGGCGAATGCTCGCCAGCTGAATCTTGCTCTTGTCTGAGTTTATATTTTGTACTCTGCAATACACATCAATTTGTCTAATCCAATTGCCCAACTTTTCAGCATTTAGCTCTCCATCATATATAGGCAAATCAAATTTAACATCTAACTTAATCAAAGATGCTTTCTTATTATGCACAGGGCTACTAGGAGGTGTAGGGAAGCTTTCTTCTTGTCCCTTTCCTTTTGAGTGGTCATGGGAATGAGATTCATCTTCTTCTTTATCTTGCTTAGAGCCTAATGAATCTTCACCCTTATGCTTTCTAAAGTCCCTATACATTTATTCTACCAAAGACTTTATAGTTAGGAAACTTTCTATGAATTGAGGGTCTGGCCCCATAGAACCTTCTTCTGACATTGTCTTCCGAGAATAGACTCTCCCAATTTCAGGATTAGTTTCCACCAACTCTCCTTCTCCTAATTTGAGCTTTGATTTAGTGAGCATTCACAGCTAAACCAACACAGGCTTGTCTAACCTTACAGCCTAGAGCTCTGATACCACTTGATCTGATAATCACCCTATGGGTGACCTCAGTTGAAGATTTATTAAACAAAAAGGTATTACAAACCCATGTGCTGGTGTGTGTGTTCTGTGTTATTGAAACAACGGATCGATCAGATTGCCAATACACAGAAAATAAAGGAAAAGACAGCAGAGAAATACAGTAAGAAACACAAATACACAAATACTTTTTAATAAGGAGTTCACCCTATTCTCCAGGGCTACGTCTCCGGTCCAGCTTCAGTGGTGGCCTTGTTTTATTGTGTCTTTCAGCAGAGAAATTACAATGCAGGGACTCAATATGAGTTCTCCTGTAACAGATTTTGCTTGGCAAGGTGGTTCTTGGATTCCCCAAGCCACTCAGAGTTCACAGACTCTTTTCCTTCCTACCAGCTCTGTGACCCTCGGTCTACAGTGGAAAGAGCCAACTGTGATGCTCAATCCTGATAGATTCCTCTGTGGGAAGGCTCGATTCTTCAAGCTCTCTGGTGCCCAATGCTGCTTGTGGTCAGCTCGACCCTCTATCTCCTCTGCTTGGCTTTACTACTCTCCGTGCTCAGTCCTCCTCTTAGGGTTCATTATTCACTGTCTCTCTTGGTCGCTTGGACTCTTCGCTCTCCCTCTCTGAATCTCCTTTCAACTATCTCTGTTCATGGCTTTAGCCATTTGATCTCCATGCCTGTTCAGTTCGTCTCCTGCCTGTGTTGATTCTCCTTCCGCCTGTGTGCTTGGAGTTCCCTATTCAGCGTCAACATGAACGCTCAGGAAGTAGCCATGTGTCCTCATTGGAATAGCACCAGCCTGTTCATCGATTCATTTCTTTGGTTATGTCGTGGATACGTTCTTTCCCACCGTGGCGGTCAACGGATTCCAAATCCCCTTAAATCGCGGCTTGATTCCCTGTCGATTCCGCTTCTATCTATCGGGCGCAATCTCAACCGTCCGATTTGGGCTCCTCGAGATCCAACGTCATATGCACATCGAGCGCGGTTGACTTGCTCAACCAATAACGCGCGATCATGGCGGTTTTTCTTTCACCTCCGCTGCCATGCATTGATCGCTGAGTGGGATCGCTCCGCTCTCCTCCAAAACCTCTTACCGTTCAAGGGCGCCCCAAACAATACTGCCGGTTTCCAGGTCGTGGGTCCCACCTTCATACGTTGGCACTTTTCGTTTCTCCGCTCGCAGTTCTCCGGCTCCCAACGTGACCAAGGGCTTAAGGCCCCTCCATTTCGGCCTTGTTTGCACAGCGATGCATAAAAAATCAGTCCCATTCCGGGGCTCCCAGGGGCTACATCGACCTCCTGCGTAGTCTCCATGGGCCTCAGTCAGCGTGCTTTGACCGAGGTCCTCGTCGTTCTACGCCGACTGCCATGGCCACTGGTTCAAGGTGTTTGGTGGGCCCCATTATTGCAACAATAATGTTGCAACTCCTGTGGCTCCCTTCTTTACTTTTATCAACCCGGTAGTTCGTAACAAACTTGGAAGCGACGGTGCTGTATGCACAAGTACTAGATTTTGTTGCGACTGTCACTTGATCAGCTGACACAATTTTGCTAGGAGCTCAAGCCAGCTTCTATGAGTTCTCAGAAGAAGCTTTTAATCATGATGGAAGAAATCTAATCTCAAAAGGGCTATTCTACTTGCAAAAAAAAGATGAAAGCTGGAAAGAAATGCAAACCCTAGTTTTACCAACTAACCCTAATGGTGCAAGTAAAAGGATAAAAGCTACAAAAATGGATGTCATTGACTTCTAGAAAGGTAAAATGCATGTGAATAACCTACTTCTGAAGAGAAATATGAAGAAAACATCTTTTTTCATTTTTGAGTAAGTTGGCAGAATTATTATGCATGTGCTTTAACTGTTTTTTACTATGCAGAGGTGGATTGGCGAAAGGAAATGCTTGCAGGATGTTGGGAAGGTGAAAAGAGGGCTTAAGGGGTCCGTAGCACCCTTCCAGAGAGTGTCACAGTGATCAAATCTCAAGAAACCGCTTTCGTGAGCTTCTACAGAAAGTCTACAGGGGTTCTACAGGATGTACTGTAGCTTCTACAGGATGTTTCTACAGGAAGAGCCGAGAGAGGATTTTTGAGGGTTTATGGAGGAAAAATTGGTGGGAAAGTGGAAATGGAGGTTGGATGAGGCTATGAAGAGGTCTAAGACCTGGTGCATGAGGTTGAGGAGTGATTAAGGCGATTGGGTTTGTTCGGAGATAGGAGAAGTAATGTTGCACAAGATTGTAGGGCTTAGGGAAAAGTGAGAAAATGTGGCAGATGAAAGGCAAGAATCTGAGTTAGAGAACAGAGCAGGTTGCATTGATGGGGTAAGGGTAGGAGAGGAGGTTTCACAGGTGCTTTGCATGTTACTTTTCAAAACTAATCAAACAAAGACTAAGAAAACCAAAGATCTAGCTACTTTAACCTAATTTGACCTAGAAACCATAAGCGTGATGAACAGAAGTTTATTGGCAGCAAATCATGTAAAACAACTATGGAAACCAAGCAAGAATGGATCTAAGCATGTAATCACAACTGGTACTAACTTTTGCAACTAAGAATCTAACACTAGAAATTGCATGAAGAATCAAGAACAATGTTTTTATGGCAACAAGGACACCTTGGTCTCAGCTCATGGTCCCGAAGAGGGAGAGGTGAGATCAAGGGTTGCTTGATGGCCTTTTTCAAAGATATTTTCTGTTACCAACCTATCAAATCAACCTGAACATGAAAAGCTAATTTAATCATCAAAAGCAACCTAAATAACAAAATAAGATTTTAATCTAAATAACGGATTTTATTCTAAGAATGCAGCAAAGACACATCAAAGTACACAAAGGAGGTAGTGGGCACTTGAGTTGAGCCCAACCCCAATAGCTACAGCCTCCTAAGGAAGATTAGAGCTGGTGCAAAGCTGGATTGATCTTTATTGAGCAAGAAATAATAGTTACATCCCAAAAACTGTCCACAAGAAAAAGCTTGAAAATGCGCTGAAATGCAGAGCTAACCTACTGACTAAAAAATGACTAAAATCGAACTACCAACTAGCTAATTGAGCTGAGGCCCTAGGCCTTCTTATTTATAAAATTGAGGACCCCAACAGCCGTCCTAAACTTTAGGGACTCGGCTGCCAAAACTTGCAGTTAACAGCAACTTTACTAGCCCTTGCTCGGCTGCCCTTGTGATAATCGATGTGGTGGCCCTTGAACTCTGAGCTGGTGGTGGAG
Organism: Pinus tabuliformis; assembly: GCA_031772625.1. Taxonomy (NCBI): domain Eukaryota; kingdom Viridiplantae; phylum Streptophyta; class Pinopsida; order Pinales; family Pinaceae; genus Pinus; species Pinus tabuliformis. Next base: position 831,230,351 of record CM062819.1, on the reverse strand, counting down.
AATTTGAGGTAAGAGGTCATAAATGAAGGGGACACCTTCCTACAAATCCTCTCCATGAATTTGGCTGCCAAGTGCTCATTTAAACCTTTGATTTTGTCTCAAAATTGACTAAAAATCTACATAAAGCACACATTAGACTTGTTGGCATAATGACTAACCCAATTCACTCTATTATCATAAATATAATAAAAAACATGCAATAAACTAATGATAATGGTGGATTAAGTCAAATTAGGAGGCTGAATGAGCCCATATAATTACTCATTTTTGGGGCTCGTCATCACCCCCCTACTGAAAGTGTTGCTCATCCTCTAAGCAACTAATCTATCTCTTTATCTTTGATGGCCCTGGTGGCCTCTTTATCATCCCAAGCTTCTGATGTAGTCTACTCATGTGTGCCATAAAATTTTTCCTTCTTGTCCATGTCCTTCCACTGCTTGTGCTCCTCTTCTTCTGTAGCTATTTTGTTAGCGCCTCAACCTCAGCCTGCGGCTTTTCCTATTCTTGTTGTCCAGCAGATGCTTCCTTGCTTGATGGAGGTCCCTCTTGTTGCTATTGTATCCTCATTTCAACATCGGGCTGTGTATCTTCCCTTGGATGCTTTTCCTCTACCATTTGCTAACTTGCGCGGGAACCTTCCGGTAGTTGTTGCTCTTCAGAAATCAGTGTTATGTCTGCCCTTTTGAGTTTCCTGTAGAGAATTCTCAGCTTCCTGTAGAACTATCTTTGAGTCCATCATCTTAATTCTCTCTCTCTAGTGAAGGTTTTTGGTTTCCTTGTTCATAGGTGATGGTTATCTTTGAAGGGGACTCCTCCTTTTGTTTAGCTGTGGTGTCCTTAATGATAATTGGCTCCTTTGACTGTGGTTAGGGTCTGCCCACTTTTATCCATGTGCTCCTTCTTGCTTTAAAGTACATGGATGTTTCCCTTTTTTGCCTCCCTTTTTGTTTTGGAGATGTGCTTAGGGCAGCAAGCACAGTTACTGCCTCCCTGGCCAATATCTCGGGTGATTTCTCCTCTTGCTGCTCTTTTTCCCTACTTCCTGTAGAAATCCCTGTGCCCGTTTCTCCCTGTTTTGCCGACTGTGTTTTTCTCCTTTTGTTTCTGTGCGGTTGCTTTGGCTGTGACACTCTTTAGTTGGGCTTTCTCAGCCTTTCCTGCCCTACTATGCATCCTCCTTTTCCGTGGTGTTTGTGCTGTTGTCTGCACCTCTGTTTTAGGCTCAGCAACCTGGCCCATTTCTCCTTTTCCTCTCTGTTCTTGCTGTGCCTGGATGTCTTGCGGTTTTTCACCATCAGTTTTCTCACCTTTTTCAATGTGTTCTTCTTCCTCACTGCTGGATGGGGTGATATCTTTGGCCAAAACTCTGATATTGTCGTCCCTAGACATGTTTTGGAAGATTTCCCATGATATGGGGACAGTGTAGGTGTGCAGGGCATCTTCTACTAATAATTTGATGAGCCCATGATGGGCCATCTGGTCTGGAATCCCTTCATTCATTTTTCTCTTACATTCAACCAGTGACTGAAGAAGAAAATAGGGGATGCTGGTTTCAAGACTGCTATGACTTAGCTCTCGGCTATCTGGTTATGAAAGGAAGGGTTTTGCTTCTACAGACAGAGGATCGAGACCAAGTTTTCTTCTCAGGACACATTCAGATATGCAAGTTTTAAAATTTTCATCCACAAGCCGGCTCTCACAGCTGCATATGCCTTCCTTATAAGAGAATCTTGAAGAAGGATGGGGAGATTTCAAATGCAGAGAGAGAAGGAAACTGTGTAGACTATGAAAATTTGCAAGAAGCCTTTCACTTTTTCAATACATAGGCAGGCTTCCACTTTTTTCCCAATCTACTTCCGTGTTCAATTTACCCTCTTACTCAAACAAATCATGCATAGAGGAGTGTTCTCGAGCCTACCTCATTTGGAGCTTGAAGTTCGACGAAAATTCTGGGTTTCCCTTCCGCAGAGTTGTTCTCCGCCTTTCCTGTAGACGACTCTCGTTTCCTGTAGAAAGAAACTGCGCTTCCTATAGATCCTGATAAGCAGGAGGGTTTTTTAAAAATAAATGGCCGAGAAAGACTGGTTCGCTGCTATGGAGCTGGTATGGAGCTTGTTTCAGTTTTAGGGACGATGATAAAATGGAAACAACGGAGGTGAGAGTTCGATTGGCTGTTTATGGAGACTTTCGTTGATGGAGGGTGAGCTAGCCAAGTGCACGTTGGCCCCATGCAGACCTTTTAAACAGCCACCACTAATCACGTCCATCACATTCACCAGACTGTTTGTTCTTTGCCTATAATCACGTCCATGAATCGCGCTGGAGTTTTACTACCTGTTTTTAGATTTCTTCCTAAGATGGCTGAGCACACGTGTCGTATTCACCCACCGAGTGCTGTTTGAATAGGATGAGGGTGGCTAGTTACCTGGCCACCGATTATTTTAATCACAACCATCTCATTGTTCTCGCAGTTCTAAAATTACATTCATGCAATAGAGGAACGAGTTTAGTCACGTACCTGGAAGTCAAATGCATTTGTTGTGAGGTGCTGTGGCCTTTCCTTCTGCTGCATGCATTTGTTTCTGTGGATGCATGCTAGTTTGGTTGCTAATACGTGGCTATTTTCCTTGTGCAGGTATCCTCTGGCTAGATCTAAGCTGCAGGAATCTGTTTCCACGTTCAGATTTGCACCCTCATGCTACTGATGTTGGATTTTTGCAGGACAACGACTTGTTTTCTCCATAGCTCCCAAATGCTAGATTGGATTGACCTAAAAATTTCTGAGCATGTTTCTATCATCATTATGCACCTCCCATAGCAAAATTTTGGTCAATGGATGCATAAATATCGAGAAAAACTGAAAATGGTTGAAGATTACAGGAGTCAATTTCTCGGAAACCGGGCATCAGAATTGGCTGAAACTGCTTGGGTAGGTTACTATCACCTATATGCATCTCCCCATGAAACAAGTTTTGAAATGGATGCATGGATATGGAGAAAATACAAAAATGGCTGAAGGTGATGGAGGTTGATTTCTTGGAAACCATGCACCAGAATTGGCTGAAATTGCTCGAGCATGTTGCCATCGTCCCTATACAACTCCCCCTGTAACAGTTTTTTAAATGGATGCACGGTTTTCAAGTTAGGGAAGAAACAAATTTCAGCACTATGCATTTTTGCTTCCAAACATTCTGCAGTTTTTTGCATGGTAAGAAAAAATGAGCTTGGGCTATGATGCAAGCATGGAAATGATGGAGGAGAGGTTTGAGGATTGTAGGAGGACTTATGAACCCTTTAGGAAGCTATCATGTTTGCCAAACTTCCTTTTTAAAATCCATTTCTAGCTTCCTGTAATTTCTACAGGAACTTCCTGTAGAACATAGTTTTTAGGAAAGAAGCACAATGAGATGGAAAAAATAATGGAGAAGGGTGAGGGATGGAAACATGGATGTGTGCAGGCTTCATGGTCATATTCCCAGCCTTCAAGTCCTCTTCGGAGATCAAATTTGGCTTTTTTGTAGGCTTCCTGTAGAAGACACAAAACTTCCTGTAGAAGACACATAATTTCCTGTAGAAGGCACAAAACTTCCTTTGTCTTTGTTTTGAGCGATCCTCCTAACTTGCAATGTCCTTGTTGCAACCTGAAATTATTCAATGGAAATTAGGTTTATTTTTCTTTTCCTTTTTCTCTTTTTTTTGAAAACAACTAGGGCGCCTCATGGAGGTTTTCACCCTAATTGCCTGCCTTGGGCACCTCCAAGGGAGGTTTTCACCCAGGGATCTTATTCTCTTTTTATTTTCTCTTCTTTCCAACCCATTGACCGCCTCATGGAGGTTTTCAATCAATGAGCCAATCTAAGGCACCTCCGAGGATGTTTTCACCTTGGATTTTTATTTTCCTCTTATTTTCATTTTTTTCTTTTTTTTCTTTTTTTCGTTTTTCCTACCCTACCCTACTTGAAAAACAAAATAATTTTCAAGTATAAGAATACTTCCAATGGAGCCATGTGCACATCGAGATTAGAGGCAAAATGATGTGGAGGCTTGAAATGCATGCTTTGACAGTGATTCGGATTTCAGAGACCAAATGATCTGACTTTGAAGGGATCAAACATAGCTGAGGAAGAGAATACCACTGCAACTTAGTGACCGTCTAGAACCATATCTCAATATAGCTCTGATATCCTTGGTCCTTTTGCTGATATGGATCATGTTTCATGTCACCTTCTACCATGACCTTCTCATCTTCCTCTTTTTGTTGATTTTTCTCTTGAATAGATGGAAGATTTGATGGTAACTATGAGGGAACTCTCTCGATCTCTGATTTTGATGCCTTCTCTTCATCAAGTGTAGCCCATGGTTCTTTGATCTTTTCTTTTGAATCTTCTTCTACTGGATGTGGTCCTTCAATGCTTTCAATATAGTCTCTTTTCTGCAATACTCTTCCTGAGATATGGTGAACATTATTGAGCTCAAGAGGAGTCGTTTGGACATGTTGTGCCTCAGCTTTGCAATTGGGTTGAGCTATTGCAATGTGTGGGTTTGGAAATGGTAGTACGGGTAGTTGTGTGGGGGTATATATTTGAGATGGATGTGGATAGGGTTGTGGTTGGGTAGGTTGTGGAGGCAAAGGAGTGGGAGGAGAGTTGTATTGGGGCCTCCACCCCTGATGAGGCGCATTCCACTGAGGCTGTGGCTGAGCATAGGGATGAAATGGATGAGTAGTTAGTTGAGCATGATATTGAGATGGATATGACCAAGGAGGGGGTGTGGACCAGGAAGGATGAGTAGGGGGACCCCAAGAAGGCATGGAAGTGGTTTGATAGGGGTCATAATAGGTCTGGGATGTCCCTTGCATTCCCTGCTGGTAAGGTATGGGTCCATTTGGCCTCCTTTGGTTCATATAATAGAGTGATTCAGTGACTCCTTTGGCCCTCTGATATGCAGCTTTAAGTCCAGGCAAGGAAGGGCACTGATTCGTAGGGTGGTCTTTTTCACAGACAAAACACACTTTTATGGAGTGCAATGGACATTCGTTCCTAGGATGCTTTCTAGTGCACCTGGGACAAAAGATGGCCAAAGCCCTCTTGGCTTTCTATTGCTTCCTTTGGATCTGCAAGTTATCCATTTGCATGGCAAGAAACTGCCTCACCTCACTCTTGAAATCTTCCATCTGATTTTCAAATTCGTTTTTGGATAAGATACTGCTCCCAACATTTCTGCTTGTATCCATTTGCTCCAGAGGAATGTTTTCTTCTTCTTCTCCCCTAGAGGTTCTTCGAATATGTCTTGCTGTGCACCTAGGGGTTCTTCTTAATAACAATCATCGAAGAAGAGAGAAGGTTAGCTGTGTGAAGTAGTGGGGGTGTTGTGCAAACATTTTTCTGACTTATCTCTACTCCTACAAGGCATGAAATGAATTTATTTATTTATTTTTTTTTTTTTTTCTGCTTGTACTTGCAAAAACTAAAATAGATTGAACTGCAACTAACTATCTTGCTGAAATGAAAATGCAGAATTGAAATGAAAGCAGGAAAGGGCTAATCTATTTTGCTGAAATGAAATTGCAGGAATGAAACGCTAGGCTACGCTTGCAGAATTGAAATTGCGGAATTGAAATGCTAATTTATGCTTGCAGAATTGAAATTTTGGAATTGAAATGCTAATCTATGAAAGCAGGAAATGTCTAACACACTTTTGCGGAAATGAAATTGCAGAATGGAAATGAAACAACTACTCTACGCTTGCTAAAATAAACTACTGAGCATAAGTTTGTAGTAGAAAATAGAAGAAAAGCAGCGATCACCAATACTCTGACGCTTCCCTGGAAACAACGCCAAAAAGATGGTGGGCCCCAGTATTGCAACAATAATGCTGCAACTCCTGGGGCTCCCTTTTTTACTTTTATCAACCTGGTAGTTTGTAACAAACTTGGAAGCGACGTCGCTGTATGCACAAGTACTAGCTTTCGCTGCGACTGTCACTTGATCAGCTGGCACAAGTTCGCTAGGAGCTCAAGCCAGCTTCTATGGGTTCTCAGAAGAAGCTTTTAATCATGATGGAAGAAAGCTAATCTCAAAAGGGCTATTCTACTTGCAGAAAGAAGATGAAAGCTGGAAGGAAATGCAAACCCTAGCAAACCCTAATTTTACCGACTAACCCTACTGGTGCAAGTAAAAGGATGAAAGCTATAGAAATGGATGCCATTGACTTCTAAAAAGGTAAAATACATGTGACTAAGCTACTTCTGAAGAGAAATATGAAGAAAACATCTATTTTCATTTTTGAGTAAGTTGGCAGAATTATTATGCATGTGCTTTAACTGTTTTTGATTATGCAGAGGTGGATTGGTGAAAGGAAATGCTTGCAGGAGGTTGGGAAGGTGAAAAGAGGGCCTAAGGGGTCACTGAGGCCTCTACCTCAGGAATTTAGGACAAGCTATATGAAGAAATTGATCTCTCCAAGCTTGCCACTTTCTTGGAGACTTGTATAAAGCTTCTATGCGATAGAAAGGCCATGAAAGGGCTTCAAAAACTGATAAATAAGTGTGTTGGTAAGGAAGGTGCTCCTGAAGGACACCGCACAGTCAGAACGATAGGCAAACACAAGACAAGAACAAGGCATGAGATGAGGCCTACCACGCAAATAGGGGAGTACAATATGGATCAAGTTATTTTGGATCTAAGGTCGAATGCGAATGTTTTGCCTAAACATACATGGGAAATAATGGGGAGACCTATGCTGCATTGGCCTCCGATTCAGTTGAGAATGGAAAATCAACATAAGATTATCCCTATGGGGAGATTGCATGGAGTGACCGAGATATAGAAGGTGCGAGTGCGTTCGTTGATTTTGAAGTGATAGAGATTTTTTATGACAACAATCCATACCCATGCTCCTGGGAATTGATTGGGCTATCGACATGAACAGGGTAATAAATTTGAAGAAGTGAATGTGGGTAATCAAATTGAAGAAGCAAATGATGTCCTTTGAAAGGAAATCGCTTCACGTAGTAGAACCATTGGACCCTGCAGAAGGATCGCGCTATATTGAACCAGTCTGTTACTATGAGGAAAGCGATGATGATTTGGACTAGATCTAAAAAATAACAACGTGAGACCAAGATTGGGTTAATCTGACAACTGATGGACATATTGCATGGAATGGTGAAATTTATTGTACATCAGATTCAGATGAAGAGTTGGAGCATTGGCATAATAGATTGCATGAAGTATCTACGCTACGGTGCAATATGATGAGCAAATAGTTGTTCTTTGTATCATCTGAGGTAAGAAGTTTTCCTTATTATGATGGTCTAATTGATGTAGATAAATTTCTAAATGCATTTGAAAGGGAAGTGCCCGAGAAGCATCTCTTCCAAGCACTGGATTTGGCACTGCACGCTACGCCTGCACAATGGTGGGTTATTCATAAAGATAGTTTTGACGAGTGGCATGAGTACAGAAGAATGATGCGATTGCAGTTTGGTGGCCCGAAAGTTCGCCTAACTGAAAAATATGATGGGAGAAATGGTCCATGGATCATTTAGAAAAATGGACTAAGGTCTACGGAATGGAGCCATAGCTAGAGTGGGTGCATATTTTATGTCACACTTTGGACATCATTCCTATGAATTGGTACCCAGAAACAAAGCTCCGCCATAGTACCGCATAATGGAACATCTTGAGAGAAGGATTTTTATGACCTTCATCTTTGAGGATGGTTTCAAAAGCATCGATGATGCACTGCAGGAGGCTAAGGCAACGATCTTCAAAATACTACAGGACCCTTTAGAACTGATTCAACCAAATTGGAGCACCTAGCTGCACCATGCGCTAGAGTGTTATAATGTGGCTGCTAAAGAAGAGGATGAGAATCCAAGGAATATTAACATCCTAGAGGCTGAAGGCCACCGTGAAGTTGAGGGACCGCATATAGAGAATCCAGACATCACCTCACCATTGAAGACTAGAAAGGTGAACATTGGCATAGAGGTGGGCGAAAATTTGCAAAGATTCAGGATTACTGGGATGATGTTATAGTAGATAAAGTTTCTAAGTTGCTCCGCGAATATTAGGATTTGTTCCCTGCCGAATTTTCAGACCTAAAAGGTATCATAGGAGAATTGGGAGTGATGAAAATAACTTTTAAACTGGACACAAAGCCCGTTAAGCAAAGGCCATATCACCTTAATCCAAAATAAAAGGAAAAGGTCTGGTTGGAGTTGGAAAATATGCTTGCAACAGGTATTATTGAAACGGTGGAGGAATCTGATTGGGTGAGCCAAATGGTATTTCAGGAAAATAAGTAGAAGGATGAAATAAGGATTTGTGTCGATCTTAGGTAGCTTAACAATGCTTGCGTTCATGATCCTTTTCCAACTCCATTCACAGATGAAGTACTGCATAATGTTGGAGGGCAAGAGACCTATTCATTCACTGATGAGTTCTCTAGATACCATCAAATTAAGATCATGCTAGAAGATAGGAGTAAGACCACCTTTGCGATGTTTCCAGTATATGGGGATGTTTCCAGTATACAATGATTCCTTTTGGACTTAAGAATGTGCTGGCGATATTCTCGCATGTAGTCATCGTGATGTTCAAATAATTCATTCACAAGTTCTTAGAGGTATATTTTGATGAATGGACAGTGTTTGTGCTAGTAAAGCACCATGTAACTAGTTTTCACTTGATGTTGGATAGATGCCGAAGGTATCAAATTGCGCTAAACCTAAATAAATGCTTGTTCTGCGTCCCTTTTGGAATCTTGCTGGGTCATGTGGTATGCAAGAAAGGACTTATGGTGGACCCTACTAAGATTGTGGTAATAATTAATTTGGAAGCGCCAAGAAGTTTTAAGCAGCTGCGCGCAACACTAGGCCACATTGGGTACTATCGGAAGTTCATCAAAAGTTATACTCAGATTACCATGCCTATGGAAAAGCTACTAAAGAAGGACGCTAATTCTGTTGGGACGAAGAATGTCAACACAACTTGGATGTACTAAAGGAGAAAATGGTCACTGCATCTATCCTAGTCTTCCTGAATTGGAAGAAGGAATTTCATGTGCATGTGGATGCCTCATCTATTGCGCTAGGAGTAGTGCTAACACAGGCTGGTGAAGGAGAACTGGATCATCCTATAGAGTTTGGGAGCAGGAAGTTGTCTAAGGCTAAAAAGAATTATTCGACAACAAAGCACGAAGGCTTGGCCATGATGTACGAGCTCCAAAAGTTTAGACATTACCTGCTAGGTGGACATTTCAAGATGTACACAGACCATTCTACACTAAAATATCTAGTTAATAAGCCTGTGTTGGGGGGAAAATATGTAGATGGCTGCTGTTTTTTCAAGGATATGATTTCGAAGTCGTTGTGAAGCCAAGGCGATTGAATGCAGGGCCAGACCATCTGTCGCACATTGAAATAGGAGAGGAGCCTTCTAATTTGGAGGAAGGGTTGCCTAACACGTAGCTTTCCGCAATGCACATAGATGATAATCACTTCGCAGATATTATCCATTTCTTGACCACAGGAATGACTCCAAATGGGGATACTAGTTAGCAAAACAATGAATTAGTGGTGTGTAAGACAGATTTCTCTGTAATTGCAGGACATTTGTATAATATGGGATCGGATGAGATACTTCGATGTTGTGTTCCTAATTTTGAATGAACCAGTATCCTCGCTGAAGCTCATGGAGGAGCTATGGGCAGGCATTATGCAAGAAAAGCAACATCGTAGAAGATTTTGCGCGCTAGGTTGTGGTGGCCGACGCTACATAAGGATTCTAAAGCCTATTATAGGGCATGCTTTGCATGTCAAAGAACAGGCAGGCCATCGCGGAGGGATGAGCTAACTTTGAATCTGCAAGTGTCATTACAGCCTTTTGAGAAATGGGAAATTGATTTTGTAGGACCAATTCAACCTCTAGGCAAGAAGAGAGGTGTGCAGTGCATCATTACCACGACTGAATATTTGACTAGATGGGCAGAGGCACAACCTGTGAAGGACTGTACAGGGGCAAAAACATCAAAAATTCTGTTTGAATATGTGTTAACTAGGTTTGGTTGCCCAAAGGTACGGATGAGTGATCGTGATACACATTTTCTCAATGAAACGATCTGCGCACTAACAGATGACTTCCAGGATTACCATCAAAAGAGTATGCCATATCATCCTTAGGCTAATGGAATGGTTGAGGCTTTTAATAAAAAATTGGAGAATGCACTGACAAAAGTTTTCAACATGCAACGGAATGATTGGGACATGGGCATACCAGTAGTGTTATGGGCTTCCAGAACTACTTGTAAAAAGCTTACTCGTTAGACACCTTTTAGGTTGGTCTATGGCATGGAAGCTGTCATGCCTATGGAGCATATCATGCCTAGTCTATGCATCATAGATTTCATAGGAATGGAGGACCACGAAGCCTTAGAAGAAAGGCTCGTGCAGCTACCAGAGCTCGAGGAAGATAGATTTTTGGTTGGATTCCATCAGCAGGTCCAGAAGAAACAAGAAAAAGCTTGGTAGGATTGACACATCAAACTATGCACCTTCAAGGTAAATGATTTGGTTTTATTATATGAGAATAAGTTTGAGAAGTTTCCAAGAAAATTTCAGGTGCACTAGCTGGGGCCATATGTTATCAAAGAGATTACAGATGGTGCATCAATTTAACTCGTGAAGTTGAATGGAGACCCATTTTTGGGAATGGTAAATGGAAGCCGATTGAAGCCATACACCAGCGATTCGGACCAATGACTACATGATGATAGTGCAGTCTTAATGCTCCAGGAAGATGAAAGGAGGTGTAGAACTATAAACTACATTGCCAAGTATGTAAAGCTATGTGAAACAGGGGTTGTGCGAAATTGAATGTTGTCATAGTACCAGAAGAAGCACGAAGGGAGCTGCGTTATAGAGGGAGAGACCACACAACAAAACCAGAAAGTAACCTTTACAGTGATTGTTCATGATTTGACTGCCAGGAGATGGTTAAGAGGAGCGGGGGGGCAACATCTAAAGAATTTAAGGCTGAATTTAAGAGTGAAATCTTTGGAAATCTGCCACCAATTCAACATTTATGGATGGATTTTGGGGGGAACAGTGGAATTTGAATTTGAACTCTCCAGTGAAAAACACTTTGCATCCTTAGAATTTTTGTGTTGAGCTGTTGACTATTTATGAATCCTTAGTTTTTCATTGATTTAGTCGCTACTTTTGTATTTTATAAGTTACCTGAGGATACATAGTGGTTTATTCTCAGCATAATGTCTGGACTAGGAGAGACTGCTAGTATGGGAGGAGCTATCATCTTTGAGGGAGCTACTCTAGAGGTGATGAGCATGGAGGCTTCGGCTCCTGTGCCTATGACGGTGAAGTTGCCTAGGCCAAAATCCACACCAGTGAGAGAAGTACCCAAACCTAAGAAGGACAAGTAGAAGAAGCACATGCCGGTGCATGAGTCACCGAGGAAGCATGTTGCTACACAGGCCCAAAAGAAAGAAAAACTGAGTGCTAAGGATAAGGGGAAAGTGGTGGATTTGGAGGCCGAAGAGGGCATGGAGGACATAGACACTGAGGGGGTGGATCCTATATCCAAGCTGCCAGATTATATCCCTCTATGAAAGGGAAAAGTGAAGGTCCTTAAGGACCTAGATGCAGGACAATTCCTCCTCAATACACCCTTGTTACCAGAGAACCTCACTTTTGAAGGTCTGTGCTTGGCGTGGATTCCCCATCTCAAGCTGGAAGACTGGGATTTGGTGGACCACGAGAGGTTCCCCCACTTGGCAACAGAGAACTACATGAAAAGAGTATTTTACAAGGAGTCAGGTGTCACTGCGTTGGAGCCTGTGGAGTGGATTTGCGGAGTGAATCAGTCAGGGTTGTTGAAATTGTTGTGGGTGCCCCACTACCACCGCTCCAACATAAACTTTATTGTCAAGAAGTTGTTGACCTTGGTTCATGACAGATGATTGTGGATGAGCATGCTGATCCCCATTACTGATATACTGATCCATCGGACCATGCTGCTACCACACTCAAGGTTGAATCTGACCAAGGAGTTTGGTGGAAAGACAAGTGAGCGCAACCTCGCTGAAAAGATGAAGGATAAGTTTAAACTCATGAAGACGCCATGCGGGTACTCAATCACCTCTATCACCGACCCCATGGTGAAGATTGCCATGCAGATCCTTATGAGCAAAGTCATGAGAAAATGTCGTGTGGATGAGGTTCGAGCACGAGTGATTTATTTGGCTGCACAGTGTGTGGAGGGCGCGCAGTTCAACTAGGCATGTTACCTATGTAGCGAGTTCCTTGCAAACTGTCGAGAGATGCATGATGAGGGTAAAACATTCCATTATTCATGGTTGTTTCTCCCCATTTTTCTCGTCGCTTGGGATCTGCCGGAGGACAGTTAGTTTCCTCCCGTGGAGAAATATTTGTCGGAGGTTGCATTGTTTTCATTCCTCTGGGCAACAAAGGACATCGTGTGCATCACAAAGATCAAAGTCTTCTGGGTGCTGATGGAGGCGAGCATTCACATGGCCATCAACTAGAAGACATGGTTGTCACCAGCCATGTTTGAGCAGCTTTCAGAGTACATGGAGTTCAAAGTTGACTTCCACCGTGTATACATCTAGGCACAGAAGGATCTGCAGCAAAAATGGTTTGAGCTACCTTACCTTCCTATAAATGACACTATTCAGGAGGTCATCAAGTGCTGAATGAAAAATTGGTACACTCTATTCAATCTAGCTATGGGCACCAACAAATCTATAGAAAAGAAGATGAAGGAAGCAGTAAAGCAGAAGGTCCAATAATTGGCTGAAAAGTAGAGAAAAGAGGCCAAGGAGAAGGCCCAGGTGGAAGCAGAGCATGCCGTGAAGCAGCTGGCCGAATAAGAAGAGCACAACTCTAAGCGCAGTGGTAATTCTCCTTCACCCCAAACAGAGGTGGAGGAGCAAACAGAGCAGGGTGACAGTGATCGGAAGGAGTAGAGCACTCCCTTATGGATCAAAAGGTATATGGAATAAGGAAAGGAAGGGTCGCGGAAGAAATCAAAAGTTAAAAAGCCATCGCTAGACCCAATCACTCTGACAGATGGCAACCTTGATGATATTGGAGACAAGGTGCGTGATACCACCACAAAACTACTGCAGTAGTTCAAGCAGTAGCAACAACAAGCATTGCGTACCATTCAGAAGGATCTACACGAGCTGTAGATTCAAACGACTGAGATCCTAGTAGGTGGAGGGAAGATTAGCGTTGCATCAATGATTTTGGCACCGGGGACCACTCAGGTAGCAGAGATGGTTCGATCACTGGATCTCTGGGAAATCATGCTGCTAGATGGATCCTTGAGTGCGAAGGTAGCTGATTACAAGGTCATCATAAGTTCTTTGAAGAATATCGGCCTCAACCTAGCCACACTCCCCAATGCATACCTCCACATGTTGTAGGTAGTTGTGACAGTAGAGTTCAGAGCTCGGGAGCAGTTCATGCTCAGCCTCATCAGTGAGTATCAGGTAAATAATGAACAAATGTTTGTTGAGAAGATAGAGGCGCTGAAGGCCAAGGACACAATTCAAGCATAGAGCATTGATTTGGTGGCTGTAGTGGGAAAAGCATGTAGAATGGTGCCAGAATTGCATATCCCGGAGGACACACCATTGGAGGAAAATATTAGAAAACTTTCTATGAGCATGCGTGATGCCAAGTTCGAGGTGGCTAGATTCCATTTTTAGCCAAACCTGAAGATAATAGAACTGGAGCTCAATTCACACCCTTAAACCCCACTAGAGGTAAGGGAACATAGCGAAGCCGCTGTGAAAGATGGAGTCTCAACAGTGCATGCTGTGGTGGTGGACTGCACCATTCTATTTGAGCATGCTATGGAGGTAGTCACAGCTTTGCAGGGAGATCCTACCCTGCAAGTCTTGAATACAGAAGTCCGCAAGCTCCAGCAACAATATGATGAAGTAAGGGCGACGACAGACACCATTGCCACAGTACAATGCCTTGCCAAGCTGTAGGAGGCAAAGAAGTTGCTTACATAGGTAGAAGCAACACAGAAGAAGGAGGTCGTTCTTAAGGCCAAATTGGGCCCTAGTTAGATGAGGCCTACATCATCTCTACCAATATTCAAGAAAAATTGGCGAGGTTGTAGAGTACAGAATAGAAAATCAAGCAGGATAGTGCAAGACTAGCCACAAAGCAGTTGGTGGAACAGATCAAGAAGGCAACCACGCAGAGTGTAGTTGAGGTAGTAGTTGCACAAGTGGAGATGGAGGATTTTCATAGCACGATCTCCGTGCTAGCTGAGTGACTCGAGGCGAGTCATGATCTTTGTGTTTGGGGCCTATTGGGATGGGGCCCACTAGCGTCAATTCTGGGGCAAAAGCCCAAGTTTTTAGGTATAAATATGTAAAGTCTCTACAAATTATGGTCACAGAGCATGTAGATAGTTAAAGAGTCATAAAGGATTTTACCCTTGTTTATGTAAGTCAAGTCAGCTTCTTAAGGAACTACCTATGGTCCATAGACCATGGGATTGTAAAAATAGGTGTGTCTTAGGATGTCTAAGGAAGGTAATGCAATTTTTTCTATGGGAGAAGTCTAGAGAGTTAGTAGAGAAGAGTAGGAAGAAAGGCTCTACAACTATGTGTGCAGAGGCCTAGAGTAAAGTCCGCAGCTGAGTGCACAAGGAAGTCTTAAGTCTGTAAGCTTGAACTAATTATCAATAAAGAAGATTATTACAGAAATTCCTATGTTTCATCTATTCACTTCTGTTATGAATGAATGTGTTTATGTTGTGATGAATAATGGATTTATGAAATAATATTGTATTGATTCACAACTTTGCTTGATTTATACTATTATATGAACGTAATTGATGTTAACTATTTACACGAAGACTATCTTGTTGTATGTTGAAGTTATCAAACACGTAATCTGATCTGAGTAATTACTGGGTTAAGGGTAATTCCTGAGGTGCGTAAGTAGCAAATTAGCCTATTCAAGGTCTGCAAAAGATAGTCGTAGACCTTCGCGGAGGTCTAGAGGTTGATTAAAGGGAGTTATATCGATAATACATAAAGGTTTATCAATATGCGCGAAGGCAGATTTAGGGCATAAAATGACATCACACTAATCTCTAGGTGTGGAAACTTGGTTCCAGCATCCCCCCATAATGCTTCAGGTGAGACTTCAATCCAAACTCCGTAGGTTGATGTTGAAAGGGCCAGTAGTGTAGGGATTTGTTTGGTGCAACTAACTCTGAACCTGGGTCAGGACCCACTAAGCCAACACTTTAACTCAAGATAGTGAGGGAACCATGACGATCAAAGAATCGAAAAATACTTTTGGAGGAGTTAGACTCGCTTTACAATAGAAAAGGTCCATACTTAGAGCTTCAGTTCTACCAGTGTGTCGCTAAAGTTGTAGTGGCTGCAAGCACCCTCCAAAATTTTTCCTTCACTTCATTTTGGAGCCTGCCTACTAAAATCTCAACAGCTTGTCTTGCACAACCCAGGTACTTGTGCTTTCATCAATTTTATCCTATGGTATACAACTTGTGTTCACTTATTTTCTTTGTTGTCTAGCCACAAGCTGACCTCCCCGTGACCTGGTTGGAATTTGGTTCTTGCACTGCCTTGACAATCCACGTAGTCCTAGAGGGTAGCTAGCCTTGCTCTCAGGAAATACGTAGTGTAGCCCAGCAGTGTGTTTTGGCTCCAAAAATGTGCAGACGCAACTGGCATCTTCTCTTCAGCTAGAAACTTGCACATAGCATGAGAGGAAGCCAGAGCCACTTAGCCCAGTAATTGCACAGAAGCATTCCCTCAGCTGTTGCCCAATGCATGTGTCGACAAGTTGCCCGGTTCCCTCCATAACTATGCAATTTATCATGCAAGCTAGCCCTTCCTGAAAAAGGACAAAAGAGAAAAAAGTGAAAAAGAATTCTTAAAAAATAGGGATCTATTTTTAGCAGTGTGAGTTACACTTGAGTCAATTTTAGAAACTGCTGCCACTTGTCATTTTTTCCTAGATTTTTGGTCTGCGCGTCATAAACCCTAAATCGATCAAACCTATGTAATGCATGTCGCCAAAGCTCATTTTCACATTCGATCTTGGAGATATAGCATTCTCGAGGCATCTATGAACCTTCGGCACGATCGACACAACTTTTCCAGGTAAGTTTCTCTTTTCAAGTCTTTTTCTTCTTTTTATGTTGCTTTTGTTTCCTTGGCTTGCGTGAGTGTTGTTTTGCATGTTTTATTGAACGAAGGATAGAATTTTAGTTTGTTTTAACTTTTAGAAGTGTTTTTTTAAGTTTTTCATTTCCTTTCCTAAGCGTCGCTTGCATAACCCAATTTTTGCACTAACAGTCTTCGTTGCAGCGACTCTCCCCACAATCTCCAGCGTTTGTCTGTTTGATTGATTCCTACATTTGTTTTGATTGCATGCATTACCATTCATTCAGATATGAACCATCCTTCACTCATGCATTCATATTCAATTGCAAGATTCACTTGGGTAGATATGGGCTGCCTTGGCCTGATCTAGCTCTTCTCGGCATCCACTACGCATTTTTGGAACTGAAGGCTATGCCATGGCGTAAGGAATTGTGTAGAGGCTGTCAGCCACTAGCTCCAGCTATGCTCTGCGTAGTCCCAGCCAACATCAAAGCATTAGGGGAATTTTGAGGTCTAAAATGGGCCTCAGAAGGAAATTATAAAATAATAGTGGAAATAATAAAATAATATTAAATTACATCATCAAATTTTAGAGGAAAAAAACAAAAAACTGTTTTTTCAACTTATCTCCCTATGGGTTTATTCAAATTTTGAGCAGAGACACTTGTTGGATGCAAATTTGATTCCTCATCCAAGGAGTACCCATGTTTCATACTTTTGATGGACCCCACTACACGAAAAATGAGAAATACATAAAAAAACGTGATTGCAATCACATGTTTTCGTGTATTTCTCATTTTTCGTGTAGTAGGGTCCATCGAAAGTATGCAACATGGGTACTCCTTGGATGAAGAATTAAATTTTTCATCCAACGAGTACTCCCACTCAAAATTTGAGTAAAACCTTAGGGAGATAAGTTGAAAATATGAGTTGAAAAAGTAGTTTTATTATTTTATTATTTTAAAATCTTTTTACTTTTTTACTCCAAAATGGGTGAATCATCCCCCATGGCTGACATAATCATATTGAATCCTATTGGTTCTTATAAAGGTTATTTTGGTTGTACATTTTTCTTAGGAGGTCCATTTTAGACCTCAAAATTCCCCTAATGCTAGACTAAACTATGCATTGCATAGTTCTGGTCCTCAGCAAGCCACACTAGACTGCGTTCTACGCAGGTCCAGTCATCATTACCTCTCACTAGTAGGTGGGACTATGCAATGTGTAGATCGAGCTAATAGTGCATCACCTCTGAGAGTCACAACTGCACAATCTTGCTGAAAAGTTTCCCATTTTGTTGCATGTTCAGTCCTTGAAGTTCTTTTGATTTTAAGATGACATTTGCTTGCCATGAGTGCCTACTCTATCTCCAAGGTACAACAGTTGTTGAGTAGCTTCTCAGTGGTACAGGAAGCATGGTTTCCAAGATAGATGGATCAAAGGATATTGTAGAGAGTAGCACTAGAGATGTAGTTGAACAGGTGATAATGAACTCATCAATACATGCAGACACACAATTGTTCATAGAGAAGGACATGACGATAACATGGAAGGAAATAAATGACATATTTGCAAGAAGTTTCAAGGAATATCTGGAAGATCGATAGGTCTATTCAAAATTCACAAGTCAGGATTGTATAGGGTTTCATACAGGTACCTCGCCTTCCCATGTGCAGACATTATTCACTAGATTGTCTCAAATAACGATCGTGAGACAATGACATTGAGGAGTTCTAGTGGAACACAACTTTCCACCTTAAGGATGGAAAACTACCATCAGATGTATAACTTTGAAAAGTCGGTGAACCACATGAATGCACTCTTCTATACTTCCAACAACAATGTGAACACTAGAGACATTATGAAGCATCGGGTAAAAGAGCCATCGAAGTTCAGGGTGACACCCAACCAGGTCTACAAGACTAAGTCATTTAGGAAGGCCCACCAACTCTTGGTCATCTTTGCATGTCGCTTGTATGGTCAAGAGAGCATGAAGACCTTTCCATACAGTTGAGTGGCCATGTTGGATCAATTGGAAAATGAAGGAAGGCCATTCAACATGTTGGACATGTCGTCTCTTTAGCTGAAAGTACATGTGTCTAATGCCCAAAATATGCCTAAGGAAAACCAAGCAAGATTCTATATGTCCATGTACCTACTTGATGCAATTTGTGCCCAGAACAAGTTTCCTGGCGTGGGTTGGACATGGACACCATCAGACGATGTTGTGAACATCTATTGCAATTTTCTCTTTGAGTGAAGCTACCAATGAGCAATGGCGAGGATGTATGAACATGATCCACCTTACATGTCCCAAGAAGTGATGTAGGAATTACTTAACAATGCAGATTGGTATGCCTCACCAAGTGGTAGCTTCATCAGGATGTTTGGCAGAGAGAAGCCTCTACATGTGCTACCAAGGTTTGCCACAGTCAAGGTGGACATGAAAGAGGTTTCATATCACATCTCCATAGGGTTGTTAGTAGGATTGCAAAGGAGGAAGAAGGCACCATGGTCTACTCTTCCTTTGCAGATTCGATTATATAAGATCTGGAGCATGAAGGATGTGGATGTTGAGGCCGAGGAATTCAATAAGTTTGAGTTTGACACCAAGAGTTTCAATCTGTATGATCCCCAATGCATATGAAAGAACCACTATGCGAAGGTGTATTGTCCATGGATCCACATGGCATGTCATTGGCCAAAGAAAGACCCTTGGAGTTATTGTTACAACTCCTCTAGGCTTAATGAACTAGCCAGCATGGCTATAGAATGGAAAGAAACACTGCAGGCAACATCACCATAGGAAGTAACAACAACAACAACAGTGAGCAGCAAATCGACACAAGAAAAAGGCAAGAGGAAGATTTCTGAGAGCACAAAGGCTTAGCAAAGCTACAAGTTCAGATAAGATCCTCTTGTTCACAAAGTAGCTTTGGAAATAGAGGCGAAAACATGAAAGGAGAGTAGAATAGAGGAAGAGAGAGAAGCAAAGGTTGGAAATGCAGAGAGGAAGTTGCAGGAAACAGAAAAGAAGTTGAAAGAAAAGAAGGAGCTTGGGAGGAGAGAAAGGGAAGAGAAGCGTTAACAATAATAGGAGGAAAGGTAAAGTGAACTGACAAAACAAACTACACCTATGCAGGTTGAGGAATTAGAGCAACCGACCGATGAAGAAGAAGGTGAGCAAGTGCAAGTTTGTGAATTTTCTCAGCAGGTTGAGCAGATGGTTGAAGCAATGGACATAGAGACGAAACAAGAAACACAAGACCAAGACACTGATCTCATGCTGAGAGAATATGAGGTCGTAACATAGTCTTTGACACCTCTAGAATCAAAATCAATCCTAAGAGAGCAAGGAGAGGTTGTTCTCCTTAATGATGATCTGAAGATGGATGTGTACAATTTTTCATTTGATGAGTCACGACAAAGGATTGTACAGGCGTGAAGAAAGAAGCTTCCGAAGATCACACATCACCTGCGCACATAAAAGAAAGGGTGATTATGTCAGATGTTAGAAGACATCCAGCTGCCATGGCCGAGGCTTCTAAGGCTTATGAAGAAGACATGATTTCAATAGTCAAGTTCTTGATAGCATAGAATGATTGGATGGAAAAGGACTTGCAAGAGTCCAAGAAGAGAACATAGTAGTCCATAGGATCCACTATGGCAGAAATGAAGAAAGTGATACTTGTTGAAGTATCAACTCTTGAGACCACTATGTAGACATTGTTTGGAAAGTTTGTCACTGTGCACAAGGCAGTTGTCCATCTATGTGGTTTTCAGGAGAAGAGCATGAAGACAACCCAAACTCTCAAGGACATCCATGCTATTATTCCACATGTACAAGAATAGAAAATAAGGTAAAAGGTAGCCCCGCTTTACTTGTAGAAGACAATGAATCCATAGGCAAAGCTAGACAAAGCACGGATTCAGATGTTGATCTGGAATTATGAGTAGCTCCCTCTGGTAATCACACAAATTGAGGATTCCTATGCACAGTTTTTTAAGAGTCTAGATGTCAAACTGAGGACACAAAGGATCCCTTCAATTGAAACCCTCACTCAAGCCATAAAGAAAAACCAAGTCCTGCTAGAGGTTGACATGTACATAGAGCAGTTGATGTGTAAGGCCACCAATGATGACTAGCAGCTGAGTGCAAAGAACATGTAGAAGTACATCAGTGTTCCAGCCACACTTAGGACAATGTTGCACATGCTTCAAGATGAATTGGACAGAGGCTCCAAAACCATATACCCAGAAGCCATGGAGGTGAGAGTGCACTTTGCGAAAGACATCACCAAACAGTACGAGGACACAATAGCGCAGTACCAATCTTGGTATCAGTTTGTCAGCAAAGACCATCAAGAGGATGTTGCTGAGTTGGTATTTCCCCAAGACCCTGAGTGATGTTGTTTGTATTTTTAGGCCAACTCATGCATAGTTTTTCCCACATGGGTATATCTGGAAATTGTATTATTATTTGTAAATATATTGTAAGGGAAATTCCAAGTGTCATTAGTAGAATGTGAACAATCACTATGTAATGTGAAAAGCCATGAGAGTAGTCCAAGAGTCAAAGGGAATTTCAAATTTCACCCCACCCTTTGTTATATATAGAACCTCATAACTCATAGTACAAGGCTTTTGGGAGCCAAACGTTTGGCTAAGAATTGCTTAGAGAAGGCTTGGAGAGTATTGTGACAATCCTTGGCTTCTCCACAATGTAGAGTGAGTACATCTCTTTGGAGGAGCAGGTGGTGTCGATTGTAATGTTCCACTATTGGGGTTAGTGGTTGTGAATAGTGTATGTATGGGTGGAACTTTCACTTAATAATATAACTGAGCCAACACATTTTCATGCATATGTTTTTATTGCAGTTCGACTATTCTGGTTACTATAACAATGTATGTTATTTAAATTACACTTTGTAATGAACTATTTTGTATGAAATTGTATGAATCTTGTTGGAGACATGTTATTGTATTAACCTGTCATTTTAGATTGTGGACTATTCTGCTTCTAGTCTATGATGTCATTCCTCTCATGCATTCCTTTCAGGCTGTGTACTATTACAGGCTTCTAAGGGACACACTTCCTTTCCCCCTCTTTGTGTTAGAACCCCCATGCATCTCTCTTGATGCACTGCAAGGTCACACACTTGCATATGATAGAGTTATCATATTTACCTCTATGCACTAGCGCGGTCAAGGCACTACTTTACTACCCACTGTCGGGATTCCTGCTCCAAATGGTCTGAGGTCTAGTTGAGACTTCTTACCGGGGAGATCCATTGACATGTTTGCAGGTCCAATACCATCAACACAACCTCAACAGATCGAAGGCATGCTATTAATAATAAGAAGACATTCAAGCAAGAAAACTATATAAACTACCAAATTTTGGTTTGAGAGGAGTACCTGTAGGTCCTACATTTGATCTCAATCCTGTAGGGTCCAAACCCTCTGCTTCCTCCAAAGTGATTAGACCTACTACACAGTTTAGAGAATCGTATATAGCAAGTAGTTCAAAGTGCGTGTATAATAAACATGTTAGATCATCAAGCATAAACATGTAAATCATGACATATTACACATGAATAATAAAAACATGAGATCATAACACATTAGGAACAAGACAAAGCTTCTTTATTGATATGAGCAAATAGTAGTGGATAGATACAACCTGATCTGACCAAGAAACCAATGAAACCTTCCTTTGGATCTATCCAACCCAAGCCTCAAAGATCACCTCTCAATAATGTGGAAAAGGATGCCATATAATGAAGGATGAGCATCTATGCAAGGAAACAAGGGTTTCCTATGACTTGGAGTGTAGGAGAAATAGGGAAAATTAGAATTGATCTGGGGATAAAAAGGAATATAATGTCGATATACTATCTCCTTCAATCATTAGGCCTTCCTATGAGGTATATAAATACCACCAAAAATAAGTTGATTCAGTTAGGTCACAGGCTCCTATAGGTGGGCTTTCGGTGAAACCTGTAAACCCCGCCAAAAAATAGGATAAATTTTTATTTTCTCATATTTTAAATCATATATGTAGGTTCTTTATTATGACACCTACGTGTGTACACACTTTTTAAAGGGAAGAGTGGCGTATGGAATTGATTTTTTTTTTAATAAATTATCAAGTCTACATGGGAAAGGGCTTCCCAAGACCATATCAGAGAATCAAAACTACAGGAATGATGAATGATGCTATAACATATGCCCCCTAATATATGAGGTTAGAAGGGGTATATGATGACCGAAATGTATTAAGCATAAAGAGAGATCATTTGAGTACCTGAGAGGAGATAACCAAATTCCATCCCATTGAATACTTGTAGAAGGAATCAAAAAGAAGACTCATGTATAAGGTGGGCATACCCATGCTCAGAGATAGTAAAGCATGTCTACTAACCAAGTAAAAAGCATATCCATCATGTATACATAAGTTTAGAAAGAAGACTGAAGAATACATAGTGGATCATCTGATCATAGCCACAAAGGAACACAATGGAGTTATTTCTCAATATCACATATAGAAGAAAATATGATCAATGATGCTCAAAGAATGCGTGATAAATGATGTTTCATAACTAATCCTCATAATAGTACCAAGTCATATAGGTGGAATAGTGGTACTGCATAAACTCAAGTGTCAACATATAAGATGTTGCTATGATGAACTACAACATATAAGGGTGGATGGTAACACTAGCATAAAACTTAAGGAGTTGAAAAGTGAGCCAAGATGATGACACAACCCGGGGTCTTCACCAACCGCAGATGGTACATTTCTACACTATGGGAATAAATGAGCTGAAGTCGACCATGTGAGAAATAATTTGATTACCATTCATTGATGTATACCATTAAAAAATGCTAGACAAATCAATGATAATGATGATGAGAGTCAAGGTACCCATTACAATCTAACAAGTGCAAATAAATGTGTTGGAGTCGAACACTTGAGAGAATCTATCAATCATGAGACATTGATATATTCTCACTATCGATAGTGTAGGAGTCTACCACCGATGACTGCAAACCCTAAGGTACTAAAAAAATGACTCTAGATCTTGTTCCCATAGCAATTAGTTGGAGTCGATGTGAAAAGATTTGTTGGAAGGAAGGAATTAAGGCATCCCACATCAATCAATGTGAGTGTAACCCACAGGCCAATAATTAGGAAGAACTCGAATGATAATAGATGAAGTAACCATTCTGAAGTATGTTTCCAGCATACACAATATGTGGCTAGTGCATGAGAGAAACCCTCTGAACCAAACAATAATGGAGCTAACATAGATGCGAGGAATCCACAAATAGGGCCAAATGGAAACCAAGGTACTACACAAATCCAAATGTGTGATAATGTAATATTATGTCGAACACAAGGGAAACCACTCAATCAAAGACCCATGATACTAATTAACACTAAGCATAAGGTCACCTATCCATTATGTAAATAGGATCAGGGTGGAGCTCTAGGCGCACTCTCAAAGAAATTTGTTGGATTCAATAAGAGCAGACATGCTAGCAAGAAGTCAAATGAGACCTTCTTAACCAACACAAGCAAAGGACCAAATAACTGATGTGATATTGAAGATAACTTGATAGACTGGGTATGGATGAAAATGAGTCAAGAGACACCGTAGAATGGTAGACACAGGTTGACTTCCCTTCAACAAAATCACGACTCATATGTGACTCTACGGAAACATAAAATAACTTTGTATAAGCTCTCCATATGTTTCGAAGAGATAACCAACCTAAGGAGGAATGACTCAAGAACAAGGTTATGGCTCTCCTAAAGTCATACTAAGTCCCATCCCAATGTAGGAAAGACTTATTTTGAGTTATTTGTTAAAGGGCTACGTACTGACTCTTGCTGCCATCAAATATGAAAGTAAATGTCTCGTTCTTGCTCTTTTTTGGAATATATAATTTTTTGTCATTTTTGTATTTAAAGCCTAAAAGAGAAAAAAATTAATGCCTATTGTATAGTGGAAAGAATGAGTGTTAAAGGCAGATGTGCTACTTCCTAGGACTAGAACATTCCTATGCTCAATGCAAGGTGGCAGATATAGGTCATCAACACTCAAAGGAATGTTCTTTCCATGGATAAAAGGTGTCAAGTCGTAGAGGATAATGAATGCATGGTTTGGGCTTGTAGAAAGGTCACGGTCAAAAGTGGCTTATACACAAGTTCAAGTGAAAACCTGCTTAAGGCCAAAAGGTTACAAGTAACCAATATGAAATGCAACATTATAACATAACACACGGGAGCCTCTAGGGTATAGAGCCATAATGATAGCGAAGAAGAAGAGGAATGAGGTTTCATCGCAAATTCATGGCGGGACTAAAGAGGACTCTTGAGCCTAAACAATTCTTGTGGCATGGGAAACATATGCTAGCAAGGATCTAACTAGGAAGCCCATGAAACGAATGGATCTGCCAATATGTTACAATTTTATAAGACAACGAGTAAAAGTGGTTTGAAAAATGTAACATAATGGGATCGACCGTATGGCGAAATATCACAGTATGAGGTTAAGATGCATAATGTAGTAGAAAAAGTGATATGTCCTAATCTATATGCCAGTTATGAAAACGAGTTACGATACTTGGCATGATAGGTCTGTGATCGTGGAGTCAAAGTGTTGAAAAAATGTCACAAAGTATTCATTTAACCTAGAAAACAACCTTCCCCAACATTTCAAGCCAAAATTTAAAAAGTTCATGAAATAATAAAGTTAAAAATTACGAACTTTGTAAAAGTGGGTTTTAAAGTTTTAATATAGAAAGACATTCCAACTCACCAAAAATTCATTTTAACTTGCAAGTGTTGAGACCTTGAGAGCTTGGGAGAAAACTTGGGAAGCTCCATTTCACAATTTCCTCAACCAAATCATCAACCAAAGGCTTCCAAGTAATTCTAAATCCGTAATGTCATCCATTTTATTACATTATGAATGAATTCAAGCATTTTTTACCATAGGATTTTTATTTTTAAAATTTTCCTCTGCATGTACCGAGGTCAGCTCTTTGGAAACCATGTATAGAAAGCCCTACATGTTGGTTTTGAAAGGAAAAGTCACATTTATATGTGATTACCATTTAAGAAAGTTGCATACGCACATAGAAGTTTGAAAAATATGATTTATAATGGATGAATTATCTTAAATTTGCAGGATGTCAATTGTTTGGAAAGAGAGGGAGCATAGTCATATTGACAATGAGGTTTTAAATGATCAAATGCCATTGGATGCATTGAGAGGATGTGTATTGCTCAAGTTTTTTATGATTTCAAACATGAAAACCCAAACTTGATTGTTAGAAATTCTTGTTCATTATTGGGTTCCAGAATAAGAGGTCTTTGTGATTGATCAAATGCCTTTACAGATTGATGTGGAAGATATTTACTTCATCACAATACTTTCCCAAAGAGGGGATGCAGATGATATGAAATAGAGGTCCTGAGGAGGCCTAAATGTCACAGATTACATAGATATCTACTGCACACTAGGGATATACAAGGTCAGATCACAAATTCCGATAAAAAATACAAGGACCCTGCCAATTAAAATTATCCTCTTTACCATTCTCAGGGTAGCAGGCTCGATAGCATTACATCAGGCCTCTTGTCCTGCCATGTTCTTGGCAATAGAGTGCCTTCTTCTGAAAGTCTTTGATTAGTGCACATGGCTCTTGGCTTGTATGAAGAAGGAACTTCCTTCAGTGAGACGAGGGAGAATGAAGCATTTTGGCTATGGGAGCATACTTTGTTCCTTTTTCTTTGAGAGAGTGCCAACACTCTGACCCAAAGTGTCTACAACCATTAGTAGTCCTAGGGATCCAAGGATGGCTAGATGCATAGACTTGATCAAGCGACTTGGTGGAGGCAATGTCACTCAAGTAGAATTTGACAACATTCTCTTCCTTTGGTGGGGGAAACAAGTCGGAGCTATAGATGAATTGATCCAGATCTTGGGGGGAGGCCCCCAAGATCTAAAAAAATTGAAATTCCAGAAGAAAAAGAGGAGAAAAAACAATCAAAAAAAACACAAAGATTTTTTATTTTTTAAAATATATAATACTGTAAAGGCTACATTGTGGCAGACAATCTGTCCTATTACAAAATGTGACTTATTACTTATAGCCTTTTTTGGTTACAATACCATAGGTAAATTCAATGGGTGACAGAATACCATGGGTGGATGTCACAATACAATGGGAAAATACCATGGGTGGATGCCACTAAAAATACCATGGGTGGATGAATACCATGGGTGGATTCCATTTTCCATTTGGATCATTCCTCCCTCCTTATGAAGCAATGGTCCCCATTACATGAAGTCCCCTCCTAGGAAGCCTTTATTGAATATGAAGAGCCACTAAAGAGAATGGTTTTGTGTGGTTAACCCATAACCATGATGAATGAAGATCTGAGGATAGAAATACCTTGTAATGCTTGTGACTAACTATGATACTACTAGTGCATGACCTAGAAAATGGACTTCGATGAAGTGTGGGTTTGTGGATGAATATAACCATGAAAAATGAATATCTAAGGATAGAGATACCATGTAATTCTTGTGACCAACTGTGATACTAACATTGTGTGGCCTAGCAAATGGACTTCGATGACAAGGATTTTGTGCGGTTGACCCATAACCGTGATGTTGATTATTGATGATGTATCGGTGCCTACATATCTTGGGGTGGGACGAAACATCTCCAAATAACCTAAGTTGGATGTTTCTATTATGAAAATCATGAATGTGAAGCAAGTTCCTACTAAAGTGAGGTGGTAGGGCACGTCTCCAAAGTGAACCTACTCCGAATGTTGTTCCAGATTTAAAATGGGCATAAATCAGTCAATATAACTTAGAATGTTTATTATAGCATGTGTTTGGAAATAGAATGACCATTTTGCATCTTCCCATGTGATTGAAATCCCTATCTGGATACTCTGTAAACTTAGATTCGCGCTGCAACTATCTCGTCATCACAAAAGTTCTAAGAAAATAGATGATTTTAAAACACCAATATGTCCCTCATCTGCAATCCAATTCGACCAATGTTTTTTTCCAATTTGGGTATTTTTTCGTAAGGAATCCAGATATGTTTTTTTTTTTTTTTAACTTTCCACCAAAAGTTTCAGATTTGATCTGCAAATTCGCCACCCAAAACAATTCCTCCAAAAAAATGAAAAAGAAATTTCTTCCTACTTTGAAAGTGCTCTGTGGAGGTTGTAGAACGTGGATAATTTTGTTGAAGATTGCTTCAAAATTTTCAAACTAAAATATGCATCAAACCATAATTTTCATGGATTCGTAAAGGCTACAGATAATATTGTAAGGGTACATTATGGTAGACAATCTGTCCTTTTACAAAATGTGACTTGTTACTTATAACCTTCTTTTATTACAATACCATAGGTAAATTCCATGGATGGGTAAATACCATGGGTGAATGAATACCATGGGTGGATGCCACTAACAATACCATGGGTAAATTCCATGGGTGGATGAATACCATTGGTGGATGCCATTTTCCATTCGAATCATGAATACCTTTATGCAGGCATAGATTATCAAAAGGACCTGGATCAAGAACTTCCAAAGGGAACTGCATGGGGTGACATGGGTAAATTTTTTTAAATTTTTATGTTATTTTATTTTTTTTTGTATTTTAAATGTGATCTTAAGAAGTTAAATATTTTTTTTGTGAAACAAAAATCTTACAAGATTATTTGATCATGATGCATATGTTGGACCAGTGATACCTGAGGGTCTACCTAGGCATAGGTGTCACGATAGAGATGCAAAGAGAGTAGCAACAGAGACTAAGATATTCCTTCATATAGTTCAAAGGAATTTGGAGAGTTTTACCCACCAGGTTCCCATGGTAGCCATAGAGGATCTCCCTAAGGCCATTCAGAGGTGAGTGGTAGGAGTGCGAGAAGAGTGGGTGCAACTCTTCTTACGGGTGGCCAAGCGCCATCATCTTCTTCTATGACGCTCATCAAGGGTTGGGCCTACAAATGTAGATTAGATGGATGATCTCTTTATGGACATGATCAGAATTGATCCCTTATTTTGTAGGACATTTGTCCACATTTTCTAATATTTTGGACATATTATTCCTATCTATATATAGACATTTTCTTGGTGATTTGATCATATATACATATGCTTTTATGGTATTTTTTTTTATTTTAATGTAATGAATGATTAATTTGCCAATCTAATGGTTGATTAGCTATAGTATCAACAAATGAATTTTCTGACCATGGAATATGAATAAAAGTAATAAATTAAATGATCTTTGTAATAATCTCACTCTCAGAGATTGGTGATGTAATAAAGGATCTCTCAAAAAATATAAGTTATTTAATTGAAACACCACCAGATATGAATCGAAATAAACCACTAACAATTCAATACCAAAAGATATTACTTCAGATAGTAAATTAATGACAACACTGTATTTAATGTTATGAAACCAACTCACAAAAATATAGAAAAGATAGATGAATTCCTTAGAAATAAGCCTCTTCGAGGGGGAAACCTCCTTTACATTACACAAATAAACAATTCTTGGATGATACAAATGACAAGACCTCCTTTCTATATATAGGAGTCTAAGGGGTAATAATAATATCAGAGCTAACATAACAATAATAATGTAACGGCACAATAATAACAATAGTGGGCTTCTATGGGGCACAATAATAACAATATGGGGACTACATGGGAACAAAAATATAATAAGGGGGTTGTACTAATAACAATAAGGGGTTACACTAGTAGTATAGGGACCTAAAATGCCCCTTTCCTTCAAAAAGTGTTGTCCTCAACGCTTTTGTAGTTCTTGATGATTCTATAAAAAATTCTCATCCTTCCATGTGGAATCTTTAGCGGGTAAGTTCTTCCACTTAATGAGATACTCTAAAATTGATCGATTTCATAGCTGTCGACTTTTCGATTTTGTGAATGCTTCAGGTTCCAATATGATTTTTCCTTCTTTGTCAAGTTCTAGAAATATTGTTGGAACTAGGATCTTCGGCAAATTTTGAATGAGTTCCCACCCTACTTCGCCACTCTTCCATTCATCCCTTGCTTTGTTTATCAAATTTGGTTGGATAATAGAAATAGCACAAGACAATGCTTCCACATCCTCATCCTTTCTTGAGATTGCATCTGCAACAACATTTTTCTTCTCTTTTTTGTAGATGATTTCAAAGTCATAACCCAACATATTTGTGACCCATTTTTTCTATTCTTCTAAAGATAATCTTTGTTCTAAAAAGTATTTAAGACTATCATGATCCATTTTTACCTTGAAGTGTCTTCCCATTAGGTAAGGTCGCCATTTCATAAGTGCATGTAGTATTGCCAACATTTCCTTCTCATAAATAGCTTGCTTGAGATGTAGACGTAAAAATACCCAATCGCCTACATCAAAACTTCTTTCACTACGATGTTGATATGCCTGTTGTTTCATTCGATTCTGCACCAAAGTGGTGTTATCCTTTAAAAGTTGGAGAATTTGTTGTTGATGCTCGATGTGATCTTTCGCTGCTTGAATCTTTTCTTCTTTATATGTCCTTCTATCTTGAGAGTTTGAGGAGTGGTAATTTCTTCCAATGCATTACAATATATGGTCGGATTCATTTGTTGATGCTCGATGTGATATTTCACTTCTTGAACATTTTTCTTCTTGATATGTCCTTCTATCTTGATAGTTTGAGGAGTGGTAATTCCGGAAAATGCATTACAAGATATGGTCAGATTCATTTCTTCTTTCTCAATGTGCTCTTTCACTTCTTGACCCTTTTTCTTCTTGATATGTCCTTCTACCTTGAGAGTTTGAGGAGTGGTAATTCTTGCTAATGCTTTACAAGATATGGTCAGATTCATTTCATCTTTTTCTAGGGTCAGTTCCTGGTGTATATCCTCTTCTTTTGATGTTTCTTGATCCTTTTATTCCTCCTCTTCACAATCAATGTAAAATAATTTTTTCTCAGCACACTTATGACCTTTAATGTATTTGTTATCACAATTGTAACAAAGCCCTTTTGCTCTTTTTTCTTCCAATTGTTGTGGTGTCAACCTTGAAGGTTGTGGAAGGCTAGGAGAAACAACACTCCCATATTTATAGTTATGAGGGGTGTACTTCCTTGTTTCCATAATTTTTCTTTGCACTTTTCTTTCCAACTTGAATGCCCTCTCCAATGAATTAGGTTCCCAAAGATGAACCTCATGTTGAATGTTATCCTTTAAAGTCCTTATGGAGACAACAACCCTCTGCTTCTCTGGAATATCATTTTTCCTTATATTCAATTTTTGAAAGTCCTCAATGTGCTTTGCCATTGAACACTTTTGTTTGAGATTTATCAATTGGCTAAAGAAGGTGTTTCTCTTTGTATCCTCATAATGTGCTATCATTTCCTCTGTGAAAATTGACCACGTAACAAGTGGTTTACGAGAAAAAATCCCTTTATACTGTAAAAATTGATCTGGTTCTAAATAATTAGATGCAATATATACCTTTTGTAATAGTGGTACACCATGTAGATCAAAATATTTCTCCATCTATAGTATCAAATTTACCGGATCCTTGCCATCAAACTTCCTCATCTCGCTTTTCTTGATTTTAGGAGCTCGATCTTGAAACGACTATAACTTTGTAATTTCGAATCTTTAAATTTTGAAATTTCTTTATGCGGTTCTAACCTCGCAAGTCTGATCAAGATTGGATTCTCCAATGAAGACTTATGTCAAATCTCCCACAATGACCTGAGTATAGACTGGTTCAGTAGAGCGAACTTGTACGACGTTCTGCGGGTCACTGTTTCAACCTTAGGTTATAAAAATGATATCTGAAAAACTACAGCCTGTCCTATTTTTGTAACTTCTTACAAAAATTCAATATGATGCTCAAAGTGAAAGTTATGACAATTTTCCCAAGGTAACATGTTCAATATGTAATTCAGGAGTCTGCAAAAACTCTAAATTCCTTAGATCATATATCCAAAAATGTAGCGAGACAACATCTGAAATTCGGATCCGAGGTTCAAACCTCTTTCTTCTCAAATGGGTTTTTGTTTTAGCTTCTACAACTTTGTAGCAAACAAGTTATAGTGAAACTTCCACGATGACCTGTTTTAGATGAAATTTTGGAGCTTGCAAAAACTCTAACTTCCTCAGATCATATCTCTGAAAATGTAGCGGGATAATATATGAAATTGAGACTGAGGTTCAGTGAAATTTCGTCTCAAATGGGTTTTTTTGTTAGCTTCTGAAACGTCACAGAAAAATCCACGATGACCTGTTTGGAGTAGCAAAACCCTAGAATCCAAAGCTCTGATACCAAAATGTTATGAAACAAACTCAGAAAAGGATAGAAAAGATAGATGAATGCCTTAGAAATAAGCCTCTTTGAGGGGGAAACCTCCTTTACATTACACAAATGAATAATTCTTAGATGATACAAATGACAAGACCTCCTTTCTATATATAGGAGTCTAAGGGGTCATAATATAATCAGAGCTAACATAACAATAATAATGTAAGGGCACAATAATAACAATAGTGGGCTTCTACGGGGCACAATAATAACAATATGGGGACTACCTGAGCACAACAATATAATAAGGGGGTTGTACTAATAACAATAAGGGGTTACACTAGTAGTATAGGGACCTAACATTCAACCATATTGTTGGATGCATGACTGAAACATATGCCTCTTGAGACTAACAACTTACTAGATGGATAGTATATTACCCAAGTGGCGGAATTTAAGTTCTGAGTATGTTTAATAGCAACATCAATGAATCCTAGATATACTAGATCACCCATTGAAATCTGCCAAAGTAGATAAAAAAATACCAACATCACCATGAGACCCATACACATAAACAAACAACTATGTATAGTATTTACAAAACAAATCAAATGCTAAGCAAAAACCTAGGAATAATACTTCTTAAGATAGAGCCCATTTCTGGGCTCCGACAACATGTTTCCATCAAATTCAACTAACTCATATGCACCTTTCTTTAAGACCTTATTGATGATAAAAGGATCGTACCACATGGGTTTGAACTTGCCTGTCCCCAAAGTGTCCTTATCTTGGTCATAAACAAGGACAAGGTCACCTTCAAAGAAAACCCTAGGATCCACAATATTGTCATATTGGGCCTTTACTCTCTTTTCATGAGCTTCATTCATTGTGGTTACATCCCAACACTACTCATTGAGATGTTCCAAATGAATAAGGCATTCTTCAATACTAGATGTGTTTAGAAGAAGTTTAACCACTATTTTAAGAGATGGGATCTCACATTCCATAGTGAAGATTGATTCCAAATCATAAACTAGTTGAAAAGGAGTAAAACCCATGGCGGTCTTGACAGACATTTGATATGCCCAAAGCGTAGGATATAACATGATGTGCCAGTTGGATTTAGATTTATTGATTGTCCTTTATAGGATAGTTTTCAGGTATTTGTTCACTACTTCAACCTAACCAGTAGCTTGAGGATAGTAGGGAGAGGCATGTTCCTTCCAAAATCCCAATTTTAAAGCCAACTCAGACATCATCTTATTATGAAAATGACTGCTATGACTAGTGACAATCTCCCTTGGAATACTAAAACGCGAAATGATTTATTTGAATAGGAAAAGAGTCGTTGTCTCACCATCATTATTGAAAGTAGGCATAGCTTCGAACCACTTCGTAAAGTATTCTACTACTACGATAATGTACTTGTGACCCTTATCTGAAGCTAGGTTACAATTCATAAAATAAATACCCCACTTAGTGAAAGGACCGACAATGATGACAGGGAAAAGTGGAGCTTGATGAGCGCGCATTTTCTGAGTATATACCTAATAAGGATGGCACTTCTTGACCGCTTCCATGCAATCTTTAAAAATAGAGGGCCAAAAATAGCCTGCATGTAATATTTTTGGGTTGTAGCTAGCCCGGATAGATGACCTCCACAAGATCCACTGTGGCAATCATTAGGAATAGACTCATCTTCTTCTAGTGTTAAACAATGCCTAAGGATTGAGTCAATTATGCGACAATACAAAGTGTCACCGATAATGATATAATTTTTAGCTAGGTGACACAATTTTTTACATTCATCCTTCAAAACATTATGAGGGAAGTTTGAAGTCTAGAGATACACTATGATGTATCCATAAAAAATATCCTGTGAAGAGATTAGGAAGAGATGTTCATCAGGAAATGACTCTTCATAAACAACATATTCTTCACAAGGAAACTCTGAAATAAATTCAAAATACTAAATATTTTTTAGACTTGGCTGATATAAATTCAAGATAAAATTCCTGTAATATGACAATCCATTTATTATACTTTCCCCCAATTAATTTCCTACTGAGGAAAAACTGAAATGGGTTGACATCAGCCAACACAAAAAAATTTCTAGGTAGAATATAATGACGGAGCCACTATACAATGTGAACTATTGCCAAAGCCAATTTATCTATATGAGAATACCTAAGTTCAAGATTGATGAAGCCTCAGCTCAGATAATAAATCACATTCTCTCTAAGAGCATCATCTTCCTGAACTAGAACCATACCAATGGTCAATTCTGCCATAGTGCAATACAAGAGGAAATCCCTACTATAATCGTTGGACTCAAAATAAGAGCAGAGTTCAATGCCTTTTTCAAAGCATCGAAGGAATGTTGGGTGAAATCGTCCCAAAAAATGGAACTCCTTTATTCATTAACTACATAAATCCTTTCATAGTCTCAACGTAATTTACGATAAATCTCCTTAAGAAATTGGCTTTTCCTCAGAGACTCGGAAGTTGATGAACCGTCGGCGAGGGAGGCAAATGAAGTATTGCCTAAACCTTGAAGGGATCAACATGAATCCCTTGATTGGACATAATGAATCCCAATAATCGACCTAATTTGACAAAAAAAACACATTTATTAGGGTTCAACAATATTTTATAGTGACGACATCTTTCAAAAACCAAATAAAGGTGTTTTGGATGATCAATTCTCTTTCAAGAATGAGCAGCTAGATCATCCAAATATGCCTCTATTATATGCTTGATGTCATGGAAAGCATAAGACATGGCCCACTAAAAAATAGCTCCATAATATTTTAGGCCAAAAGGCATATTTTTGTATGCAAATTTACCCCAAGGGAAAATAAATGTTTTCTTGTGTTGATCTTCATGATATAGAGCTATTTGATTGTATCTAGATAAACCATCGATGAAATAAAACACCTCATTTCCAAAGCACTCATCAATTGTTTTATTAATAAATGGAGTGGGGAAATTATCTTTAGGACAAGCCTTATTAAAATCCCTAAATTCAATGCATACTTGGATTGTTCCCAACTTTTTATCAACGAGGACTGGATTCAAGACCCATTCAGTTAGAGGAACAGGGTATATGAAACCCACCTTAAGAAACTTTTCAACCTCAGCTTTAATAACCATAGTTTTCCTAGGGTTTACCAGTCAAAGACTTTTCCATACAGGCTTTGCATTTTTGTATGCTTTGGTCTCGTGTTTAACTATAGATGGATCGATTCCAAGCATTTCTTCATAAGACCAAGCAAACACATCTCAAAATTACTTAAAGAGGTCAGTGTAAATATTGATTTCTTCAAGGGAACATGTAGCTCCAATGAAGATATTGTCAATGATATTGGGATTCCTAGAAATGTTCACCAGAATGGTTTATGAGATATTAGACATATCACCTTGGACAAAAATCTGTGATGGGGCCAAAGGATTTAGAATTTTTTGAGCACTTCTAGTTGAGTAAGGACCAGAAAAAGTTGATTCAAATTCATGCAAATCAAGGAGAAAATATGTCCAATGATGCAAATCATCCCACGGTCTTTCTACACCAGTCATTGCTTATAATATTGCTTCATCATATGGTATGAAAATTTCAAGGCAACCCATCGTCAAAGTAGATTCAACAGTCCAAACAAGAGCCAAATCACCATCAAAATCCTTTGATGGGGGAGGAATGGGGTCAGAATATGCAAAATTCACAATAGATTGGTACATGGTTTATTTTTCAGATATATAATATGCCATTTCACCTACTTTTCCCTCTTCTAATGTGGTAGTGGAGGGGGCTAAGGGACAAGGATCAGAAAAATAATGAGTTCTAAAAGAACCTTTTCGAGGAGAAATCCTAGAGGATGAAATGGCATTAATATGAGTGGTAGGATGGTAGAGTTATAAGATGCATTAGGATTGTTGTATTGAGGCTTCTGTGATCCATATCAAGTTTATGAGAGATTCTTCGGCGTAAATCACATGATATTTCATTTGCCTACGCGTTTCGAACCAACTAGTGTGGTTCATCGTCATGACAACTTGTCCTGACGATGAACCACACTGGTTGGTTCGAAATGCGTTGGAAAATGAAATATCATGTGATTTACGCCGAAGAATCTCTCATAAACATGCATTGGGATCGTTAGGAATATAATCCATTTGATTAATTGTAACAATTCTCAATTCATGAGGGAAGCATAGGATGAAAAGTAATGATGAAACAATAACATCCATTGCATAAACCCAATTTCAACCCAATAAAAGATTATAATCATGATTTGTATCAACTATCTCTACCTCGACATTGAAAACCTTCCCCCCAACATAGATTAGAAAGGTTGGAAGAATTCCATGAGGCCTATGAGATTGACCATCGAATGCAGTGAGTAGAGTGGGCGAAGGAACAACTTCTAGAGACCCAATAGGCTTCCAACATGATGCATGTGGAAGCCCCTTCATCAACTACAATTCAAAAGATATTCATTTTCCAATATGTAGTTTTAATTTGGAAATCCATGTGATGAGGGAGTCTCTTCTTAACACTTGAAATATCAAATGTGATAACAAGAGAGTTCTTCAGATCTACCACTCTGATAATAGTGAGAAATACACTCCTTTGTGCAGGCACAATTGGAGTAGCTCTAAAGCTTACATCGCACAAGAGCTCTGAGCCAGATCTTCAAGAATATAATTGTTCTGAGTAGCCCTAACAATGGGATTGACAGTTGAACATTTTGTAGAGCCTTTCGACATCTAAGGTATAGAATCAACTATGAGCCTCTCGATATGGATCATCTTTGGGATATCGAAAGCAACATTAGCCTTAGAGGGTTCTAGCTCACCATAATCATGTGATCTAGTGGCAACATAAACATGAGACCTCACCATGTATACATTCTATGTATTCTCCATCATGGTTGCCCGCAGTGAGGGTTCCAATACTAGCATTAGTGCCAACAAGAATTTGTTTCCCTTGGGGAAAAAATTAGTTAGCACAATCTAGGAACTTGAAGAACCCTGCTGAGCTAACAAGCACTGAGCATCCTGAATATTAGGGCCAATATGGGTAAGATGGAACCCATTGCGTAACTTTCATGGGAAATTTACTTCCTTTTTTGATTCCTTTTCCCCCTCTCCATTATCATTACTGGGATTGTTCGCATTTCTCTTCCTAGCCTTATCTTTCTTCTTACTACATCCCTTCTTCTTCCCATCGGATTGTTGGTCTCCTTTTGGATTCAGATATTGGACAACATTAATTGCTAACGGTTGGGAATTCATAGACATTGACGATGTAGCTTATGCCGAAGAAGCAAATTGTAAAGACAATTGTTGCAATTGATTCAATAGGTTAACCGTACTATTATCAATTGACCCTAAAATTCCATCAACATTAGGTCCTGCCTTTAGTTTGGCTAGATAGATCTTTGATCGAGGAGCATCAAGCAGAATCTTGTAAAGAAATCCAGACTAAGAATATATGAGTTCTGATTGTTGGGATCTAAAGATGGTCTATTCTTCAGTAAATAGTTTGGAGAGTTACACATCCTTAGAAATATATGGCTGAAAATATTTTAAAAACCATTCGAGAAGGAACTCATCATATATATGCTTGATGAGCCTCTTCCTTCAGCACCACTCTTGGATGTGTTCAAAAATACGAGTTTCTTTTTCTTCTTCAAAACTAGCTAGAAGCTTAGTTCCAACATCATATTGGACACACAACTGGAAATTATATAGAAACATATTAGCCAATTCGCCAAACATAGCAAAGGTACCCCCTCTAAGCTCAATATATCACTTTACAACATTTTCGTTTAGGGTGTGTTTGAATAATCTCAACCTGATCGAATCATTGATTAAGGAGTTATATTAGCACCACAAATGGAACATGGTTATATGATCAGCTAGATCCTCTCCAGACTTCCCTTCAATTTTTTGAATATCGTATGGAAGTTAGGTGTAACAATCTCCTCCCATATCTACCCAAGCAACTGGCTAGCCAGGGTAAACATGTGACGAGAGGACACTATGGATAAGATTCTACCTCCTTGGTGACTTTAAGGAAATGGAAGCGAGGAAACAATAAACTGAACAAGATCATAACTAGAACCCCATTAGCCATAATAGGTGTTTCGTCAAACATATCATCGATATGTAATCTAAAAGTGTAAATAACAAAATTAAGTGTAGGTATCTCATACCTATCTGAGAATCGCTATGAACCATTGTTACCTCATGCAATTTGCTGCATTATCCTCCATTAAGTCATATATAGATTATCCATTCACATATGAGTAAAAGCATGCTGAGAGCCATACATAGCTGCTATCATAAAATGTGCATATAACCAACATAATAGGAACAGGGATACAATAAACATATCAACCATCAAATCCATAAATACATCAATACCTTTACACATGAAAATGAAGTAAATGGATTTCACATTAATGAATGCAATGAACCAACTGGAGATGGGACTACCATGGTCCACCTGACTGTAGAATGGATGAGACAAATCTCTCTTCGGCCATTCACCCTCGTGCCATATTCCAAGCATGAATGTGGGATCTCATAGAACACATCAATCAAAACTCGCTCAGGGCTTCCAGAGGCCATCCACCTCAACCCATCAAACAGTGATTCCACCTCATGATTGGACATCACCAAAAAAACATCATCAGATTGGTCTCCATCCAAGCCTTCTAGTGCTTCCAGAGCATTTGTCCAACCAAGGCTTCCAGAACTAGTAACTCAACCCACAACTTATACAAAGCTTCCAGAATGTTTGTCCAACCAAGGCTTCCAAGACTAGTAACTCAACCTACTAAGAGGTTCTAGAGCGTTTTTCCAACCAGGGCTTCTAGGACTAGTAATGCAACCCAAGCTGTTACAGGGCTTTTAGAGAAATTTCTCAACCAGGGCTTCTAGGACTAATAACTCAACCCAAGCTATGGAAACATTAGAACCAACCAAAATAAAACAATGAAAGTAGATCCACAATCACCATGTCTATCCCAGAAATGGCAAGGCTAGGAAATCCACTATCGATCCATGCAATCCTCCATGCCAATGACAGATCACAACCAAGAAATCACATGCATATTCCATGCATGCCCAAAACTAGTGAAGAAATCATACATGCAACTCGGTACCTGCAAGAAAATCTAATGTAGTTGCTGATGTTGACGCCTTCTTGCACTTTTCTGCTCTTCCTTTGCCTTCTTTCTCTAGAAATCCAAGTATTGCACACCCATCAAGAGTACTCCAAGAAAAATCTAAGTCTCCAAGAGTATGAGGGAGAGATAGAATAATGAGATAGCTCCAAAACTAAACTGAAAAAAGGTTCACACTTAAAGGAAGAAGCTTGCCAACTGATCCTCAAAAGCCTTTTTATTAATGACGCCTTTATTTTATTCATTTTCCTCACATGCAACCTGTGACATTTCACCTCCTTTTTCTCCTATTTTCCATTATTTTCATAAATAAATGTGCCAAAATACCTTTTTTCCTCTTTAATGCCTTAGCCATTGCCTTTACCAATTTCCTTAAACATAAAAAACAAAATGAACACCCACTAGGATGTCCTACCCACCATTCAACTTGGAATAGGTATCCTATCATCCTTGGTAGTTATATATTTTTATATGGAATTTTCACCAGGGCTATTACAGAACCCTCCCCCTTCGGGAACAACATCCTCAGTGTTCAATGACACCTATAATCAACATGAATTCTGAAAACAAAGCATACTACCCATGGAGCTTTATAACATAACTTGTTGTAGTATTTACAATGAATCGCCAGCTCAAAAGAAAAACATTATGAAAACATGACTAGATAAAAACCATACTACATATTGCAGCTTTATAACACAACTCATTATGGTATTTACATTGATATACACATATACACATTTTCTTAACAAGCAAATAAATGATATGATGCCCATATCAGTCAATAAGGGAATCCAGAGGCTCACACCTCCAACCGAAAAGTAATACCAGGATTCACCTCCTTCCCAGGAAGTCCAAAATCCAATGCAAAGTCAAATCTACATCCAATATCTAGCGCTATAATCCTGCACCACTTATTCTCTCAGTAAACAATTACTGGCTCATTATTCCAGGGCACACTTCCAATGTGAACCTGATTCCATTTGGCAATGTTAATGACCAAAAAAATCCATCCATGACCTTCCCTTCTCTGCTACATAGTCCCTCGGAAATCTGGTCACCCCTTCCATGTAGTTTCTCACCTTCCAAGTTCCACTGGCACCCCCATCCTAGGCAATCCATGCCTTGGCAAGGCTTCCTCGCATCGGAAGATACAAAAACCAAGAAATATCCCTGCCTTAAAACGATCATACCAGTCATAACATGATCATGAAAATCAATGGACACTATTGGGTACTAGTGTCCACAATGGCCCTGCTCCTGAATACTTTACCAGCATATTGTTGCATGTTCCAATTTCTTTTGTTGTTACTGTCAATTCTTGCATTTGATTTCAATCACCCAACTGGGTATTTCATGTATTCCTGTACCAAATACATAAATTCCATTAGATTTTAAATAAATTGAAATAAATTGAAATAAATTCACATCATACCTCATTGGTAGCTCGTCAATAAGGTACATTTTCAATCATGTTCACTTCTTGTCACAACAAGTCAAACTAGCATATTTGACCAAATCAACATGTATAAAATTATCACATTGGGCTAGCTCAAAACATAACCATCAAAATCATAAATGACATGTAACCATCATAAATAAAAATCATAGATCACAAGTAATCATCATAGACCATAATCATAAATCACATGCATACTAAAACCGAAATACAATATCGATACTTATCCTTCATCGATCCTTATTTTTGCCTTTGTTCTTTCTGTACACGCACCTGATAAGTTGCCACACCCAAAAAACACCCAGTGCCTTCTCCTTCACCAGGTGCACATACACATAGTGTAAATCACACCCATACCACCACACATGACATACGACACCATGCAATACATGCATTCACACCTGACATACAATGCATACACCTACACCCAGTGCACACACAACACAGTACATGTGCATATGCCCGGTGTAAAATACAATATAACACGTACTACAACACTCAATACATAACACAATACATGCACCTACAAAATGCACATACATAGTACCGCATGCCCTCAAAACAACATGTATGACATGCACACAATACCATACATGCACCAGTACCATATGTACAACATGTACATAGTACCACCTATACATCACACCACCTACACAATGTGTGCATAACGTCACATGTACATGGCGCCACCTTCACAACGTGTACACAACACCACATGTAGACTACACCACTATACAATGTGTACACAATACCACATGTACATAGTACCACACACACGACATGTACGTGACACCAAATGTACACAGTGCCACATGCATGCCATGTACATAGCAACACATGCAAACAATGCCACTTGTACAACATGTACACAACACTACACACACACAACACCACTTGAAAAATCATGCACACCACACCATATGTACATAGCACCAATGTATCACATGCACACAACACCACTTGTACATAGCACTGCATATCCAACACGTACATAACATCATCTATACACAATATTGCATATCCAACATGCACATAGCACCATATGCACACAACACTGCATATCCATCATTCACACAGTATAATATGAACACAACATCGTATATCCAACATGTATATAGCACCATCTATACCCAACACTAAATATGTAACATTCATACAACAATTTCTGTACTAACACCCTGTACATAACATTGCATAAACAACATGTACACACACTATATATATACAACACCGCATGCGCACAACATTAGAGATGCAACATGTACAACATATG
Organism: Pinus tabuliformis; assembly: GCA_031772625.1. NCBI lineage: Eukaryota > Viridiplantae > Streptophyta > Pinopsida > Pinales > Pinaceae > Pinus > Pinus tabuliformis. The sequence continues at coordinate 831,188,860 of CM062819.1, read as the reverse complement.
CAACATATGCATAATAGTAGTACCACATCCAAGGCCACATTGTCCTTACCAAGAAACCTTGCTTCCCATGTCTTATCGATGCTTGTCTTAGCATGTCGCAGACCACGCTACTTTCATTCCATTGGTGTATCCTTAAACGTTACCTATCATAACATAAACATAGGCATAATACAAGCATATAAATTCATATTCACATGACACTGACATCATATATTTTTCATGACTACTCTTCCACTTGATTCCTCGTGATACCGAGAACCTCTTCATGCCATTCGCCTGCATAAGAAATGATTCCTCCATAAAAGTGATTCCTAATGACATTGTCAGACAGTGACATAGGTACATGTACACATACATACACCATAAAATACTAATGATCTCATTAGTCAACATCATACATAGATACATATGTACGTATAAACATTAACATAAAATAATTATGATTCATGATCACCCTATCAAATATGACATACATACATACATGTATACTTATATAAACAACAACATAATCATGATCATAAAATAATTACCAGATATCAAGGTCAAGGTTAAGAGAACTTCCTTTATTCATGTGCAACATGATATTGAGAACAATAATACCCGACATAGCCAAGGCATCTAATGCCTCAGATCCATTTACTTTACCTTTTCTGGTTACCTTTCTCATGACTATACTACCACTATCCATTTACACCAATGGAACGAACCAATCTAATCTGATTTTCATAGTCTTACCTTCTGTTGTGCTTACTCATACACTGAGCTTCATCCAGGTCTTTCATTACTTGCATTACATGTCGGGTACCTCACAACTCTCCGTGAGCTCCATTAACTTTCCTCTTTCCCAACTAATTCCCAAGGCTCGAAACAATAAAAGGAATTTCAAGAAACAAACAAGAAGAAGATCATGGAAAACCTACAACAATAAAAAACCAAAAACAAAGTGACATGGCCATGAACCATACATAATAAAAAACCACAAATCAAGCATAAACAAAACATAAAGCACTGAAGGCACAAGACTTCCAAAAAACACCATGACTCAACCCCCATTATTTGCCAGTACTTCCAAGTATTCATGAGTGAAACCTTAGCTCGAGCCTTCTTCAAGATCTATGATAGTTTCTTTTGTCATTTGATTCCCTACATCACGCAACATTAACTCATGCTTTTATTCATGCCTTTACAATATTAAAACTAAACCTCTTATCTCGAGTATCAACCTTAATATAACAACCTATCAAATGTATATTCATGAATATAACACATATCCACATAATGTCAGTCAAAATTAAGGTTAAGAAAACTTTTTGTATTCATGCAAAGCACTCATCCATTTGGAATTGCGGTTTCCAAACATAGACAAGGAATTCTCACTCAATTCCTTTATTTTACCTTTTTACCTTGCTAAATTTGAGTCTTATTATGTGCTATCACATGCACCAAGATGTTAGTTATATAAACAAATAAACTATTACCTTGTCAAGATAATGCCAAACATTTTTCCCTGCAACTGCTCACACATGTCAGTCACATGTTCCAAAAATCAAGACATCGTGTCTATTAATTTGAAATCAGCCTTCAGCAATACTAAGAACCATGTCATAGTCAACAATCAACTCACAATAAGAGTCATAATACTAAAACTAGCACCCACTTGCACGCAAGTGCATATCAGTTGTCTCAACACATATTGTGTTAGTAAAACCACATTAGAAAAAGAGCATTCCTTCATACAATATTATAAGAAAAAATGCATATCACACACTTAATCAAGCATTCAAACAACCTATAAACATACCCCTTACTATGCATGGTCCACACTAAGGTAGAAGGAGGACGCTACTATAATGGCCTGATCTCCAACATCCAATTATGGAAATGGGATCTCCAAACCTCTATTAAATTTAACCACACTTGAAAAGAAATTGATTTTCATTTCTCATACATTTTGTATCATATTAAGTCAAAACATTGCACTTATTCCACTTGTAACATAATAGCTAAAAACATGGCACTTTTCCATTTCCTTACATGCAAATTTTCAAATTCCTTGCATGCAACCTTTCAAATTCCTTACATGTAACTATTCAAATTATTTGCATGAAAATAGGCACAGATTAGTTACATCCATATTATCATACTACAATACTATCCCATCCAAAAAAAAAAAATTAACATTTTCTTCAAACAACTACTATAGTATTACATTTTCATGTAAGCATTTCTTCAAACACTTTACATGCAAACTAATATAGCAAACTATTTTCATAAAAGTAAGAATATATCAACTACAACAATACTATTACACATCAATGCTATCCCCAACCACAAACAACATACTCATTGGGGCATTTTATCAAACAATTTGTATACAATTAATCATTGAACCATTTAAGCATTTCATCAAACACTTTGCATGCAAACTAATATAGCGAATGATTCAATGCAGATATCCTAAACTGTAGTAGTACAAGTTGTGGAAATTGAACCATATGATCAATGGTATTTTCCCTCACTATGGTTCAAGTTTCAACTTCTGATATTTCATAGATGAAAAGCTATAACAAAAATACCAACACAATCCTATTTGGTGCACAATTCTAGGAGTATCCAGAAATCTCGACTTCCACTGGTCATATCTAGTAAAATATAGTGAATAAATGTGAAATTTTTATCACAATATCAGAGGGATTTCCCCTCATTGTGGAAAAAATTTCAGATCATGAGAGTGCCCAAAAGAAAAGTTATAACAAAAATGTCAGTGTGGCCTGTTTGAGGCCTGATTTTAGGATCATTCAGAAGGCTAGGCTCCCTCTACTCATATCTCCTAAAATATCCGAAGTTTATACCACATAATAAGTGGTATTTCCCCTCAATGTGGACAATTTTTCATCTTTTAAAAACCTACAGAAGATACGTTATTGCGAAAATTCCAACATGAATCATTTAAAGGTGCATTCATGAAGGTCATCTTCCTTAGATCATAATTCCTAAAGTATTGAGAACCAATATCTGAAATTTTGACCACATTATCAGTGGCATTTACCTTAAATATGGAAAAAATTTCAACTTCTAATATGCCATAGAAGAAAATTTATAACATATATGAAAGAAAGGTCTAAATTTTAAACCTTGGTTCTTCATTTCACCTATGATAGAGCCCATCCAGTCCCAATGTTTGAAACATGCTCTGATACTACTTTGTAACACCCTCCTCCCATATATACCCAACAACCAGCCAGCCGGGGTAAACATGTGATGAGAGGCCACTATGTGTTTTGGAGAATTTGGTATCTGTAGCCATATCTAGAACAACAGTTTAAAGCACTTTATCTTTTTCCTATATGCAATAGATAAGACAAAGAATATGAGAAGACCTACTTGTAGTTCCACTTTCATCTTGTCTCCTTTGTATTGATCCTGTCACTCCTTCCCGTACTTAACACGCATGAGAAGCACCTGTAAACACAAATAGAAGACAAAGAACCAATCAAAGAAAAAGATCTATTGAATACAAGTAAATGGAATCAGATAAATTTCACACATATAAGCATCATATGACAATACAAACATATGGGAAGGTTCAAATACTTTATTGAATATAAGAAGGAATCACAACCATTGTGTCTGATTCAAAGTCATTCCTCCAGCTTGGATCCCATCCACATCACATCCAAAGCATGACAAACTTGTAGCATTACAATACTTTCTTCAAAACCAATTCTCATAGCAACATTATCTCCTCACAATTCAACATAGTCCAACCCCTGATCACTTAGATGAGTGGTCAATTTATAGGGAGATGAAGGAGGTTTTGTCATAAATGGTGGTATTGAATGGCTTTCCATACTTAGAATTACTTCCATGGAGGAAGGTATGAGAGGATAGGATGCATCCTAACTCATTCCTCATCTATTTTCGAGCTCATAGGAGTTGATAAGTGAGGGAACCTTCTAGATGACTCTAAAATATAAGAATATTCCACAAACCCTATGTGAATTTCGCTTAAAATTTCACAGTGAAAATGAAAGGAAGCCTAAGTGCTCTGCAGAGCACCCTGGCATGGATTTAACTGCTCTACAGTGCACCCTTATATGGGCCTACTTGCGCTGGTCCTTCTAGAGGTCATTTTAGGATGTCTTCATGTCATGAAACTGTCTAGGAAGGAGGCATTCAAAAGGGTGACTTGTTTGGGGCATGTAGCAACTGAAATTAGGGTTGGATGAGCCCTAAAACACTGATCTAGATGATGGAAGTGATGTGCCCAAATGGATCTATAATAGCTGCCCCCTAAAGCATGAAGTCAAAAATAATAATGTTAAGTGATATGCTTTACGTTGTGATGAGGAGGTTCCGAAGTGGATGGTGACCTACATCAATTACAATACATAATATCATGATATTTTGATTTTTTCTCATGAATTGTTGAGGGAAGGCATACCCATGCTCAGCATATAAACTTTCATTACAAGTACATAGATAGTCATCTACAGATACAGACCCATGATCAGATGACTAGTAATGTAAAGCCATTGTATAGATGATTTAGTACATTTGCTAAAAATGCAGCCTGAATGGATGAAAATAGATCCAGGATCTTCTATCTCATTCAATAGCTCGCTCAAGTATGAGTCTAACCATGTGAATATGTGATTTGAAGTCGAACATGAGAAGACACCGTCTGATTACCAGCCAATGATGTAAGCTATTAACAGATGTGAGAGAAATCACTGATAATGATGATGATCCTCAAGGTACTACAATACATTCTACATGGTGTGAATGGATGTTTTGATGTCAAACACCATACAAAGTATTTCGATCAAAGGCCAGTGGTGTCAACCTATCTTCGAAAGCGAGAAGCTTTCCATTGATGTATGCAAGCCTCAAGGTACTGGAAGGGTGTTTCTAATTCAACTTCTTGCATAATGTATTAATGTCAAGAAGAAGTGAGTCATCATAGGAGGGCCTTGATGTATCCTACATCAATGACACGAAACGAGTGTAATGATTTTGGAGACGGAATTTGACTAATGACACAAGGTTCAGGAATGGAGGTCATGAAAATGAACTTTTATGGTATTGCAAAGGATGAAGTTTAACTAAATGACTTCTCTTGAACATATCGGCGACACTGAATGAATTGGCAGCATTGACCCAAAACCAAAGGAATGGATGCTGTGAAAGACCATAGGTATGATAACCATCAAGCAGATAACCCAACCCAAATAGTTTGAATGAATTGGCAGCATTGACCCACAAAAAAAGTGATGGATGGTGTGATAGACCATAGGTATGATAACTGTCAAGCAGATAACCCAACCCAAATAGTCACGGAGATGAAGTGAAAGTGTCATGTTCAAGAGCGACCTGCTACCGTAAAGTGGTTTACCCCTTTTCCAATTTTCCCCAGTCATTGTTGACCAGTACCTCTTTATTTTTTATCAAGCTTGAGGAGGTTAACATATGCTTGTTGTGTGATTCCACCCTTCAGGTGAATCCATCACTATTTGATGTTTTAACGAGTCTAGTGATGGTGAAACTCAGTCTTGTCTAGATGGATAATTTTGTCACTATTTGATGTTTTAACGAGTTTAACAATAAAGATAACTCGGTTCGTTTCATGTTTAGAGAGTTTGAAAAGGGACAAAAAGAAAACTCCACAAGTTCTTTTTCATAGATTTGTCTCTCAAGCCCAAAAAAGCATAAAACAATGCGAGAGAGAACCTATTAAGCATGTTCAGTCAACGTATTCCTTTTTCATAGTTAATCTATCTCAGCCTAAAAAAGGGTTAAACTTATATTGAGTAGATGTCGTTTCCAATCCATTAACGAGCTGAAAAGGACAAGCACTCGACAATCTTTTCATCTTTCAAGAGTCTGAAAAGAGCTTAAAGAGGACTCCATTTTGAGGAACAAGTGGTGTCTAGGATAGCAACAGGTTCCAGTGATGTTAGAACTTCTCAAAACATGTTGATTTATCTGAAGAGGCTCGCTAATATGACCACTCATTGCAACTGTTCCTCAAAAAAGGTAAAACAACCAAGTGAAAGCGTATGATCGGCCAAGAAGATAGTGACAATGAAAGGAGAAAAACCAAGGCTCATCTGGCGGAAGAGGCTAATGGAATGGAAAGCACAAGGGTTAAAATGGAGATGGGTTCATTTTTACACAAGCTTGAACCATAGGTAACTATGCTTGGATTCAGTTTCATGTTTACACAAGCTTGAAATGAAAAACTATGCTTGGATTCAGTTTCATTTTTACACAAGCTTGAACCATAGGGAACTATGCTTAGATTCAGCTTCATGTTTAGACAAGCTTGAAACGAAAAACTATGCTTGGATTCAGTTTCATTTTTACACAATATTAAAACGAAGAACTATGCTTGAGATTAGTTTACATGCCCCCAGCATGATGAAAGGGAGAGTCTCCTGTAACCAGATGGAAGTCGCTGCGGTGAAGCAAGACGGTTATCCAACACCTTTTTGTCTTCGTCTAGATAGGGACAAAGATGAATGGGATGATTCCCTTCACATAACCTACAGGGAGACTTAACTTTACCACTAGGTGCATGCCCCACAAGCTTCATTACATTCACCTAAGTAGACTACTCGTGGCTATTAGGTGGATGGAATGAAGGTTCATTTATGAGATCAAGTGAAAGAATCGACTAGGATTTACGATATCTACTCAAAGACTTGACTTGGAAATTTGCTCTAGAGGACCTTGTTTCATTTTCTAATGATCTTGACACAAGACAAGGAACTCTGCTCATATTCCTTGTTTCATATTTTAATGAGGTTGACACAAGACAAGGAACTATCCTCGTGGAATCTGTTTCATTTTTTAATGAGGTTGACACAGTAAAAGAACTATCCTCATATCCTTGGTATCATTTTTTAACAAGGTTGACATAAGACAAGGAATTATCCTCATATCCTTGGTTACAACCCATAAGAGGTCATGACTTCCAATAGGTTCTCATTAGATGGGAGAACAATTCTCTGGAAGGAGAGATCTGGTTCCAATGTGCCAGTACATAATGTATAACATCACTGAATTGATCGTCAGTTGATGTGGGCATGGAAAGGGTTGCCACATAATTAACCCATGGTGGGGATGATACCATTGTTACAAAAGGACCATTTAGGGAAGATGGTTTACTGGAAGCCATATTTGGATCAGGAAATGAAAGCTAGTCAATGGTGACAATTTTGCCTTCATGTGGGAAACAAATCACTTGAAAGAGGGTTGAAGCAATAGCTCCCATGTCATAAACATAGTTGCACCCAAGAAGTAAATTGTAATCTAAAGGGCCTGGGACTACCATCACGTTCAGATAAAAGATTTTTCCTCCCAAAGTAATAGGCAACTGAGTAAGGATCCCTAATGGTTGACTAGTTCCTTTATTAAAAGACAACAGATTCTGCGTAACAAGCACAAGTGGCAGTGAACTGAGTGCTTGCCAGGTAGTAGAGGAAAGGATACTCACAGATGCACCTTCATTTATAATAGTGCCAGTTGCAATCATATTACAAACCTTTACTATGCTCTGGAAAGGCACATAAGAAGGAAGATGACATCCTACCAGTCGATTCTAATCAAAGGAGGTGACTAGACTACTTGGAGGGGGTACTGTAGAAACAAGAGAATTAACCCCTTGAGTTACGAGAGTGGAAGGATTTTCCTCCTGTCTTGATGGAACAAGAGGACTACCCCCAAGCTCATTAGAATTTGAAGAAACAAAAATAACCTGAGTGGTATCATACTCACTCTCTATGGGAAAGGTACGATTAACTAAAGGTGAAATCGGGTCAACTATTTCCTTGACCTATTGATTTGGGTCAGGTATAGACTCATAGGGTTCACTTTCAGAGAGAGTTAGTTTGAACAACAGTAGATTTTGGTCAGTCAATTCATAAACTAGTGAAGGATTAAGGGAGAGTCTCCTATAACTAGATGGAAGTCACTGCGAAGAAGCAGGATGGTTATCCAACACTGTTTTGGCTTCATCCAGATAGGGACAAAGGTGAATGGGGTGATTCCTGTCACATAACCTATAAGGAAACTTAAATTTACCCTTTTTTCCATGAATTTTACTACCACTAGTTGATGATGTGTCACCAGCATGATCTCCAGAAGTTGATGACATAGGATGATGTGAACGAGAAGACCATTCTTCTAAGATATGAGGAATATCAAGACAATTTCGAAGAATATGGTCTCCCACACAAAGTTTTCATGGATATCGAACTTTATGAGGCTTGACAGATGGTTTCTCATCAGATGTTGCATTCAAAGCAATGGTTGCTTGGTTGCCCCTTTGCTAAATTTTCTTCTTCTTCTTCTTCTTCCCTTTCTTCTTCTTCTTAGCCACCTGGTTACTAGTACCAATACTTTGACCAGGCGAAGAGGAAGAAGGGGAGGAAGAAAAAACCGAGGAAGAAGGCAAAGGGTCAACTTTAGGATCAACTCGAAGTTGATTTAGTCCAATTGGAGGAGTGCTCGATTGCAGAGAAATCATGACATTTTGAACCAAGGAGGTTGAAAACAAGCATACTGGTAAGCCAATGGTAAATTCCGGAAGGGAAAATGTAACCATATAAGGAGCACCAAAATTTCCGAAAGGAGGAAAAGGACTAGGATTCCCATCAAAAGGAATTCCTTGATCGGTGGACTCTGGATTTGTCGCCATATGTTTCAACCTAAGATCAACTAAGAAGTGAGCGTGGAGGATATTATCTATGGTCAATTAATTTTATTTTAATAAAAGTAACATAACAAAACAAAAGAGGGATAATCTAGGCAAAAGGTTTACTAAGCAATTGTGAACTGCAAAATACCTCTCGGAGAACTGAGAAGTACGGGCAGGCAATCTCTCCGAATGCTGTGTTCGGTGTATCACAGTGTACAAGGCGGCCAACTTGGTTACCTGAGGATGGATAGAAACCTATTTTTTTCCTCCCATATATACCCGAAGGTACGTGGAGGCCCAATCCGTATAAGCACTATTTAATGCAAAACCGCACAGTGAGAGCATTCCCATATACTTTACGTACTGTAACACAACCCTATATACTTGAAAGTACGTGGATGAGCTATGATATACTCACATACCTAGATTTATTTATCACACTCGTGATGTATTGCAGACAAGTTAGAAACAATTGCTTTGTTTTACGACGCCGAAACACGTCTCTAGCCTAGAACCACTAAATGTTTTTTGTTAGGTGACAATGCTCCATTAGGTAAATTCAGATAAATTTTAAGTTTATCTTCTTTAGAATTTTCCTTTCAAGGTTCACCATGTGATGCATGTTTGCAATTCCTAAAATTTAGCTAATGTGATAAGCATTATTTTCATTCAATTGAACAATGAAAACCTTAGCTAGTAGGGATAGAGCAATTGGATCTTTAACAAAGAGAAAAGAGCACATCTAATGCAATTTCCATATATATTCCTTTCAAGCATTCAAAAGCTACAATACGAACGATGAAATTTTTTCTTTTCGAATCCCTTAATGTTATGATGAACAAAAAGGAAACTAATGCACATACAATCAATCAATCTTCAATAAAAATAAAGACTTTAGCACAGTTCAATTTCGAAGGAAAAGAAGACTTTTACGGCACTTTATTTTGAACAAAGATTAATTGACTATAATCTAACTTTGACTATGGATTGATAATGAAAAAGAAAACATTTAAGAAACATTAATTAATCAAGTCAAAGTAGGGCTAGAAAGAGGAAATACAAGTTGATTTCAGAGACATACTAAATCATTGATATTTTAGCAAGCATAAACATAAGGAAATTTGCAGAAAAAGCCCAATCCAAAGGTGAAAATTTTCCCTAAGGTGGATCAACGCAGGTCAAAGAGGGCCTAACTGTGCTACAGAGCACAATCTCTCACTCAAGGGTGATATGCAGAGCACTGTCCCCTGACCAAGCTTGCGTTGATTCCTGAGAGGCCACTCAAAAGTCATCTAACCTCAATTTTTGACCAAATAACACTTCAATAGGGCTAAAATACAATCAATGAAAGGAAGTAAGGTCTGCTAGAGTGTCCTAGGATGTGGATAACCTACTTGGAACGATGATCAATCCCTAGCAGAGTCACCAATTTGTTTTGGAGAATTTGGTATCTACGGATAAATACTAATTCCCTAGATAAGTAGCCATATCTAAAACAACATTTTAAAGAACTTTAGCCTTTTCCTATAAGAAATAGATAAGAAAAATAAGATGAGAAGACCTACTTGTAGCTCCACTTTCCTCTTGTCTCCTTTGTATTGATCTTGTCACTCCTTCTTGTACTTGACATGCTTGAGAAATACCTATAAACACAAACAGAAGACAAAGAACCGATCAAAGCAAAATATCTATTGAATACGAGTAAGTGGAATAAGATACATTTCACACATATAAGAATCATATGAAAGTACAAACATATGGGAGAAAGGTTCAAATACTTTATTGAATAGAAGAAGGAATTACAACCATTGTGTCTGACTCAAAGTCATTCCTCTAGCTTGGATCCCATCCACATCACATCAAAAGCATGACAAACTTGTAGCATTACAATGCTTGCTTCAAAGCCAATTCTCATAGCAACATTATCTCCTCACAATTCAACATAGTCCAGCCCTGATAACTTAGATGAGTGGTCAATTTATAGGGAGATGAAGGAGGTTTTGTCATAAATGGTGGTATTAAATGGCCTTCCATACTTAGAATTAGTTTCATGGAGGAAGGGATGAGAGGATATGATGCATCTTAACTCATTCCTCATTTGTTTTCGATCTCATAGGAGTTGATAAGTGAGGGAACTTTCTAGATGACTCTAAAAGATAAGAATATTCCCCAAACCCTATGTGAATTTCACTCAAACTTTCCTAGCGCAACTGAAGGGAAGCCTAAGTGCTCTGCAGAGCACCCTGGCATGGATTTAACTGCTCTACAGTGCACCCTTACATGGGCCTACTTGCGCTAGTCCTTCTAGAGGTCATTTTAGGATGTCTTCATGTCATGAAACTGTCTGGGAAGGAGGCATTCAAAAGGGTGACCTGTTTAGGGCATATAGCAACTAAAATTAGGGTTTGACGATCCCTAAAACACTAATCTGGATGATGGGAGTGATGTGCCAAAAATGGATCTATAACACTATGGATAAGATTCAACCTCCTTGGTGACTTTAAGGAAATGGAAGTGAAAAAACAATAACCTAAACAAGATCATAACCAAAACCCCATTAGCCATGATAGGTGTTTCGTCAAACATATCATCAATATGTATTCTACAGGTGTAAATAATAGAATTAAGTGTAGTAATTTATGATTATATTTTGGTAGTGGATTTTGTGTACGTTGGCATTGTGTTGTCTCTTTGGTTTTTGTTAGGTAACAATGGTTAATAAGGAATGTGTTCTTGAGTAGCAGACACGCTATATTCTACTATCGACATGGATCTCCAAGGTTTTCAGGGATGGCAACAAAAACGCAGATGTCAGCCAGATCTCCAAAGTCTGTGTTGGATGAATTTAATACTAGTGATGATTTTGACTCCTTGTTAGATAAAGAATGTCACAAGTCAAATTCAAATAAACAAAAGCAACTCAAGAATGAAGGTGAAGCTATTGCTTTCTGTCCAAGACAAATTTTTGTATTTGTTGGTTGCTTTCATGTTTTGAGTGCAGACTTGTGAAATTCCAAATTGCATGTTGGTTTATGTGAAGGGGATATATATATATAATTTTTTTATCATATGTCATTCATGGTTTCTGGAGATCTGTGTTACATTTGTACAGAAGTTTAGATATCATTCAGATATATAAACACCAAACAACAACAATGCTATTTTTCTTTCACTCAACATATAAAATATTGCATCTGTCTTCATCAATGCTCTTCTTCCATATGCTATCCACTTATGACATTTCGTTTGCAATATTTGGTGCATTGATATTTATAGGTCATTTATAGGTTATAAATGTCTTCAGAGTTTCACTTCTAATTGAGTATTCAACTGAACATATTGATTCTCTTATACATAACTATTTTTCCCTTTACCCACTTTTCAAAACTTCGATAACCATTAGGTGGGGACATACAGCTTCGATGTTGCTTTGCTTGTTTAGTAAAATATTGTCGAGACTTTAATTTATTGAAAGCTATAGAATTTACAATTTATGAAGTTTCAAAGTCTAATTCTTTAAAGGGTGCTAGTTCAATCGAAAAGCACCTGCTTTATAATTAGGAGGTTTGTGGTTCGATTACATTGTGCCCTAACATCCATATGGAATGACAATGATCAATTTTTGGTGACAGAGGCTATTTTGGCCATCACCAATGAGCATTGGTGAAATTTTTCGACCCTCACCAAATTATGAAATGGTGATGGTCAACTAACGCCACCATATATACGCATCAATAGTGACAACCCCCAAAGGCCTGTAACCATAAGTCGTTGTTGTTGATATGAAATGGTGATGGTCGCTATCCATCATTATGGTCATTATTCGTGACGGACCTTGAATGTCACCACAACACCTATACTTCTGGCAATGCGGCTTTTGTTGACGTCAATGAACGTCACCATATATATGCACCAATAGTGACGACTATGAAAGATCCATCACAATAAATCATTGTTCATATGAAATGGTGACGGTCACTATCCATCATTATAATCAATATTCGTGATAGACCTTGAATGTCACCATAACACCTATACTTTTGGCGACGCCACCTTTGGTGACGTTCAGTTTTTGGTGATTGAGGCTATGGTCCATCACCATTGCTTATATGAAATGGTGACGGTCACTATCCGTCATTATAAATCATTATTAGTGATAGACTTTGAATGTCACTACGACACTTATACTTTTGGCGATGCCACCTTTGGTTACATTCAATTTTTGGTGACGAAGGCTATGGTCTGTCACCATTATTCATATGAAATGGTGACAGTCGCTATCTGTCATTATAAATCATTATTGGTGACAGACTTTGAATGTCACCACAACACCTATACTTTTGGCGACGCCACTTTTGGTGACGAAGGCTCTTTTGACCATCACCAATGAGCTTATGGTGACATTTTTTGCCCCTCACTAATGTCCTTTTTCTTGTGGTGCTAGTCAGCCTATGAAATCATCAATATGGGTTCTCTTTCTCCCTGGGTAAATATACTTGTTTATATGTGTCTTATATGGATGTTATATCCTTGATATTTTTGTTGGTTATATGTTGGTTATGAATGATTTTTATGGCAGTGAAAATGCATGGCTCTCATCATGTTTTGGTTAATCATTAAATTTACAATTAAAATATGGATTAATAGATGGTAATGAAGTTATTGTGATGAGGTTTCAATGCTTCTTAGTGATTCTTATATGAGTATGAGACCCCTATGCTAAGATATGTTGTTTAAACCTGTAGAATGCATATTTGTGACATGTTTGGGAAAATCTATTTCATGGATAGTAGAGATCCAGTCAAGTCCTTAATGAATAATTTGCATATGCATCATTGTTAGGTGTTATTTTTCATTTCTGGAAGTTTCATGGAGTTTTGGGCAATGGTCTTAGTCCTAGCCCTGAAAAAGTGGCATAGAATCTAGAGTCACTGGCATAGAACTACCTGGAAAGGTCCCCAGTCACACACAGGCCTTGCTTTGGGAGTGACTGGAGGGTCCCAGTCACATGCATGCCCATGTCGAGGGAGTGACTAAGGCTTTAATGTAGAAAAATTTTAGTTTGTCTCAGGGACTAGTCACCTGGATAGGATGGATGGCTCCTGGGGATTATGTTGCAGATGTAGAAGGTCAGGTTGTCTGTGTTCTATTGGTTCCACTTTCTTAACTAATACATATGGATTTGAATCATATCATAGTAACCCTTCATCTTATGTTTACCCTGGTTGGATGGTTCCTTGTGTAGATGTGGGAAGAGGGTGTTACATGTGAGGTGTCATGATGGACACAACAAAATATATCCAATGCCAATTCCTTTGATTGCCTCTGATCAGGCCACAATATCCCTCCATAGTTACCATCTACTTCGCGTGTCGCTTTATCCCCTTAACAACCTGAAACCTCCCATTTATGGATCTAGACGTGGTTGAGTGCAGTGGTGTTAAGAGTGTTTATGTAGCTTAGATGCCTACCCATCCACTCCTATATTACTTATGTGGTTTACAATGGGGACCCAATACATCTTGTGATATAACATAGTGCAACATCAGAGCTGTAACTTATCGTAACTTCCTTTTACATGACATTACGAGAATCCAAAGTTCCAATGCCTGGAGCCCTTATATGCTTAGCTCCTTATTATTCATATACCATAGAGCCACCACTTATGACCACCTGTATAACGCTTGGGGGAGATACATTATCAGAGCCTTCATCCATTGTAACTCCATTTCAAATAAATGTTATGAAATAATATTATCCTGATGCTCTTAGCCCCTTTGTTCTTTGAGCTTCTATAACCAAATGTCATTCAACCTTGAAAGCACATCCCATCATAATTTTTCTCAAATGAAATTACAAAGGGATTATGAAAGCTCTGACATCTGATATTCTCCATAGAACCTAGGTTCTTAGACCATCTCTCCACTATGGGTTCTTCGAAGTCCTTGTGACCAAAATCCACTCAACATCATTCATCGGATCAGAACATGTCATGAAACAATTTGAGAGGAGTTACGAAAATGCCATCTTTTGAAAAACTAACCTTCGAAATGATGTCATGCCAATGTCATCATTTCCATCTGGCACCACTTGAGTGGTGACATTTGTTACCCAAATTCTCCCCATTAGACCCACAAAAGCATCAAAACTAAGGGCCACATGTCCACCATATGGACATGTCACTCAGACGTCATCTTCCTTGCTAGCTTCTCAGAGCCAATTATCTATCGCCATGTGTCTTCTTCGGAGGAGAGAGAAAGAGGCCCTTAGGTCCTTAGGTTTTCAATGATTTTCTTTGTCTTTCCTCTTCTCGGCAACCTTGGGGATTTTTAAAGAATCTCAATTTTTAAGGAGTTACAAAACTATGATATTTTGATACCATTATACTCCAAGGTCTTATCCTTCCTATATCAGGTTTTGAAATGCTAAGACTATGTTATGTCGTTTCAGGCCCACTTTTAAAATAAACCACTGATACCTCCTTATTCCTTCCTCTGATATCCTAAAAACCTGATACGCTGCATGTTGGTCCTTTTGATTTTGACCTTCTATATTTTGGCCTCCGAAATTTTCTCTCTTTTATGGCATTGAGACTTAGGCTTGCCCTTTTGGTTTTCCCTTTGGAACACCAAGATTTCGCTCATCCTTCCCTGTATTGGGAATGAAAAATAGGGCCCTTTGACACAACTATAAAATTTTATGATAGGTGACAACATCGGCTCCAATTGGGGACAATGTATTGCAAGCAATGCATTGAGAACATGCAGAATAGTGCCTTCTATCCATTGGGCATGGAGTCATTTTGTTTAAGTACATAAAAGGAAAAAACATAAACATTAATAACTTAAAGCATGGTTGTTATGTACAATGGCTCATTGATATATACAGTGGGTGAAAATGGACCTCTTTAATGTTGGAAATAAATCTTGATAAACTTCCCATTCATAGGTAGTTCAAGCACCTCACCATTCAAATTTTCCAGTAGGAAGGTGTTGTTTCCCTTTGCTTCAAATATTTTGAAAGTTCCAAACCACAAGGGATCAAACTTCCCATGTTTTCATTTGTCCTCTCTTCTAACATCCCACCTGAGCACCATGTCTCCTACCTGTAAGGATCTGTCTCTTGCCATTTTTTCAAAAAGAGCCTTCATCTTTTCATGATATTTAATCAAATTATGAGTTACCTCCTCCCCAATTTCTTGCTATTCTACTAGCTAATTTATTCTCCTGGTTAGAGAATTTGGCTCTTCCTTCACACCCTATAAAATTTTAGCAATTGGTATTGCTAGCTAGACAAGGAAAATTTCAGCCTTACCATACAAAAATTCGAAAGGAGACTTCCCAGTTGACCTCTTGGTATTAACGTTATTGGCCCATAGAGAAAATCTCAGTTATGAGTCCTAGATTTTCTGATTTTCTGATAAGGTCTTCTTCGGGATCCACACTCGATTTTTATTTTAAGACTCAACCAGTCCATTCCCATGTAGATAGTAGGTGGTGGAGTAACTATGATGATTATATACCTTTGGAAAAAATTAATAAACTTTACTGAATCAAATATTTGGGCGTTATGTGTGATGATCTTCCTTGGACAACCAAATTTGGCAATGATGTTCTCCTCCATAAACTTGATAACTACCACATCCATTTCATTTTTGGTTGAGATGGCCTGCACCCATTTCGTGAAATAACCAATGGTTGTAAAAATCCACTTGTGTTGACTACTAGATGGTGCATGCATTTACCCTATGAAGCCTAGCCCCTATTTCCTGAAGGACTCCTCGACAAAAACAAGAATCAAGGGGAGGAGTGGCAACCTTTTTTTCTCTACAAAAATATGACATTTCTCACAAGATCTGAAATAAGCATGAACCTCACAAAACAACTTGGGCCAATAAAAACCTGCTTTAAGGATCTTATGTGTTGTGGTGCTCCAACTGTAATATCCTCCATAGACACAGTTATGAAATTCATCAATCACCTTAGAATAACTTCTTCTCCAGGGATAAAAGTAAAATCCCCACTTAGTCCTTCCAATACAGCTAGCCATTTGAAATGACAAGCTTTTGGGCTTGTAACCTCAATTCCCTATATTTAACTTTGTCAAAATTCAATTGGCATTTTAGAAAAAATAAATAATGAACCAAATATTTATACCATGGTGATACAAGGTACTTCATTTGGATTTTCTATACTGAGGTCTCAATATTGTTGTGTTCCTCTGATCTTCCATCTTTTCCTTCCTTATCTATTAGAAAATTTATACCCAGTTCTTAGAAGTTAGCCTCAAACAATATTTTAACCAATCCTTTCACATTGATAAACTTAGTGGGTTTAATATCCATGTCGTATTCTTGAATTTTGGCAATCCACTTCCCATCTTACCTTCACCATCTCCCAGCACGAGAATGTCTTTCACAATAGCAGTTGGAACATACACTATTATATTGAACTGCGAGACATAAATCTGGAAGGCCTTTAGGGCTTTTACTAAGGCATACACTTATTTCTCTAAGATATTATACTTCAGCTCTACATCTCACAACACTTGAATAAAAAATGTAATCAACTATTCCTATCCTATATTATTTTTCTGCAATAGAATAGTTGCCACTGTGTTAAGAGAGGAAAAAGAGAAAACAAGGAATGCCCTTTGAAAGTTTAGGCTAGCTAAGACTAGGGCTTCTACAAAAGCCTTTTTAATTCTAGAGAATGATTCCCTAGCATCTACAATCCACTTTAATTCCCTGACTTTCTTCAACATCTATGTGATCTCTTTCACAGTTTCAACATATTTTTGTATAAACCTTCTTAAAAAGTTGATTATTCCCAAGAAAACCTAGATTTCTTTCATATTCCTTGGTAATGGAATATTGTTAATAGCTTCCAACCTCTTGGATTCAATATTTACTCCTTCTTTTTCTATAATGTGGCCCAATAACTTCCCTTCACTTAAAGAAAACTAAGATTGTTTTCGGGTTTAAGGACAAACCATACCTTCTGCATTTTTCAAAAGTGAGTTGCAAGTGCTTGAGGTAATTTTCATCTGACTCAGAGAAAATAGTTATGTCATCCAGGTACATTATAATGAATTTATTTGGCTCTCCAACAAATTATATATCCATCACTCTTTGGAAAGTAACTCCAACTTTTATGAGACTAAAAGGCGTTCTGGCATTCATAAATGTTCCCCATGGTGTAGTAAAAGTTGTTTTCTTGTGAAACTCAAGGTTTACAATGACTTGGTTGTATCCATAGAAACCATCCATCATGGACATTTGGGAAGACCTAACCACTTTCTACAGAATATAATCCATCTTAGGCAGAGGATAGTTATCTTTCAATGAGGCCTTATTAAAATTCCTGAAATCCACACATAGCCTTATTTCCCTATTCTTTTTCCTGAATGGGACTAAGTTTGCTACCTAGTCTGAGTACCTCAAAGGCACAATAACCTTAGCCTACATAATTTTCTTCACCTCCTTTTCAATGGATTGGAGCAATAGAGGATTGATCTGCTTGAGCTTCTACTTATATGGTTTCACTTGAGCTTTCAAAGGAATTTTGTGTTGTATGACACTGGGATCAAAAGTCTTAAAATAATCATATGACCAACAAAACATATCCTTGTACTCCTTGAAAAGGTCAAAGTACATTTGTTTGTATACTTTAGGAACTCCTTTATCTAATTTGATGATTCTCAGATCTTATTTGGTGCTAATATTATAATATTCCACCTCCTCCACATGCTCTTGTTCAATTTTTTTAGCAGCCACATCATTTGAGTTGAAAAACCTTTCCAATGGAACCAACCCTCTGGGTATGATATTCCCCTTTAGCTACAATATCTATAGTTTCCTCCCAACTGGCTTATTTTTCAAATGTCATCTCCTCATCTTTCTAATTAATCACTGAGTCCGAAAACTCCCCAACGACCTCCATGAAGCACTTGATTTGTTCTTCATCTTCAAACAGTTGTTAGTACTTCACATTTTCTATTACTGATGAACTGTATGTGACCTAGATTACATATCAGAGCAAGGTATTTTGTGAGGGAGGGGGGGTGTTGGCTTGAGGGGTCTTGGACCCAGGTTCAGAGTTAGCTGTGCTAACCAAAAAAACCCTACACTACTGGCCCTTTCGGCAACAACCACATAGAGCAGGCTGTAGTCTCACCCAAGGTAGTGTTGGGGGAAGCCAAACCCATGTTTCTGCATCCAAAGAACTATGTGATGTGTTTATGTTATTTTTGAGGCTTTATTTTGACCTTCATGAACCCTAATCCTTGAACCCCAAATTACAGTAACTAATAGATAACAGATCCATACTCTTTGCTAATTGTTCTAAACATTCATAACATCAAGTAATTAAATAGATCTATCCCTTTTGCACATCTATTAAGTATTTTTCATGATAAATTGCAGTAAATAGGGCGAATATACATTAAGTTTAGAAGTAAACAATAACACACAGATACATAGTTGATGCTCCAAAACAACCTTTATTATGCTTATATCTTTGATTACAGACTCTTTAAACCCTACACACACAGTTGCAGGGGCCCACGCACTTGTAGACTTTCCAAGGTCTTCGTGCACACAGCTGTAGGAGCCTTCCCCTTCGCCTAAGTACAAAAGGAGACTTCTCTTACTTAGATCATTCACACATAGATAGATTATGGATATCCCTTATGGCTCTCTATGACTCCTTTTTATATCATTCTCTATTACAATACCATGGTCTGTGAACCATGGGCAGGTCAGAAAACAACTTAACATAAACTAAGGGGCTTTGACCTTCCTAAATCTTCTTTGAATCTTATAAACTTGCGCCCTCTCATCAAAATGCGGAGACCCTACAATAATAACAATTTTTTTTACAAAATTGATCCTAGGGGCCTGTTTGGTCAATTTAGTGTCCTAAATTTCTATACATAGACTATCAATCTGGGTATCGTAAATTGATGAAGTGTAGTGCACTGTTTGTGCCAGCTAACCCTTATTACTTCGTTGTTTTTATGTTTTATGTTGTTTTGGGGGTTTTTGGTCCTTTAATTCCTAATGATTTACAATGTAAAATATCAAAACTAAATCTAACTTTCTTAAATACTGCTCAAAATCTAAAAATGAAAACAGAGCTAAGAAAGAAATGAAATCAGAGCTAAGAAGGATATGGAAACAAAGATAAGAAAGAAATGAAAACAAAGTTTCTATTCTTATTTTACCATTATTTCCAAATCATGAATTAAAACTAAAATTGAAATTTGCAATTGATGTCTAACTAATTAGAGAAATAAAACTAAATGAAATACTTGGTTACTTTGCCTCTCAATTTTGGGAGAAAGTCTCCTTGGGATGACATTTAAGTAAATCTATACTTCATTAATTTAGGAGAAAGCAAATACAAAGATGCAGAAATAACTCATTGCATAGATGAAATGTTCAACCACTTAGTTAAGGATGAATTATCAACTTGAAGGGTTTTCCATAAACATTCATTAACACCATGAGTTAGTATTTTAAACTAAAAATGAAATGGCAAATACAGTAAATGACATTGATCAGTTTAACTGAGAATTTAAACTAGCAAAATAGTGAATGAAGTAAACTATCCAACAGTGTATCCTTATCATTCTTCAATCCTACTCTCATCCTGAAACAAGGTTACTTTTTAATTGAAGAAATGAGATTACACTATTGAGTTCTATCTTCTGAACTACTGATAAGAACTAAAAAGAAATCAAGCTAATGGAAACTGATCTAAATTATAAACAATGTTAGTAAGAAAATGATAGAAATTGCATTATAAACACTGTTAGTAAGAAAATGATTATAAACACCGTTTTAGAAAGAAAATGATGAATTTACAGTTAACTAGAAGAAGAAAAATAAATAAAATGAAATGAAACCTTCTTCAGTGCAAGGGCCCTCTGCAACTAATCAGGCTACGCTTGCTCAATCAACTCCAAGAAAACTTCTTCAGGTGTTCATAAAAACATGTAGCCTTCTCATATTAAAAAAGGGACAAAAAACGCCCAAAATTTACAGAGTCTATAACTTTGATTTCATATTAAAACTATTACTAACTTCTTCGGTCCCTTACACAGGTATTTATAAGAAAAATCATATAACTATTTTTGGAGAAAAGCATGCTATAACCAAACACATAGAAGACATATATGCAGAATTTCTTCCTCTGCTGTTGGAGAAATAAATTCAAGACATGGTGGCTGTTGGATTATTTTGTAAGCGTGGCTGTTGGAGTCCGTAGGTATAGGTAGTTGCTCTGGATAACACTTCCCATCACTATGAAACACATTAATTAACCATGAAACAGAGTCATGTTACCTTCGGTCTCTTTGTGTTTGACTTATCCATTGACTGTAGTCTTATGCCATCTTCTTTGTCGACTTGGGCTGAATGAATAGGATACGGTCCATGTCATGATGATTTCAAAGCTGCCCATTGGCTAGTTTCTCCTTCTGACACCTGGAACCTGTTAGAGCATGGAGGTAGCTGCAGAACAACTAGTTAGCTGTAGAATAGGCTGCGTTCCGTAGCTAATATACAAAAATTTATTCAAACAGCAAAACATAAAAATCATAATATGTAAATCACTAAATTTCCTCCTCAAGGTAGTACATACAAGTTATTAGTGCTGAGAATGCATCTGTCTTATGGAAAAACAAAGAAAAGGAATGAGAAGAGTTGCTAGGAAAAGAGTAATTTTGAGGCTCAACATACCCCCACTGCAAAATCATTGCATGTACCCATGGAATTTTCAAAAATGTGAACTTCTTTCTCCTATTACATCTGTTCTGACACTTCTGCCAGCACGTCCAACTTCCTTTTCTTACTTCTCCTTACACTAACTGCCATCATGGGCTTCTTCATAAGAAGTCTGTATTTGAGGTTGATAAGTGTTCTGCTCAAATTCCTATTTTTCCTCTTCAGATTCCTCTTTTTCTTGTACCATAATCCTAGGTGCAACATTGTGTTGTCATGAATGGCTTTATCCAACTTGTTCTATTCCCTCAAGGTTTCATTTTCTTTTTGAATATGCCTATTCAAAATCTCTAACTCAAGGATTTCTTGTTTGAGAGAGCTAGTTAGAGGTTCTTGTGGATTGACAGGCTGCTCTAGATTGGTTGAGGATCCTGGATCAATTGAGGTATCCTTTCTCTCTAATGACTCTATGTAGTCATAGATTTGCTACTATACTGGATCTATGCCAGGAGAAGCTGTTATGAAACCAGCTCAAGAAAAGATAGAAAAGATAGATCAACGCCTTAGAATTCAGCCTCTTTGAGGGGGCAACCTCCTTTACATTACATAAATGAACAATTATTGGATGATACAAATGAAAAGAACTCCTTTCTATATATAGGAGTCTAAGGGGTCATAACATAATCAGAGTTGACATAACAATAATAATGTAAGGGCACAATAATAACTATAGTGGGCTTCTATGGGGCACATTAGTAACAATATGGGCACTACATGGGTACAACAATATAATAAGTGGGTTGTACTAATAACAATAAGGGGTTACACTAGTAGTATAGGGGCCTAACATGCCCCTCTCCTTCAAAAAGCATTGTCCTCAACGCTTGAGTAGTTCTTGATGCTTCTGTATAAAATTCTTGTCCTCCCATGTGGAATCTTTAGCGGGTAAGTTCTTCCACTTTATGAGATACTCTGAAATTGATCGATTTCGTAGCTGTCGGGTTCTTGTTTCTGTGACTTCTCCAGGTTCCAATATGATTTTTACTTCCTTTTCAATATCTGACAATATTGTTTGAATTGGGATCTTTTGCAACTTTTGAATAAGTGGCCATACTTCTTTGTCCTTTTTCCATTCATCCCTTGCTTCGTTTATCCAATCTGGTTGGATAATAGAAATAGCACAAAACAATGCTTCCACATCCTCATCCTTGAAGAGTCTTCCCATTCGGTAAGGTCGCCATTTTTTAAGTGCATGTAGTATTGCCAACATTTCCTTCTCATAAATAGCTTGCTTTAGATGTAGTAGTAAAAATACCCAGTCGCCTACATCAAAACATTTTTCACTATGATGTTGATCTACCTGTTGTTTCATTTGACTTTGCACCGAAGTGGCGTTATCCTTTAAAAGTTGGAGAACTTGTTGTTGATGCTCGATGTGATCTTTCACTGCTTGAACCTTTTTCTTCTTGGTATGTCCTTCTATATTTAGAGTTTGAGGAGTGGTAATTTCTTCCAATCCTTTACAAGATATGGTCGAATTCATTTCTTGACGCTCGATGTGATCTTTCACTTCTTGAACATTTTTTTTTCTTGATATGTCCTTCTATCTTGATAGTTTGAGGAGTGGTAATTCTGACCAATGAATTACAAGATATGTCTGGATTCATTTCTTCTTTCTTGATGTGATCTTTCACTTCTTGCACCTTTTTCTTCTTGATATGTCCTTCTATCTTGAGACTTTGAGGAGTGGTCATTCTTGCCAATAGTTTACAAGATATGTTCTGATTCATTTCTTCTTTCTTTGGGGTCAGGTCCTGGCATATATCCTCTTCTTTTGATGTTTCTTGATCATTTTCTTCCTCCTCTTCATACTCTATGTAAAATAATTTCTTCTCAACACACTTATGACCTTTAGTGCATTTGCTGTCACAATTGTAACAAAGCCCTTTTTCTCTTTTTTCTTCCAATTTTTGTGGTGTAACCCTTGTAGGTTGTGGAAGGCTAGGAGAAACAACACTTACATCTTTAAAGTTGGCAGGGTTAGACTTCCTTGTTGCCATAATTTTACTTTCAAATATGTCACAAAGCCCTTTTACTCTTTCCAATTGTTGTGGTGTTGCTCTAAAGAAGGTGTCGCTCTTTGTATCCTCATAATGTGCTATCATTTCCTCCGTGAGAACTGACCACGTAACAAGTTGTTTACGAGAACAAAGCCCTTTATACCATAAAAATTGATCCGGTTCTAAATATGAAGATGCAATACATACCTTTTGTAACAGTGGTACACCATGTAGATCAAAATATTGCTCCATCTGAAGTATCCAATTTATCGGATCCTTGCCATCAAACTTCCTCATCTTGCTTTTTCTTGATTTTAGGACCTCGATATTGAAACGACTGTAACCCTGTACTTGCAGATATTTAAGTTATGAAATTTATACCTGTAGTAGACCTCTATGTACTCTTTCCAATGCCACCAGTCTAATCCAAATTGGATTCTCCAAAAAAGAGTTATGCACAATGTCCCAAGATGACCTGATTATAGACCTTTCCAGAAGAGCGAACTTGTATGAAGTGCCACGTGTCAATTTTTTGACCTTTGGCTCTGAAAAAGATATACATGAAACTACCATCCGTCCTCTTTCTGTACCTTCTTACAAAATTTCAATCCAATGCTCAGAGAGAAAGTTATGACTATTTTCTCCAGGTCACCTGTTTTGAATGTAATTCAGAAGTTTGCAAAAAGACCAACTTCCTCAGATCATATCTCCACAAATTTCGTGAGAAAAGATCTAAAATTTGGACCCAAGGTTCAGCGTGATTTCTTCTCAAATGGGTTTTTTTTGAAACTTCTGAAAAGTCACAGAAAAAAAGTTATATCGAAAATGCCACGATGACCTGTTTGGAGCAGCGAAACCCTAGAATCCAAAGCTGTGATACCAAATGTTATGAAACCAACTCAAGAAAAGATAGAAAAGATAGATCCACGCCTTAGAATTCAGCCTCTTTGAGGAGGAAACCTCCTTTACATTACATAAATGAACAATTATTGGATGATACAAATGAAATGACCTCCTTTCTATATATAGGAGTCTAAGGGGTCATAACATAATCAGAGCTGACATAACAATAATAATGTAAGGGCACAATAATAACAATAGTGGGCTTCTATGGGGCACATTAGTAACAATATGGGCACTACATGGGTACAACAATATAATAAGTGGGTTGTACTAATAACAATAAGGGGTTACACTAGTAGTATAGGGGCCTAACAGAAGCTCTGCTTGGGTTGCCTTCAAAATTATATGGAGGAGAGTTTTGTGGACTGTGTTCAGGTGGAATAATGTCAGGAGATTGAACTAGGGTTTCTTCCTCTAAGTTTATGAACTGGGCTCCTTTTGATGTTACCTTCCTCACCTTACCTCGAAGTCTAGGGCTCCTTCTCAGGTTTTGGAAGCTTATGGTTTCTTCTCTTGTGTCCTTCTTCTTTTTCCCTATCTCCTTCTTTTTCTTGATTTGCTCCTTAATCTTGGTCAGTATTTCAAAGAGTAACTGTTCATCTTGTTGTGGTGATAAAGGTTCAGGAATGTCTTCATTGATTTCTTCATCTTTCTCTTTCATTTTTCCGTTTTGTTTAGTTTGCTTTTTAACCTCTGGTTTAGAAGCTATCTCTGCATCATTCTTTTGTGAGGAGGTTCCAGATTTGTTTTGAATGTTAATGTTGATCTCTCTCCTCCTACTTTTCTTAACATGACTCTCCTTAGGTGACTCTAGAGCATGCTGGAAAAAATTTCTTACCAAGAAATCTTCCCAGGTATCCCCTATACTTTTCAAATGGAATTCAACTAATATTTTTACTAATCCATGATGATACATAGTTGTTTCTATGGATTCAATTTTCTTTTGGACATTTGTAGCCATCCTTCTTAAACTGTTTAGAAGGAAGAAGGGAAAGTTGATGGTTCCATTTTCTAAAAAATTCATTAATAAGTGTATATGGTAAACATACATAAACCCAAATCTTCCTTCACATGTAATGAATTTTTGCAATATCAACAACATATTACCCCATTTGTTCTTGAGTGCTGAAATAGGAATTCCTTTCCTAAATACTATAACATCCATACCTGGGTTATTAAGGATCACTTTCCAAGATTTACCATGAAATTCCTTAGTTTTAAACGATCTTTCTCCTTGTCTCGACGACGTTGTTGCTTCTGCTATGAAGGATTCTGTGACTACAAATTTAATATCTCCTACCTCCACTTCTATGCCATCAAATGACCTTGCAAAAGACTTAGTAATTTCCTTGTGGTAGCCATCAAATTTCTCAATAAAATTTAACCATCCGGCCTTCTGTATCACCCCTTTAAGCTGTGGATACCCCTCCATATACTTTATCCCTACGGGCTCTGTCCTGACAATAAGCCCCATATCCCCTGTTTTCGGTTAACCTTCAAAATTACTCTTATTATCTATAAAATGAGTGCTATTTAAGAAATGGAATGACTACAAATATATGAAAATGGAAAGACTGTGTGTATATGAAAAATTGATTGACTATGTATATTGAAAATGGAAAGATTGTGTATATGAAATGACTGCATGTATATGAGAGATAAACTTAAGGGTTTGCGTGTAATAAATAGACAATAAGGGCTTAGAGAGTCGTAGATAGGTAGGTCACATGGTCATCTTGATTGTTAACAGGTGGAGTTGTGGAGGATCATTTGAGTACAAGTTATGGAGTTTTAAGCAGAAATTTTTTATGAAAGAATTATTGAGACCGTTTGTCATTAAAGATGGAAGATAAGGCGGAGATATAGTGGTGGTCAAATCAAATGATGGTCGATTAAGGAGACATGTGGTTATACATACTATACAAACTTATGTTTTCAAATTGCTTTTTGAAATAAATCTTTGCATTTACCTTTGGAACCTTTACCTTTCGCTTGCTAATTTATTGTTATGTTTGATCCACGGGTACCTTGAGCATGGTTGGTCTTCAAAAATTGATTTTTTTTCAATTCCCTGCGTACATGATTTTATTATGAGCTGTACACTTGTGCCTGAACTGATAAACAAATTGTAGCTGCAGAATTAGATTAGATGCAGAACGGAATTAGCTGCAGAATGTGAAAAAGAAAGTGAAATATGGCTTATGGATCATGAATGAAATGGAAGTGGTTATGTAAGTGAAATGAAATGAGATGCAAGACAAGATGATAAATGAAATGAAAATGGAATAAAAGTTGTAAAAGGAAATATTGAAAAATTTATTGATGAAATATGACAATGAGATGATGAATTTACAGAATCTAAACTGCAGAGTGACAGTAGCTTTTTGTCACTAATTATTACAGAAAGAAAATGGAAAATGCATCAGCCGTGGCTAGCCAAGGTCTTCCTAGTATGAGTGGATGTCCTCCTAGATTGTTATTAGGAGTTAAGATCGTGAAATCAACGAGATATTCCCAAGAATCTAAGGATACTGAAATATCTTCTAACACTCCATTTGGTTTGATTACCGATCTATCTGCTAGTTGCTGTAAGGTAGGTGTCTAAAGAAGATTAGGAAGCTTAAGTTGATCCATAGTTTATTTACTCATGATGTTTGTTGTTTCCCCTAAGTCAATCAATGTATTTGGAATTTCAACTCCATTGATATGTGTTTTCACAATTGAACTTCCTGGATCCACATATTTTTGTATGGCAATTTTTCCCATCATTATGTCTGCTATTTTTTTCTACTAGGTGAATTCTTTTTGTTTCCTTCATTTTTCTTCCTGGTTTCTTTATGCTCAACTCCTTTATTGTTTTGGCTAGAATTGGAATTTCTTTAATGGCTTGCAGTAAAGGGATTTTGATACAGACATTCTTCAATTCATCTAGAAAATCATAATTGGGCAACATAATCTACTTTTCTACTCTATCAATTTGTAATCTTTCAAGAAAAGGAGGTGTAGAAGTAGATGTTGGTTGCTCATTTATAGGAGTTGTGTTCAGTGATTCTTTTTGTTTTTCTTTTTCAATGTTTTGGTTTTGGAGAGATGTTCCCTCAAAAACTTTATTGACCTTTAGAGAGTCTTCCTCGAAACTGTCTTATTCCTGAATAACTACAATAGGTCTTTCCTTTTCTAATATCCTACCAAATCTCAGTTGAACATCATTAAGATCTAGAGGAGTGATCATATAAGTTGGAAATTGTTGTCCTTATACCATGTAAACATTCTAAGGATTTTTATTGTTGGGGGTTGGTAATGGTTGGGCAGGTAGCTGATTTGGTTTCTGTTGAAATGGCAGTAAGAGTTGAGGATTTTGATTTTGTTGTTGAAATGGTAATGAAAGTTGAGGGTTCTGATTTTGAAGTTGTGGCTACTAATTTTGTTGTTGAATGTGTGGGGTAGGATAATTTTTGATATGATGGAGGATATTGATAATATTGAGAAAGTCTCCCATAAGGATTTTGTACTCCTTGTGCCCACGGTTGAGATTGAGATTAAGGTTAAGGCCAAGTTTGAGATTGAGATTGAGGTTGAGACCAAGGTTGCTACCAAGAATTCCAATTTGGTGGGGGCTGAAGATATATTTGATTTTTAAATCCCTAATTTTGTGGCCCCTGCCAAGGTATTCTAGCAACAAAACAAAGAGGTTATGCAGAATTTGGGACTGTTTCCTCTTGAAAGACAACCTTAAGACCTGGAATTGAAGGACAACCCTTGGTCTCATGGCTTTCTGAGCAAATCATACAATTTACTACAACTTTTGCATCCAAAGGACATTCTCTTAGAGCATGTTTTTTTCTGCATTTTAGACAAAAAATGGCTCAGGCATCGTCCTCGGTTTTCTGCTTGTTTTGTAATTTAAGGATGTTGTCGGTCGGATAAGTCATTCTTGCGGACAAGACCGACCTCCCTAATATCTAATGATATCTAGCAACAAGCAAACTAAACAAATTCTATCTTTCTCTAAATATGCAATTTATAAATAAAGGCAAACAAGTGTTTTAGGCCTAACTTGGGTCCAATGCAAGTTTGTGGGAGCCTCACTCTGTTGATCCAAATGAGCGCCCTTGTAGAGAATCTGCAAACACAAACAAGCACACAACTTAAATAGCACCTGAAAAGCCAATATAATAAAGCATACTTAGCATGATGATCAAGGAATTCATGAAACAGATCACATAAGACAATTTGTTGAGAAAAATGAATCTGATTGTATTAACTTAAATCAAAGAAGAACTTTACAACCTTGGTGCCTTGATGCTATAAAAGCTCCTCCTAGGGTCCAGCAAGAAGTCTCCTCTACTTTGACAAGTTTCACTCTCTTCCCAATGAAGCCAAAAGGTATGTGATCTCTCCTCTCAAGCTTAACTAGGAAGTCTTAATTCCAACAACATTTACCCTCAAAAATGTTCAGCTTCTAACCTCCCTAGCAACCAGCCCAATGCCTTAATTTATAGTGCAATGGAGGGAAGTTACTAGGTCCACCTTCAAAGCGATAAAGCCTTCCTTCAAAGGGATAAGCTGCTCTCATCAAGGGATTAGCTCCTTTAGTTTTGGGATGCATGAACCACCTAGGAGCGAACCACCCACGTCAAGATTCCTTCTAGAATCATCTAGAATTAACCACAAATGAGTTTTAAGAATAAACTTGCGCCTTTTTTACTTTCATAGAGGTCCGCACCCGCTCCTTTAGAGACAGAGCGGGCAGGTCCGCAAGTAACATGAACAGGGGGTGCGGGACCGCAGACAATAGTGAGAGAAAGTGCGGAACCAGAGCTTTATTGATTTTTTAAGGTATTTCTCTCATTTTCAAAGTTTGACATGAAGAGCTGAGGTTTGACACTTGATTACGAGGACAGTATGAATGATGATAAACCCATACTGACTGCAAATAGTCATGGTGACAATATTTTGTGTAACAGATTGCCCCATAAAGTGCGAAGTCTGTAGTAGATGAGGATTTCATTTATCATCTAAGAAGAGTGAAGTACTTTATCATTTCGAGGATCATCTTGTGGAGAGCCCGGTTGGAACCTGTAAAAACATTCAATGAAAAATATATATATGAAATCATATCATCGCTAAGGTAGGCATTCCCATACTCAAATCAAAACTGACTAGAAAACTAACTACTGCTCTGATATAGGAATGATCTTGTAATACATCACAAGTATAGACACATGTAAACACAGATGGACGCAACCATCTGTTTATGAATAGTCCACTGTATAATGAATACAAAATTCCTCACAGCCTGGATGGTGGAAACTAGATCCAGGTTCTTGATTTCTACTTCCTGAAATAGTACGATTCTATCCATGCAAATAAATGTGACGAAGTCGAACATGGTAGAAACCACTTGATTACCAGTCAATGATGTGAACTGTTAACGAGTGTGAGAGAATCCACAAGTAATGTCAATGGCTCTCAAAGTACTCAGTACAGTCCATGAGATGTGAATAGATGTGTTGATGTCGAACATGTCACAGAATCCTTTGATCAAAGGTCAATGATGCAACCTATCGTCGAAGGCGAGAAACCTGCCATTGAGGCATGCAGATCCCAAGGTACTGACGATTTCTAGATCATCTTTCTAGATACTGAGTTGAAGTCGATAGAAAGCGATCCGTCGTAGACAAGCCCACAACATGAAATCATAGATCAAGTTTGAAAAAATATAGTTGCAAGGACTGACTCAGGGATGGTCAAGATGGATGACAAATATTTTGCAGATGAATGATTTATTTGCACTGACCTCTTGAACACATAACGACACAACAGATGGTTTGGTGACAATTGACCCAAAGTTAATTCCCAGAAACCGGCTGAAGACTTTCAATATGGTTTGGTCAACTATTAGGCAAAATATTTCCCAACCCAGGTGAATAAAAGTGTCGTGTTCAAGAGTGGTTACAAAGTATGACAAACAGGCTCATTTTTCTGTCTTTTCCCCCACCATTTCTGGCAAGTACCTCTTTATTTTTGACAAGCTTGAGGAGGATAACATTTGCTTGATTATAAGCTCATCCTTCGGATGAGTCCAACTTAGTTTAAATTCGAACCCTAAGAAGGAGTGGTCCATTCCTATTTGTAATTGAACAGGCCCTTTACTGTTAAATTTTAACGAGTCCAATATAGGAGAAACTCAGCGTTTTTCAATTTCAGAGAGTCTGAAAAAACTTAAGAAGACTCCATGGTTGTCCTTTTTCGTAAATTTGTGTCTCCTAAGCCCAAAAAAGTATAAAATAATACTTGAGAGAACCGCTTGATCATTACGACCAAGGAGTACTTTTCATAATTAGTGCCTCTAATCCAAAAAGGTAAAAAAGCGATCAATGACACGTCGTTTTATAACCAATATCGAATTTGAAACAACAAAAATCCGGCAATCTTTTCATGTCTTTACGGTTAGAAAAGAGCTGTAAGTGGACCGTCCTTTTAGTTCTGTTTTAACGAGCTTAAAAAGAAAAACTCAGCAATATTTTCATGTTTTAGGAGTCAGAAAAGAGCTTAAAGGTGACTCTAATGTTTTTTGTTGAAAATGACCAATTTTGCCTGAAAAACCCGTTATCATGCACAAAAACTCAAACATTACTCATACCTGTTTAAAATAGATAAAGATGTTGCAAAAGTTACCTCTTTAAAGTGAAAAATAAACAAATTAAAAACTCATTTATTCAAAAAAGCTTATAAAAAGGGCTTTTGTAAATTTATTTTTACCGTTTGACTTCAGAGTGAGAAAAGAGAGCTTTTGGTCAGAAACTTCCCATGAAGATTGCGGAAAATCCGTCCATTGGAATCGAACGCCATCTCCTCTAGGTAATCTACATCATCCTACTCTTTCATTTCATCCATTTCAAATTTGTTTTTAGGCTTTGATTTCATTTTTTAAGGAATTTTTAGGTTAAAAACCCGCACGCGGGGTCTGCAGGCATAGCACAGGTAACCTGCGAACCCCGAATTTTTCGTAAAGGGAAAAAAGTCAGGGGCTTGCACCTGCCGTGAAGGCAAAGTGTGGACCGACGCACTATCTCTAACAGAGAGGGTGCAGTCCCTGCAGCAAAGGTTTTTAAACCTAAGTTTCTCAAATTTCACCCAAAAATTTTGCTTTTAGATATTCTAATTCACCTTTTTATTGAATGTAGGGTATATATCATGCTTGATTGGCGAGAACGGGAGCACGAGGATGTAGATCTCGCTGCGATAAATCATCAACCTTCGATTGATGCATTGAAGGCATGCGGCTTATACAAATTCTGGGCCATACCTGGCATGAGGGCCTAGGTGGACCTTTTGCAATGCCTGGTAGACAGGTGGAACATACAGGACCAGTGCTTCTTTATTGGTGGTCACCAGCTTGAAATTGAGCCAGAAGACATTTACTTTTTTACTGGTTTGCCTAAGAGAGGTGAACACTTGACTCTATTCGGGACTAGGTTAGGTGGCCAGTTTGTCGATAGCCTCCGGCTAGAGTTTTGCAACGACCAGACTAGAGACAAAGGGATAGATATCAAAACCATATCCCTTCCTGAACTGAAAGTGATTGCGTTTACTGTTACCAGGCTCTGCGGAAGCGCAACACTACATATAGCCACTGGATCCCAAATGCGGATGGCAGTAGACTGCTTTCGAGGCATCATCTTCAACTGGTGCGATGCTGTGTTGGCTATAAAAGGCAAACTGACTAGAGCAAAGAACGAACAATTGAAGACCTTTGGATATGGTGCTTTAGTCATGAGCTTTGGTCTGGAGAGGGTCCCAATGTTGGTCCCACAACATCTCACTGTTGGAGCTAGACTTCCCCGAGAGCCCAAACTGATGCGTTGGGTTGCAGTTATGGCCCGTCATCCTGAGGAGGGGAAAGAAGTTGTTTGATTCACTCCTGAGTATTTCATTGGTTGGAGAACCAAGTTTTTTCTATTCAAGATTTTCCTTACGCTGGGGTAGATTATCGTGGTGACCCAGACATGGCTCTTCCACTAGGAGAGCAATGGGATGACTTAGGTAAAATAATTTTCAACATTTTCTAATTTAATTTTTTTTTTTGTTTTTATCTCGTCCCAAAATTGATAGTTAAAGTTTCAAATGTAGATGTAGGTCCACGGTGACCAGCCACTCTCCGACCTTATGAGAGGAAACAACCAGGTGCAGCAGCACCAGCCCCACAGGACGAATCTACAAAGACCTTGGCCGAATTGGAGAGTCATCTAGAGCGTTTGACAGTAGACATTCCGGAGACCAGCATAGATGAAATTCCTCTTAGGCTACAACGCTATGTGATTGGGGTCCCAGGACCTTTCAGGAGGTTCCTTTGTAAGGTGGCCCGTACAGTGGTTTCTTATCGTGATCATCACCAGTGATAGGATGATCGCCTGTTGTAGACACATGAAATTTTTGCTTTTTGTACTATCATTTTTGCTGATCACAAGGTGTTTTTAAACCTATGATCGAAGACGATGTATATTTGACACACTTCTATGCTATACTATATCACTATTACCGGCTTATCTTGTAAAACATGTTATGAAATGTTTTTAAATTTACTTGTATGATTACTGCAAATGTCTACTTAATGTCTACTAATGTATTTAAATATCTTGGAATATGTTGATATTCAATATAGTCAAATTCACGTTCCAAGAGACAAACTCTCAAAAATAATCTAATAACACTGGATTTCTAATGGCATATACCCTATTAAGCTGTAATACAACGAGTTCAGAATCTAACCTCACTATCAAACTCTGAATCCCAAATGAAATAGATTCAGATAATAACTCAATCACTGCACTATACTCGGCAATGTTGTTCATTGTTTGACCGAGGCTTACCCACGCATAGATACCAACTCGTCAGAGGGTGAATAGATAACCCAAGCTATGGAAGAAATGTTCCATGTATTACGACAAGCACCATCACCAAAATCAATGTATGTTTGGAGAGGCATCGACATTTGCAATATCAAGAGAAAAATCAAGATAAGCAGGAATAATGACAAAAAACACTCTCTAAGCTAATCACACTTTTTAATCTAAAACACACCAGCTAGAAAGAAAACTAACCTAACTAAAAATCTCCACACCCAGATTTAAGCATAATATCTCTTCAGGTAAAGACCATTTCTGGGTTTACCTAAAGAGACCCCATCAAAGTCTACCAATTCATAAGCCCCTTTTGCCAGCTTTCGCTTAACAACATACGGACCATGCCACATGGGTACCAATTTTCCAGCGCCTAATTTATCATTTTCTTGATCGTAAAATAAGACTAGGTCTCCTTCCGAAAAATTTCGAGGGGTAACATTTTGATCATACTGAGCTTTAATACGTTTGTCATGAGTTTCGATCGCTAATGCAACATCACGTCGATTCTCATCTAGCTGAGCCAAGTATAACAAACGTTTTTCCTCTTCGGAAGTGGCTGGAAGTAATTTGATGGCCATTTTCAATGACGGGATTTCACATTCAATGGGTAACACAGCTTCCAGACCATAAAGTAGTTGGAAAGGAGTGAAATCGGTTGACATTTTTACTGAGGTTCGATACGCCCAAAGCACTGAAAATAGCATGTTATGCCAATTTGACCTACGAATCCCAATGATTCGTCGGATCATGATGACTAGAACTTTGTTGATGGCTTCAACCAGACTATTAGCCTGTGGATAATATGGAGTTGAACTATCGTGACGCAAGCCAAGTTGGTCTGTAAGTTCAGTCATCATAATGTTTCGAAAATGACACCCATGATCAGCGATAATCGCTTGTGGAACACCAAACCTAGCAATTATATGATTGAACACGAAAATCGCAACAGTTTTTCCGTCTGCCTCAAATGTAGGCATCGCCTCGGCCCACTTGGTAAAATAATCTACCGCAAGGATGATATACGCATGCCCCCCAGCCGAGTGAGGGTTACATGTAATAAAATCGATACCCCATTTCGCACAAGGACCAACGGCAATTATAGGGTGGAGAGGAGCAGGTGGAGCGTGCATCTTTCGACCAAAAATTTGGCAGTTGTGGCATTTTCGGGCTGCGTTAATACAATCTTTAAACAAAGACGACCAGAAATAGCCAGCGCGCAATATCTTTTGGGCTGTGGAAAACCTAGACATATGACCGCCACACACTCCAGAGTGATAGTCATTTAGAACCCTTTCAGCTTCCTCATGAGTTAAACAACGTCGGAAAACAGAGTCCGCCCCACGACGATAAAGTGTATCTCCAATAATTTTGAATTTTTGGGACTGGAATCGTATTTTTCGACGTTCTGATCTTGAAATTTCTGGCCGAAAGGATTGGGTCTGAAGATAAACTATGATATCCCCATACCATGGGTCTAAAGTGCTAATTAGAAATAAGGATTCATCTGCAATGGGCTCCTCCGCCACAGTTTTCGTGTCAGCACGCGGGAAGTCACACATCAACTCCGCAAAAACTAAAGATTTCTTCGACTTAGACTTTTCAAATTCCAAGTCAAACTCCTGCAGGATTACAATCCATTTGGAGTACTTGCCCCCTAACAATTGTTTGGTCAAAATATAGATCATAGGGTTGCAATCAGAAATTACTGTAGTTTTGCGTAGTAAAATGTAATGACGAAAACGTTGGACAGCTTGAATAGCTGTCAATGCCAATTTCTCCACATGTGAGTGTTTTAGCTCAGGTGGATTTAAAGTGCGACTAAGGTAATATATCACATGTTCAGTACCGAATTCATCTTCCTGAACTAACACCATTCCAATGGTGGAATTCGAGGTGGAGAGATATAAGAAGTAGTCCTGTTTGTAGTTGGGAGGATGCAATAATGGTGCATGGGTCAACGCGTGTTTTAGTGCATCAAAAGATTTATCAGCTATCTCATCCCAAAAGAATGGAGTATTCTGTTTCAACAACTGGGTAAAACCCTTTGTGATCTCAGCGTAGTTAGGAATGAATCGTCGTAAAAAGTTTGCTTTCCCTTGCAAACTTTGGAGTTGGCGAAGACTCGAAGGAGGAGGCAATTTGACAATAGCTTCAACCTTCGAGGGATTGAGGTGGATGCTGGCTTTTGAAACAACAAACCCCAGTAACCGACCCGTTTCTATACAGAAAACACACTTGTGTGGATTCAACCTAATTTGATAATGCCTACACCTCATAAACATTGCTCATAAATGGATGAGATGGTCAGCTCGATGTAATGAATGAGCAGGAAAATCATCGAGATAGGGTTTCACAATGTGCTTGATGTCATGAAACGCGTAAGACATGGCTCTTTGAAAAGTTGCCCCGGCGTTCTTGAGCCCAAAAGGTAATTTGCAATAAGCAAATGTCCCCCATGGACAAATGAAAGCCATTTTTGGTTAATCAGTACGTAGAATATTTATTTGATTGTATCCACAAAAACCATCCATGAAGGAGAATATTTCACTATCGGCACAATCATCAATGATTTGATCGATATAGGGAGTTGGGTAATTGTCTTTTGGACAGGCTCGATTAATATCCCTATAATCGATACATATTCTTATTGTCCCTTGCTTTTTGTTAACAGGAACAATATTCGATACCCAATCCATTAATGGAATCAGATAAATGAAACCTGCTTTGAGTAATTTTTCAACTTCTGCTTTAATGGCAGTAGCTTTTCGTGGGTGGATCTGATGCAAACGTTGTCAGACGGGTTTAGCATCCAGGTAAGTTTTGATTTCATGAACAACAATTGCTGGGTCAATTCTTGGAATTTCCTCATATGACCAGGCAAACACGTCGCGGAATTCTTGAAATAGGGCCTTATATGTTTGAATTTCATCTTCCGTACAAGAGGCACCTATATGAATGTTTTCAACAATTCCAGGCTTAACCGAAATATCAATAGGAATAGTTTGAGAAATGTTTCCCAAATTTAACTCAGAATCAAGATTTTTCATTGGATTCCGAGGTTCCTTGACATATTTAGTTGTAAAAATAGATGAAAAATCATTTTCAAAGTGATCAATCTCAGGTAAAAACGAAGATCTATGATGAAGATCTTCCCATGGTAAATCATCAACACACAGGATTTCACGAACTTTCTCATCAGTGTGGACAAGCTTGGAAAACGTCATTGAATCTGACTTTGATGTTGAAAGTGATTCCTCATGAACCACATTCATTAAGTCAATTTTGGTTGAAGCAGGGTCGGAAAACGACTGCACGGCCTGATACGCAACTTCATATGGACTCAAAGGCATAACATCACCAAATGAATCTATCTCAGATTCGGAAGGTACGACCCAAGGATCATCATAAACAATAGTGTTTGACGAAATCATATGAATGGTTGCAGTAGAAGATGATGCGTTGATAGGAGGAAAAGGAAAAGTTCATAGTAAACCAAAATCTTTAACTAGTCCTACTCCAACATCTTTATAAGGGATAGTTATTTTGCCGACATGCTGAATACTTTTAGAAGAGGCTGGGTCGGATGAAAAGTAAGTCAACTGGTCTATAGTTACGATCTTTCCATTATGAGGGAACTTTATAAGCTGAAAGACCGATGAAACAACAGCTGTCATAGCGTAAGACCAACTACAACCCAAGAGAAGGTTGTAATCTAGAGGGGCATCAACCACCTCCACATCTAGATTAACAGTTTTGCCTTCAACCCCTATAGGTAAATCCTGTAGAATGCCAAAAGGATGGAACCCACGGCCATCAAAGGCCTTTAGAATCGTCGGGGATTGATTAAGCATAGGAAAACCAAGTGATATCCAACAATGGATCGACATAATACACGTTGAGGCTCCCTCATCAATCACAGTCCTATAACAAGGTCTATTTTTGACTAGCACTGGAATCTAGAAAGCCATTTGATGAGGCAAGTGCGGTGTACTATTTTCTAGATCGAAAATTATAAGGTTCGAGTCCTAAACGTCAACAGCTCCTATAGCTGACAATAGCAATTTACGTTGTGCTGGACATGATTGCAGCACTTCCAAAGCCGACATTACTGAAGGTGAAATAGCCAAATCTTCAACAATGTTATAGTTCTGAGCCGCTCTCGCATGTGGATTGGAAGCTGACTTTCGAAGTATACCCTTGGCGGGCGGTTTGATTACTAAATCTGGGTTAGGTTTCTCGATCTGTAGTGGATCGGAACTGGGAGTTGAAGTTGATGGGTTCAAATGAGAAGATTCTTCTTCCTTACCATCAACAGGACTTTTACTTCCATAATCTTGCGATCGCGTCGCAATCCTAACATGGGACATCATCATTATTGGTTCTTCGGAGGCATTTGAGGAAGAACCTATCATCTTACTGTCTTGACTAGGAAAAGGATCCTTCAAAACAGCAGGCGTTTGGGAACCTTTGACGATTTTCGCAACCTCTGCACGATGAGGGCAGTCTCTTGTAAAATGCTCTTCGTCACAAATGAGACATGGATAACGAGGTTTGCGTTTCTCATCAGTTGATTCCGTTTTTTCTGGTTTCTCTTTCGAATTTTTATCTGTTTTATTTTTCTTCTTCCCTTTCTTCTTACCACCAGATTTTGATTTGGCTATAGATGACTCTACAACATGAATATCGGCGGAAATTTCCACGAAAGACTCTCCTGTCGGGGAATCTGGTAAAGTTATGATAGGAGAAGAATTCTTGGAAGATTTCTTCTTACTTTTGGTATTAACCATACCAATCATACCATCAGCGGCATGAGACCCTGAAGGAGTTGCAGTTATTTGATTTTGTTTAGGAAGGTCAGGGATTTTCTCGTGTAATGTACCTGACTGCGTATAAACTAAGTCAAGGTACTGAGCTTGAGCAATTACTTGCTCTTCAGTAATGACTCCTGCCTTAGCTACATCCTTAGTGATCTTCAGTAATAAAGATTTTACAAACCATTCAGCTAAGATTTGATCCGGGATAAAAACTTTCACTAAACGCCGTCGACATCTCCATTCATGAATATGATATGAAATGTAAGTGGACGTTGACTGCTTTAATGAATTTAATAATTCCGTGCCATTTTCGTATCTGACTGGCAACTGAAAATGAGTTAAAAACGAAGTAGCTAACTGACTAAAATTATAAAAAGTGGCTCGCGGTAACTCAATGTACCACTTGGCCGCAAGACCAATTAGAGTGCATTGAAAAAGCCTTAAATGGATTGAATAATCTGAAATGGAGTTAGACGCACACCAGAGGTGATAAGTCATCACATGGTTGGATGGGTCCTTTCCTGATTTTCCTTCAAACTTAGGAATATCACTAGGCAAGTTATTCGGCATTGGCGGCCAAAACAGAAGATAGTTAATTGGATCATTCATAAGGCGCGACAAGTCAGGAAAGTCCAAAGTTGCAAAGAACGGTAACTAATGATTAGGGTCCCTAAAACCCTGGGTCATGAGACGAGCCCCAGGAGGAGGATATCCAAGATAACTAGGAATTGGAATTGCATTTGGGATATTATATCCTCCCGGAAAACCAGGATTAACCGGACCGTATTGGGGTTGTTGAGGTTGCTGATATGTATATCTAGGGTACGGTTGATACTGATAGACTGGCTGTTGCATAGCAGGACTGAATTGGTACTGTCCCTGGTACGGTTGATAAGTAAATTGAGGTTGACTTGTGACAACCGTACTTGGACCAGGTTGTCCTACA
This sequence comes from Pinus tabuliformis, assembly GCA_031772625.1. Classification (NCBI taxonomy): domain Eukaryota; kingdom Viridiplantae; phylum Streptophyta; class Pinopsida; order Pinales; family Pinaceae; genus Pinus; species Pinus tabuliformis. The sequence goes on along the minus strand of CM062819.1, from coordinate 831,149,803 downwards.
GGCATTTGAGCCGAGGTCTGAATTTTCGATCCAGACTGAGGTAAAGATGTCTGAGGAGTTGATACAGGAACAATAGAAACTGGAGTTGTCGATACTCCAGAAGTAGGTGGGGTAGATTGAACAGATGTTGTAGCAGTTGCAGCAGTCATTTGAGGCAGAGTATGAGGCGTACTAGGCCCGGGCTGAGAAACTACAGAAGGTGCAAAAGTTTGAATAGTAGACTGGACAGGTTGCTGGGGTGAACCAGAAATCAAGGGTTGTCCAGATTGAGATGACAACTGCACATTCGGTTGCAAGATTTGTTGAGATTGAGATTCCCACACTAAGTTCATTCCGGGGTACGGACCCATAACAGATTGAGAATATTGAGGACCATAACCGGGTTGAGGGTAGGGTTGATAATTCAAAGGTACATTTCTAGCTCCATGGACAAATAATTGACCGGAAGGTGGTTGGAAACCTTGGGTTGGGTACTGACCTTGAGGTTGATAACCTTGAGGCATGTACTGATACTGGGGTTGACCTTGAGGTACATATTGATACTAGGGTTGACCTTGAGGTACGTATTGAATCTGGGGTTGACCTTGAGGAATGTACTATCCCGTAGGTATGTACTGTCCTTGAGGTTGCCCCCCAGGCGGAAATTGGGTACCTTTAGGTTGCCCCCTAGGCGATAATTGAGGACTTTGAGGCTGCCCCCCAGGCAGTAACTGGCCACCTTGAGGTTGCGGATTAGGAATAGTACCTGACATCATAAGAATATCTTCTACACTTAACGGCTTAGTTCCGTTTTTACCAGTTAATAACCCTTGTTCAATAGGTTGAGGAGATGCTCCCGAAAAAGTACCAGTAAGTGACTGATACCCAGAGGGAACAGAAGGACTGCCATATAAAAAGGTTTCTGGAGATTGAGAAAACATGGACGACTGTCTTGACATATTTAACGGAGGATAATAACCCCTAGGTGTTGGGTGAAAAGGAATGCGAGGTGGTGAAAAACTTAGTCCCGGGTTTTCCAAAAAATTGGTCAATGAAAGATACCAAGCATTGCTCCTAGGTGGACTGTAAAAGATCGATTCATGCTCCCTAAGTTCTATAGCTGGTTGATTTTCAGGGATAGGGATACTTTCTTCTGGAGTAGCAAGTTCTTCAATAGCTATAAGTCTAGAAGGAAGATTTTGGGTAATTACTCTTTTTACCCTGGGTGAATCAGGACCACTAGAAGTTGGAGAGGCAAATCCTGATGTTGGAGTAGTAGCAAATTCAGTTTCAGGTTCAGATATTTTAGGTTCCTCAGCTAAATCACTAGTAGATGAGAAACTATCAGTAATTTCGGAAAATGAAATAGATTGCGGATTATAATCTGTTACTAGAGCTTGATAATCAGGATGTACAACCAATGAAGACTCTCCTTCTTCAGGTGACCCAACTCTATTGTCTCTAGGAGTTACAAGGGCTCGTAACCCTTCAGTCTGGCTTGGTGAAAACTCAGGAGGTTGGCCCCGAAGTCTATGGGACTTCCTCGGTAATGCAGCCACGATTAAATATTTTAACTACTTCACACGCAAACAAAGAAAAATCTCAATTAAAACCACCTAAATCCTCTAAAGAACCAAACAATTTTGAATCACACGCCTAAAGAATCTAGGAGGTCAAACCACACAAAAACAGTAACTTTCCGTACTGAAAACACTAGTTGGTGATGAAATCCAACGTCGTAGAGTTCAATACAGAAATGGCGGTTGGAACAGTTACCCCGACAACCTACTTAATGAATATACTGGCACAAGTTTCTCCACTAAACCGTCTCGAGTGAAGAGAACCCCCCAGAAAATCCAAGTGAGTCTAGCCGACGTCTACTCCAGGTACAGTGGGATCTTCTCTCCACTGTCACCTTACGAAGAATCCTATAGAATATGGTCACTATGGTTACCAACGGAAACAAATATACCTGGGGGAACAGTCTACAATCCGATACGCACGCAAGGGCAGAGTAACAAGCTCAATCCCCTTGAAGGCTCTTTGAAATAATCCAAGGTTTACCAACAAGTGACCCCAGGCTCCTCAACAATGGTTAATCTAAGGTTTACCGTTTTTAATAAGTGAATATCTTCTATTGCTCCCAATGAGGAAGGATTGATTCCCACATTGGTTCAGAGATGATCTCGTGCTTCTCCTTTAAGAGGAGCTTTCCCAGAGCATAGATGTAACAATTGGATTTTATCTCCTACCGCAAGATACAGCTACTTGTTTGTTTTACTATCTTGGAGAGTTAATTACTCCCTACTCCAAGATACTATCCTAAGCTATGTTGGTGATATAGAGCCCTAGAAATAAAAAGATTACTAGATAGATTTTACTTTAAGCGTTATTTTTATTAGTTTTTTCTTAAGTCAAAAGGTGCGGAGATGAAACTTATGGTGTGAAGACTCGACTCCAAATCACTAAAAAATGCACTTAAGATGATAAGCAATCTTTTCCCTTCAATGAATTTCTAGATAGGAAAGAGTTGAGAATGCAAATTCTTGTAAAAACAAATCTTTCTTTAATGAACAAATCAAAAGAAGAGCTTTTTGTCTTTTCCAATACACTCAAAAACGAGACAACTAGTTATGCTCACGAAAATTTCCCTTTCTTTTCAAACACTCAAATACTACAAAAACAAACTTTTTCAAAAGAGATTTTTTTATTTTTATAAAGCACTCAAAACTATGGAAAAATCTAATCTTGAGATCTATAAATTCTAAAACTATTTGAAGTAAAAGCTTACAAGATTTCTTTTCAAGGATGTTTTACTTAGCTATAAGAAAACTAAGGACTAATTTGTCCAGAACGACAAATCAGTCAAAAAACAACCAAATTTTGTTTTCTTTTCTAAAAATGAAATCCAAAACTTTTAACACAAGTCCTTTCGAAGCTTCACAAAGAGAAACATAATATAGATTCCTCAACAAAGGCAAATTTTTCAAACGGTCAGACTCATAAGAAGGCCAGTAAAACCCAAGGTGATCTGATGCTTCTAAGGCTTCTAAGCTCTGAGCTACTACAAGACCAAAATGAAAATCAAGCCCAGCAACCAAAACTTCTAGGAATTTCACCTAAAACCCTAATTCCAATGGAATTAACCTACAAAAAGTTCCTGACAAGTCACGTGAAAATCTGGGCAGAGGCTAAAAACACATTAACAAATCCTAAGTTGACTTAAAGATAAAATCTTAAGTTTTTCAAAATTTTGACAGAGTCCGCAGGCCTGCAGTTCACACAAGTGCGGGACCGCTCTGTGTGTAAAGCAAAAGTGCGGATAGGTCCACATTGTGTTACAAGCAGAGGGTGCGATCCTCTCCCAAAAGTATGAAAAACAAAAAATAATTCAAGATCTACTAAACCTACCCAATCCCACACACATCAAGCAAAAAATAGAAACAAAAACACAGTTTCTCAAGTCAAAGTAAAAGCAAATCAAAAAATCAAGTCCCCAACGGAGTCGCCTTTTGTCGGCCGGATAAGTCATTCTTGCAGACAAGACCAACCTCCCTAGTATCTAATTATATCTAGAGACAAGCAAACCAAACAAATTATATCTTTCTCTAAATATGCAATTTATAAATAAAGGCAAACAAGTGTTTTAGGCCTACCTTGGGTCCAATGCAAGTTTGTGGAAGCCTCGCTCCGTTGATCCAAATGAGCTCCCTTGTAGAGAATCTACAAACACAAACAAGCACACAAATTAAATAGCACCTGAAAAGCCAATATAATAAAGCATACTTATCATGATGATCAAGGAATTCATGAAACAAATCACATAAGACAATTTGTTGAGAAAAATGAATTTGATTGTATTAACTTAAATCAAAGAAGAACTTTACAACCTTGGTGCCTTGATGCTGTACAAGCTCCTCCCAGGGTCCAGCAAGAAGTCTCCTCTACTTTGACAAGTTTCACTCTCTTCCCAATGAAGCCAAAAGTTATGTGATCTCTCCTCTCAAGCTTAACTAGGAAGTCTCAATTCCAACAGCATTTACCCTCAAAAATGTTCAGCTTCTAACCTCCTAGCAACCAGTCCAATGCCTTAATTTATAGTGCAATGGAGGGAAGTTACTAGGTCCACCTTCAAAGGGATAAAGCCCTCCTTCAGAGGGATAAGCTCCTCTCATCAAGGGATTAGCTCCTTTAGTTTTGGGATGCATGAACCACCTAGGAGCGAACCATCCACATCAAGATTCCTTCTAGAATCATCTAGAATTAACCACAAGTGAGTTTTTAAGAATAAACTTTCCCCTTTTTTACTTTCACAGGGGTTCGCACCCACTCCTTTAGAGACAGAGCAGGCAGGTCCACAGGTAACATGAACAGGGGGTGCGGGACCGGAGACAATAGTGAGAGAAAGTGCGGAACCAGAGCTTTATTGATTTTTAAGGTTTTTCTCTCATTTTCAAAGTTTGACATGAAGAGCTAAGGTTTGAGACTTGCTTAGGAGGACAGTATGAATGATGATAAACCCATACTAACTGCAAATAGTCATGGTGACAATATTTTGTGTAACAGGTGTATATTTGCTCACTAAGACTCCATAGAATGTCAGTTTTAAATTCATCAAGCATATTACCAATTTCTGCCCTACTTACAGATCCAGTTGCAGATTTGTTTACTCTAACAAGAGAAGGATCTCTTGGACCTTTCCTAGTTTTAGATTTCCCTCTTGAGAGATGAACACATAATTCTCCTATATCATTTAATGGGAGTTGAGAGATATCTCCCTTCCCCATCATGTTAAGGATATCTATCCACTCATCTCTAATGGATTTCAATAAAAGAGCTTTCAAGGTATCTTCATCTAAATTGTCCATCTTTGCTCTTTTCAAATTATAGTTGAATCTCTCAATCAAATCCTCTAAGTTTTCATCCTCTCTTTGCATCATTTTGAACACTTCATCTTTGTGATTGGTAGGCATGCAATAATCCAAATACCTATCCAAAAAAGTTTTTTTCATGTCATTCCATGTTCTAATGGACTGAGTGACTAACCCCATGAACCATTTCAAAGCAACTCCTTTTATTGTTGAAGGAAACAATTTGAGTTTTTGAGAGTCTTCTAGATAGTCATAGGTTCTGCACAAGACTTCAAACTCAAATAAGAATGTTCCAGGATCCTCACTTTTTAACCGATGGAAGTTTGGGAGGACAAAAGGTGAGATATTTTTCATTGTGGCATTTGTTTCTTCATCCACTATAGGAATCCAAAAGAATTATCTATTTCCCTATTTCCTCTGCCTCCTCCATTATTTCCTCTACCTCCTCCATTATTTCCTCTACGTCTTCCTCTATCCCCTCCAAACAACCTGAATTCCCCATCTTCTCCTTCTTCTGCCATTATAGTTTCCTCAGAGTCAGTATAAGTTTCAACCTACAAGGTTACTTTCTCCTCCTCTGGTTCTTCTATTAATGGGATATGCGAGAGAGGTTCTACTTCTTCTTCCTCACCAGGTATTCCTAATTCTTAAACTAAAATGCACTCTCCTGTGGAGGTGAAAAAAAATATTCCTGCTATTGGAGATTCAAAAATTTTCTCCTCTAGGACTGACTTGGTAGAGGAAGTAGGAGATTCTTTTGATTAGATTTCTGCCCCTGGAATTTCAGGAGTTCTATGATTGGGAGTATGAGTTTGGGATGGAGGTGTGTCTTTTCTTGTTCTTGGTGGAGTAGGTGTTGTTGTAGGAATTGAACTTTTTCCCCTTGCTATAAATCTACCCCTGGAGTCTCTTTCTTTATGCATATCATTTTTTTTTAATGTAAGAGATAAGGCTACCTAGTTACACTTTCTCGGCAACGGCGCTAAAATGTTTGGTCAATTTAGTGTCCTAAATTTCTCTACATAAATTATCAATCCAGGTATCATAAACCGATAAAGTGTAGTGCACTATTTGTGTTAGCTAACCCTCCCTACTTCGTTGTTTTTATGTTTTATGTTGTTTTGGGGGTTTTTGGTCCTTTAATTCCTAATGATTTACAATGTAAATTATCAAAACTAAATCTAACTTTATTAAAGAAATCTCAAAATCTAAAAATGAAAAGATATCTAAGAAAGAAATGAAAACAAAGCTAAGAAAGATATGGAAACAAAGCTAAGAAAGAAATGAAAATAAAGTTTCTATTCTTATTTTACCATTATTTCCAAATCATGAACTAAAACTGAAAGTGAAATTTGCAATTGATGTCTCACTAATTACAGAAATAAATCTAAACGAAATACTTGGTTACTCTGCCTCTCAATTTTGGGAGAAACTCTCCTTGCGATGACATTTAAGTAATTTTGTACTTCATTAATCTAAGAGAAAACAAATACAAAGATGTAGAAATAACTCATTGCATAGATGAAATGTTCAACCACTTAGTTAAGGATGAATTATCAACTTGAAGGTTCTCCATAAACATTCATTAACACCATGAGTTAGTATTTTAAACTAAAAATGAAATGGCAAAGAAAGTAAACGGCACTGATCAGTTTAACTGAGAATTTAAACTAGCAAAACAGTGAATGAAGTAAACTATCCAACAACGTATCCTTATCATTCTTCAATCCTATTCTCATCCTGAAACAAGGTTAGTTTTTAATTGATGTAACAAGATTACACTATTGAGTTATATCTTCTAAACTACTGATAAGAACTAAAAAGAAATCAAGCTAACGGAAACTGCTCTAAATTATAAACTCTGTTAGTAAGAAAATGATAGAAATTGCATTATAGACACTGTTAGTAAGAAAATGATTATAAACACTATTTTAGAAAGAAAATGATGAATTTACAGTTAACTAGAAGAAGAAAAATAAATAAAATGAAATGAAACCTTCTTCAGTGCAAGGGCCCTCTGCAACTGATTAGGCTACACTTGCTCAATCAACTCCAAGAAAACTTCTTCAGATGTTCATTAAAACATGTGGTATTCTCATATTAAAACAGGAACACAAAATGCCCAAAAATTACAGAGTCTAGAACTTCGATTTCACATTAAAACTATACTAACTTCTTCGGTCCACACAGGTATTTATAAGAAAAATCATATAACTATTTGTGGAGAAAAGCATGCTACAACCAAACATGTAGAAGACAGATATGCGGAATTTCTTCCTTGGTTGCTGGAGAAATAAATCCAAGACAAGGTGGCTGTTGGATTAATTTGTATAGGTGGCTACTGGAGTCCGTAGGTACAGGTAGTTGCTCTGGATAACATTTACCATCACTATGGAACGCATTAATTAATGACGAAACAGAGTCTTGTTACCCTCGGTCTCTTTGTGTTTGACTTATCCATTGACCGTAGTCTTTTGCCATCTTCTTTGTTGACCTGGGATGAATGAATAGGACAGCGTCCATATCATGATGATTTCAAAGTTTCCCATGTGGCTAGTTTCTCCTTCTAACACCTGGAACCTGTTAGAGCATGGAGGTAGCTGCAGAACAGCCAGTTAGTTGTAGAATAGGATGCGTTCTGTAGCTAATATACAAAAATTTATTCAAACAGCAAAACATAAAAAGCATAATATGTAAATCACTAAATGTCCTCCTAAAGACAGTATATACCAGTTATTAGTGTTGAGAATGCATCTTTCTTATGGAAAAACAAAGAAAAGGAATGAGAAGAGTTGCTAGGGAAAGAGTAATTTTGAGGCTCAACAGGACCTGTCCCAATAGGCCCCCAACACAAAGTCGTGACTCATCCTAACTTTCTCTGCTAGTGTTGCCTCAATATTTTCCAAGAGACCACTGAACTCTGTCTTCAATGCTTGAAGATCTGTCATTCCCTACGCAGCACCCTGACAAAATTCCTCAACCAATTTCTCTGTAGTTGGACCTTTGACTGTAAGGTGCATAGTTCTTTGTGTCTTTTGCATAGCCTTTAGATTGCTCTACATCGTCTGTGTCAACTGGCTCGCCTCATCTTCCCAGGCCTACATCCTTGAGGATATGATGGATGCCTTCCAGTGTAGCTCAATGATCTTAGTCTGGATGAACTTCCCCTCCTACAGTTGGGTGAACCTTTGCACGGGTGCTAAGGTCCACGTTGTAGCTTTGATCTCGTTGAACTCCCTTTGCTTTTCTCGGATATCTGCTTCTATTTTATGCAAGTGTGGATCCTCCTACAAAACGTTCCACAATTCCATGGCCTATTCAAACCATTGAATGCAATCCTTGAATGCATCTTCGAGTGTAGTCATGTCCTCCTTAATATGCTTGCACTACTCTCTAACTTCTGGAGGAGTGGTTGGTTGCAACTTATGTTGGAGCTCAGATATCTACAGCTGCAACTCAAATCGGACCTTGCCAATTTCCTCCTTTGATTCTTTCACCATGGCAGCTAACTTCTGGATCTTCTCTGCAGAGGTTGTTTCTTCCAGGATCTGGAGCTTGGGAAGCTCATTGTAGGCCTGCGCTATTGTTGCTTCCAGATGCTGACTACGTGCAATGATTTATTCCCGCTCCTTGAGTGCCAACACCTTTTCCTTGAACATCTGCTAGTTGTTGGTCTTTACTTCGTTGATAACCAGTAGTGCTCGGTGTTCCTGAATTCTAAGCTCATATGATACCCCTTGATGTAGCTCATGCAATGTCTAAATAAGGAGCGTCGCAAGGTTAAGACTCAAATTCTTCAGATGCACTAGGCACGCCATAGCTTCTGAAGTCTAAACGTGTAGTGATTCCTCAGGTAACTACACTACGCAGAGATCTATGGTGATTTCTACTGTTAAGGTTGTCTCGCTCGCTTTCTTCAGGCTCACTTTTCCGATGCTTGCTTGAATAACCTCTATTTGGACCTGCAATTCCCTCAGGCCCTACTACACCTTGTCCAGTGACTAATTGTATTGGTACTCAATGTGGTTCCAAATAGACTCTGTTGCACTGCAGACCACATCACTGATCTCGTCTAGGTCCCCCTCCATGAGGACCAAAGGTGTCACGCTCGTAGATGTTTTAGACTTCTGCTTCTTGCACGGTCTCATAGAACTCCACTTTTACCTCCTTTTAATAATGAAGGGGGACTCCAAGTCTGTGGCCCATTCCTATTCACCCTTTATATTGACGTCTACATTGGTGCACTCTGTTTCATATTTGCGAAGGTCAATAGTGGCCTGCGATTCTGTGGTAGTTTTCTCCTTTGGCGCTTCTCTCTCCTTGGTAAAGACCTACTCTTTCTATGCTTCTCTCTCCTTTGTAGAAGCCTCTTTCTGCTACATGGCCTTTTCTTTTGTTGGGGCCTTTTCCTTCGCAGAAGCCTTCTGTGCTTCCTTCTTCTTTTCCTTCGTTGTTGTTGTTGTAGCTATGGTTTTCTCTACTTCACCTTCAGTAGCCTTATTGGTTCCTGCACTGACATCAGATGGGGTGAGCCAGTCTCTTGGCCATTTACTAACAAACCCCATAATATCATCTTTGGCAACCAAGTATGGAAGCTTATGCCATGTTCCCATGGCATCTTTTTTCACATGGATAGACAGATTATGAAAATCTTCCTTGAAATCAACAACATTGGAATACTAGGCATGCAAACTTGGTGATAACCCATGGCCGTTGGTTAATCACCATCCTCAACTTCGATTCAAATAGGACCCAAAACGTCTCCATGATGCACTCAAGGTCCTTCGTCGCCCACAGCGAGGTGAATTTCGCGTCCTCGCATAGGTCTGGATCATGTTGTGGGAACTAACTTTTCTTCGGCCTTCTCCATGCCACTAGCATGATCAACAGAAGCAACCACATGTAGTGGAATGCTTTGCCCTCATCCTGGGCCTCTCAGAAATCTTCCAAAAACTCATGACATAAATACTTAACCCAATTATATTTGACTCCCTTGGTGCATTGTGTAGCCAGATATACCACTGTCCTTGGCACTCATCAGCGTGACATTTCCTCATGATCTTCCTGGCCAATATTTATGCAGCAAACTGCACCACACCATCTGATAAGGAACTAATCACATAGTTGCATGACTTATTCACCAGCCCGAAGTCACTCTTCATTTGGTCTACCAACTTCTTCTCCTTTGATTTTCCCACAAAAGCATCTGCAGGGTCCACCCCTTCGTAAGGCAACAATGTGATTCAATGGATTAACATATCAGTAAAGTGAATGGGCCCTCCCAACCAAAGACACCCATCATGAACAAACATCAATAATTGACATACACAAATACTGATAATGGTGTTGCTACTAAAATGTGGCACCCACAACATATTGATCAGCCCCACGCACTGAATTCCAGCTGCCCACTTCATTGGTTCGAGCTTTGTAACATCTGACTCCTTGCAATATACTTTCTTCAGGTCTTTTATCGGTTCTAGCTTTGGGAACTTCACGTGATCCCCCAAGTCCCATTCCTCCATCTTCAAATATGATATGTGTACCAACAAATTGCCTTCAAAAGGTACGCTCTCCAATAGCAATGGTATGGATACCATGAATTTCTCCGAATCTAGGTCTTTAGTAACCTTGGCGGTGGACCTCTTCGGTAGTATATAAGGTGGTAGCTGAGTAATCAGGACGGCTTCATCTGCATCAATTTCTTCAATTCCCACGGTGAGCTCTTCTTCATCTAAGTCCAGGGGTTTAGTGAGTTGCTTGGTTCTATCCATGTTCCCTTTTTTCTACGTTCATTTTATTTTTGCATGACCATTGCCACACCGACACTTGCTGGGGCTTTTTCTATTTATTTTCTCCTGATAGGGAGGTAGAGGGTTTAGGCCTCGATGACCTAGGTGCTATGGTAGGCAAGGTTTTAGGCACAGGTTGGGTCAGATTAGGTCGGGTTGCATTCATTCTCTCCAGGAATATTTCGTGTTTCCAATTAGTTAAATTCCCGAATCCTTGTTGTGAAATCTTATCTCAAAGTATTTTCCAATCCTCTGCAGACATGCAGCAATTCTCTTGGCGTAAACTAAAGTGAAGAAGCTCAGGGAAATTTATTAGGAAGAAAAGTGTCTAAATTTGGAGCGGGATGTTGTCTTTATAGCCCAATTTAAATTCAAATCCATCCATTCCCTCCAGATCTTTGTCATTAATGTGCATTTGGTGGAAGATTTCCAAAGATATGCTCCTTAAATTCTCTCCCCCCACTCCCTTTAATGGAAAAATTTCCATCCAATCATCTACAGTGCTTCCAACAATCACTTTTGGGCCAAGTTGTGCAAGACCCACCATGCTAGTGCAACTCCTTCACCGCATCTCTCCTCTGTGCCTTCCTTTGATTCATTGTTCAACCCATTCACTTCGCCAAACTATCATTTTGGCAGTGTAGTTTATAATCCTGCACTTCCTTACAACTGCCTGGAGTACTAAGACTGTCTTGCATCCATATAATCATTGCACAGGGATGTGATCACCCCTATACAACTTTAAGTAGCTCCCATTGACCTTTCCTGGAAACAATTCCCCGTTCAACTTCACGAGTTGAACTGCACCTCCATCTGTAATCTCCTTGACAATATATGGCCCCAGCCAATGCATCTGGAACTTCCCTAGAAACTTCATGAACTTACTATCATGCAAAAATAAAAAATTTCCAATTTTAAAGGTCCGATGTTTAATGTCGTGATTATGCCATGTTTTTTCACAAGCCTTATGTGCCTGCTGATGAAAACTAGCCAAGAAGTGATCTTCTTCCAATTCAACTATCTGCGCAAGGTGTTCTTCCATGGTATCTCGATCGGCCATCTCTGTAACTATAATAATCTGCAAGCTTGGAAATATGTAATCCATCGGCATCATGACTTCTTGTCCATAAACTAGTCTAAATGGTGTTTATCTAGTCAGCTTTTTTTAGGTAGTTCTATATGCCCATAAAACAACTAGTATGTGGACATCTCAATCGTTTTGATTTGCATTACAAATCTCTGTTAAAACATTCTCCAAGATTTTATTAAAGGCTTCCACTGTTCCATTCGCTTGAGGATGATACAGAGTACATTTCTGATGATACATTTAGAACTCTTCAAGTAAGGCAACAATTGTTTCATTCAAGAAGTGCGAACCCCTATCACTCATAAAAATTTTAGGGAAACCAAATCAAGGAAAAATGTATTCAAAAATGAACTTCGCAGTTGTGGTTGCACTACAATCCTTCACGAGATATGCCTCAACCCACCTAGTCAAATATTCGGTTTCTGTAATGATATATCTTTCTCCTGTCTCCTTTCCTAGTGGCTGAATTGGTCCCGTGAAGTCTATTGCCCACTTATCGAATGCATGTAACCACACTTGCGGTTTCAGAGGCATTTCATCCCTTCACGATGACCTCCCCTTTCTCTGATAGACATTGCATGCCCTGTAATAATCCTTGGAATCCTTATGAATAGTTGGCCACCATAGTCATGCTTGTAGGATCTTCTGTGCAGTCACTCTTCCTGCAAAATGTCCTCCCACAACTCATCCATGTGCTTCAGCGAGGATACTTTGGCTTTCATAATCTGGGACATACCTACACAACACTTCATCTGATCCCATTTTATATAAGTGCTCTACAATGACAGAAATATATGTAGCCTTGACCACCAATTCCTTATTTTGTTGTTTCGTATACCCTTTAGGAGTTGTACCCATAGACAACAATTGGAATATCTGCAAAATGTTCGTGTGTGACGCACACAATAAAGAGTTGCGCATCAGGAAATCCTTCATCCAAATTTGTAGGATTGTCACCATTGTCAATCCACAAGAGGTTATCTGGTCCAACATTTAATCGCACTAGCTTCACAAATACTTCAAAGTCATATTCTTGAAAGAGCAACAAACATCTACAAATCCCCCCCCCCCCAACACAGGCTTGTTGACCAGGTACTACAAAGTGGAAAGGTACATGTACATTTTGAAGTGCGCACCCAACAAATAATGCCTGAATTTTTCAAGCGCATACACCATTCCCAATCCTTCATGCTCCATAGTTGAATAATTATTTTATGCCTTAGATAACTTCTTGCTTGCAAACATTATTGGATGGTGAAAATCACTTGCGCCTCATTGGGTTAGCATAGCTCCTAATGCTATGCAAGATGCATCTACATGTACGTGGAATTCCTTCTTCCAGTTGGGGAACACTAGAATAGGCGTTGTGACCATTTTTTCCTTTAATACATCCAACTATTTTGGTAATCATCATCCCAGCAAAACGTCACATCCTTCTTCAATAATATCTCCATGGGCGCAATGATCTATGCATCTGCTTTGATGAACTTACTATAATATCTTGTATGACCCAGTGTCATGGGCAACTATTTAACATTCCTCAGAGGCTCCAAATTGATAATTACTACAATTTTGGAAGTGTCTACCATCAACCCCTACTTACAAACAACATGTCCTAAGAGTATCCCATATGGAATGAAAAATATTCATTTCTTTAGATTAAGGGATATCTGATACTTTTGACAAGCATCCAGCATGAGGTAGTCCAAAGGGCATAATTGTATACTGAAAACAACCCTAGTCTATAGTGAAGTTAGTCTTACTCTGATCCTTTGGCATGATTTTGATATGATGATACCTTCAGAACCCATCGGTAAATGAATAGGCTTCCTAACTTCCAACATTATCCAATACATCATATGTTAATGGCATAGGGAATGGATCAAGGACACAAGCATCACTCAACTTTATTAAATCTATGCAGATCCAAATTTCACCTCTTTTCTTCTTTTCCTATACCAGTATAGGACTAACCTAGTCTGATTCTTCTATAGGCTCAATAATTCCAGTTGCAAGAATCTTATCTAATTCTTCATGCACTTTTTCCTTGTAATTAGGATTCAACCGATATGGGTGCTGCTTCAATGGCTTCGCATCTGGCTTGAGAGTGATCTTCATGACACCTAGATCACCTACTATTCCCTTTAGATCATAGAACTTTATGGGAAACGAGTCCTGATACTCCCGCAATAACTCCATGACTTTGTCCATTCTATCCTCAACCTAGTAATAACCTATATTTGTGAACTCCAGTTGAGATTCCAACCCAATGTTCACCTGCTTAGTTTTCAAGGGTTTTGAGATGTCAGGGACTTCTACCTTAGGCCTCGTGACTTCACGCTATCCTTCTAACTTAGGAAAACTGATGTTCCTAGGATCTTCCTCACCTTCCTCTATGGTCATATTGTAGCATTCCAAAGCATGGTGCAGCTATGTACTCCAATCTGGTTGTACCCATGTGATAAGTTGTTTAGGAATTCTGAATATTGCAAGTTTGATCCCTTGTAATGCTTCATCAATACACTCAAATCCATCCTCAAAATTGAAAGTTAAAGAAAACTTTCCTTTAGAACATCTCACCCTGTAGTTCCATGTCACAGCCCTATTTCTAGATACCAGTTCATCAGAATAGTATCCAAAGTGTGGTAAAATATGTGAACCCATTCTTGTTGTGGTTCTTCTCCCCATGCTTTTGTCCATCAAGCTAGATGCTTGCGTGGATTATCTTTTCCTATATATTTCTCTGCAATGCGAGTATTGGTATATCCAAACCACAATTTCAACATCCTTCAATATTCTTTCCACTCTGTAAAGTTGTTCTTATGTATGCCCCACGATCTGGAAAGTGTAGCTCTTAGCACGATGTCTAATGCCTAGAACCAATGTTCCTCCTATATATCCCTTTCAAATTTATCTAGAAATAAATTAACATCTTCTAAACCATCATAATACAGTAAGTTGCATACCTCACTGGATATACATCATAGTGATTTAGTGAACCTATGGCACTGCAATGTCGATACCTCATGCAACATGTTCTACTAGTGCTCAATCTCATCATCTGAATCTAAATTGCAGGAGCTATCCTTTTCCCAAGTGATTCACCCACCCACCATACAATTGATCCAATCCTCATCCCACACAGAAATATTATATATTTTCTCAATATCATCATCCTCATAATAATCTTGGACTGGTTCAGTATATCTTGCACCCTCAACTGGATCTAATGGAATAATAACCCTTAGTTCCTTCTTCTCAAATGTCATGTTGTCATTCTTGAGGTTGATGACTACATTCATATCAAATGCCCAATCAATGCCAAGTAGCGTTGGGTATGGATTACTATCATCCTCTATTTCTATCACTTCAAAATTAGCTATGGTGTGTGCCCCTTCAATATCCATAGTTACTCCATGTAGGCACCCCATAGGAATAATATTTTATTGATTCACCATTCGTAGCTGGATTGGGGATCACTGTAGCGCTATTTTTCCTATGCTTTCCCAGGTTTTCTTCAGAAAAACATTTGCATTGGATCCTAAATCAAGGATTACCTGGTCCATTTCAAATTCTCTAATCTGGGAAATCAATCTCATTTCCTAGCCAGTCCTTTTCTTACCTTTGTCCACCTTATGCACTGCACATTTTTCCAGCAGTGGCTTACCCTTGCTAGCACAGTTATCTATCAACTCTTGGAATCCATTTACTTCATTTTGGTCCCTTAGGAGCTTCATGCAAGTCTGTAAGAAAGATGTTAATAATGATGGATCTATTTCCTGCATAGCACTGACTTCCTCAAGCTTCTCCGTGTGTGTACTCTGAGCCTTGGATGTAGAAGCTCCAATGTCCGCAAAGCTCCTCCTTACCTCCATAAACATTTCTTTTTCTTTATTCAAATTGAATCCAATCTCCTTGTCAGCATCCCTGCGTACCCATACATTTTCCTCTGGTTATTTCCCTTTATCGTCCCTAGCAGTTATACCACTCCATATAACAATATTGACAATGGTTCCATCTTCACGTGGTTTTGATCTCATCATCTCAATGTTCTGAGTAGGCTACTGAGTCTGGGCTTTATTTTCTTGCATCTTTGTGATGAGCACAGGACAATCTTCTATGACATGATCAAACTGTCAAAAATATTAACAAGAGGGGTGCGTTGTATTCTGAAAATCTCACGCAAAGTGACCTAGTTCTCCAAAATTGTAACAAATGATTTAACCTTGACCTCTTCCGTATCCTCCCCCTCGTCCTCTTCCTCATTGTTATAGACATATTTGGGCACTTCAACCCCAAACTTATATGTCGATAAACTAGGGCTCATCAACCCCTAAAAGAGTTTTTTCATACCCTAAAAGAACATGGTCATCTGATTACATCATTCCCCAAAAGTTCCACCTAAAAAACCATCCAGAAATGGCCTAAACTAAACCATACTGACTGCTACATTGGCCAAGTGCAATGCATACGAAGTGATGCACTGCAATGGTGCGATGCATACTATTTGGGCCTTCTATAGAGTGCGATGGGCGAGGATGGACAAATGTCCGAGACAATTTTCTAGGTGGTTGCTCTTGGAATCTTCTAGAAACCTCTCCTATGACACTTGCTTCTTTGAATTCGCCCAAGGATGAGTAAGAGATCTAAACTTCAGTTATCTCTTCTCTTATGGAACCAAATGTAGCAAGTGGAATGACACTAATCAAACCCCAGAGATGACTCACACCCTGCACACATCTATAAATGGATCCCTCATCTAAGAGATCCGGAGGCTGGAATATTATGAATTGCAAGGAAGTGCTAATAGTTTTTAATTGAGGAAATAACATTGTATTGTTGGTATGATCTTATTATTTCATGAGGTGAAGAGGGCTTGATGCTGGGAGGATGATGCTGGATCAGACAACTCGGTTGTAATTATCCCTTCTATGTAATAAAGTTCTTCAAGTTTTCTTCCATATAATTGTGCAATTGTGAATGTTATCATTTGTGAATGCTATTGTATGTTCACTATATATCTGATTTTGTAATGCTTATGATATAATGGATCAAGATGCTTTGATGGTTCTTTGCTACTATGTTTCTACAGGTACTCTCCAAGTGGGATAAGTACGGAGAGGAGTTGCAAGATCTATCAAGGGGGAGAGAGATCAAGCAAGGGATTAAGCGGAAGTTCCAGGTTGGTTCCATTTTCTTTCTCTTATCTATTATACATAGAAGAAATCGTGAATTGCTTTAAATTGTTGTTTCTAGGGTAGCTTCCAAACCTAGAGGGCTAGTCGCTCGAAAAGACACTAGTTTTCCCAGAAACAAATTGGCGACTCCACTGGGGAACGAATAGATGTTTTTTTGTTGTTATTGTTTATTTTATAAACTATAGATAGAGCCCGAAGTTACCCAGGTAGCCTTAGAACTGCTCTTTCTCTGAAATTGCATAGTAGATGAATGTTGCTTCAGTCAATCTCTGGTTTAGTTTATGAATTAAAAATTTGACTCACAAGCATTCTAGATGCCATTTTGGTAGCTCAATAACCTCTCAAGACATTCCTCTATACTTTTCTCTTTATTGTCCATCATAGCTCAACTTAACTCATTGAAAACAACTACACATTTGAGCCAAAAATCCACTTCAATTGCGCTCCTTGGACCATCGCACTGTCTATCACTGTAACCCTATATGCATCGCACCTCCTGAGTGTGCAAAGTGTGATGCATCTCTATTTCTGTGAATCCCAGGTGTGATGACTAACTGAACCTATTTCCATTCTAAAAATTTTGGGTTTCTGTCCTTGTTTTCAGTTCTATTTAGTTGTTTTTTTGCTGCTTATGAACAATGCCTTATTACTAAAGCCTACTTGTATCACATAGATCAGCCTCCTTTGATTAGGATTAGCAAATGTTTTTATGTATTTGTTCATCATTTACAATCTTTTGTCGAAAAGTTGCTTAAATCGATTTGTCGCTTTGGTACAAAAAGTGTCATAACTGTCGTTTTGTGTCAAAAAGAGAAGTGTCGTGGATTCTTCCTTCCCTGGATAGTAGATTGAACTTTTCTTCATGTATTTGAATTGATTTGTTGATATTCGAAGTGTCAAAAGCATTTTTTATTCAAAATTGAAAAGTGTTGTTTAGTCTTCCTTTCTCTTTTGAAGAAGAAATTGAAAATGTAATTTTGAAAGAAGCATTTCAGATCTTTGTTGTATTAAATTTTCCTTTTTGGAATTTTCACATTAAGGAGAACAAAAAACAAATACATGCATTTTCATTTGCATTTAGTTTGTGTGCGAAAAATGATATAGGAAAATGCACTAGTGTGTGCTCTTTGCTCTTTGTTTGAAAGAATTGTAATCTTCTTTCCCTAGTAGCTAGGATTTGCAGTGATCGAAATAAACAAAGATTGTTTATAATTATAGATTGCATTTTAGGAATTTAAAATCATCATCACCTAGTGAACCATTGAAAGGAAAACTTTAAACAAGATCAACTTTAAAATAAATCTCAATGAACTTAACAATGCTTTGGAACTTAACGAAACACATCTAGAGGTCTAGGCTAGAGACGTGTTCCGGCGTCGTAAAAACTAGTAACTGTCATTTTCATCGAAGGTTGGGTGATTCCTCCTCCTTGATACGACAAGTGCTAGCACAGACTTGTGCTCCCCATACCATCACGTATATATTGGGAGACCACAATAGGCTTATATCCTTTACCCATAGGAAGCCGAGTCCACCACCTTATTGATCACAATGCACTGAACACAACATTCAGGAAGATTGACTACCATACATAAGTCCTTGGTAATTTCTCTTTAATTTATCACCAAGGTGTATTTTGCAATTTTGCGATTGGTTTGGTAATCTCTCTGTCTATATTTTCCAGAGTAGTCACTTTTGTTCCTTTTCAACTCTTTAAAAGAAAAGGTCCATCTAAGCACTTGTCACTTCAGGATCATTAAAATCAAAGGGGACTAGAGTCATCTTTAGCTTTTTCTCGACTCTTAAAAAGTGAAAAAGAAAAGTTGTGTCAAAGCGTCATTAAAATTAATTAAATTCGGAATAACATCCCTGTCCCTTAATTGATCTTAGGTTGAGATATATGGAGTCCACCAATAAAGGAATCCCTCTCAAGGGGAATCCTAGTCCTTTTACTTCTTGGGGAAATATTGGTGCTCCTCATATGGCCACATTGTCCCTTCCGGGACTTACCATTGGCTTGCCAGTATGGCTGTTCTCAACCTCTATGGTTCAAAATACCGTGATTCCTCAGCAATCAAATCAACATCCAGTTGATACTGAAGTTGACCCTTCGCCTTCTTCTTCATTTGTTTCTCCCTCCCTTCTTCCTCTTCACTTGGTGAAAATAGTGATGCTAGTAACCAGGTGGCTAAGAAGAAGAAGAAAGGGAAGGAGAAGAAGAAAAAGCCAATTCAGCAAGGGGGCAACCAAGCAACCATTGCTTTGGATGCATCAGCTGGTGAAAATCCGCACACTAAAGCTCCAAAACCCAAATTTCCTTGCATAATTTGTAGAGGAGGCCATTTTCATAGAGATTGTCCCTGCTTTCCTCAGATCTTGAGAGAATGGTCTCCCCGTTCGCACTATCCGGTGTCATCAACCTCTGTTGATCATGTTGGTAATACTCCTTCGAATAGTGATAGTGAAGCTCATGGATAGAAGGAAAGGTCAAATTTCCATGTAGGTTATGTGAAGGTAATCATTCCCTTCACCGTTGTCCTTTTTTGGATGAAGCTAAAAGAGTTTTGGATAACCGTACTGCTTCACCACAGTGACTTCCATCTGGTTACCAGAAGCTCTCCCCAAGTCCTTTACTAGTTGAAAAACTGATTGACTTAAATCAATCATCGGTCGAAATCACTCTCTCTAAAAGTGAAGCTCATGAGTCTATACCCGACCAAAGTCAAGAGGTCGAAGTGACAGTTGACCCAATTTTACCTTCATAAAATCGTACCCATCCCGAAGATAGTGAGAATGATACCATTCAAATTCTTTTTGTTACATCAGAGTTCAATGAACTTGGGGGCAATCCACCCGTTCCTTCACAACAGGAGGAAAATCCTCCAGTTCTTGAAACTCAAGGGGTTAATTCAAATTCGGCACCCCCTCCAAGCAGTCTAGTCACTTCCTTTGATTGGAATCGACTAGCAAGATCCTGCCTTCCTTCTTATGTACCTTTCTGGATCATAGTACAAATTCATAAAATGATCATGTCTGACACTTTCATAGATGAAGGTACATCAGTGAGTATCATTTCCTCAACTTCTTGGAAAGCGCTTGGTTCGCCATCTCTTATGCCTGTTACACAGAATCTGTTAGGCTTTAACAAAGGAACCAGTCGATCGTTAGGGATCCTTCCTAAGTTAACGATCACTTTAGGTAGGAAAACCTTTCATATGAGCGTGATGGTAGTCCCAAGACTATTAGATCACAACCTAATCCTTAGATGTGACTATGTTTATAACATGGAAGCTATTGTTTCAACACTCTTCCAAGTGATGTGTTTCCCGCATGAAGGAAAAATTGTCACCATTAACCAACTTTCATTTCGCGGTTCAAGCATAGCTCCAAGTCAATCATCATCCCTAAATGATCCTTTTATATCAATGGTGTCTCTTGAACCTTCATTCCATCCACCTGACTACCATGAGTAGTCTAGTGAATGTAATGAAGCTTGGGGGCATGCACCCTTGTCTATTCTGCGAATGAACCCAACTGAAAAGATAAGTTTCCCTATAGGTTATGTGATTGGTCTGACACACCATTCACCTTTGTGTATTCTACGGATGAAGCTAAGGAAGTGTTTTGTCTATTATGCAGACAAAACCATCCTACCTAACCTCAGTAAGTTTCCATATGGCTACTAGAGACTCTCCTTTTCATCATGTTGGGGGCATGCAAACCTTTTTTTTCAATTTCTTTTTAAATTTTAGTTTTGTCGTTTCTAGCTTTTTAGTTTTGACTTTTCTATCTTTTTAGCTTTGTTGTTTCTAGCTTTTTAGTTTTGAGCTTGTGTAGAAATAGAAACTAGTTCAAGCATATCTTTCCATTTTAAGCTTGTAAAAAAATGAAACTGAAACTGAGCATAGTTCCCCCAGGGTTCAAGCTCGTTAAAAAATGAACCCTCCTTCAAGTAAATACCCTTTGTGATTGTCGTTCTATCAGCCTTTTCAGCCTTGGTTGTGTACCCCCCATCACATCCATTCTTTTGGCCGATCATACGCTTCCACTTGGTTTTTTACCATTTTGAGGAACAGTTACGACGAGTGGTCTTGTTAGCCAACCTCTTGCCAGAAATGACTATGTTTTGAGAAGTTCCAAGCTTACCTGGAACTAGTTTGCTACCCTAGCCACCACTCGTTCCTCAAAATCGAGTCCCCATTAAACCCTTTTCAGAATTGTTAAATATGAAAAGATTGTCGTGAAATTGGCCTCTCTAGCTCATTAAAGTGATTGGAAGTGCCATCCCTTCTATATATTTTATTCTTTTTTGGACCTGAGGGATTATCTCACGAAAAAGTTCGAGCGCTTGTCATTTTCGGCTCGTTAAATTGATCGAAAAGTCATCCCTTTTGTATTATTTTAATATTTTTCTGACCTAAGGGATTATTTAATGAAAAATAACTTCTGGAGTTTCCTTTTCATCCCTTTTCAAACTCTCTAAACATGAAAAGGAATTAGTTATCCTTGTCGTTAAACTCATTAAAACAATAGCAACAAACTTGTCCTAGACAAGAACGAGTTTCACCGTCGCTAGACTCGTTAAAACATAGCGACAAGTTTTCTCGAAGGGAAAATTATAGAAAAAGCATATGTTATCCTCCTCAATCTTGAAAAAAATAAAGAGGTACTAGTCAGCAATGACTAGGGAAAAAGGGAAGAAAACTTGAAAACTTTATGGTAGTAGGTAGCTCTTGAACATGACACTTTCACTTTGTCTCTGTGATTGAGTTGGGTTGGGTTATTCCATTCACCGGTCATCTCACCATTGGTCTTTCACACCATCCATATTTTGGGGTTAACGCTACCAATTCATCTCAGTGTCACCGATATGTTCAAGAGAAGTCATTCAGTCGAGAATTCACCATCCAGTTAATGTCTCATCCACTGTAATACCTTCATCTTTCATGACCGCCATTCCTGAACCTTGTATCGTCAGATCGTTTTCACCTCCAAAAAATCATTTTCTTCATTTCATGTCATAGGTGTGGGATACATCAAGGCCCTCCTACGATGAGTCACTTCTTGTCGAAATCAACTCATTATCCAAGAATTTGACTTAGAAACAACCCTTTCAGTGCTTTGAAGCTTGCATGCCTCAATGGCAAGTTTCTCACTTCCGGCGACAGGTTTGTATCAATGGCCTTCGACCGAAAGATTTTACATGGTGTTTGACATCAGATCATATATTCACACCATGTGAATTTTACTGTAGTACCTTGGGGGTCATTATCATTATCGGTGATTCCTCTCGCATCTGTTAACAACTCACATTATTGGCTGGTAATCAGGTGATGTCTTTCCATGTTTGACTTCAGAAAATCTTTTCACATGGATTGACTTGTACATCGGGAAAAGATTGAATGAGTTTGAAGACCCCAGATCTAGTTTCTTCCATCTAGGCTGCAATATATTCAGGAATATAAAAACATAAAATGTACAAAGATGCTGCAAAGATGGTCATCCAAACCAAGGATGATGACTCTACATCTGAAGAATCACTAGTCTGCATCTGCCAACGACTATCTAATATATGTACATGAAATGAGTTTATAAAGCTGAGCATGTGAATGCCCACCTCGACTAGATCATGAAAATTATTATAATGATGTATTGTATTGTATCTTATACAGGTCACCTTCCAGTTTCAAAACCTCGGATCCTCATGATAAAGCATTTCACCTGACATCAAGATTTACGACTTTTTGCTTTAGGGGGCATCTATTATAGACATATTTGGGCACTTCAACCCCAAACTTATATGTCAATAAACTAGGGCTCATCAACCCCTAAAAGAGTTTTTTCATACCCTAAAAGAACATGGTCATCTGATTACATCATTCCCCAAAAGGTCCAACTAAAAAACCATCCAGAAATGGCCTAAATTGAACCATACTGACTGCTACACTGGCTAGGTGCGATGCATACTAAGTGATGCACTGCTTAGGTGTGATGCATACTATTTGGGGCTTCTATAGAGTGCGATGGGCAAGGATGGACAAATGTCTGAGACAGTTTGCTATGTGGTTGCTCTTGGAATCTTCTAAAAACCTCTCCTATGACACTTGCCTCTCTGAATTTGCCCAAGGATGAGTAAGAGATCTAAACTTCAGTTATCTCTTCTCTTGTGGAACCAAATGTAAAAAGTGGAATGACACTAATCAAACCCCAGAGATGACTCACACCCTTGCACACATCTATAAATGGATCCCTCATCTAAGCTATCTGGAGGCTAGAATATTGTGAATTACAAGGAAGTGCTGATAGTTTGTAATTGAGGAAAGAGCATTGTATTGTTGGTGTGATCTTGCTATTTCATGAGGTGAAGAGGGCTTGATGCTGGGAGGATGATGCTGGATCAGACAACTGAGTTGTAATTCTCCTTCCTATTTAATAAAGTTCTTCAAGTTTTCTTCCATATAATTGTGCAATTGTGAATGTTATCATTTGTGAAAGCTATTGTATGTTCATTATATATCTGATTCTGTAATGCTTATGTTATAATAGATCAAGATTCTTTGATGGTTCTTTGCTACTGTGTTTCTATAGGTACTCTCCAAGCGGGATAAGTACAACGAGGAATTGCAAGCTTTGTCAAGGGGGAGAGAGATCAAGCAAGGGATTAAGTGGAAGTTCCAGGTTGGTTCCATTTTCTTTATCTTATCTATTATACATAGAAGAAATTGTGAATTGCTTTAAACTGTTGTTTCTAGGGTAGCTGCCAAACCTAGAGGGCTAGTCACTCAAATAGACACTAGTTTTCCCAGAAAAACTCATCCTTGGAATCCTTCGTGCGCTATAGTTGTGCCTTGATCCTGCTGGGGACATGCCTCCATTTTAACTCTATATGTTTGTGTTTTTTCCATCATTAATTCATAACTTCGACAATTACGCTCACCATGACCAACAAACTTACAAAAACTGCAAAATAGTTTTTGGGGAATCTGTACAAGCTTCTGTAACAAGTGGTAATTATATGTTGTATGTTTTCTTGTGATCTAGCATATAGTGCACCATGGTACCACACATGTACTCACCCTAGCGATATTTTCTAGCTTCAGAGGGACAAGACCTCCCCCAACTAGATAATTTTGATACACCAAGCAATGATCCTTGTCGTGACCATGGCCTTAACATTTTAAACACCATACTTCTGCACAAGTCTCATTCTAGACTTATTTTCCCTTTTTGAGACTCTACAACTCCATATGCAGGCTAGCCAAATGCGATTAAATCTGTTGCACTACCAGATTCGTATCCTGAATAGGTGAGGTTTCCAACTTCATAACCATCTCTAGTGCCTCAGCCTGCATTCCAATCTTCTATTGTGACAGCGGAAATCTCAAATGGGGTAATAGTGAATAAATATACCAATCCTTGTTTTTTTCATCTGTGATCTTCATATTAGCTTATTGTAGTAGGCATTTCAACCTTTGATCAAAATCCCATGCAGGCTCATTCATCTTCTGCTTGATCTCTTTGACCTTTGTTACCAATTGAGCTTGAGACTTAGACTTTCTAAATTCATTATTCAGCGCACCCTCCGTATCTTTCAGTTTTGTAGCTAGATGAGTCACACTAAACTTAATATACCAGCTCAACGCCCTATCTTGCAATGTTGTGAGTAACTGCACTTTCTTCATGTCATCATCTGTTATCTACTATTACTTCCACACAAAATTTGCTACAAACCAAAATTTTTCAAGATCTTCTATCCATAGACCCTTGAATATGGTCATCTTCATAGAATTTTCCATATTGGATAGTGGAGGTGGAGGTGGAAGTGGAGGTGTAGGTGTAGGTGTGTGAGGTGGAGGTGATGGTGGAGGTGGAGTGGATGGATGTGGTATTCCCGCGATACCTTGATTTACCATATGTGGTACACCTTGAGGTGTCTTCATACTACTACTTTATTCGTCACGATGAGACACTCCCAACAAAGGACTGTACTCAACACCTAAATCTAGATCTTTTCTAAATGGTTTCCTACTTTGCGTAGCTCCCATCAAGTCATGTCTAAACATCAATTCAATGGCATCACCTTTTTCTCACACAATAGCATTTTAATCCAAATTTTCAGGGACTTTAGATACTTACCTCTTGGTCCTTTGAAAAACTGGCATTCAACTTCACTATAACTAACAGATGTGTTAATCACGAACTTAGTAATGAATCCACCCAAAATACTATCGATCCAATAATCGACAGCCCTCGCGATCTTGTTTTCTGAAGCTTCGAGGCACCTCACTAACTCTGGAGTCCACACAATAGGGTTATCAAACTTTGTTGGTACTATTTTATTGCCATCCTTTTTCTTCTAAAAATCCATCATTCATCCATCATTTCCTTCTATAAACCCCTCATAGTCCATTGAAATTGATCAATTAAGCATTATAATTGTTATTTTGCATTAAATTTAATTTGTGAATTTTTATGTTAAAAATTAGAAATTTTCAACAAAATTATGGGATGTCATGACTTCCTGTAATTGGTTTATGTTGTGACACATGGCATGGCAGGAAAATCAAAACCAAGGATTGGGATGTGATCACAGATGTACATACATGGTGAAATATCTATTTGGAATCGCATCTGGAGCTCCTGGATACATGGTCAATGCTGGTCAAACCCAGCCTTTTTGGTCATAAAAGCAGCAAAAAGCTAGAGTTACCTAAACTGATTTCGTTTTGCTTTGGAAATCAGTTAAGATTATAAAAAAACCAAAAATCACCTTTTTGATTGTAAAAGCAGAAACATCTGCGTGATAATGTATGTACATTCGATTGCAAATCGGACTGCGTGATAAGAGACATTAAGCGTATCATATTGTATGGTATTGTTACCAGAACTCTTGCATGTAATTGATTCCAGACTTTAATCACAGGCAACGTTTTATCATTCTAGTGTTTTATGTGTTAACGTTTTCGACATCTGAAGCTTCCTAAGTGTACCATCAACGCGTGGACGGGCCCTACGTGGGGACTGATATACTTCCATTTTATTTTCATAGCATTTAAACTTCAGATCTGAATAGCGTTTGATGTCATTGCTTTGCTTGTGAATTCATTAATGCGATTAGAAGTTCTTGGGTTATTGTATGATTCATGGTGATCGCTTGAAACTTCAACTGCTAAATTATTAAATAAGATCTTGTAAAAGATTTAATTGAGCACTGAATTTCGAAGTATCTTTGTGGACTCTATTTTCATGCATTTGAGTCTTAGAATGCTTAAAAAGAGTTTTTGGTTTTTATGAATGCTTAGTGTGTTAGTTGGAAAGATTTTTTGTGAATGATATCCTTGTAACAGGATTGAAAACTCAGACTAGCAACACGCTGTGTTTTTAGAACAGTTAATTAAATTAGATGATCTGAGTTTTTGAATTGTGAAAGGAGACATATTCCAATCTCTTGTAAAAGAGTGTTGTAGCTTGTTACAGTAGACACTTATCTAGGTAGATGAGATCCTTTTAGGTCTATAGATTGTAGACACGTGCCTCTAAGTTTACCTACCTTGGTTGAAATTAAATTTAGTCTAATCTACACCCCTGGATTGGTCACTACATTTTGGTGTTGTTGCTGGGGAGGCGCATCTAGAGGATTTCTAAAAACAAAATATAAACAAAATAAAATAAACAAAAACAAACAAAAACATAGATTTAATTTTAATTCATCATTTTAGAAGTCATGTTTACTTATGTCTAGATCTAGAGATGATAAAGGTGGATTCATAAAAACCCCCCATCCAAAAACTAACCTACCACTAGGAGTAGAGCCTTTAGGAAAAGTTGAACACACAACACCAGCTAGGAAAGTCACCATACAAACACTAGAGGATAAACAGAAATCGGGGCAAAGACTTACACTCATTGAGAGGCAAATCCTATTAGCACATGAATCACAGAAGAAACATCTCCCTGAATCCTCTATAAAAATAGAAAGTAGCACAGTAACTCAACAATCTCTCCTTGAACTTCTCTTTGAAACAAGTGACATTGAACAAGAAGTTAAATCAATAGAGGAACCTATCAAAATGGCTGAGGAAGGAGATGGGTCAGCAAGAGAACCACCAAATCAAGGTCGAAGAGAGGAGGAAGATTCAACCTTTAAATTTCCTATTCAAGAACCAGAAGAAGATGACGAAATAAAAATGAAAAACATACCTCCATCTATGCTACCAAACTTTTATGGCATGGCTTCAGAAGACCCAGATTCATTCTTGTTTGAGTTTGACATAGTATGTCGAACATATGGTTACACAGATGATGCCCATAGGCTTAGACTCTTCCCAACAACATTAAAAGCATCAGCATTAATATGGTTCATGGGACTTGGTGAACATGCAATAACTGATTGGGATGGCTTGAGAAGAATATTCCTAAAGAAATACCAACCTTATTGCAGATCGAAAGATTCTAAAGATGATATCTTTAGGATGAATCAACAGGAGGATGAAAATTTAGAGGAGTATTTGGAATGATTTGTTTACAATTTGCAAAAATCAAAACATAGGACCATGTCTCTTGATCTGATTCGAACAATATTTTTGAAGGGCATTCGAGAAGAATACTTAGATGATCTTAATTTGATGGGCAAAGGTGATATTTCCACTTTACCTTTTGAAGAAATTGCTGATTTATGTGAAAAGTACTCAAGGAGCAAAGCTAGATATGGAAAAAGAGCTCTATCATCTAAAGCCACAAAATCTGCTTCAGCAAGTCTCGCAAGGGTTGAAATAGGAAACCTGTTAGAAGAATTCAAAACAGATCTATTAAGTACCCTAGGAACTCAAATTGACACTCTGAGAGCTAAGAAAAGACAAGAAGAGGAAGATCAAATAATGGTTGTCTTTTGTCCAAAGTACCGCAAGAAACATGCCTTGAAAGACTGCCCATTAGAAAAGATTCAAGTTTGTGCCTTTTGTACTGAAAATCATGATATATTTCATTGCTCTAAAGTCAAGATTTTTCAGAATTGTAATGTGGAAGCAACTAATACAGATATGGAGAATGTGTATTTCATGGGCGCTAAGAGACCGTGGCAACCTAGAACTCCACCTCTAGGTATGTTTCCAAACCAAAATTTGCAATTTCCTGCACAAGATCAGATGTATGCTCAGAATCATTGGAATGTACCCATGCCATGGCAACACCAAAATTACCCACAGCAACAATGGAGACCATTTCAGCAGTACTCTCAAAAATATCAACCATACCAACAGTATTCTCAGCCATATCAACAGTATCATCAGACACATTCGCAATATCCTCAAACATATCAGCAATATCCTCAACAACAAGTTGTTTATCAACCCCAAAACACTCAACAAGCATTGCCTGCTCCTCCACCAATAAATCCACCCCACTTACAACTCCCATCTAACCAACAACCTCCTAGACCCACTCAGATTCCTGCTCAGCCTATACCAAATATAAATAACAGAGCAGAGAGACCAACCTATAATGTAGATGAGGGACCATCATATCTCACATTACCTTTACAAAATATCAATGTGAGGTCTGGTAAGGTACTTCAAAAAGAACCTCCAATAGCTGAAAAACAAGAAGAAAACGAAGAAAATGAAAATGAAACTCCAACTCAAAAGAAACAAAATGATGACATCAAAAATAAACAAATGAAACTGTTGCATCCACCACCTTTTCCAGAACGATTGGTCCAAGCAAAGCTTCCCATGCCTATACCACAGTTTGATGTTTTAGATGAGCTAAAGAATGTCTATATAAAAATTCCACTATTGCAAGCCATAAAAGACATTCCTATATATACTAAAGCAATCAAAGAACCGTGCCTCAAGAAACCTACTAGGAAAAGAATTGATCCACAAACTATTCATGTTATTGGACATTTAGCTGGCCTTATGACAAACACCATTTCAATGGAAAAGTATGTTGATCCTGGTATTCCCAGAGTCACTACAATCATTAACAACATACCTATTCCAAACACCTTAATTGACCTTGGGGCCGCAATAAATGTGATGACTCTTGAAACAATGAAAACACTGCAGCTCACAAACTTGCAGCACACAACAATTGTTCTAGAACTAGCTGATAGGTCTAAAGTGATTCCTGAAGGGATTTTGGAGGACATAATTGTCTCACTGGACTCCTGGGAGTATCCAGTGGACTTTTTAGTTCTTCAGCGAAAATATAATCTAGGAGGACACCCTATCATCCTTGGTAGACCATGTTTAGCAACTGCTTATGCATTCATAGGATGTAGATCGGGTAATATGATTATTTCACAGGGAACTGAAAGAAAACAACTCACTCTTTACCCATCAGCACAATCACCAGCAGTAGCACACAATTTATGGCTTGACGATAAATATAATGACAAGGAAGAAGTTCAATCTATTTTCAGCATCAATAAAATCTATGATTTTCAAGAACATAATAATGATGATTTGGTAGAATTGTTCCTTTCTCAACCTGATATTTCTGAAGAATTAAGAAATGAACAATACCATGCTACAAATGAACTTTTGGCACAGAATTTTCAGGAAACATGCACCATTCAATCTTTGCAAACAACATTTCAGAACATTTTTCCCGTTCAATCTATCACAAACACACAGAGAAAGACCATAGAGATTAGTTCAGGAAAAACTTTGAATATTAGCACTCACCTAGACTCATCTCACGAGGAAAAATTGATCCAATTATTGAGAAAATACCAGAGAGAATTTGCTTGGGACTACACCAATATGCATGGAATTCACCCTGAAACATGCACTCACCATATTTACATGGATAGTAATATCAAACCAGTGAGGCAACCACAGAGAAGAATGAATCCTATGCTTCAGGATATTGTTAGAGATGAATTACAAAAACTATTGAAATTCAATTTTATTTATCCTATCTCTGATAGTCAGTGGGTATCCCCATTGGTAGTAGTGCCCAAGAAAAATGGCAAGTGGAGAATTTGTGTTGATTACAGACAATTGAACAAATCAACCCTCAAAGATTATTTCCCACTACCATTTATTGACCAAGTGCTAGACACATTAGCTGGGAAATCATCATTCTCTTTTCTTGATGGTTTTAGTGGCTATAATCAGATCAGGATAGCCTTAGAGGACCAGGACAAAACCAATTTTACTTGTCCCTGGGGCACTTATGCCTATAATGTTTTACCATTTGGACTTTGCAATGCTCCAGCTACATTTCAGAGAGCTGTATTAGCTATTTTTGCTGATTTAGTTCATGACTGTGTTGAAGTTTACATGGATGATTTTTCAGTGTATGATAATTCATTTGAGCATGCATTAGAGAATCTTGAAAAAGTTTTGAAGAGATGTATTGAAGCTAATCTGTCCCTAAGCAATGAAAATTGTTTTATAATGTTAAATGAAGGGATAGTATTAGGACACTATATTTCTTCTCAAGGCATTAAAGTTGATCCATCAAAAATCTAGATCATTGTCAATTTGCCAATTCCGAAGACTCAAAAAGAGGTAAGAAGTTTCCTTGGGTATGCAAGCTATTACAGAAGGTTCATTGAACATTTTAGTAAAACAGCTTCACCTCTATTTAAGCTTCTAGCAAAAGATACACCTTTCAACTGGAATGAGAATTGTCAGCAAGCTTTTGAAACACTCAAAGAAAAGTTATCAACCACACCAGTCTTAAAAGGACCTAACTGGACCCTACCATTTCACATCTTTACAGATGCATCTGATACTGTGATAGGTGCCTCATTAGGCCAAAAAGAAGAGTCTTTCAATTATGCCATCTATTTCATTAGCAAAAATATAACACCTGCAGAATTAAACTACACAGTCACTGAAAAAGAAATGCTTGCCATCATACATGCTGTAAATAAATTCCGACATTACATCACTGGTTATGAGGTTTTTGTACATAATGATCACTCTGCCATTAAGTATTTAATGAATAAACCAATCACTAATGGCAAAGTTACCAGATGGCTGTTATTATTACAGGAATTTAATATTACAGTGTTGGATAGACTAGGTAAGGAGAATCAGGTGGCAGATTTTCTTTCTAGACTGCAAAATTCAGGTGAGGTTGTTCTGGTTGAAGATTCTTTTCTAGATGAAAATTTATTTGCAATTTCAATAGTGAATCCTTGGTATGCTAACTTAGCCAATTATTTATCCACGGGAAGAATCTTTTACTCCAAAATAAAGGAAGAGGCTAATCAAACAAAGTGCTAGATACTCATGGGTTAATGGCAATTTATTTTACACTGGTTATGATATGATTATTAGACGATGTGTAAGAAATGATTAAATAATTGACATTTTAAAATCTTTCCATGATGAACCGTGTGGTGGGTATTTTTCAGCCAAAAGAACAACATTCAAGATTCTCAGTCTTGGATACTATTGGCCATCTATTTTTAAGGACTCCAAGAAGTATGTGAAAAGTTGTGATAGCTATCAAAGAATGGGCATACCAACAGCTATAGATGAAATTCCACTTCAGCCTCAAATCCATTTAGAGCCATTTGAAAAATGGGCTCTAGATTTTATAGGACCCATCAATCCAACTTCAAAAGGTAAAAAGTACATCCTAGTATGTACTGATTACGTGACAAAATGGGCTGAAGCCAAAGCACTAGTCTGGGCAACTGAACAAATAGTGGTAAACTTCCTTTTTGAGGAAATTTTTGTAAGGTATGGAGTACCAAGGGAGATAGTGATGGATCAAGGTACTCAGTTTACCTCAAAGCTGGTCAAAGACATCACAGAAAAATATAAAATCAAGCACAGGAAAAGTACACCTTACCATCCACAGGCCAATGGCTAGGTGGAATCTACCAATAAAACATTGGAAGGAATTATCACTAAGACAGTAGCAATGAACAAAAAGAATTGGGAAGAGAAGCTCAAAGATGCACTCTGGGCTTACAGAATCACGTGGAAAAACACTACAGGATTTACACCATATCAGTTGGTGTATGGAAAAGAGGTAATGCTTCCTATTGAATTTCAAATACATACTTATAAGATGGCTGCAGATTTAGGAATTGATCTCAATGAAGCACAAAAAGAGAGAATTATGCAATTGAACCAATTAGATGAAATGAGGCAGCTAGCAGAGGAGACAGCAATCCTCATGCAGAAGCAAAGGAAGTAGTGGCATGATGCACACATCAAAAAGAAACAGTTCAAAGAAGGAGACTGGGCTTTACTGTTTGACGCTAAATTCAGAGATCATAAAGCCAAATTTACCACACATTGGATGGGCCCATATGAAATAGTTCAAGTCTATGAAAATGGATCAATCAAGCTTACTACCATTGATGGAGAAGGAAACACCTTTCTTGTCAATGGCCACCGGTTGAAACTCTATCATAAGCCCATCAGCAAGGAGGATTTTATTCACACTATGTCTCAGCAAAGGGAGGTTGATATATTGCAGCCTTCAGCTGTGGTATCTCTAACTTAGTTCATTCAACTTCATTTAAAAAAAAAAAAACAAAAAAAAACACATAAAAAAAATAATAAAATAATAAAATAAATAAATAAATAATAAAAAAATGTAAATATACAAAAAAATAAATAAAAACAATAATGGTTTAGATGTGAAAACCAGACTCTGGCACATTCTAACCTAGAATTCTTACTGGAAAACCATTCATTTGGCTGGTAAGAATTCCTTGTTGTTCTTATTTATTGTTTTGTTCATCACTTCAATAATGACTTGAGGAAAAGTCAAAGCTTTAGTGGGGGAGAAGAATCATAAGAATCAGCATTTTGTTTTCCCTATCTCATCTCCTCATTTGTAAATCTTCAAAGAATTTGTTTCAGTACTTCAGTATTCCAATAAAAGAGTTGTTCTTGTTTTTGTTCTAATCAGAGGGACCTGTTCAAGCAATATGCAGTGGGACCTGTTCAGAAGACTATGTTACCAGTACCAATATTAGAGGGACCTGTTCAACAAATATCAGAGGGACCTGTTAAAGATTGCATTCAAGATACATCAGTCTACTTCAACAAAGTTTTAAAAGGATGCTTATCATCAAGGCCACATCAATAACAAGGATAAAAGAAGCTGTACAAACATAGTTCTTCAGAGTTCTTTAGAGTTCTTCAGATTTTAAAGGGACCTGTTTTATCCAATTTCATCTCAAAGGGACATGTTTTGGACAATGAAGACCAGTCATATTTGGACAATGAAGATCAGTCCTACCTGTGCATGCCAACTCAGCCATTGTCAACCAACAAGTGTAATGTATTGGTGAAGTTTTTATTTTTAACATTTAAAATTCCTGAATTATTATAGTGTTAAAAATGATGATTATGATTGCTTGTTCTCAATTTCAAAAACCCCTATACCCATCACCCTTGTAACATTCCTAACTACTCAACTCTGCTATCACTCTGCTATCATAGCCTATTGCCATATTCCTACTATGATTTTCAAACCTTTTCTTACACCACTCTTCAAACCTTGCCATCGATCCATCATTTTTCAATCAGCCAAGTACCAACACGTAGTAGAGAAGTGGCAAACCATTGGAAAGACAAGTGGTAAATCATTGGAAAGACAAGTTTTAAATGGTTTCGTTCATTTTTGAATGTGGGAATTATAAATAGTCCGTTGACCCAAGGTGGCAAGGCGGCTCATGAAACATATATCCGTTATCATCACCACAGCACTCTTTACATGTATATGGTGTTCTCATGATTGTACCTATGCAAATCAGTACCACTCCTCTGTCTTTATGATGTGAATGCGCCTTCAACTCTACATTATAATTACAGTAATTGGGTGAGGGTCGGTTGTTAAGTTTTCATTTTATAAAACATCAGCTCATAAAAGTGCATTACCATGTGAATGTTTAAACTCTGAGTTTTCAAAAAGGCCGAGCATTACCATGTGAATGTTTACACTCTGAGTTTTCAAAGAGGCCGAGACAGCAGGCACTACAAAGGGAGAGCATAGCACATGCTTAACACAAGCTTCTACTGCCACCCAAGCAATTAAAGAAGGAAACCCTGAGAATCGAGGGCATTACCAGGTCGGCCGAGTGGAACGCAAGAAAAAAGGTAACACATTGCAAAACCCTGATTGAATCGCTAAGCATAAACAAAAGGGTTAGAACAGGGATTTTAAAAAAAAAAATGACCAATAGAGCAGAGCCTGAAACGGTTGATAGTTCACAATATCATGATGACTGTGTCACGATTTTAAGGGAAAAACATTGGTTACCCTTTCTAGAGAAATTCAATGGAAACAATGAAGAAGTGACAAAGCAGTTTGCATTCACATTCAATGGAGAGAAAGCATTAATAGGAAACTTCTCTTTTAGAATTTCAGAGGATAGCACAAACATTGGGAATCAGTCCAGAAGGGGAAAAGTATTTCAAGACCAAACGGTTTAAGGAAAAATCATGGACCCAGTTTATGTCTAGGTCAAGGGTTTCCTCTGTCAATTGGAAAAAGGGTGTTCCCAGAAGTTGGCTAATTCACCCTTGGGATGAAATGGTATACATTATTCAGAAATTTGTTACATGTGAAGGGCGTTATAGTATAGTGTACCTATATCACATCAAACTTCTGTTGCACTTAAAAGGTCAATGCACCATCAGTTTACCTTACTTCCTCTTACAGAGTTTGACTAAAATGGCAAAGACCATTCAGAAACGAAAGGGTAATGAAGATAAGAGTTTATGTCATTTTGGGTTGATCAAAATTCTAATTGAATTTGAGTTGCAGAGGAGAGGAAAAACATGGAAGGAATTCTTAATTGCCAACCAAATTAAAGAAGATGAACAGGAATAGCAGCAAGAACGCACTGAGTTTATGCTTGATATTGATGAGGAAATCCCTGAGTGTAAGTCAAGTAATGTTCCTCAACCCAACAGTGGTGTAAGGACAAGAAAGATGAGGCAAGAAATTGCCAAGAAAATTGAACAAGACAAAATCTTCACTAGTTATACAAGAAGATCAAGGAGAATACAAAAGAACCAAACACAAGATGATCAACTGGAGTCAAATACAAATGCACCACTGGACATTGAAAGCAGTGCTCATTCACAGCCAGAACAGGAAGTAGAAATGGAAATCGAGAGTAGCAAGGGAGGAAGGAAAGAGCCAGTACCTACAAACAAGAAACATAGAAGGTTAGAGAAACAAATTGAAGAGCTGAAAGAGGAATTGATGGAAGCAAACATGCTGGAGAAGGTCATAAAGAAGGAGAATGAAATTCTAAGAGCTCAAAGCAAGAAGATTAAGCAGAAAAATGAGAAACTGAAGAAGCAAATCAAAGAACTTAAGGTTGATCAAACTAAAACGTGCAAATGGGAAACAAAATGGTACACTCAGAAAAAAGCTCTCAAAGAAAAATATAAGAAACTGAAACATGAGTTCCAAGTTCAGAAGGATGCCCAAGTTCAGAGGAGTATAAATGTCTTGCTACAAGCGGCAGAGGCACAAGCAGGAACAGAATATAAAGGGAGCACATCATGGAGCGCATCAGGATTAGCATGAGGACATGCTAAATCATTGAGCTTGGGGAAGATGTTGGTACTATTTTATTGCCATCCTTTTTCTTATAAAAATCCATCATTCATCCATCATTTCCTTCCATAAACCCCTCATAGTCCATTGAAATTGATCAATTAAGCATTATAATTGTTATTTTGCATTAAATTTAATTTGTGAATTTTTATGTTAAAAATTAGAAATTTTCAACAAAATTACGGGATGTCATGACTTCCTGTAATTGGTTTATGTTGTGACACATGGCATGGCAGGAAAATCAAAACCGAGGATTGGGACGTGATCACAGATGTACATACATGGTGAAATATCTATTTGGCATCGCATCTGGAGCTCCTGGATACATGGTCAATGCTGGTCAAACCCAGCCTTTTTGGTCATAAAAGCAGCAAAAAGCCAGAGTTACCTAAAATGATTTCGTTTTGCTTTGGAAATCAGTTAAGATGAGAAAAAAAACAAAAATCACCTTTTTGATTGTAAAAGCAGAAACATCTGCGTGATAATGTATGTACATTTGATTGCAAATCGGACTGCGTGATAAGAGACATTAAGCGTATCATATTGTATGGTATTGTTACCAGAACTCTTGCATGTAATTGATTCTAGACTTTAATCATAGGCAGCGTTTTATCATTCCAGCGTTTTATGTGTTAACGTTTTCGACATCTGAAGCTTCGTAAGTGTACCATCAACACGTGGACGGGCCCTACGTGGGGACTGGTATACTTCCATTTTATTTTCATAGCATTTAAACTTCAGATCTGAATAGCGTTTGATACCATTTCTTTGCTTGTGAATTCATTAATGCGATTAGAAGCACTTGGGTTATTGTATGATTCATGGTGATCGCTTGAAACTTCAACTGCTAAATTATTGAACAAGATCTTGTAAAAGATTTAATTGAGCACTGAATTTCGAAGTATCTCTGTGGACTCTGTTTTCATGCATTTGAGTCTTAGTAAGCTTAAAAAGAGTTTTTGGTTTTCATGAATGCTTAGTGTGTTAGTTGGAAAGCATTTTTGTGAATGATATCCTTGTAAGAGGATTGAAAACTCAGACTAGCAACACGTTGTGTTTTTAGGACAGTTAATTAAATTAGATGATCTGAGTGTTTAAATTGTGAAAGGAGTCATATTCCAATCTCTTATAAAAGAGTGTTGTAGCCTGTCACAGTAGACACTTATCTAGGTAGATGAGATCCTTTTAGGTCTATAGATTGTAGACACATGCCTCTAAGTTTACCTACCTTGGTTGACATTAAATTTAGTCTAATCTAGACTCCTGGATTGGTCACTGCAAACTTCCACGTACCTTAACTATCTGCTAATTTAGCCAACCATTCGTATAACTTGCATGAAAAAGAGTAGAAGAAAATTTTGCGTTGTTTTGTATATAGGTATCTATTCAACCACTCTTCCTTCGATAGGCTTGGATTCCTGTTTTCTTGGGCTGCAAACTCATGTAGCTTCTGATTTATCCAATTCTCGATCTCTTTCTTAGTCTGTATCGACTTATGCCACATCAAACTTTCCTCATATAGATCTCGGTCCTGGAAACAAAACCATTTGTTGGCTTGAGGGGGCTTAGATCCAGGTTCATAGTTAGCTACGCTAACAAACAAAACCCTACACTATCGGCCCATTCAGCAACAACCTGCGTAGCGTAGGCTACAATCTCACCCGAGGTAGTATTGGGAGATGCAAGAACCAAGTTTCTACATCCAAAGGACCAGTGATGTGTTTCTATTACTTTTAGGGATTTTTTCCGACCTTCGTGAACCCT
Organism: Pinus tabuliformis; assembly: GCA_031772625.1. Lineage (NCBI taxonomy): Eukaryota > Viridiplantae > Streptophyta > Pinopsida > Pinales > Pinaceae > Pinus > Pinus tabuliformis. The sequence goes on along the minus strand of CM062819.1, from coordinate 831,112,557 downwards.
GACCATTGAACCCCTAAAATTATAGTAACTAATAGGTAATAGATCCAAACTCTTCGCTAATTGTTCTAAACATTCATAGCATCAAGAAATTAAATAGATCTATCCCTTTCGTGCATTTATTAAGTATTTTTCATGATAAATTGTAGTAAATAGAGTGAATATACAGTAAGTTTAGAAGTAAACAATAACACACAGATACATAGTTGATGCTCCAAAACAAACTTTATTATGCTTAAATCTTCAATTACAGACTCTTTCAACCTTGCGTACACAACTACAGGTGCCCACACACTCAGCTGTGGACTTACCAAGGTCTCCGCACACATAGTTGTATGAGTTTTCCCTTCACCTAAGTACAAAAACAAACTTCTCTTGCTTAGATCATTCACACATAGATAGATTCTAGATATCTCTCATGACTCTATATGACTCCTTTTTATATCATTCTCTATTACAATACCATGGTCTACGAACCATGGGCGGGTCACAAAATAATTTTAACTCCTAATAAACTAAGGGGATTTGACCTTCCTAAATCCCCTTTGACTCATATCGACCTATGCACTCCACTCCTCAAAATGGAGATACTTTACACTAATAACAAAATTATTTACAAAATTGAGCCCAGGGGGCCCTGTCCCAATAGGGGGGTTAAAATTGCTAATAGTGATAACGAAGGGTTCCACCATCCTATTATGCTCCCTCCGTAGAAATTGAATATTGAAAGCTAACAATTTTTTTAATAAATCCCACACCTCATTTCAGTAAGACTTCAGCTTGGATTCTTGGTTTGACACTTCTTTTTTATTTGTTTCACCACCAATTCTAAATCCCCAAACAATTTCAAGCACCCAATTTTAAGGCTTTTTGTATCTTACAATCCAAACAACAAAGCTTCATATTCAAAAACATTGTTTTTGGTTTCAAACTCGATCTTGAAATTGAGAGGGATAAAGCTTCCCTATGGAGACACCAACAACACACCTACCACATTTCCTTCTCTAGAATAAGCACCATCAGAATATATTTTCCATACCTCCTCATGCTCCAATGATCGTTTATTTAGTTGAGTTGTACATTCCACCTAGGTGTCTCCCATGATTTGATCATCCTCTTCTAACAATAGACAAGAAAAATGATTCTCCTTATCATACACAGGAGCATTATTTGAACAATCTGCTCTTGTAGCTGTCTTCACGAATCTATATTCCCTGTACAATCGACGATCTTCTCCACCAAACACAGGAATGGTAGCATAGGTTGAATCTAGTTTAATGGAACCCCCAAGTTTCATTCCCCACAACTTGGACAAAAGAATACCAAATATCACTGGGATATCATCTACTACAATATCCATTACCACACTTTTTAATGGGATTTGAGCCAAATTGACCACAAGATCCTTGATCATACCCAAGCACTTCACTCTTTTGGAATCAAATGAATATAGTTCTTTCTATGGTTTTTTTTATCTGCAGTCCCAACTATTCCTTACAGATAGTGGCATTAAGTTATGAGATGCCCCTGAGCCAAGCATACAATTATGTAGTAGTAGGTCATGAATTACCAAGGTGACATAGAATGGAGGAGTGGAAGGGTATTTCTCCTCCACCTAGGGTCCAAACACAACCATAGGCATCTCTTCTCGAATATTAAGGCTATATTACAGGGGGGTAGTGGTGGGTGAACTCATAAACATAGATACTTGAGCTTTATACTGGGTTTGTTTCAACAATTTAGTCAAAGGGACAGTTATCTTGACTTTCTCTAACTCTTTTTGTAGACTGAAGTTAGAGGGATTCTTATCAATTTTAGCAGAATCAAAAGGTGTTTTATCCTCATTACATATTGGATTCATCGGTGGGGGAAATTCCTCTATTTTGGAGGTTCCTGACTTATTTGGAATGGGATACGAGGATTCTTTCTTGGTTGGTGGCACATGTTTGAGTGGTTTCTTCCCTTTATTTGTTGGCTTAGGGGAACTTGGATGAAGATTTTATTCATTTTGATTCCCCCCATGGACCATTTCCTAGATGACCTGAGATCATATTTCTTGTGCAATTAGACTTGCATGAAGTCAACAATATTCTGACAATAAATTTCCATCTCATCCTCATCAAGTGGGGCCTCTAAATTATCCCCTTCTCCTTCATTTGCTTATATTTCATTTTCTCCCTCTGAGAGAGAAGAGGATTTATTTTCTTAAACTTTTATGGTTTCTTCAATATTCTATTTGGGATCATATTATAGGTACATAGGAGGCTGAATATGATCCTATTGATCCTTTCTCTCCCTTTTCAGGAGCTGCAAAGGTGGTCTCCTGTATTGAGGATTAAAATTTCTATTAGGAGATGGTTGACTTTACCGAGGGGGATTTTTGTTCTCCAACTCCAATTTTACCAATTTGTTAGACAAATTCTTTATCATCTTCTTCATCTCTTCTAACATTTGTTCTTGAGTTTCCTTTACATATCGTGAAGATTTGGCTTCTTCCTTTCCTCTCCTCTTGTCACCATATTCAACTTTCCCTTTCCACTTTCCAATAGAGGCAAAATTTTCTTCAACTTCTAGGGCATCTGTTTGTATTTGGTCCATAGTATGAAACTTTCTTTCTTTGTGGATAAACCCAAACTCTCATTCAAAGGCTCCAACAAAAACTACTTTGATAGCATCTTGTGGAGGTTAAATTTCTACAGGAAGACTGTTATATAACTTATTGAACCTCCTTGTAAATTTTGAAACATCTTCATTATGTTTTTTCTTTATTGCATTAAACTCTATAAGAATATAGACATATTCCATTTTATCCCCCCATTTTTGCATGAAATAATTCTCCATCTCCTCACAGGTATTAGTTGAAGCATTTGGTAGATTCTTGAACCATAACATGGCCTCTCCATCCAGAGATTGAACAAAGAGTCTCATTACTACATTGAGATGTTCTACATTCAGATTTTTAGCAAATGGGTAGGAATTCCTTATATAGTTTTAGGCCGAAATATCATCCTCTTGGGTGCAACTTTGTATATTTTTAAGGTAATCATGTGGCATACCATTCATAGGCTGAGGAAAGTTAAGTGGAGCATATCTATTAATTAGGAAACCAAGGACATCCATGTTTTTCACTGGAGGTGGGGGGAGATTTACCACAAGGCCTGGTTGAGGTGTTGTATGGATTATGGCTATGTGGAGCTGATAAAAAGTGTAAGTGATGCTCTGATTGGTACTATTAATGAGAATATATTTGACTTCTTCAGTTTATGGGAAGGTAGGAAATATGAGAGGAGGTAAACTGACAGAAGCTTCTTCATGTTTAACTTTAGAGGAAAATGAACTAAACAATTAGAAATGTTTTTCAGAATATTCCAAGGCTTTGGAAGAAGACTCAGGTAATTTATCTCAGCCTTCTAAGAGCTAGAAGTTGACACTTTAGGAAAAGATATTAGGGGAGTCTGAGTAAAAGGGGTCCTCTCTTTTCAAATCCTCTAGGATATGATCTTTTCAGGGTAGAATAGAGGAGGAGTTTTCTGTAGGGAAGTATCAGGTTGAGTATGAGGCTTTTTAAAATCCAGGATATCAAATAAAGATATAAATAGTGGAGTTTACAAGGTGGGAGATCTTCAACCCACACTTCCTTTTCTCACCCAACAGAAGGAATGTAAAAATTTCGTACCCAAGGAAAAAAATTCTGATTCGTTCCCCAGCAATGGCTCCAGAAGATGTTGTAGCTCCTACAAACAACCCCTGGGTTGAGGAGAGGTTAGTTGCTAGGAAATATTAGTGTCTCTTGATGATAATTCATTGTTTCTCAAGAGATAAATGCAATAATGATTTTGAATTTGGGTCAACTACCTTTCACAGTGGTAGATTCAATGACACACATAACAATATAGATCATCCCAAGAATAGATGTCTAAGTCTGGTGGCCTACACACAGTAAATGCAGCTCAATTTTTCGTTACAATAAAAATTGGAAGGAGGAAATTAAGGAAGGAATTCACCACATAGGACTATATCAACCCAGAATCCTAAGTAGTAGATGCCAGTAGAATGATGAAAGAATAAGGAAATGAAATGCAGAAATTATGGAGCACATATTAAGGTTTCCAACTCAATCTTTCATATGTACTATCTACTATAGTAAAACATAGTAAATTTTCAATCTCATAGGTACTGGCTACTACAATATAACATAAGTAAATCCATGATTTATGAGTGAATCCAGCAACTACAACTTACACAATTTCTGAGGAAGAGAAACACTTATGAAGTAACATACAGAGGAAGAACACATGCTATAGATTATTATGATTAGAATCACCAGATACTCTTAATTAATATTAAAAACAAGATTCCATATCACAAGCTTAAACAGTTGAAATTTGTACAACAATTACCACCTCAGGAACAAGCAATTGAACCAAAACTTGGAACCCTTCTCTTTGTAAATAGAACTCAAAATCTCTGAAAAGGAAAAATTCGTACCCTTAAGAACATAACTTTGGAACCTTTATAATGAATTCCCTCTTCATGTATATAGGTAGGGATATGTTGAACAACAATTACAAAAAATCCCTTAATGCTCTAGTTGTCTGAGCATGCGAATGTCTTAATGATTACAAAGCAGATATGATTATTTTCTTGAAAATGCAAAAAAATTACAAAATAAAAAAACATGCGAAACGTGAGGTGTCATGATGGACACAACAAAATATCTCCAATTAAAGTTTGTCTTATTGCCTCTGATCAATCTACGGTATCTCTCCATGGTTACTGACCAGTTTTCTTATCTCTTTCTCCCTTTAAAAACTTGAAATATCCCCTTTCTGGAGTTGTACATGGTCGAGTGCGATGGCTTTGTAGTGGTTATGTAGCTTAGATTCTGACCCATCCACTAAATTATTACTGATGTGGTTCACTATGGGGGCCCAATACATCTTGTGATATAGCATAATGCAACCTCAAAGTCGTGACTCACCATAACTTCCTTTAACATGACATTACAAGAATCCAAAGTTTTGATGCCTCAAGCCCTTACGTGCTTAGCTCCTTATTGTTCATATACCATAGAACCACCACTTGTGACTACCAGTATAGCACTTGGCATTTGCAGTATCACAACCCGCATCCATCGTAACTCCATTTGAAATAAAAGTTACAAAATCATATCATCCTCATGCTCTTAGCCCCTTGCTTCTTTAGGCTTCTATAACCAAAGGCCATTCAACCTTGGAAGCACCTCCCATCGTAACTTTTTCAAATACAATTACAAAGGGATTTTGAAAGCTCTGACTTAGATATTCTCCATAGAACCTAAGTTCTTAGACCATCTCTTCATTCAGTGATCTTTGGAGTCCTTGTGACCAAAATCCACTCAACATCAAATCCCCTTCATCAGATCAGAACTTTTTATGAAACAATTTGACTGGAGGTACGAAAACTCTAGCTTCTGAAAAACTAACCTTCAAAATGACATCATGCCAACGTCATCGTTTCCATATGGAACTATTTGAGTGTTGATACTTGTTACTTAAATTTTCCCCATTAGGCCCTCAAAAAAGCCGAAACTGACTACCATGTGTCCACCATACAGCCACGTCACATTGACATCATCTGCCTCATCAACTTCTCAAATCCAATTATCTTCTGCCATGTGTCGTATTCAGAGGAGAGAGAAAGAGGCCCTTGGGTCCTTGGGGTTTCAATGATTTCCTTTGTATTTCCTTTTCTTCACAACATTGGCACTTTTTAAAGAATCTCATTTTTTATGGAGTTACGAAACTCTGATATCCTGGTACCATTCTGCTCTGAGGTCTTCTCCCTCCTGTATCAAGCTCCGAAATGCTAAGGCTTTGATATTCCATTTCAAGCCTTCTTTTAAAATAATTTTTTGAGATATCCCTATTCCTTCCTATGACATCCCGAATACCTAATACATTTCTTGTTGGGCTTTGCAATTTTGGCGTTCGATATTTCAGCCTTCCCTGTTATTTCGACCTCCACAATTTCAGCTCTCTTTTATGGCATTGGTACTTAGGCTCTCCCTTTCTATTTTCCCTTTGGAACATCAAGATTGCACCCATCCTTCCTTGTACTAGGGATGAAAAATAGATCCATTTGAAACAACTATAAGATGGTATGAAAGGGGACACCAACTTATTTCAATCTTGGATTCATTACTAGGGACATGTTTCGAAGGAGGGGATAACAGTGGATTCAGAAATGATTAAGGCTATCAAGGAGTGTTTGACTATGAAGAATGTGGATTAGGTTAGATCATTCATGGGACCAGAAGATTATTACAGGAGTTTCATCAAGACTGTCTCTAAGATTGGATATCATATCACATCTTTGTAGAAGAAAGGAAAGAAGCTTGAATGCACTGTTGAGTTTGTAGCTAGTTTTAATGAGTTGAAAAAGTTGTTTACTAATGCTCCAATTTTGAGGATTACAGATCCTGATAAGGAATTTGTGGTTTGTAAACATGCTTGTAAGGAATGACTGGGTGGAGTTATGATGCAGGAAGGGTAGGTGGTTTTCTATGAATCGCTGAAGTTAAATGAACATGAGAAGAATTATGCAACACATGATCTTGAGTTGGAAGCTATAATTCATGCATTTAATATGTGGAGTCGACACATTATCTCCTTGGTAGGAGGTTTGTTTTGATGAGTGATCATAGTGGACTTGGGTACTTTCTTTACCAACCCAATTTGACTAGAAGGTAAGCTAGATGGTTGGATACTCTCAGTGAGTTTGATTTTGAGATCATTTACATCAAATGCAAAGAGAACTGGGTTGCATATGCTCTCAGTAGGAGAGTGCAGGTGAATCATATTTTAGCTATGATATCTTATGGAACAAATTTGTAGGAGTGGATCCTACATGTAAGGAAACATGAGGAGAGGTACCAACAATTGAAGAAAATATTGCAGCAGTTAGGTTATAAGGATGAGGAGTATCACCTCATGACAGATGGCTTGGTTAGATTTAGGAGCAAGATCTATGTGTCTGACAGTATTGGTTTGAAGAAGCTTATTTAGAGATTTTCATGTCAAGCCATATTCAGGCCACCTAGGATACCAAAAGACTTTGACAACTATCAAGAAGTTTTATTATTGGAAAAATTTGAAGAAAGAGGTGGTAGAGTTTGTTGTTAAGTTCTTGGATTGTCAATAGTGAGAAATGAACTCAAGCATCCATCTATTTTGGCACATCCTATTCCATTTTGGGATGAAAATGGGAGGTAATTTCCATGGATTTCATTATATTATTTCCAAGGACACCAAGGAAACATGACCTCATCATGGTTGTGGTTGATAGGTTGAGCAAGGTATCTCACTTCATTGTAGTGAAATCTACTAATTCAGTTAGCGAAGTGGCTTAAATATTCATTAATGAAACAGTGAGGTTGCATGGCGTTCCCAAGAGGATTATATCGGATAGAGATTCCAAGTTCACTTCTAGGTTTTGGAAGGAGTTTTTTGGAGGCCTCGCGACATAACTAGCCTTTAGTACAACTTATCATCTACAGATAGACTGGAAGACAAAGAGAATCATCAAGATCCTTGAGGATATGTTGAGAATGTATTTCATGCATCAACAAGGGAAGTGGGAGGAATATCTTCCACTAGTGGAGTTTACTTATAACAATGAGTGCCAAGAATCCTTGAAGATGATTCCATTTGAGTCTCTATATGGGAGGAGTTGTAATACCCCTATTAGCTAGAGTGCTCTAGTGAGCAAGGTGCTAATTGGAAAAGATATGTTGAGAGAGATGGAGCAAGAGATGCGGGTTATCGAAAGGAATTCGAAGGCAACATGGGATAGGAGGAAGATCTATGTGAATTAGCATAGAGTATTCAAGGAGTTCCAAGTTAGAGAGCATGTATACTTGTGTATCAAGCCAAATAAGAGCTCCTTGAAGATTGGGTCATGTGCCAAGTTAGCACCTCGATATTGTGGACCTTTTGAGATCCTTGAGAGGATTATACGAGTGGAATATAGGCTTTCTTTGCCTCAATCAGTGAAAATCCATGATGTTTTTCATGTTCTGTTGCTTAAAAGATATGTGCATGATGTTGATCATGTGATTGATGTGTCTGTATTATAGGTGGAACCACAATTAGAGTTCAAGTCAAATCCTCAATGCATCCTATAGCGGAAGAAGCTCATGCTATGAAACCAAGAAATAAAGCAAGTTAAAGTGCAATGGAAGCACTTTGGGCCTGATGAAGCTACATGGTAGATGGTTGATCAGATGCGGGCATTATATCCTTATTTATTTATTTTTGAAGCATATTTGGAGCTTTATAAACACAACTTGATACAATATTCACATATATATATATATATATATATATATATATATATATATATATATATATATATATATATATATATATATATATATATATATATATATATATATATATATATATATATATATATATATAATTGTTGTATGTTTATAAAGCTCCAATAAGCAATATGTTTTTCATTGTAAATATTGCATCGAGTTTTGTTTATAAATCCCTAATAATAAATATGTTTGTCATAAGTGTCATATAACACTGAGGATGGTGGTCCCCCAAGGGGGAGGGGTTTGTAACAGCCCCGAGTTAAAATTCCATGTAATAAATGGGAATTGTAAAAGAAAAAATAAGACCAAGGTCATGGGATACGTATTCCAAGTTGAATGAGGGGAAAAAAATTACATGGGAACCACATGTGGTTAATTATTTATTTATTATCTATGGAAATTGTCATTGGCATTGGCAAGATGCAAAAGGAAACAAATGGAAAATAATTATTATAGGCTAGCAAGGAGATGTGGAAAATTGCAAAAGAAATAAAATAAAAAGAAGGAAATTCCACTTCAGCAGGTGGGGAATAAGAAGAGACAATAAAAGGAGAAAATAGTAAAAAAATATGAATGCAAGGGAAAATGAAGGAAAAGGAAAAGAAAACAAAAGAAATTGGGAGAGACATCATTCTAGCATTATTCACTTTTGGGAAAGAGCAAGAGAGAACACTACAACAAGAGGAGAGCAAAGGAGAGAGAACTTGGATAACACTTGGGCACAAGGAGCACAAGCAAGACACAAGGAGAGACAAGCAAGGAAAGCATGGATTGTAAGAGGAATTGGATCATCATAAATCAAGGAAAAAAATCAAGAAAGGAAAAGAGTATCCAACAGGAGGATTTTGTAGGCAACAATGTGCATGCTAAATTATCTTGTTGGGATTATGATACATGGTTTATGCATTGGTTTTCCAGTTATTTTGTTGTCATTGGAATGTATATTTTCCTGGATTGACAGCCACAGTATAACCTTGCCTTATGCCATCTCTTGGATAGCCATGATGTAGTGGGTTCTATGTTTGGTTGAGATTTTTATTGCCAGTAGATTTTGGATCTTGGTTGAGGTTGTCTTAGGAAAATTCCAAAGGTTGAGGGTGGAGATGCTTTTCTTCGGGAAGATATTGACAAGTGGGTGGAGACGAGAAAATTCCTCTAAGTATGGTGAATAAATTCTAAGGAATCTAAGCTTGAATTGTATTTGGTGATTTCTAGACTCGGTATTGAGTGAAATCACTGTGGTATGAGGGTGGAGGTGGTTTCCTCTAGATTCTCCATATGCTTATGTTCTAGTTTATCCCATGTGATCCCACATTCATGCTTGGAATATGGAACAGGGGTGATTGGATGAAAGAAATATCTGGTTCAACCCAATCTATGGTTTGGGGGTACGTGGAAGTCCCTGACTATGCATATGTTATTATGTGTTATTCTTTAATGAGATCAATGAGCACAAGTTCTAGTTTAATGTGTGATTATATGACTTGTTTGACATGGTTTCATTCTGGTTAAATGCTAGTTACACGCATGGTATATTTCTTATGATGTGAAGATCTCTTACTATATATCTTTCTCATGGTTGATAGGCTCTTGAATGTTTTATTTGAATTCATGTGTTAATTCTTATTGTTAATACTAAGTATGAGAGGGAAACAAGCCTTCTTGATGAACACCTAAAGAAGCTAACGAAATAATGAACAGATTATGAATTCATGACCTACAGGTACTATGTTTACAAAGTGTTCGTCTAAATGATTCACATGTGTTGGTCAAGTTTTGAATAAGAATAGAGAATATAGATACACAAATATTGTTGAGAGATTTCTATAGAATTATGGGTAGTTGGCCTATAGGCAAGCCCTAAAAATATGGAATAGAGGTTGTGGCCATATTTATAAAAACAAGAAATTTTAGCCACAACCACCTGAAGGATGAGTTATGTGTAGCTAGAGCCCTCTCGCCTCAATGATAAGACTACATGTGTGTGGTTGGGTTGTAAATCTTGGTTGAAAGTAGTTCCAACTCAGAGAAAAAGTTACGAGTGGAAATTGTTTTACATATGGGTGATCATGTGTCTCTGAATCGTGTAGTAAGGTTTGATAAGTGGACCCAATTTCCATAACTCAATCTTGGAGGTTGGGTCATTGTTGGCTTGATGGCCCCTGACTGAGGTTTAGCGTTAATTAGCCAAGCAAATCCCTACACTATGGGCCCTTTCGGCATCAATCCGTAGAGCGTGGAATGAAGTCTCACCCGAGGCAGTATGGGGGGATGCAGGAGCCATGTTTCCACATCCTGAGATAGTTTTGATGTCGTTTTATACCCTAACTCTTTATTCGTGTAGACCAATAAGCCCTTTTGGGCTTATCAATGCACTTCTCTTATTCGGCTTCGAGACCTTTGTGAAGGTCTGCGATCATCCTTCGCTTACCCTAAATAGGAAATTTAGACGCTTATGTGCCTTTGTATTGGATAACTTCAACATGCATTATGATTATCTTCGCGTAAACAAATATTATTACTTGTGTTCATATGATAAAGTAAAACACATAGATTTGCGCATCAACACAACATTAAATCATAAACCCAATATTCAACATAACATAACCACATACATTCATAACATAAGTAAAATAGCTCATACACAAATATAACCAGAATAATTCTCTTTATTGATGGTTCAGATCTTCAGTACAGACTCTAACTTCCCTGCGCACATAGCTGCAAGGGTCCGTGCACTCAGCTACAGACTTCTACCCTAGGCCTCTGCATACCCAGCTATAGAGCCTCTGTCCTATGCTAAGACTCTTCACTCTTAGCTATCATAGACCCATCAATCAATTTCCCAAAAAATTACTAAGAACTACATAGATTCTTCTAAGACTCTCCCTTTTTATACATTCCCATGGTCCATGGACCAAGGGTGGATCTCATAAAGCTGACATAAGCTACCTAAACTAAGGGTGAAAACCCATTTTGACTCTTTACATCTTTGTGCTCCATGACCACAAAATGTGGAGACTTTACATTATTTATACAAACATGGGCCTTTAGCCCCAAAAATTGGGCTTTTAACCCCAAAATTGACCCTAGGGGACCCATTTCCAACAGGCCCCCAACACAAATCTGGTGACTCGCCCTGAGTCACTCAGCCAATGTGGAGATCTTGTTGCGAAGACCTCCCATTTTTACTTGGACTACTGCAACCTCGGCAGTACACTACGTCGCTGCCTGCTTCAACTGCTCTACCAGTTACTCCGTCGCTGGTCCTACGCTGTCCGCCTGTATTTTTTGCTGTGTTTCCTGTAGAATAGCTAGTTTTCCTTGAATGGTGGTCATGAGCACATATGCTTTGTCTAGCCAAGGCCCCAGCCCAGCCTTCAATACTGCCTCCTTGTGATGTGCTGTGTCTACCTGTTCCTTGAGTGACTTTGCTTCCTGCAGCTTCGCCAACCTCTGCGTTCTGGTGACGGTGCACGTCATCACTTTAACCTCGTCGTACCTCTGCTGTAGTTCCCATGCCTTAGTTTCTAGCCTCTAAAAGTTGGGATCCTCCTGCAGATTGGTAACTACTTCAAGCACCTGTTCAAAGAGTACAGTGCAATCCTTCACTGTGGTATCGACAGCTACAATGAAATCTTTGACAGTGGCCTCACACTTCTCTCTAAATTCTAGTGGAGTCGAAGGTTGGGCCCTCAACTCAAGTTTTGTGATCTTAAGGTTAAATTCAAACTGAACCTTAGCTAGCTCTATTCATGGGTCGCGCACACCTGCAGCAAGCTTTCAGATTCTTGTGTTGAATGGCGTATCTTCTGGGATGTTTAGCTCTAGAACGGTCCAGTATGCCTTAGCCACCACAACTGTTGTGCGCTCATTCTTCTTTGTGATCTTCTTAAGAAGATCAATCACAGATGTCTTTTCTACAAACATCTGGGCATTGTTTACCTTCTACATGCTGATAACATTCAATGCATGTTGTTCCTGAGCCCAAAGCTCCATGATCACACCGTCTTACAGGGTGTGAAGGGCTTCAATTGGATGCACATCCAAGTTTAACCTAACTTTCTTGAGAGCACTAAAAATGCCCCTGTCAGCCTCTGTTTCTTTAGTCAATGCTCCATCTGGCAGCACAACGGCCCAGGGATATATTGAGCAAACCATCTCTACTATGTCTAAGGTTCCAGGCGCCAAACTACTCGATGTCACGCTACCCTGCCCTACACTGGTTTGCACTTGAGTAGCCTGCATCTGCAGTTTGCGTAGACCCATTTGAATGGAAACCAAGGCCTATTTTTGCTGCTACTCAAAATGGTGCAGCATTTCCATGGTTGCGTCCCTCACTGTATCGCCGATGTCATTCAAATCACCCTTTTTCAAGGTGATTGGGTCAAGGGATGATTTGTTGGCCTTGGACTTCTTCCGCGACCCTACTTTCTCCTGCTCCCTTCTATGCTTAACCCGGAATAGAGTAGTCTCCGGGTCTTCTCCTCCTTATTCTAAGCGCTGCTCCTCCTCCTCTGTCTGTGGAGAAGGTGACTTCTGACTCCTATCAGAGTCACACTCTTCCTCTTCTTCCTCCCCTTCTACCTACTTTTTGGTAGTGCGCTCTGCTTTGGCTTTGTCCTCGACTTCCTTCCTCCTTCTTTCAACCAACTGCTCCATCTTTAACCTAGCCTCTTCCTTCTTTTGCTTCACAACAGACTTACTAGACCCAGCTGATAAGTCTGAGGCCATGCGCCACCCTGTTGGCCAACTCTCTAGGACTGCGACGATTGGATCATCCGTCACTAGGTATGGAATATCATACCATTTTTGTCTGGGGTCCTTCCATGCTCTCATGGAAATGCGAAGTTCGATTTGAACTCCACATATTTAGACAACTGCTCAAAGATAGTTGGTGAGAGCTATGACTTGCAGTTGATTGCAGCATGGATGCTTGATTCCATGAGGATCCAAAATATCTTACTATCCTTGACCCTTTCGGGGTCCTTCATGGCCAAGAGCGAAGCAAACTTTTCTTCTTTTGGAAGCTCTGCTGCAATTGGAGGAAACTGAATGTCCTTTGGTAAATCCACGTAACCAATACAATTGACAGTAGCAACCATGCATAATGGAAGGTGTTTCTTTGGTCTTGTGCTTCTCTACAGTTCGCAAGGAACTCACTGCAGAGGTAGCACGCCCAATTAAATTTTACGCCCTCCGCGCACTGGGTCACTAAAGACAGAACCAGTGCTGGCACTTCCTCATAATTTTCCCCACCAAGATTGATGAGCCCCAATTTTTGGTACAATTTGGGCTCATTTGGCCTACTTGCTTTGCTCAAACCATTCATCTTTTATTTCTTATGCATTCATTTCTTGGTTTATTCATGTTGTTTGTAGGAAGAAGGGTAGGCATTCTATCTACGTGACTAATACATGATGATTTCAGGTTTTTGGCATTAAAAGGGAGCAAAGACCACGAAAAAGGAGACAAGGAGACAGTAAGGTGGAACTGCTGGTTTTTAGGAGAGGATGTCCACAGTCTTGGGGACCTTCCTCGTGATTCCCACCATAGCTCCGAGCTCCAACCAATCTCCCCACCGAGCTTAGAGGCAGCCAACCGTTCTACAGGAACAGCAGTTACAACTATTCTACAGGATCAGCAGTTTAACCTTCAGTTGGACAGTCGAGCTCCACAAATCAAGGGAACCTGTTGGATTATCATTTTGCATAAATACTGAGGCCGTAGCCTTTGATAGAAGCTTTTTGAACTTTTGCATTACTATTGTAATTTCGAAGTACGAGCTACAGCTCGGTGTTGGTTCTTTTTGTAAGCCAATTTTGGCATGACATCAGATTTTTGGTTATGAATAAAGGCAGGCAGATTTTGATCTCATTCTGAGTTTCTAAGGGAGCTATAGCTCTCAGGTTAGGGCCCAACCTGAGAGCAATAGACCTCCTCTGTGTTGTAATGTTATTTGCCTTTCGTTCCAGCACCTTGTTTCTTTACTTTGACATGCAATTCGAATTTACAGTCTGCTGATTTAGTTTTCATGTGATTGAGTAGGATTAGCTTATGGTTACTTTGCTTTCAGCTGCTTAGACTCGATAGGAGGTTTGTAATACACAGGAGCTCCAAGAAAAAGGTTGTTAGAGATCACTGCCATCTCTGTTTAGGGATTGGGGTGCAGTCCATATCAACCACCAAAAAGAAACGCAGTCTTTTACTCCCATGCAAGCTGCAACATAGCCATTTTCATTGAAGATCCATCCATGCACTTTTGATATTGAACCATACTTCTACATTTTTCATTCCATGCACGGTTTCTTTTCTCAGTTTTACATTGCTGTTCATAGGTTTAATGGCACAGGTATCATAGGTTAATGAATTCTCGTTTTTGGTGCAAGACATAAGTCATTTGTTTCATTTACACTGCTCCATATCATCCCACTTCCTTCTTCTTCTTCTTGATCTCTCCTCAAGCCACCTACTCGGCCTCTGTCCAGCTCATTTACCCTCCAACTCGTCCATTGCCATGTAGCTTCATCTTCTTGACCTTTCGTTGATCCCATTCTCCCATCCACCAACCGACTTCATGCATTCTTTCTCTACCTTATTTCTCTGCCCCTGAGCCATCACAAGTTCCATCTCCACCTTACCTATCCACCCAAGCCGTTCCATCACTTCACCAACACACAAAACTTCCACCTACAGCACATCCTGTAGAAGGTAGCAGACTTCCTGTAGAAATTCCTTAGTTTCCTGTAGGATCCCCTGCAAACATCCTGTAGGAGCCTGCAAACTTGGTTGTCGAGCATCCGAACGTTGTAGAATTCTGTGGACCAATGCTAGGGACCCTCTGGGACCTCTCCTAGCCATCCTGACCTTGCCCATGCTTTCCTTCCATTCGAACCGCTCCTGCACAGTCAAACCCTAATCAAAAGCATCATCACAATAAATCCAACCACTTAATGAAAAAATACAAAAACATGTCTTTTCAAATGCAAGTAGCTTAGATGCATGTATTTCAGCTCACTGCAAGTAATGGCATCATTGGTAGAAGTTTCATTCACAGTTTTGCATTGTAAGGGCCTAGCTAGTCAAATTAGGGTTTACTAGGGTTTTCATGCTTTGTTGGCTTTTAGTTTCTTTCTGCAAGTAGATTAGCCTCCTTTGAGTTAGCTTTCATCCATCACTCATAAAGCTTCTTCTGTGAGCATATAGAAGTTGGCTTGAGCCCTAGCGGACTTGTGCCAGCTGACCAAGTGACAGCTGCGACAAGAGCTAGTACTTGTGCATACAGCACCGTCGCTTCCAAGTTTGTACGAACTACCGGGTTGATAAAATTAGAGATAGGAAGCTCCAGGAGTTGTAGCATTATTTCTACAATACTGGAGCCCAGAATCTTTTTGGCGCCGTTTCCGGGGAAGCGTCAGAGTATTAGTAATTGTTGCTCTTCTTCTATTTTCTTACCCTTGCCTTCTGCTCAGTAGTTTATTTCATTTCCATTCTGCAAAAGTAGCATAGACATTTCCTGCTTTCATAGATTAGCATTTCCTGCTTCCATAGATTAGAATTTCCTACTTTCATAGATTAGCATTTCCTACTTTCATAGATTAGCATTTCCTGCTTTCATAGATTAGCATTTCCTTTCTGCAAGCGTAGACTAGCATTTCCATTCTTGCAATTTCATTTGAGCAAAGTAGATTAGTTCTTTCCTGCTTTCAGTTTAATTCTGCATCTTTCATAGTTAGTTGTAGATCAATCTGTTTCAGTTTTGCAGGTACCAAAGAAAAAAAAAGCAAAAACAATCAAAAGAAAAAGAAAGTCTTTTCCATTTCATGCCTCGTAGGAACTGAGATAGATCAGGCAAATTCCTACCAAACACCCCCACCACATCACTGAGTCACCCTTCTCTCTTCTTTGGTGACAGTGACCCAGAAGAACCTATAGGTGAACATCCAGAGATATACAAAGATCCTATAGTAGAAGAAGAGTTAGAGACCACTCCATCTGAAGCTATGGCTGACAATAGAAGAGAAGATGAGAGAATAGAAGGTGCCTTCCCCATTCGAGAGACCAATGGAGAAATGAAAATGAAGAACATTAGCTCCTCCGCCTTACCTCACTTCCATGGACTGACTACTGAAGATCCTGATACCTTCCTGTTTGAGTTTGATGTCCTTTGTAGAACCTATGACTATACTGAAGATGAGCAAAAGCTGAAACTCTTCCCTTCAACTCTTAAAGATGCAGCATTGCGCTGGTTCATGGGATTACCTGGGAATAGTATCACCACTTGGGCTCAGATGCAGCAAGCTTTCAATACCAAGTACAGGGATTATTGTAGGTCTAAGGAAACCAAGGGAGAAATATTTCGGATGACCATGGGAAATGATGAGTCCTTAGACGATTATGAGGAGAGGTTCCAACTAAGCTATAAGCGGGCCAAGTGCACACTTGACCCTGAATCCCTCAAGTTGGTCCTGCTCCGAGGAGTTCCTGAAGACCTCTTAGATACCCTTCACATGTTAGCTGGGGGGGGGAATTTACCAACTGCCTTATGAGGACATCAAGACGGTGTTTAGAAACCACTCCAGGGCAGCTAGGAAACGAGGTAGGGGAAACCTCCTCTCAACTAGTGTTCCCTTCTCCAAACATGAGCTTGCAAATAAATTAGAAGATCTCAAGAGTGAGGTGAGACAGACCATTGCCATGCAGCTGGACACATTCAGAATCCAGCAGAAGAAAGAAGAAGCTGAGAGAGCCTTGGCTGTCTTCTGCCCTAGGTGCACAAGGAGACACCCTAAGAACGAATGCCCATTGCATTCGGTTGAAGTATGTTTCGTTTGTGAGGAGGACCATCCCACAAATCAGTGTCCAACCTTACCTGGGTTTAAAGCCATGTACCAAGGGACAAAAGCTCCCACTGAACCTCTCTATTACCTCAACCAAAGGAGGCCACAAGGATCTAGACCTTATCAGCAGGGGATGCAAGGGGCATCTCAAGCTTATTACAGCCCCAACCAATCGACTCCTATGCCTTCCTGGGGTCCCCCTGCTCATCCTTCATGGTCCATGCCTCCTCCATGGTCTTATCCACCTCAGTACCCCGCTCAACCTACTTCTCATTCATATCATTCACATGCCCAGCCACAGCCTCAATGGAATGCACCTCAGTCGGGGTGGAGGCCCCAATACAACACTCCTCCTGCCATCTTTCCTCCACCACCAGTTCAACCTCAACCATTACCTCCTGCTCCTCCAAGGCAACCTCAAATTCCTGCTCAACCGAACCTGAACCCCAACAATAGACAGGCCCAGCAGGTATACACTGGGGAAACCTCATGCCCTACCTATGCTGTGGAGATCCAGGAGATCAATCTTCGATCTGGAAAGACTCTACCAGATCGCCAACCTCCTCCCCCAGAGGATGTGGAAGATAAACAGGAAAGTGAACCAAAGGCTATTCCACCCTTTCCTGAGAGACTAACAGCCACCACACAACCCAACCCAAAGGAGGATGAGCTTCTGGGTGAGCTCAAGCAGTTGTGTGTAAAAATACCACTTTTCCAAGCCATCAAGGATGTGCCAATATACAACAAACTGGTTAAGGAAAAGTGCTTCAAACACCCAGGCAGGCGGAAGAAAGATGCTTCAACCATTAATGTCATAGGACAACTGTCTGACCTGATGCTAGGACAAGTCATCTGCCCAAAGTACCTAGATCCTGGAAGTCCTGTAGTAGATGTCCACATCAATGGCACCATCATACCTCACACCTTGATTGATCTGGGGGCTGCCATTAATGTGATGACCAGGGATACCATGCTCAAACTCAATCTTCAGGGTTCCTTGAGGAAGACCTCGACAGTACTGCAATTAGCAGATCGCTCCACCGTGACTCCCGAAGGGATTGTGGAGGATGTCTTGGTCTCTATTGACTCTTGGGAATACCCTGCAGACTTCCTGGTTCTGCAACCAAAGGCAAAGCTTACTGGATATCCTCTCATTTTGGGAAGGCCTTGGTTAGCTACTGCAGATGCTTACATAAGTTGTCGTGCAGGAAACATGACCATCAAAAATGGTCCCCTGTCCAAGCAGCTAGTCCTATACCCTCCTGCCCAACCCTCCTTAGAGCATGACTTACCTCTCTGGTTGGAAGAAGGAGAGGAAGATGAGGTGTACTCAGCACCTCTGTGCACCTTAGATACCACTAGAAGAGACCCCCCAACCGAGGATGACTTGATTGAGACCTTGATCCAGAATCCACCTTCCAGTGCACTACCCTTAGAGAAATTGGTGGAGGATGCCCAAGCTAGCACCTTAGTGGATCTTTGTACAACCAACCCTGTTACTTCTAGAATCAAGAATGTGGAGTTCGGCCCTGAGAAAGCATTGAAGATCAGCTCCTCCCTATCTCCTTTCCAGGAAAAGGAGCTGTGTAGTCTGTTGGCCAACCACCTAGATGCTTTTGCTTGGCGCTATAAGGAAATGAAAGGAGTCCATCCTTCGGTCTGTACCCATCATATATACATCAAAGAGGATTGTAAACCGGTTAGGCAACCCCAAAGGAGAATGAATCCAGCTCTTAAGGACATTGTCAAGGAAGAATTGCAAAAACTGTTGGATGCAGGATTCATCTACCCCATCTCAGATAGTGAATGGGTGTCCCCTCTGGTGTTGGTTCCCAAGAAAAATGGGAAGTGGAGAATCTGTGTGGACTACCGAGAATTGAACAAAGCTACCAAGAAAGACCATTTCCCTCTACCTTTCATAGATCAAGTGTTGGATGGACTGGCAGGGAAGAAGTTCTTCTCTTTCCTGGATGGGTTTAGCGGGTACAACCAAATCCAAATCAGCCCGGAAGACCAAGATAAGACCACCTTCACTTGTCCTTGGGGTACCTTTGCCTACCGAGTTCTTCCCTTTGGGCTACGCAATGCTCCTGCTACCTTCCAGAGAGCTGTCTTGAGCATCTTCTCGGAGCTGGTCCATGATGCAGTAGAAATCTATATGGATGACTTTACTCCTTATGGGGCCAACTTCCAGGAAGCATTGTCCAACCTGGGAAAAGTCCTAACCAAATGCATTGAGATGAACTTGTCCCTTAGTCCTTAAAAATGTGAATTCCTGATGACTGAAGGGACCGTGCTAGGCCATACCATTTCTTGCCATGGGTTACAAGTGGATCCTAACAAGATTGCTCTCATCAAGAAGGTTCCACCTCCTCAAAAGGTAAGGGATGTTCGGAGTTTCTTAGGATTAGCAGGGTATTACCGGAGATTCATTAAAGATTTCAGCAAGCTAGCCTCGCCATTGTTTGGCCTGTTGGCAAAAGATGTGGAGTTTAATTGGACTGACGATTGTCAGAGGGCTTTAAATGAATTGAAGGACAAGTTGGTGTCAGCCCCAATCCTGAGAGGTCCAAACTGGGCCCTACCTTTCCACATCCACACTGATGCCTCGAACAAAGCCATAGGTGCAGCTTTAGGACAGGTTGAGCAAAAACTTCCATATGCCATCTACTTTGTTAGCAAAAACTTGTCCAAAGCTGAGCTGAATTACACTGTAACCGAGAAAGAATTCTTGGCTGTGGTCCATGCACTGAACAAGTTCCGACATTATATTACTGGTTACCAGACCTTTGTACATACAGACCATGCTGCAATTAGATATTTAATGAATAAACCAGATGTGAATGCTCGTATTATTAGATGGTTACTTTTATTGCAGCAGTTTGATTTGACCATTGTTGACAAACCAGGTAGAGAAAATGTTGTTGCTGACTTTTTATCTAGATTGGATTTGTCTGCAGATGAGGATGGAACAGTGGATGACCAGATGCCCGATGAACATCTGTTTGCTATTTAAGTACTCTCTCCATGGTTTGCTGATATAGCAAACTACCTTGTTTCAGCACAGTTCCCTCCGCACCTATCTTCTAGAGAGAAGAGCAGAATCTTCAGAAAAAGTGCCTCATTTACTTGGATCGGGGGCAATCTGTTCAAGCTTGGCCCCGATCAGATCTTAAGGCATTGTGTAAGGGAGGAGGAAGTCTTTGATATCCTCCTCACTTGTCATGATGGGCCTTGTGGAGGACATTTTTCAGCAAAGAGAACTGCCTTCAAGATCTTGCAGGCAGGCTACTATTGGCCCACACTTCATCGAGATGTCAGAAGATATGTCAGCCAGTGTGACCAATGCCAAAGAATGGGGAAACCGACCCAAAGGGATGAGATGCCTCTCCAACCTCAAGTGACTCTTGAGCCATTTGAGAAGTGGGGCATGGACTTTGTGGGCCCAATCAACCCTCCTTCGAGGCAAAGGTCTTACATCATTGTGTGTACTGACTATTTGACAAAGTGGGCAGAGACTAAAGCAATCAAAGCAGCAACAGAAGAAAAGGTGGCCGAGTTCCTACGAGAAAACATCTTCTATAAGTTTGGCTATCCAAGAGAGCTGGTCACCGATCAAGGGAGCCAGTTCACATCCAACCTGGTTGAAGATCTACTAGCTCATCACAAGATCAAGCATAGGACTTCCACCCCCTATCACCCTCAAACAAATGGGCAGGTGGAAGTCACCAATAGAGCATTAGAAGGGATCTTGACTAAGGTGGTGAGCAGCAGCAGAAAGGACTGGGCAGATTGCCTGGTTGAAGCCACATGGGCTTACAACACCACTTGGAAGACCACCACCGGCTTCACACCTTATGGGCTGGTCTATGGGAAGAAAGCTTTGTTGTCCATTGAGTTTGAATACAACACTTTGAGGATGGCAGCTCAGCTGGACCTAGATCTCAGCCATGCACAACAAGAAAGGTTATTGCAACTGAATGGATTGGATGAGCACCGAATGCAGGCCCTCCTTCACTCAGAAGTGGTTCAACTTCAAAGAAAGGTGTGGCATGACCAACATCTCCATGACAATCAATTTCAGCCGGGAGATTGGGCTTTGTTGTATGACTCCAGATACAAAGATTTCAAGGGGAAGCTGAGAACCAGATGGCTAGGACCATATGCAGTGGAAAAATGCCATGACAATGGATCTGTCCTTATTCGAACCATTGATGAGGAAGCCATTCCCATGCTTGTCAATGGGCATCGATTGAAGATCTACAGGAGACCTCTCTCAAGACAAGAGTTCATCAAAACTATGGAGAAATCTGTATTGGTCATAGAGAAGGGTTCTGCCTCTGCTTTGGGCATACCCTGAAGGATTTAAAAAAATAAAAAATAAAATAATAATAATAATAATAATAATAAAGATCCTTGGGTGAAAACCTCTCTGAGGCGCCCAAGGCAGGTGGTAGGGGTGAAAACCTCATTGAGGCGCCCCTATTGTCTTTCAAAAAAAAAAGAGGAAAAGGTTTGAAAAAGATCCTTGAGTGAAAACCTCTCTGAGGCGCTCAGGGCAAATGGCACGGGTGAAAACCTCTTTGAGGCGCCCTTGTTATCTTTCAAAAAAAAAAGAGAGAAAAAAAGAGAGAAAAAAAAAAAGAAAAAACAATAAGCAAAATATGGTAAAATTGCATGCAGGTTGCAGATGTTCTATGGAGGAGAGGAAGCCTCTCAACTCAAAGCCAAGGGTCCTTATCATGCTGTCAAGGGACCTCACCAGCACCTCCTCCAAGGATACCCATGTTTTTTTCAAGGTATGTGCAATTTTATCATGGTTTGAATCTTCTACAGGAAGATGCAGTCTTTCTACAGGAAGACGCAGATTTTCTACAGGAAAGTGCAGACTTTCTACAAGAAGCCCGAACTTTCTACAGGAAGCTCTGTGTTCTACAGGAAACTTCCTGTAGAAGTTTGGGACGGCCCAGAATTCATTTTAAAAGGAGATCTAGCGATTAAGGATCGGTTTGGACGCATGCAAGCCTCTGTTGGCACCCTTGCGCATTGCTGTTACCTTGCTCCACCATCCTTGTCGACATGCAACCAAGTTACCTGCACCAGCAAAGCAGATCGATGAGTTCTCGCGGGAAAAGCCATTTTCAAAGATAAACAAGTGCTGAGATCTCATACCACAGGCATCAGAAGCTCCGGGAGCGTGATCGAAAGGCCAGATCCTCCATCGTGCAGCATGCACCCAAGGAGGAAGAACTGTTACGAGACACCCCGCGGGAATCCTGTAACAGTTAAACCTGCTAGAGTGGATACCATTCACAGCACCGCCATCTGCAATGAAACGCGGGCGCATGCAACCAAAGCATCCACTCCATCGTCGGCAGCCTGTAACCATGAGCCTCCGGGTCTGTGTAAGTTCTCATGCAGCAGGTAGATCCACTCACCATCGTCCAAAAACTGGAAAAATCGTGTGCAGCCACGCAGGTAAGTGTCTCGACCCTTCCTTCCATCAAATCGCATGAATTTTACTTTGAATTGTTTGCACAGTGTAAAAGTGAATCGTTGAGCGGCCGTATGGCCAGTCGACTGGCCACGTCGGCTAGTTATGGTATAGTTGGATGTTTGGGTGGCGGCCACGACAAAGAGAATGAGCAGCACGCACGTGAGAACACTCCCGTCGGAAGCAATGAGTTTAACAGAAAGAGGCAGCGACAGATCTGTGGGAATGGATGCGGCAGCAAGTGAATACGCAGGCGAATGATGGATGACGTCGCCCAACGGTCCGGCGGGGACAGCTCACCCCCCGTGCCACGGATTGCGTCGATTCAAAATCTAATCGGCTAGATTGTGCGCATGCATTTATCAACCACCACTTCAAACTCGAGTGGCTATTATGATCTCTTCTGCACTTTGATATGCCGAGATTTTGGCTACTAGAACGCCGGTGAAGCACACCTCGAGCGCAGGCCAACTACAGTCCTCCCCGAAATTTGCGCACTGCTCCTACAAGAACGCTGCATTCTACAGGAACACTGTCATCCTATAGGAACGCAGTCTTCTACAGGGAAGCGGGTGCCTCACGTAAAAAGGTGGCCAATTAAAGAGGTAACCCTGAAACTCTTCATGCAATTGGTTTTCAAAGGTGGCAAGATCATCGTCCACAGTCTGGTCATAAAGATATCGGTGAAATTGTTGTTTGCTGTGCCTATACTGTCGTTCTACAGGATGTCAGTGTAATTAGACTGTGTTGAGATCCGCAGGGATAAATTTTGTGGATTATGTGCATGCTCTGTCTCAATAGACCAAATCTCTTTCGCATTTGCCACCTTTAGTTAAAACAACCGTGTTCATCATGCCGGGTGGGTTTATAAGACGAGAACCCACTGATTCAACCAAATTAAGGGAAAACCAGGAAGTGGTAGAACTCTTCACACGGGTTCAATGGATATCTTTTTGTGATAAATTGCAGGGTTACGATGATGAAGTGGCCGAAGAATTCTTGCAGGCTCTGAGGCCGAAATCCAAGACACTGGCCACAGTGAACTTCAGAGGTCTAAGCCTCAAGCTCACCCCGCAATATATCAGTCGGATCACTGAACTTCCGATGGGTTTGCCATGGGATAAGGAAGAAAGAAAGTTGAGCCAGCAAGCCAAGAAGGAATTCTTTCCACCTGAGGAGGAATTCTCGAAGGACAAAAATGGGGTGCGAAGAACGAGTCTATTGCCACCATGGAATGAAGTCAGTTTGCAAATCATGAAATATATAACTTGTGAAGGCCGTTTTAGCATCGTGTATGCATATCACTTTCGGTTGCTCACTGAATTAAGGCACCGGATTGATCTTCCTGTAGAACAAAAACTGAGCATCCCTTATTTCCTGTTGCAGTCTCTAATGGAGTGTGCCACAAAGCTAAAAGAGGGCATACCAGATCAGATAGCCCACCATGGGCTGATAAAGCTTCTTATGGAGGATGCGCTGCATTCATATAAGGTTTCCCTCTCATGGGAATCCTTCCGGAATTTGACAAGAGATGGAGACATTAAAATGTTGATTGAAGAAACGGGTTCCTCCAGCAGTGAGGAACAAGAAGCAGTGGCTGAGGGAAAGAGAGAAAAAGGCCAGAAGACCCCGACCACAGTGCAGAAGAAAGAACAAAAGAAGAAGCATGAGGAAAAGGATGACAAAGAAAAAGGTGGCACACCTATCTTGTCAGCAAGAGAAAAGAGGCTGAAGAGCAGAATGGACAAAGTTGAGGTGGTCCACGTCAGCGCAAGTACCTCATCAGCACCTGCAACCAAAGCAAAAAGCAAAACCCATGCGGCTAAGCAAGAAAAGGTGGTGACACCCGTGTCTACAAGAAAGCAGAAACAGGCTTCTACAGGAAGCCCGAAGACAGAGAAAGGGTCTTCTACAGGAAGCCCGAAAATTACCAAAACAGGGGCTTCTACAGGAAGCCCCGAAAAGGTGAAACCCAAAGAGAAGAAGGTGGATATTCTGGCACGGGAGGCAGTAGCTGTATTAGCTGGCCTCAGCACGCCACCTAAGCCAAAAGAAAAGAGGAAGAGGGAGACCCCTCTATACTTTAAATCTTGAAGAAGTAAGAGGATAAACACGGGCAAGCCGCAGCCTCCACCCAGTAGCCAAACCATTTTAGGGGATGTCCCTACTTCACCCAGTGCAAGAACCCCCTCTAAAACATCAGCCACCCCCGAGAGGGGAAGCCCAAAAATAACTTCCTGGACACGAAAAATAGGCCAATCGCCTTCCGAAGCCCGGCTTAAGGAAATGGAAAAGGGGGAAGAAGCGCCACCCTCGTCACCACCAGGGGCAGAAAAGGCAGGGCCACCAAAAACAGGAAAGGAAGAGCATGCTCCAGGCTCTAGTTCTCGGCCAAAGACGAGGAGCCAGAGCAAAGTTGCTCAAGGATGAGCAAATAGTTTAGCTGGGGGGTGATGATGAGCCCCAATTTTTGGTACAATTTGGGCTCATTTGGCCTACTTGCTTTGCTCAAACCATTCATCTACGTGACTAATACATGATGATTTCAGGTTTTTGGCATTAAAAGGGAGCAAAGACCACGAAAAAGGAGACAAGGAGACAGTAAGGTGGCACTGCTGGTTTTTAGGAGAGGATGTCCACAGTCTTGGGGACCTTCCTCGTGATTCCCACCATAGCTCCGAGCTCCAACCAATCTCCCCACCGAGCTTAGAGGTAGCCAACCGTTCTACAGGAACAGCAGTTACAACTATTCTGCAGGATCAGCAGTTTAACCTTCAGTTGGACAGCTGAGCTCCACAAATCAAGGGAACCTGTTGGATTATCATTTTGCATAAATACTGAGGCCGTAGCCTTTGATAGAAGCTTTTTGAACTTTTGCATTACTATTGTAATTTCGAAGTACGAGCTACAGCTCGGTGTTGGTTCTTTTTGTAAGCCAGTTTTGGCATGACATCAGATTTTTGGTTATGAATAAAGGCAGGCAGATTTTGATCTCATTCTGAGTTTCTAAGGGAGCTATAGCTCTCAGGTTAGGGCCCAACCTGAGAGCAATAAACCTCCTCTGTGTTGTAATGTTATTTGCCTTTCGTTCCAGCACCTTGTTTCTTTACTTTGACATGCAATTCGAATTTACAGTCTGCTAATTTAGTTTTCGTGTGATTGAGTAGGATTAGCTTATGGTTACTTTGCTTTCAGCTGCTTAGACTCGATAGGAGGTTTGTAATACACAGGAGCTCCAAGAAAAAGGTTGTTAGAGATCACTGCCATCTCTGTTTAGGGATTGGGGTGTAGTCCATATCAACCACCAAAAAGAAACGCAGTCTTTTACTTCCATGCAAGCTGCAACATAGCCATTTTCATTGAAGATCCATCCATGCACTTTTGATATTGAACCATACTTCTACATTTTTCATTCCATGCACGGTTTCTTTTCTCGGTTTTACATTGCTGTTCATAGGTTTAATGGCACAGGTATCATAGGTTAATGAATTCTCGTTTTTGGTGCAAGACATAAGTCATTTGTTTCATTTACACTGCTCCATATCATCCCACTTCCTTCTTCTTCTTCTTGATCTCTCCTCAAGCCACCTACTTGGCCTCTGTCCAGCTCATTTACCCTCCAACTCGTCCATTGCCACGTAGCTTCATCTTCTTGACCTTTCGTTGATCCCATTCTCCCATCCACCAACCGACTTCATGCATTCTTTCTCTACCTTATTTCTCTGCCCCTGAGCCATCACAAGTTCCATCTCCACCTTACCTATCCACCCAAGCCATTCCATCACTTCACCAACACACAAAACTTCCACCTATAGCACATCCTCTAGAAGGTAGCAGACTTCCTGTAGAAATTCCTTAGTTTCCTATAGGATCCCCTGCAGACATCCTGTAGGAGCCTGCAAACTTGGTTGTCGAGCATCCGAACGTTGTAGACTTCTGTGGACCAATGCTAGGGACCCTCTGGGACCTCTCCTAGCCATCCTGACCTTGCCCATGCTTTCCTTCCATTCGAACCGCTCCTGCACAGTCAAACCCTAATCAAAAGCATCATCACAATAAATCCAACCACTTAATGAAAAAATACAAAAACATGTCTTTTCAGATGCAAGTAGCTTAGATGCATGTATTTCAGCTCACTGCAAGTAATGGCATCATTGGTAGAAGTTTCATTCACAGTTTTGCATTGTAAGGGCCTAGCTAGTCAAATTAGGGTTTACTAGGGTTTTCATGCTTTGTTGGCTTTCAGTTTCTTTCTGCAAGTAGATTAGCCTCCTTTGAGTTATCTTTCATCCATCACTCATAAAGCTTCTTCTGTGAGCATATAGAAGTTGGCTTGAGCCCTAGCGGACTTGTGCCAGCTGACCAAGTGACAGCTGCGACAAGAGCTAGTACTTGTGCATACAGCACCGTCGCTTCCAAGTTTGTACGAACTACCGGGTTGATAAAATTAGAGATAGGAAGCTCCAGGAGTTGTAGCATTATTGCTACAATAATGGAGCCCACCAAAGATCTGGGTGGCTACTTTAGCCGCTGGGTAGGTTATGCTGGAAATGGAGTAGCCATGCAACTTCTTGGCAAGCTTGAACTTTTCCTTCATTCATTCGGCAAGGTCATGCTCCCCTTGCATTCCACCAAACGCCATGGTCGGATTTAAGCCTGAATGTGCGAGGAAAGTGATCTTGTGGATCAGCATGTGAGTGATCAGTATCGGTTCTCTTAACCATAGGAACCCATTGTGCACCAAGCATAATAGCTGTTTGACCACTATCAAAGTTATGGGCATGCAGTTGTAATGAGGCACCCATAGCAGGTTCAACAATCCTGCCTTATCCACCCCTTTTATCCACTGTCTGGGATCTATCGTGGTCACAACAGAGTCTTTATAGAAGACATGATGCATGAATGTATCAGTTGCCAGGTGGGGAAAGCGCTCTGTATCTGCCAAATCCAAATCCTCTAGCTTTAAATGGGGGATGTGCGCTAGACACAGCCCTTAAAATGTATTATTGTCTGGAAGCAATGGTGTGTGAAGTATTATTTTTCTCTCATTGAGGTCCTTTGGGACCTTCACCTTGCCTTGGTGTCGAGGGATGTATTCTGGCAGCTTGAATATAGGGTCTTCCCCCTCAATGTCAATGTATTCAACCCCCATATCAACATCTTCCATGCCCATATCGATGTCTTCTATGTCCTCATCTGGTTCTAGGTCTACTACCTTGCCCTTCTCCTATGTAGTGGCCTTTTCTTTCTACGATTGTTTTCTAGGTGACGTGCACACTAGTTGTGCCGCTTTCTTCTTATCCTTCTTTGGTTTTGGACCTTCTCTAGTTGGCATAGGCCTCGACCTAGGCGAGATCGATGATTTGGGTACTTCTGCAGGTACCTCTACACTCTCTACCTTTAGGGCAACTCCCTCAGCTGCCATTGCTTCTCCAACATTTTCGGTCTCCACGGGTGCTGACATGATGGTAGTTAAGAGCTCCTGAGTTTCCTTCGGCAATTTCTCAAACACTGAACTCACTACTAAAGCCTTGAAATAGTTAAGGTTCATGTGCACCAAATATCTCAATACTTCAATTCTCAAAACACCAAGTGTTTTCATTGGGCGACCATCTGTAATTTATAGTCAATTTCAAATTTGAATTTGATCGTTCCCCCCAAAGTTTGTTCATAAATGCTAGATTGGCAGCAAATTTTCCAAGATCTTGCTCTTAAATTCTGACTTAAATGTCACCCCTTTACTCCATTTAGTTGTTTTCACATTGTCAAATCATGAACAATGACCACAACGGTCTCTTTCTAGTTTCCCTACATGATCTCTCCTTCAATAGCGCATCTCCCCTGGTGCTTCTGCTAACACTGTGACAACCCTCAATTCTGCACATTTCCCAAATTGCGTAGCTCTACAACCCAGGAAGTGTAGTTTATAGTACCACGCCTCCTTTTGGCTGCCTAGAGCGCTAAGACTGTGGTTCCACCATGTAGTCATCTAGCCAGATCCCTAGTGTATGGTTTCAATTGGCTACCCTTCACCTTCCCTGGAAATGGTTCTCCATTCAACTTCACCAACTGAACTACTCCACCATCAGTAATCTCCTTGATGACATAGGGCCCCAACCAATGCATCTGAAATTTTCCTGGAAATTTATCAAACTTGTTGTCATATAATAACACTAAATCATTTACCTTGAAGGTGTACAGTTTGATGTGTCGATCGTGCTATGCCTTTTCGTGATCCTTTGAACTTGCTAATGGAATCCAGCCAAAAACCTATCTTCTTATATTCTTCTAGTTCTGTCAGTTGCGCGATCCTTTCTTCCAGAGCTCCATGATCTACCATTCCTATGAATGCCGCTATGCGCAGACTAGGTATAATGTACTTCATTGGTATCACAACTTCTACGCCATAAACTAGCCTAAAAGGCATTTGTCCAGTCAACTTCTTAGAAGTTGTTCTATAAGACCATAGCACCGTAGGTACATGCACATCTAATTCATTTCTTTGTGCATTGCAAACCTTTGTCAGTGTGTTCTCCAATATCTTATTAAAAGCTTCTACCATCCCATTAGCCTATGGGTGATATGGCGTACTCTTCTGATGGTAGACCTGAAATTCCTCTGTCAACACGTTGATCGTTTCATTAAGAAAATGTGTACTACGATCGGTCATCAAAATTTTTGGACAACCAAATCTTGTCAACACGTACTCAAAGATGAATTTTGTTGTTGCTATGCTTGTACAATCCTTCACAAGCTGCACCTCCACTCATATGGTTAAATACTCAGTTGCGATGATGATGTACCACGCACCCATTTTCTTTCTTAGAGGATGAATTGGTCCTACAAATTCAATCACCCACTTCTCGAATGGCTGTAACGATATCATCGGATTCAAAGGTAGCTCATCCCTCCATGATGATCTGCGAATCCTTTGGCATGCATCACATGCCCTACAATATGCTTTTGAATCCTTATGCAGTGTCGGCCACCACAACCTAGCGCGTAGAATCTTCTGTGTTGTTTCTTTTACCGCATAATGTCCTCCCGTGTCTCCTCCATGAGCCTCAGCGAGGATGCTATTTCATTCAAATTCTGGCACATAACATTGTAGTATTTCATCTAATCCCATTTTATACAAGTGCCTTGCAATGACAAAAAACTCTGCTACGTGCACCACCAATTCCTTCTTTTGTTGGATAGTATATCCTTTTGGGGCCTTTCCTGTCATCAGGAAGTGTATAATATCTTCAAAGTGACTGTTTGCGACGCGCACCACAAAGAGCTACATGTCAGGTAGTCCTTCCTCCAAATTAGTAGGATCCTCTCTTGTTTCAATGTGCAAAAGATGATCTGGTCCAGTATTCAATCATCCTAGTTTCAAAATAACTTCAAAACCATATTCTTGGAATAGAAAAAACCATCTGCATATCTTCCCCACTAACATAGGCTTGTTCAACAAGTACTTTAATGCAGAGTGGTTTGCATACATCTTAAAGTGTCTCCCTAGCAAGTAGTGCCTGAATTTCTGGAGCACATATACCATAGCCAGACCTTCATGCTCTGTCGTTGAATAATTCTTCTCAGCTTTAGATAGCTTCCTACTTGCGAATGCTATAGGATGATCCAATTCTCCCAGCGCAATACATGATGTGTCCACATGCACATGAAATTCCTTCTTCAAATCTAGGAAGACTAGGATTGGCGCGGTGAGCACATCCAAGCTGCTCTGATATTCTTCATTCCAACAGAATGTAGCATCCTTTTTTAACAGTTTCTCCATCAGTGTGGTAATCTATGCATAACTTTTGATGAACTTTCTATAGTACCCTGTATGCCCCAATGTTGCGCACAACTATTTCACACTTCTTAGTGCCTCCAAATTGATTATAACCATGATCTTCACAGGGTCTACCATCAAGCCTTGTCCGCATACCACGTGACCCGACAAGATTCCAAAAGGGACACAGAACAAACATTTTTTCAGATTGAGTGCGATCTGGTACCTCCAGCATGTATTCAGCATCAAGCGCAGACTTGCTACATGGTGCTTTACTAGTTCAAACACGGTCCAATCATCAAAGTATACCTCTAGAAATTTGTGAATGAAATATTTTAACACTACAATGACTACGCGTGAGAAGATCGTCGATGCATTCTTCAGCCCAAAAGGCATTATAGTATACTAGAAGCATCCCCATTTAGTTGTGATGGTCATCTTACTTCTATTCTCTAGCATGATCTTGATCTGATGGTACCCCAACAACCCATCAGTAAATGAATATGCTTCTTGGATGTAAACATTATCCAGTGCCTCCTCAGTGAATGGAGTTGGGAAAGGATCATGCACACAAACGTCATTCAACTTCCTGTGATCTATGCATATCCGTATCTCATCCTTCTATTTCTTTTCCTGGACGACTATCAGGCTTACCCAATCAGATTCTTCTACTGGCTCAATAATGCCTGCTACAAGCATTTTATCCAACTCCAAGCGGACCCTTTCCTTATACTTCGGTTTTAGGCAGTAAGGCCTTTGCTTAACTGGCTTCACATCCGATCTTAGATTAATCTTCAAGACACCCAAGTCCCCTATTATCCCTTTTATATATGAACACTTCGTAGGGAACAGATATGATATTTGTGGAGCAATTTGTCGACCTTATCTACTGTTGCATCATCCTAGTAGTCCCCAATCTTTACAAACTTCGAATATGCTTCTTGGATGTAAACATTATCCAGTGCCTCCTCAGTGAATGAAGTTGGGAAAAGATCATGCACAAAAATGTCATTCAACTTCCTATGATCTACGCATATCCGTATCTCATCCTTCTATTTCTCTTCCTAGACGACTACCAGGCGTACCCAATCAGATTCTTCTACTGGCTCAATAATGCCTGTTGTAAGCATTTTATCCAACTCCAAGCGGACCCTTTCCTTATACTTCGGTTTCAGGCAGTAAGGCCTTTGCTTAACTAGCTTCACATCCGGTCTTAGAGTAATCTTCAAGACACCCAAGTCAGCTTTGCTTCTATGCCAATGTTCACTTGTTTAGTTTTGAGTGACGTAGTGATGTCTAGATTCTCTAGTTTCGGTCCTTCAACTTTGCGTGACCTTCAATCTCTGGAATATTAATCTTCCTCAAATCATCATCTTCTTCTTCCACTATCACATTGTATCACTCCAATGCGTGGCTCAGCTGGGTAGTCCAGTCAGGTTGAATCAAATTAAGAGGATCCTACAGTATCCTGAAGATTGTTGCCTTAACCTCCTGCAATGCTTCATCAATACATTCAAATTCATCCTCAAAGTTGAACATCATCAAAAATCCTTGGTGAAAAACATTCCATTCTTCAGTGCCATGGTGAAGCTCTATCTCCAAGTACCAATTCATCGGTATAACATCCAAGGTATGACAAAACATATGTACCCACTCTGGCTGAGGCTCCACTCTATAAACTTCAGTCCATTTGGCCAAATGGTCGGGTGGGACATCCCTCCCATCATATTTTTCTATTAGCCGTACTTTTGGGTGACCAAAACGCACTGTCATCATTGTTCTGTACACATGCCAATTATCAAAACTATCCTTGTGCGTGCCCCACCATCTCCCAGACATAGTGCACAATGCCCAATCCAAGGCCTGGAAGCAATGCTTCTCTTGCGCTTCTCTCTCGAATGCATCCAAAAATTTATCAACATAAATTAAACCATTATAGTAAGGCAGATTTCTTACCTCTGATGATACACAATGCAACGACGTGGTCATCATATTACAGTGCAACGTAGATACTTCATGAAGTCGATTCTACCACTGCTCCAACTCTTCATCTGAATCTGATGTGTAGGAACTTTCACAGTCCCATGCAATATGCTCATTTGCTATTGGATTCACCCAATCCTAATCTCGCGCCGTTATCTTATAGATCTGGTCCAAATCCTCATCACTTTCATAATCGCGGACTGGTTCAGTATAGCGCGGTCCTTCTGCAAGGTCCAGGGGCACCACTACACAGAGTGATTTCTTCTCAAATATCATCTTCTGCTTCTTCAAATTCATTACCGCATTCATGTTAGTGGCCTAATTGATCCCAAGGAGCGTGGGGTAGGGATTGTTGTCATCCACAATCTCTATTACTTCAAAATCAGCTAATGCACTCATGCCCTCAATATCAACCATTACTCCCTGCAATCTTCCCATGGGGATGATTTTCTGCTGATTTACCATTCTTAACTGAATCAGAGACCACTTTAGCACAGGTATCCCCATCCTTTCCCATGTCTGTTTAGGAAAAACATTTGCATCCAACCCCAGATCTAGAATAACTTGATCCATCTCATATTCTCTTATCTGCGCAGTGAGCCTCATCTCACGCCCTGTTCTTGCCTTATGCCTGCCAATATTCCTAATTACGCATGGTTCATCAGTAGCATTTTCCTTCCCAGCACACCTATTGATTAGTTCCTGCATTCCCTTCATAGCCTTGCTATCATGCAACATCTTCATATAGGTCTCTAAGAAGGTAGTAATCATGGATGGGTCCATTTCTTCAGTCAGCTTGTCCTGACTGCCTAAGGTAGAGGCCTTAGCGAAGCTTTTCTTCACGTTCATAAACGTTTCTCTTACATGTTCTAGATCAAACCCGATCTCTTTTCTGGTGCTTTGTGGACCCACTCACCTTCTTTAGGCTTCTTCCCCTTATCTTCACCAGTCGTCGATCCACTCCACAGTACAATATTTACCTTAGGATCTTCCTCGCGAGGCTCAGCCCTCATCATCTGTAGGTTTTGAGTCGGCTGCTGAGGCTGCCCCCACTTTTCACATATCTTAGCTAATAATATAGGGAAATCCTCCATCACATGGTGAAACTGAGTACAATATCAGCATGAGAGACATGTCGTATTTGGGCAGTCTCACGCGTAGTGTCCCAATTCCTCACAATTGTAACAAATGACCTGCCCCCAAACTCTACTAGGTCTTCCTCCACCTCGGCCTCGTCCGCGCCCTTGATACTCACCTCATGCTCCCGCAGTGCCTTCATCCGAAGGTCGAGTTTCTGCTTGCACCCTATATGTAGGCATTCTATCCATCATTAATTCATAACTATGGAAATTGCACTCATCATGATCCATCGATTGACAAAAGTGGCAGAAGAGTTGTTTTGGTGTCTATATGAATTTCTGAACGGAAATTGTCTATCACATGTTTTCCAGCTACCTTACAGATAGCACACCATAGTGCAGACCCTATACTTGGCCGTGCTAGAGCTTCCGGCCTTAGAGGCATTAGTCCCCCTACTACAACATAATTTTTGAAAACTAGATAGTGATCTTTGTCATGCCCCTCAATTTTGCACTTCAGGCACCAAACTTCTTCATGCACCTCGACTCGAGCTATTCTATCTTTCTTCAAACTCTACATTTCTAGGAAAAGATTCTTTGATTGTGCATTAATCTGCTGAACACCCAGATTATCATCTTGCATCAGTGTCTCATGCAATCTCATCGCAATTTCCAGGACTTCCGCCTAGGTCCCAATATTTTTTTGTGATAGCATGACCCTTAGATGAGGCAGGAGCGAAGCCACAAACGATTTGCATTATTGCGCATTAGTCAGATTCATGTTAGCTTCATGGATTGTACACTTCAATATCTGATCTAGATCCCAGGGTGTCTCACTAGGCTTCATCATGATATATTTGAATCCCACAATTGATTGCGCTTCAGACTTATATCTACTTAATTCCTTATTTAGCATAGTCTGGATATCTACCAACGCGGACATCAGGTTATTAGTGTAGTACTTAATTTACCACATTAGTGTGCGATCCTGTAAAGCACTAACCAACATTGCTTTCTTCATTTGATCATCCATGATACCCTGAGCTTCCCATATAGCCTTCGTGATGAACCAAAATTGCTTCAAATCTTCATTTCCCATGCCCTTGAACATAGGTATCTTTACTAAGTTCACCATATTGAACATTGGCAAAGGTGGCGCTAGTGTAGGCGAAGGTGTATGCGGCGGAGGTGAAGATGGAGGCGGTGTGGGTGGATGGGGTATTCACAAGAACCCTTGCTTTATCAACTAAACAATGCTCTATGAAGATTCCTATGCTGCTTCCTCGTAGTCACTTAGAGGAGGTTCAATTAGTGAGCTATATTCAGGGCTTGTTTTCCCTTTGTTCTTGAATGTCCTTCCACTTCACGTATCCCCAAACATCAAGGTAGTTGCATAACCTACTTTTCACACAAGATCATCTTAATCCAGGTATTTAAGGACTTTAAATACTTACCTAATGACCCTTTGAAGAAGTGGCTCTCTGCTTCCCTGTAACTGACCGAGGTATTAACTACGAACTCTGTCACGTACCCTCCTATGATACGATCAAGTCAATGATCGCTACGGTGTGCATCTTATCTTCAGAGGCTTCTAATCTCTGCACTAACTTTGGGTTCCAGACTAGTGGACCATCAAGCCTCCACATTCCTTGGCCATTTTCCAACTTCGCGATCCACTCATACAACTCAACCGAGAAGGAACAAAAGAAGATCTCATGTATCTTCGTGTACATGTATCTGTCCAACCATTGTTCTTTTGTCAATCATGGATTCATGTTCTCTTGTGACGCAAATTCACGGATTTTTCTATCCAACAAATCTTCGATCTCCTTCTCAGCTGGATTCTAGTGATGCAGCATCACACATCTCGTTATGCATATCCCGGTCCTGACAATGGAACCATTTGTTGGATTGATGGGCCTGGACCTAGGTTCAACTTTAATTAGCCAATCAAATCCCTACACTACTGGCCCTTTCAACATCAATCCGCGGAGCACGGACTGAAGTCTTACTCGAAGCAGTATGGGGGGATGTAGGAACCAAGTTTCTGCACACTGAGATAGTTATGATGTCATTTTATACCCTAACCCTTCCTTTGCACAGAGTGATAAGCCCTTTAGGGCTTATCAATGCACTTCTCTTATTTGGCTTCGAGACCTTCGTGAAGGTCTGTGATCATCCTTCGCGTACCCTAAATAGGCAATTCAAACTCTTATGCACCTTTGTAATTACCCTTTCTTCTTTGTCCACCCAGATTAGCTTAAGTATTGGATAAATTCAACATGCATTATGATTATCTTCGCGTAAACATATATTCTTACTTTTGTTCATATGACAAAGTAAAACACATAGATTCATGCATCAATACAACATTAAATCATAAACCCAGTTTTCAACATAACATAACCACATACATTCATAACAGAAGTAAAATAGCTCATACACAAATATCTCCAGAATAATTATGTTTATTGATGGTTTGGATCTTTAGTACAAACTCTAGCTTCCCTGCGCACACAGCTGTAGGGGTCTGCACACTCAACTGCAGACTTCTACCCTAGGCCTCTGGGCATCCAGCTATAGAACCTTTGTCCTACGTTAAGACTCTTTGCTCTTAGCTCTCATAGACCCATCAATCAATTTCTCAAAAACTTACTAAGAACTACTTAGATTCTTCTAAGAATCTCCCTTTTTATACATTCCCATAGTCCATGGACCAAGGGTGGATCTCATAAAGATGACACAAGTTACCTAAACTAATGGTGGAAACCCTTTTTGACTCTTTACATATTCATGCTCCGCGACCAAAAAATGCAGAGACTTTACATTCTTTATACAAAACTTGCGCCTCTAGCCCTAAAACTTGGGCTTTTAACCCCAAAATTGACCCTAGGCGACCTGTTCCGAATAGTCATGCATAGTAACTCTCAGCTCATGTTTACCTTGGTGGTTTTGTAAAAGAGGGTAAATGTTGGGTGGGGTGTTACAGTATGGACCCTTCTTCTACAATTTGTTTTATTTGTTGATTCTAATGTTCTGGAGGATCAGATGTCATATTGCGCAACTTAGAAATGGTATGGCACAAGTCTTGATTGACAATAATTAAATTTCTGCTAGAATTCTCAAGAAATGAAAGGAACTACGTTGGCTCATATGAGTAAATATCCTTTGGTTATTAAGAATCATGATCCACAAGTGTTGGCCACATCTACTAAAGTTTGGAACTGATATCCTGAACTTACTGCTCTAGTTGTTGTTAATTTTTGCAACTGTAGTAAAATTCCACATTGGACGGCTTAGATGACCAAGATGATTAAATTTCCCTTTTCAAGAGGCTCAAAATGGACGTAAAGATCACTTGATTTGGTCAAGAAAAAGTTAACTTTTGAATTATTTAATTAATTCATTCATTATGGAATGGGTCAACCCTAACCACTTGGGTAACTTCTTGGGTCATTCTTAATCCCAAGTAAACCCTCAAGACATCCTAAAAGGAAGTGACCTCAAGATCATTTGGACACACTCAAGTTATGTTTTTATTCTTCTACTTTGTCTTGGCTCCCACAAGTTCATTGGCAGAAGTATTCATTAGGTCTGAGATCACATGCAAAAGGTTCCTAATGAGTTAGGGTATTTTGGATCTCGATCATTGGCACAGATATGAAGTTTTTTTCATCCATAGTTGCTGGCATAGAGTGGGTAAGAGAGCGACTTTGGCTCTTTGGTCGCTAGGAGGCAGTTTAGATGGAGTGACTTTGGGTTCAGAGGTAGATGAGAAGGTTATGATTCCTAGTCGCTCACTTCAGGTAACCCAGGGAGAAACTTTGCCATTATAGTCACTCAGATAGCACTGCAAGGGTGTGACTTTTCCTTGATCAGTCACTTAGACAACCGAGCAAGGGAGCAAGTTTTGTTATTTATTGTTCAGATCCATAGTCATAGGCTTAGAGACCTCCTGGGAGTGACTTTACTATTACAGTTGCCTGCATACTGTCTTCGTGAGTGCGACCCTGATGTTTTCTGTCACACAAAGACAATGTTGATGATAGTGACCCAATTCAGATCTGGGGTTTTGGCATCTTAGCATCCGTGATCTATGGATCTATGTTTCTTTGTTGTAAATTGATAGATCTGAGTATCTCTGTTGTTATAAAAAATCTGTAGATCTATGGATCTAGTTTATTATTACATACTGCTGATTATATGTATTGGGATCAATGTACTCACTGTTATAACTTTTTATCACGATCTACTAAAGAAGAAGAAGATTTGAAAGGGTCCCCCCTTGTGGGGTTGTTCCCTAGTCTTGGACCAATCTGTTGTCTCTTATGGTTATGTGCTATTGTCTTCTCTATCACTGCATATGTTGTTCATGCTTTAGTTATGTTTATGATTGATTATACTGCTAATAATTGGATGCATTCTTAATGAAAAGGATAAATTGGGCTAAAGTAATTGATACAACATTGAACAATCAGAAAATTTAACATGGTATGAGAGCTATGGTGAAAGTGAAGCCCAAGAGAAAACAAGTCTTCAATCCCTCTTCTTCAGAAAGAAGATCATCTGATTCAAAGTCAATGTGTCATCCTCTACCTTCAAGGAGCATGCAAATCTAGGTGATGCACCAAAACTTTGCTACATGGAAGGTCAGATTGGAGATCATATCCGACAACCATGATGTGTTGGAATACATTTGAGGTGAGATACCTGAACTTTCATAATATGCTTCTACTACACTCAAGAATAGGTATAAGAAAGTGTTGTGCTTATCAACAAGCCCCCCATTTACTAGTATTAGTAATAAAACTAATAAATGGGGACCCTTCCAAAAATCAAATCTTAGCATCTAGTCATGCCTTTTTATTTTTAGAATAAAATAAGATGTCAAAGCGGAACTTGCAAAATCATGGAAATTTACCTTTTCATACCTTAAGTGTATAAAGCTTCACAAACGATAAGTTTCTTAAATAAGCGCCACATGATCAAAAAGTCTAAGAGTAACCTTATACTCGAAAAGTCGTGAATATTAAAATAAACTTTAAAAAGACCTGCTTTTAAAATATTATTCTCGCATTGCAAAAAATGATTGCGACGGACCTTCCTTATAAGAGTTACCCCATATATGTGAAATGCGAAATCTTAAAAAATCCTATAATCTTCTCGCATTGCAGTTTCAACCATGCAATGCTAATCAAGATAAAGCATAAGTAGATATTGCGAAATGTGATAGCATCTTGCATATCGCATATCGCATCAACTCCCATGGCGGTAAGTCTTAACAAAAACAAGTTTTTGCGATATAGCGATCTGCAATATTGCATAGCAAATTGAAAACTCACTTTTATCGCAACACAAAGGGCTCATGGTTCTAGGAGAGTACTTCCCGACTTTCAATGTGAAGTTATGAACATTAAGTTAAACATAACGGTTCATTAGTGGACATTTATTAAAAGAATGATTATGATCAGTTGTGAAAGGCCATTTGACGCAAGTTGATATCTTTTAATGTGATTTAGAATTAAAGACCCTCCGTCACCTTATTTTCATCCTTCTATTGATTTATTTCTACATTCACTATCATTTTTATCCTATTATGCTCTATGCTTGTAACTTTAAAGAAGAACACACAAAGCAGGACATCTGAAGAAATGGCTAAGAAAGGAAAAGCACCCACTTCTGAGAAGTCAGAGATAACCCCCCTGTTCACAAACACTACCTATAATCGAAGTGCAGGGACATCTACATGGGAGACTATGTATCAGCTATTAGAGGAAGAACAACCAAGAGTTATGGAAACAACAGTTACAGCAGATGGACACGGTTCTTCTAATGCTTATCTGACTGAACTTGCATGCTCATTC
Source organism: Pinus tabuliformis (assembly GCA_031772625.1). Taxonomy (NCBI): domain Eukaryota; kingdom Viridiplantae; phylum Streptophyta; class Pinopsida; order Pinales; family Pinaceae; genus Pinus; species Pinus tabuliformis. The sequence goes on along the minus strand of CM062819.1, from coordinate 831,073,158 downwards.
TTGCACCGCATTGTTGCAAGACCAAAGATACTCATACCAACATGGTTAAGTGGATTATAGATGATGCAGACATATCGAACAGAGAATTAAAGATGACAAGCCAAGAAGTCATGGGGTCGTTTACTCCAAACAACATGAGACTCATGTACCATCTACCAGAGTCGCAGGCCATCTACAACAAGCAATTTGTCGAGAAGTTCGCCAAGGAAAATGAAGACTTGGCAGAATGCACAAAGAATTGGTCAAACAATGAAGAAAGACTCAAGAAAGATAAAAACGGTATGTACACCACCGGTTCTCTTAGTTCCCCTTTCTGTTTTGTTGCTGCTATGTTATGTAGGCTGTTTGGTAAACCAGACAGCACCAAATTCTCGTCAGAATGGTTACCCCTAGTAGATGCAACTGTCAATGCTACAATAATGAATTGGGCTCAAATCCTGTTAGATAACTTAGCCACTGCAATTTTAGAGTACAGAAGAAAAAGGAATATTGCTTCAAGGGTTTACCCTCCATTTTTCATGAGCACCTATGTTATGGACGCTATTTGTTTTGGTTCCAAATTCCCTATTATGGGATGGAAATGGATTGCTCAAAATCCACTTCCCATTCAAATATATCACAAAGTCATGTGGGAATCTAATTTCGTGCCACATTTTTTTCAAAATTTGTCACGAAGTTATGCTTCCGATTCACAAAAGGATTTACAACCTGTTAGAGTCGGTCTAGTTATCCCTCCATCAGAGATCAAAGCTCTTTTTCATTTCATGATTAGGTGTCCCATCGGTTTTGATTAGTTGCATTTCGTTAGGCATGCCATAACTCTGATGGAGTGGGTTGTGTCACTCATTTCCCTCGTGCATGGCACTACTGGTTCAGGCCTGTTTATTAAAATAAGTCTTCAAAGGTCATTTACAATCATGTTTTAAATTTTGAGGTCTTAGGTCTAGGGTTGAGTCAATTTTGTCTTGAAAAGTCTTAGAAGACCAACAGGCCAGAGGGATGTCTTTCATAGATCATCACTTCAATAATTTTCATCATTGTACAGCTGAATTAGGACTTCTCTTCAAAACTCTGTTTTGAAGATAAGTCGCCATCTCATTTTTGAAAAAATTGTCAAAATTTTCAGTTCTTCAATCGTTCAAGTGCAGCCTTGGTCTCCTTTGCCAGAGCATATCAGAGCTATCCCTACAAAAAATTATCAGTGAAAATCATTATTTCAACCAATTTTAAAGGGGAAACCAAAAAGGTCAAAGCCTATTAATTTTCAAAAGTGTCAACAACCAAACATAAGAAAATGGGTTTTGGGTTAAGCAAAAATCAACAAGGAGTCTATATGAAGATATTTCTCCTCATTTGCAACCCATTCCACATTCCAAGAGCAAAGAGCATTGTTCTAAGGTGATTTTGTGAGTTTGTGGGCAAATCGGGCCGTTTCCAAGGCACGCTACGCATCAGGTTGGGCGCGCTACGCACCAGTGGCGCGCTACGCATCAGGCAACAATTCTCAGTGCAATTTTACACGGGTGAGGTGCATTAGGAGCGCGCGGCGCGTTGGGTGAGGCGCGCGGCGCATTGGAGTTTATGCCCAGAACTTTGCCTGAAACACACTCAAACACCTCTCCTCATGCATCAAATCACAGGTAGGCTTTTATCCACGGCTCGTTCTTGGTTTTGAAAGATTTATGTAAAGAAATTATGCTATATTTGCCATGAAAAACCAAGTGTAAAAACCCTCATTTTCCATTAGTTTGCTGTGAGGATTTAAATGCCAAGATTGCTGTAGGGTTTTCAAACATAAATGTTGCCAAGGTTTTCCCATTTCTTGTGTTTCCCACCCTCTATATTCACTAATATTTTCCCCAATAATTCCTCATAAAACCCTACACTATTCTCCCTCAAATCCTAACCCCTCCCTTCTACTACAAACATATTTCCCTACCCTAACTCATCCCAAACCCTAAAACTTCAAAATTTCCATGCCCTTTCCCTTCCCTAAATTCCTTGTTTTATTTCCATTGTCCCCATTTCCCTAATGTTTCCCGTTTCCTAACAATTCCCTTGTATATTTGTGTCCCCTTGGTCACAGCATTTTGAGAAAAAGAAAAAGTCTACAGTCAATTCTGTACACAGTTGTATATCAACATATATATATATATATATTCGAGCTACCTTGTTTTTAAAGAACATGTCAGAGACCGAGTCAGCTTATGAGCAGGATTATGATAGTGATTCTACACCAGAGGTAAGTGTGCCAAGGAGGTATCACAAAGGTGGCAAAGGTGGTCGGCATGTCAGGGAGGAGCCTACTTCTTTGGCTCAATTGCAAGCTTGTCCACTTGCAATGGACTGTTTTCGGTATCAATCATGTTTTGAATACTGTGAGCGGATCTCACAAATCCAGCATCATCGGGAACTAGTCCGTTTATTTGTTCTACATTTGCAGGATGGTCATGTAAACCTTGCCGGAGTGAATTTCACCTTGTCACCCAAGATTATTGCTCAGGTCACTAGGATACCAAATGTAGGGGAGGAATGGAGTAAACGCCAGCAGTTAGACAGTTTTCACTATGAGCCATATATTAAGCCTGGATGTGTAAGACACTTGACTGCAGTTTTTCCTTTCAGATTCCTAAGGGATGAGTATGCACCATTGATGAAACTTATCATTCGATATTTCAGTTGCGAGGGAAGATTCTCACGTCTCTATGCGTACCATGTTCATTTGTTGATGCATTTTACCAGGGTACGTATGATGAACATTCCATTTTTCATGTGTTGCAACATAGAGAGGATGGTGCCTTTAGTACAAAGGAAGAGCCCAGTACATCAGCATAAGAGCATCTATCATTATGCATTGATCAAAATTGTAGTGATGCATCAGTTGGCACAGCAGGGAATTACTTGGGAAGATTTCATTTCTCGTGATTACTTTGCACCATTACAGCCACCTCCTGAGATAGTTCATGATGAGGGAGGACCTTCACACCAACCAGACATTCCCGAGACTGAGCATATAAGTGCTCCTCCATATGTGACATATCAGCGAGGTCGTAGGACATTATTTGCATTTACACGACGAGTACTATCTCCACCTGGGTGGAAGGGGTCTCGTTGACTTCATCTGCACAGCGAGTGTTATCTCCACCTCATGTGGAAGGGGCCTCGCTTTCGACAGTAGCACCGCAGGTACAGGATAAGGGCAAGAAGCCCAAGCATGAGGAGGGACCTTCTGGTGAGCCATCTAGGTTTGTTACTATTCATGATGAGACAGCTTCAGAATTAGAGAAGACCCAATATATCAGGTATCTAGAGCAGTGGAATAAATAGCTTGAGGACCAGCACAGGATCATAGAGCTACAGAACATCCGTGAGAATCGCCAAGCTGCCCAACATAGGCAAATTGAGTTCACCTCTCTAGAGCAACAGGTAAATGAGGATCGAGAGGCTAATCTCGACAGGATCAACATCTACTTGGAGGAATGGCTGAAAAGGGCCGATAGAGATCATGCATTATTGAAACACATGGTTATGCATTACAAGGTCCGGAACCTGGTTTGCAAGGCGCGAATTAGGAGTCTTAAGGCAAAATTGAGGAAAATGGTCAAGAAGCAAAAATGGAAAAAGGAGCTTGATCGTCTTCGGATTTTTGCCAAAGCCTCTTTGATTGAGCATAGTACTTGATTGGGGACCCCCAGCCCAAATTTCAACAAGTTTGGGGAAAATTTTGTCAATTTTGAAATTTTTGTGTAAAAAACAGGTTTTTGGGCTCAACGTGTAGCGCGCCGCGCGCTACCCTTAAAATTGGGAGGTCCAAATCACGAAAGGTTTGCATTTTTGGATTTTTCATGATGAAATGCACCTTCTCAGCCACTGCCAAGGAATTTCATCAAGGTTTGGGTCCCCAAAAGGTCAAAAAACATGCAAAAAATGACCTCACTGCCCCTTTTTGGACACACAGGAAGCATCCTTGGGAGTATGCACTTTTGGAGGGGCAAATGGACATCAAATGGGAAAATTCCACTTGGGTTGGAAAGTAGACATCCAAGGCTTTCCAACAAGCCAACTTGAGCTCAATTTGGATGCCGAGAAGGACCCCAAAAGCAGGTGGAAAGGAACACTACGCATAGGGCTCAGGCGCGCTACGCATCAGGATTTTTTGCACAATTTTCATCTTCAGCTCAGGAAACGAAGCCAGTTTTACCAGTTTTGACTTGTGATGGGATTTTTCACCCTACTTGATGTAATTAATGTAACTTTATGTTGACTTGACACTTATTTACCTATTCTAGATGATTCATTCATAAAATAGCAAAAATTTAATGAATGAATTGGTTTCCTAGCTTATAGAGGCAAGTTGTTTTGACTACCTAGATTGTAGTGCTTTGTTTAGAATTGGTTGAAACAGCTCCTAGGATGATGAGCTCGACCCCTAGAGGCAAGGGAATGTGTTAGTTTGCCTATATTATGTATTTTCTTAGTCATTTTCAGGGTTGGACTCTTGGGAAGAGCTTGATACACTATTGTACATATTTTACCTGCAATTTAGGCAAAGGATAGACCAGGGATTTGCAGCACTATTTGGGATTCATGTGGCCTTATGTGTTGATGGTGTGTTTCTCTCAGTACTTGTAAGTTGTGTATGTGTACCACTTTCCTTATTTAATCTTCTGCAATTAAACAAATGAAGTGTTAAGGTAGAATCCATAAATTTGCTATGCTCTACCTTTAAATTTGTTTAATTTTCCATGTTTTCTTCAGTTTAAGGAGAATCCTTGAGACTTCCTTGCTCTCCTTAGCTCCTCACCTATTAGGACTATTCATTCACTCACTTTAAAGGCATCAAAACAATCGCCTATATTGCCCCAAGTAGACCTCTGCAAAAACTGTGCCTCATCCCCGCACCTAAAATTGCCTTTCCCTTGAATTCAACAAAACTTCAAAAAATAAATTCCATAATCCTTGTACTTCATACCTAGCCTAAAATTAGTCATCAATTTAGTCATCTCGAGCCTCTTTGATTACCTTTTACCGAGATTGACCAGAGAGATCCCTCTCCTGTCCTCGTAGGGCTAGCTACGAGGCTGAGCTTGGTTTGATGTTGCCTCGAGTTTTGCCTTCCTCACCCTGAGGCAAATTCGAACGCTAACACAACCGAGATGCCCCTAGGTTTTTGCAAGAAGCTAAGCTAGATATTCTCCCCGTAGCCAGATGGTTCGGGGAAGCATTATTCACATATATCAGAGTGTTTGGAAGTATTGCCTCACCCCATGTTCTACCTTTTTATGTCCCAAAAAAACTAATGCCTAGGGAGATAGCCTATCAGACATGCGGTGAGGGAGGAATGAGTAAGATACTAAAAGATTCTAAGAAGGCCATTTGCCTCAATTTCCTGTAACATGTAGAGTATTTGCATTGCATGACTTAGGACATGCTTTCAAAGAAGTTGACAATGTATTATCTTTGCAATTACCCAAGTTCTCAGGAAGGCAATATGATCCCTTTGGTATTGTAAAATATTTTAACACAATGGTCAAGATAAGGATACTTACCTATGAAAAAGATCCCTTTGATGATGTTTTCCTACAGAAAAACACTTTCAAAAAAGTGCAACATATGGAACAAATACTTTTTGATCAAGCAGGTCTCCAAACTTTTGATAATTACAGAAAAAAGAGGTTATCTAAGGTCCCATTGGACCAACTACTCATTGAGCCAGTGAGAGATCCTACTCCCAGTGCAAGCATAGGGGGAGACTCAAAAGAGAAATCTAAAACAAGTTCTGAAAATGAATATGTAGAAAAGTCTATCGATCAATCTGAAAAAACATCAGAGAATGAACATAGCAGGAGTGAGGAGTCAATTAAAGACACAACCTAGTCCACAGCAAAGTCTGATCAGCAGACTTCACTCGTAAAACAAGCAGAAGCCTCAAATCCCCTTACAAAGCAAGCAAAGTTGCCTATAAATGATTTAGAAGAAGAATGGGGAAATTTTAATAAGATATTCAACACAGAGGAACAAAACGCAGAGCCACCAACAAAACCACAAGAGATGACCACAGAAATGGTAATAGAAAGTGCTATTAGCACTCAGGAAACAGAGCATATTCCCATTGCTCCCACATATAAGATTGTATTGAGAATAGAGGAAATTCCTCCTCTAGATGTATTCTATAGCCCTTAACATAAAGCCATCGTAGAAGACAAATAAATTAAAGAAAGTTGGATTCTGTGCTCACTCCTGAGGATGAACCTCTGGATGTTCTCTGGAAAGACCCATCTATAGATTCATCGGCTAATCTCACTAGACTCTCATAGGTCACAGGCCCATATGCTTCAATAACCATTGACAAGACAGCAGAGGTACAACTACTACTCAAATAAAAAGAAGATAAGATTTTGTTATTGGAACAACAGTTATAGTGGGTCAGCATCAACCAACAAGCAGAAATGCAGTTGGCAAAACTTTAGCAAGATTTTCAGAAAATGCAATTGGCACATCAAAGCAATTTAGCTGGTAAAGAAGCACCGTTACAGAGCATAATAGAACTGCATAAAGATGATCCCAAAATTGAACAGTTTGTCACAGAAGCACTTGGCCTCAATTCCCAGCTTTTACAACAGAAAGAACTATTATGCCAGAAGATTTCGCAGTGGAATTCTCACTACAAAATGAGTGATAACATAACAAACCAAGTTGTGGAATTACGACTTGAATATGATTCAGTTTTTAAGAAAGTTTCAAACTTCTTAAACTGGCAAAAATTTGAATATGGGAAAAGAGCAGACATGCCCAAAATAGATGAATTGCACAAAGAAATATTATTTACGAAATAGGATTCTTGGCTCAAAGAGGTAGAACAGGCAATGGAGGATGCGGCAGTAGTAATAAACAATGTCATCGAATGTGTGAATGAAAATCTACAACATACTAATTTGGTAACAGAAACCACCCCTAGATTTCTTCCAAAGGCACAACAGCTTCAAGCAGTATGGAAACAGGCAGCGGAGGAAAGGGCAGAGGCAATTAGACAGGTAAACAGGTTGAACTGGGAGGCATATTGGCAATACCTAGTGAAACCGAACAACCAATGGATGACCCTGAAGTGCCTAATTACGTCCACCAAGAAAATGGTTCCAGCACTCACCAATTCCATATTTGCAGGACAACTGAAAGCTGAAGTCAGCCAACCAACACTCCTTAAACCTATGCTGGATATTTTCGATCTCAAGGACCAGATGCAGGATTAGTCATAAACATATTTTGTTTTTTTTTTTTGTTTTTTTTCACTTAAAAAGAGGCAGGTCGCTTGAACCTCCTCATCTATTTTTGTAATTTCTATTTTTAAGTTTCATAGATTAGTATTTAAACCCCTCTCATGCATTTAGAGAGGGGTCTAGAAATTTTATCAAGAACATTCTTCAAAACATGCATTTTCCCCCCCATCGAGGAGGTTTTGGTAAAATTAATGGAACGAGATTTATTTTCTACTTGAGTTTAGCATCTTCTACTGAAATTGCACTTATGTACTCTTAGTTGATGTTAAGTGATTTGAAGGTAGATCAATATTGCTGGAGCACATGAGTAGGACATATTACAAATGGTACTTCTATCTCTTAATGATTTTTTACTTGTGTATCAAGCAATAAATCATTTTCAGTTATTTATGTATGAAAGTTTAAATTCTTAGTTATCATTATTACACTTTTGTATGATGATGATTTATTCTTTATGCTGAATATATGAATGACTCTTTATGCGATATATCTCTCATATCATTTCGGCTAACTTTTTATACGAAATGATCATTATCAAATGGATTCTCTTCTTATCATGACTGAATGTTCTTTATTATCAATTACTTTCAGAAATCATTTTAGATCGCATATATAAACGTTACCCTCAGGATAGTTTTAAAGTTAGATGTTTTCTTTGATTATAATAGATTGCATATAATAGTTAGAAGATAGATTAAGTTTAGAGTAAGTATGCACCCCATAAAACCCAAAAAAGAAAAACATCATCCCGTTAGCATGAACATCATAAATAGATTGGGAAACTGGTCCCATCATCCCCAGTCGTAGTCACTATTCCAAACGGAAAAGGAGCTATCCTAAGGTCCAAACCGGGTGGTTATCCCCCTTGTTGGAGTCCCGATTTTTCGAGCCTTCAACAGAAAGGTGAATGTAAAGCAAAGCAAATTATATTTGATGGTTTATAGGATCATTACTTGCTTATGTTGGGAATTTGAGAAAGTCCAAATATATGTATGACACAATAACTGGAATGTATGAAGTCAATAACCTAAATGACATCATTACCTTGAAATATCAACTCAAGGAAGTCAATATGAGCAAAGGGAAAACTATTCAATCTTACATTATGAGGATCTCTCATCATAGAGATTAATTACAGAGAATTGGAGAAAATATACCTAACAGGGAACTGGTAATAGTGACTCTTAGGGTCTCCTCTCTATATGGGAAACCTTCATTACTACCATCAACACCAATGTTCCTCCAAAATATGATGAGATCATGGGAAAACTCACTCAAGAAGAATCCAAGTTGATATCAAGAGGAAGAATTCAAAATGATTAAGAAGGAGAACCTGCAACATACATGACTTATGGAAAAAGGAAGAAATAAAAAGGAGGTCCATCAAGGAAACCTCCTCCTCAGAATTCAAAAGAAAGATATGACAAATCATTATCTCATGTGGAATGCTTCAATTGTCACAAGGTAGGTCATTATTCTCATGAGTGTCCCAAAAGGAATAAAAGACATCGTTACAACTCTAGAGGTAACTTCAAGAACAAAATAAGAAAGGACTATCAAAAGAAGAACCAAGATCGAAGATATGAAAGAAGAAGAAGGGACTCCTCAAGTGACCGTGAAGGGAATCATCATCCTCAAAAGAAACCAAAGGCTCCAAGGTATGGAAATAATTTTGTAAACGAATCTAAATACATCCTCATTTCTACTCTTACTAGTTCTTCCCCATCAGATTCGTGGGATAGTTGGCTAGTTAATAGTGGGGCCACTCATCATTTTTTCTGGTTATATAGAAGTTCTCTCTAATCTATTAGAGATGGAGACTAAGCTAAGGATAATTCTTGGAGACAAATCTACTCATCCCATGAAAGGTTTTGGGTCTGTCAAGTTTCAACTAAATTTTGGAGAATCTGTTCTAATGCATGGTGTCAGGTATGTACAAGGATTAATGAAGAATCTGGTATCTATATCTACATTGGAGGACATAGGGATGAGGGTTTCCTTCATCAAAGTTAAAGTTCTATCTGGGCCTGCTGATTCATCTATGAAAGATGCCTTCACTCTAGGATCGATATTTGAAGGTCTATATAGGGTCACGGGAATACCTCTCTTTGCATTGGCACATAATACAAATTACTTGAGTGAATTATGGCACCACAGACTGGCTCATCTTCAATATGATGCGCTTTCAAAATTGAATAAATTGGTCTCTGGTATTCCCGATGTTCATGGTCAACATGATGGAGACTGCCCAGGTTGTGCAAGTGGAAATAAAACAAGGGGACCATTTCCCTCCAGTAAGAACAAAACTTATAACATTCTTCATCTCATTCATTCTAATATATGTGGTCGAATTCTAGTGCATTCAATTGGTGGTCATATCTACTACTTTACCTTCATTGATGGCTTCTCAATAAAGACATGGATTGTTGGGCAGCGGATCCCCCCATAGAGGGTTTTTGGGGCTTGTAGCCCAAATTTTGGTCAAATGTAATGTAAGACCTCGCGAAAGGCGTGAGCGGAGCGCGAGAGTCTAGGGTTGTCAGCCCCAAAATATTGTAATTTAATAGAGAAGGTGTCGGCCTACCCATGGTCCAGAGAGCATGGGAATGTAGAAATAGAGCGAGGCTCTAAGTGTAGAAGAGAGTTTTTCATTCTTGATCTGAAGTAATATGGTTTTGTGATAAGGATTTCATTCTGAGTCTGTAAGTATGAGTCTTGGGTTGTAGTAGTGAGGAGAGCTCTATAGTTGTGTGTGCAGAGTCCTGTTAGAGTCCGCAGCTGTGTGCGTCGACCCCTATAGATGAGTGCACATGGCAAAGTTGGGATTGTAACTAAAAAAAGGTTTAATAAAAGATAAGTTGATTCTGAAATATTGTGCATCTACTCATAGATCTATGCGGTTATGCTTCTGTTATATTTTTATGCATCTCTTTATAGTTTATGATTGCACACACTTGTTATTAATGTTGAATAATTGATGAGAATACTGGGCCCACAAAATTAAGTCACATCTATAATAATAACACAGTAAGGACAAGGGATCTAGACAACGCCTCTTCGCACTCTGTACAGAGCTATGTGAAGGTTAGACGATTGCGCGGAGCAGTGCAAGCATGTAGGATCGGTTCGCAAACTTCCCAACCTTCATTAAGACATCCCTAGGGTGTGGAAACCTGGTTCCAGCACCCTCCCATACTATCTCAGGTGAGACCTCAGTCCGCACTCCACGGACTGTTGCCGAAAGGGCCGGTAGTTTTAGGATTTGTTTGGCTAAATCACTTATGAACCTGGGTCAAGCCCCTATAAGCCAACAAATAGTTCCGTTGCTGGGACTGGGATCTGCCTACGAGATGTCTAATGTCGAAACACTGGAATCCTATGAAGAAGGAAATTGAAGATTGGTTGGATCAAAAGCTTCACGAGTTCGTGACACAGGAAAACAGAACTCTGTAGATATCAGAAAAGAGGTGGCTGGATCGCTATGTATATAAGGAAATCCACGAGATCTTCTTCACATCCTTCTCTTCAGAGCTGTATGATTAGATCGTGAGGTTAGCCGACAGCCATGGAAGGTATAAGCTCAATCAATCGATAGTGTGGACTCCATAGTTAGTGCATAGACTAGAGACATCAAAGATAAGATCATACGAGCCGTTGACCATTGGCTTGACCGGATAATAGGGTGAATTTATCACTGAGTTCATGGTAGACAAAATCATGAGCTATAGCGAAGTAGAACAACGTTTTCTCAAGGGATCGCGAGGTAGGTACATCAAATCCCTGAATACCTGGATTAAGATGTTGTTATGTGAAAAGCGGGTTATACGAATACATTGATGTTTGGAATGACGTGGAGTGGAAATATCTACAAAGGTATCAAAGGATTAGCAAACAGTCCCTTAATTTCACCTCCATGAGAGAGCGAGGAAGAGCACACTCGGGTTTCCCCGAGAAGTGCGGTCAGTTTGATAAGGCAACGCATTCCGCATTTATCACCTCCACTTACGCCTCCACCTGCTTCACCTACTTCACCTCCATCTTCACCCACCCCACCTCCACCACCCCCATAGTTTAGCATGGCGAGCGTGATCAAGCTACCTGTATTCAGAGGAGTAGGTAATGTGGATCCAGACCAGTTCTGGTTTGTGTTAAGAGCAGTGTAGGAAGCACAAGGAGTTACGGATGACAACATTAAGAAGGCTACATTGGCGAGCATGCTGCAAGATCGCGCTCTGACATGGTATATCAAGCACTCGAATGATCACCCAAATGCAGGAAAAACAGAGATCCAGAATGCACTGAACAGAGAATTTAACTTGCCGAAATCAGAGACACAGTCCATCATCAGATTTAAAGAGATTGCGATGCTTCCAGGAAAGACCCGTGGGACCTGGATCAGAGGTTGAAGAGTACGATCCGCGAGGCTAATATGATTCTAACGGATGCACAACACCATGCATGGTTTGTGGCGTCTTTGACACCACACCTGAGGACGACGTTGTCACAGCAGAAGCTTTCAACCCAGGCCAAAGAGTTGGAAATGGCGATGAGGTTGCATGAAACATCGATACAAGATCTGGGATTGGGAGTCCAATAGATCCATGCACAACTACAAAATCTATGCTTTGAGATGCAGAGTTTGAAGTAGGATAGGGTGCCAAGGCCAGAGGCATGTGAAGAAGTGTGGTGTATAAAATGCAAAGGCTAGGGCCATGACAAAGACCATTGTCCAGTGTTCGCGAACTACTTGGCAGGAGGGGGGCCAATGTCGTTGAGACCAAAGGCACATGCAAGGCCAAGTGTGGCACCTGTGCTATGGTGCGTGATCTTTCAGATAGGAGGAAAGCACACGACGGATAACTGTCATTTGTTGCAGAAGTATACACAAACTCCCCAGTAGCTGTTTTGCAATTTTTGTAGATCGGTGGGCCACGACAAGCATACTTTTCGCACTTACGGGTTAATGATGGAGTGGACCCCAACCTAGCGAATGTAGATAGAAATGCAAGCTCTTGACCCAGCAACGGAAATGGTGTGTGGTGGATTTCAAGGGCGAGGTCGAGGACGAGGAGGAATGGGGCCATGAAGGGGTTGCAAACAGTTAATCTGTATCAATTATGGAGGACCAAGGAACTACACCTGCGATTGTACCAACCCGACGAGACTATCTTGTTCATACTGTGCTCAATTAAATCATGAAGCAGTAGATTGTCCTACGTTGATCGTGCAGATGCGCGAGAAAGGGGTACTTCAGTCTACTCCGGCACAAAATATTCAAATGATGAAGTCTGAACTGCACGAAGAAGACCCAAATGTCAATATGGTGCTCAGAAGCGGTGTGACCACAAGGGAAGATAAGGGGAAGTAGCCCAAGGAAGATACATGGGTTCGCAAGGCTCCTACAAAGGAACCTGATTTTGACTTTGAACACATAAAGGAGACGTTTATGGAAGCTAAGAAGAGCTTGGCAGAGGCATCTACTTCAGGTAGTAAGGATCAAATAGAGCCAAGAATGGATCCTTCTATGCTTACTACCTTTCTAAAGACGTGCATGAAACTGCTGCGTGACAATAAGGCAGTTAAAGGACTACAGGAGTTGATCACTAGGTGTGCAGGATCAGGGGAACTGCGCGTAGTCCGGAAACTAGGAAAGCACACATTACGCACCGGGAGGGAGATAAGATTAAGGACGCAGATTGGCAACTATGAAATGGATCAGGTAATCCTAGACTTGGTTTCAGACGTGAATGTGTTACCAAAGTAGACATGGGAACGCATGGGTAGGCCCACGTTACAGTGGTCCCCTATTCAATTACAAATGGCGAACCAACAAAAGATTTTGCCCATGGGGAGGTTGCAAGGGGTAACAGTTGATATCGAAGGCGCGAACATGCAGACAGACTTTGAGGTGATAGAGATTGTTGATGACAACAACCGTTACCCCACGTTGCTAGGAATAAACTGTGCCACTAACATGAATGGAGTCATCAACCTGAAGAAGCGGAAGATGATATTCAAGAAAAAGTCTCTACGCGTGGTAGTTTCGCTAGATCCAGTTGAAGGAGCACGCTACACTAAACCTATGCGTGACAATGACAACGATGACAAGCTAGATTGCATTTACCAGTTAACAACACATGACCAGGATCAAGTGAACCTGACTGTAGATGGGAGAATCTCATGGGAGCACGACATTTCTTGTACTTCGGATTCAGATGATGAAATAGAATGCTGGCATAACCGATTGCATGAAGTGACAACACTGAATTGCAACATGATGATTAGATCACTGTGGTGCATGACGACCAAAGCAAGGTAACTGCTAGCATATGATGGGGTAACAGGAGTAGATGAATTCTTAGATAAATTTGAAAGTGCAGTACCAGAACACTAATGGTACGGTGCGCTAGAATGGGCATTATACGAGACACCCTCACGATGGTGGAGTACACATCAGAAGACTATTAGAAACTGGTGCAAATGTAGAAAGCATATGTGCTAGCAGTTTGGAAGTCGCAAGCATCGAACAAGAGCTAGGTAGCCAAGACAAAGCAGTTTCCGTGCCCACTTGTGTTGATGGGTGCAGACATGTGTTGTACGAACATATATTAGACTAAGGATCGAACATCAGAACTAGACATGGCGACACACACCACAAGTATTCCATAATGGAGCATTCAAAAAGCTATGCGGAATCATGAACGAAGTTCACCAGGCGAGACGAACTGACTGGGACTTGCGCGTACCAACGGCTCGATGGGCCTATGTAGCCATAAGAAAAAATCGGAATGTGGAAATGACCCCAACACTGACACGAAGAGATGAAACCAAGAGAGCAGAGAAGAATCCCCAAACCACAACTCCCATAGTTGGGCTAGGACGTGAGGCCTTGGGTAAAGGAATTAGGCAGTTATAGGAAGTTATTCGGTGAGGAAGCTTGAAACTTCGCGAACTCGACGAAGATGGGGCACGACTGAGGAAGAGAAGCATGACATTGGACAAAGAAATTAGCAAATTGAACTTCGAAGTTGTGCAAGAAGGCCACGCCGAGAAACTAAGCACGATGGGACAAATTCTGGACATCCCTACTACTGTATTAGAAGAAGTTGTGACCCTGTTACTATGGCTACGACCGCACCTTACTAAATAGGGGAGTGCACCATACAAAGAAGAATGCGATGCACTAATGGACGTAAGGGTAGTTGAAGGGTGCCCACATGCCGGGCTAGCAGGAAAATGGAAGCGTCGCACCGGGGGTGCGACCACCTAACTATCTGTAGAAAGCACAATCTCAGTGCTCCAAGCAGTCGAAAGAGGGCACGGGACTGTAAACAAGTTTGGAAGAGAGTTGTGTGGGAAGAAGGTTACACACAAGGCCAGTATGTCACAGGGGTCACAGTCACATGTAAGGGGCTGCGCTACTATGTAGGTAGGCTAGGAGGTGACCGTTGATGTCACTGTTCATGACAAGAGGTCCAATTTAAGGCAGAAAGGAGTGGGTGGCGGGCCATTAAGGCAGAAATTAAGAGCTAGATTCGGGACGATCTGCCGCCAAGAAGGTATTAATGACTCAAAAGTGGAGGGAATGGTCGATTTCAAATTCAAACGATACTATAAATGCCCTCAAGGTAGCCTTTAGACAACACTTGGTTGTTTAATATTTGAGCCAGTACAGAGCATTGAGCACCAAGCTACCTTGCCACCCGTAAGTACGCGACTGAATAGATCCAGTGTATAAATGATGACGGCATCAAGAACCAGAGTACGATTCGCGGAAGTTACCCTAGAGCCCCGTGTGACCGAAGAGGAGCCTAGAGAGGCAGCAGCTGCACTAGAGGTTCCAAAGTCCCCATGCACACCGTGACCACAGAAAGATAAGCAGACAATGGGGCCAGTTCGGGTATCACCACGAAACCCATGATCTAGTAAATTGTCAATCATAGAGAAGGGAAAAGTTGTCACCTTTGAAAAAGAGGAGGAGGAGGAAGATTTGTAAGCCCTGATCACCAAATTGAAGCACAGGATGATGAGGTGCAGAATGTCTCCCAAGTACGTTCTGCGATAAAGTTAGCCCCCTACATCCCCCCATGGAAGGGGACAGCCAGGATACTAAAGGACCTAGAGGCCACGAAGAGTGTGCTCCAGACCCCGCTTCTTCCAGATGAAATAAGGTTTGAAGTTCCGCCGCTGGGAGGGGTACCTAATATAAAGTTCGAATACTAGGACCTTGTGGATAGTGAAAAGTTCCCACAATTGGCTGTGGAGAAATTACTGCAGCAGAAATGATTAAACGGTGTGAAGAAGGTTGGGTTACTCCATCTGTGGTGGATAACCCACTAAAACTGCACGCCCATCACAATTTTTATCATCTGGCAACTACTATGTCTAGTACATGATGGGTATCTCTAGCTAGAGGAGTCAATTCCCATCACGGCTGATTTAATTCACTGGATTTCTCAGCTACCCATCAAAGGAAATAATCCCGCAGCCATAGCAGGAAAGAGCAGTGACTTGGCCCTCGCAAAAGCTATAAAGGCCAAATATAAGCTATAGAAGAGGAAACGAGGGTATGTAATAGCGAGCATCAAGGACCAAGGGGTGCGCGTAGCCACCCAGTGTCTAGCTGGCAAGCTAATGAGGAAATTCCGCACAGATGAGGTGTCAGCATCTGTAATTGTGTTGGTAGAGCAGTGTGCAAAGGGGGTCCAGTTCAACTAGGTGCAGTTTCTCTGTGATGAGTTTTTGACAAATTGTAGGGAGGCCCAAGAGTAGGTTAAGTCCTTCCACTATGCATGGTTGCTCTTATCCATCCTGTTGGTTGCAGGGGAGCTATCGGAGGACAATTAGTTTCGCACCATTGATAGGAACCTATCCAAAGCTGCGAGGTACACCTTGCTCTGGGCAACGAAAGATGCGACGAGGGTTCGCGAGATCAAGGTCTTTTGGGTGTTCATGGAGGCGAGCATCCGAACATGGATCAATCATAGGCCGCGCTTGTACCCGACAGTATATAACAGTTTGCAAAGCACGACAGAATTCAAGGTGGATATGCATAATATATATCTAGGCGCGAAAGGATCCAGCCCGAATGTGGGTAAAGCTTTCGTTAATTTCAATGGATGATGCAATATTCGATGTAATGGCGTCATGGTCTCTAGAGTGGCGTGCTTCGGACTTGGCAAAACTAGAAAAGATCGCAGCACAATAGTGGAATAAGGAAACAAAGTTGCACATCATGAAGTTGGTGGAGAGAAGCACCAGGAACAGGAAGCGGCCATGCAGCGGAAGGCGGCTGAGGTAGCAGCGATAGTGCAGATGACACAAACCACAACTGTGCCCACTGAAGAGACTGAGGAAATCAGGGAAATGTCCATGGAGTAGGACATACAGGGGGAGGCTGAGACATAAGAATACACGGACCCTACAACAAAATTGACCCAACTCAAGAGGCCATGCGTCCAAGAGAAGCCAACTGCACGGAAAAAGACAAAGGCAACGAAGACCTTTGAGGGATACATTCTTGACAGTGGTGAACCAATTCACGATGTCGCTAAGGATGCTCTTGAAGAATTAATGACGGAGTAGACAACTATGTTGGGGGCGCTCAGAGCACAGTTGTAGGCATTATAGGTGCGACCCCCAGGAATAATGACACGACACCTTGGGGAAGGTGCATCCGAAGCCGAGCAGAAGTTGCGTGCCTACATAGCGAACATTTTGGTGTTACCAGAAGGCGCAGTCTTAGCAGAAGCCGAGGGTGATATGAGGGGCTCGGGGTTGAATTTGGCTGCCCTTCCTAGAGAAACCCTATACTAGCTATAGGATGGGGTAGCTACTGAGCTTCGTGCCAGAGAGGGCCACACCCTCCAAGTCTTAAGCGAGCAGAAGTTAAATTTAGAACATCTCAGCCTACAACAAGACAACCTAGTTGCACAAAACCAGGGATTAGAATAGGCTGTGGAGGAGGCTTGTAGTAGCATACCAGAGTTGGTCGTGCTGGTGGCACTCCCCACCAGGGGAAAGATTCACCAACTAGTAGCTGGAGTCTGCAAGACCTAGGAGGAGGCCGTGAAGGTTCAGTTGGAGCTGAACTTGTACATCGTGGAGCTGTGACTGAAGGCGCAACCCTCTACACCCCCAGAAGTCAGAGAGCAGTGCCACCGTGCCATTCAATCAAGGTTGGAAGTGATAGAGCATGCTATATAGGACTGCACAGGATTGTTGGATCAATCCCTATTCATGCTCACTTCACTGCAGGAAGACCCAATGCTACAAAAGTTAAAGACAGAAGCGTGAGAGTTGCAGCAGGCCTATGACAATGTCTGGGGGACCACGCAGACGGTTTCCCTTACTCAGCGATTGGCCAAGATGAGGGAGGCCCAAGCTTTGAAGGAACAGGTGAACGCCGCATGCTAGAAAGAAGCAGGCTTAAAGCATGCATCCAGCCTTGGCTCGAGGAAGCATTCATGGTCACTACCACGATCGAGGCAAACTTGGCCCAGATGTAGGAGACATATATACTAAGGCAAGAAGGTGCCTTTGATAATGATGCATCAGAGAGTCGCGCATAATTGATATAGCGGACAATGAAGGAATGTGTGGTAGATGTTAGCGAAGCAGAGAAGTTGTTGTATGGACTCTGCCCAAAGATCACCGCACTAACTGAGTGACTCGGGACGAGTCTCGATGATTTTGTTGGGGGCCTGTTGGGCAGCGGACCCCCCCATAGTGGGTTTCTGAGGCTTGTAGCCCAAATTTTGGTCAAATGTAATGTAATACCCCATAAAAGGCGGGCGTGGAGCACGAGAGTCTAGGGTTGTCCACCCTAAAATATTGTAATTTAATAGAGAAGGTGTCGACCTATCCATGGTCCACGAACCATGGGTATGTATAAATAGAGCAAGGCTCTAAGTGTAGAGGAGAGATTTTCATTCTTGATCTGAAGTAATATGGTTTTGTGATAAGGATTTCGTTCTGAGTTTGTAAGTCTGAGTCTTGGGTTGTAATAGTGAGGAGAGGTTCTGTAGTTGTGTGCGCAGAGGCTTGGTAGAGTCTGCAGCTGTGTGCGCGGACCTCTGCAACTGAGTGCACAGGGCCAAGTTGGGGTTGTAACTAAACAGAGGTTTAATAAAAGATAAGTTGATTCTAAAATATTGTGCATCTGCTCGTAGATCTGTGCGGTTAGGCTTCTATTATATTTTTATGCATCTCTTTATAGTTTATGATTACGCTCACTTGTTATGAATGTTGAATGATTGATGAGAATACTGGGCCCACAAAATTAAGTCAGATCTATAATAATAACACAGTAAGGACAAGGGATCTAGACAACACCTCTTTGCGCTCTGTACAGAGCTACGTGAAGGTTAGACGTCTGCGCGGAGTAGCGCAAGCACACAAGATTGGTTCATGAACTTCCCAACCTTCATCAAGACATCCTTAGGGTGTGGAAACCTAGTTCCAGCACCCTCCCATACTACCTCGGGTGAGATCTCAGTCCGTGCTCTGTAGGCTATTGCCGAAAGGGCCTGTAGTTTCGAGATTTGTTTGGCTAAATCACTTTTGAACTTGAGTCAAGCCCCAATAAGCCAACATGGATATATTATCTTAAGCACAAGGATGAAGCCTTCGAAACTTTCAAGGAATTTAAAGCATTGATCGAAAATCAATCAGGTAAGAGAATCAAAGTCTTCAGGTCCAACAATGGAGGAGAATACATGTCAAAAGAATTCATAGCATTCTGCAAGAAAGATAAAATCAAAAAGGAAATGGTTGTGCCATATATTCTTGAACAGAACAGTCTCACCAAAATAAAGAACAAATATATATTAGAAGTTGCATGTGCTATGCTCCATGATCAAAAGATGCCAAAATTCCTTTGGGTCGAAGCTACATCTACTATGGTATATGTTCAAAACATGGTGCCTCATCAAGCATTGGAAAACAAGACTGCTAAAGAAATATTCATAGGGATCAAACCTAATATCAACCATTTTCATGTATTTGGATGCCTAGTATATTTTCATGTGCCAAAAGACAAAAGAAACATACTAGAGGCTACTAGCAGAAAGTGTACATTTGTAGGTTATTGCGATAATTTTAAAGATTATAGAATTTATATTCCTAGTCAAAGAAAGGTCAAAATTAGCAGGGATGTAAAATTTGATGAAGATGCAGCTCTTAGAAAAGCAAGAGATCTTCCTCCACTTCCTCCTCCTAAGGAAGAGAGGGATGACTGGGATATTTTGGATGGTTTGGCTACACATGAACTAGACATGGTTGATGATCCCATAGAGCCTATGGATGCGTTAAATCCTTCTTCAAGTGATCCTCCCTCTAAGAAGAGATCACCATGGCTCTTCAACAATTTACAAGATACGGAAAGAAATGTCCCCATCCATAGATCATTCAAAGAAAGGAAACAACCTTGCAGGTATCAGGGATATGTTGCTGCAATGAGTACTATGATTCATGCCAAACCGTCCTCATTCAAAGAAGCAACAAAAGAACAAGTTTGGAAGGATTCTATGGCTAAAGAATATGAATCAATCATGAAAAATGATGTCTGGGATATTGTACCTAGACCGAAAGGGAAGTTTGTTGTGACTTAAAAATGGTTGTTTAAAATCAAGCATGGAAGTGATGGTAGCATCGAGAAATATAAAGCAAGGTTCATGGATCATGGCTTCTCTTAGAAAGAGGGAGAAGATTATGATGACATATTTTCTCTAGTAGCTCGATATACAACCATCTGCTCTATAGTTTCCCTTACTGCAAGTCAGGGATGGACTCTTCATGAGATGGATGTAAAGACCGCCTTCCTCCATGGCATGTTACAGGAAGAGGTATATGTTGAACAACCACAAGGATTTGAAGTGGAAGACTGGAAAACACATGTGTGTAGGTTGAAGAAGGCATTGTATGGTTTGAAGCAAGCTCCCTGAGCTTGGTATGCATGTATTGACAACTACTTAGTAAAACTGGGATTCACAAGAAGAAATACTGATCCCAACCTCTACTTCAAGGTAACTCAAGGTATGCCATTTATTTTGGTTTTGTATGTTGACGATCTATTTTTGACAGGTAGCGAGCCTATGATGATCGAATGTAAGAGGAAGTCATTCCTGGAGTTTGAAATGAAATACCTTGGCCTTATGCACTAATTTTTGTGCCTTGAAGTGTTGCAAAAGTCTGTTGAAATTTTCCTCTCACAAGGGAAATACATTATAAAGTTACTGGAAAGATTTGGAACGACCGAATGTAAATCCCTGGTCACTCCAATGGAAATAAATTTCAAGAAATTATGTGGAGATGCTGCTATACCAAACTTAGAAAATGCATCTCAGTATAGACAATTGATTGGGGCTTTGATGTTCCTTATGAACACCTGTCCAGATATATGCTATGTAGTAAACACTCTTAGTTAGTTTATGATGGAGCCCCACCATTCACATTGGATAGTTGCCAAACACATATTGAGATACTTGCATGGGTCAATTATACTTGGCCTGAGATATTCTACAGGAAATGTTCAACTTCATGGATACACAAATGCTGATTGGGCTGGAAATAATTTTGACAAGAAAAGTACATTCGATTGTTGTTTTAGCCTTGGATCTGCCATGATATCCTGGATGAGAAGGAAACAAAAGTCTGTATAATTGAGCATAGCCAAAGTAGAATATATTTCTACTAGCATGGCTAGTTGTGAGGCATTCTGGTTGAGCAAGCTCTTTGGAAGCTATTTGAGTAGGTTCTAGTCACCACAGTAATATACTGTGAAAATGAGAGCGGGATCCATTTGGTAGAAAATCATGTGTTCCATGACAAGTCCAATCATATTGAAATTGGATATCAGTTCATTCGAGATATGTTGTAGAGATGAGCCATTGAGCTCCATCACATATCTTCAGATGATCAGATTGTAGATATTCTCACCAAGGCATTACCGAAGAAAAAGTTCTCATTCTTCATAGAACAACTTGGACTGATGGTTGTAGCCCCTCCAGATAAGGGGTAGTGTAGATTGAGGTCACTGAGCATGCTCTTCCCACCCTTCTTGAGCTCTCAAGGTGAGGAATTGAGATAAAGGGCTCCTGTATTTGAGAGAAATTTCGACACTAGGGTGTTTCCCTCCCACAGGGTTGAGTGTTTTACTACCATGTCTGGTCTTTGCAGAGTATACCCCAGTTGGCATCATACCCACAAGTAGGGATTGTTGGGAATTTTTACAGCTGATGAGTTGAGGGTGTGATTGGGTGGCACAACCGAAGATGATTATGATGTAGGTTCTCTACCATATGAACACAAAGTGTCATTGCTAGGAAGATCGGAAGGCAATAGGATTCCGGGTTGAGGGTATAGCTCCATGTTGAAAATTTCAGGTCGAGGGTAAATTTCCCTGATGAAATTCTAGGGTCAAGGGTGTACTCCCCTATGTGATCTAGGGTCGAGGTTTTACTCCCCTATGTGAGGAGAGTTATCCTATTGCTCATTTTGGGTGGTATCTATTTCTCCCCAAAATGGTTCCAGGTTGAGATTTGATCCCTGATGATGTACTCTCCAATGATGATTTTCTAGGTAGAAGCTCGACAATAGAGATTCTAGATAGCAGCATAATGGATAGAGGGTGGTAGACTAAGCTCTGCTTTGGTAAAAAATTATTCGTCTTATAGATGAGAGAAAGTTTCAACAATTAGAGTTGAGTAGGGATAGTCAAGCATGATGACAACTTGACAAGATGATGTAAAGATATGGGCAAGTGAAATTATCCCTAGTTGAGAGGGAGAGATAATTTTTGAAACTGTGGTAAAATTCCACATTGGATAACTCAGATGACCAAGATGATTAAACTCCTCTTTTCGAGAGGATCAAAATGGACCTAAATATCACTTGATTTGGTAAAGCGGAAGTTAAGTTTTAAATTATTTAATTGGTTCATTCATTATGGAATGGGTTGGCCCTAACCACTGAGGTAACTTCTTGGGTCATTCTTAACCCCAAGTAAACCCTCAAGATAGCCTATAAAGGGAAGTGACCTCAAGCTCCTTTCGGTACACTCAAGTTATGTTTTTATTCTTATACTTTGTCTTTTCTCACATAGGTTCATCAACGAAAGTCTTCATTGGGTCCAAGATCGCAGGAGAAAGGTTCGCTTTGAGTTAGGGTATTTTGGATCTCGGTCGCTAGCACAAATTTGAATTTTTTCATCCATAGTCGCTCACACTGAGTGGGTAAGAGAGCGACTTTGGCTCTCCGGTCCCTGGGACAGAGTTTAGCGGGAGTGAATTTGAAAGGCAAATCAGAAGGTTTTGATCCCCTGTCACTCACTTTAAGTACCCTAGGGAGTGACTCTACCATTATTGTCGCTCGAATAACATTGTGAGGGTGTGAATTTTCCTTGATCGATTGTTTGGACAACTCGGCAAAGGAGCAAGTTTCGATATTTGTTGTTCAGACCCATAGTCATAGGCTCAGAGACCTGTTGGGAGTGACTTGACTATTACAGTTGCTCGCATACTGTCTTAGTGAGTGTGACCCTGAAGTTCTTAGTTGCACATAGACAATTTTGATGATAGCCACCCAGGTCAGATCTGGGGTTTTTGCATCTTGGCATCAGTGATGTGTGGATCCAGGTTTCTCTGCTATAGATTGGTAGATCTGATTATCTCTGTTGTTATAACAAATCTGTAGATCTGTGGATCTAGTTTATTGTTACCTGTTGCTAATTATATGTATTGGCCTTAATGTACTCATTTTTGTAACTTTTTATGATGATCTACGAAAGAAGAAGAAGATTTGAAAGGGTTTCCCCCTTGTGGGGTTTTTCCCTGTTCTTGGACCAATCTACTGTCTCTTATGGTTGTGTGTTATTGTCTTCTTTATCACAGCATATGTTGTACATTCTTCAGTTACATTTATGAATGATTATACTGCTAATGATTGGATGCATTGTTAATGAAAAGGATAAATTGGGCTAAAGTAACTGATACAACATTGAACAATCATAAAATTTAACGTTGTTCTTTCTATACACACAATTGATCACTCTTCCATGACTCTAAGAAGTTCTTGTTGTTGTTTCTCATGCGATATAGTGAGGTAAATATACCTAGAACTAGTAAGGGCTAAATTATCCTCCAACTACAAAGATGATGCCCAAACGAAATAGAAAATTTTTGAGGACCAAAGCTAGAAATCTATGGTAGAGATACTATCAACAGGTGGCAATGTAGACAACAAAGGTTGGCCACTCATGGTATATTTCTTAGAATCATCTTATGGTGAGGTCTCAAGAACATCTTCTTGTTCTTGATGAAAATGTTCATGAACTTTGACAAGAACCTATGGAGGAATTAGGGGAATGATATCTAGAGTTTGAGTATACAAGTGCAAGACTTCCTTACAATTTCTTAGGTACCAAAAAAAAGTAGAGAGCTCTTCTATAGAAATAGTGTTTCTTGTTTTTGGTGGCATTGTGGAAAGAGGTTCTACAAGTGGCAAGGATATTGTTTCTAGAATTTATCAAGTTCCCCTATATTATCTAGCTCAGAGAATATCTCCATATCATCCACATTCTCAATGGTTTCCTCTGGATCATAATATTGTGAAGGAACATCAAAGATGGTGTGAGAAGGTGCAGGAGATTGTGGAACTGAAATGGGATTGTGCAGAGTAGATGTAGAAGGAGGGGAAGAGGGGTGTTCTTCAATAATGAAAATAGGTCGAATAGGATCTATAGGTTCATCACTAGGAATGTCCACTATGGTGGAAGGATCCATAAAAGTGGTAGGGCTTATACATTGCGATGACTAACACTTGTGATGCAAAAGTAAAAGCAAGGTCTTCAATGGAATTTTCATCAGGTGGAAGGTAATAAGATCAGTAGTAGAAAGAGTAGGCATAGTGGATGATGATAGGGAAATAGAAGGTAAAGGGAGAGCTTTAGGCCTAAATAGCCTACCCTAGTAAGGAATAACATCTGGAATAGAAGTGGTGGTAGCATAGTACTTCCCAAATATTGAACATTGGAGACAGTGGCATGGAAAATAGATAAACACACATGAAATCACCTAACCAAAGGATGGAATTTGGACTCAGATGTAGTTGAACACTTGCAAAATGAAGATAGAATGTAACTTAGAAGAAAAACTTTGTGGTCTGAGGCCTTCCAGAGAATAAGAGCTACCTAAAAGGTTCTCCATGCATTGAATACTAGCCCATGAAACGACTTCTTTGTGGAATGGTTTTTCACTCATTTAATAATGAAATGGCCTCATTTTTAATGTCTCCTTGTTAACAACTTTTAGATAGGCATAGGATTTTTTATGGTCAATTCTTAATCACATTTGATAACAATATTTATCTAAAATTTAGCATTGAACACTGATGGTCATTGTAGCATTAATAATCTTGTCTTAACACGATTCAAAAGTTGTTTCATTGAAAGAACAATTTGTTGAGTCGATTTGGGATTTACATGGAGCAAAAGAAAGGGTGAAATCTTCGTCGTCTGGAATCTCAGCTAAATGTCTACATTTAGGTGAACACCATTTCATCGTGACAATGGCCAAAACTAAATACCCATAAATAAATAAGTGGCTTTCTTGTAAACATCTTCATAGGTGGCAAAGAACCTATCTAATAAGAACCAACATTAATTACACTGCGTGCCCTAAATATAGAATTCAACTACAGAGATGGTATCCAGAGTACATTCACCTTTGGTATAGTTTTGTGCTACCTTCCCTATAATAAGATATCATGCAAACTTGATCTTCTCAATGTTAATTAGGTCAATGATAACTCTGTGACCCTTGCATTTAGGACCATATTTCGCATAGAGATTTGCAGTGCTAATCTTCTTGCCTCACTTGGAGGTTCCCTGGAATGTGTTGTGGTAAAATGACGGATTGATTACACGATTATTTTCTTTCTTCATATTGTTGAGACGTTGGTATAAACATTTTTATTTGAGGTTATCTTGCGAAACTTCGATTTTCCTTTGCATTTTTAAAAAAATTTCAATTTCTTCATTTTTGTTTGCTGATTTATTTTTCATTTTGGCTTAAGAATTCTTTTCCTTTGGTTTTCAGCTTTGATTTTGGTGACTTTGTCATGATTTATATGGAAGGCCTACTTGTTACCTAATAATGATTAGCATACATGGAGGAAAATTGTTAATAGTCACCTATTAGCTTTTTCTTAAATCTCTTATTAAGGTTTGATTTTCTTATTATAAAGGTAGGCATACTTAAGGAAG
The DNA here is from genome assembly GCA_031772625.1 of Pinus tabuliformis. Lineage (NCBI taxonomy): Eukaryota > Viridiplantae > Streptophyta > Pinopsida > Pinales > Pinaceae > Pinus > Pinus tabuliformis. The sequence goes on along the minus strand of CM062819.1, from coordinate 831,047,619 downwards.
AGATTACCAATCAAGAGAAGTTGGCAAAGTATCATAAAATCTGGAGAAATTTATTTTCATCAAAATTGTAATCATTTTAAAATTTCAATATTTTATTAAGATCTTTCAAAGTTCTATTATTAGTCAAGAAAAGTTATTTTTAACCAAGTAAAGACACTTTACAGCAAAACACCTTTAACTCTAAAATTGTCATTCTTAACTCTTAAGGAGTCAATGATTCCCCCCGTCCCAAAGAGTCTTATTTTTCTAGAATATAATCCAGAGATATATTTAAACTTAAAATATAAGAGGTCTCATCATGAGCTTGCTTACCATGATCACGGGGGAAAAATAGGCTGACATTACCAACACTGCTAAACAAACCAGGGTAATGGCTTATGATTGCAAACAATTATAAGACAAGGGGTCTCATCACGAGCCAGCTTGTTCAGTCCAATTATAACCAGTGAATGGCATTGTCAACTATCTGACTACCATATCAGGACAATGGCTTTTAAAGATTTATAATAAAAATAAAACTAAAAAAAAGAAACATATATAAATGGATTTATCTCTAGGTCAATAATTCTTAAACGGATGGGATTCTGAATCATTGATGATTAATAGGTAACCCTGTCGAAACTATAGACGTTTGCTAGCAGCAGTGGATCTACCTATGACAAATGAGTATATTTTAAAAGTTAAGCTGTAAAGTGACCCCTGCTTTATCTCTACAACTAATTAAAGACTGATATAGAGTTTTGAAATATTTTAATTTATGAGAAATTTTAAGAAAAATTACAGTTAGATGCTTTTTGCTTTTATTCACACTAATGAACCTAGTCAAGCATTTCAAGCGTAGTTCTCCCTTCTTTAATTATTTTTATTTTAATTTTAGGAAAGTCTTATTCATATCAAATAGAGATAACTGGTTCTTCTCCCGTGTGTTGCCATTGTTGTGGTAAAAACACAACCCCCCCCATTATTGATATGTTCACTTCAAATAATGGGGACCCTTTTTACAAAAAATTTGGCTAAGCACCTTTTTAGGATTTTGTTTTGATTATCCTACGCTTTTGTTAATTTTTCATTTTATTTAGATTCTCGTTTTGATTGCCTTGTTAAGATCGATTTTTTATAAGCTTCTTATTGACGCTTGTTTCGTCTCATTTGGTCAACTGGTTTAAAAATGGTACTCCTTTGAAGTCCTATCATTTATCTAGTCTGGGTTAAAAATGCTATTTCTATTCTTTTTATTTATTTTCGGAATAGCTGTAGTTTAGATAGGCGAATTAGGCTTTAGAAAATTTCAGAACTAAAACTAAACATCATTAAAATAAAATAAAAATAAAAAACTGATTTTTAATATTAAATTTTAAGATTAATTAAATTAATTATTATAATAAAATATAATTAATTTAATTAAAATTAAAACTTAATATTAAAAAATATATATAAAATAAACAAAATTTATTACACTGGATCGCAAGATCGCATCGCAAAATTTCGCTTGACACATTTATAAAAAATTGCGGTGGCCCTTATCTCTCGATGTACGATTGCGAAAGGTCAAAGGACTCGGGGCATTAACCATAGTTTTCATAAAACTTGCATTCATGCGAATAAATAAAAAGGTAATAAAATGTTAACATAAAATAATTTAATATTAAAATAAAAAAATTAACAATACAATCGATGCATCGCATCGCAAATTCTTGATCGCAAATTTCTTATTGGAACATTCTTAAAAATTACAATAACCCTCATTCACCGATATGTGATCACCGAAGTCATAAAGCAAGCAACGGGACATTAATTTTGGTGCATGATTCATTTTGTTTTAACTTTCCAAATTCACTCATAAGTGAGTGGAATAGGAATGAGTGAGGAGGTAGAATAGTGATAGGTTAATATTATAATAGTTATTTAAGATTTAAATAATTAATTTTATATTAATTAATTTAATTAAAATAAAATAAAATTATTATTTATATTCATATTAATTAGTTTATAAAGAGTTAATATTTTAGTTAGTTAGATATTAATTAATAAATAGATTAATATTAATTAACAACTAGTTTAGTTTATGATTAATAATTAAATTAGAGTTAATTAGAATTCTAATTTAGAATTAGATTTTTAATTAAAATTTTGATTTTTAACCCAGCAACAAAATTTCCAGATTTATGCCAGATTTGACTCATCTACTTTGGAGGCCTATAGATTGAGTTTTATTTGGCCAAATGAGGCCCAGGATGGCTCATTGGAAAGATAAAATCAAGGAGAACATTTTTGAAGAGGTTTTATTAACATATTTGGTTATTAATTGGGTCAAAAATCATGCAGAATATCAAGCTCCAAATTTTTAAAAACAAAATTGATTTTCTGAGTTATTTTCTGCATTTTTATTTTTCTAAGCCTTTTCTAACGGCAGATTCGCTCATCAATGATATCTTTGGCCAATTAAACCATCCCAGGTATCAATAGAGAGCTTATATTTTATTTTCAATCATTTATTTAAATAGAATTTGATTGGATTTGTTTTAATGCCAGAAATGGTATTTTGATTTTATTGTTACATTTTAATTCATTTTGATTTCTTTTTGCATGAAAACAGTAGAAGATATATGGAGAAAAAGATCTCAATCAATGAGAATGCTCCAGCAATTAAAGATTGAAATTTGGAGCAAATAAAATGGGATTAGGTAGGTTTCTCTTCAACAAACTTTCATCTCAAGAATTCCTTTGTAAAAATTATAAATAGTAGATTGCAGAATGTAATAGGGGTTGCTTTCCTCTGCAATTCTAAAATTCTAAAAGCACTTTTGTAATAGGGATTTTGAGTTGTAGGTGGGAGGAGTGGAATCTCAGATCTGGAAATTATTGAGATTTTTCTTTTACATCCTGAGTTATGTATAATAAATAGAGTTTGCACTATTGTAGCTCTGCTTTTGAAAGCAGAAGCCCAGGCATTGTAAAGGACTATTAGAGACTGGAGCTAGAGAAATGGATTTAATAAACTTGTATTTCGAATACTATTGTTTTAAATGCTGGTTTCATTTTATGATAACAGGAATGGTGTCAATTTGCTTACATATTTGTGCACTTTTGTCGGTATGGGTAATCTGCTTATGCTTTTGTTGTTATTTATCTCTGCTCTTATGGGCCGAACTCTGATTTCTGAGTAACTATTTACTCATAAATCTGTCTTTAGTGTTGGATTAATAAATAGTGATATGTTGTGAACTTCTTCTGCATATTATTGTCTAAGAATTCAAGTTACTGATTAACTGATCAATATCACTTTGTGAACTTCTTCCTGAGTGTTGTTGATTGATTATTTCAGTTAAAGGGTCTCAATAGGATGTGTTTGGTATCCATAATGTCAGTTAATTGAACTACTTCATTAACTTGATATTCATTATAAACGACACATTTCAATCCCAATATTATAAATATCTGCTCTTGGTTAGGTTAGATCTATATCTGCCTAATTAAGATAGAATTAAGATAGTTCCTTTTGCTTGCATCTTAGCATAAATTTGCATTTAGATTAATTCCTGCATTCTTTTAAGTCCTCTTTCCAAAGAGGCAAACTTTAGTTATGAATTGGCTGAGCCCTAAATCAGCTTAAGGATCACTTTCTTGCCTGATCAGTAAGAAGGACGATCTGATGTCTCTTTTCCATTGGTGAATGAAAGTCATATTTTAAAGCCATTGGAGATTGAGAGAAGGTAACTGGACCTAGTTGAACTAGTTGGAACCACCATTCCAAATGGAAAAGGAGCTGCTAACCAAGGTCCGGACCGGGTGGTCTCCCCCATGTTGTTGCAACGATTTTCGAGGCTTCAACATAATGGCGCTAGAAGGAGGGCCTGAAACTTGTTGTCTGTTGGAGTCTTTTCAATTTTAACATTCTATTTAATCATGATGGCTCCTCTTAAACTTCCAATTTGGAGTTGTATCCATGGACGTGCATCTTCCAATACTCCACCCGAAGTGGTAAGACTCTTGTCTCAGGTAAAATTTAATGGTGAGAGAAATTCTTCTGCTTTTAATCATGTCCTTCAATTTATTCAAAATGTTTCAAATTATGATTTTCAAGGAATTGATGAAGGCATCTTATGCAGAATTTTTACTCTCACATTTGCGGCAAAAGCCAGGAACTGGTGTAGAACTCTTCCGGTTGCCTCAATTCACAGCTGGGATCAATTTGTTACAATTTTCGTTTGTAAATTTGACCACTATGATTATGATCAGGTATGTGATGAAATTGAATATCTACGAAATGAAAATGAGTCTGTTAGAGATTTTAATATTCGATTTCATTTGAATTGTTTAAAATTTAATGTCAAAGATGAACCTATGAAAGAAGAATCACTAGGTTGGTTTGAACATAATTATTCTATTCCTCCTATTCCCGATCCATATGAAATTAGTTCAAGCTTTGTTCCATCCCCTTCCAATATAAATGATAAATCCAATTCAGATGTGGAAATAAATTGTGATGAAGAGGTTTCACAAAGCTTGGAAAATATTTCTGATCAAATACAAGAAGACAACAACAGCAATTTTGGAGAAAGACCTGCATTGGAATCTGAAAGTTTCTCTGCATTAAATTCAAAAAATCAGATTGGAAATCAACAAATGCAAGTAGCAGTCAAAGTAAATAATAAAATGCAAACAGCTGTACAAATTTCTGAATCTTTCCATGATGAACAAATGCCCAAATCAGAGCAGCAAAGCAATCTTCTTCAAAAAAGCATAAGCACACAAAAGAATGATCTGGAATCTGAAATTTGCAATGATCAAGCCTTCATTCCTGTTCATAATCATAATTCTCTTTCTAGTTCACAAGTTGGAATTCAAAATTACTCAAATTCCATAATTCTGGCCAATCCTTGTGAAAGAGAAATTATTTCAAAACGATCCCAATTGTGTTGTAACATTAGTTGTACAAATAGTGATTTCATTTTATTTTTGTTTACTCACTTATTTTGTATAAAATCAGATTTATTTTCATATTTTATTTTTCAGATTTTTGATAAATTACGCTGGTATATTGAGCACTTGACTATCAAACATTCAATTGAAAATGTTATCACAAAATCAAGCACTAAAGGGCTGCTGATCAGATAAACTCTGTGTAACTGTTTCAGACCAATCTTTTGACTAAGGATTAGCCTCCCTAGCCTGAGAGGGCTCTCTCAAAAGGTTATTGATTTTGACTATTGATAAGATGGCTAACTCTTGTAAGGTGAATTTAACAAACATGCTGGCTGGACAGACATTACAAAGACTTCCATTGGGCTTATGGAGTTAATCATACTTCAGTAAACTATAACACTACTCATACATAGAAGTCAGGGCATGTGATGTTTAAATACTCAAAACACATCTCATAGAAAACCTCAGCTTACAAATACACACAGGAAATCAGAGCAGCATAAATGAATTCTGAGTGATTGTGTATTTATACAACTGTAAAAACATTAAGGATAAAGCAAAACCACATATCTTGAGCATTGAAACACTGTATGAATCCTGAGAAGAAAAGCAGCAAATTGTATTACTGAAACTGAGTTTTTACACAAGCCAAAACAATACTCTGTTTTCTCAAATATCCAACCCTCATTACATAGATGTTTCAGCTATATATAGAAACATAACTCTAACTACTTCGAGCTTCCTCCTCCAACATGAGGGGAGCTCGATGACTGCCACTAATGACACCTATCTGCTTTGTAACAAACTATTAAACACAATAACTGTTAACTGAAATTCTAAAGAGTTCTAATTTGATTATGACTCTAACTCTATCTTCTTCGTAGAATGATTCCTCCTTGCTTTTTTGACACCTGGCTTCCTTTTCATTTGGCTGAGATGGCTGAGATGAGTAGTTAATGCTCCATGTTGGCTTTGGATGATAAAGGCTTTAATCTGCTCAGCGATGTTAGGGAATATCCCTTGTTTTTCGGTTCTGGTCTCCCATCACTTCGAATATGCAGCAGCATGTCTTTTTAGTCCCTTTAATACCCCAAAAATATAGAACACCACCATGTTTCCTGATGAGTCGGATGCTCCATCAATAGCCAAGTGTGCAAGCCAAAATTCCATGTATGCAATTCATTCAATACCCTATGACCGGTAATAAAGTGGCTTTATAACCGAAAATTTTTAAACCTGAGTTAAACATTTCACCTTTTTGAAGGCACACCTGTCTTGATCAGAATGGCTGGGATGTCTTCATTTGATCTTTAAATATCCTTTAGGTGTTCCCTTTTGGAAAAAATCCCGCACATATTACCAAACTGTTTGTTTGCTTTAAAAACACCACCTACAGCAGTTTCGTAGCGCGCTACGAAACTGCTGAATTTGTTAAAACAACTTGTATTTGCCCTGAGGTATTTACTGCTTAGACCTTTAATTTCTAAAACACCTTTACATATGGCAGGGATCTGCATGTCCTCAAAACAAGAAAACTAAGCAAAATTTAACAAAACTTGGAACAACACCTTTCTTTGAACAGCAACTTCATTTAGCAGCTAACTGACCTAGCTGTGCCTTTAAGTCTGCAACTTTCTTCCTCATGGCTTTATTTTCAGCTCTAAGATGCATATTTATCTTTCTGAGGAGTTTAGCCTCTTTAATGGCAGGTACTGTCCATGTGTAAACATCAGCTACTGAATCCACCTAGTTTACTAGGTTTTCACTTCCTTTCAATACAGCTTTACGATAATTTGCATACCTGACTGCAGACTCCCTAGTGGCATTCTTCACCTTAACAATTTCATGTTTAGCTGCTTCTAGCTGATTCTTTATAGCTATGATATTACCCCCTTGAGATATGATAACTGTTCTGTTGGTGTATTTTTGCTTAATTTTCTCTGCCTCCTCTGTTCTGGACAATCTCTCAGCCTCCTTTACTTGTTTCCTTGTAATAGGTATTCTGGGTTTGAAGATGAATTCATCACCTGGTTCATCAAACCTCAATCTTTTTGAAGCCCTAGACTTCTTGGTACTTTCTGTTGATGACTGTGTCAAATCAATGTGTACTGGTTCAATGTGCACCGATTCAATTTGCTCAAACTCAATGGCCTCCAACAAATCACTCAGGCTTGCCTTAGATACCGGGCTTTCTTCAACAGCTAATGCTTTGCCTTTTTCTTTACTTATTTGGCTCCTTGTCCTTACTCTTGACACTGTTTCGGATCCACTTGGTCCAGGTACAGTCTTCTTATGCTGATCTTCTTCTTTTGCTAATGGTTGAGGTTGTTCTTTAATGATCAGTGGCTTCACTGATTTTCTTAACTGTGACTTGGCTTTCTTTTTATCTTTTGCCTCCTTTTGAAGCTCAGCTAGTGTGAGTTCTTCGACTGATTGTTCTTTTTCTCTAACTGGCTGTGGAGTAAGACCTGTTTTACTTTGGAAACCAGCCATGAAAATGAACGAGTTCCAGTCTCTACCTATTTTCTGGAGACCATCCAAAACTAACAATTTAACCAAACCATGGTGAAACAAAGATGTTTCACAGTCTTCCTTTCTTAATTGCACTTTGTCACACATTTTGCTCAGACTGCGAAACAAGTAAAAGGGAATGTCTATGGAGGCTTTACCAGTGAAATGTAACAGCAACTTGAAGTGATAAGAGTAGACCTTATTGTATCTTCTCTCACAGGTCAAGTACTTCTGAATACAGGTGAGAAGAAGGGCATAATGCTCCTTGACATAGTTTCTGGGCACTGCTTTTGTTAGGTCTTCATTCACATATGCCTCTTTTAAAAACTCTTTGCAGGGATTCATATCAAACTTAAAATTCTTAAACCATTCTTGCCCCCCTCTTGGGATCTCTGTTACAGCAGCTATTGCCTCCGGAGACACTTGAACTTCCAACATAGCTATTTTAGAATTTAAACCGGTGAAGTTTAAAGCAAAATCCTTTGTTACCTGTGCATGGCCACCGTGCAACTTCTTACAGAAATTCCAACACCCGGCATCCTTGAATGCTTTCTTCACGCCTTCATCTCTCAATGCGAGGTCTAAACCTTCAGGTTCTGTTCTCTGGCATTTTACAGATCGATGTTCTTTCCTCTCCATTTTGCTTTTGAAATCTTCGCACAAACAATGACTAACAGCTTCAATTAAAATGGTGATTCAATTCTCTTTAACTCGGCCTCGCTTGTAATCAGGCTCGCTTGGAAACAGGCTCGCTTGAAAACTCAAATACATCATCCGATAAGCTTGTCACTTATGTAACACTCACGATCATCATCAAGATCCATGCACGGTACAATTCATCGGAATGATATTTCTGTGTGTTTCATCAAATCTATTGGTGGAGTGATGACTAATGAATGCTTAGACATGCTACGGGAGGTACACAAAAACTGAAATGAGAGGACAGAATTGGTGACTCATTAACAGACTTGACACTTTAGAAAGATTCGCTGCGAAATGCACAAATCCGCGATTTTGCAGCGCGGTTAGTTTAAAATTCTAATAATGCGTTGCGAAATGGCTTAATGACAACGCGCTGTGAAATGACTGAACAATGATTACGCTGCGAAACTGGCCAATAGGAGATTACGCTGCGAAATCACGAAAAGACTCGATGAATAGGATAAGACAAGACATGGCTTATAACACAATGATGGTGGAGGAGAACCAATAAGATTAGAGTATAATTTAAAACAAACCCCTTTAAAACTCCAAATCCTAAGTATGAAACATAAAACGAAAACCATATGACACAGACCTTTGACATTGAACTAGGACCAAGGACTATATGCATAAAATTTTTATTCTAAGTGATAACAGATACATTGCTCGATTGGAAAATCGAAGTTTCATATTATAATCGTGAGCATCAAAAGCTATTTCAATTTCAATTTCAATCAATGCTAATGTTTTATCAAAAGTATCTATTTTCTCAAAGGCAATATCAACAAGAGAATGTATTTTTAGAAATCTGCCAGCAATCCAATTTAATTAATAATTTTCCATTTCATTTGAAAGATTTCCATCCATTTTTCATTAATTCATTTGAAAAATATTTGGAAATTTTTCCTTCATGGAAGATTGTTAATAGCTTAACATTTACACATAACACTAACAGTTTCTTCCAGGCCTTAGAATTTAAAAGCTCATATCCACGATCTGACCTGTTATCTCTTCCTTTGAACATTTCCCAATCTTTAATAGAAATCCATCCAGATTTCTATGATCCAATTGGTACTCAATTGGAAAGAAAATTTCATGAGAAGGAGATTTCAAATAAGCTTCTAACAATAGTTGTACATTCTGATTTCAGATTTAACTTTCTTAGTTCAATAAGATTTCTATTTTTATTACTAGCATTTAAACTGTACATATATGCAGGAATAAAAATGAGAGAATGGTTACACTGGAAATATGACTATACCTAGTCATTTTTATGTATATGGTTAGAATAGGAGTAGAATTAATTTAGTTAGTTTTTTTTTATGTAGTTAATTTATTTTTAATAGTTCTGCACATTAAAGAAAAAGGAAGCAATTAGCCCTTCTCATATCATATACATGTTCAAAGAAATATTTGCCTCTCATCAAAAAATTTCTAATTCTTCCTTCCCATTTTTTAAATCAAAATCTCTTGCAGCAATACTTCAACCCATGAATACATCTCTACCTATTTCGAATAATGTATTGACAAAATATGCACCTAGCACACATCTAAATCTGTCTTCATATTCTTCCACAATTAGTGGCTTTATCCCATTCGGTCCTTTAGTTTATTATATGATGTTGTAAAATGCATCATATTTATTTACTAAAGGCATTATTGGACAGTCACTATAACAATACAGATTTTTCTCAAGATTAATTCGGAATGAGCAGAGGTAATAAATTGTTGTTTCAATTCAAAAGGGAAGACTATTTTCATATTTATTTCTGGTAAATTTCAGATTTCCTGAACATGAATAAACAGATTTTATTTACGCAGATTGCACACTCCGATTTAGAATAAATAATAAGATGATGTTGAACGAAGTCAGAATGTTGATAAATCCAAGGAAAGATTTGAAGATTTTTGAGGTAAGATCTGCAGACAAGTTCCTTCAAAGTATGCATTTACAAGCTCGTTCTCATCTCTTATTAAGTTTCTCTTTTCCTTAGTTTATTTTTTATTCTTATTCTGTTTTATTTACAGATTTTCATTTGTTTTCTCAAAACTTGAAGTAAGCAGCAAACCCATTTTAAATTTGCAACAGGTTCAGGGAAATTTTATTTTTGATTCATTAGAATTTGAACATTTTTAACTTTGCTTTCAACCATCAGAAAACCCAATTGAAATGTCAAGCAATATCATAGCATTCAACTTGATTTTCGTATTGTTGATACTTCAGTGAAAATGTTTGCAATATTCTCAGCCCGCTCATCTTCGTCAATCACATCATCCATATCGCATTTCACATATCGGAGGTTTACAATTGAACATACTTCCATTATCATAAATGCCCGATCTCCAATAAATGACTTTACCGATATTGCGATGACCACATAATTCCGGACCCGACATGAAATTCAAATCAAGCTTATAAAATATCGCGTCCATCCAATCGCAATAAAAGTAGGGGCATAATTTTAAAGGGCCAATGTCTCGAATCCAATATGTTACTAAATTTTCATCATAAAATTATCGGGTCCACTCTTCATCGCATATCGGCGCATCGAGAATTGTTACTTCATGTGCTTAAGATTGCTGATCGCCGATTAGACATGTCATCCATCGCATCGCCGATATCGCAATCGCTTCATCGCATTTATATTTATGCTCACATCACATTTCTGACTCTGCGATGTGCGATGTGCAATGTGGGAAGCACAATTTAAATATTCTCCGATCCCCAATACAATATATCTTTAATGATGTGATCGCTTCATTTCATTGCACATGTTCTCATCGCCTGTTCTTATCGGCAACTTGCCATCGCAGCCTCCGATGCAATAGTTTCCAATGCATGCCTCTAAGCCATTGACATTTAATCGATATATGGCATAGCAACAAGAGTGAAGTCTTGCATATTAAACTCGAAGCATGGTGAAGAAACATATGATGCGAATTATCTGATACGGCGATGTGTTATTTTAAAAAACGAGCTTGGGTAACCACAATGGTAAAAAAGCAACTAATCACCAATTTGCAGTATATCTAAATCATTTCAATTTCTCATATATTTCAGTTTCAAATATATAATTCCATAATTAAATATGGAATTCAAGGCATCTCTATTTTCATATTTAAATTTTATTATTTTGGAATTGGTCTTGATTCTGGACAATTTACAAAATCATGGAGTTTATATGAACTTATAATATTTTGAGAAACAATCATTACTGCAAATTTCCATTCTCATTTCTGATGCATTTGCTTTCCCTCGAACATTAAGTATTCCATTTTTTGCATTTTACTGCTTGCTTTAGTTTAGATAAAATAAATAATGATTTTGGGTTATAGGATTTTGATTAGTTTCACTTCTTCAAGTTTTTAATGTTAATTAAAATAAGAAGTCAGCTAGTTTGGAGAAATTGATACCTTTCAGGTAAGATCAAAAGTAATTATCCAATGGTAAGATTCATGTACCCACTTTCATTAATTTCCATCTCATTACTTTAGTTTCAATTTTGTTTTTCTGATATATAAATCTGTTTTGCAGCTTTTCATAAAAGCGTCCAATCCTCAGCCAGATCATATTTTCAACGTCTATACTTTTCTCCTGGCTTAATTTCAAGAAGTAGTGATAATCCTCATTGAAATAGCTACACCAGGAAATTTCAAAACCTTTAGCTTGTTTCTCTAATCATTCTTTTTATTAGAAAATGATTAAGTGGATGCTTTGAAACAAGATGATTGATATCAGACATGAAATTTTCATTGTGGCTGAATTTTATCATCACTGCTATCTAAAAAGCCTAAAACAATTACAACCTTGCAAGATATGATTTTTCTAAATCTCGACATAAGACGGATTGATTACATGATTATTTTCTTTCTTCATATTGTTGAGACGTTGGTATAAACATTTTTATTTGAGGTTATCTTGCGAAACTTCGATTTTCCTTTGCATTTTTAAAAAAATTTCAATTTCTTCATTTTTGTTTGCTGATTTACTTTTCATTTTGGCTTAAGAATTCTTTTCCTTTGGTTTTCAGCTTTGATTTTGGTGACTTTGTCATGATTTATATGGAAGGCCTACTTGTTACCTAACAATGATTAGCATACATGGAGGAAAATTGTTAATAGTCACCTATTAGCTTTTTCTTAAATCTCTTATTAAGGTTTGATTTTCTTATTATAAAGGTAGGCATACTTAAGGAAGAGATTACCAATCAAGAGAAGTTGGCAAAGTATCATAAAATCTGGAGAAATTTATTTTTCATCAAAATTGTAATCATTTTGAAATTTCAATATTTTATTAAGATCTTTCAAAGTTCTATTATCAGTCAAGAAAAGTTATTTTTAACCAAGTAAAGACACTTTACAGCAAAACACCTTTAACTCTGAAATTGTCATTCTTAACTCTTAAGGAGTCAATGATTCTCCCCGTCCCAAAGAGTCTTATTTTTCTAGAATATAATCCAGAGATATATTTAAACTTAAAAGATAAGAGGTCTCATCATGAGCCTGCTTACCATGATCATGGGGGAAAAATAGGCTGACATTACCAACACTGCTAAACAAACCAGGGTAATGGCTTATGATTGCAAACAATTATAAGACAAGGGGTCTCATCACGAGCCAGCTTGTTCAGTCCAATTATAACCAGTGAATGGCATTGTCAACTATCTGACTACCATATCAGGACAATGGCTTTTAAAGATTTATAATAAAAATAAAACTAAAAAAAAGAAACATATATAAATGGATTTATCTCTAGGTCAATAATTCTTAAAGGGATGGGATTCTGAATCATTGATGATTAAAAGGTAACCCTGTCGAAACTATAGACGTTTGCTGGCAGCAGTGGCTCTACCTGTGACAAATGAGTATATTTTAAAAGTTAAGCTGTAAAGTGACCCCTGCTTTATCTCTACAACTAATTAAAGACTGATATAGAGTTTTGAAATATTTTAATTTATGAGAAATTTTAAGAAAAATTACAGTTAGATGCTTTTTTCTTTTATTCACACTAATGAACCTAGTCAAGCATTTCAAGCGTAGTTCTCCATTCTTTAATTATTTTTATTTTAATTTTAGGAAAGTCTTATTCATATCAAATAGAGATAACTGGTTCTTCTCCCGTGTGTTGCCATTGTTGTGGTAAAAACACAACCCCCCCCATTATTGATATGTTCACTTCAAATAATGGGGACCCTTTTTACAAAAAAATTGGCTAAGCACCTTTTTAGGATTTTGTTTTGATTATCCTACGCTTTTGTTAATTTTTCATTTTATTTAGATTCTCGTTTTGATTGCCTTGTTAAGATCGATTTTTTATAAGCTTCTTATTGACGCTTGTTTTGTCTCATTTGGTCAACTGGTTTAAAAATGGTACTCCTTTGAAGTCCTATCATTTATCTAGTTTGGGTTAAAAATGCTATTTCTATTCTTTTTATTTATTTTCGGAATAGCTGTAGTTTAGATAGGCGAATTAGGCTTTAGAAAATTTCAAAACTAAAACTAAACATCATTAAAATAAAATAAAAATAAAAAAATTGATTTTTAATATTAAATTGTAAGATTAATTAAATTAATTATTATAATAAAATATAATTAATTTAATTAAAATTAAAACTTAATATTAAAAATATATATATAAAATAAACAAAGTTTATCACACTGGATCGCAAGATCGCATCGCAAAATTTCAATTGACACATTTATAAAAAATTGCGATGGCCCTTATCTCCCGATGTACGATTGTGAAAGGTCAAAGGACTCAGGCCATTAACCGTAATTTTCATAAAACTTGCATTCATGCGAATAAATAAAATAGTAATAGAATGTTAACATAAAATGATTTAATATTAAAATAAAAAATTAACAATACAATCGATGTATCGCATCGCAAATTTCTTATCAGAACATTCTTAAAAAATTGCGATAACCCTGATTCACCGATATGCGATCACCGAAGTCATAAAGCAAGCAACGGGACATTAATTTTGGTGCATGATTCATTTAGTTTTAACTTTCCAAATTCACTCATACGTGAGTGGAATAGGAATGAGTGAAGAGGTAGAATAGTGATAGGTTAATATTATAATAGTTATTTAAGATTTAAATAATTAATTTTATATTAATTAATTTAATTAATTTTTAATTAATTTAATTAAAATAAAATAAAATTATTATTTATATTCATATTAATTAGTTTATAAAGAGTTAATATTTTAGTTACTTAGATATTAATTAATAAATAGATTAATATTAATTAACAACTAGTTTAGTTTATGATTAATAATTAAATTAGGGTTAATTAGAATTAGATTTTTAATTAAAATTTTGATTTCTAGCCCAGCAATAGAATTTCCAGATTTATGCCAGATTTGACTCATATACTTTGGAGGCCTATAGATTGAGTTTTACTTGGCCAAATGAGGCCTAAGATGGCTCATTGGAAAGATAAAATCAAGGAGAACATTTCTGAGGAGGTTTCATTAACAGATTTGGTCATTAATTGGGTCAAAAATCATGCAGAAGATCAAGCTACAAATTTTTAAAAACAAAATTAATTTTCTGAGTTATTTTCTGCATTTTTATTTGTCTAAGCCTTTTCTAATGGCAGATTCACTCATCAATGATATCTTTGGCCAATTAAACCATCTCAGGCATCAATAGAGAGCTTATATTTTATTTGCAATCATTTATTTAAATAGAATTTGATTGGATTTGTTTTAATGCCAAAAATGGTATTTTGATTTTATTGTTACATTTTAATTCATTTTGATTTCTTTTTGCAGGAAAACAGTAGAAGATATACGGAGAAAAAGATCTCAATCAATGAGAATGCTCCAGCAATTAAAGATTGGAATTTGGAGCAAATAAAATGGGATTAGGCAGATTTCTCTTCAACAAACCTTCATCTCAAAAATTCCTTTGCAAAAATTATAAATAGCAGATTGCAGAATGTAATAGGGGCTGCTCTCCTCTGCAATTCTGGAATTTTAAAAGCACTTTTGTAATAGGGATTTAGAGTTGTAGGTGGGAGGAGTGGAATCTCAGATCTGGAGATTATTGAGGTTTTTCTTTTACATCCTGAGTTATGTATAATAAACAGAGTTTGCACTATTGTAGCTCTGCTTTTGAAAGCAAAAGCCCAGGTATTGTAAAGGACTATTAGAGACCTGAGCTAGAGAAATGGATTCAATAAACTAGTATTTCGAATACTATTGTTTTAAATGCTAGTTTCATTTTATGATAACAGGAATGGTGTCAATTTGCTTACATATTTGTGCACTTTTGTCGGTATGGATAATTTGCTTATGCTTTTGTTGTTATTTATCTCTGCTCTTATGGGCCGAACTCTGATTTCTGTGTAACTATTTACTCATAAATCTGTCTTTTAGTGTTGGATTAATAAATAGTGATATGTTGTGAACTTCTTCCGCATATTGTTGTCTAAGAATTCAAGTTATTGATTAACTGATCAATATCACTTTGTGAACTTCTTCCTGAGTGTTGTTGATTGATTATTTCAGTTAAAGGGTCTCAATAGGATGTGTTTGGTATCCATAATGTCAATTAATTGAACTACTTCATTAACTTGATATTCATTATAAACGACACATTTCAATCCCAATATTATAAATATCTGCTCTTGGTTAGGTTAGATCTATATCTGCCTAATTAAGATAGAATTAAGATAGTTCCTTTTGCTTGCATCTTAGCATAAGTTTGCATTTAGATTAATTCCTGCATTATTTTAAGTCCTCTTTCCAAAGAGGCAAACTTTAGTTATGAATTGGCTGAGCCCTAAATCAGCTTAAGGATCACTTTCTTGCCTGATCAACAAGAAGGACGATCTGATGTCTCTTTTCCATTGGTGAATGAAAGTCATATTTTAAAGCCATTGGAGATTGAGAGAAGGTAACTGGATCTAGTTGAACCAGTCGGAACCACCATTCCAAACAGAAAAGGAGCTGCTAACCAAGGCCCGGACTGGGTGGTCTCCCCCATGTTGTTGCAACGATTTTCAAGGCTTCAACAAAATGCCATTGAAACATTTTCTCCATCCATTGAAAACCAGGTAAGCTTATTAATTTTTGTATGTTTTAATCCTGTACAGAAATTACATGCATACGAATTCTAAAACAAAGAAAATAAACAATAGGGAGAGCATAACACATAAAAAAAATATACACAAAGATTTTCCCTTGGATCCCAAAACTGGGACTACCAGATTGATTTTGCGTTATGTTCCTTTCAATGTTACAATACATATATATACATGCCGAAGCATCCAATACCATGGACCGAAAACCATTGCACCCAAAACCATGTGCGAAAACCATGCACAAAATCATAGGTAGGTCCACCCACCTAATATAGGGTCCAAAAAATATTTCCCCGGGGCGCTACCCCAGACCCCGTAGAGGGGGGCTAACCACCCCCCTCAAATTCCCTATGACCCCCCTGCTGTGCAGTCAGTGCAACGAAGGTTAACTAGGGTAGCTAGTTGTAGAAAGAATATAACACAACCCAACATTCTCCCACTTGTTGTTTTCTTTCCACAGGGGGCCATAGGAGAGCTTAGTCATTTATCCACCCCTACAATGCCCATTGTTTCTATACACCAAGAGAAATTCTGAGAGCTCATAGATTTTGTCAATGCGTCTGTAGTATTCTTCAAAATGTCCACCTTTACCACAACACATTTATGTCTTCTATCATATCCCTCACAAAGTGATACTGAACATCAATGTGCTTTGTCTTTGAATGATAAGCAGGGTTCTTTGCCAAGAAAAAATCACTTTGGCTGTCACAGTATATCCTTATAGCTCCTTGTACTAACCCCATACTTGAACACAATCTCTCCAACCAAACTTCTTCCTTGCTTGCATGAGTGGCTGCCATGTATCCTGCCTTTGTAGTTGATAATGCCACTACAGATTGTTTCTTACTCATCCAACTGACTGCACCTCCAAATAGGTTAAACACATACCCACTTGTGGATCTTCTCTGATCCAGATCTCCAGCCCAATCTGCATCAACAAGCCATGGATATCCAAAACTCTTTCCAATCCTAGTCTTCCTTGGTAACACAAACCATAATCACTAGTACCACAAAAATACCTAAAAAGCCACTTCACTGTTGTCTAATGCTCCTTCTCTGGTTTTGACATAAACCTGCTCAATACTCCCACTGCATGTGCAATGTCTGGTCTAGTACATACCATCGCATACATCAGGCTACCGATTGCACTTTCATATGGAACATGGGACATGTCCTCTTCCTCTTCTTGTGTCTTGGGACACTATTCAAGAGATAACTTTACACCTACATGAATAGGAACCTTCACTAGTTTACTATCCTACATATTAAACCTATGCAGTATTGTCTCGACATACTTCCTCTGGTTTAACTAGAGCTTCATCTTTGCCCGATCTATTTTAATTTCCATGCCCAAAATATAGTTTGCAGCACCAAGATCTTTCATGTCGAATTTGGAGGACAATTGGGTCTTCAAATCCTAGATAATTTCTTTGTCATTTCCAACCAGCAACATGTCATTTCCTAGGTAATTTCTGTACAGGGAGATCAACATCCCCTTGAAGCCAAAACAAATCTAATACCAAATGTAGTAACCCCGTATAAAAATTACCTACGTACGAATTCTAAAACACAAAAAAAACAATAGTGAGAGCATAACACAGAAAACGAATATACACAGAGATTTTCCCCTGGATCCCAAAACTGAGACTACTAGATTGATTTTTCATTATGTTCCTTTCAATGTTATATATATATATATATATATATATATATATATATATTCATGTCGAAGAATCCAATACCATGGATTGAAAACCATGCACAAAACCATAGGTAGGTCTACCCACCTAATATAGGGTCCAAAAAAACTTTCCCTGGGGCACTACCCCAGACCCCATAGAGGAGGGCTAACCGCCCCCCTCAAACCCCCTGTGACCCTCCCACTGCACAATCGGCGCAACGGAGAGGGGGCTCCGCCCCCCCTCTAACCCCCCGGTTATCTAGGGTAGCTAGTCATGGAAAGAATATAACACAACCCAAAAATTTCATCAACATGGATTAGGTACTATTTGTCCAGCCAAAGAGAGCCATTATGAATTATTCTAGTAAGAAACTTGTTGCACCGTGCAATTTCACTCATGGTTCCAAATACAAGCAAATCCTGTAGCCATTGGAGGAAATTTCATCCAAAAATACTAATCAAATTTTTACCTAATTTCCATGTCATAATATGTAAACCAATCAAAATCTTTTAAATTTAAAACGAGGTACATGTAAATATTTTGGAGGGAAAAAAAGAAAAACTACTTTTTTTTAATTGTATTTTTGGCTTATCTCCTTATATGTTTACTCAAATTTCAAGTGTAGACACTCATTGGATGTAGAATTAAATTCCACATCCAAGGAGTATGCATTCTGCATACTTTTGAGAAGAACCACACTGATAAAAATTGAAGATACATTAAAAAAGCACGTTGAATGCACTTTTTTAATGTATCTTCATTTTTTTATCAATGTGGGTCTTCTCAAAAGTATGCATAATGCATACATGTTGGATGTGGATTTTAATTTTTCATCCAACGAGTGTATACACCTGAAATTTGAGTAAATCTATAAGAAGATAAGCCCAAAATACAAGTAAAAAATTACTTTTCCTCTCCCTCCAAAATTCATAACCCTTATTTTATAATTTTAACTATTATTTTATTATTTTTCCTTAGGAGGCCATTTTTATGCTGAAATCTCCTCTAATATTCATTATAGTGAACCTGTGTAGTGGTCATAAGTTTAGTTTAATTTTTGAGATAATTTCACAATACAGAGTTCAGGTACTATCCATCTAAACTTCAAGACAAAGAGCTAGAAATAGGGTAGGGTATAAGAAATCATTGTGAACCGGTGTTCTTTTCTCATATTTTCCTAGTATGTCATATATGGGCTCAACGAAGTTTTTGGAGAAGTAAAAAGGAATGACTATTTTAATAGAGTGAGGCATGATGGAAGGTCAGCGAATGTAGACAAAATGAATAACACGAATGAGCTTTGGAAACAAAGGTGTTGGATGCAGAAGCCAGGGTGGAAGACTTAAGATACTATGAAGACACAAATGAGTGATATTGCTTCAATATTCTAAAGTTATAGGAAAATATAATACTCATGAGAAAATGGGGCCATTGGACATTAAATTAATAATACTAGCAAAATCAAATTTGGATTCAAGAATTTATTATACCCATAACACAATCCTCAATACATGATGTAAACTTACTAAGATACATTTAACATGACACCCATATGAAACGAAAAGGCCAATCAAAAAATGGAATGAAAAATGAGTTAGCAAAATTGAGAATTATTGGGAAAAGACTCACATTAAATGAGTCAATAAATGACAAAAAACATGACCCATACTTTCTTGACCACAATAGGTTGAAGTATATTGCAACTAGGATACTCTACAAAACTGACACAACTAAACTAATAGAATGAAGAAGAAAACTAATTGTATCCTAAATCTAAATCACACTATCAAAAAAAGAGAAATCAAAATATAATTATTTTAATTTTCATTGTATGGTTTCAAGCATGCGCCATTCACCCAACTAGGTAAGAGAATTTCATGAAGTTGCACAAGATTTACAACTCCAAATTCCCTTATCTTTGGAACAATAAAAGGACCCAACCAATGCATTTGTAACTTTCCAAGGTGTTTGAGATACTTACTTTCATATAGTAGAACGAAATCCCCAATTGAAAAAGACTTTGATTTAATATGTCAATCATGCCAATATCGTTTTCTTTCTTTCTCTAGACTCCAGTTGAAATCTCTGAGAAAGTGCTACTCATTAATTTTCCATAGTTCTTGTAAATGTTCTGCAATAGACTCATCATCGAACATCTTAGTGGCTTGTGTAATCAATAAATTAGGAACAATAAACTTGGTGGGTACCACATCTTCTCTACCATATACAAGCTAGAAATGGGTATATTTGTGTATCCTTTTCATAATAGTGTGATAATCCCATAAAGTTGTAGGAACTCACTCATCCTAGTCATCCATTTTAGCAGATCATACTCTAGTCAATCCCTTCTCCAATATCTTATTAAAAGCTTCAACTGTTCCATTAGCTTGTGAATGATAAGGACTACTCTTATGGTGTTGAATGAAGAATTATTGTGTCAAATTTGCAATAGTCTCAGTGATGAAATGGGATCCCTGATCACTTGTCAAACTCATTGGACAACTAAATATTGTAATAATGGTCTCAAATATGAATCTGACTACATTACTAGTACTGCAATCTTTGACAGGAGCTACTTCGACCCATCACATCAGATAATCATTTGCGGTGATGATATATTGGGCATGTGAGTGTTGTGTGGGAGGATTTATGGGCCCAATAAAATCAAAAACCCATTTCTCAAAGTCTTGTAGAGTTGTAATTGGATTCAAAGGAATCTCATCTCAATGAGAAGGCCTTCCAACTCATTGACATACATCACAATATCTAGAAAACTCCTTTGCATCCTTAAATAAAGTTGGCAACCATAGTCTTTCTTGTAACACATTTCTAGCAATGGATTTTCTTCCAACATGTCGTCTCATAACACCATTATGACATTCCCATATAATATATTCCCCTTCATGGTTCAAAATACATCTATAAAAAATATTGTCAAGCCCCATATTGTAGAAATTCCCTGCAATCAATTGATAATCAACTACCCTTACTAATTGGTGTCTTTTCTATGTGTTTGAATAATCATTAGGACACTTTATAGTAGTTAAGAGAAATGAAATATCTTTAAGATAATCTGGAAACAAATTGATTCTAAACAAATCTTCATCAGGTAATTGATCATCTACTGAGCCTCTAGATTATCCTGACTCTAGACATGAGAGATGATTGGGTCCAAAATTGATTCGGTTTACCTTAACAATAACTTCAAAAGAAAACTCGTGGAACAATAAAATCCATCTACAAATCCTTACTTCAAGCACAACCTTATTAACTAGATATTTCAATGTAGAATGATTAGTGAAAAAGATGACCTTCGAGTAAATAATGTCGAAACTTTTGAAGTGAGTATATCATAGCAAGAGCCTCACATTCAATTGTAGTGTACTTACATTCAATATTGGAAGTTTTTCGGTTGGAAAGGTAAATTTAATTATCAAGGTTACCATCTCCAAGTTGTGGAAGAATCGTGCCAAGAGTAATACCTTATGCATAAATTTCTACATGAAATTCTTTATTCGAGTCTGGATAGACCATAATTGAAACACTAACCAATTTCTCCTTTAGGTATCAAAAGTAGCATCACAATCAGTGGTCCATATAAAAGGTTCAATCATCTTCAATGATTTCTCCAATGGTGCAATAATCAAAGCACAATTGCAAATAAATATTTGATAATAACCTTTATTTCCTAATGTAGATTACAATTGCTTGATGTTTGTAGGTGGAAGCATATTAAGGATTAACACAACTTTGGTAGGGTCCACTCATACACCATACTTGCATACGATATGCCCCAACTGAGTTACAAAAGGCACAACAAAGATACACTTCTTCAAATTTAAATAAATTTGTAACTACCTGCACCTATCAAAAATAACCAGCAATAGACTAGAGTGCTTTTTTGAAAGACTATAAATTGTATAGTCATTCATATAAACTTCAACTAACTTATGAAAATGCTCCCTAAATGTTTCAATAACTATTCTGGAAAAGATAGTTAGTGCATTATTAAGACAAAAAGGCATAACATGATAAGCATATGATCCCCATCTAGTGGTGGAGGTGGTTTTCTTCTTTTCCTCCTTTGCAATTTGGACTTGATGATATCAAAAGAACCCATCTATGAAATAATATGCTTCTTGACCAAACAATATTATCTAACACTTCATCACTTAAAGGAGTTGGAAGTGGATCATGAACACGTGTTGTTGAGGCTGTGATAATATCCACAAACCTTGATATCGTCTGAATCTTTATTGTCTTAGATGACAATGGGGCTAATCCATTCCACTTCATCGACTATAAATATGAGTCTTGCAACCAACATTTCATCAATTTATCTTTTAAAATTTTCTTTGAATCATGGATTCAAATGATATGGTCAATGCTTAATTATTCTAGCATTATGCTTCATAGAAATATTCATCTCTCCTAGATCCCCTTTGATGTCTTTAAGTTCTGAAATTGACACAGGGAACAAGTCCTCATATTCCTTCAACAAATCAAAGATCTCCTTGGTAGTTTGTTCATCCCAATAATCAACAACAGAAGCTAAATTAGGTTTATGTTTTATTCCAATATTATTCTTACACAACTTTAAAGGTTTCAAGTGTGGAGCATCTTTCACTGGATCATCTTTAATACACCTTTCCCCTTCATACTCTTTAAAGGACAAATTTCTTAACTCTTCCAATTCATCATCTTCAATCTCCCCGTTGATTTTTCCACAAGCCATAACTTCTTGAAATGTTGAGTTAGGTAGGACTTTGCAACTAATATTACTACCAACTTCAATAATTAGTTTCTTAGTAGGGAACAATACCATTTTAATTTCTTCCATAGCTTCAAATACTTGTGCATCCTCATCTGAGAAGAAAAAATCATTACAAAATTATACTATCAACATATCCCAATCTTTCATTTGCATATTCATCTCTTGTTTTAAGTACCAGGATTGAGGTATGATTCCTAAAGTATAAATAGATTGATGCACCCACAGCTCAGAAGGAAGCCGAGACTTCTTCCAAACAATGTTATATGTCCCAATATGATTTTAAGAGCTAGTATGAACCTCATATATAGGGACTTCATTCGAGATCTTTTCAGGTACAGTAAACCAACATGACATAGCAGGTTTGAAAGAGTTCCAAGTTTGGAACTAGTTGTGATGATCATCCCATGATCATGTAGGAGTGGCTTGCAGAGCGATATCCATCAAGGGAATTATCCAACTCTTTTCAATTTGAAACTCAGTTTCTTTAATAAAATTAGCTAAAAGAACAAATACCATTAAACTTTGGATAATTCCTCGCCTATGTACAAATCCATCTACAACAACGAATGGTTTCATAGTGTATGGAGTATAGCTCATGGTCTCCTTATTTCCATTCATTCAGCACAATGTATGAACCAAATTCAGTACATTGAACACTCCTCCAACTAAGAGAACCATCTATTGTAGGATCAATGTGATCCTCGATCTTCCTTGGAGTTAACTAATATAGGTTATCTAGAATATTAGTCTCCGTTGCATCATTAACAAGATTCATAAACCTAAGAACTTGATAAGGTCATATTTTCCCACTTGAGATCAATGAAAACATAATTTTCAAATGCCCAGTTGACTCACAACAAATATGGATAGGGATAGTTGTCACCAACAATATCAATGACCTCGAAATTTGAGTATATCTTCACTTTGATGATATCAAATTCTACATCCTCCAAAAAACCAATAGGGGGAATGTAGTATTGATTAGCCATATGTAACTAGATTGGAGAGAATACCAACTTTGGTCTTCCCAATGCTTCCCAAGTGTTCCACAAAAAGATATTTACGTCAATTCCTAGACTCAACATAATGCCTTTGATATGATAATAAATGATCTATTCATCAATATGAAACTCCCTTCCTTTTTTATGTTTGTTGTGATGGAAACATCTAGAGTGTCATTCTTGAAATTTAAAAGAAATGGCATGCTATGAAAACTCCTCATCCTTCAAAACACCCTTGAGATTCTTGCACAATTGACCAGACAACTTCTCATCACTCATAATATGAAGAAATAGCTTATACCATTCCATGATAGGCTGATATGTCTCCTACAGAATCTGGGGTCTATTTACCTGTCCCTTGACCTACTGTCCTACTTTAGCGATGTGAGAATAAATTAGCTACTCGAAAATATTAGTATCATCCTTATAGTATTCCTTTTGTTGAACAAGATCATATGGTATCTTTGGAGATGCAACTTTATAATAACATGTTGTTCAGGAGCCTCATTGTTGACTGAAGTGAGTTTACCTCCTTATGTAACAATATTAACGTTAGGCTACAAAGCTTGCTCAGACTCTTTTGGCTCTACATTAATCAGATTAGAACTTCTCTATCTGTTGCACTCTTCCCAATGAGAAATTAATTTTGGGTAGTCCTCAGTTATATGAGTATTCACTCGGTAATGAGAGCACCAAGGCCTCCTTGGAAATGGGTATTCTAAACTAACATGACCTTCTTGGCCACAGTTATAGCATAGAACTAGACCTCTACCTTCAGTCATTCTTCCTTTGTATTTCCCTCCTCCTCTTCCTCAAGAGGATTTATTGACCTCAAATACAATGTGATATAGATAATCAACCAGAGCATCTGAGGCTCTTCACTAGTCAATATGATGAGTGGGATACCCAAAAAACTCACAAAACATATTATTGGGGACATTGGAATACTTCTGCAACATAGGAAAAAGTCAAGGAGCATGTCCATAAGTATGACATATTTCACAATATTCATTAACATGCGTACGTTATTGATTAGGTAATGTGTCGTACTAGTGTTACAGATCCATTTGGGCACATCAAATCCCAACATTCAGATCAGTGACTTAGGAATCATCAAACCCTAAAATCAGTTGTTTCATGCCCTAAACAAGTCAACCCTTTGAATGCCTCCTTCCCAGACAGTTTCATGACTTGAAGACATCTAGAAATTGCCTTTAGATGGACCAGCACAAGTAAGCCCTTATGAAGGTGCGCTGCATAGCAGTTGAATCCACTACCAGGGTGCTCTGCAGAGCACTTAGGCTTCCTTTCACCTGCGCTGGGCGAGAATGAGCGAAATTTACATAAGGTTTGGGAATATTCTTATCTTGTGGAGTCATCTAGAAGTTTCACCGTCTTATCAACTCCTATGAGATCGGAAATGGATGAGGAATGAGTTAAGTATCATCCTATCCTCTCATCCCTTCCTCCATGGAACTACTTCTAAGTATGGAAGGCCATTCAATGTCACCATTAATGACAAAACCTCCTTCATCTTCCTTTAAATTGACAACTCATCTAAGTGATCAGGGGTTGGATTATGTTGAATTGTAAGGAGATAATGCTGCTATGAGACTTGACTTTGGAGCAAATGATGTGATGCCACAAGCTTGTCTTGCTTTTGATGTGATGTGGATGGGATCCAAGCTGGAGGAATGACTTTGAATTAGAAACTGATGGTTGTATTTCCTTCTTCTATCTAATAAAGTGTTTGAACCTTTTTCCATATGATGTGTTCTTTCATAATGCTTATATGTATGAATTTCTTATGATTCCTTTCATTTATATTCAATGGATAATATGCTTTGATCAGTTTTCATCTTTTTGTTGTGTTGATAGGGTAATTTTCAAGCAGTTTAAGTACGGGAAGGAGCAACGAAATTGATACAAGGGAGACAAGAGGAAAGCGGAACTACATGTAGGCCTTCTATCCTCTCTCCTTATCTATTGCTTATAGGGAAAGTCTAAAACACTTTAAACTATTGTTCTAGGCACAGCTACTTGTCTAGTGAATTAATATTTATCCGTAGATGCTAAATTCTCCAGAACAAATTGGTGACTCTGTTGGGGAAGAATCCTCTTTCCTAGTAGCTTATCCACCTCCTAAGACATCCTTGTAGACTGTATTTGCTTTCATAGATTGTAATTCAGCTGTTTGCATTGAATTTTGGTCAAAAATTGAGGTTAGATGACTCTTGAGTGGCCTCTCAGAAATCAGCGCAGGCTTGGTCAAGGGACAATGCTCTGCAGAGCACCCTTGAGTGAGAGATAGTGCTTTGCAGTGCAGTTAGGCCCTCTTTGACCTGCACTAATCAACCTTAGGTAAAATTCCCTCCTTTGGAAAGTTTTTTTACCAAATTTTCTCTGTTTGTTTGCTTTTTGATTGATTAATGAATGTCATGTCTTAGAGAACAAATTTCTATCTCCTGGTATAGCTCAACTTTGATTTGATTGATTAATGCTTCTTAAATGTTTTCTTTGTCATTATCAGTCTATAGTCAAAGTTAGAATATAGTTGATTAATCCTTTTCAAAAGAAAGTGTTGTAAAGTCTT
Organism: Pinus tabuliformis; assembly: GCA_031772625.1. NCBI lineage: Eukaryota > Viridiplantae > Streptophyta > Pinopsida > Pinales > Pinaceae > Pinus > Pinus tabuliformis. Next base: position 831,021,335 of record CM062819.1, on the reverse strand, counting down.
CTTTTCCTTCGAAATAGAATTGTCGTCAAAGTCTTCGTTCTTATTAAAGATTGATTGATTATATGTGTATATTTATTTTTGTTCATCATAACATTAAGAGATTCAAAAAGAAAAAATTGCATCATTCATATTGTATTTTGTGAATGCTTGAAAGGAATAGCTAGGGAAATTGCATTAGATGTGCTCTTTGCTCTTTGTCAAAAATCTGATTGCTCTATTGCTACTATCTAAGGATTTTCATTGCTAAATTGAAAGAAAATAATGCATATCATATTAGTTGCATTTTAGGAATTGCAAACATACATCACGCGGTGAGCCTTGAAAGGCAAGTTCTAAAGAAGATCAACTTAAAATTTATCTGAATTTACCTAATGGAGCATTGTCACTTAACGAAAAACATTTAGAGATCTAGGCTAGAGACGTGTTCCGGCGTCGTAAAACAAAGCAGTTGTCACTAACTTGTCTGCAATACATCCCAAGTGTGATACCTCATTCTACGTACGTGAGTATATCGTAGCTCGTCCACGTACCTTCGGGTATATAGGGCGGTGTTACAGTACGTAAGGTATGTGGGAATGCTCTCACTATGTGGTTTTGCATTAGACATCCCTTATACAGATCGGGCCTCCACGTACTTTCAGGTATATATGGGAGGAAAATGCTAGGTTGCTATCCATGCTTAGGTAACTGAGTCGACTGCCTTGTACACTATGATACGCTGAACACAGAATTTGGGAAGATTTCGTGCCCTTACTTCTTAGTTCGTCGGGAGGTATTCTGCAGTTCACAGTTGCTTGGTAAACCTTTTGCCTAGATTATCCTTCTTTTGTTTTGTTATGTTACTTTGATTAAAATAAAATTAATTGACGTGGATAACATCCTCCACACTCCCTCCTTAGTTGATCTTAGGTTGAAACATATGGCAACAAATCCGGAGTCCACTGATCAAGGAATTCCTTTTGATGGGAATCCTAGTCCTTTTCCTTCTTTTGGAAATATTGGTGTTCCATATATGGCTATATTGTCCCTTCTGGGAATTACCATTGGCTTTCTAGTATGGTTGTTTTCAACCTCCTTGGTTCAAAATGTCATGATTTCTCTGCAATCGAGTACTCCTCCAGGTGGACAAAATCAACCTCCAGTTGATCCTAAAGTTGACCCTTTGCCTTCTTCCTCGGTTGTTTCTTCCTCCCCTTCTTCCTCTTCGCCTGGTGAAAGTATTGGTATTAGTAACCAGGTGGATAAGAAGAAGAAGAAAGGGAAGAAGAAAGGGAAGAAGAAGAAGAAGAAGCAAATTTAGCAGAGGAGAAACTACGCAACCATTGCTTTGAATGCAACATCTGATGAGAAACCATTCATCAAGCCTCACAAAGTTCGATATCCATGCAAACTTTGTGCAAGAGACCATCTTCTTCGAAATTGTCCTGATGTTCCTTAGATCTTAGAAGAATGGTCTTCTCGTTCACATCATCCTGTGTCAACAATTTCTAGAGATCATGCTGGCGACACACCATCAACTAGTGGTAGTAAAGTTCATGGAAAGAAGGGAAAAATTAAGTTTTCCTATAGGTTATGTGATGGGAATCATCCCATTCACCTTTGTCCCTATCTAGACGAAGCCCAAAAAGTGTTGGATAACCTTCCTTCTTCTTCACAGCGACTTCCATTTGGTTACAGGAAACTCTCCCTAACTCCTTCACTAGTTGATGAATTGACTGATCAAAATCAACCATCGGTCAAACCCACTCTCTCTAAGAGTGAATCCTATGAGTCTATACTCGACCCAAATCAACAAGTCGAGGTAACTGTTGAGTGGATTTCACCTTCAGTTAATCGTACCTTTCCCGAAGAGAGTGAATATGATGCCACTCAAGTTCTTTTTGTTTCTTCAAATTCTAATGAGCTTGGGGGCAGTCCTCCTATTCCATCAAGATAGGAGGAAAATCCTCCCGCTGTCATAACTCAAGGAGTTAATTCTCCCATTTCTACGGTACCCCCTCCAAGTAGTCTAGTCACTTCCTTTGATTGGAATCGACTGGCAGGATTATGTCTTCCTTCTTATGTTCCTTTCCAGATCATAGTACAAGTTTGTAATATGATTGTATCTGGCACTATTATAGATGAAGGTGCATCTGTGAGTATCCTTTCCTCAACTGCTTGGCAAACGCTTGGACAACCACCGCTTATGCCTGTTACCTAGAATCTGTTAGGTTTTAATAGTGGAACCAATCAACCATTAGGGATCCTCCCTCAGTTACCTATACTTTGGGAGGAAAAATGGTTTATCTGAATGTGATGGTAATCCCAGGCCCTTTAGATTACAATTTACTTCCTGGGCATGACTATGTTTATGACATGGGAGCTATTGTTTCAACTCTCTTTCGAGTGATTTGTTTCCCCAATGAAGGCAGAATTTTCACCATTTGTTACAGGGAAAAGTGTCTATTTAGAACTGCTCTATCCCACTAAGGTGTGATAGATGCCTTAGAAACAAACAGAGAAAAACTACTTTTGTATTTCCTTTATGAACTATAGATAGAGAGGAATAGAAAGAACCAACCTGTGTCTTGCGCTAGTCCTTTGATCCAATCCTTCTCTTCTTTGATAGTCTCCAGCTACCTGCTCCCTTACTTGCCCAGCTTCACAAAGTACCTATAAGATCACAGAAGAAGAAAACTATACAAAGACATGGATCTATATTCATAAACAACTTAGGATCAGATTTAAGTTAACCATACAAATGTAACAAGCATCAATGATACAAAAGCATGGAGGAAAACTCAAATAGCTTTTATTGATAAACAAGAAAAGATCCAGGAGGAGTTACAACCAGTGGTTCCTGACCCAGCATCAACCTCCCAGCAAAGAAGCCCCTCTTCACCTCAAACAAAGCATAGATCACCCAACATTCTGATGTTTGTCTCAAAAAACCAACAACAATTCCTTACAATATGCAAAATTCCAGCCTCCGGATCTCTGGGATGAGGGATCCATATATAGATATCTGTAAGGAGGATGAGTCAACTTGTGATTTGATTAGTGTCTTCTCTCTGTCAGTTCTTGCTTCCACTTGGAGACTGAAGGGCTCTTACTCATCCTTGGTCGAATTCAGTGAGGAAAGTGTCACTGGAGAAGATTCTGGAAGCTTCCATTGTCTCTCCACCTCGCGGAATGACACTTCCATTTGTCATTTCTCGCCCATCGCACCCCACAGAAGGGACTTTTGAAATGCAACAAACCCTCACAGTGTGTTTAGGTGCAATGCAACGCACCTAGCCAATGGAGCAGCTGAAATGATCCTGTTTTGACTTATTCTGAGCAGTTTTGGTGGAGAACTTATGGGAGAAGCTGTAATCTGTTGACCTTGTTCCTTTAGGGGTTAGAACAACTCTTTTAGGGACTTAGGAGCCCTTTGTTTATGGACATTTCATGCTTGGAGTCGTAGGGCACAAAAATTTCTATAACAGTTGCCCCCTAAAGTATGAGGCCGTTAACCTTTTGGTGTCGGGTGAAATGCTTTATTATGAGGATCCGAAGTTCTTTCAATGCTGGGAGGAGACCTGTAATAAGATACAATACAATACATTATCTTCATACTATTTTCATGATCTAGCTGAGGCGGGCATTCCCATGCTCAGCTTTGTAAATTCATTTTCATGTACATAGGACAGACAATCGTCTGAGTGTAGACTGATGATTCTGGTAGAGCCATCATCCTTTTGAGTGGATGATTATCTGTGCAGCAATGATGTACATTTAATGTCTTTATTTTCCTGAATATATATCGCAGCCCGGATGGATGAAACTAGATCCGGGGTCTTCAATCTCGTCTGATCTTCACTCGAAGTACAAGTCGATCCATGTGAGAAATGTTCTGAAGTCGAACATGGAAAGACATCGCTTGATTACCAGTCAATGATGTAAACTGTTAACAAGCGCGAGAGGAATCATCGATAATGATAATGATCCTCAAGGTACTGCAGTACAATTCACGTGGTGTGAATAAAGGACTTGGCGTCGAACACCACGCAAAATCTTTCTGTCGAAGGCCATTGATGTAAACCTGTCGCCAGAAGTGAGAAACTTGCCATTGAGGCATGCAAGCTTCAAAGTACTGAATGGGGTGTTCCTAGATCAACTTCTTGGATAATGAGCTGAGGTCGAAAAGAAGCGATCCGTCACAGGAGGGCCTTAATGAATCCCACATCAATGACATGGAACGGAGCAAATGATTTTAATGGAGGTGAAAACAATCTGGTGATATAAGGTTCAGGGTGGCGATCATGAAAGAATGGAGTATAATGTATGGTAGTGGGTGAGACACAGGTGACTTCTCTGGAAGACTTCTCTTGAACATATCATCGACACTGATGTGATGGATTGGTAGCATTAACCCCAAATGTGGATGGCATGGCGTGACCATGGCGATGTGACCGGTGAATGAAACAACCCAACCCGACTCGGACACGGAGTGGAAGTGTCATGTTCAAGAGCAACTTGCTACCAACAAAGTTTCTTTGAGTTTTCTTCCCAATTTTTCCCCAGTCATTGCTGACCAGTACCTCTTTATTTTTGTCAAGCTTGAGGAGGATAACATATGCTTGTTCTATAATTTTCCCTTCGGGCAAAACCATCGCTATGTTTTAACGAGCCTAGCGATAGTGAAACTCGTTCTCGTCTAAAGACAAGTTTGTCGCTATTAATATTTTTAACGAGTTTAACGACAAAGATAACTCGGTCCTTTTCAATTTTAGAGAGTCTAAAAAGGAACGTAAAGGAAACTCCAAAATTCCTTTTTCGTCATCTAATCCCTTAAGTCCGAAAAAGTATAAAACAATACAGAAGGGATGAATTTTCGATACTTTTAACGAGCCGAACAAAACAAGCGCTCGATATTTTTGTGTAATAATCCCTCAGGTCCAAAAAGATTAAAATCTAGAGGAGGGATAGCACTTCCTGTCCCTTTAACGAGTTGGAAGGCCAAGGACTCGGCAATCTTTTCATATTTTACGAGTCAGTTGAAAAGAGCTTAAAGGAGACTCGTCTTTTGAGGAACGAGTGATAAAACGGGTAGCAGCTGATTCCAGGTAAGGTTTGGAATTTTCCAATCATGGTAGTGTCACAAGGATGGCTAGTGAGATCACTCTTCATAGTTGTTCCTCAAAATAGGTAAACAATCAAATGGAGGTGAATGATCGGCCAATGAAAAAGTGGAGGTGACGGTGCAAACATGACCAAGGCTTTAATGGTTGAATTACTACATTCACGGTGGTTATTTACCGGGGAATACTTCATTTTTTAACGAGCTTAGACGCGGGTGGAAACATTTGCTCATGTCTTATGTTTATTTTTTAACGAGCTTGAACTATGTGTTAAAACTGCTCGATTAATACAGTCGTATCATAAGAATGTCTCATATAAAAATGGCAACTTTTAGAGTTTTTCCCCACATCCCTTCTTTATGCAAGTTAGGAGCCGACCAATCCTACGAGTTTAAAGGGTTAGAGGTCCTATAAATTTAAAAAATAAATAGTCACTCTTCGCTTGCACTCCAAAAGGTTTGCATGCCCCCAGGTATAAAACAGAGTTTCAAGGTTACCCCTTCTTTAGTCCGTTAAAGCATTCATTTTACCGAGAGAGGCCTACCTCTTACATGTTACCCAAATATTGCTCTATTCACAGCGGAAACAAAACACTTCTTTGGCGATGTCTATCAAAATAAACAAAGGTGAGCAGATGGTATGGCGTGACCGTCCCTAACATAACTTTGACAAGAAGATCTTGTTCCAGTCCAACTCCCCCTTCCAATCACGGATGGGAGTATGGAGGTCATATTCTCTCGCGGAAACCTACCTTATACCCGAATTTTTCCTGCCGAAGCAGACCATGATGCATGCCCCCTGGGTTTCAGTCATGTCCCCCCGAATCACTCGCACTCATCGGGTGGACGGACTGGAGATTGAGACATTTCTTGCATGAAAAGACCATTCAGGGATGGTATATGACTATTTGCTATGCGTGATCCAGGAAATGAAAGCTGGTCTACGAGCTTGACCACTCTTCCTTCGTGCGGAAAACACATTACTCTAAAGAGTGAGGAGACAATTGCTCCCATGCAATAAATATAGTCTCATCCAAGGAGTAGATTGTAATCCAGGGGTCCTTGAACTACCATCACGTTCATGTGAACGGTTTTCCCTCTCAATGTTATGGGCACATTGGGAAAGATCCCTAACGGTCGACTGGTTCCTTTATCAAAGCCTGTCAGATTTCTCATCTCAGGCAAAATCGATGGCGAACCAAGCGCTTTCCAAGCAGTTGAGGAAAGGATACTCACAGAAGCCCCCTCATCTATGATGGTACCAGCCATAACCATTCTATATATTTGGACAATAATTCGGAATGGTATACTAGCTGGTAAACGGGGTCTGCCTAGTTGATTCCAGTCGAAGGAGACAACTAGGTTGCTTGGAGGTGGGACCGAATAGACGGCCGGGTACGACTCTGACGAACTTCCTTCCTGCGGTAAAGGAACGGGTAAATTGCCCCCATGTTCGTTGGAGTCTGTGTTTATGAAGAGAATTTGGACGGTGTCATCCTTGTTCTCTTCAGTGACTATATCATCTGAAGATGAAACCTCTGAAGGCAAGACCGGGTTAACTGCCGCCTCGACCTTTTGACTTTCGTCTGGTATGGATTCAGATGGTTTATCTTCAATGATAGGTGCTTCAGCCGACCACTTGAGTGGGCCGGCTGGATTTTCAACTGGTGACGGACTCGGCAAGAGCCTTTTATATCCAGGAGGAAGTCATGACGGTGAAACCGGACGATCGTCCAAAACTCTTTTAGCCTCATCTAAGAAGGTACAACGGTGGACAACATGATCGCCTTCGCACAGTTTATAAGGAAATCTATATTTTCCTTTTTGTCCTGGGGCTTCACTTTCACTAGTTGACGGTGTGTTTTCAACATGATCATCAGAGGTTGACGACACCGGGTTGTGCAAACGGGGAGACCAGTCCCTTAAGATCCGAGGGATGCAAGGACAATCTCTGTGATAGTGGTCTCCCTTGCAAATGACACATGGCGATTTAGGCCTGGTCGGTGCGGTGTGTGGATTTTCGTTAGATGACACTTGTTTGCCCCCATTCGCTTTTAGCTCCTTCTTCTTCTTCTCTTTCTTCTTCTTTTCCTTCTTCTCCTTAGGTACTTGACTTTTGGCTTCAGTAGCCCCATCAAGTGAAGAGGAAGGAGGAGAGGAAGAATTAGAGGAAGTAGAAGGTTGGTGGGTAACTCTGGACTCGTCTAATTGCTGATTTGATTATTCAGGAATAGTGGTGTTCTGAACGACAAAGGTTGAGAAGAGCCATACAGGCAAACCAATTGTCAGTCCTCGAAGTGACAATGTGGCCATATGGGGTGCACCAACATCTCCCCAAGAGGAGAAGGGACTAGGATTTCCTCCAAGGGGAATTCCTTGGTTGGTGGACTCCATTTTCTCAACCCAAGATCAACGTAGGAAAGGGGTAATGAATATTCCATTTAAAATAAATTTTAGACGCTTTGACACAACTTGTTTTTTCAGTTTTTAAGAGTCGAGAAAAAACAAAAGATGACTCTGGTCTCCTTCGATTTTTAATGAGCCTGAAGTGACAAGTGCTCAGATGGACCTTTTCCGTTAAGGAGTCTGAAAAGGAACGAAAGGGACTGCTCTGGAAGTCTAGGTAGAGGGAGTACCAAACCAATCGCAAAACTACAGAATACTTTTTACGGTACGGCAGTCAATCTTCCCGAATGCTGTGTTCAGTGCATTGCGATCGATAGGGCGGCAGACACGGCTTCCTATGGATAAAGGATTTAAGCCTATAGGGGTCTCCCAAAATATACTCGTCGGTATGTGGGAGCACAAGTCCGTACTAGCACTTATTGTCTCAAAGTGGAGGAATCACCCAACCAACAGTGAGAAAAACAGTTACTAGGCTTTATGATGCCGGAATACATCTCTAGCCTAGACCTCTAAATATTGTGCGTTAACTTCCAAAGCGTTGTTAGATTCATTGAATTTATTTTAAGTTGATCTTGCTTATGAATTTTGCCTTTTGGGTTCACCACGAGATGTAGATGTAATTCCTAAAATGCAATCTAAAGATGATAAACAAACTTTTTATCTCTTTTATGCAATGAAAATCCTAGCTACTAGGGAAAAGAAAGACAGAATCTTTTCACAAAGAGCAAAGAGCACACTGTAAATGCACTTTTCCTAAATCAAGCCAAACAGACTGCCTATATGTAAATGCACATGCATGTATTTGTTTTCAACTTTCTTAGTATATGGATGCTAAAAAGAAAGTTGATGCACAAATTTGAATTTCTTTTCAAGCGACAAACATAAACAAGCTTCTTTTCGAAATCAAAAATAGAGATGATTACGATACCTTACGATTTTGAAATGAATACTCGTTTTTTGACACTAGAAAATCACAAATCCAGACCAAAAGCAATAGTAACAGGATAATCAACCATCAACAGCAATCAAACTCTTTCCAACGATTGAAATGGATACTTACGACAGATTCAAATCAAAGGATGACAGTACGATTACGCTACTTTTGCTAAGGAGAACTGTAAATGACTGAACAAACACACAAAAACATCTATAGTTCTTTTGTACAAAGGAGGTGGAATAACAGAAAGGAAAAGGGGTTTCAAACAGACATATACTGATCACAGGCAGCAAGATTCAGAGATAGAACTGGAAAGAATGACACATAAGAACCATACCTGCACAGGGCTAGTCTGATCAGCGCACCTGTAACACAGAGAATCTAAAATGCAGCGCAGGTTGCCCTTTCGGGAAGTGCGCTGAAATTCAGGATCTCTTAATAGTACCTACGCTGGGCCAGAAACGAGACTCTGTCCGGGTTCCGGGTCACAGTTTGCAGTTCAGTCTTTGGTTTTTGGCCGAGTAAAAAGCAATCAGTAATTCAACTATCAGGGGTAGATCTAAGGAGGATCTAAGAGCTATCACAAGGGAAATCAGATAGTTTGTGAATCAACTGTTTAAATCATAAACAGATCCAGTGAATGGATTGAAGCAGCAGATGTCTACTTTGCATTTGTTATGGCAAATGCAGTTTGAATGCCACTTATAAGTTTATGAAACAAACAAATAAAGAATGATAAAAAAACAAACTAATTAGCTCCCCAGTGGAGTCGCCATTTTGTTACAGGGAAAAGTGTCTATTTAGAACTGCTCTATCCCACTAAGGTGTGACAGCTGCCTTAGAAACAAACAGAGAAAAACTACTTTTGTATTTCCTTTATGAACTATAGATAGAGAGGAATAGAAAGAACCAACCTGTGTCTTGCGCTAGTCCTTTGATCCAATCCTTCTCTTCTTTGATAGTCTCACAGAAGAAGAAAACTATACAAAGACAGGGATCTATATTCATAAACAACTTAGGATCAGATTTAAGTTAACCATACAAATGTAACAAGCATCAATGATACAAAAGCATGGAGGAAAACTCAAATAGCTTTTATTGATAAACAAGAAAAGATCCAGGAGGAGTTACAACCAGTGGTTCCTGACCCAGCATCAACCTCCCAACAAAGAAGCCCCTCTTCACCTCAAACAAAGCATAGATCACCCAACAATCTAATGTTTGTCTCAAAAAACCAACAACAATTCCTTACAATATGCAAAATTCCAGCCTCCGGATCTCTGGGATGAGGGATCCATATATAGATATCTGTAAGGAGGATGAGTCAGCTTGTGATTTGATTAGTGTCTTCTCTCTATCGGTTCTTGCTTCCACTTGGAGACTGAAGGCCTCTTACTCATCCTTGGTCGAATTCAGTGAGGCAAGTGTCACTGGAGAAGATTCTGGAAGCTTCCATTGTCTCTCCACCTCGCGGAATGACACTGCCATTTGTCATTTCTCGCCCATCGCACCCCACAGAAGGGACTTTTGAAATGCAACGCACCCTCACAGTGTGTTTAGGTGCAATGCAACGCACCTAGCCAATGGAGCAGCTGAAATGATCCTATTTTGACTTATTCTGAGCAGTTTCTGGTGGAGAACTTCTAGGAGAAGCTGTAATCTGTTGACCTTGTTCCTTTAGGGGTTAGAACAACTCTTTTAGGGACTTAGGAGCCCTTTGTTTATGGACATTTCATGCTTGGAGTCGTAGGGCACAAAAATGTCTATAACACCGTTGACCATCTTTCATTTCCCGGTCCAAATATGGCTCCTAGTCAACCATCTTCCCTAAGTGGTCCTTTTGTATCAAAGGTATCATCCCCAACACGGGTTAATTATGTGGCAACTTGTTCCATACCTACATCAACTAGCGATCAATTCAGTGATGTTGTACATCATGTACTGGGGGCATTGGAAGCAAATCTCTCCTTCATGACCTCTTATGAGTTGTGATCCAAGGATATGAGGATGGTTATTTTACTGTGTCAACCTCGTTAAAAAAAGAAACACGTTCATGAGGATAATTCGTTGTCTTGTGTCAACCTCATTAAAAAATGAAACAAGGGGTATGAGGATATTTATTTTACTGTGTCAACCTCATTAAAAAATGAAACAGCTCCCATGAGGATACTTCCTAGTCTTGTGTTAACCTCATTAAAAAATGAAACAAGGGCATGAGCATAGTTCCTTGTCTTGTGTCAAGCTCATTATAAAATGAAACAATGAATCTGAGCAGAGTTCCTTGTTTTGTGTCTAGCTCATTGAAAAATGAAACAAGGTCCCCTGGAGCAAAGTTCAAAGTTGAATATTTGATTAGATCTCGTAAAGTCCCAGTCGAGTCTTTCACTTGATCTTGGATATGAACCTTCATTCCATCCACTTGATAGTCACGAGGTGAATGTAATGAAGCTTTGGGGGCATGCACCTAGTGGTAAAGTTAAGTTTCCCTGTAAGTTATGTGAAGGGAACCACCCCATTCACCTTCGTCCCTATCTGGACGAAGCCAAAAAGGTGTTGGATGACTATCCTACTTCACCGTAGTGACTTCCATCTGGTTACAAGACACTCTCCCTTTTATCATGCTATGAGGATGCAAGCCAATCTCAAGCATAGTTTTTCATTTCAAGCTTGTGTAAACATGAAACTGAATCCAAGCATAGTTTTTCATTTCAAGTTTTTGTATACGTGAAATTGAATCCAAGCATAGTTTTTAATTTCAAGCTTGTGTAAACATTAAACTAAACCAAAGAATAGTTCCCTATGGTTCAAGATTGTGTAAAAATGAACCCTATCATGCGGAAAGAGTCGATAATGCGGACAAAACCGACCTCCCTAGAAGCTAAGGCTTTCTAGTGACAAACAAGACAAATAAACACTACCTTTCTCTAAACATGCATTTAGAATACAAGTAATCAGGTGATTATAACATACCTTTAGTCCAACACTTTGTAGTAGTCCAGCCTCACCGATCCGGATGAGCTCCTCCTTCTCTTCGAAACCTGCATTCACTAACAAGCCAAAAGATTAAATAGCACCTGATAAACTCATAAAATAATACATATCCATCATACAGACCAAGGAGTATATGAAACAAATCATGAATAACAATCTGTTGAGAAAAATGAGTTCATTTGTATTAAGTGGAAACAAAAGAAACCATTACAACCTGAGCCTTGGTGTTGTGCAGGTCCCTCCTAGGGTCCAGCAAGAGTTTTCCTTTACTTTGATCAGCTCACCCACTTCCAAATAAGGCTAGGAAAGGATGGGAATCTCTCCTCTCAAGCTTTACAAGGGAGTCCTAATTCCAGCAGCATCTACCCTTAGGAATGTTCAGCTTTCAACCTCCCCTCCCTCTGGCCCAATGCCTGTATTTATAGTGCTCTAGAGGAAGTTAATCAAGTCCACCATCAATGGGATAAGCCCCTCTTTGGATGGGATAGCTCCCCTCTTGATGGGATAAGTTCCTCTATCATAGGGATACATGAACCATCTGGAGGCGCTCCATACACGTCAAACAAGCTTCTAGAATGCTCTAGAAATGACCACAAGTAACTTTTTTGGAGTGAAACTTGCGCCTTTTGACCTTTACAGGAGTATGCACCCTCTCCTTTACATACAGAGCGTACAAGTACGCAGGTATTGTGAAATTGGGGAGCGTACACGCAGGTAAAGCTAAGAGAAACTGTGTACCCAGAGATATATAGATTTTTAAAGACTTTCTCTCTTTCTTGGAGTTTGACATGGAGAGCAGAGGTATGAGACTTGCCAAGGAGGATAGTATGACAGTTGATGGAGCCATACTAACTGCAAATAATCATGGTGACAAATTTTAGTGTAACAGATTGCCCCCTAAAGTGCGAAGCCTGTAGTAGATTAGGATTTCATATCATCTAGGAAGGGTGAAGTACTTTATCATTTCAAGGATTATCTTGTGGAGAGCCTAGTCGGAACCTGCAAGTATTCAACACAAAATACATATATAAGATCATATCATCGTTGAGGTAGGCATTCCCATACTCAGATTGAAAACTTTTAACTAACAAACTAACTACTGTTCTGATGCAGGAATGATTTTGCAGTACATCATAATTATAGACTTTTGTAGACACAGTATGGGCGCAGCCATCTGTTTATTATTAGTCTACTGTATAACGAATACAAAACTCCTCGCAGCCTGGATGGTGGAAACTAGATCCAGGGTCTTCATTTCTACTTCCCGAACAGGTACGATTCTATCCATGCGAATAAATGAGTTGATGTCGAACATGGTAGAAACCACTTGATTACCAGTCAATGATGTAAACTGTTCACAAGCGTTAGAGAGACCACCAGTGATGTCAATGGTTCTTAAAGTACCCAGTACAATCCATGAGATGTGAATGAATCAGTTGATGTCGAACATTTCACGGAATCCTTCGATCGAAAGTCAATGATGTAAACCGTCGTCAAAGGCAAGAAACCTGCCATTGATGCATGCAGATTTCAAGGTACTGACGATTCCTAGGTCATCTTTCTAGATAATGTGCTGATGTCGATAGAAAGCGACCCGTTGCAGGCAAGCCCACAACACGAAATCATAGATCAAGTTGAATAAATGTAGCTGTAAGGACTAACTCAGGGATGGTCGAGATGGATGACGGGTATTTTGTAGATGAATGGTTTATTTGCAGAGACCTCTTGAACACATAACGACACAACAGATGGCTTGGTGACATTTGACCCAAAGTTAATACCCGGCTGAAGACTTTCAATGTGGTTTGATCAACTGTGAGGCAAAGGATTTCCCAACCCAGGTGAATGCAAAGTGTCGTGTTCAAGAGTGGTGATAAGGCTTCTTCTGAGACAAAGGATAACAAATAGGCTCATTTTTCTCTCTTTTCCCCCACCATTTCTGGCAAGTACCTCTTTATTTTTTACAAGCTTGAGGAGGATAACATATGCTTGGTTATAAGCTCATCCTTCGGATGAGTCCAACTTAGTTTTGATTCGAACCCTAAGAAGGAGTGGTCCGCTCCTATTTGTAATCGAACAGGTCCTTTACTGTGAAATTTTAACGAGTCTAGTATAGGAGAAACTCGGCGTTTTTCAATTTTAGAGAGTCTGAAAAAACTTAATAAGACTCCAGGTTTGAACTTTTTCATAAAGTTGTGTCTCCCAAGCCTGAAAAAGTATAAAATAATACTTGAGAGAACCGCTTGATCTTGCGACCAAGGAGTACTTTCATGATTAGTGTCCTTGACCTGAAAAGTAAAAAGCGATCAAGGACATGTCGTTTTATTTCCAGTATCGAATTTGAAACGACAAAAATCCGGCAATCTTTTCCTGTTTTTACGGTCAGAAAAGGGCTATAAGGGGACCGTCTTTTAATTCCGTTTTAACGAGTGTAAAAGAAACGCTCGGAAATCTTTTCATGTTTTAGGAGTCAGAAAAGGGCTTAAAATATGACTCTAATATTTTTGTTTGTGAAAAAATGACATTTTCCCTGAAAATCCTTTTATCCTGCGCAAAAACCAACACATTACTCATACCTGTTTAAAGATAGATAAAAATACTTTGAAAAATACCTTTTCATGGTGGAAAATAAACAAATTTGACATTCATTTACTCAAATAACCTATAAAAAGGGCTTTTACCATTTCATTTTTACCATTTTACTGTTGAGGAAAGAAAAAGGGCTTTTGGCAAGAAAATTTCCCGTGGACATTGCGGAGAATCCGACCGTCGAAACCGAACGCCGTCTCATCAGGTATTCTACAACATCCTCCCTTGCATTTCCATCCGTTTAGAATTTGTTTTTAGGCTTTAGTTTTATTTTTTGGAGGCCTTGGGGGTTTCAAGGTCCGCTTTTTGGGGTACGCAGGTGCCCCATGGGTGACCTGCGTACCCCGACATTTTCTCAATTGGGAAAATGCCGGGCGTACGCAGCTTGCCTTAAGAGACCCTGCGTACATACGCCCTGGCTCTAAAGGGCTAGCTGCGTACACCGCGGAGTGGATTTTCAAACTCTAATTTCTCTAAAATGAACCAAAAACTTTTAAATTTATGTACTCTAACAGATGTTTTATGGTGTGTAGATTGCCCACCATGCTTGATTGGCGCGAGAGGGAACACGAAGATGTTGATTTGGCCGCCATTAATCATCAACATTCCATTGATGCTTTGAAGGCATGCGGTCTTTACAAATACTGGGCCATACCTGGCATGAGGGCCCAGGTGCGCTTTCTAGAGTGGCTGGTCGAAAGGCGGAACGTTTAGGATCAGTGTTTCTACATTGGAGGGCACCAGCTCGAGATAGAGCCCTCGGATATTTACTTTCTCACTGGTTTGCCCAAGAGGGGTGAACAATTGACTCTGTCCGGGACTAGGCCGGGTGGCCAGTCCATTGCTAGCCTTCAGCTAGAGTGGTGTAATAACCAAAACCAAGATAAGGGGATAGAAATCAAAAAGATATCCCGACCTGAACTTATGGTAATTGCCTTTACAGTTACCAGACTTTGCGAGGCTGCTGCTTTGCACATTGCCACTGGATCCCAGATGCGGATGGCGATTGATTGCTATCGGGGAACCATTTTCAACTGGTGCGATGCTGTGTTGGCAAACTTAAAGGGCCAACTGACTAGGACCGAAAATGGACAGCTGAAGACTTTTGGTTATGGGCCTTTAGTTGTGAGTTTTGCCCTAGAGAAGGTTCCGATGCTGATCCCACAGCATCTCACTGTTGAGGTTGGGCCTCCCCGAGAGCCTAAGTTGATGCGATGGGTTGCGGTGATGGCCTGTCATCCTGACGAGGGCACGGAGGTTGTCCGATTTAGACCGGAGTATTTTCACTGGTTAGAGAACTAGGTCTTCTCGATACAGGATTTTCCGTATGGCGGAGTTGATTTTCGCGGAGATCCGGACATGATTCTTCCACCGGGAGAACAGTGGGATGACACAGGTACTTCATTTTCCACAAGTTTTTAAATTATTTACTTTTTTTGTTTTTATATCGTCTCAAAACTGACAGTGACAATTTTCAAAATGCAGATGTAGGTCCACAGCGTCTGGCCAATCTCCGGCCTTTCGAGAGGAGAGTACCAGTTGCACCAGCACCGGCCCCACAGGATGCGGCCGCAGAGACCTTAGCCGAGTTGGAACAGGACCTAGAGCGTCTTACGGCAGACATACCAGAGACGACTATAGATGATATCCCTATCAGACTTCAGCGCTATGTGGTCGCAGTCCCAGGACCTTTTAGGGGGTTCTTGTGTAGGGTAGCGCGTGCAGTGGTGTCGTATAGAGAGCACCACCAGTGATTGGCTGGTCACTTTTGTAGACACATGTGACATTTTGGTTTTTTGTACTTATCATTTTTGCCGATCATAAGGTGTTTTTCAACCTATGATCGAAGACGATGTATATTTTGACACACTCCTATCTATATATATCATTATTACCGGCTTATCTTGTTAAACATGTGTGATAAAATGTTTTTAAATTTACATCTATGATTATCGCAAATGTCTGTCTAACATTCGAGAAGCAATTGCATCTGCTAATGTATTTAATGACCTTGGAATATGCTGATATTCAATGTAATCAAATTCACGTTCCAAGAGGCGCACTCTCAAAAATAACCTTAATAACACTGGATTTCTAATGGCATATACTCTATTAAGCTGTAATACAACGAGTTCAGAATCTAACCTCACTATCAAACTCCGAATCCCAAACGAAATAGATTCAGACAATAATTCAATCACTGCACTGTATTCTGCAATGTTGTTTGTTGTTTGACCGAGGCTCACCCCATGCATAGAAACTAACTCATCAGAGGGCGAATAGATAACCCAAGTTGTGGAAGAGATATTCTGTGTACTACGACAAGCACCATCAGCGAATCCAATGTATGTTTGGAGAGGCATCGACATCTGCAATATCAAGAGTAAAACCAAGATAAGCCAGAATAACGACGAAAAACACACTCTCTAAGCTAAGCACACTGTCTATACTAACAAACACACCAGCTAGAAAGAAAAATCTAACCTAATTAAATCTCCATACCCATCATTTAAGCATAATACCTCTTTAGGTAAAGTCCATTTCTGGGTTTACCCAAAGAGTCCCCATCAAAATCTACCAGCTCATAGGCCCCTTTTGCTAGCTTTCTCTTGACAATGTAGGGCCCATGCCACATAGGAACGAATTTTGCAGCACCTAATTTATCGTTAGCTTGATCATATGATAGCACTAGGTCTCCTTTCGAGAAATTTTGAGGGGTCACGTTGCGATCATACTGAGCTTTCATCTGTTTTGCGTGAGTCTCGATTGCCAATGCAGCATCACGTCGAGTCTCATCTAATTGAGCTAAGTATAACAAACGCTTCTCCTCTTCGGAAGTAGCTGGAAGTAATTTGACGACCATTTGAAGTGACTGGATTTCGCATTCAATGGGCAGCACAGCTTCCAAACCATAAACTAGTTGGAAAGGAGTGAACCCTGTTGATGTTTTCACTGAGGTTTGGTACGCCCAAAGCGCGGAAAATAACATGTTGTGCCAATTCGACTGATGAATACCGATGATTCGTCGGATCATGATGACTAAAACTTTGTTGATGGATTCAACCAGACCATTGGCTATCGTGACGCAAACCAAGCTGGCCTGTAAGTTTTGTTATCATAACGTTTCGAAAATGGCGCCCATGGTCAGTGATTATCGCTTGTGGGACACCAAACCTAGCAATAATGTGATTGAATACGAAAATTGCAGCTGTCTTGCCGTCTGCCTCGAATGTAGGCATCGCCTCGGCCCACTTAGCAAAATAATCAACCGCAAGGATGATATACGCATGCCCCCCGGCCGAGTGAGGGTTACATGTAATAAAATCGATACCCCATTTGGCAAAAGGACCGACGACAATTATAGGGTGGAGAGGAGCAGGTGGTGCGTGCATCTTGCGATCAAACACTTGACAGTTGTGGCATTTCCGGACCGAAATAATACAATCTTTAAACAAAGACGGCCAGAAGTAGCCAGCGCACAATATCTTTTGGGTTGTGGCATACCCAGACATATGACCGCCACATGCTCCAGAGTGACAGTCATTCAAAACCCTCTCAGCTTCCTCATGAGTTAAGCAACGACGAAAAACCAAGTCCACCCCACGGTGATAAAGAGTATCTCCAATAATTTTGTACTGTTGGGACTGGAATCGAATTTTTCGACGTTCCGACTTTGAAACTTCGGGCCGAAAGGATTGGGTCTGGAGATAGACAATTATATCTCCATACCACGGATCTAAAGTGCTGATGAGAAACAAAGATTTGTCCGCAATGGGTTCCTCTGCCACAGTTTCCGTGTCAGCACGCGGGAAATCACACATCAACTCTGCAAAAACTAAAGATTTCTTAGACTTAGACTTTTCAAATTCCAAGTCGAACTCCTGCAGGATAACGATCCATTTAGAGTACTTGCCCCCTAGCAATTGTTTAGTCAAAATGTAGATCATAGGGTTGCAATCCGAAATGACTGTAGTTTTACGGAGAAGAATGTAGTGACGAAAACGTTGGACAGCTTGAACGGTTGCCAAGGCCAATTTCTCCATATGTGAATATTTGAGCTCAGTGGGATTTAACGTCCGACTAAGATAATAGATCACATGTTCCGTTCCGAATTCATCTTCCTGTACTAAGACCATTCCAATGGTGGAATGAGCGGCAGCGAGGTACAAAAAGTAATCCTGGTTGTAGTTGGGAGGATGCAGCAACGGTGCATGGGTCAACGTGTGCTTAAGTGCATCAAAAGATTTCTGAGCTATCTCATCCCAAGAAAATTGAGCATTTTGTTTTAACAACCGGGTAAAACCCTTGGTAATCTCGGCGTAGTTAGGAATGAATCGGCGTAAAAAGTTTGCTTTCCCCTGCAAACTTTGGAGTTGGCGAAGACTCGAAGGAGGAGGCAATTTGATGATAGCCTCTACCTTCGAGGGATCGACGCGGATGCCGGCTTTTGAAACTACAAATCCCAGCAATCGTCCCACTTCTATGCAGAAAACACATTTGTGTGGGTTCAACCGTATACGATAATGCCTACGCCTCATAAAAATTGCTCGTAAATGGACAAGGTGATCAGCTCGATGTAAGGAGTGAGTGGGAAAATCATCGAGATACGGTTGCACAATGTGTTTGATGTCATGAAATGCATAAGACATAGCCCTTTGAAAAGTGGCTCTGGCATTCTTAAGCCCAAAAGGTAATTTGCAATAAGCAAATGTCCCCCATGGACAAATGAAAGCCGTTTTTGGTTGATCGGCAGGTAGAATATTGAATTGGTTGTAACCGGAAAAACCGTCCATAAAGGAAAATATTTCACTGCCGGCACAATCATCAATTATTTGATCGATATAGGGTGTTGGATAGTTGTCCTTGGGACAAGCACGATTGATATCCCTATAGTCGATACATATTCTTATTGTTCCCTGTTTTTTGTTAACCGGAACAATATTCGATACCCAATCCGTTAACGGGATCGGATAAATGAAACCTGCTTTCAACAGCTTCTCAACTTCTGCTTTAATCGCAGCCGCTTTTCGTGGGTGAATCTGACGCAAACGTTGCCGGACGGGTTTAGCGTCTGAGTAAGTCTTGATTTCATGGACAACAATTGCAGGATCAATTCCTGGCATCTCTTCGTAAGACCAGGCAAACACGTCGCAGAATTCTTGAAATAGGGCCTTGTATGTTTGAATTTCGTCATCTGAACATGAGGCACCTATATGAATGTGTTCAACAATTCCGGGCTTGACTGAAATGTCAATGGGAATAGTACGAGAAATGTTTCCCAAATTCAGCTCTGAATCAGGATGTTTCATTGGACTCTGAGCTTCTTTGACATATTCAGCTGTAAAGATTGATGAGAAATCATTTTCAAAACGATCATCCTCAGGTAAAAATGAAGATCTATGATGGAGATCTTCCCATGGTAAATCGTCTACGCACAGGACTTCACAAAGCTGTTCATCAGATGACACAACTTCGGGAAACGTTATTAACTCTGAGGTTGACGTGAAAAGGGATTCCTCACGGACCACATTCATTTGGTCAATTTTGGTTGAACTCGAGTCGGTAAAAGACTGCACGGCTTCATAGGCTATTTCATATGGACTCAACGGCATTGCATCACCGAATGAGTCTATCTCAGATTCAGAAGGAACGATCTAAGGATCGTCGTAAATAATGGTGTCTGAAGTAATCATATGAATAGATGCAAGTGAAGACACGGCATTGATTGGAGGAAAAGGAAAAGTTCCCAGTAAACCGACATCTTTAACTAATCCTACGCCAACATCCTTGTAAGGGATAGTTGTTTTACCGACATGCTAGATACTCTCTCAAGAGGCTGGGTCGGATGAAAAATAAGCCAGCTGGTCTATGGTTATGATCTTGCCATTGTGTGGAAACTTTATTACTCTGAAGACCGATGAAACGACCGCTGTCACAGCGTAAGACCAACTTCGACCCAAAAGAAGGTTGTAGTCTAGAGGGGCATCAACCACCTCCACATCTAGACTAACGGTTTTTCCTTCAACCCCTATAGGCAAATCCTGTAGAATGCCAAACGGATGGAACCCACGGCCATCAAAGGCCTTAAGAATTGTCGGGGATTGATTTAGTGAAGGAGAACCAAGCGATCTCCAACACTGTATCGACATAATACACGTGGAAGCTCCCTCATCAATTACAGTCCGATGAATAGGCCTATTTTTGACTATCACAGGGATCTGGAAAGCCATCTGATGAGGCAAACGCAGTGTACTATTTTCTAGATCAAAGATTATTAGGTTCGGGTCCTGAACATCAACAGCTCCTATAGCCGACAAAAGTAATTTTCGCTGTGCTGGGCATGATTGCAGCACTTCTAAAGCCGACATTGCTGAGGGTGAAACAACTAAATCCTCAACAATGTTGTAGTTCTGGGCCGCTCTCGCATGTGGATTGAAAGCAGACCTTCGAAGTATACCCTTGGCGGGCGGTTTGATTACTAAGTCAGGGTTAGATTTCTTGATCTGTAGTGGATCGGAACCAGGAGCTGAGGTTGATGGATTTGAATGGGAAGACTCTGCTTCTTTCGATCCATCAACAGGACTTTTACTACCATAATCTTGTGATCGAGTCGCAATCCTTACATGAGACATCATCAATATGGGTTCTTCAGTGGCACCCGAGGAAGAACCTATCATCTTACTCTCCTGCTTTGGAAATGGATCTTTCAAAACAGCAGGAGTTGGGGAACCTTTGACGATTTTCACAACCTAGGCCCGATGTGGGCAATCTCTTGTAAAATGATCCTCTTCACAAATAAGACAAGGATATCGAGGTTTGCGCTTTTCATCATTGGTTTCCGAATTTTTCGTTTTCTCCTTTGGATTCTTGTATGCTTTACTCTTCTTCTTACCTTTCTTCTTCCCACCGTTTTTTGATTTAGCCGTAGATGACTCTACAGCGTGAATATCAGCGGAAATTTCAGGAGAAGATTCTCCTGTCGGGGAATCTGGTAAGGTTATAATAGGCGAAGAATTCTTTGAAGACTTCTTCTTGCTTTTAGTATTTACCGTACCAATCATGCCATCAGCAACATGAGATCCCGAAGGAGCAGCAGCGATTTGATTTGACTTTGGAAGATCTGGGATCTTTTCGTGTAACGTACCTGACTGAGTGTAAACTAAGTCAAGGTACTATGCTTGAGCAATTACTTGCTCCTCAGTAACTACTCTGGCCTTAGCTACGTCTTCAGTAATCTTCGGTAATAATCATTTAACAAACCATTCAGCTAAGATTTGGTCCGGGATAAAAACTTTCACTAATCGCCTTCGAAGTCTCCATTCATGTATATGATCGGAAATATAAGTGGACGTCGACTGTTTTAGTGAAGTTAGTAGCTCCGTGCCATTATCATATCTGACCGGAAACTGAAAATGAGTTAGGAATGAGGTAGCTAACTGACTAAAATTGTAAAAGGAGGCCCGTGGTAACTCAATGTACCACTTGGCCGCGAGACCAATGAGCGTACGCTGGAAAAGACGTAAGCGGATCGAATCATCCGAGATGGAATTTGAAGCACACCAGAGGTGGTAAGTCATCACATGATTTGACGGATCCTCTCCAGAGTTACCTTCGAACTTGGGTATATCACTGGGCAACTTATTTGGCATTGGCGGCCAGAACGGAAGATAATTTATTGTATCGTTCGTTAGGCGCGACAAGTCTGGTAAATCCAAAGTTGCGATAAACGGTAACTGCCGATTAGGATCCCTAAAACTCTGGGTCACAAGACCAGTCCCAGGAGGAGGATATCCAATCGCATTCGGGATATTATATCCTCTTGGAAAACCAGGACTAACCAGACCGTACTGGGGTTGCTGAGGTTGTTGATAAGTGTACCCAGGATACGGTTGATACTGGTAAACTGGCTGTTGGACAGCAGGCCCGTATTGGTACTGTCCCTGGTATGGTTGATAAGTGAATTGTGGTTGACTGGTGACAACCGTACTTAAACCAGGTTGTCCTACAGGAATCTGAACCGTAGTTTGAATCGTAGATCCAGACAATGGTAAAGATGTCTGAGGAGTAGTTGCAGAGACAGTAGAAACCGGAGCTGTCGATACTCCAGAAGTAAGTGTGGTGGAAGGAACAGATGTCACGGTAGTTGCAGCAGTCGTTTGAGATGGAGTACTAGGTGCAATGGGAGACTGAGTAACTACCGAAGGTACAGAAGTTTGAACATTAGACTGGACTGGTTGCTGGGGTGAACCAGCAACTAAGGGTTGTCCAGCTTGAGATGACAATTGTACGCTTGGCTGCAATACCTGTTGAACTTGCGATGGATCCCACACTATGTTCATTCCGGGGTATTGACCCATGACAGGTTAAGGATATTAAGATCCATAACTGGATTGAGGGTAGGATTGATAATTGAAAGGTACATTTCCCGTACCTTGAACATAAGATTGACCTTGAGGTGGTTGATAACCTTGACTCAAGTACTGACCTTGAGGTAGATACCCTTGAGGTAAGTACTGATACTGGGGTTGACCTTGAGCTATGAATTGATACTGAGGTTGACCTTGGGGTACATATTGAGGCTGGGGTTGACCTTGAGGAATGTATTGTACTATGGGTACATACTGTCCTTGAGGTTGCCCCCCAGACACAATTTGTGGACCTTGAGGTTGCCCCCCAGGCGTTAACTGAGGCTGCCCCCCAGGTGGTAACTGGCCACCTTGAGGTTGAGAACCAGGAACTGAACCTGACATCATGTAAATGTCTCCTACACCCAACGGTTTATTACCATTGTTTCCAGCTAATAACCCATGTTCAATGGGTTGAGGAGATGCTCCCGCAAAAGTAGTAGAAAGTGACTGATACCCAAAGGGAATGGAAGGACCGTCGTATAAGAAAGATTCAGGAGATTGAGTGAACACGGACGACTGACCAGACATATTTACAGGAGTATAAATACCTCCAGGTGGATAAGGAGTACGAGGTGGAGAAAAACTTAACCCTGAGTTGTCTAAATAATTAGTTAACGAAAGATACCAAGTAGTACTTCTAGGAGGACTGTAAAAGATGGATTCACGCTCCCTTAGATCAATAGTAGGTTGATCTTCAAGGATAGAAATGCCAAATTCTTCCTCTAGAGCAAGTTCTTCAATAGCTATCAAACCAGCAGGAAGATTTTCAGTGATAATTCTTTCTACCCTAGGTGAATCAGGAGCACTAGAAGTTGGAGTAACAGGTTTAGATATTTCAGGTTCTTCGCCTATATCACTAGTAGATGGAAAACTACCAGCAAGCTTGGAAACTGCAACAGCTTCGGGATTATAACCTGTTTCTAGACCTTGATAATCTGGATGGACTACCAACGACAACTCTCCTTCTTCAGGTGAACCTACTTTACTGCCACTAGGAGTTACAAGGACTTTCAAACCCTCGTAATGACCCGGGACTTCTTCAGGAGGTTCGCCCCGAAGTCTACGGGACTTCCTCAACAAATCGGCCATGGTAACAATCTCAGGAGACTTGCTTCGAAGTCTACGGGACTGTCTCGGTAATTCAGCCACAGTTAAAAACTTTTAACTACTGCACACGCAAACAAAGTAAAATCTCAAAGCAAACCACCTAAAGTCTCTAAAGAACCAAACAATTTCGAAGCACACGCCTAAAGAATCTAGGGCGTCAAACCATACACAAATAGTAGCCTTCCGGACCGAAAACACTAGTTGGAGATGAAACCCAACATCGCCGAAGTCAGTACAGAAGTGGTGGGTGGAACAGTTACCCCGGCAACCTGCTTAATGAATAGACCCGCACAAGTTCCTCCACTTTAACCGTCTCGAGTGAAGTGAACCCCCCGGAAAATCCAAGTGAGTCTAGCCGACGTCTGCTCCAGGTACAGTGGGATCTTCCCTCCACCGTCACCTCGGTAGAATCCTAAAGATAATGGTCACTAAGGTTACCAACAACAACAAATATACCTGGGGGAACAGTCTACGACCCGATAGCACGCAAGGGCAGAGTAACAAGCTCAATCCCCTTGCCGGCTCCTTGACAATAATCTAAGGTTTACCGACAAGTGACCCCAGGGTCCTCGACAATAATCTGAGGTTTACCGTTTGTAGTACGTGCGTATTTGGCATCTTTCCCAATGAAGTAGGATTGATCCCCTCACTGGTTCGGACACGGTCTCGTGCTTCTCCTTTAAGAGGAGCTTTCCCAGAGTACAAATGAAACAGTTGGATTTATCCTACCACAAGATGAGCTACTTGTTTGGTTTTACTGTCTTGGAGATTTAATTACTCTCCTACTCCAAGACACTAGCCTGATCTATATTGGTGTTTCAGAGCCCTAGTAAATAAAAAGTTACTAAGTTGATTTTACTTTAAGCGTTAATTTTTATGGCTTTGTTTTAAGACAAAAGGTAGTGGAGATGAAACTGATGGTGTGTAGACTCGACTCAAATCCACTAAAAAGATGCACTTAGGATGATTTATACTAATTTTCTTTTTCAATGAATTTCCTAGCTAAGAGAGTTGGAGAATGCAAAATTGATATAAAGACAACTTTCTTGGCAATGAAAATCAAAGAAACAAACTCTTTATCTTTTCAAAACATACAACACATGACCACTAATTACTTCACGAAAATTCCTTTTCCTTTCAAAGACTCAAATGCTACCAAAGCAAACTTTCCTTCAAAAGATATTTTTTGTATTTTTTCCTAATTAACAAAGCATGTAAAACTTACTTTAACAGAAATCAAAGTTAAAAAAGCTATGGCAATCAAATCAACTCAATTTCACTCAAAAGCAAATCTAAGAGAAACGCACCTAAAAGTAAATCTAATGAGGCAAAAGCCTACTAAAGATGATTCCAGGATGTTTTACTCAGTCAAAATGTAACTAAGGACTAGTTAATGCAGAACCAAAAACCAGTCAAAAACAAAAATCAAAATCTTTTGTTCTTTTTCTCAAGAATAAAAATCAAAGTTCAATAAACAAACTTTTTCGAGATTCGGCAAAGAGAAAACACAAAGGTAGGTTTCTCACAAGGGTGGATTCTATGAAAGGCCCGACTCCTAAGAAGACTGAAAAAAACCAGGGAGATCCAAGGTTTCACAACTTCTAAAGCCAAAGTCACTACAGGACCAGTGCAAAAATCAAACCCTAGGGAAAAATATCTATGAATTTCACTAAAACTCTTGACACTGACGAAACAAGCTTAGGTGAAGATTGATGGTAGATAACCAGTGGATCTAGGCAGAAAAACAATTAAAAAACAAAATCTAAGAGGCAAAAAAGAAGAAAATTGAAATTTTCTCAATTTTGACAGGGTACGCAGGCAACCTGTTTGCACAGGTGCGTGTACGCTCTGTGCACAAAGCTGTAGTGCGTATAGGTACGCACTGTGCTCAACTCAAAGGGTGCGTACTTCTAGTAAAACTAAGAAAAACAAAAATCTAATTTAACCCTAAGCTAGCCCACCCCAATACACAGTCAAATAGCCAAAAACCAGAAAACAAACGACTTTTCTCAAATCAAAGTTTCATACAAAGGAAAACTCATTCACATCAATGGATTCCCCAGTGGAGTCGCCATTTTGTCATGCGGAAAGAGTCGATAATGCGGACAAAACCGACCTCCTTAGAAGCTAAGGCTTTCTAGTGACAAACAAGACAAATAAACACTACCTTTCTCTAAACATGCATTTAGAATACAAGTAATCAGGTGATTATAACATACCTTTAGTCCAACGCTTTGTAGTAGTCCAGCCTCGCCGATCCGGATGAGCTCCTCCTTCTCTTCGAAACCTGCATTCACTAACAAGCCAAAAGATTAAATAGCACCTGATAAACTCATAAAATAATACATATCCATCATACAGACCAAGGAGTATATGAAACAAATCATGAATAACAATCTGTTGAGAAAAATGAGTTCATTTGTATTAAGTGGAAACAAAAGAAACCATTACAACCTGAGCCTTGGTGTTGTGCGGGTCCCTCCTAGGGTCCAGCAAGAGTTTTCCTTTACTTTGATCAGCTCACCCACTTCCAAATAAGGCTAGGAAAGGATGGGAATCTCTCCTCTCAAGCTTTACAAGGGAGTCCTAATTCTAGCAGCATCTACCCTTAGGAATGTTCAGCTTTCAACCTCCCCTCCCTCTGGCCCAATGCCTGTATTTATAGTGCTCTAGAGGAAGTTAATCAGGTCCACCATCAATGGGATAAGACCCTCTTTGGATGGGATAGCTCCCCTCTTGATGGGATAAGTTCCTCTATCATAGGGATACATGAACCATCTGGAGGCGCTCCATACACGTCAAACAAGCTTCTAGAATGCTCTAGAAATGACCACAAGTAACTTTTTTGGAGTGAAACTCGTGCCTTTTGACCTTTACAAGAGTACGCACCCTCTCCTTTACAGACATAGCGTACAAGTACGTAGGTATTGTGAACTTGGGGTGCGTACACACAGGTAAAGCTAAGAGAAACTGTGTACCCAGAGATATATAGATTTTTAAATACTTTCTCTCTTTCTTGGAGTTTGACATGGAGAGCAGAGGTATGAGACTTGCCAAGGAGGATAGTATGACAGTTGATGGAGCCATACTAACTGCAAATAGTCATGGTGACAAATTTTAGTGTAACAAACCCATTTCCATTTTTTAACCCTCGTGATTACCATTTTATTAGCCTCTTCCATCAAATGAGCCTTGGTTGTTTTCATCCAATTGCCACCATCCCTTTGGCCAATCATATGCTTTCACTTGGTTGTTTTACCCTTTTTGAGGAAAAGTTGCAATGAGTGGTCTTATTAGCCAGCCTCTTCACATAAATAAACATGTTTTGAGAAGTTCTAACATCACTGGAACTAGTTGCTATCCTAGACACCACTCGTTCCTCAAAGTGGAGTTCTATTTAAGCTCTTTTCAGACTCTCTAAACATGAAAAGATTGTCGAGCGCTTGTCCTTTCCAGCTCATTAACTGATTGGAAACAACATCTCACTTGTATTATTTTACGTTTTTTCGGGCTTGAGAGATTAATTTATGAAAAAGAACTTGTGGAGTTTTCTTTTTTTCCCTTTTCAAACTCTCTAAACATGAAAAGGATCAAGTTATCTTTGTTATTAAACTTGTTAAAAACATCAAATAGCAACAAACTTGTCCATCTAGACAAGACCAAGTTTCACCTTCGTTAGACTCGTTAAAACATCAAATAGCTTCGGGTGAAAATTATACAACAAGAATATGTTATCCTCCTCAAGCTTGATAAAAATAAAGAGGTATTAGTTAGCAATGACTGGGGAAAATGGAAAAAGGGGAAAGCCACTTTATGGTAGCAGGTCTCTCTTGAACATGTCACTTTCACTCCATCACTGTGACTATCTTGGTTGGGTTATTAGCTTGATGGTTATCACACCATTGGTCTATCATACCATCCATTTCTTTTTTTTGGGTCAATGCTACCAATTCACTTTAGTGTCATCGACATGTTTAAGAGAAGTCATTCAGTCAAAATCCATCTTTTGCAATACCATAAACCTTCATTTTCATGACCGCCATTCCTAAACTTTGTGTCATCAGTCAAATTCCATCTCTAAAATCACTACACTCATTTCGTGTCGTTGATGTGGGATACATCAAGGCCCTCCTACGATGAGTTGCTTCTTGTCAACATCAACTCATTATCCAAGAAGTTGACTTAGAAACACCCATTCAGTACCTTGAGGCTTGCATGCATCAATGGCAAGTTTCTCACTTTTAGTGATAGGCATACATCAATGGCCTTTGGCCAAAAGACTTTGTATGGTGTTCAACATCAAATCATCCATTCACAACATAAAGAATGTACTATAGTACCTTAAGGATCATTATCATTATCGGTTATTTCTCTCGCATCTATTAATAGCTTACATCATTGGCTGGTAATCAGATGGTGTCTTCCCGTATTCGACTTCAGATCACATATTCACATGGTTAGACTCATACTTGAGCAAACGATTGAACGAGATTGAGGACCCCGGATATAGTTTCATCCATCCAAGGTGCGATATCAGGAGTACTAAATCATATGTACAATGGCTTTACATTGATAGTCATTCCGTTCATGGGTCTATATATGTAGATGATTGTTTATGTACATGTAATGGAAGTTTATAAGTTAATCATGGGTATGACTTCCCTCAACTATTCATGTAAAATCAAATATCATGATATATGTATTGTAATTGATGCAGGTCACCTTCCACCTCGATACCTCCTCATCACATCGTAGAGCATTTCATTCAACATTGGCATTTTTATGACTTCATGCTTTAGGGGACAACTGTTACAAATCCATTTGGGCACATCAAATCCCAACATTTAGATCAGTGACTTAGGACTCATCAAACCCTAAAATTAGTTGTTTCATGCCCTAAACAAGTCAACCCTTTGAATTCCTCCTTCCCAGACAATTTCATGACTTGAAGACATCTAGAAATTGCCTCTAGAGGGACCAACATAGGTAAGCCTTTATGAAGGTGCACTGAAAAGCAGTTGAATCCACTGCTAGGGTGCTCTGCAGAGCACTTAGGCTTCCTTTCACCTGCGCTGGGCGAGAATGAAGAAATTCACATAGGGTTTGGGAATTTTCTTATCTTATGGAGTCATCTAGAAGATTCCCTATCTTATCAACTCCTCTGAGCTTGAAAATGGACGAGGAATGAGTTAAGGATCATTCTATCCTCTCATCCCTTCCTCCACGGAACTAATTCTAAGTATGGAAGGCCATTCAATGTCACCATTAATGACAAAACCTCCTTCATCTTCCTTTAAATTGACCACTCATCTAAGTGATCAGGGACTGGAATATGTTGAATTGTAACGAGATAATGCTACTATGAGACTTGACTTTGGAGCAAATGACGTGATGCCACAAGCTTGTCTTGCTTTTGATGTGATGTGGATGGGATCCAAGTTGGAGGAATGACTTTGAATCAGACACTAATGGTTGTAATTCCTTCTTCTATCTAATAAAGTGTTTGAACCTTTTTCTATATGATGTGTTCTTTCATAATGCTTATATGTATGAATTACTTATGATTCCTTTCATTTATATTCAATAGATCATATGCTTTGATCCATTTTTGTCTTCTGCTGTGTTGACATGGTACTTTTCAAGAGGTTTAAGTACAGGAAGGAGTGATAGAATCGATACAAGGGAGATGAGAGGAAAGTGGAACTACTTGCTTATAGGGAAAGTATAAAACACTTTAAATTGTTGTTCTAGGCACAACTACTTCTAGTGAATTAGTATTTATCTGTAGATGCTAAATTCTCCAAAACAATTAGGTATGTCCCTGAAAAGGAACAGTTGTTGAAACATGCGTGACCCCTCTAGAAGGTTCTGACTATGGAAGTGGTGAGCCCATAGGTACAATAGAAGGTCTTGTACTCCATGACCTTGGACACTCAATAACATGATTCCCTTTAGTATGAAAAACGGTAAACCAAACTTGCGGATGAGAAGGCCTTGAAACATTCATATCTTTCAGCCTCTCATTTAAATAAACAAATTGGTGTTATAGAGAAATTAAAGCAGGATCACTAGAGGAGGAACCTACTCTATAATCATGAGGATACCTTGTCATTTCCTCGATCTTCATGGTGTTCTCCAATGCACCTTGTATAGTGTCAATATTTTATTGTGTTAAGGAATTCTTGTTAGTGGTGAATGCTTTGATGAACCATTATTTTTTGTGATGCAGATGAATAGGATCAATAAATTTTCCAATTGCATCCTTAAACCATTGCATACTCCCATGCGGTTTCTCCCTCTAATTGTTTAATTTCCCATAATTTAGCTGAGCCCCACTGCTATATTTGAGGAAGTTTACACTGAATGAATTATTTTTTTACTATATCTAGAGTCAGATTTTGATTTGCTGTAAACCACTTATTGATCCATCGAAGAGATTTATCCTTCAAATTAATATGAAATTAAATTATTTTAGAATCATATAGAGTTTCCCTAGCCCTCCAAATAGCTTCACATAGGTACCAATGTTTTTCTCCATCTTGATCTCCTCGGACTAAAATCTCAAGGTACTAAGTAAACAATCCCACTACATTCCCATCCAGAGAAGTATGTCTAGGTGGAACTACAATGAATCCTCTTGAACCAGGTTACAAACAAGTTATAGAATGTGCATGACCACTATTACTAGAACTACCAGCTGCATACACCTTATGAAATTTCTAAAACTTCAATGTTTTGAATAATTTGAAATAAAACTGACACGATTTTGATAAAGTACTAGGGAAAGGTCAGGGAGAGGGCTAACCATGCTGCTACCTTGTAGACTTCTATTTATAGGGGAGGAATCATCTTGATGAAATCGCCTTCTCATGACAAACTACATTTTCTCATCCACGTGAGTATTCATATCAGTCATCATAATCACCTATCTTGGCACTTCTGGTGTTTATATTCCTTCTAATTCCTGGTTGGCTCCATTATCACAATTATGATTTCCTATCTCATCCCTTCTAGATCCTCCTATTACGCTATAATTTTATCCTTCACCTACTATCTCATTCTGTAACTTTGGACTTCTCATCTCTCCACTCTGCAACCTTGTCTTACTCAACACTTCACCTATCTTTTACAATTATCCAACATCTCTCCCATGAACCATACCCCCAATAAAATGGTTTTTCGTTTCCATATTGGTTTGTTAAAACATTGCTTCATCCTTAGAGAGCATTTCTTCAGCCTTGGAGGATGATTGATGGTTCTCTACAACAAATTAAATAATATAGTTTTCCATTGTGGCATGTACATAGAAATCAATGGCCCTAGTTATTTCATTATCCGGCCTATGTAAAGCATCCAAGTCGGTTGTGATCCAGGTTCTGAAGATTTTCCCAATGCTCTAAGTTCTCTGAGTTTGTTGCAATCTAATTAACTAATGATGTAGTTCATAAGGGAATTAACACCAGAAAATTTCATATTGATCGCATGGAAGCTCTGCAAAAATAATCTCTTCTATAACATAATCTAGATGTTTTTGCCACAACTCAACCTATTGATGAACAAATAAGTCAAGATTCTCTTAATACCATTCCAAAATAATACTCTTAAGAATACTTGTCACCATTATTTAAAATCCCTAATTAATGTTCCGGTCTTGAAAACAAAACCATTTGTTGGCAGAAAGTATTATTGTGTTGACCTAGGGATCGACCTCAGGGTGACAACAAAGGGCTAATGGTAGCCTATCATGTCTTCGACATTTTCAGTCTTCCACAATGGAAGAAAGCCTTACCGAGGCATGTAGAGACTTGCAAGTGTTGTGTTGGGGTTTTTATAAATTGACAAGATTCATTCCTTTAATGAAAACACAGATTAAGCACATAAACACTCACAAATCTTCAAAATAATCCTTGCATAGAAGTAAATATATGCATAACAATGAGTTTAACATAAGATTTTAAAATTTTGAAAGGGTCATTCAACAAAATCATTCATAAACACAATAAATGGATCCCTGCAACAAACTCCTTTTATATTATTTTCAAGGAAATTCAAACATTACATCACAGATCCACAAAGAATTTGCAGGATCTTTTTAAAACTCCATCCCAACTCTCACTATAGAATAAAACTACATCAAATTATAACAAAATATAGCTGCAAAATTCAAGTCCTTATTTTGGCATCATGATGACCCTTTCTTTGATTTTCCTCCTCTAGCGTCTTGCTCTGTGCTACTACATATAATGTGGGCCTCTTGGATCTTGTCTACGCTCACTTGATATGGTCCAACTTAAATGGCTTAACAAGATCTATCATCTTGTTCCACATTTTCTTGACTTATTCAACCTTAGCATCTCGATCCTCCTTTCATGGCTTTGATGAGTTCCATTGTAAATGCTTATATTTTCTTACTGTTCTCTTTCTTATGTCTAGTGCTCTTTTTGGATAGTTTAACCATTTTCTTTTCCACTTATGCTCCTTATTTCTACAACTCTATTTCTATTAAAATTGGTCAAAAAACCGAAGGACCCAACATACATAATTTTAAAAGATTAATAAATATAACATGTTACAGACTTAATATTAAAAATAACTACAAAGCTTCGATAATGAAAACAATAAAAATTGAGCCCCATGGGGGTAGGCGAGTTGGTAATTGCATGGCGGTGTAGTTCATCTATAAAGCGGACTTCGTATTTGAGGTCATGCGTTCAAATCCCCTGGACTTACCTTGGTGATGCGTTATAGCGGGCAGGCGCGGAGCCCAGGGGTTATAGTGGTGGTGGCCAGAATCAACCCCATGTCACTCGAGTTGCGAGGTTGTCCCAGTTGTCGATTCCTCTGTAATTAAAAAAAAGAAAACACTAAAAATTGGTTCTACTCTTATTTTCCTTCGCTCGAGGGTACGAGGACTTATTGAAGTTTGGGGCATGTAATTTTTGGTTTGGTGCAATGTCTAGTTTTCAAAACTATATTCAATGGATATGAGTGCAGTGGTTCAAAAGAATCTACACCTCCACACTCCACATAACTTCAAATTATTATAACATATAACATCTTTTCAACTTTATAGTGAACAGAACTATAAACGTTTGAGGCATGAAAATTTTGGGTTACCTGTATATCGGGTGTGAGATAAGGGTAGGTGATTAACTGTCCCCTCCAATGTGTTTACGTGGGGTCATTTTATTTGAGCTTCACAAATACTAAGTGTGATTTCAGATTTTTGAGTTAAGTGTTTATTATCCAATATTAAATGAAGTGTTTTTTTAATGCATGCGACGAAGAAATGTCATGAAAGAGAATGGGTATGCAAACAAACAATGGGAACTTTTATCCACAATGTTTGTACCTTTGCATATCTTGTTGGTTTATTTGTCCTCCTTTAGAAAAAGCTACATGATAACAATTACAAATAGACGAATATCGTTCCTTCCTTTAGGAAAATTTAGATTCTAGCATTAACTTGTCTTATTGCTTTGTTTAAAACGTCATATGTGATGGAAAATTCTAAGAAAACTTATCCAAGATAAACTGTGCTTAGAAATTGCTTTGGGGTGGATTTGAGTGTGGAGGTGTGGTTGTGTGCAGGTAAGGAAGATGCATAATGAAATATTTTTCTACACCTTGTTACTCCATATAACTTTAAATGATTAAAACATCTAACATCTTTCAAAGTTTATAGAAATGGTGTGCACTATGATTCTAACATGGGCTTGTTTTATTTGATACTGGGATTTAAAATAGCTCTGAAAAAATTTCTTTGGGGGTGGTTTGATGTCCATTTCTCAATACTATATTCAGTGACTCTATGTGCAGAGGTGTGGACGATGACAATGAAAGCTTGTTGCATACCTCCTAGAGCTCTTTGAATAACTTTAAAATATGAATACATATAACATGTTACAAATTTATAGTAAAAGGAACTACAAATATTCAATAATGAAAATAATAGAAGTTGGCTCTTCTCTCATTTCTCTTCACTCGGGGGTATATCAAGTGTGAAATAAGCATGGACTCATTTTATTTGATATCGAGATGCAAAGGAGTTGTGGCAGTTTTTCTTTGTCAATGATCCAATGTGTATTTTTGAAAACTATGTTTGATTGCCTTGATTATTTCAAAAATAAGAATAGAACAATTTCTGAATATAGTATTGTGAAGAAGGGAAGTGTGCGAAATAACTATGCGAAGGGAGAGTGCATGCAGAAGTGTGGAACATTACGGGAGAAAGATTGTGTTTCTTGTTCCACACACCCATTCTCACATCGAACACTTCTTTCTCACAAGGATTAAAAACACATTTCATTTAATATTGGACAATAAGTGTTCAATGGACAAATGCTCAAAGAAATATAAATTTTATGAAGCTTTCTTCCTTCGTAACTCCACGTCTGTACAATGTATCAATAACTATACACATGATTATTTATATAGTGCCCAACTATATTTATGGATGAACATAAATCCAAATAGCATAGAGAACATAACGAAATTTTAAAAAGTAGCATGTCCATAGTTGGATTGGCCAGGTGTTCATCATGCATTTTTTTGCATGGAAGTTTCTAATGCTATTTCTCAAGGGGGCTTTTTATGAATGTTTTTCTCCAAAGTTATTTTCTACCTACTCTACTAGGTTGTCATTTGGCTAGTTGTCGAAATGAGTAGTAAGCAGTGATGTGCTAGGTGTTGTGCACTTTGGTTATTAGAGTAATAAATATGAAGAGAAGTTGTTTTCAAAGGAAGGGATAGATTCTACAATATCTTTATCAGAAATGTTGTGTTTCATTTTTTCTAAATGTGATTCCTTAGAGCCTTTCTAGAATATATGTAAGAGTAAGCGAGGTTGACCT
Organism: Pinus tabuliformis; assembly: GCA_031772625.1. Lineage (NCBI taxonomy): Eukaryota > Viridiplantae > Streptophyta > Pinopsida > Pinales > Pinaceae > Pinus > Pinus tabuliformis. The sequence continues at coordinate 830,986,943 of CM062819.1, read as the reverse complement.
GATGTGTGACTTAGTTTGTTACAATGAACTTCCAAATATGGTTGTTACAAAAGAGTTTTATCATTGCTTTCCAAGTAAATTTGCATCATCGATGTGGACATATGCACATGCTATTAATTTTTATATTCTCTATTATCTTATGGCCATAGAAAATTTTAGGGGCGCATCTTAGCCCATGGGTAGAATTTAAGGGGTTTTATATTTTGGAAGGGGCGAATTTTTTATATTACACTCTTTTTCTATAGTCCGCTCAAAATTTATTTAAAAAATAAATAAATATTGTATTTTAGCCATGAAAGATAAGTCGATTAAACACTAGTTTTCCTTTCCAAATTTCATTCAAGCCCCTATTTTGCTTCCAATCACCCCTGATTTTTAGGAATGGCACATGTCAGCTACTATTTCACCCTCTACCATTCCTACAAATTGAAGCTATGGTTGAATTCACCCCAGATTTTAGGATTTTGCTTGTTTGATTCACCTGTATAAATGTGTGTCTCAATAGAAGCAACTATGTTATCGATCATGGTTCAATTTTAAATTATATCAAACTATTGTGATTTCATCTAATATCTTGTAGACTCATCCAAAGTCTTTGAACTTTTAACCAGAGGAATGGATGCCGAAATGGAAAATGTACCCTCGGAAACAGAAATTTAAATGAAGGGAAAGAGTTTGTTTAAAAGCAGAGAAAAGAAAAAATAATTATTCCTAAGATACACAGGGAACTTGGAACCCACATTTAGGGTTCTTACCGTCTCTCACAAATTATGTTTTGAAATGGTTTCTACTTGTGCAGGTCAAGAATGGGGAGAAAATTTCCAAAAACAATTTATCCTTTCTAAGGTTGTATTCCTTTTGCCTTCATCACATTGGAATAATAATAACACAGTAATCATAATTCATTCATGGATCACTTAAATTTTAAAACTCTTTTGAGATCTCTCACAGTAGTCCCGGGAAAACACAAAAACCCACTTATATTTTTAGGATTGCTAGATTTGATATTAAAACTCTTTCAACTTCTGGTATCATAGTAGCTATGCTAGTATTGAAGAATACCCAATAGAGAGTATCTTGATTTCACTGAATAAATCAATGCACTGTGTAAGGATGGCCAATTGGATGAGGCATTGGACTTATGGACATAAATGAACCAACATGGAGTCCTAACAAATTATAATGTGTATGCTCATCTCTTGCAAGGGTTTATTAAGATAAAACCTATGTCAGAGGGCATGCATATTCATGTCCATATGATAAAATGTGGATTCAATCCCTTTCTTTTCCTGCATAACAATTTCATCCATATGTATATCAAGTGTGGTAGTTTAGAGTATGCACACCAAGTGTTTGAAAAACTACATAAACTAGATGTGATTTCATGTAATGTACCGATTTCAAGATATGCCCAACACGGGGTCTACAAGGATGTCCCAAGGAATTTTTGCATGATGCATAGGTTGGATATGAATCCAAATCACTTCACTTTTGCTAGTGTGTTGAGCTTTTCACAAACCTAGCAAATCTAGAACATGGAAAGTGGTTTCATGCCAAAATCATTAGAAGTGGATACAATAACCATATATTTGTGGTAAATGCACTTGTTGATATGTATGCCAAATGTATGTTAATAGAAGAGGCACATGATGTGTTGGATGAAATGTTTGAAAGAGATGAGGTTTCATGGAATGCATTGCTTATAGGATATGCACAAAATGGACATGGTGTGAAGGCGCTGAAACATTTTCAGCAAATGCAACAAGTAGGTTAAATTTCACCCACTTCACATTCGGAAACATTCTCAAAGCATGTAGTACTGTTGCACCTAAAGAACATGGTAAACAAGTCCATGACCACATTATTAAAACTAAATTTGAGTCTGATGTTTATGTGGGAAGTTCCATAATTGATATGTATGTTAAGTGTGGAAGCCTAAAGGATGCACTCATAATGTTTTATAATATGCTTGATCAAAATGTGGTAACATGGAATGCAATGATAGAAGGAATTTTTGAGGTTGCAGATGTTGAATCATGCCTGAAATATGGGGATCAAGCATTGAGTATCTTTTGGAAAATGCAACAGAGGGGAATGAAACCTAACCATTTCACCTTCTCCAACATCCTTGGAGTTTTCTCCATCCTTTCATTTTTGTAGAATGGGAAACAAATCCATTTTCATATCGTTAAAAGAAATTTTGAATTAGATGAATTTGTGGGAAGTTCTCTTGTTGACTTGTATTCCAAATGTGGGGCAGTAGAAGATGCGCATAGATGGTTTGGTAAAATGTCGAAATAATATATTGGCTTGTGGATTGAAATGGTTGTAGTATATGCCCAAAATGGGCATGGTGAAGATGCCCTCAAAATTTTTCGGCGAGTGCTAAGGGAAGGGATGAAGCCAGATTATTTTAATCTATCTAGTATTCTTGGTGCAACTTCTAGCATAGCAGCTGAGGAATAGGGATGCAACTCCATACCTACACTATCAAAATTGGATTTGAATCATTTGTTTTTGTGGGAAATTCTCTCATTGGGATGTATGCAAAGTGTGGAATAATAGATGATGCATGCACTATGTTTAGTGGAATGCCTAAATGAGATGTAGTTCCATGGATAGTGTTGATATCATGATATATTTAGCATGGACATGGGAAATAATCCCTCTAACTCTTTGGTAAATGCAAGAAGAAGGAATAAAGCCAAACTATATTACCTTTATTGCTGTTCTCTGTGCTTTCATCCATGTAGGCCTAGTGGATGAAGGTTGTTGCTACATCGATTCCATGACTAGAGATCATGACATTGAACCAAAAATGGAGCATTACTCTTGTGTTGTTGACCTTCTTGGTTGTGTTGGATGTCTGGATGAGGTATAGTAGTTCATCAATGAAATGAAACTTGAATCAAATGTTGCACTATGGCGGGCCTTGCTTAGTGCCAGCAAGATCCATGGGAATATAGACATAGGAAAGCGTACAACAAAACACATTATTGAGTTGGATCCCCACACATCGGGAACATATGTTGATATATATATATATATATATATATATATATATATATATATATATATATGCCTCTTTTGGCATGTGGAATGATGCAAAAAAGTAAGAAATATGATGAAATATAAGGGGGTTAAAAAGGAACCAGGTCTAAGATGGATTGAAGGAGGGAAAACATTTCATTCTTTTGTAGTAGGGGATATATCACACCCACAAAAAATGAGTATCTATGCAAAATTAAGGAGTTTGATGGAGGAAGTTAAAGAGGTAGGTATGTGCCCAACATGAACTTTTCTCTGCATGATGTGGAGCAAGAGTAGAAAGAAAATTTTCTTTCCCAACATAGTGAGAAGTTGGTAGTTGGATTTGGGCTTATCATCACATCACATGGAACACCTATCAAAGTTATTAAAAACATTTATGTATGTGGGGATTTCCACAATTATTCCAAGTTCATTTCTAGAGTATTTGGAAGAGAAATTGTTTTGAGGGATGGAATCCATTTTCATCATTTCAAGGATGGGTCAGGTTCCTGTGAGGATTATTGGTGATGAATAGGTAAATAAAATAGGAAATGATTTGTGAAGTAAAGGTTTGATACTTTGTTGGATATCTATGTTGTTATACTCTCTATTGTGTAGAATGTAAGAAGAAGGTAACATATATAATATATTTTTATGATTCTTCAAGACACACAAAAATATTCTTTGTTTAAAGGCCTTAAAATCTTGGAAAAAGCATAATTTTAAAATTGACTTCAAAACATTCCAATAGTGATTTCTCTTATAACTTCCATGGATCTACTACATCTAGTACATGAAAACTAACTTCCTGGTACTGCGGATCCTACAGGATTCTCATCACAATTTTGTACTCCTGTCTCAATTCATTTGACTATGAGATGTTTTAGGAAGTCAATGACTTATGTTGTCGCTATAAAGATTCACATTGCATTACACATGTAAACAGATTGTAAATAACAACATACCAAATAACTAATAAGGAGTCGGTATGCTAGCATAGTACATGTTACTTAGTACTAACCTTGTGGGTTACTAGTTTGAATAAATTTTAGTAAATAATGTATGAGGGCTCATTTAGGCTACAATGAGAATAGTTTCTTCTTTATGCGCTATGATTTTTTAAGAAATGTTGAAATCTTTAAGACGTTTTGATTTAAAATTTTAGATTTAGATATCTCATGATACCATGGATCTAGAGGATACTCTTTGCAACTTTCTACTCCTTCCTCAATTATTTTGACTATGCAATGTAGTAAAAAGTGTTTTACTTATTATGTGTCGATAAAGATTCACATTACATGGTACACATAGGAAAAAATTGTGAATAAAAAAATATAAATTCATTAGGATAGAGTCATTACACCATTGCAGTCCTTGTTAATTAATACCAACCCCTATGGCTATGTACTCACTATCATGTATTTGTATTGCTCTATTGGCTATCTTAATCACCACCAACAAGCTTACAACGAGAAATGATAGATTCAGGAGCTAGGGAGTTGTCCTCAAAGTTCTCTTGAAAGTTGAAGTACATATCAATATATTCGGAAATATTCTGAATACTAGAGGATTGTTATTCATCAATGACCATATCTACTAAAGCAACCTTGTGAATAGTCCTTTGATTTTCTACCCTCTATATATTGTCTGTGTTCATGGTTCTTGGCAGTCCTTTTGTTGCAGCCTTCCAAAGTCTTTAGCAATCTATCTTTGTTGTGTGTGTCAATTTACATGTTGTTTTATGTATCATCCCAAATTTACATTGCAGTTTCTTTGTGCTTCAAAAAATCTTGGCATTATAGGCCTCTGCAGTATTCATGCAACCTAGGATTATAGTCTTTCCGGTCTACATGATTGGTTCTTGTGACTTTTTTTCTTTGGTTTTATTTTATTTTATTTTTACCTTATGGCTTGGTTCCTATGTCAGACATTACAATAGTTTTTTTATCATTTCCACCTTTCTTTGTAGTTTCATGCTATTGTCACTTTACAACATCATAATATGGTCCACTTAGTGAAACTGCAAATTTATCTTGGAGGCTATGTCTGACCGACATAATGTCTTGTCACAATGTTGATTCTTCTAAGATTTGTGATTGTCTTAACAATATATGTGGGGTTTTCATCCTCATGAATTTAACCTTAAAAATGTGATAGAAGTGAGCGTTAAATTCATGAATTATTTTTCAGAATTTATTTTAATTTTTAACACAAAAATTTCATAGATCTATGTTGCAACTAGAACTGTTATCTTGCTACTATTTATTTGTGAGATACACGTTAGACGATGTAAAATTCTCAATGTTATGCATGTTTATGTTAATTTTGTTTATGGATCCTAGGAATTCTAATGTCGATATCATCTTTATTTACATAACATCTTCCTAAACTTTTTTCTTTGTCGGTAATGAAGTTCCTTGCTATAGTTTGTCATGAAATTTGTACACCAATGAATGGCGTTCTTGGTAATTTTACTCTAGTATATGCTTTGGACATGGTTCTTCACTAGAGGTGGCTATAGATTTGTGACATTCATTTTTCAATTCTGAGGCTTGCTAGGAATGTAATTGACATTAGATCAATATGTGTTGTGATATATGGAGATTAACATCAAGATCTAGGCTCGTTTTTCTTAATGATGAAATCTCATTAATATTTTTTTGTAAAGAACAGAGGAGGGGTTCATTTTTTAGGATGCATCTCTATTTTATTCTTATACATTGTGTGTATAATTCTATGCATATTTAATGAAGTTTATGAGTATAAATATTCGGGATGTGCTTTAGTGCAGGAACAAATTGAACAAAGACTTGACTGTAGCACAATTTTTAGTTGATTTTTATTTTTATTTTTATTTTTATTTTTTTTGAAAATATCCATTGTTCCACCAGGGGATTGTTTAGGTTTTACATTACATCAAATTTTGTAGGAAATAGTAAATATCCAATTATTTACCATTATTTTGAGTGGGAAGTTGGTCCCATTTTCCTCAGTGGCAATTATGCCACGTGGTTGATTCTTAGAGATGTGGTGGTTAGTTCAACACACCCCCTCTAACATGACTTGAGGGGATTGATACCATGTTGAGGATTTACATTACACCAAAAACCTGTAGGCATTGGTAAATTTTCAAACCTTACCATTATTTTGAGTGAGCAGTTAGTCTCATGTTCTCAGGGTCATGGTTAATCCATCTGATGGTTTCCCAAAAGTGCAGCATTCGTCCAACAGGGATATATGGGAAGGTACCACCAATGTGTTTGAAGAAACCTATCTATTTCAACACACTAGTGTATGGTGGGGGTAATATATCCTAGCATGGGTGGTTCAACCCTAAATATAGAACATATATCAAATATAAATTTAGAAATATGAAAATTGATATGATTTTTTCATCAATGGTTAATCAAAGAAAATTTTAGGGGCTAATATTCGCAGGTGGGCTAATTTTCCATGTTTTTTCCAAAAATAGGGATACACCAATTTCCAATTCTTCTAAAAATGATTTGCCTAAATTTTATAGTATAAAATTATTTTACCTTAAAAATCTCCAAAAATTTATATAAACTATTATAAAATCATTAGAGATATAAATATTTTTACAAAAATATTGCCAAACATCTTACAATTTTCATATTAGGGACTAGTACAATTCGCCAAGGTTTCTAAACTTTAAGATAAACTTCCATCCTTAAATTCTCCTTGTGGTTAATGATTTGTTGTAGCAATTGTAACACCCTACAAAATTTTGTCCTATACTCAAATTTCGGAGCCTACTGTGATCCTGTGATCAATCGTTCCTTAGTCACTTATTGGTAAGTTGATGATCTCAAGCTCCCCTTTCTAATCTTAATAGTCGTTCACACTTTCATCTTTCTACAGTATGTGTCATCTTTGGGGATGGTGATTATCTCTTTTCATCGCTTCAAGGGGGAATATGCCCAGCCTCCCTTAGCATTCAAAACTGCTTAGTGGTTTCCTCTAATGTCCTTCGCTTAGCCGGAACCCACTGTCTATAAAAACTGCACATTTTTTCCCTTAGCTACCCAGTTTGCCTTGCATCTTGAAATTGTAAAGATGTGTCCTCCCAAGAGCTCATCCCGTAGAAGTTCCTTTCATCCTGAAACTATGTAGTTTTGTCCCTCATATACTCAGTCTGCCTTGCATCCTGAAACTATGCAATTGTGTCCTCCCAGGGCCTCATCTCGCAGCAGTCACTGCCCATTGAAACTGTGCAAATATGTCTCTCAGTGATCACAAGAAGGATCACATGCTATAGGACTCTCAAGGAGATGAGGAAGAAGATAAGCAGACCAAGGAACCCAATGTATGATAGAAGATTCGGGCTGCATGAAGACTCCATCTAATGAACAACGCTTTGGAGGGCAAGTATGGAAACCAAAGCACATCTTTTGAAATACCCCTCTTAGTAAAGCTTGAAGGACTGCTTATCATTTTCATATCATTATGTCTTCAATTACATGCATAGTTGCAAGCATTGAAATTCATTCCATGTGTTTCCTCTACGTGTCTTGCTTCCTTTCAACTGTTGGATCAATTTTTGTATTTTGACATATCTAATTGTTATGTCATGTTTGGAAATCATTATGGTGACCATGAAGGTTGGTCTTTGTATATACAAGTTTTCCTAACCCTGTGAACACTTATCACACTCATACACAAAGTTGTAAGCAGTGTCGCGCAAGTGTCGTCACGAATGTCCAAAGGTCTATCCCAAGTGTCGCACTTGTCACTTTCAGCACTAGACAGTCTCACAGAGGATCATTATCTTCTATGTTTTCCCGGTGGTTAGTGTTATCATGTTTTAGAAGTATTTTGAGTGTGTGATCACAATGTCTAGGTTCTCACAAGTTCACTTGCCTCTCACCCTTAAGATTTTTCTTGAAAATCTCTCTGGCCGAACAACCCCACTTCACTAGACCCCAAATGAGCTACACTATGCCATCTTAGCTTCCAGTGGTGTTGATTTGTTGCCTAGAACTACACAGTTCTTTATGATGTCCTCTGGGGCAGTTGCACTACGCAATCCCAGTGATGAGAAACTTGTCTTCCTTCCTAGAACTGCACAGAAACTACCTCAAGGCCCGACCTCAACTCTGCACTTTGCAAGATCAATCCTCAAGCCTTCTTCCTATTTGCTGGAACCTCACATTTTGTTGATACCTAAGCCCTCACTTCTCCTAGGAATTGCACAGATATTTCCTCCCAGTGACTTCCCTTAGCCAGGACTCACTACTCTCAAAACCTACATAGACTTGTCCTCTAGTCCCTCTGTTTTCTTGCCTTGTCTTCCCTCTGGACACTGCGCAAAGGTATCCCTCAAGTTCCCACCTTGCAGATGCCACTAGTGTCCTTAACTGCACAATTCTACCTCCCAATGGCCTCTGCATAGTTTTCCTGGAAAATGAAGATTGTTCCCCAGATTTCCTTGTCCAAGCTTGAGCTTCGCTCTACGTAGTCTTAGTGACCAGTCCCTCCTCGTTGTCACCTGGAACTGTGTAGTGCATAGTTACTGGGCCCTCTTCCCAGCTCATCATATGTCCTGGGACCAAAACACAAAAAAAAATGCATCATGTTAGAATAGGAGGTTTTGGATTTGATGTCATCCTGACATGAGAGAACTATAGGAATAGGTACACTGATAGATCATGGAGAGACGATGAACGATATGAAGAAGGAGCACACATGCTAGAAGACATACCTATAGCTGGATGGATGAAAGAAGAAACAGGCGAAAGGAACACATCCACGGAACCATCTTGCAAGACCAAGACCATCGAAGACACCGCAACATCAAGCCATGTGGAGGAGAAGAAAAAGTTCACCCGAGAGTAGATCCATCACTTAGCAGTGAAATAGCTTGACACAAACACCACAACTAACTAGCACATGTCAGCAATGTCATGTCAAGTTCTATCATGAGTTCTCAGAGCCACATCACCATTATGGGCCATAATTATTGTAACTAAATTTAATGTAAAGTGAAAGTCCAATGGACACTCACAAGAGGTTGAAGAGTCATGTTAGATGAAAAGTCATAGGAAGTTCAATAGTCATGAGGATAGTCCAAGAGTCACAAGGGGCAAACATCACCCTTGGCTATATATACCCCTCCCATTATATGAGCAAAGACTTTTCACCTTGGCTCCGCCCACATAGCCTTAAGAGTAGACAGTTAGTTCTTTGAGGAGTGAGGAGTGGCTGCAATGTCCCACTACAGGGGCTAGTGATGTATGGTGTACATATGTGTCTTGGAAATTTTTCTTAATTCAGAAGCCTATTAAGGCTAGCACATTTTCATGCATGTTTTGTAGATTTTCGTAAGACTATTCTTTCAGCATTTGTAATGCATGTTTGTTTCAACTGTACTAAGATAGTCAAACTATTTGGTTGTTTTAATACTTACATTGTTGGGAATGTGCTATATTGGTTATCATCGTTGTCTCCGCCCTGTGGACTACTCTGTGGGATACTAGACATACCACCTTTGTGTATTGGTTATCACCCCTATCATATCCTTGTGGACTACTCTGCGAGATACTCGACAAACCATCTTTGTTTTCTAATTATAAAAATTGTCACATCTATGCGGACTACTCCGTTGGGTGGTGTACTTGTTTTCCCCCGCACTTCAATTTTAATGACTGTCACATCCAATGTGGACTATTCTGCTACATTCCAGACAAAACTTTCAGTTTGTGTGTGTCTCTTTCTTGGTGGTACTATTACCTCTCACTTAGAGGCTCACTTTACTCTCCCCCTTTGCAGTAAGAGAACTGAGACACAAGTTACATTACGCACTCACTAGACACACTTACCTTAGTGTTTGATGATACCAGCATAACGCTCTCATGTGTTAACAAGTAGAGCCAAGGCATATCTCTAAGTATATGGAATTCGGGCCTTTATACCGAATGGGACTCCTACATCAAATGGTGTGAGGTCTAGTTAGGACTTCATACCAGAGAGATACCCTGAATGTTGGTGGCTCCAACACCGTCAACATTTCTGGCACTAGAAGGAGGGCTAGACAAGAGGTTACGGTTGTTGAGTCTGGTTTGAATATCTTAATTTTAAAATGGCTCTTCTTGAAATCATAATCCTAGGATGTTTTTCCAAAGAGATTAATTGTACCATCCCTGCAAAATTCATTCATGACCTGTCTGAACTTAAGTTCGATGGTGAGGGTGAATCAATTTTCCGTGAACATCTATTTCAAGTTGTCCATTGCTATTTTTGTAGCAAATTAGGTTCTAAAGATGTCATCACTAGATTAATCACCCTCACATTCGAAGGTTTTGTTAAGAAATGGTGTCATACATTACTAATTTCTTCTATCCATTCGCTCTCTCAGCTTTCGAAGATGTTGTGTAAAAATTTCGATAAGTACAACCATCAAGATGTTTGTAAAAGAAATCATCGTTTAAGAATGGAGCTTGATGAATCAGTTGAGGAATGTGTTTTGTGGTTTCTTCAGCTCTATTGCAAAATTCCTGACCAATTTTTGAACTTGGATTTCGTGAGACAAGAGTTCAAACGCTTGGTTCATGTTTCCCAATATGGTGAACCTCATGATTTTCCTTCTTCCCCAACTCTTGTGGATCATGAGGCCCCTAACACTACAGAGGAGGAGCCCACTACCTAGTTTGTTCCTTGTCCTCCTCCTTTTTTAGTCCCAATGTGGGTGCCCCCTCACGGTGATCATGAATCTAAGAAATTTGTGTAGCATGTCCCCAACCCATCTTCTCATCTGTCTCCCACTTTAATGGAGGAAATTCTAGAATGGATCAGGAAGCCTACATTGAAGACTTACTCATCAATTCCGCAAGAGGACGTCATTACTCATAACTCAAGTCTCGAATATGATATGCATCTCTGCCATCCTCGATCATCTACAAGCCATGAATCCTTGTACCATGACTCGCTTGATCAATTCGCTTCACCAGCCAATTGTTCGCATTCTCTTGATTCTCAAGCTGCTTTCTCAAATTGTGATCTGGCACAAGGCAGTCACATTACACATGCAAAGGAGTAGAAACGTGAGGACATTATCAATCTTCCCTCTCTGTTTCAAAATTTTCCGCATCAAAACAATGGGTTTCAATTTTTGAATGATTCTCAATCTGTTAATCTCGATGGAACATCCTGTATAGTAAATACTTTTGATCAACCCCCAGTCTTGGGCAGTCATCACTCCCATTCTTCCATACATCGTGACGAATTCCCAAGCACATCATGTGATCTTCCATTTTCTCATGAAGACTCTAAAACAGATCTAGAATGTGCTCCAGTCAAAGAAAATGTCCATATCGAAAATTCCTCTCCACCTCACTTTCCCTTGTGTCCTACCAATCGCAACACATCTACATGCGGTAGAGATGCTCCATGTTATCTTGTTTCTTCATCCGATGATCTATATCCTTGATTGACACAAGACAGTGAGCTTATCCATGATAAAATAGAAAACAATCTAATCACACAAGACTCTTCCCACCCCTCATCATCTTTTATGTTGCATGAAGACAACTTGTCAAATAATCTTGCCCATGCGAGCTCACCAGTTCATTTATCTTTGAACGTACCATTAGAAGAACCCCTCAATTAAGCAATCTGATTATTGTTGAGACCCATGACAAAGATGGTTGCCATCAAGAGAGTAGTTATGAAATTAGCAGTAGCCACCCTCAAGCCATGGATTATTTGGTTCAAGCTTCAAAATGTGATTCTGCAGTTCTGGAAATTTTTGGGACATGCTAGGGAGTCGAGGCACTTCAACATCCATTAATGGTTATGTCAGTACTTTGTGACTCTATTAAGCTACCCAAACCAAATCAGATCTAATTTCTAATACAAAATCTATCTATCTACGTGGTTGCACTCGATGTGAATCCACATTTAAAATTTTTTTGATTCCGAAGGTGATCTCTCAAATTTTCAAATTTCATTTATAATCGAATTCACAAATTTGCTACAGCACATCCATCTTCATGCAAATATCAAATCAAACTTGGTTTGGGAATTTTTGTCTCTCACGTGAAGTTGATCATCTCAAAATCTATATTTTCCCGCAATCATACTTATCAAATTTTCCCCTTCATGGTCATCTCCTCAATCGTCTTGCAAACCTCGTACCGCAAATATGTCCTCTCATCACACTAGAAATCTCCCTGTGTGATGATGAACACACAAACTGTCACACGAATCACGTTCATCTCCATTCACCATGTCTCAAATGGTTTCATGCAATCATGGTGCTAGCATCCTTCTTAAACTCTTGTGATGACTATGATGGTTGATTGTTCAGAGCATTCACAAGTTTGTTCATATAGATTTTTCTTTGTTCATTGAAAACTGGGAAGCTGACGTCTCAATTAGCTCATCTAATCATGGCTTTGTCTTAGGTGACTATCATTCGGCTTATAATTTTCCCATCAACACATCCGATGATAGTGGCTTCACACTCTTTGATCTTCACCTTTTAACATCTCTCTCTCTTTAGACTTCTGTCAAGTAGGTGAGGCACTTTAGACTTCACTGATGGCTATGGAAGGTCCTCACTGTCTCGGCATGACCACCGAGAATGGTTAGATCAATGTTTCTTTACAATATTCCCAGTGTGATCCCACCTCTCCAATTGAAAATTTATCTTTTCAAATATCACAAGGCTTTTAAGAAAACCATCATGAATTTTACAATCCAATCGTTAAATGGTTGAAACATTCTTACTTGGCAAGCTCTGTTGTAGATAACAAGTTTCAATCCTCCCTCACACTTTCTAAGAAGCTAAGTGTAGATGAGGATGCACCCACAAGAGGTTTCCCAGGTTTGTTGAAAAGTGGTGTCCATTAAAGAGATAAGCATGTGCATTGGGTAAAAGTAGTGGTTGTGACATGTCTTTCTACCCACAGGCAAGACCTTCCTTCCCATGTGCAAAATTTTCAAGTTTCTATATTTTCTATTGCACATCACTTTTTATCTGTTTTAATCATTTGTATATTTGTGGATGTAGGTTGGGAATGACTATGGTGGCTTCACTGGAAATTTCATTACATGTAACCTCGACTGTCTAGATGTTAGGATAGGAGTAGGATTAGTTGTGTCTTATTTTTCCTTTCCTTGCACTCGTCTTGCACTCGTTCCCCATAGTTCGTCCTGGTTGTCTCATTTTGGTTTTACAACATGTTTTCTTTAGTCATTTTGTGGTGTTTTCTTTTGATTTTGGTTTCATGGTCGTGTGCCTTCTTTCTTTTTGTTTTGTTTCCTTCCTTGTTCAGTTTTTTGTTTTTTTTTTTCACTACACGAATAAGTGTTTTTCGTGGACCTACGTCTCGACTTCTGAATGTGTATGTGGATGATGTAAAAAGAGTCTTGTGACACTACAACCCTTGGCTAGTCCTATGTCAGTCTTCCTTGTGTTTCATTGTAACATTTTGCCGATGAAGTCTTTATCGAAAATATGATCCATCAGTAAGGAGAGCTTTGGTCCAACCAAGAGCCTATGTCTAGTCTGGGAACTTCATGCCTGCACTCAGTGTTCTGCTTTGGTTTGTTCAAGATTATCCAGTTGGTAGAAATGGAGAAGGGGAAAAATATAAATGAGAAAACCTAAATAAGATGTCTTTACATGCTTCTCTGAAGGAACAACCTCTGTTGCTCTCAATAATTTGGGATCTCTCTTCTGCCCAAAAAAAATAAAAAAATCAATGCATAGTTCTCTTTCCAAAATGACAAAGGCGAAAGAAGAGAAAGGCTTCCTACACAGAGAGGTGAAGAAAGCATCTCTATTGGGGTATTATGCGGGCTCGTTGGCAGGGGAGCAATGCTTTTGTTCTTGTGTGACTTCGCTGGGGTACTATCTAGGCCTGCTAGTAGTGGAGAAACATGAGAGATGAAAATATATCCTCTGAAAATCTTAAGGTCAAGAGCTAAACTACCCTTCCCAATTTGAAACATTGTGATCTAGTTGAATCTTATGTTGTGTTCAACTGAGTAGGTACAAAGGGGACCATGTATTCCTATGGGGTAAGTGTGGAATTCGAAGTAATATGCAAGATGAACCAATAATTTCTTAAGGACCAAGGCCCTGCACTAAACGAACCAAGATAGAGAAGCTGGAATTCAACTAGTGTGTCACCAGGTGTTGTAGTAGCTACAACACCCTCCAAAATTTTGGCCTGTACTCAAATTTCAGAGCCTACTTCAGATCCTATGATTAATCATTCCTTAGTCACCTTTTGGTAAGATAATGATCTCAAGATCCCCTCTTTGATCTTAAGATTCATCCATGTTTTTATCATTCTACAATATGTGTCATCTTTAGGGATGGGGATTATCGCTTGTTATTGCTTCAAGGGGAAATTTCCCCAGCCTACCTTATTAGTCGAAACTACACAGTGGTTTCCTCTAGTGTCCTTCCCTCAGCTGGAACCCATTGTCTTTAGAAATTGCACAGTTTTTTCCCTCATCTACCAAATCTTCCTTGCATCCTGAAACTACACAGATATGTCCTCCCAGGACCTCATCTCACAACAATTCCTTGCATACTAAAACTCCATAGTTTTTTCCCACAACTGCTCAGTCTGACTTGCATCTTGAAATTGCACAGATGTGTCCTCCCAAGGCTTCATCCCACAACAGTCACTACCCACTGAAACTACGCAGATGTGTCTCTCAGTGATCACAAGAAGGATGATATGCTAGAGGACTTCCAAGGAGCTGGGAAAGAAGATAAGCAGACCAAGTAACCCAAGTTATGATCGAATATTGGGGCTGCATGAAGACTCCATCTAATGCACAACCCTTTGGAGGTTAGGTATGGAAAACAAAGCACATCATTTTAAATACCCCTCTTAGTATAGCTTGAAGGACTGCTTATCATTGTCATATCATTCTATCTTCAATGACATGCATAGTTGTAAGCACTGAAAGTCATTCCATGTGTTTCCTCTATGTTTCTTGCTTCCTTTCACCTATTGGATCAATTGTCATCTTTTGACATGTCTGATTGTTATGTCATGTTTATGAACCATTATGGTGACTGTGAAGGTCAGTCTTTGTGTATATAAGTTTTCCTAACCATTTGAACACCTATCACACTCATACACAATTTTGTAAGCACTGTCACACAAGTGTCATCGCGGACGTCCAAAGTTCTATCCCAAGTGTTGCACTTATCGCTTTCATCACTAGACAGTATCACAGAGGGTCATGCTTTTTTTATTTTTTCCTGATGGTCAGTGTTGTCATTTTTTCGAAGTATGTTGAGTGTGTGATGATGATTTCAAAGTTCTCACGAGTTCACTTACCTCTCACACTTAGCCATTTTCTTGAAAATCTCTCCGATTGAAAAACCCCACTTCGCCGAACCCTAACTAAGATGGACTGCATAGTCTCAGCCCTTAGTAGTGTTGCTATGTTGCCTAGAACTATGCGTTGCTTGATGTTGTCCTCCAGGTCAGTTGCACTGCACAATCCCAAAGGTGAGCAGCCTGTCTTCCTTTCCAGAACTACGCAAAAATTGCCTCATGTCCCGACTTGAACTGCACACTTCACAAGATCAGTCATCAAGCCTTATTCCTGTTTTATGAAACCCCACATTGCACAGAGACTTGAGCCTGCACTTCTCCTAAAACTTATGCAGAGATGTCCTCTCAGTGACTTCCTAGCCGAGACTCACTACTCTCAAAAGCTATGAAGAACTATCCTCTGGTCCCTCTATTGTCCTGACTTGTCTTCCCTCTAGAAACTACACAGAGGTGTCCCCTAGATGCCCACCTTGCAACTACCACTTTTTTCCTTAACTGCGTAATTCTTCCTCCTAGTGGCCTTTGCGCAGTTTTCATAGACATTGAAGGTTGTTCCTAGAGTTCCTTATCTAAGCCTGAGATACGCTCTACACATTCTCAGTGACCATTGCCCCCTCTTGTCACCTGGAACTACGCAGTGCACAGTTACTATGCCCTCTTCCCATAGTTTCATCTATCCTGATCCTGAAACATGGAAAACAATGCATTATGTTAGACTAGCAGGTTTTGTATTTGATGTCGTCCTGTCATGACTGAATTGCAAGAACAGGTACACTGATAGATCATGGCGAGACGATGAATGGTATGAAGAAGGAGCACACATGCTAGAAGACTTACCTGTAGCTGGACATAAAAAATAAGTAGTATACAAAAGGACCACATGCATGGAACCCTCTTGGAAGACCAATACCATCTAATATTCCGCTACATCAAGCAATGCAAAGGAGAATACAAAGTACACCTGAGAGTACATCAATCACTTAGTAGTGCAACATCTTGATGTGAACACCATGGTCAGTGAGTACATGTTAGCATTGTCGTGCCAAGTTGTGTCATGAGTTGTCAAGGCCACGTCACCACTATGGGCCATAACTAGTGTAACTGAATGTAATTTAAAGTGAAATTCCAATGGACACACACAAGAAGTTGAAGAGTCATGTCAGTTGAAAAGTCATAGGAAGTTCAATGGTCATGAGGCTAGTCCGAGAGTCACAATGGTCAAGCATCACCCTTGGCTATATATACCCCTCCCATTATATGATCAAAGACTTTTCACCTTGGCTCCTCTCACATAGCCTTGAGAGTAGACAATTAGTTCTTCGAGGAGCGAGGAGTGGCTCCAACGTCCCATAACTAGGACTAGTGATGTATAGTGTAAAAATGTGGCTTGGGACTTTTGCTTAATTGAAAAGCCTATTAAGGCCACCAAGTTTTCATGCATGTTTTGTAGATGTTTGTAAGACTATTCTTTTGGTATTTGTAATGCATGTTTGTTTCACCTGTACTAATATAGTTGAACTACTTTGGTTGTTTTAGTACTTACATTGTTGGGAATGTGTTGTATTGGTTATCAGCATTATCTCCTCCTTGTGGACTACTCCATGTGATACTAGACAGACCACCTTTGTGTATTGGTTACCATCGTTGTCACATCCTTGTGGACTACTTTGCGGGATACTCGACAGACCATCTTTTTTTTTCGATTATAACGATCATCACTGACGTGTGGACTACTCCCTAGGTGGTGTACATGGTGTCCCTTACACTTTGGTTTTAACGATTGCCACATCTATTGTGGACTATTTTGCTATATGCCAGATAGACCTTTCGGTTCATTTGTGTCTCTTCCTAGGTGGCACTATTACCTCTCACTTAGAGGCGCACTTTACTCTCCCCCTTTGCAGTAAGTGAACCGAGACACAAGTTACATTATGCACTCACCAGGAACACTTACCTTGTTGTTTGAAGATACCAATGCAACACTCTCATGTGCTGACAGCTAGATCCAAGGCATATCTATAAGTATATGGAAACTGAGCCTTTAGACCAGATGGGACTCCTACACCAGACAGTGTGAGGTCTAGTTGGGACTTCATACCAAGGATATCCCCTTAATGTTGGTGAGTCCAAAACTATCAACATGATTACATAACAAACAATGAATCACAAATAAGTTACATTAAAAAAAATAAATTATTATTTATGAAAGAAACAACATACCATATGCTTGAGAAATGGTCAGGTCCAAACATTTGTGAGTGGGTTTTAGTGTCATGGAAAAAATACTTATGTTTCATGTTTGCATCTACTGTTCTAGCGATAAAGTACCAAAATTATATTGTTTTCCATAATATTTCCTATAGGAAATCTATAAATCAAGCTTAGAATTCTCCTAAATTATGGCCAATATCTCATTAGTGAAAGGACACCACAAATTCTCTATTGTTATCATTTTTTAGTCACCAAGTTTCCAGACACTTCTTAAAAGTTCAAACCATCAATATTAAACATGATATTTTTTGTTGGTTCAGTCTGGGGTTTATTTGTGTAATAGTGCAGGTGGGGTGACTATGTGTGAGATGTAATTAAAAAATTTGTTTGTTTATTTTTGAATCGAATTAAACAACACCCCAAGAACAGGGATGCCTAGAACTACACCAATTGACAGGGTCTTGCATGTCCTTGTGTTTAGTCAATTTAGTGTCCTAAATTGCTACATAAATGATCAATCTGGGTGTCGTAAACTGATGAAGTGTAGTGTACTATTTTCAAGTTTATGTTTGTTTTTGGGTTTTGTTCTTTTGATTCCTAAAGTTCTGTAATGTAATTGAAATCTTAATCTACTGCTACTAAGAACCTAAAAAATGAAGTGAGAATCTAAAAGTGCTTTTAGGCCAAATTTGGAAGTGAGATTTTCAAAACAAGAAAGTGAGAAACAGAGCTTCTCTTCTTTCTCTTGTAATTGTTTCCAAATCATGCACTGAAAAGCCTCTTAAAACTGCTATCTACTTAATTACAAAACCAAAACTTAATTGAGAAAATGGAATTGCAACTATCTACAATAAATCGAAAATGAAATACTGGAGACAAAACTACTTCCGTTGTCTAGTCTACTTGCAAAATTAAAGCTTAATGAACTACTGAATATGGAATTGCAAACAAACTAAGAGAAAGAAACAAAAATGAAATTGCAACTATTCTATTTGTGAAAGCAAAACTAAATGAAGTATTGTTATCACTCTTCTATATAATTTAGGGAGAATTAAATCCTTATGATAGCAATATTTGAGAGATTTTATTCTTCATCATTCTAAAATAAGTAAATGTTGGCATTATGATGCATGTGTTGTACTTGATGGCAACCTACTCATAGAAGAACTACAGAAAGAGATATCAGATGGGCCATAATACATGGGATGTAGAGCAGATTCATCAGGAAAGCCAAGCCATAAGCAAAGAAGTGCAGATGGAGCAAGAGGAGCCAAGAGGAGACAAGAGGAGCCATATATATGTATATGTCACATATATATGCCAAAGAAGAGGAGCATTCATAGCTATTGGGAGCCTATCGAAGTAAGAAAGGCACTCTCATATGCAAGGAGGTCTTTGGAAGACATTACCAAGCCAGAAGAGCATATCGAGAGCTTATCAGGAGCCATGGGGAGAACAAAAACAGTTATCGGGAGCCATTGAGCCATTGGGAGCTTATCGAAGCAATAGAGGCACATTATCATATATAAAGAGCTTATCGGGCTTATATAACCCATATATGCATACATTAATTCTATCGGGAGGTGTTTGGGTGCATATATATGTATTATATAATAAACAATTGCATGTATGCATTTCCCCCTTTCAGTGGATAAACATTGTTATAACATATATTTCGGCATAGATGCGCATCGGGGGTTCGGGTATGTAATACCATTGAAACCTCCGATTGCAATGGACCCGATGGCATATCAAATGTGGTTTATAATAATATCACATCCGGCATATATCGCCCACCCCAATCCTCCGATTGCGATAACATATGGACCCGATGGTGGCATTAAATTGGTGTATAATAGTATCGCGTCCGGCATATATCACAGTGCTGCCTCACCCGAATGCCGATTGCGATAAGAGGAGGTGGAACCGATGGAGGCATTAAAGGCAATCTATAATAATATCGCATCTGCAACAATTGCTCATATATAAAGGTTTCCCACATCCTATCGCCGACAGCGATGAGAGCATGCGGACCCGATATACATATAAAACATGGTTAATGGCCATGTCGCATCCAATCCATCGGATCGGTCGTCGGCAATAGGTTATGATATGGGCATGCGCCGACAGTGATAAGGAGCGGACCCGATATTTTATTGTTATGAGTGCATTAAGTTTAAAGTCCGCCTTTTGGTGTTTGGACCTGTTTTTCATCGTTCTTCCGCCATTTTTATTTTTAAAATCATTCCTTAAGAGATCGGTCAAAGCAAGTGAGCCCTAGGTTTTCGGATCCTTGGTATTGTTAATCTCGATTTTGATTCTTTGTTTTTAAAAAAAGAGCTTTGTTATATAAGAGGGAATGAGATCATTTGGCGGCATGGCTGTGGGCATTGAAGATCTGATAAAAGAACAGTTCTGAAAGACTTTCGACCTATTGGGAAATATTGGCTGAGATCTCATCGGCGCTGTTTGGTATGATTGAAGTCTGAAGATCATAAATTGCAGGAGACTGTGCAAGCACATATCCCCACAGATAAAAAGGCACAGGTGCAGATATTTACAGATGCCTTAATGAAGTCAAAATCCCCAGTAGAGATTCGGTTCTAGCTTTTATCAATCTACAGGTTGATGGGTGCGCAATATTAATTCTTTCGGCTGTATTGATCATGTTTAGCCTCGGTTGCACTGTAATATGTGTATCCTCTGTAATTGGGTTCTGAAATTAGCCTCTGTTGTTTTCTAAAAGGGCTCTGGGTGCGCAATGTTAAGTGTTTCCTGTGCAGTAATAATGGTTAGCCTCCGTGTGTGCAGCAGTACGTAAATCCTCTGTTTGGGTTTTGATATCAGCCTCTGTTAACTAGATCGGGTGATAACTGTCATGTATATTGATCTGATGCTTGGGTAATTCTGAAGATTTGTCTATACTTGATTTTCCAAGAAGAAGTTTGTGCAGCTGCGGACACTTGCAGCATTCTAAGAAGTGATTGATTTGGTTATGTTCATAATGGCTTATCCTTATATGATCTGATGGACTAGATCTGATTGCTGACATACATACTATCCTTGTAAAGTGTATTGATTTGGTGATTGGGTGATTCAAAAGATTGATTGATTATGTGCTTCAATGATATTAAAGGGTCCAGTATGAAAATTGGATGAAACGTGGCCTTCCAGATTATGTATTATGCTTCAGGTGTATCCAGTCTGAAAATGTATGAAACGTGGTACCCGGAGGAAAGAAGATTGGAGGCTGGCGCCTACGTACTAGTATTTTAGCTAGTACAAGAGCATTGTAGCAGGTAGCAGCCTGCGTACTAGTAAATGGATCGGCTAGTACAATATCTTTGGGATTTCTAGCTCGCTGCAGGTATAAGCCTGCGTACTGGTATAAGACTGCACCAGTACAGAAATATTGTAAAAGGATTTTCTTATTAAGAAAAAGATTGAGATGACTTGCAGCAGGTGGATTTCTCCCACATTGGGTTTCCACATTATATCATTGTGTTCATGTGTGTGGTTTATGTGTGATGATCTGTTGTATTTTACTGCACCCGTTTATTGTCAATATGGTTGATAATGTTCTAATGCACTCATTAAGGATCAACTAACTGAATCATAAGAAGTTGTGGAAGTAGCATATATGAATCTGAATATGGAAATGAAAAAGTTTTATTGATGTTATAATACTGATTCACCCCCCCCTCTCAGTATTATTTCCAACAATTGGTATCAGAGTAGGTCCTTTGGTAGAAGCTTGATCGCTTGAAGGAGATCCGTGGAACTATGGGAAAGAAGCTTAAGAAGAAAGCACCTAAGAAGAAGAAGACATCTCAGAAGAACTATGACAGTGGGAGAATTGATTGGGGATTAGGTATAAGAAGCTCTTCAGATTCAGAATCATTTCAGAATGAAGATAAACTGTCAGGTATGAATATGCTATCCTCTAATGTCCCAGCTATCTATCCATTTG
Source organism: Pinus tabuliformis (assembly GCA_031772625.1). Classification (NCBI taxonomy): domain Eukaryota; kingdom Viridiplantae; phylum Streptophyta; class Pinopsida; order Pinales; family Pinaceae; genus Pinus; species Pinus tabuliformis. The sequence goes on along the minus strand of CM062819.1, from coordinate 830,965,406 downwards.
GAAAAGATGAAAGTGATAGTGAAACAACTGAATATGCACTTGTGGGTGAGCAAGAAGGATATCAAATAGAGGCAAAATTTAACAGGCTGACAAACAAAATTAGAGATCAAGAAAAATTATTGAGCATAAAGAGTGGTGCCATCAAAGAAGTTGTTACCAGACTAAAGGCTCAACATGAGGAAGGTAACAAGGTAAGGAAGCTATTCAAGGAAAAATATCAAAAGCTGCAGGATGAAGTGACATCATTAAGAAATGAAGTCAATGAGAGAGACATAATCATCAAGGAACTCATAGATAGATCCAGTTATTATGAAAGTCTTGAAGCTATGACCCGCTCGCTAAAGGAAGATCTTGAAGAATCAAAGAAGCAGAATAAAGATCTACTCCAAGCTATTGAAAAACAGGTAAACGAAGTTATTAGATTAAAATCTCAGTTGGAATGTGCCTTCAGAATTCGTTAAATGCAGCAGGATCTGAATGAAGAACAAGAAAAGGATATTCTCAAACTAAGGCATCAATTGGAAGAAGGAAGGAAAGCTGAAGAAGACATGAAGAAGCAATGTCTAGAAAAGGGAGAACAACTTCAAGTTGAGGTAAATATCTTGAAAGGTAAATTAGAAGAAAAGGATAAAATGTTATGATTTCAAGATAGTACTAAAGCCTTGGATGATATTCTTAGTAGTCAAAGGTCTCCTGCTATCAAGACTGGTCTTGGTTTTCATGAAAATGTTGAAGGTGAATCTAGTAAGACAAGGGACTCTAACGCAAAATTTGAAATGCTCAAAAAGGAGATGGAAGGTAAATCTTATCATCAAGTAAGGAAAGAAGTCCTTCAAATAAAATCTTTTACTCCTCCTATGAATAATGTTGAATGTTATGTATGTCATAATCTTGGACATGTTGTAGCTAGATGTGGAAGAAGAAGAGTTCAAGAACGTCATGCAGAAAGATCGTCACATTTCAGGTACTTTAATGGATATTGCTTTGCTTGCAATATGTTTGGTCACAAAGCTGTTGATTGCTACAGGAGGAATATGAAACATGTAAGATGTTATGCATGTAACAAGCTTGGACATATAGCAAAGGAATGCAGGAACAAAGCACGGACATCACACCAACAAGAGAAAACAACATCACACTTAAAGATATGGAAGAAGAAGGAAGTACAGTCAGAAAGATGTGGCACAACACAATATACTCAGACACAGCACAACACAGACATAACAGACTCAAGGGGAGCTGAAAGTATAAAACTTCAATGTCCTGAATCTCATATGCAAGTTCCATAAAGGGAAGTTGCGTATATACGCGAGTTGGATACTGCACAGTCACGTATATGATTATCCGAAGAAATGCAGTAGGGACAGGTTCAGGAAAAGGATTTTTTATGTTTCAGTCCATTATTTTCTCTGTTTGATAATGTTTACAATCTGCTGAGGATGTGTAGAAATGTCTTGATACTTGTAAGATGTTTAGAAGGGTTTGATCCTAACTTGATGATGATGTCTTGATGCTTATTGCTGATATATGCATGATCAGATCTAACAATAAACAGATGGCTCAGGTTGAGGGGGAGCATATGCCTTTAATAATGCATTGTTGGCATTATGATTAATAGCCTTGGTGATGATGATTATATGGCTAAATGATATATCTTACTATGATGTGGTCTCATATGATTCTTGGGGTTACATAGTAGATGTTCAGATCAAATTTATGGTTGATTCTTTGATGATGCATATATGGTTCTTACATGGTGATCTTCATAAGGATAAGGAGAAGTACAAAGCTTGAATACACATCTTCCTCATTCGATGATGAGTCACCCATATGCTGCTGTCATCATATGCATAAAGATCATACAGTTATGATGTAGGCACTCATGTGGATAAGGATTGTTGCTGTTGATGATATCAAGAAGTTTTGTCAAATGAGCTTGAGCTCAAGATACATAGTACTGATACATGGATGACTTCTCAAAGTCGCTTTGTTGGAGAAATGATGATGAGTTCTTATCTATATGATGATAGGTTGATACTTACATATGTTGATTGATGCACATGTTCCCAAGTAATGATACTTGGATCATGTAGAGTTTGATGTTGATGAAATGGCTATGGTGGTTTCACATATGATATAATGTGAATGATTTCATGATGATGTTTTAAAAGGATGAGTTGACATCTATGTTTAGACATACCTTGTTACAGGACTTTTACAGGTTGCTGATATGGAAATGGTTGTACGCGAGTTTCATAAGGACTATCCGCGTATATACGCTTGTTTATGTGGATACAATCGTGTATATGAAAATTTATCAGTGGGTCAAACTCAGAATGAGAAGATTTTGATATGGGTCTGACAGAGACCATCTGGCACAGGTTCAGGGGGCGCAGATAAACTTCCAATGATGCATTGTTGGCATTATCTTAGAAGCTTTTGGTTCTAGTTCACAGTCGTTTTTGGTTTCAGGTGGAACAAAAGCAGAGGGAGAACAGAAGGATCTCTTGGTTGCCGATCTGAATGGTGATTGACAGATGTTGCTGCTATCAGTTATTGGTGACTTTCATAAGTCTTGGTCTAGATATTTCATCTCTATGTCATCTCTTTTATGGTATCTCTTTTATGGTGTCAAGGTCATGTAACGGCCTATTTTGGTTTCCCACTATGCCTGGGATGAACATGTAATGAACTTGGTAGTCATATGTAAATTTATGATGTATCCCCACTTGGTTGGGTGATGGATGTATGTATTGAGTCTTTTGGTGATAGGAAGGTCACTTATGATGTATAAAGTCATGTTCTTTCTTGTAGAACATCTTTTTGCAGACCTCGCTTACAGTCAAAGGGAGCATGAACAACACACTTCAGCAGAGCAAAGACCTTAGCATGTACTCAGAGAGAGCATGGTCAGATTGGTACACCTTGGCATATACAAAGGGGGAGCTCATTCAGAGACTTCAGCAGATACTCAGGGGGAGTATGGACAGTGAATGTATATCAAGGAAAGAGTATGTCTTGATCCACCCTTTTCCCTTGATGTCAAAGGGGGAGAGTGAGTTTGGTGTTGTTGCCATCAAGTCCAAAGGGGGAGATTGTTGGCATTATGATGCATTTTTTGTACTTGATGGCAACCTACTCATAGAAAAACTACAGAAAGAGATATCAGATGGGCCATAATACATGGGATGTAGAGTAGATTCATCAAGAAAGCCAAGCCATAAGCAAAGAAGCGCAGATGGAGCAAGAGGAGCCAAGAGGAGACAAGAGGAGCCATATATATGTATATGTCACATATATATGCCAAAGAAGAGGAGCATTCACAGCTATCGGGAGCCTATCGAAGTAAGAAAGGCACTCTTATATGCAAGGAGGTCTTTGGAAGACACTACCAAGCCAGAATAGCATATCGGGAGCTTATCGGGAGCCATCGGGAGAACGGAAGCAGTTATCGGGAGCCATTGAGCCATTGGGAGCTTATCGAAGCAATAGAGGTACATTCTCATATATAAAGAGCTTATCGGGCTTATATAACCCATATATGCATACATTAATTCTATCGGGAGGTGTTTGGGCGCATATATATGTATTATATAATAAACAATTGCATGTATGCATTTCCCCCTTTCTGCGGATAAACACTGTTATAACATATATTTCGGCATAGATGCGCATCGGGGGTTCGGTAATGTAATATTGTTGAAACCTCCGATTGCAATGGACCCGATGGCATATCAAATGTGGTTTATAATAATATCACATCTGGAATATATCGCGCACCCCAATCCTCTGATTGCGATAACATATGGACCCGATGGTGGCATTAAATTGGTGTATAATAGTATTGCGTCTGGCATATATCGCAATGCTGCCTCACCCAAATGCCGATTGTGATAAGAGGAGGCGGACCCGATGGAGGTATTAAAGGCAGTCTATAATAATATCACATCCGTGACAATCGCTCATATATAAAGGTTTCCCACATCCTATCGCCAACAACGATGAGAGCATGCAGACCCAATATAGATATAAAACATGGTTAATGGCCATGTCGCATCTGATCCATCGGATCAGCCGTCGGCAATAGGTTATGATATGGGCATGCACCGACAGCGATAAGGAGCGGACCCGATATTTTATTGTTATTAGTGCATTAAGTTTAAAGTCCGCCTTTTGGTGTTTGGACCTGTTTTTCATCGTTCTTCTGCCATTTTTATTTTTAAAATCATTCCTTAAGAGATCGGTCAAAGCAAGTGAGCCCCAGGTTTTCGGATCCCTGGTATTGTTAATCTCGGTTTTGATTGTTTGTTTTTAAAAAAAGAGCTTTGCTATATAAGAGGGAATGAGATTGTTTGGCGGCATGGCTGTGGGCATTGAAAATCTGATAAAAGAATAGTTCTGAAAGACTTTCGACCTATTGGGAAGTATTGGCTGAGATCTCATCGACGCTGTCTAGTATGATTGAAGTCTAAAGATCATAAATTGCAGGAGACTGTGCAAGCACATACTCCCACAGATAAAAAGGCACAGGTGCATATATTTACGGATGCCTTAATGAAGTCGCAATCCCCGGTAGAGATTCGGTTCTGGCTTTTATCAATCTGCAGGTTGATGGGTGCGCAATATTAAGTCTTTCGGCTGTATTGATCATGTTTAGCCTCGATTGCGCTGTAATATGTATATTCTCTGTAATTGGGTTCTGAAATTAGCCTCTGTTGTTTTCTAAAAGGGCTCCGGGTGCGCAATGTTAAGTGTTTCCTATGCAGTAATAATGGTTAGCCTCCGTGTGTGCAGCAGTAAGTAAATCCTCTGTTTGGGTCTTGATATCAACCTCTGTTGACTAGATTGGGTGATAACTATCATGTATATTGATCTGATGCTAGGGTAATTCTGAAGGTTTTCTATACTTGATTTGCCAAGAAGAATTTTGTGCAGCTGCGGACACTTGCAGCATTCTAAGAAGTGATTGATTTGGTTATGTTCATAATGGCTTATCCTTATATGATCTGATGGACTAGATCTGATTGCTGACATACATACTATCCTTGTAAAGTGTATTGATTTGGTGATTGGGTGATTCAAAAGATTGATTGATATGTGCTTCAATGATATTAAAGGGTCCAATATGAAAATTGGATGAAACGTGGCCTTTCAGATTATGTATTGTGCTTCAGGTGTATCCAGTCTGAAAATGTATGAAACGTGGTACCCGGAGGAAAGAAGATTGTAGGCTGGCACCTACGTACTAGTATTTTGGCTAGTACAAGAGCATTGTAGTAGGTAGCAGCCTGCGTACTAGTAAATGGATCGGCTAGTACAAGATCTTTGGGAGTTCTAGCTCTTTGCAGGTATAAGCCTGCGTACTAGTATAAGATTGCACCAGTACAGAAATATTGTAAAAGGATTTTCTTATTAAAAAAAAGATTGAGATGACTTGTAGCAAGTGGTTTTCTCCCACATTGGGTTTCCACCTTATATCATGGTGTTCATGTGTGTGGCTTATGTGTGATGATCTATTGTATTTTACTGCACCTGTTTACTGTTAATATGGTTGATAATGTTCTAATGCACTCATTAAGGATCAACTAACTGAATCATAAGAAGTTGTGGAAGTAGCATATATGAATCTAAATATGGAAATGAAAAAGTTTTATTGATGTGATAATACTGATTCACCCCCCCCCCCCCCCTCTCAGTATTATTTCCAACAGTAAACATGAGAATGCAAGGAAAAACTCAGTCATAAATAAAACATTTCACCGCTTAGTCTTAGGTTCAACCATCAATGAAGGGATTTTGGAAATATCCATTTAAATCATGAGTTGCTAAATTGATAAGAAAATGGCATTGGACTACTTAACCCAAGAACTAATGAACAACAATTATAATGGAAGACTCATTTATAAATACAACATTTCACCATTTATTTTGCGGATTAGCCATCAATGAAAGGCTTTTGGAAATATTCATTTATATCATGAGTGACTACACTAATAAAAAAAGGGCATTAAACAACTTGACTAAAAAACTAATGAACAACAAGAAGTCTCATTCATAAACTCAACATTTTACCATTTAGTTTTTGGATTAACCATCAACGAAAAGCTTTGGAAACATTTGTTTATATCATGAGTGATTACACTAATGAGAAAAAGGCAATAACAACTTAAATTTAAAAAAACTAAGAACTAAGGAACAACAAAAGAAATAAATCTAATTATGCTACTGACAACAATTTAAAAACTACAATTAAGAAGCTAGAAAATAATGGAAACCAAAGAACCACTCTACGCTAGAATGCAACTATCTTGAGTTAGTGGAAATAAATGACACATGCTGCAATAAACACAATGTTAAGAAACAATTATGAACGTGATAAAAACACAATAAATATACAACTAAACGAAGAAAGACAACAAATGAAAATATACCCTTGACCATGCAGGGGCCCTCTGCAAGGTCTAGGACTAGCAATGCAAAATCAACACTTCACACGCTTCAGGTATCCATTATAAAAACAGAGTTTTATATTAAAAATAGAGCACTGAGTGTCTCAATATACAAGTGGAAATTGAACTATTACATCAGCAAAAACATGAACTTGTTTTGCATTCCAAACGCTGATATTTAGAGGAAAAATACACAACTGTTTGAAGAGAGAAGTCATCTACAGCAAACACGTAGACAGGTAGTGTATCCAGAAATTTTGTCTTCGGTTGCATTGAAACATAAATCTCTGAATAGTGGCTATTGGATACTGGTTGTGTAGGTGGCAAATGACATCCTTGGCTTTAGGAGACTACCTCGGATTCATTTACTAATAAACGTACAAAAACAGAGTTCTACTTGCTATAGGTTTCTTCCATTGACTCCCCTTTGACCGGGGTCTTTTTCATCGATTTTTATCAAATGGATAGGACGCCATCCATGTTCTGACATTTTCCCAGCTACCCATATGGTTTGTTTCTTCTCTTGAAACCTGTAACCTACAAAAGTATGGAGATGGCTGCGGAACAGCCGGTTAGCTGCGGAATGTGGCTGTGTTCCGTAGCTAAAAAACAAAAACCTATCCAAATAACAAACATAACAATATAACTTGAAAATCACTTGAAATATACTCCTTGAGACAATATGAAATGGCTTTTGATGATTTAGGATACATTTTCATGGAAGATCAGAGGAAGAAGGATGAAGAAATTGCTTAAGAAAGAGGCAGTTTTGGAACTCAACATACCTCCACTGCGAGACTATTGCATGTCCTCATGCAATCAAAATTGTAACACCCTCCTTCTACTGCATCTGCTCTGAAACTTCAGCTAGAACATCCAACCTTTTCTTGCTTCTCTTTGCTACAACTGCCATTCTAGGCTTTCTCATGAGGAATCTATATTTAAGGTTAATGAGAGCCCTACTTAGCTTCTTGTTTTTCCTCTTTAATTTTATGTTCTTCTTATGCCACAAACCCAAATGAAGCATGGTGTTATCATGAATGATCCTATCCAACTTGTTTTTCTCTTTTAAAGCTTCATTTTCCTTCTGAATATGCTTATTTAAGACCTCTAACTCATAGATTTCTTGCTTAAGTGAGCTAATCAGAGTCTCTTATGATGTAGTTGGCTACTCAAGGTGGGATGAAGTCCACTGATCTACTGATGTATTCTTCTGCTCCAATGACTTAATATAATCATAAATCTACTGTTGAACTTGGTCAATCCTTGGAGAGACTCTCCTTGGGCTGCTCTTAAAGTTTTGCTGAGGAGAATGTTGGGACTTTGCTCAAATGAGATGTTGTCTTGGGATTGAGTTGGAGTTTCCTCTCCCAAATCTATGAATTGAGCCTCTTTTGACTTTGTTTTCTTCATTCTGCCCTTAAGCCTAGGGATTCTCCTCAAACTTTGTGAGCCTATGTTTTCTCCTGGTCTTCTTTTCCCCTTTTCCTTCTCTTTCTTGTACTATTCCTTGATGTTGACTAATTTTACAGAAAGTAATTGCTCCTCCTCTGATGAAGGTTCAGGAGTATGTTGATAGATTTCCTCAACTTTTCTTTTCACTTTTCCTCTCTATTTTGTTTGCTTTATGATTTCTATTAGAGTTTTAGAGAGGGCTCTTCCTCATGGTTTTCTTTTGCTAAACTTGTAGGAGTGTTTTGAATTGCAAGACTTGTTCTTCTCCTCCTACTCTTTTTCACTGAACTTCCTTCAGGTAACTCAGGTGGATCTTGGAAAAAGTTCCTCATCAAAAAATTTTCCCATGTGTCTCCTATATTCTTCAAGTAATATTCAAATAGAATTTTTATGAGACCATGGTGATAAAGGTGAGGTTCTATATCCTCTATTTTCTTCTGAACAGTGGTAGACATCCTCCTTAAGTTGTTCAACAAAAAGTATGGGAGATTGATGGTTCAACAACCTTATGTGATACATATACATTGAACCATATCTACCCTCACATGTGATAAATTTCTGCAAAATCAATAGCAAGCTACTCCATTTATCCTTAAGTGCAGAGATGGGAATTCCTATCTTGAAAATTGAAGTATCCATACTTGGGTTTTGGAGAATGACTTTCCAAGTCTCATCATGGAATTATTTATTCTTGAACCGCCTCTCTCCAACTTTTGGTAGTTCGGTTGCAGTTGCAATGAAAGACTCGGTCACCGAAAACTTTATGTCACCAATCTCTACATCCACCCCATCAAATGATCTAGCAAATGACTTGGTGATTTCTTTGTGATGACCATCAAGTTTCTCAATAAAACTCAGCCAGCTAGCTTTCTTCAACATCCATTTCAACTGAGGGTATACCTCCATATATATCACTCCTATAGGTTCTATTCCTACAATGGGACCCATTACACTTTTCTTTGCTTTTATTCATTGTCTACGTGTAGAAAACTCTATAAATAGTAGTGGTATATGGAAGCAAAACAGTTACAGAGATGGGAATGGAATATCCGAGTATTGTGGAAAGAAAACAATGGATATGGGAATGGAACATGGAGGGTATACGAAGCAGGAAAATTTTATGCATGAAAAAGTGTGGAGGATGTAAGGACTGGTGGTGCTACACACGTAGACTGTATGGAAATAGAGTATTGCTTATACATAGAGAGAACAGAAACCTAAATGAATAATTCGAGTGCTCATATACATAAGAAGGTTGCGAGACTAGAAAACGAGAAACTCGATATAATAAAGGAACAGTAGGGATGTAAAGAGTCGTATCCAACTGGGTTAAGTCACATAATTAGTCGTTAAACAGGTGTAACAAAGAAGTACAGTGAAGTACGAGTTAAAGTCGGAGATCAAATCATGAGACCGTTAAGCATTAAGTCGGAAGGCATGGTGGAGTAATTACAACAATCAAATCGCATGATGACAAGTCAAGGAGTAGTGTGATTATTCAAATTATACAACTTATGTTTTATATTGCTATTTGAAATAGGTTTTTATTCTCACCTCTAGAACCATACCTTTCCATTTGCTAACCTTTTGTTGTTTTGCTTTTTCAGGTGCTTAGGTGCTGATGTTTCTTCAAAAGTTGATTTCTCCTCCAATACCTGCATATGAAATTTATTATGAACTGGCCTTTTTATTTTTTGAGCTAATGATCAAACTATTACTGCAGAGTCAGATTGGCTACAGAACAGGATTAGCTGTGGAACTAGAACAGCTGTGGAACTGGAATAACTGCGGAATGTAAAATAGTGAATAAAATATGACTTTATGAATGAATGAAAAATGGCAGTGACTGTGTGGATGAAATATGGTAGAGTGGAAATGAAAAATGGATATGGAAGAAATGCTGGTGAAGTGGAGTGAAACTTGCAGAAATAAAATAGAATGAAATGAAGTAAACCATGAATTTTCAGAATGCATAATGAGTCACCATTTTTGGGAAATATAGGGTGTCAGAGTCTTCTGATTTTCGCCCTATATTTTCAGTACAATGATGCCAATCAGTGATTGGTTTTCAACCTTATACATTTTTGTTTTCAATTTATTTTCAATTGACGAAAAGAAAAAAGACTAAGTTGGTGGAGAAGAAGGATTCTTTTCCACCAACTTCATTTCAGAATTATTTTGAAAGATCTTGATAAACTCCTCTTTTGAGATTGGCTTTTGATAAATCTTCAACCTATGCCCATTCACAAGGAGAGGAGTTTTATGCTTATCTATTGTTTTGATTCTTACTACTCCATTACTGAAAACCTTTTCAATCTCATATGGCCCAAGCCAATGAGTTTGAAACTTTCCTTGAAAATCCTCAAACTTTGAATCAAATAGCAATGCCCAATCTCCCTCTTGAAACCTTTTGTCCTTGATGTACTTGTCATGTCACTTAGCTCTCTGTTGCTGAACTAGACTAGTCCTTTGAACATCTTCTTGTCTGATTTCATCAAGTTCATTTAACTGCTCTAATCTATGCTTTTGAGCTTCTATCAAATCCATCCCCAACTTGACTGTCATCCTGAAAGTTTTGACTTGGAAATCAATGGGGAATAGGACTTTCTTTCCATAAACAAGTTCATAAGGAGTATATCCTATTGTGTTCCTCCATGTAGTTCTGTAGGGCCACAAGGCTTCAAGAAGCCTTTCTACCCAATCTCTTCTATGTAGATGCACAGTCTTGGTGAGGATTCCTTCAATCCATTTATTTGTAGACTCCACTTGACCATTTTCTTGCGGATGATAGGGAGTGAAATTCCTATGATTGATCTTGTACTCTTCCATAAGCTTCTCCATCAATTTTGATGTGAATTGAGATCCCTGAGCTGTCACAATTTCTCTTGGAACACCAAAGCGAGTAAAAATATCCTCAAAAAGAAAACTAACTATAGAATTTTCGTTAGCAAAAAGTAATGCTCTGGCTTCTACCCATTTGGTGACATAATCAGTGCATACCAATATATACCTTTTTTTTGGATGGAGGATTGATAGGTCCAATAAAGTCTAAAGCCCATTTTTCCAAGGGTTCGATAAGTACTTGAGGTTGTAATGGCATCTCATTTGAGGGAGCAGGTTTCCCTACCCTTTGGCAGCTGTCGCACCTTCTGACATATTCTTTAGGATCTCTGAAGATGGATGGCCAATAATATCCTAAAGAAAGGATTTTATAAGCTGTTTTCTTATCAGCAAGTGTCCACCACATGGCTCATCATAACATGCTTTGAGAATATCATGCATTTCATCTTCCCTAACACACCTTCTGATCATAAGATCTGGCCCTGTTTTATACAATTCGTTAGAGATCCATGAATATCTTGCACTATTTTGAATAATCTTTCTTTTCTCTCTAGGAAATAAATGTGAAGGTAACTTCCCTATAACCGAATAGTTAGCAGCATTTGCAAACCAAGGAGTTTGAGTAGTTACTGCAAATAGATATTCATTAGGGAACTTATCCTCAACCGGAGAGTCTTCTTTGATATTCTGAATCCTGGACAAGAAATCAGCAACTGTGTTTTGTTTTCCAGGTCTATCTAGCACAGTAATATTGAATTCTTGCAAAAGTAAAAGCCATCTTGTAACTCTGTCATTAGTAATAGGTTTATTCATCAAATATCTAATTGTAGAGTGATCTATATGAACAAAAGTTTCATAACCTATTATATAATGTCTAAACTTGTTAATTGCATGAACAACAGCTAAGAACTCTTTTTCAGTCACAGTATAATTCAACTCAGTGGGAGTCAAATTTTTACTTGTATAGTAAATGGCATAAGGAATCAAATCTTTTTGTCCCAGTACAGCTCCTAGAGCTGTATCTGAAGCATCTGTAGAAATATGGAAAGGAAGTTTCCAATTTGGTCCTCTTAAGATAGGTGCTTCAGATATTTTTGCTTTCAAGGTTTCAAATGCTAGTTGGCAATCAAGATTCCACTTGAATTTGCAATATTTTGTAAGAAATTTGAAGAGTGGAGATGCTAATTTGTAAAGTTTTCTATAAACCTTATGTAATATCCTATAAATCCTAGAAAACTCCTAACATCTTTTTGTCAATTTGGTAACTTAGAGATGACTTCAACTTTAGGTTTGTCTACTTTAATCCCATCTCCTAAAATGTGATGTCATAAAACAATACCTTCTGTAAACATCATAAAGAATTTTTCATGGCTTAGTGAAAGGTTTGTTTATTTACATCTTTTAAGGACTTTTTGCAAATTTTCCAAGGCCTCTTCAAATGTGTTACCATAGACTATAAAATCATCCATATATACCTCTACACAATCATGTATTAGATCAGAAAAAATTCCTAGCACTGCTCTTTGGAATGTTGCGGGTGCATTACATAATCTAAAAGGAAGCACTCGGTAGGAAAAAGTTACCCATGGACAAGTAAATGTGGTCTTATCCTGATCCTTACGTGCTACTTGAATTTGATTATAACAACTAAAACCATCCAAAAATGAAAAGTACTTTTTACCTGCTACTGTATCTAATACCTGATCTATAAAGGGCAAAGGAAAGTGATCCTTCAAGGTTCCTTTATTCAATTCTCTGTAACCAATGCACACCCTCCATTTACCATTCTTTTTAGTCACAATTATCAAAGGAGAAACCCATTGGCTATCTGAGATTGGGTAAATGAAGTTTACATTGAGTAGTTTTTGGAGTTCTTCTTTCACAATCTCCCTAAGATTTGGATTCATTCTTCTCTGAGGTTGTCTGATTGGCCTACTATTTTCCTCAATATAGATATGATGGATACAAGTCTTAGGGTCAATACCTTTCATGTCAGTATACTCCCATGCAAATGCAACAAAATGCTTTTGTAAGATATTGGTTAGCTCTTCTTGTTGTAATTTCTCCAAGTTTTTGTTTATGTTCAATGTTCTACCTGGAAAAATTTCAATTGTAGAGCTACCAAGCTCTTCCATAGAATAGAGATACATTTGCCTAGATGACAAGTATTCAACATTAGATTTTACCTAAAATTGTGCATGATCATATTCTGAAGATGTTTCAAAATTTTCTAATGTGTTCAAAATTTGACTATCCTCACTAATTTCTAATATAGTAAGATAGGTTGTATAATATCTTCATCATCGATACATTCCCTGTCATCGATTTCTGTGATTTCTTTTGCTGGAGGATACAAAGTAAATTTCTTTGTTGAACTACCATCAGAAATGTACATGTCACTAGATCTACAACTAATAAAAGCATCAGTTGTGGCCAGCCAAGGTCTTCCTAAGATAAGTGGGTGTCCTCCTAGATTATTCTTGGGAGTTAAAATCATGAAATCAATAAGATATTCCCAAGAATCTAAGGAGACTAAAATTTCTTCTAGCACACCATCTGGTTTGATTACTGATCTATCTACAAGTTGTAGTAAGGTAGGTGTGTAAAGAAGATTAGGAAGTTTAAGCTGTTCCATAGTCTGTCTACTCATAATGTTTATTGCTGCCCCTAAGTCAATCAATGTGTTTGGGATTTCAATCCCATTTATGTGTGTCTTGACAATTGGACTTCCTGGATCCACATATTTCTACATGGAAATCTTTCCCATCATGATATCCGCTATTTTTCCTACCAGGTGAATTCTTTTTGTGTCTCTTGGTTTTCTTCATGGTCTTTTGATGCTCAACTCCTTTATTGTTTTCTCTAGAATAGGAATTTCTCTAATGGATTGTAACAAAGGAATATTGATACAAACATTATTTAATTCATCTAGGAAGTCATAATTGGGCAACAAGATCTGTTTTTCCACTCCTCTATCAATTTGTAATCTCTCAGGAAAAGGAGGTGTAGAAGTAGATGCAGGTTTCTCAATTATAGGAGTTGTGTTTATTGACTCTTTTTGTTTTTCTTTTTGAATGTTTTGGTTTTGAAGGGATGTTCCCTCAAAACTTTTATTGACTTTCAGAGAATCCTCCTCAGAAGCATCTTGTTCTTGAATATCTATAGAAGGTTTTTCCTTTTCTAATATCCTACCATATCTAAGTTGAACATCATGTAAGTAGGAAATTGTTGTCCTTCTACCATATAAGCATTCTAATGGTTTTTATTATTGGGGTTTGGTAATGGTTGGGCTAGTAGTTGATTTGGTTTTTGTTGAAATGGAAGTAAGAGTTGAGGATTCCGACCTTGTTGTGGAGGCTTTTGTGGAAATGGTAATGAAAGGTGAGGGATTTGATTTGGAAGTTGTGGTTGCTGATTTTGTGGGGGAGGATAGCTCTGATAAGATGGAGGATATTGATAATATTGAGCAAATCTCCCATAAGGATTTTGTACCCCTTGTGCCCATGGTTGAGATTGATATTGATTTTGAGGTTGAGGCCAAGGTTGCTACCAAGAATTCCAATTTGGTGGGTGCTGAAAATTCATTGGATTGTTAAATCCTTGATTTTGTGACCCTTGCCAAGGTCTTCTAGCAACAAAACAAAGAGTTTCTACAAAATTTGGGACTACTTCCTATTGAAATACAACCTTAAGACCCGGGATTGAAGGACAACCCTTGGTCTCATGACTTTCTGAACAAATCATACAAGTTTCTACAATTTTTGCATCTAAAGGGCATTCCCTTAGAGCGTGTTTCTTTCTACATTTTGAACAAAAGATGGCTAAAGCATCAACTTCTGTTTTCTGCTTATTTTGGATTTTGAGGGTGTCTAACTGCTCACTAAGGGCCCCTAAAATATCAGTTTTGAACTCATCAAGCATATTGCCAATTTCTGCCCTACTTACAGATCCAGTTGCAGATTTGTTTGCTCTAATAAGAGAAGGATCTCTCGGTCCTTTCCCAGTTTTAGATTTCCCTCTTGAGAGATGGACACATAGTTCTACTATGTCACTCAATTGAAGTTGAGAGATGTCTCCCTTCCCCATCATGTTAAGGATATCTATCCATTCATCTCTAATGGCCTTCAACAAAAGAGCTTTCAAGGTTTCTTCATCTAAATTGTTCATTATTGCTCTTTTCAAATTGTAGTTAAACCTCTCAAGAAAATCCTCTAAGTTTTCATCTTCCTTTTGCATCATTTTGAACACTTCATCCTTATGATTGGTAGGCATACAATAATCCAAGTATCTATCCAAAAATGCATGTTTCATATCATTCCAAGTTCTAATGGATTGAGTGACTAACAGGGAAAATTTTAAGAACCGCCCTAAATTTATATGTATAATAAATGGGCTAATCCCCATGATACATAGGAAAAATGGGAGGCGATTTTATCAATAATATAATATGTATATATAAATTTTTTGACGAATCTCTCACCAGATTATATTATCTTGTATAGTGATGGAGAATCTTTCACTGAATTATAAAATCTTGTAAGATCTTGGCAAATATTTTACTGAATAATAAAACATTTTGAAGTCTTGGCGAATGTTTTGTTAAAGTATGAAACCATATATGATAATAAGAAAACATATTCATTAAACTGTAATATACTAAAATACATGTTTGGAAAAAAGAAACATAATTTTCTCTTCCTACAAACAATGTTCCAAGTTTCAGTGGCCGTGTTTGTCAAGGTTCTTACAATACACTCTTTCATATCCTTCTATTAGTTTTGATAATATTCCACAACAAAGTTCTTGTAGGTGTTGATATTGACAATGAGTTTTGTCAAGGTAGGAGAGATTAATCTTTTCTCTACAACTTTTGTCAATCTACCACTTTTTTCAAGTTATCAAATTTCTTTCTTATTCCATAGACTCCAACTGCAAGATAAAAAAAAACACATCAAGTTTGTTTACCCCAACACGCCAACAAGTATCAAGCCCTAACTATATTATATAACAAAGTATTAGGTATCCCAAAGGCTTGAAGGGGATCTAATTGAAAGAAGTGACCATTGTGAGAATCCTTCCCATCAATATATGAATATATAAATGTAGATTTATTATTATTTTAATTGGAAATTTTCAATTAAATAATAAAATTTAATTACGTCTCTCCCAATCTAAATTGCTTATTAGCATAATTCACTACCCTCATAGGTCTCACATTTTTTAACAACGTCGTAACATGTAGATTAATTTCCTTTTTGGTGAACAATATCCACCTTTTAGGAAAATATGGTGCAGCGGCTCCAACCTCTAGAGATCATTAGGAAAAACTAACAATAGCACATAAGATGAAAGGTTGTACAAACTAGCTTATTTTTCAAATATTCTACGAGGGTGATGCGGAAAGAGTGATAAGGTGTCATTGTTTTGAATTTTTTTTGTTAAATCAAAAAAAGTTAAAAACCAATATTAATGGAGATATTGGTATTTTTACTAAATTTTGTGAAGTGACTAAATATAGCTTTAACCATTCACGTTAAGATGTTTTTACAATATAATTTCCTAAGTCTATTTAATATCTTCATTATCATAAAAACCAACCTATATCCATCTTAACTCCACATCTACCACTCTTATCCCTTCATTATCATAAAAACCAACCTATATCCAGCTTAACTCCACATCTACCACTCTTAGAGGGATGAAATCTATTTATCCCTCTGAGCACTTGGTAGACCCAGATTAAGATGGATGTAAGATGATAGAATTTCCCCTTTAAATAGTCTATGCTCACATGAATACCATGGGTTATCATAAACCTAGAGCTTAAAAATTACTATTAGTAATTTATAAAAATTAATAACATTAATAATTGATTTTTATTTTATCTTTTATTTTAACCAAGTTAAAATGTTTAACATACATTAAATTAAAACTAGTTTGCATATCACGATATTTGATCCCTCTTAG
The DNA here is from genome assembly GCA_031772625.1 of Pinus tabuliformis. Lineage (NCBI taxonomy): Eukaryota > Viridiplantae > Streptophyta > Pinopsida > Pinales > Pinaceae > Pinus > Pinus tabuliformis. The sequence goes on along the minus strand of CM062819.1, from coordinate 830,948,694 downwards.
GGATTAGTAGATCTAGAGTAAAGATGGATCTATGCTGGTTTAATTCCCCCATTTAAATAGGCTACATTCCACGTGAATACCATGGGTCAATACCATGTGCCATTTTTATTTTTATTATTACTAATATTAGGGTTAATAATGTTTTTTTGCATGGTATTAATAATAATCTAGCCCATGGTATTTTGCCCATAGTATTTTTCCCATAGGTTTCACCTAAATATAACGCATTTTTTGAGTGTCCTTAAATATAAGGTGACTTATGGAGTAAATATAAAAAAAATGTTTTATTTGTTTACCATACCTCTCGTTTATTTATATTTTTATTAATTTACCATACCTCTTTTACAAATATGGTATTTGGCCCATAGGATTCACTTAAATAAAACCTCTTTTTTGAGCCTTCATAAATAGAATGAGGGTTATGTACTAAATATAAAAAGAGGTTTTATTTATTTACCATAACTCCACTTTATTTATATTTTTATTTGTTTACACCCTTACATGTATATAAGGTGACTTATGGAGTAAATATAAAAAAATGTATTATTTATTTACATTTTTATTAATTTACCATACCTCTTGTATAAATATGGTATTTGGCCCATAGGATTCACTTAAATAAAACCCATTCTTGAAAATTAGGGCGAATGGAAGGTTGTAACTCCTAATTTCAAGGGCAAAATTTACCTTTTTTACCCTCTCCCTTAAAATAAGGTGGGATATTTGAGGCAATTTATAAAAATGTACTATGATATAAAATATTCGCCCACTAAAAATTTAAAACCCCTTAATTTCGCCTAAGGGTGAACATTCGCCCCTAAAATTTTCCATGGTGACTAACCCCATGAACCATTTCAGAGCAACCCTTTTTAGTGTTGAAGGGAACAATTTGAGTTTTTGAGAGTCTTTTAGATAGTCATAGGTTCGACATAAGACTTCAAACTCAAACAAAAATGTTTCAGGGTCCTCACTTCTCAACCCATAAAAGTTTGGGAGGACAGATGGTGAAATGTTTTTCATTGTTGTATGTGTTTCCTCATCTACTATAGGGAATCAAAATGAGTTATCTCCTTCCCTGTTTCCTCTCCCTCTACCCCCTCCTCCAAATAGTGAAACTTCTCCATCTTGTTCTTCTTCTGCCATGATAGTTTGCTCAGAATCTTCTGGTTCTTCTACTAATGGCTGATGAGAGAGAGCGTTTATACTTCTTCTTCTTCTCTAGGTATTCCTAATTCTTCCACTACAATAGTCTCCCCTATAGAGGTGAAGAAGGTTTCCTCTCCTAGGTCTGGTTTAGTAGATGAAGTGGGAGAATCTTCTAACTGAGTTGCTGCCCCTTGAATTCCAGGAATCCTAAGGCTGGGAGTATGAGTTTGGGATGGAGGTGTGTCCTTTCTAACCCTTGGTGGAGTAGTTGGAGTTGTGAAAATTGAACTTCTGCCCCTAGCTATAAATCTACCCCTAGAATCTCTTTCTCTATGCATGTCATTGTTTTGTTTTGTTGTTTTTGATTTTTTTTGTTTTTTTTTTATGAATGTAAGAAGTAAGGCTACCTAGTTACACTTCCCCAACAATGGTGCCAAAATTTTTAGTCAATTTAGTGTCCTAAATTGCTACATAAATTATCAATCCGGGTGTAGTAAACTGATGAAGTGTAGTGCACTATATGTGCTAGATAACCCTTCCTTACCTCACTATTTTCAAGTTTATGTTTGTTTTGGGGTTTTTTTCTTTTGATTCCTAAAGTTTTGCAATGTAATTGAATTCTTAATCTACTGCTGCTAAGAACCTAAAAAATGAAATGAGATTCTAAATGTGGTTTTAGGCCAAATTTGGAAGTGAGGTTTTCAAAACAAGAAAGTAAAAAACAGATATTGTCTTCTTACTCTTATAATTGTTTCCAAATCATGAGCTAAAAGGAATCTTAAAGCTGCTATCTACTTAATTACAAAACCAAAACTTAAGTGAGAAAATGAATTGCAGCTATCTACAATAAACTGAAAATGAAATACTAGAAACAAAACTACTTCTGCTGTCTAGTCTACTTGCAAAATTAAAACTTAATGAACTACTGAATATGGAACTGCAATTAAACTAAGGGAAAGAAACAAAAATGAAATTGCAACTATTCTATTTGTGAAAGAAAAACTAAATGAAGTATTGTTATCACTCTGCTATATAATTTAGGGAGAATTAACTCCTTATGATAGCAATATTTGAGAGATTTCATTCTTCATCATTCTAAAAGAAGTAAACATGAGAATGCAAGGAAAAACTTAGTCATAAATAAAACATTTCACCACTTAGTCTTAGGTTCAACCATCAACGAAGGGCTTTTGGAAATATCCATTTAAATCATGAGTTGCTAAATTGATAAGAAAATGGCATTGGACTACTTAACCCAAGAACTAATGAACAACAATTATAATGAAAGACTCATTTATAAATACAAAATTTCACCATTTAGTTTGGAGATTAACCATCAATGAAAAGCTTTTGGAAACATTCATTTATATCATGAGTGACTACACTAATAAAAAAGGCATTAAACAACTTGACTCAAAAACTAATGAACAAAAAGAAGTCTCATTCATAAACTCAACATTTCACCATTTAGTTTGAGGATTAACCATCAATGAAAGGCTTTGGAAACTTTTTTTTATATCATGAGTGACTACACTAATGAGAAAAAGGAATTAACAACTTAAATTTAAAAAAACTAAGGAACAACAGAATAAACAAATCTAATTATGCTGCTAACAACAATTTAAAAACTACAGTTAAGAAGCTAGAAAATAATGGAAACTAAAGAACTACTCTACGCTGGAATGCAATTATCTTGAGTTAGTGGAAACAAATGACACAAGCTGCAATAAACACAGTGTTAAGAAACAATTATGAACATGATAAAAACATAGTAAATATACAACTAAATGAAGAAAGACAACAAATTAAAATGTACAGAAATGAAAATATATCGTTTACCACTTAGGGGCCCTCTGCAAGGTCTAGGACTAGCAACATAGAATCAACACTTCACACGCTTCAGGTATCCATTAGAAAAATAGAGTTTTATATTAAAAACAGAGCACTGAGTGTCTCAAGCTACAAGTGGAAATTGCACTATTATATCAGCAAAAAGATGAACTTGTTCTGCATTCCAAACACTGATATTTATATGAAAAATACACAACTGTTTGAAGAGAGAAGTCATCTACAGCAAACACGTAGATAAGTAGTGTATCCGGAAATTTTGTCTTTGGTTGCCTTGAAACATAAATCTCTGAATAGTGGTTGTTGAATATTGGTTGTGCAGGTGGCAAATGACATCCTTGGCTTCAGGAGACTGTCTTAAATTCATTTACTAAGAAACGTGCAAAAACAGAGTTCTACTTGTTGTAGGTTTCTTCCGTTGACTCCCCTTTGACCTAGGTCTTTCTCATCGATTTTGATCAAATGGATAGGACACCATCCATGTTCTAATATTTTCCCAGCTACCCATATGGTTAATTTCTTCTCTTGACACCTGTAACCTACAAAAGTATGGAGATGGCTGTGGAACAACCAGTTAGCTGCGGAATGTGGCTACATTTCGTAGCTGAAAAACAAAAACCTATCCAAATAAAAAACATAACAATATAACTTGAAAATAACTTGAAATATACTCCTTGAGACAATATGCAATGCCTTTTGATGATTTAGGATGCATTTTCATTGAAGAGCAAAGTAAGAAGGATGAAGAAGTTGCTTAAGAAAGAGGCAGTTTTGGAACTCAACACCTTATTTGCAGGGATGCCAAAAATTATAAAAGGGACATGAATGAATGGATTCCATGGCATAGAGGGTGTACTAGTTACTTATAGGATGTAATAGTGACATCCCCATTGCCCCATTTATGGTTTTTTCGCAAGAAATAATTTTCTAGGTTCATGTTTGTGTATAATCTAAAACATTTGGCGCAAGAAAAGTTCAAACTAGCCACAAAACCATAGAACTCGAAGGGTGCTATATTTTTGTAATTGGTGCATGCATTTATTCTAGAACTATCTTGGTATGATAAACATGTCACTTTTCATAGTGTTTTCCCTTCACTGTTTTATCTCCTGATTTTTTAGGTCAATCTATAAGTGGTTGGTGCTAACTATTTGTGTCCTCTTGTGTGTCTTTTTTCCACTTCTATATAGCACCTTTTTCTTGTCAATTTTTTTTTGTAATAATACTTTCGAAGGTTTTTTTTTATTAATTACTTGGTTCTATATGGTTTTGCGTTACTATTTATTTTTTGTCGCTTCCTACTATCCAACAACTATATTCTTTCAAGAGAATGAAATTTTCTGCATTTGTTCATAGTTTTTAGATTCGTTAAAGAGAATTGTGCATGTTGAAGTTTTAGTTGTAACAAATTACCCATCGTCAGATAGCGTGAGTAATTTCATCCAATTTTAAATTGTAATTTTTATTCTAGTTTGATTTTTTCTTTCTTACTGCAATGTTAACAACAACAGTCTCTTAGTCTTTCTTATATTAGCTTGTTTCATGATTTATTAGGTCAAATCTATACGAGGTAATTTCATATATATATATATATATATATATATATATATATATATATATATATATATATATACATACATATTGTAAATATTATGCATTAACATTTTTATTGGATGAGACATGAAAATATTCCTCCCATTCCCATATCTGGAGCATAAATTGTAATGACAACTTTTCAATCTGTCAACATGTCCTTTAATGGGGAAAAGCATACATAATTTTATTCCAGGCATGCATCTATTTCTATATCAATAATAATATTTCTAGTTTCTCTTATAGTCAAAGATATCTTGTGTTGTATGTCTTATCCCTTTTTATTGGTGGTTGAAAGATAAATTTGTAATTTTTATCTCAAAATTCAAATCGACATTCCTTTCATTGTTTCAATGTTTAGTAGCATACCTAAAATACCCAAATAAACTCAACTCGAATCTTCCAAACCCTAAGATTAAACCTAAGACAATAAAATAGAAGAATGTGAACCCCAAGAGAATAATTTGCATCAGGTTCGAATTAATTGAGCTAGGTTAAATGACAGGGATAAAACCAGTAATTAAGTTTGTTTGCATAAAATATAGTTTTGCAATTTTGGAATCAGATGACAAGAATAAATTACATACCAGGGATAAAACCAATAAGTAATTTGGTTTGCATAAAATATAGATTTTCAATTTAATATGACAAGAATGAATTAGAAGATGGAGAAAACTAGCAAGTATGTTTGTTCACATAAAATACAATTTTCAATTTTGGATTAAAGATTACAAGAATAAATAATATAACAAAATGAAGAAACAACCTCAAGGAACATGGGGAAACAAAGGGAGTGGTGGAATGAGGTGATATAGGCAAAGCCAAAGAAATTCAAAGCCATATAGGTTTACTAATTAATGAATTTATGAACTCATATAATGGGAATTATAATCAATAATGTTGATCCTAATGTTTTATTTCTTCCCATATGATAAGCTCGAAGGAAAAATCTTCCAAAGAATAGGTGTTAGAGTGGTCACATTCAATGGATTGTTCGATGGAGTCTTGATGTTAAATAAAGTGTTGTTAATAGTCCTAAAGTTGGCAGGCTCATAATTAATGTTAATGACCCACATTAACTATAGGTTAGTTCTAGAAAGTTAAAACATTTTGTTCATTGATTTTTTTTCCATTGATCTTGACAACATCACAAGTATCTAGTTGGACCCACTATATTGTGGGATTATGGTGGTTTTTTAATGATGTAGATGTTGAAATTTATAGGCTTTATAGGAGAATGTAGATGAATAACTAGAAAATCTCACCCATGGTGATCATGTCAGCCTAGGGGTTCTAGCTTAATATGCACTACGCCAACAGTAACACATGGTGGAAATTGACATTAATCACCAGTCTAGACCTAGCCGACTTCTTGTTATCATTGAATTTGACACTACAATTCTTGTAATTCTATAATTACAACATTCTAAATGAATAAGATAGTTTGCACATTGTTTTGTTTCCATAATTCTAGATAGTAGAATGTATTTGAGTCTATAGACTAATATGATGTGAATGTGATTTGTCTACAATGTAATGAATTGAAATTTGTGAAACAATTTTCTATTTTTCTATTATGATGTGTAGTTGTGAATACATATTCATTTACATTGTAAAATGTATTGGTTGGTTCTTGGAGCAAATGCTATTTTTCTTATTGTAGCTTGATCTGGTGTTGGGTGGGGTAGGGGGAGGGTGTTGTTTTCTTGAAACCATCTGGATCTTTTCTTTCATACCATTAAAATTGAAAGTATTACTAGGCATAAGTTAATTTATTAATTTATGCATTTTCATCTCTATAATTTTCGATGGAAGGTATGCTTCAGATGCTCGTGGATACATATTTGGATGCTACACAGAAAGATTATGCTCAAAGAACACAAGAAAGTGGAAAATCATTAATAACATTAATAAATGAAGTTTTGAACCAGGAAAAAATTGAATCTGGATGTCTTGAACTTGAGACAATCCCTTTCCATATTCCCACTATTTTTGACAACGTTTTATCTCTCTTTTCTACCAAACCATGGGCCAAAGGCATAGAGGTACCATACACATATCCATGCTTGCTAAGCCTATAATTTTTACCAGCTTACTGCAAGGTTGGAGTATACTTGCATGTCATTTATAAGAAGCAAAGCAATATGGTGTAATTGGGAAGTTGAATTTGATGGATGGTATTTATGGCTATAATAACTAGCTGACTAGTTTATTCTTGTTTGTTTCATGTGTTGATCTCTTGGTGAATAGGAGTTGGTAGTATTTGTATCTGAAAGAGTCCTAGAGGTTTTCATTGGTGATCTTGGACAATTTTAGTAGATTATCACCAATCTTGTCTCCAATTTTGTCAAAGTAATGTGTGCTCTTTTACAGTCTTATTTTCACTACATTTTTAAAGTTTGTTAATAACAAACTTTCTAACAGTTTTGTAGCTCTTTTTTTATGATTACTTTTAGGATATTTTTAAAGGCATGTGTGTATTTGGAATTTTCATAGTGTGTTCTTTTTCCTACCAAATAAAACTTATTTTCAGCAGTTAAGAGTTTTGTTTCATGGCATTCTTAATATAGTTTTAATTATTGTTCGTTTTTCAATCGTATTTTTTATTTTATCCAAACCCTATAAAATGTACAGTTTCTCATGTTATTTTCTATTTAGGCCTTACTTAAGGTGCTTACAATATTGTTATAATTCAATTCCTTTTTGTGGATTTGTTTTCCTTTATGCTATTTTATTTTTGTTTCTCATTATTTCCAGGTACAAAAATTGATAGTCCAGTTGATGAAAAGGGGAATAAGGTGAATAAATATTGAAAATTACATTGGTGTCCATGAATGCCCAAAATATTTAGTATATATTATTGATTATAAACAAATACTCTTATCATCATGGGAAAATACTTGAAGCAAAGAAAATAAGCATGACATCTCCTCTCAACTCTAGTAATAGGGGGATGTCTAAATCTATAAATGAATCCATATGGGTGCAATATAATTGGATGTGTTTATGTACCATCCATAGTTATAAAAAATTGGTTGTATGAATATGGTATGCATGGAAAAATATTATCTTGAGAACAACACTGATCTCCCTATACTTGGAAACCAAGTCTAGAACAAAACAAACACATAAAAACTCTCTCTAGGTTCATTATCATTAAATCATAGATGCAAACAATGGGGTGAATAAATCACACTGGTTTTATCGATGTTTTTCCTCACTATTGTCTGTTGCAGCTTTCAATATTATCCTTGATGCTCAAAGCCAAGATCTGCAAAGACACCAACAGACAAATCATCAAAGTACATGATACATAAATGATTTAACATAACCAATACAAGTGATTAAGGAATCTTGTATCAATAATTATAACAAAAAATGTGGGAAAGAAAAATGTATTTGTATTAATGAAATATGGAAGAAGATTTGTTATGCAACTAACTCACAAAATAGAAGAAAAGATAGATCAACGCCTTCAAAATCAGCCTCTTCGAGGGGGTAGCCTCCTTTACATTACACAAATGAACAATTCTTGGATGGTACAAATGACAAGACCTCATTTCTATATATAGGAGCCTAAGGGGTCCCAATATAATCAGAGCCTACATAATAATAATATTGTAGGGGCACAACAATAACAATAGTGGGCTTCTATGGGGCAGAATAATAACAACATGGGGATTAAATGGGAAAAGAAATACAATAAGGGGGTTGCACTAATAATAATAAGGCTACACTAGTAGTATAGGGACCTAACATGCCCCTCTCCTTCAAAAAGTTTTTTCCTCAATGCTTGAGTAGTTATTGATTCTTATGTATAAAATTCTCCTCCTGCCATGCAAAATATTCAGTAGTTAAGTTCTTCAACTTGATGAGATACTCTGAAATTGATCGATTTCGTAGTTGTTGGGTTCTTCTTTTCATGACTTCTTCAGGTTCCACTATGATTTTTCCTTCCTCGCCAAGTTTTGAAAATATTGTTTAAACTGGGAGCTTGTCACCTATAACCTTCTTTAAGTATGAAACATGGAAAATTGGGGGAACTCAGGAGATGTAGGAAGCTCCAATTTGTATGCCATAATACCAATCTTTTGCATCACCTTGTAAGGACCATAGTATTTTGGTGATAATTTATTATCCTTCTTAGCTTTTCTTGAGGGACATTTACTTATATGGTTGTGGCTTTAAAAATACCCAATCACCTACATCAAAACTTATTTCACTGCGATGCTAATCTACCTGTTGTTTCATTCGATGCTGCACCAAAGTGGGGTTATCCTTTAAAAGTTGGAGAACTTGTTGTTAATGCTCGATGTGATCATTCACTGCTTGAACCTTTTTCTTCTTGATATGTCCTTCTATCTTGAGAGTTTAAGGAGTGGTAATTCCTGCCAATGCATTACAAGATATGGTCAGATTCATTTCTTGATGCTCTATGTGATATTTCACTTCTTGAACCTTTTTCTTCGTGATATGTCCTTCTATCTTGAGAGTTTGAGGAGTGGTAATTCCCGCTAATGCATTAAAATATATGGTCAATGTCATTTCTTCTTTCTTCGGGGTTGGTTCCTGGTGAATATACTCTTCATTTGACATTTCTTGATCCTTTTCTTCCTCCTCTTCACAATCTATGGAAAATAATTTATTCTCAGCATACTTATGACCTTTAGTGCATTTGCTATCACAACTGTAACAAAGCCCTTTTTCTCTTTTTTCTTCCAATTTTTTTGGTGTCAACCTTGTAGGTTGTGTAGGGATAGGAGAAACAACACTTCCATCTTTATAGTTGTGAGTCGTAGGCTTCCTTGTTGCCATAATTTTTCTTTCCAGTTTTCTTGCCAACCTGCATGTCTTCTCTAATGAATCAGGTTCCCAAAGATGAATCTCATGTTGAATGTTATCCTTTAAAGTCCATATGAAGAAATCAATCCTATGCTTCTCTGGAATATCATTTACCCTTATATTCAATTTTTGGAAGTCCTCAATGTGCTTTTCCATTGAACCCTTTTGTTTTAGATTTTTCAATTGGCTAAAGAAGGTGTTGCTCTTTGTATCCTCATAATGTGCTAGCATCTCCTCCATGAAAATTGACTAGGTGACAAGTGGTTTACGAGAAAAATTCCCTTTATACCATAAAAATTGATTATGTTCTAAATATAAATATGCAATACATACCTTTTTGTAACAGTTGCACATCATGTAGATCAAAATATTTCTCCATCTGTAGTATCCATGTTATGGGATCCTTGTCATCAAAATTCCTCATATCGATCTTTGGAGTATGGTGGGTCTTCAATCCAATGTTATATTCTATGAAATCATGTTTAACATTTATTTTTTGCTCATCATGAATTTCCTCTACTACCTTTTCGTCATTAGGAGGCCTTTCTTGTAGCATCTTTGTCACACCTTCCTTTAAACCTTTCATGTCTTTAGTCAAATCTTTCATGCCTTTCTTTAAATATATTTCCATACCATTGATATTAGCTTCCATGGCACATATAAAACTATTTATCTTAGCTTTAATCACCTTCTTCAAATCATCCATACAATTTTTATTTTAGGTGTTTCTATTTTCTTGACTCCAGTCATTATTTTTCTTCTTTTAGGAGCTCAATATTTAAATGACTCTAACTTTGTAATATCAAATCTTCAAGTTCTACAATTTCTGTTTGCAATATCCCTTTGAGTCCTATTTCTGACGCCACTAGTCTAATCAATATTGGATTCTCCAATAAAAATTTATGCCAAATCTCCTATGATGACCTGATTATAGATTGGTTCAGTAGAGCGAACTTATACGACCTGCCACGTGTCACTATTTCAACCTTCGGACCTGAAATTTATACAGAAAAAACTAAAGTCCATCCTCTCTCTGTAAATTCTTAAGAAATTTCAATCCAATGCTCAGAAATAAGGTTATGATTGTTTTCTCAAGGTCACCTATTTGGGATGTAATTCGAGAGCCTAAAAAAATCTTAACTTCCTTAGATCATATCTTAGAAAATATAGTGAAACAAGATCTGAAGTTCAGACCCGAGATTCATCTAGATTTTGGCTCAAATGGGTTTTAATTTTAGAGTCGGTTGAACCTTCATAGAAAAAGAATTATAGTGAAAATTCCACGATGACCTGTTTGAGATGGAATTTTGGAGCTTGCAAAAACCCTAACTTCCTCATGTCATATCTCTGAAATGATAGCGAGACAAGATCTTAAATTCAGATCCGCAGTTCAGAATGCTTTCAGCTAAAATGGGATTTTCTTTTAGCTTATAAAACATCATAGAGAAAAATTTATAGTGAAATTTCCACGATCATCTGTTTGTAGCAGTGAAATCCTAGAATCCAAATCTGTGATACCAAATGTTATGCAACCAACTCACAAAATAGAAGAAAATATATATCAACGCCTTCAAAATCAGCCTCTTCGAGGGGGAATCCTACTTTACATTATACAAATGAACAATTCTTCGATGATACAAATGACAAGACCTCCTTTCTATATATAGGATCTAAGGGGTCCCAATATAATCAGAGCCTACATAACAATAATATTGTAGGGGCACAACAATAACAATAGTGGGCTTCTATGGGGCACAATAATAACAACATGGGGACTACATTGGAAAAACAATACAATAGGGGGGTTGCACGAATAATAATAACGGGCTACACTAGTAGTATAGGGACCTAACAAGATTACAATTGATGCCTTATTTAGGCAAGATCTGGTAACTTTGGGTATCTAGAAGGGATGCCCTTTGAATTGATTGAAATAAAATTTAGCCTCAATTTTAACCACCCACAAAGAAGGTGCCTTATTGGTTCTAGTTTCAAATTATTCTCAGATGTCAATGACAAACCTAATCCAAATCAATTTAGGGTCGCTAAACAAAGTCAACACAGAGTAGCAAGTTTAATGAAGACTATAAATGATAGATTGACCAAGGGTGTTGGTAGGTCAATCAAAATTACCAGCCATAGAATTGTGGAAAACCTCTTGAGATCATTTCTAACAGAGTTGAAGATTTTTGTAGTGTTATGTTGAGGGTATACACCCAGTTTATTAAATTGGGGAAAGGTGCTAAAGTTCCCCATTTTTTGTAAGCTAATATGAAAGTAATCTAGTACAACCAGGCCATAAGGGATCTAGATCTAGTATGTGTAGTTTTAGAGGAGGGAAATTTTAGTGTTAATCCCTTTAACATGTCCCTGAACCATATAAGCGCAAAGAGAAAAGGTTTCATAGAATATCATACAAGGAGATCCATGAGTTCTATAGTTGTCTACACATTTAATTGTATCTATATTCAGATGCAAATAATGGGGAGGGGAATGTAAGAACCTTGGTTTGTCTCTGAATTGTAATGCATATGTATGCATGTCACCTAGGTTGGTGAGCCGATACAAGTTAGTTAGGCTGGTGAGTTGGGTTTTGTTGAAGCTTGTGTATTTTTGTGTATAAGCGTAATGGGTCTATGATCCAATGTACATATACATTTTGAGGCCGGAGTGCATGAGTACTGAGGCCAAAGAGGTCATGCGTTAAAAATCTAGTGAGCCTAGCATATATAATATGTAAACATGTTGAGATTAATAAAATTGCACCATGGCTATAGACCAAGAGACAAAAGGAGTATGGAGGGCTAGCATTCTACAAGAAGGAAAGGCGAGAAGGTGGAAACAAGGCATGGTTCCTAAGCTTGATAAATTTCATTGATATATTATTAATTTATTCTTAACTTTATGGGTTGATATTAAAATATATTATAACATTATGATATATTTTAACATAATAATAATGATACTAAGCTATATTGTGAAGAATTACCAAGTATATATATATATATATATAATAAAATCTAAAAACTACAAATAGAGAATTATTTTGCACTTTAACTTAGAAAATAACAATGGAAAATATTTTTGAATAAAACCCAAAAAATTGAAGACAACAACAAATATAAACCCTAACTTCTCATCATTAATTTCTTAGAGAAACCATGGGCTCTCTAACTAAGGAAAATGGCCCTCAAAATTTAGAAGGAAATTACAACAAAACTTGAGATAAATTCTTTGAACACAGTCGACAACCCACTTGGCCTCTTCAAGTCCTTACCATCCATAAAAAGTCACTAGTTGTCTCACTCGTTTGGTTCCTCGCTAATTTATTCAGCTAAATAAAATTATCCCACTGTGTTTTTCCTTCTTCCTCAGTTCCTATGAATATTTGATAAAAATCTGCAATATTACTCTTGCAATTGGTTCAGGAAAAATCTTTCTATATCTCTCTCGCTTGTATTGTTATTCATCCTCTCCCTTAGGTTGCTTCTCCATAGGAAAATTCCCTAATATCCAAAGTGATTGAGGGATAGGATTAAATATTAGCTTTCTTTGAGCAATGATGGGGATAAGATCTAAGTCACTTAAATAATTAATTACTTATTTTTATAAAAACGTTAGCCCAAAGTCTATATTAATCAAATAGTTAATAAATGTACTTTTTCTAAGTTAAAGCTTAGGATTGAGACCATATCAGTTGCTTCTCTCGAATAACCACCTAAAGAGGACTTCGCTTACATATGTTAAAACAACAAGCCTAGGTGGAAGACCTTCTGAAACTACAAAATCAACACTCCGTCCTAACAAGGAAGATATTTTCCACCACCCCCAATTTGTCCTTGTAGAACATGAACTTCCTCTTTATTAGGGACTTGGGTAGAATATATGATACTTTCTCCCTTATGGAAATGTATTGTAATCTCACAACACCTCTTTAGATATTTTCTCTAAATAAGTGGTACTTGATCTCTATATGTTGGGACCTATCATAAAACAATGGATTCTTTGAGAGCTTGATGCAACTTTGGTTATAACAGTGGATCACCGTAGGCCCCATCTCAAGACCAAATGACTCCAAGAGCATCTTACAAAGCCATATGGCCTCACAACTTGCATGGATCACTACCATATTCTTGGCCTCTACTGAGCTAAGTTCCATTGAGTATTGCTTCCTAATAAACCATAAGATCATTGCTAATCCCAAGCTAAAACATCTAACTGTGCTCTTATTATCTATTTCATTCCTGAGCATAGTTTTCAAAACCAGCCTTGCTAACCGTTACCAATCTAACCAGCCGGTTAGCAGGCCCACCGGTCAAAACTAGCAAAAAAAACCCGGTCAGGGGGGGCATTTCTCCTTTTTTTTGCAAAAAACCGATCCTAACCGGCTGGTTTAGGATAGAACTGGCCGGTTTGTATCAAACTGGCCGGTTCTGTCCTAAACTAGCCGATTAGGAGGCATGCCCACCATCAACTGAAAAAGAGACTTTTTTATTGTGTTTTAGGGGTTTTGTAGGGAAGCTAAGGGTGTTTTCCCTCCAAAAACACCCTCTCCAAGCCTTTAAGAGGCCCCTCTCCCTCTCATTTGTCTCACACATATCATTTGGAGTGTTTGTGAGTTTGCTTGGGAGCTTGGAGAGTGTTATAGACATATTTGGGCACTGCAACCCCAATCACATATGTCAATAAACCAAGAGCTCTCAAACCCCTAAAAGTTTTGTTTCATACCCTAAAGGATCAAGGTCAACTAATTGCATCATTTCCCAGAAGTTCTCCCTGAAAAACTGCTCAGAACTAATCAAAACTGGACCATACAGACTGCTCCATGCTGAGGGTGTGATGCATCTCACCTACTACACACAAAGGGTGTGATGCATACTGAAAAGCCATTCTGTAGGGTGTGGTGAGAGAGAGTAGACAAATGGTAGAGGCAGTTTTCTAGGTGGAAACTGAAAGAATCTTCTAGAAACTGTTCATATGACACTTGCCTCTCTGAATTCGCCTAGGGATGAGTAAGAGATCATGAAATCTCCAAGTGGAACCAAGAACTATCAGTGAAATGACACTAATCAAAATCCCAGAAGCTAACTCACTCCCCTACAAACATCTATATATGGATCCCTCATCTTAGAGATCCAAGAGGTTGGAATTTTGTAATTTGTAAGGAAGTGTTGTTGGTTTCTCTTTGAGACATTGTATTGTTGGGTGATCTTGCTTTTTATGAGGTGAATAGGGCTTTCATGCTAGGAGGATGATGCTGGATCAGATAGCTGGGTTGTAATCCTCTCTTCTACTACTTCTATCAATAAAGTTATTTGAGTTTTCCTCCATATACTTGTATATTTCTAAATCTTGTTTTTGTGTATGGTTAATGTACATCTGATTCTACATTGTTTATGGTTATAGATCTCTATGCTTTGATGGTATTTTGCTGCTTTGGCACTATAGGTGTTCTTTGAAGCAAGACAAGTGAGAAAGGAGTGGCGAAGCTCTATCAAAGGAGAGAGGAAACAAGCAAGGAGCCAAGCAAAAGGCTGAGGTTGGTACTCTCTGCTTCTCTCTCATCTATCTCTCATAAAGGAAAGCACAAGTTACTTTGAATTGTTTGTTTCTAAGATAGCTACCCATCTTAGTGGGACTAGCAGCTCTGAATGGACACTAGTTTTCCCGATAAAAAATGGCGACTCCACTGGGGAGTGAATAGTTTGTTTGTTTGTTACTGTTGTTTGCTTTATAAACTATAGACGGAGACTAAAGTTAAGCCAGCTAGCCTTTGGACTGCTTTTTCTATGCAACTACAAAGTAGATCAATGCTGCTTCAGTCAATCTCCAGGTTCGTTTATGAACTGAACATTTGACTTGCAAACATCCTAAGTGCCCTGATGGTAGCTCAATAACCTTATTAGATCAGCCCCTATACTTTGTGTTTACTGCCTATCAAAAGCTGAACCTAAACCCCTGAACTTAGCTGCAAACTGTGAGTGAAAACCAAGCTCAGTCTCATCCCTGGACCATCATACTATCTCTCATTGGCAACCTGGATGCATCGCAGCTTCCCTGTGTTGCAGGTAAGATGCATCCCTATTTCCTGTGTTATAGGTGCAATGATTGAGTGAGACTGTTTCTGCCTCCAGATTTTGGCTTTTTCTTCATTGTCTTCAGCTTTATTCAGTAGTTTTGATGTCTACGATCAGTATATTACTATTGAAACCTTCTTCCTTTGCATTATTCAGCCTCCATTGATAAAGAATTGTGAATGTTTTTTTTTATGTATTTTCATCATTTACAGTTCTCCTTTGCAAAAAGTAGTTGAATCGAACTGTCGTCTTTTGATTTGAAAATGTCGCAACTGTCATTTTCAGTCAAGAAAAAGAGTGTCATAAAGTCTTCCTCTTTTAGATAGTAGATTACACTTTTGCTATTGTATTTGATTTGAATCATCAATTCTTTGAAGTGTCGAAAGCAATTTTCAAGTCGAAATTGAAAGGGTCGTCTTAGTCTTCCTTTTGTTTTTTAACAAAAATTGCTAAATTGTTGCTTTGAGGAAAGATAATTCAGATCTGTACTTAGTTTTCTTTTTGTAATTCTCACATTAAGGAAATTGAAAAAAAAATACATGCATGTGCATTTGCATTTAGACTGCATGTGGGAATTGATTTAGGAAAAGTGCATCTAGTGTGTGCTCTATGCTCTATGTTGAAAGAATTTTATTTCTCTTTCCTTAGTAGCTAGGATTTTCATTGCTAAAAGAAAGTAAACAACTGTTTATCATCTTAGATTGCATGTTTAGGAATTGTATATCTACATCACATGGTGAACCTTAAAGGAAAACTTCTTAAGAAAGATCAACTGTAAAATAAACCTCAATGAACATAAAAACGCTTTGGAACCTAACGCACAACATCTAGAAGTCTAGGCTAGAGACATATTCCGGCATCGTAAAGCCTGGTAACTATCATTTTCATCGTAGGTTGGGTGATTCCTCCTCTTTGATGCAACAAGTTCCAGTATGGACTTGTGCTCCCACGTACCGTCGAGTATATATTGGGAGACCACAATAGGCTATATCCTTTATCCTTAGGAAGCCGTGTCTACCGCCCTATCGATCACAATGCATTGAACATAGCATTCAGGAATATTGACTGCCATATGTAAAAAGTATTCTGCAGTTTTGCGATTGGTTTGGTAATCCCTTTGTCTAGATTTCTAGAGTAGTCACTTTCATTCCTTTTCAGACTCCTTAAAAGAAAAGGTCCATCTGAGCACTTGTCACTTTAGGCTCACTAAAAATCGAAGGCAACTAGAGTCACCTTTAGCTTTTTCTCGACTTTTAAAAATTGAAAAAGTAAGTTGTGTCAAAGTGTCATTAAATTTATTTTAATTTGGAATAACATCACCGTTCCCTTGTTGGTCTTAGGTTGAGAAAATGGAGTCTACCAATCAAGGAATTCCCCTTGGGGGAAATCCTAGTCCCTTCTCCTCTTGGGGAGATGTTGGTGCTCCACACATGGCTACATTGTCCCTTCTAGGACTCACAATTGGCCTGCCAATATGGCTTTTCTCAACCTCTGTCGTTCGAAACACCGTAATTCCTTAGCGATCAAATCAACAACTAGATGATACTGAAGTCGCTCCCCCACCTTCTACTTCATTTGTTTCTCCGTCTCCTTCTTCATCTTCACTTGGTGAAGCTAATAACGCTAAAAACCAAGTAACTGAGAAGAAGAAGAAAGGGAAGGAAAAGAAGAAGAAGAAGCCAACAACAAAAGGGGGGAACCATGCATCGTCTGGCAAAAATCCACACACTGCACCATCCAAGTATAAATCTCCATGTGTCATTTGCAAAGGATACCACTATCATTGAGATTGTCCTTACATCTCGTGGATCTTAAGAGACTGGTCTCCCCACTTACACAATTCGGTGTTTTCAACCTCTGATGATCATGTTGAAAGAACATCATCAACTAGTGAAAATGAAGTCAATGGACAAAAAGGAAGATCTAAATTTCCTTGTAGACTATGTGAAGGTGATCATCCCCTCCACCGTTGTACTTTCCTGGACGAAGCTAAAAGGGTTTTGGATAAACGTCCTGCTTCACCACAGCGACTTCCTCCTGGATACAAGAAACTCTTGCCAAGTCCATCGCTAGTTGAAAATATGACTGACACACCTTTGTTGTCGTTCAAAGCACCTGTCATTGAAGATAAACCCTCTGAGTCCACACTGGACCAAAGTCAATAGATCGAGATGGTAGTTGACCCAGTCTTGTCTTTAGAAGGTCCACCTTCAGATGATACAATCACCAAAGAGAATGAGAACGACACCTTTCAAATTCTTTTTGTTAACATAGAATCCGATGAAAATGGGGGTAATCTACCCATTCCTTTATTGCATGAAGGAAGTTTGTCAGAGATTCATTTGACTGTTTATTCCTCCTCCAAGCAATCTAGTCATTTCCTTCGATTGGAATCTACTAGGGAGACCTCGCTTACCATCTAATGTACCATTCCGAATCATAGTACAAGCTTACAGAATGATCATGGCTGGTACTATCGTAGATGAAGGGGCTTCTGTGAGTATCCTTTCCTCCACTACTTGGAAAGTGCTTGGTTCTCCATCACTTCTGCCTGAGATTCGAAATCTGTCAGGCTTCGATAAAGGAACCAGTTGACCGTTGGGGATCCTTCCAAATTTGCATATAACTTTGAGAAGGAAAATCATTCATATGAATGTGATGGTAGTCCAAGGGCCTCTACATTAAAATCTACTCCTTGGATGTGACTACATTTACAACATGGGAGCTATTGTTTCCTCACTCTTTCGGGTGATGTGTTTCCCGTATGAAGGCAGAATGGTCCAGCTCGTAGACCAGCTTTCATTCCCTGGTTCAAACATGGCTACTAGTCAAATGCCATCCCTAAATGGTCTTTTTGCACAAGGAATGTCTCATCAACCTCCAATCTATCCACTTGATGAGCGCGAGCGATTCGGTGAATGTGACAGGAAAACCCCAGATATAAGGTAGCCTTCTGCATAGGATATATGACTAGTCTGACACACCCGTCTATTTAGGAAAATGGGATTAGACTGGAAAAGGATTCCCTCATCAAAGGTTATGTGATTGGAAGCTCCCACCATTCACCTTTGTCTATTTCAACGGATAGAGTCGAGGAAGTGTTCTGTCTGCTTCGCAGACAAAACAATCTTGCTTTGATGCAAGAACTTCCATATGGTAACATGGAAACTCTACTTCTCTTTATACCTGGGGGCATGAAAACCTTTTTTATGCAAGTGAAAAGTAGCCAGCGTAACTCTAACCTCGTAGTTTTACTAACTTTAATTGCTTAAGTTAGGTGATTGGTCTGATCCACCATTCACCTTTGCCGAGGCCAACGGAAACGACAAAGCAAAGGAAATGTTTCGCATTGGGAACACTATCCTACCTAACCTCAATAGTTATTTAACCCTTAGGATAGTAGTTGGTTGTTCCCATCTTGCATATAAAAGGCTCGGAGCAAAGTTTCGCATGGGGCAAGCTGCATAAAAAATGAACCTACTAATGAGAGACACCCTTATTATACGACTGGCATGAGCAGGTTTACGTGAAGTTCAAGCTCGTTAAAAAATAAACCTAGCAATGAGCATATGTTCCCCCAGAGTTCAAGCTCATTCAAAAATGAACCCACCTTCAATAAATAACCTTTGTGATTGCATAGCTATCAGCTTTTGAACCTTGGTCGTGTTCTTACCATCACCTCCACTCCTTTTTAGCTGATCATACCCCTCCACTTGATTGTTTACCCTTTTGAGGAACAGTTGCAACAAGTGATTCTATTAGCCACCTTCTTTACACTGCCATGATTGAAAATTTCCAGAACTTCCCTGGAACTAGCTGCTACCTGAAAACATCACTCATTCCTCAAAAAACGAGTCTCCTTTAAGCTCTTTTTAGACTTGTAAAATATGAAAAGATTGCCGAGTAATTGTCCTCTCTAGCTCGTTAAAGTGATTGGAAGTGCCATCCCTCCTCTATATTTTAATATTTTTGGACCTGAGGGATCATTACACAAAAAGATCGAGCGCTTGTGTTTTTCGGCTCGCTAAAGTGATCGAAAATTTCATCCCTTTCGTATCATTTTATAATTTTTCGGACTTAAGGGATTATACTATGAAAAAGGACTACTGGAGTTTCCTTTCTGTCTCTTTTCAGACTCTCTAAAATTGAAAAGGACTGAGTTATCTTTGTCGTTAAACTCATTAAAACAATAGCGAGAAACTTGTCCATGCAGACAAGAGCAAGTTTGACTGTTGCTAGGCTCGCTAAAACATAGCGACAGGTTTGCCCGAAGGGAAAATTATAGAACAAGCATATGTTATACTCCTCAAGCTTGATAAAAATAAAGAGGTATTGGTTAGCAATGACTGGGGAAAAAAGGAAGAAAACTTGAATAACTTCATTGGTAGCAGGTCGCTCTTGAACATGACACTTTCACTCCATCACCATGATTGAGTCGAGTTGGGTTATTCCGTTCACCGGTCATATCACCATTGGTCTTCTGTACCATCCATTTTTGGGGTTTTAACGCTACCAATCCATTTCAGTGTCACCAATATGTTCAAGAGAAGTCGCTTAGAGAATTCACCAACCCAGCTAACGCCTCATTCGCTACAATACCTTAATGCTCCATTCTTTGATGACCGCCACCTTGAACCTTGTATCATCAGATCTTTTTCACCTCCACAAAATCATTTCCTCCATTCCGTGTCATAGATGTGGGATTCATTAAGGCCCTCCTCTGACAGGTCACTTCTTGTTGACATCAACTCATTATCCAAGAAGTTGACTTAGGAACAACCCTTTGAGTACTTTGAAGCTTGCATGCCTCAGTGGCAAGTTTCTCACTTCTAGCAACAGGTTTACATCAATGGCCTTCGACCAAAAGATTTTGCGTGGTGTTCGACATCGACTCATGTATTCACACCACATGAATTGTACTGCAGTACCTTGAGTGTAATTATCATTATCGATGATTCCTCTCGTGCCTGTTAACAACTTACATCATTGGCTAGTAATCAAGTGATGTCTTTCCATGTTCGACATCAGAGCATTTTTTAGAGCATCAGGTGAACATTGAACGAGTTTGAAGACCCCAGATCTAGTTTCTTCCATCCGGGCTGCGTTGTATTTAGGAAAATAAAGACATCAAATGTACACCATAGCTTCACAGATAATCATCCAAGCCAAGGGATGATGGCTCTACCAGAATCATCAGTCTGCCACACAGACGGTTGTCTGTCCTATGTACATGAAAATGAATTTATAAAGCTGAGCATGGGAATGCCCACCTCAGATAGATCATGAAAATATTACGAAGATAATGTATTGTATTACAGGTCACCTTCTAGTTCGAAAAACCTTAGATCCTCATGATAAAGCATTTCACCCGACATCAGAAGATTTACGACCTCATGCTTTAGGGGGGAAATGTTATAGACATATTTGGGCACTGCAACGCCAATCACATATATCAATAAACCAAGGGCTCTCAAACCCCTAAAAGTGTTGTTTCATACCCTAAAGGATCAAGGTCGACTGATTACATCATTTCCTAGAAGTTCTCCCTGAAAACCTGCTCAGAACTGGTCAAAATTGGACCATACAGACTGCTCCATGCTAAGGGTGTGATGCATCTCACCTGCTACAGACAAAGGGTGTGATGCATATTGAAAATCCATTCTATAGGGTGCGATGAGCGAGAGTAGACAAATGGCAGAGGCAGTTTTCTAGGTGGAAACTCAAAGAATCTTCTAGAAACTGCTCATATGACACTTGCCTCTTTGAATTCGCCCAGGGATGAGTACCAGACATGAAATATCCAAGTGGAACCAAGAACTATCAGTGAAATGACACTAATCAAAATCCCAAAAGCTGACTCACTCCCCTACAAACATCTATATATGGATCCCTCATCCTAGAGATCCAAGAGGCTGGAATTTTGTAATTTGTAAGGAAGTGTTGTTGGTTTCTCTTTGAGACATTGTATTGTTGGGTGATCTTGATTTTTATGAGGTGAAGAGGGCTTTCATGCTGGGCGGATGATGCTGGCTCAGACAGTTGGGTTGTAATCCTCTCTTCTACTACTTCTATCAATAAAGTTATTTGAGTTTTCCTCCATATACTTGTATATTTCTGAATCTTGTATTTGTGTATGCATTTGTATGGTTAATGTACATCTGATTCTACATTGTTTATGGTTATAGATATCTATGCTTTGATGGTATTTTGCTGCTTTGACTCTACAGGTGTTCTTTGAAGTGGGACAAGTGAGAAAGGAGTGGCAAAGCTCTATCAAAGGAGAGAGGAAACAAGCAAGGAGCCAAGCGAAAGACTGAGGTTGGTACTCTCTGCTTCTCTCTCATCTATCTCTCATAAAGGAAAGCACAAGTTACTTTGAATTTTTTGTTTCTAAGATAGCTACCCGTCTTAGCGGGACTAGCAGCTTTGAATGGACACTATTTTCCCGATAACAGAGAGTGTTGAGTTTTTGCTGGGGTAGTGGAACAGTAGAGTTTAAGCTAATAAGTAGTAGTCATCATGCCTCCAAAAGCCAAAGATACTGCTTGGGCTCATTGTGATATGATTGATGGAAAAATGATCTACAAATATTGCCAAAAATCCATTCAAGGAGGGGGTATTAATATGTTCAAGCAACACTTGGCTGGGATAGGAGGCCATGTAAAGCCATGTGGAGCACCAAATGAAATAATAGGGCATATTAGGGCATAATACCTTCAGAAGTTTGAGACTCAATTCATTGAACCAATAGAAAAGTTTGTGACTGCAAAGTTTGGGAGTCGTGACTCAACCAACTGAGTATGATCATGATGACTCATCAGAAGTTTCAAGTGATAATGTTGATCACTATTATAGTATTATCATATATGTAGACTTGAGTCTTGTAGTAGGCCACTGGACCCATAGTTTGTAGGCTTTGTTTCTGCACTCTAGAGGCCATTTAGATTCTCATTGCTTATGTATTTTGTTGATGATATGTATTGCACTCGGTGCCATTTTGATATATTCACCTTTACATGGTATATAAATGAGCAATATTTGCATATTTTGTCTCTATTGGCTTGGAATCATGGTTTTAAATCTTAAAATAGTTTTTTTTCATTAAAAATTAATTATTTAATGTGTTTTTCTAAAACCGGTTCATTTATACCAAACCAGTGCCGGTTAGACCTGTTCCAGCCGGTAAACCAATTCAGTAGGTGGACTGGTCTGGTCACCAGTTCTGGTTTTAAAAACATTGCTCCTGAGACACTCTAAATATGTATAGCCCTGTAAATCCATTCCACAAACTCTAATATATCTTAGTCCAAAGTACATTGCACCATGGAGATACCTCAACACATGTTTTGCTACCACCTAGTGAACCCTCCTTAGCTACACCATAAATTTTCTAAGTGTATTCGCTACAAATTATATACCTAATCTAGTATTAACTAGATACATCAATGACCTGATTAAATTCCTGTATAATGTGGGATCTATCAACTCACTCTCATAATCATTAAGCTTCCTTAAGTTGGTATCCATGGGTACTGTAGACATCACCCTACAATCCTCTTTCTTGGATCACTTAAGGATCTCAATTGCATACTTTTCCTATCCTACGAAAATATCTATTTCGTACTACCACATCTCTAGTACCAAAATGTATTGCATCAATCCAATATCCTTCACCTTGAAATGTGAATCAAGATCCTCCTTGCACATCCCCATGAGCTTCTTTGAAGGAAAGTGGACATACACAAAACTATTGAATATGCACAGATGACTCACCTCTAATTTCACTCCTATAAAAGCCTCCTTATTAGTCATGTCCTCCACTTCCTTGTGTGGACTCGTATTTTGCAAGTATACAACTGTATTACATGCTTATGTCCACAAGAACATAGGTAGATCATAATCATGGATCATGGCCTTGGATGCTTTGAATATACTCCTATTTTTACTCCCTTCCATGCCATTCTGTTGTGGATTGTAGGGCATTGTCAACTCTTTCTTGATTCCCACTTCCCTAGATAAATCATTAATCTTTTTGGAGGTATAATCTCTCCCATTATCTGATTTCATATCCTTGATCTTCCTCCTAGCTAAATATCGACAAGAGATTTCAACTCTTGAAATTGACTGAAGACCTCATCCTTGGCCTTTAGGAGGTAAATCCATGCCCTCTTAGAATATTCATCTATGAACACCACAAAATAACTACACCCTAAGATACAGTCCATTGGTAGACCATATATGTCAAAATGCACCAAATCCAACACACCCTTGGACTTGGTCTCGTTGTTAGGAAATGTTTCCTTGGCCCGTTTTCCAAGTACACATTCCTTACACACCATCATGTTCTATATTGAACCCTAGCAAACTAGTGGCCATCTCCCATAATAGTGGTACAACCCTGTAGTGTAGATGTCCCATCCTAAATCCAAAATAGATCATACTAAAATTGATTTTTCTTCAAAAACGTATTTTATGAGATGCTTTAAACATTTAATTGTTTATATTTAGTTTGTTGCAAAAAAAATGTAAAGGGTGTTGGTAGAGTTGGAATAATTGTTAGGTAGCATTGATTTACTTTTGATTATAGGTATGGTGTATGATTTGACTCTTCATTTTTTTAATCAATGTATTATTATTTTTATCTATAATACTTTGAGGGCTTTTAATTTTTTTACTAGAATTTTTCCTAATACTCTTTTTTTTCTATTGACAAGACATTTCATGTCCTATGACATAATTTCGATGTCATCTATGCATATCCAAGAATGTTATACATCATTCCAAATTTCATTTATTATAACTAAAATCCCACTTTACAATTTCTAGGTCTAAGTTTATATCCAACAGAGGTTTGTAAGGTCTCATTCATATCCATTAGTTGACATTTAGACTAAATAGGTGTTTTTGTGCCATGATTTGTGCAAAACATTAATCTCTTATAGCTTGACAGAAGTGATAAAGAAAAGATTACTCTATCCTAGATTGATAGAAGTGGTTAAAATCAACACACACAAGAACTTTGTGGTGGAATATCATCAAAATAGACATAGGAATATACAAGAGTGTACACTAAGAACCTTGACAAAGATTCCCACTGAAGCTTGCAACATTGTTTATAGGAAGAACAAATTATGTTTCTCTTTTCCAAACATGTAAGTTAGTATATTACGGTTTAATGAATATGTTTTTCCTATTATCATATATGGTTTTATACTTTATCAAAAAATCCGCCAATACCTCACAATGTTTTATAACTTAGTAAAAGATTCACTAAGACTTTATAAAGTTGTATTATTCAATGAAAGATTCACTAAGATCTTACAATATTTTATAATTTAGTGAAATATTTGCCATGATTTTAAAAGATAATATAATCCAATTTGATATTCGCCAAAAAAATTATATATACATAGTAAATTATTGATAAAGTTTCCTTCCATTTTTCCTATGTATCATGGGGATTCGCCCATTTATTATACATATAAATTTAGGGGGGTTCTTAAAATTTTCCCTGCATAAGCCGAAGGGTTATCACTAGCATATGGAATGGATTTTCCCATAGTAGTATTCGTGTCGATGGTATATGTGGAAATTAAGTGTAGATTCTAAAATGCTCATGCAATTTTCTAAATCATAAGACTAGAAGCTACTCTACTGATTTGTGGAAGTAAATTCATGATCGAGAACACAAGTCATGAACATGCATCAAGATTCAACACATATACACAGAGATTTATCTAGGGGAAACAAAATTCTCAAAACCCCTTACTATCTGTATTGCATTAATCACAGAATCTGGATGAATATAATGTTCTTTGCTCAAGTTTGAGCTCAACCTACAAGTGTATCTTCTACCCTTTGCTTGACTAACCAACCTAAGCCAATACTTAGCCAAAGTTTCGAGCCTCCAAGCTTCTATTTCCTTTCGTTGTTCCTCAACGAATTAGCCCCTCTTATTTAGGAAATTCCTCAATCTAGATTGAGAAATTCCTCTAGGTCCTTCTCTCTATTGTAGCTCCCAAAGACAACCTTGGATTGATTAAAAGACCAATGCCTAGGCACATCTAAATTGGTGTGCCTCAAATGATTTACAGGAAACTAAAGACATCACTTATGTTTTATACATACATACATACATACATATATACATATATACATATATATGTATATATATAGGAAATAGGTTGGTTCATTTATCCAAAGAAATAAAACATGAATGTTGGGTACTTACTCACAAGTTCATATCTCAGAAATATGCATGAAAATAGCGGAGGCTAAGTAATTCAAGGGCTTACCAGTTAATATGTGTTAGGACTCCATATTGTCCCTTTTTATTTACACATTTTTTTTATCTTCCATCCTCTTTCAAACTATAATTAAAGTTGATGTTATTACTTTGATCTATTTTCCAAGGTATATAGCATGTCTTCTCATTATTATATGTCTGATTTATTTTACATGTAATTTTACATCTCCTTCATGGTTAATCGCTAATCAGATAGTTGTTGAAACAGTTTTGAAGACTGCAGATATTATTGCGGACTACGTTGCTGAAACAGTTTTGTCATTTTGGACCACGTTGCTGAAACAGTTAAGAGCAATGCGCAAATCACGTTGCTGAAACAGCCGTGATTTGCATTTTATATTTAGCAACAACAAAAGAGGATCATCGAAGGAGCTGTTACATGGGCCATAACAACTGTATTCCAAAGTCAGGCATTGTCATAACCATTGTAACAGTATTTTGTTAATGGAAGACTCGGTTATCCTATTTTAGCATTGCAGGTCAAAAATAGGATTGACAATGTAATTAATTGTAGTTGATGTCTCCTCTTTAAAAAGAGGAGACATCAACATTAGAGGATATAGAGAGATTACAAGAAGGTCTAGCTGGGGAGCAAGGAACTTTAATCTCTTTGTAATATGATACTTTGACAAATGAATAAAAGACTGCTCTGAGCATTTTCTCTTAAGTTCCATTGTTTGGGGAATCTTGTGAGAAGGATAGGGCCCACCTTCATCACAAGATTCACCCCTTAAATTCTGTAGTGTGTTAAGTATTATTTTTACATTCATGCCTTGTTAATTATGTTTGCTAAATTTACTTATGCGTTATTGAAACTTTGCGTTTACTGCTGAAACTCTGTTTCTGCTTGGTCATTGCATTGTCTCCATAAATTCATTCATAGGTAATCAGTGATTATTTTAATTGGTTTCCCAGAGTGATTTTTTGAAGCATAGTAATCAGAAACAGGTGCTGAAGATTCCTGCTTGAGGAATAAGGTCTTGTTCTCTGTTAGAGCACAACTAGTCTTTTCCTTTGCAGATTGATTTCCTTTCTATATTGTCCTTTTTAACTGTAATCCAGGATTCCTTTGATCATTGTCTGCAATAGAGAGATTGATTTTGCTGTAACTCAAAGTAGAACTTCAATTGTTTAAAGCAAGGTGTGATTAGAATAAATTATACTGCAACTTTTCACTGCTTTTGGAATTGAGCATATATAGTGTGTAATTGCCTTTGAAATAAACAGACTTACCTGGGTTGACAATTCATGTAGCACTGGTTGTTTAGATTAATAAGAAATTAAAGTGACCAACATTTTGGCGCCTTTGCCAGGGAAAGCAATTGTAGATTTAAAAAGAATTAATGTTTTCTTTTAGATATGCAGAATGCATGAAAGGATGCAAGAAAAATAACCATATAAGTGGCAAAGGTAAAGGAGGAGGAAGAAAGACCTTTATTGATGATATCATATCAAAGGCTGAAACTTATCAGAGGTTGAGCTCTCAGAAGCCCAAGCCTCAGCTCTCCCTCCAAACAAACTATGAAACAGAGGAAGTTGTGGGTCCTGAAAAAGTTGAGGAAACAATAGAAGAAATTGAAGAACCAGTAGAAGATTTTAAGGAGCCGGTTGAGGACATTGAGGAACCAATTGAAGACATTGAGGAGCCAATTGAGGACATTGAGGAACCAATTAAAGACATTGAGGAGCCAACAGAAAACATTGAAGACAGAGCAAGTGCAGCAGGAGAACAACCAATGGAAGAGAACAATGAAGGATTCTATAATGGAAGATAGGTAGAACCTGAAGGAAGAGATGAGAATTCTCTCTCTACCTTGGGATTTACTATTGGTGATTTGCCCAGAGGAGCAACTCTTATGAAGAATATCCCACTTTCAGCCTTACCTAACTTTCATGGGTTATCTTCTGAAGATCCCGATGAGTTTCTTTTTGAGTTTGATATATTATGCAGAAGATATGATTATGTTACTAATGCTCAAAAACTAAAGTTGTTTCCAGCAACACTAATAGGAAATGCATTAAGATGGTTCATGAGTCTGGGAGGCCATGTAATCACAACATGGGAATAGATGAAACAAAAGTTTCTAACCAAATATAAGGACTACTGCTGGACAAGAGAAAAGAGGGAAGAATTATTTAAGATGGTTCAAAAGGAGGACAAGAATCTGGAGGACTTTGTGGAAAGGCTACAATATAACTTGCAAAGATCCAATCACCCCGATGTAAGTAAATATATTCTTAAAACAATATTATTGAAATGGGTGAGGGATGATTGTCTAGACATGTTAAACATGCTTAGTAAAGGGGACATATATAAGTAATCATATGATGAAATTGTTAACCTCCAAAATATGTTCAAGAGGATCTACAAGGAATAGATCAAACAACAATGATAACACATATTAAAGAGTTCAGAAATCAGCCAGTGGAGGAGAAACAAGAGTTGAAATAGGTAATTTACTTGAGGAATTCAAAACTAAAATGTTAAGTTCTTTTGCTTCACAGATTGACACCTTGCAAGCTAAGAAGAAACAAGCAGAAGTAGAAGCTTCTTTGGCCACTTTTGTTCTAAATGCAGAGAAAAGAATCCACTAAGGGAATTCCCGTTGGAAAAAGTGACAATTTGTACCATTTGTGAGAGGGATCATGAAACACAACAATGCCCCTCTTTACCAGGAATAAAGGCAGCATTGCAACCAACTGAAAAAGAAGCTGAAGCAGTTTATCTGCTGACACAGAGAAGGAAATGGCAACCACGAGGACAAGGTATGAACTCTAATATGCCATTTTCTAATCATTGGAGCAATTACTCTTCTTTTAATCAAGAAAATTACCCTTCCTTTAACCAGATGCAATACCCGCCCTTCAATCAAATGAGTTACCCACCCATGCAACAACCAAACCCTCCCTTTGTAGATCCAACAATGTGGACTTCTTGGCCCCCACAACAGCAATCTTATGTTAATCAATGGAATCCAAGCTGGAGAGGTCAGCAACTCCCGTTTCCAAACCAATTTCCTCAGTTTCAGCAACCACTCCTACCATCAGGAGCTCCACCTAATAATCAAACAATGAGAACCCAGCTACCGGTACAACCAAAGCCTAACCCCAATAATAAAGCAGTACAAGTTATTGATATTCAGAACCAACCTATGCAGTACAATGATATCCACTTACAATTTGGGAAAATAGTTGAACCTATTATTGATGACATTACCTCTTCTGATTCTGATAAAGAAGAGACTAAGAAAAATAATTCTCGTAAGGAGGAACAGTCACCCTCTAACAAGGGTGCTGAAACTACTAAACCACCATTCCCTGAGCGTTTAGCCTTGACTAAAACACCTGAGCCACCTGCTTTTAACCTTTTGGGGGAATTACAGAATCTTTATGTTAAAATTCTACTTTTACGAGAATTAAGAGATGTACCAATCTATGCCAAAACTACGAGAGATATTTGTATCAAGAAACCTGGTAGGAAAGCCAAAGATCCCCTTACAATTCATGTTATGGATGATCTATCAGCCTTAATGATCGAAAACGCTCCCCCTGTTAAATATGGTGACCCTGGACATCCTACTGTTATAGTTCAGATTGGAAAAAATATCATCTCATGAGTTCTGGTAGATTTAGGTGTTGCTATAAACATTATGACTTTGAATACTGCACAACTATTACAGCTGAAAAATGTGATCAGAGAGACACCAACCATTCTAGAATTAGCTGACATTTCTACAATCAAACCAGAAGGATTCATTTGAAGACCTAATCATTTCAGTTGAGTCCTGGAATTACCCAGCTGACTTTGTGGTATTACAGACTAAAACAAAGTTGGGGGGACACCCTCTAATTCTGGGAAGGCCCTGGTTAGCCACAGCTGATGCCTTTATCAGCTGTAGATCTGGTTCAATGACAATTTCTAATGGGTGTGAAACCAAGTAGCTTACCCTCTACCCTCATGCCACACCTATGATTAATAATGATAATTCTATATGGTTGGACTATGATGATGATGCTACTCAACCTATTTTGACTATCGGACAAGCTTTAAGTCTTAAAGATACCACTGAGGATGAAGTAATTAATAATTTTATTTGTGAACCTTCCTTGGTCACTACTAAAACACACAACCACTTGAATACAATCTTGAAATCTAATACCCAGGAAAAGCTTAAATCAGAATATCTACCTCAAACATCAACCACCATCTCCTCTAAAAGCATAACAGTAGAAATCGAACCTAGCAAAACATTGAATATAAACCCCAATTTAACAGATGCTGAAACACAACAATTAATGAAGCTACTCCATGAAAATAAGGAAGCATTTGCATGGGATTATACAGATATGAAGGGAATATCTCCTAAATTATGTACTCATCGTATCTATATTAAGGAATGTTGCCGACCAATCTGTCAACCCTAGTGACGAATGAATCCTAATTTAAGGGAAATTGTCAAAGAAGAACTTCAAAAATTACTTAATGCAGGGTTTATATATCCCATATCCGACAATGAATGGGTTTCTCCATTGGTTATAGTACCTCAGAGAAATGGGAAATGGAGAGTATGTGTAGATTATAGAGCCTTAAACAAAGCAACTCAAAAGGATCACTTTCCCTTACCATTCATTGATCAAGTGTTAGATAGTTTGGCAGGAAAGAAATTCTTCTCCTTTTTAGATGGTTTTAGTGGGTATAATCAAATCAAAATTGCACCCCAAGACCAAGATAAGACCACTTTTACCAGTCCCTGGGGAACTTTTGCTTATAGAGTTCTCCCATTTGGACTATGTAATACTCCAGCAACTTTCAAAAGAGCAGCGATAGGAATTTTTTCTGATATGATTAATGACTATATGGAGATATTTATGGATGATTTCACCCCTTATGGTGTGTCTTTTGAAGATGCATTGAAAAACCTTGAAAAAGTACTTAAACGTTGTGTACAAGCTCACCTTTCCTTAAGCACTGAAAAATGTCATATGGTGATGAATGAAGGAATTGTACTTGGACATTTTATTTCATTTCAAGGAATTCAGGTAGATCCATCCAAAATACAGGTAATTCAAAATCTTCCTATTCCTAGAACACAAACTGATGTAAGAAGCTTTTTAGGACATGCAGGATATTATAGAAGATTTATTAATTTTTTTTATAAAATAGCTTCTCCTTTGTTTGTGTTACTTATGAAAAATGCTGAATTTAAGTGGACTGATCTTCGCCAGAAAGCATTTGATGAACTCAAGCATCAGCTATCCATAGCTCCTATTTTAAGGGGACCTGATTGGGCACTTCCCTTTCATATATCCTTTGATGCTTCAGATACTGCAATTGGAGTTGTCTTGGGACAAGAGGAAAACCATCTTCCTTATGGTATCTATTTTATTAGTAAGAATATGACTCCTGATGAGTTTAATTACATAGTTAGTGAAAAGGAATTCTTAGCAGTTATTTATGCTATTAACAAGTTTTGACATTACATTACTGGTTACTCTACTTTTGTCCATACTGACCACTCGACTATTAAGTATTTAATGAAAAAATCTGTCACAAATGCCCGAGTTACCAGGTGGTTATTATTATTACAAGAATTTGATATTACAATTGTAGATCGACCAGGTAAAGAAAATGTAGTTGCTGATTTCCTTTCTCGGTTAAAAGCTGATGATAATACTTCAGTAGATGATTCCTTTCTTGATGAGTATTTATTTGCAGTATCTACTCATTCACCTTGGTATGTAGACATTGCCAATTATTTGGTTGCAGGGAAGTTACCATCACACCTATCACATCGAGAGAAAAGAAATATCATTCAACAAAGTTCTCGGTATAGCTGGATAAGTGGGTGTCTTTTCTATACATGACTTGATCATGAAATCCATAGATGCATTAGAGAAGATGAGGTTTATGATATATTGAAAGCTTGTCATGATGGCTGTTGTGGAGGGCATTTTGCTGATAAGAGAACGACACATAAAATTCTCAGGATGGGCTATTACTGGCCCTCACTTTTCAAGGATGAAAAGAAGTATGTTTGGGCCTTCTACAACTGTCAGAGAATGGGTCAATCAAATCATAGAGATGAAATGCCATTGAATCTCTAGGTAATACTTGAACCCTTTGAAAGATGGGCTCTAGATTTTGTAGGGCCCATTAATCCTCCATCCAGCCAGAGAGTTTACGTACTAGTTTGTACAGATTATATGACTAAATGGTTGGAGGCTAAAGCACTCATTAGAGCTAATGAAGAATATGTCCTAGCTTTTCTATTTGAAGAAATCTTTGTTAGATTTGGAGTACCTAGAGAGCTAGTTACAGATGGAGGACCTCCTTTCAATTCTCATGGTTTTAAAGCCACCCTTCAAAAATATCATATTCATCATAGAATGACTACACCATACCACCCCCAAGCTAATGGGTAGGTGGAGAGTATAAACAAAGTTATAGAAGCCATTCTAACAAAAACAGTGAAGGAGAATAGGAAGGATTGGTCTCAAAGGCTCCCTAAAGCACTATGGGTTTATAGAACTACTTGGAGGAACACTACAAGATTTTCTCCCTATGAATTGGTTTATGGTAAAAGTGTTGTTTTTCCTATGGAATTTGAGATTAAAACTTTAAGAACTGCTTTAGTTGTTAACCTTGATTTGACTGATGCACAGACAGCAAGGTTGCAGCAACTTCAGGAATTGGATGAAAAGAGGTTAGATGCTGTTCATCAAACAACTATGATCCAACAACAAAGAACAAGGTGGCATGACAAAACCATCAAGCATAAGCAGTTCCAAAAAGGTAATTGGGCTTTATTGTATGATTCTCGGTTTGAAAATTTTCAAGGGAAACTACGTACAAGATGGTTGGGACCTTATGAAATAGATACTGTTTTTCCCAATGGAATAGTAAGGCTCCTAACAATTGATGATTCTAGGACACCATTATTGGTAAATGGTCATCGGCTTCGTCTATACCAACGACCCATTTCCAAAGAGGACTTTAAGGCCACTTGCATGGCAGATTCACATTATCTTTTCTTGGGGGAGCTTGCTGCCCCTCATTGCTATTAATTTCTATATTATATTTGTAAGTATTATATTAGATTTCTTAACTAATAATCCTTGTCAAGGGTTGGCATGTTACAATTGACTTTTTGCAAATTCCAGATTTAGGAAAGGCTGATTGAAAAGGATGATCCTACTATAAGCAGATCCAAGCATCATTTTGGAACTCTGTCATCTCATTTCAATCCATCCATAATTCATTTCCCCACCCTCCAGTAACATTTCCATCATTTCTCATGCCCCCATCGTTTTTCAGCAACATTTTTCTCATCAAGTAAAAAATATCTTTCAGTAACATTTCCCTATTTCTTCCATCCCTGCAATAGTATTCTTCAGCAACATTTCCTTTATCTTCCCCGTTGCTGAAACACCATTCTTCATCCATTTCTTGTTGCTGAAACACCATCCTTTACTCATTTTCCATTGTTGAAACATGATTCTTCACTCATCTTTCCTGTTGCTAAAACATCATTTCAAATAATATAATCGTACAACACTTTTCGTCATAAAAATCACTTCTGATGCTAATTTTGTCCCTTCACTGCCTTCTCCCATAATTATATAGACATATAATAGAACTATCCTCATAATTTCTTCCATGACTGTTGATGACCTATTGGCAACGAGTATTATGTTTTTCCAAAATATGGACTAATGGTAAACATGAGGTATGTAAATATTACGTGTGAATATGATTGAACTATAGTTAAATGAGAAGATCATGTCATAATTACCACGATCCCCGTACATTTAAAAGCCATCATTTCAGCTGTAGTTGGGGGGGATACCGAAATCATACGCCATTATTTCACTTATACGCCATCATTTCATAGCAAGCCAATTATCGTCATTGTTTTTTACCCATGAATTACGTCTCATCACCTCGCCTCAGCACTGTTACAAGCAAAATATCCACTCCTTTCCCTCACCCATCACCATCTCGTCCAGCTACTAATTTAGAAGGGCTTCACTCAACAAGCTCTCCCTCCTAATAACCCACCCCTAGACCTCAGCAGGCTGCTGAAAATCCTCAAGACATCCCTGAAAATCCCCATGAGTAGCAGCCTAATAACATTCTTGATCCCCTAGAAATTCCACCAGTAGAATCAGTTAATCCAATTGACCCTCCCATTGTGTCAACTCCATCCCGCAATTTAGCAAAATCATCTAATCCCACTGTTCATATTCCTAGTGATGACTCTGAAGATAACCTTCCCCTCGTTGTGCTAAAAAGAAAAGGCCAGAGTAAGACCACTTTCCTACCAAAAAGGTGAACTAGGGCCTCAACCAAGAAGCTACCATTTGTGATTGTCCTCTCCCTCAGAACAAACCTACTCGTAAAAGGAAATTTACTCCTCTCCCTGCCTTTTTACCCCGAAGATGAAGGAGGGCATCAACTGAAGCAACAACTGCTGCCACCATCCCGAATTCCCCAAAAATTCATCTAAAACCCCATGCCCCATCACAGTCCCAAGATCCTAAATCCTTACCTGTCTCACCCTCGGGCACTAAAACACAAGAACCAGATGCCCAGGGTTTTACGTCATCATATCTTTCTGAGCCAGTAGTTGAAACACAAGAACCAGCTACTCAATCAGCAGTTGCCACACAACTAAGGAATAAACTGTTTCTTATATTTGATATTGTTCAGAGGTTATTAGCTGCTAGAAAACCATCCTTAAACTACTCGCTTTTTCTTGCAGAGCGCCTAGCGTTCTTCCAGATAAAAGCAATAAAAAATGGGAAACCTCATGAAGTTTCTACACCTGAACAATTTGTGGAAACTTTCACAGAAGCATCTATCACTGATCAACATTTGCTCTGTGAATGTATCTACATAATAAGGCTATCCCTGAGGACAAGAAAATAAATCTTAACCCTTTGGTGGGTGATCTTCAGGTTAGGGCCTTTATCTCTTTCATGGCCAATCAGATCACATGGCAGACTGCTTTCCTTGTAGCAAAACACAATGAGGACAACAAACTCTTGTGGATTCGATCAGAGCCACAAAATCCTACCATGTTCATATGGGAGTATTCACAATTCTTGAAAGAACCGGGAATGGCTGAGCACATTAGGCAGCTACAAGCAATAGTCATATAGGATTGCCAACATTTTGTCAAGACTAATCAAGTTGTTGCCTTGAAAGCAAACAACTTACTCTGGCAGCAATCCTCCAAAGAAAATCAAGAGTATAATCCTTTTAGCCCAACTAATCTTGAAACAACAATTGCAAGGCTACCTGACTATATCAGATGTGTTCAGCAATCTTCTGAAAAATGGATAGGCTATCACTTTCATTTTCCTCTTTTATGGATGCTAGCACAGGAATATAAGGCACACCACAGGTTAAGTAAGAAGGAAGAGGCAGCACCATGGCAGAGGATACAAAAGGTCCATGGGTTCAGAGACTTAGTTGACAAAACCTTCTACAGTTACTGCCTAAGTAATGTGCACTCCAAAGCCCAGTACCCTGACTCAGATTCAGAGTAAAAGTTGCATGAGGACATGCAACCCTTTCAGTTGGGGGGGATGTTAGGACTCCATATTGTCCCTTTTTGTTTACACATTTTGTTATCTTCCATCCTCTTTCAAACTATAATTAAAGCCCATGTTATTACTTTGATCTATTTTCCAAGGTATATAGCATGTCTTCTCATTACTATATGTTTGATTTATTTTACATGTAATTTTACATTTCCTTCATGGTTAATCGCTAATCGGATAGTTGCTGAAATAGTTTTGAAGACTGCAGATATTATTGTGGACTACGTTGCTGAAACAGTTTTGTCATTTTGTACCACGTTGCTAAAATAGTTAAGAGCAATGCGCAAATCACGTTGTTGAAATAGCCGTGATTTGCATTTTTAGATTTAGCAGCAACAGAAGAGGATCATTGAAGGAGTTGTTACATGGGCCATAACAATTGTATTCCAAAGTCAGGCATTGTCATAACCATTGTAACAGTATTTTGTTAATGGAAGACTCGGTTATCCTATTTTAGCATTGCAGGTCAAAATAGGATTGACAATGTAATTAATTGTAATTGATGTCTCCTCTTTAAAAAGAGGAGACATCAACATTAGAGGATATAGAGAGATTACGAGAAGGTCTAGCTGGGAGCAAGGAACTTTAATCTTTTTGTAATATGATACTTTGACAAATGAATAAAAGACTGTTCTGAGCATTTTCTCTTAAGTTCCATTGTTTGGGGAATCTTGTGAGAAGGACAGGGCCCACCTTCATCACAAGATTCACCCCTTAAATTCTGTAGTGTGTTAAGTATTATTTTTACATTCATGCCTTGTTAATTCCTATTTGCTGAATTTACTTATGCATTATTGAAACTTTGTGTTTACTATTGAAACTCTGTTTCTACTTGGTCATTGCATTGTTTCCATAAATTCGTTCATAGGTAATCAGTGATTATTTTAATTGGTTTCCCAGAGTGAGTTTGTGAAGCATAGTAATCAGAAACAGGTGCTAAAGATTCTTGCTTGAGGAATAGGGTCCTGTTCTCTGTTAGAGCACAGCTAGTCTTTTCTTTTGCAGATTGATTTCCTTTCCAAATTGTTCTTTTTTACTGTAATCCAGGATTCCTTTGATCATTGTCTACAATAGAGAGATTGCTTTTTCTATAACTCAAAGTAGAACTTCAGTTGAAATGTGTGATTAGAATAAATTATACTACAAATTTTTACTGCTTTTGGAATTGAGCATATATAGTGTGTAATTTCCTTCGAAATAAACAGACTTCCCTGGGTTGACAATTCATGTAGCACTGGTTGTTTAGATTAATAAG
The DNA here is from genome assembly GCA_031772625.1 of Pinus tabuliformis. Taxonomy (NCBI): domain Eukaryota; kingdom Viridiplantae; phylum Streptophyta; class Pinopsida; order Pinales; family Pinaceae; genus Pinus; species Pinus tabuliformis. The sequence continues at coordinate 830,912,021 of CM062819.1, read as the reverse complement.
AAATTAAAGTGACCAACAATAAGCTTTTGTAGAGAAGATGAGAGAGGACAAATAGAGGGAGAAACTCATCACATAGAGCATAAGGCTTCAAGAGTTCTACACTTAACACATAGAACTTGAGGCATTAAGGATTTCCATACTTATTTGAGTTACAAGCAGAAATAATGGATGAAGGATGGGTTGAATGCTATGATTCATGTGTTGCAATTTAAAGATATGATTTCAATAGTCCACATGGGTATGTGCATCAGCAGTATTGAGACAAGTGAATTTGTGATATAATTATAGGCACCTGCATTCACATATCAATATAAATAAATCCATGAGGAAGCTTGAAACATTTCTAGCAGTGATAATTTACATGAATATAGAGAAGAAAGATGAACATAAAATGAGATTTAACAAAAGGAATGTTCACATACTGTAATACTTGAAGTGGGAATCGCCGCCATATCCTTGATTTTCTGAAAAAGATCTGACTTACAAAGAAAAAATAGTCTGAAAATGGCATGTTGTCTTTTCTATAGAATTTCTGAACCTTTTCTAAGTCTTACTTTCCCCTATTTATCTAGATAGGGGAGCAAGAACATACATTACAACAAAAATATCTATGGTCTAGATTCAGCTGTCAAGTCGACTAGCTGTATCAGTCATGAATGACTCTGTGGCCCAAAAATATTACAGAATTAAATGCCTCCTTGGAAGGAAGGCATGTTACAGGGAAAAAATAAGTAAATAACTAGACAAAAAAGTAAATGAAAGTCTTTGTGTCCATCCTATGATCGCCTCTACCTCACGCTGTAATTTGTTCATAGTATGGCCTCCTATGTTGCCCAACCAACCTCGTCACTTCTGCCTTTACTTCTAGGATGCTCTGTTCTATGAAGTGGGGGTTGGGTCAATTGTAAGTTCCCATCTTAGCGGTCTTTTGTTGTGTAGAGGGATGGGGCTCCATGTTGATCCATTGATCTTTCTGAGTCCTGTGTACTGCTCCAATGTTGTGCCATGCTCCATTTAAGTATTCTAGTTGTCGACATCTACCCATTAAACCTTTGTATTGCATTATCGGTGCCTTGATGTAGTGGGTGATATGAATTCCAGTGTAGCAACCTAGTCTCACGGGCGTAGGATTTTTTCTTCTAAAATAGGCAAAACAAGCATTTTTTATTTCCCCCTTAGCCCCCTTTATTATAGCCCCTCATGTGGCATTCCTCATATGACCGAGGGCTGGAACCAGAGGCTTATCCCTCAGGAGCTAAGGCCTTCAGACCCGTGTTTGGGAGCCTTTTCCTTTGTATCGCAAAATCCCACATATCGGTGTTTTACCATGCTTTTTCATTGAGCTCCTTCCCCAGACACTTGTGATCATTGATATGTGGGATTGGGCCCACCTAAGAAATTACAATCACATTGCAGGAGAGGGTGACCCTTTACCTTTTTCCTTAGCGTGGGCCGACAGTCTAGACGCGAGATCCTTATAGATCATGCCATAATAAATTATCACATCCGAGGGGGCCTTTTCCCTTTATCAGTTGGAATCCCGCATCCTGGCGCTTGATGGCCTTTTACCTTTAGTTGTTCCCCTTAACAACTATGATCATCGATCCACAGGGTGATGTCATCACTGCCATGTGTCACCTTGTGAGTGATGACATGTGGCACTCGGTAGTGGCCCCATTTCACCCCTAAAAATGTTGAAACTGAGTGACACATGTCTCCTGTATGGCCACATCACCCTCCGTACTACTACGTGGAGGAGAGAGGAAGGGGGTCATCCACCTTGGTTTGGTAGGCATTTCCTTTGTTAACTCTTTTCAGCCCTTCCCCGACGATGGAACACTATATAAAAAATTGGCCCCTACATGGTCTTTGGAGTTTGTTGTGACAGCGAGACTATGGAGTCATCGGGATGCGGGGTTACGAGAGTGAGGGTTTACGCCATGTGGAGGAGAGAGAAAGGGGGCGGCTTGCTATTGTTTTGTTCCATGTTCCCTTTGTTAAAAAATTTCCACCTCCCCCGACGATGTTACATTATACCACAGAATCAACTCCCACAAGGTCTTTTAAGTTTAGAATTCGTTGATCTGCCGATATGCCAAGATATAGGACTACGGGATTGTTGGTATGTAGGATGCCCTCATACTTAGCCATTTTTTTGGTTTTCTGAGCTTTCCAAAGGAAATCTTCAATAGGCCCTAACTTCTGATCTAAGAGTCCTTTTTTGGACGTCTATATACCATTGGAAAGATTTTTGTGAGCACTAGGGAATGGAGAGGGTATGATTAAGCTCTTAGATCTTCTATGGCATGGGAAAGTGGCTCCAAAATTCATTGACCCTAGGCAACCTTGACCAATTGAAACCCACAATGCAGTGAGTGACAACATTAGATCCAACTGGGGATAGTGCCTTGCTGGCAAGGTGTTAAGGACCCGCAGACCAGTAGCTTTTCCTTCCATTGGGCATGGAGTCATTCTTAAACAAATACAATTATGTGAAAAAGGACTTTTTTATAATAAACTAAAAAATTCAAATAAGAATTTCAACACACACACCGGATATTTACAATGAGAAATAGACATATATCTCTAATTTCAAAAATAAAATTTGAGGAACTGACCATTTACAGGAAGTTCCAATAGTTCACCATCCAATTTTTCTAACATGTAAGTGTTATTTCTCCTTTCTTGTGCAATTTGGAAGGGGTCGAACCATAGCGAATGAAGATTCCCATGTTTTCATTTGTCTTATTTTCAGACATCCCACATGAGAACTAAATCTCCTTGTTGAAGATGCTTGTCTTTAGACTTCTTGTTACACATAGATTTCATCCTTTGCTAGTAGTTTGACAATTTTGTCCTCACCTTCTCTCTGTTCTCATGCAGCTCCACAAGCTGATTTATCCTTCTAGTTAAGGTGCTTGGCTCTTCCTCAGCTTCTTGTAGCAACTTAGCTACTGGAATTATTAATTGGATCAGGAAGACAATAGCCTTTCCATATACTAGCTCAGAAGGTGATTTCCCAGTTGGGAGTCCCAGTTCCTTTGATTTTCAGTGATGGTCTTCTTTAGAATCCTCACCATAGTTTTATTAGAAGATTCAACCAAGCCATTCCCTTGAGGGTAGTATGTAGTGGAGTGTCCAATAATCATACTGAATTTATGGCAAAAGTTGTTGAACTTGGTAGATTTGACCTGTGCATTATCAATGAGGATTTTAAAAGGACACCCAAAGTAGGATAGTATGTTTTCTTCCATGAATTTTATTACCACTTAGTCAGTAGCATCTCTAGCTGGGATATAGCCTCTACCCACTTGGTGAAATAGTTAGTGGCTGTTAAAATCCATTTGTGTTGGCCACTAGATGGGGGGTTTATTTCTCCATTTAATTCCAATCCCCACTATCTAAAAGACTCCTCTATGTTCACAAGAATCAGGGGGAGAGGAGAAAACTTATGTCTTTCAACAAACAATTAACATTTCTGGCATGACCTGACCTGAGAATAAACATCTTCAAACAGCGTGGGCCAGTGAAATCCTACCTTAAGGATTTTGTGTGTTGTTTCCTTCCAACTATAGTGTCCTCCACAGACTCCCCCATGGAAATCCTCAATCACTTCATGGGTTTTTCCCTCCACCAAACATAGCAGTAATACCCCCATCGTATCCTTCCAGTAGAGTAGTCTATTATATATAATGTATTTTTGTGCCTATAATCTTAGACTCTAATATTTAGATCTATCCAGTCCCAATGGGCATCTTAGGAATAAGATGTAATGAACAATGTTCTTATACCTGGGCAATCCGTCATATTTGGCATAGATATTATTCTCAACTATTTTAATTCCTCTCTAGTGGTGCTCTGGTCTGCCTTCCTCTGTGACTAGGCTTATCCCTAGAGCTTGGTAGTTGGATTTAGATAAAATCTTGGTCAACCCCTGGCCTTTTATGAGCTTGGTAGGCTTTATTTCTAGCTCATATTCTTGTATTTTAGCTATCCACCTGCCCCTCTTTCCTTCATTGTCTCCCTGCACCAGGATGTATTTGACTAAAATCGTTGGGATGAACATCATGATACCTGATTGTAGCACATAATACATATGGAATGACTTCAGTGCCTTGATCAGTGCATAGGCCTTTTTCTTCAATATCTTGTATTTAAGCTCAGCATCCCTTAGGACTTGGCTGAAAAAGGCAATGGGCTACTCACAACCTTCTTTATTTTTCTATAATAGCACAATAACAATGGTATGGGGAGAGGCAAAAGAAAATATGTAAAAAGGCATTGAATAGTCGGGGCTAAATAGCACTGGGGCCTCAACCAAATCTTCTTTGATCATAGTGAAAGAATCATGGGGGACATATCTCCACTTAATTTCATTCTCCTTACTGAGCATGTCTGTGATACCTTTGACTATCTCAACATAGTTGGGTATGAATCGCCCTAAGAAAATTATCCTCCCCAAAAAGGCTTAGACTTCTTTCTTGTTTCTTAGCAAGGGAATAAGGCTGATGTCTTTGACTCGTTTAGGATCAATCTTTACTCCGTCCTACACTACTATGTGTCCAAGCAGTTTCCTCTCACTTAGGGTGAACTGAGATTTCTTAGTATTCAAAGAGAGGCCATACCTCTTGCACTTCTTGAAGGTAAGCTTTAAATGGAGGATATTCTCTTCATCATTCTTAGAAAATACTGTGATGTCCTCTAAGTAGAATAACATGAATTTATCTTGCTCGCCCACAAAAGCTATGTCCATAGCTCTCTGAAATGTGGCCCCTGCATTTATTAACCCGAATGGCATGTGAGTGTACATGAATCTTCCCCACATGGTGGTGAAAGTAGACTTTTTCTGGTCGTCAGGGTGGACTGCAACTTGGTTATATCCAGAGAATCCATCCATCATGGACATTCTGGTTGCACCTGCTACCTTTTGCAATATACTATTCATCTTGCGAAAAGGGTAGTTATATTCTAGAGGCGTCGTGTTTAAATTATGGAAGTCTACACTTAGCCTTATCTCTCCATTCTTTTTCCAGACAGGGACCAAACTAGCTACCCACTCAGAGTATCTTAAAGGTACTATGATCTTAGCCTACAGAAGCTTCCTTACCTCCTTTTCAGTGGAGGGGAGTAAGAGTGGATTTATCTATTTGAGTTTCTGTTTGCATGGCTTTATCCCACTCTTCAAAGAAATCTTATGTTGAATAATATTTGTATCAAACAATTTCAAATCATTATAAGACCAAGAAAATACATATTTCTAAGTTTTGAATAGATCTAAATACCTCTATCTATATTTTAAGGGAATTCCTTTGAGCAACATGATCATCTGGGGTTCCTCCTCTAATCCTATGTTGCAGTATTCAACTTGCTCATCCTTCTCTGGGGCCATTTGTTTGGATGCTATGTCCTTTTTATTGAAAAGTATTTCTAGTGGAACAAGTCCATGAGGGATGGTGTTCCCTTTTAGTTGCAATTTTTTTTCCCAGCCACTGTGTCTTTCCATGAAATGGCTTCATGTTCTTCTTCTTCTTGATCGATGGTGGAGTGGGAAAACTCCCCAACTTCTATGAACAATGTAAACTTTGAAACGGGAAGTATAAACTCAAAACAGGAACTCTGGCCAAAAAACCCCGAAAAAACATAAAAAAACGGTGCTAAAAACGAAAAGGGTGTATATTAGAACGATGGCTTTTTTTAGGGTCAATTTTGAACATGTTTTAAAAATGGCAGTGAAAACGAAATTTTCATGCAAAATACAGCTTGAAAATGAAAAAGTTATGATACTAGAATGATGATTTTTTTTAGGGTCAATCTTCAATTTTTTTTAAAAATGCTAGTAAAACCGAATTTTTATGTGCCAAACAAAGTTTTTATGAGGAAAAAAACACACTAATGTTTTTGGTAGAATAACATTTTTCTTTCCTAAGTATAAATTCAATATGTTCTCAACCATAACATGCTAGATACAAAAGAAATTGAAATTTTTTCAACCATAAAATTAAAAAACCATGACACTATGAACAAATTACATCACTAAATGAATTCAAAAGTCATTATTTATATATTGAATGAAACATACATTATATCTCTAATTTAATTTTGCATTGTAGATATTCTAAACAATAAAAATTATCATAATTAAGACATATAATCCAACAACATAAAAATGACTCATAATTTCTCATTTAACACCATATGGAAATCAAAAATTTTATTTCAAGATACGATGCATACATCAGTTATATAAACTATCTTATACAATTATTCAAAATCACTCATATTTTCTTGCACACTATCAAAATTCACATCTTCAGATGAGTGACTGGATGCTGACAAAGATGTTCCATATTCTTCTCTTTCATCAACTAGTGCCCCATCTGAGTCCACATGCATGCCCACCATTTCAGGTTTCAAAATTCTTCTAGATCTACGACTGGTTTCAGCAGACTCCCATCTCAACACTGTTCCTTCTGGTAACAACCTTTTCAAAATATCTATCATCTTGAAGTGAAGAGTTCCTCTCTTTGTTAAATTGAAGTCATAAACAAGTATGTCAACATCCTCCAATTTTAATATGCCTGTGCGGCGACGATTTATATTTGTACCCTTTATTTTTCTCTTTCCACCATTTTTTTTATTAACTACCATCTCTGGCTTATACACACCATTGAATGGGTGTGTATTTGTGGCATACCAATGTACTTCAACACCTATAACATCCTCATTTTCTGTAAAGACCTTTATAACTTTAGCAACCCAGAATGGATAGCCATTGGGATCTCCATCTGCTAGTACTGCGATCATGAAACCCTCCTTAATATCGTATACTGAACCCCTGTAAAGGTCTTCCATGGCTTCACCTTGTGCACGAGATCTTCTAGAACCAATATACATCTCTTTTTCCTCTGCCTGTGAAGAATTAATAATACCTTGAGATTGTTATTGTTCAACAATGTTTATTTCTTCATGTTCATTTGACACATTTTGTGGCCAAATAAATGGATTTTTCAAAGGTATATCTTCATTTGTTGTTGTTGAAATGATATCACTTTAATTATTGAAAAATGACTCCCACCAAACTGAATCAACAAAGTACTCATATGTATATCTAATACATTTTTTAATTTCTTCTAGGTAATCAGAATAATTTATATCTCTATTTTGTCTGCGTGCATTATGAACTTCACCCACTGATTGTAATAACAATATTTTTGATGCAAATATTGGATAATCTAGAATGAACTTCAAAAATTGCAAACCTGATGATGGTGCCCATTCTGCAATAGTTGAATACTTCTTGCCCCATATTAGTGTTTTCCCATCAATTTTTTTGATACAAAAATGATGTTGGAAGCTAATGTCATTAAGTTGGTCAATGCCTTTCCCCTCACCATATGATCCCATAATAAACCTTCGCATGTCAATAGTTTCTTCCAACACATCAAAAGTAGGCTCTAGCATGTATGATTTCTTAATACATTCAATTAATGATGGCAAGCTCCCAACTTCCTTCCTCCTCAATGTGACTGAAAAATGACTGAACATATTATCAATATGGTCATGAGTGTGCCCAACAAGAAGGAAACCCACCTTTACCTTCTAAAAAATTCTCAATTCAACAAGCATGTTTAGATATCGAAAAACAACTTGATTTTTGTTTTCAAAGCAAGTGTTGTCCAATTGTAGATACAAAACTTCAGGAAGATTACCAGACCAATGAGAAAGAACATCATAAATTATGGTTATGGTTAGATTTGCATCATTATGAATATTTGGAGCTGTGAAGTACACCCTTGGCAACATTTTCCCATTGAATACCATACAACCAACCGAGTGATACTGAATAAAATTTTCCTCCTGTAAATTTTTGGGTGTGCGAACAAAATGTGGTAAAAGTGTTTTCTTTTGGTCCATACCATCAATTATCAAACCCAAATATTTCTTCAGATTATCATAACACTTCTTTTGATGCTTGTACAAATTTTTCCTTTCATTTGTTTGTTGTTCGCGATGCTACTGAAGTTCTTTGACAATTGAATCTACACAACATAAAAGAAAGCCATTAAGAAATATGTTTTCATAGTTGATGACTATACAATTTTAAAATTTAAAGTTATGAATTCTTACCTCTTTCCGACCCTTCACATTTGTCCCTTTTTTATTTAAGAGAAGCACATGTACTGCAAATCCCCATCCTTGTCTTCTTAGGAATACAGACATTATTGAATTCTTTCTTCCATACCTTCACAAAATATTGATATGTAATAAACCAGCCATGTCCCTCAACACCTTCTTCATATTCTTTGTATAAGTTCTAGATTTCTCGTCTTGAAAAATTATATGGAATATGTATTGTCTCTCTATTTGGCATATGCTCTCCATTCTTTGAAAAGAAATCTTTCATCCATGACATTGCAGTATTTGATAATGGCCCAAACTATCTTTTATGACATACTTCTGAATAAAATGTGGGATGCTTTTCCAAATTTTCTTGAATTCTCGAGAGACAAAAATTCCCAATCAAATGAAACATTTTGAAAACTTTTCTATAGATAAAGAATGTCCTAATATGATAATCATAACCTAACAATGTAGATTGCATGCACCCAACTAAATATGAATTTTGCATGTTTTTATTCATTGACAAATATCTCTTCCTGCTCTCTAATGCAAATTTGAAATCCATATGTTTCAAGCAATCCTTTTGGAAACATTCACTTGAAATGAGAGTGCTGATAGAACTTCTTCTCGTCAGATATTCTGCTCTACCCCTTGTATAACTAGAACATCTTGCATTGACATGAAAAGGTCTGCTCCTACTCCTCGATACAATATTTCTTGGCAACATCTCCATCATTGGATCATCATTTGTATAAGGATTTTCATCATCATTAAGAGGAATGTTATCCACACTATGATCAGTTGTGCTTTTCAAATACTAACTTGGAGGATATTCTTCATCTTCCCCTTCTTCAATGCTACTATCATAGTCCTTAGAATTCGGACTGAATAGAAAATTTGACTCGATGTTTATTGGATATTCTTCCTCATGTGCATTGTTAGTGTTGCTCTCATAGTCCTTAGAATTAGGACTAAGAGGACACTGTGACACTCCATTCTTTTGAAATTCATCATCATGCTATTCATCACTGTTGTTCTCTTAGTCCTTTGAATTAGGACTAAGTGGACACCGTGACACTCCATTCTTTTGAAATTCATCATCCCGCTCTTCATCACTGCTGCTCTCATAGTTCTTAGAATTAGGACTAAGTGGACAACGTGACACTCCATACTTTTAAAATTCATCATCATGCTCTTCATCACTGCTGCTCTCATAGTCATTAGAATTAGGACTAAGTGGACACTTTGACACTCCATTCTTTTGAAATTCGTTATCATGCTCTTCATCACTGCTGCTCTCATAGTCCTTAGAATTAGGACTAAGTGGACACCGTGACACTCCATTCTTTTGAAATTTGTCATCATGCTCTTCAATGCTGCCGATCTCATAGTCCTTAGAATTATGACTAAGTGGACACCATGACACTCCATTATTTTGAACTTCACCATCATACTCTTCATCACTGTTGCTCTCATAGTCCTTAGAATTAGGACTAAGTGGACACTATGACACTCCATTCTTTTAAAATTTGTCATCAAGCTCATCATCACTGCTGCTTTCATAGTCCTTAAAATTAGGACTAAGTGGAATTTGTGACTCTTTATTTATTTGAAATTCTCCATCCCCTCTTTCATCAGTGTTGCTCTCATAGTCCTTAGGATCAAGACTAAGTGGAAGAATTGACTTTCTATTCATAGTGGAAGAATTCCCGCTATATTCATCAATATGAATAGAGTTGTTACGTGATGAAGATGTTGATGCTATATAAATCAAAACTTCACTATTAGGACAATCCATCCCTTTCAAATAGAAGATGTTGAATGATACAAATGGAGAGTCTCCTAAAGATATTATATAGCTTAGAGAATGAAATTTTCCCTCCAAAAAGTTTTGCGAAAATATTTCCCTCCAAAAAGTTTGTTGGATTTATTTCCCTTCATTATTTTATTCTACAATTTATTGAAAAATGTAAACTAATTTTTCCTATGAAATAAATTATTAAAGCTAAAATTTTAAACTACAACTTCTACCTAAATTATTTTAATAATTAAAGTATATAATATTTACTAAACAATTGAATATTTTTTTTAATTTTTATAATACATTCTAAAACAAATTAATCCCACATTCACCCCACTATAAAACAATTCCATAATATTTTCTTTATCATATTTTCCTTCGTCACCATAAAAAAATTAACATGTTAAATTTATTTAAAACAAATTAATCCCACATTAACCGTACGGTAAAACATCTCCATAATTTCACTTATATAATAAATTCCATTATCACTATTACTCACATCACATCAAGGTTTTTTGAGGTTTGCTGAAAGATTTGGAGCGAATTTGTGGAGCAGCTACATTACTATCAACAACATATTCAACGAAGAATTCTCGCAATTGAAATGTTAGTTAAATTTTTTTCCTTGAAAATTTTAATATTAAATAAGTTTAATGAAGTAGTTTTTTTTAAATTAATACTTTTTGTGAGCCAAATTAACCAATACGTCCGTCGTGAGCATGGTGGGCCTAGTAAAGCTCATGATAGCATCCCACCCCATGCCACCATGGTGGCCCGCCCTCCTGCCCGGTGGATTGTTGGGAGATTCCCACAACCCCACCCCGTGCCACCCTGGCGGCCCGCTCGCCCGCCCAGTGCGCTATTGGGCGATTCAAGGCGTGGGGTGGGCTACCACAGCCCCACCCCGCACCACCTCGACGGCCTGCCCACCTGCCCAGTGGGTTGTTGGGCGATTCTGGGCCCAGTGGGCTATTCGATGATTCCCAGAATCGCTCAACAACCCACTGGGTGGGCAGGCAGGCCGCCGGGGTGGTGCAGGGTGGGGCTGTGGTAGCCCAACTTGCGCCCTGAATCACCCAACAACCCACCGGGTGGGCAAGTGGGTTGCTGGGGTGGCGTGGGGTGGGGCTACAACAGCCCACCCCGTGCCACCCCGGCGGCCCGCCCACCCACCCGGGGGCTGTAGGGAAATTCCCAGAATCGCCCAACAGCCCATCGGGTGGGCGAGTAGGTCGTCGGGGTGGCACATGGGGGCTTCTACCATTTCTCCCCATATTGATCTCCTTCTCCGTCTTCAATCTACCTCTCAAGGGGGAGGCTGACAGGTAGATTAAAGACAAAGAAGGAGATCAATGTAGGGAGAAATGGTAGAAGTTGTTGCTGCAGCCCCCCTCATGCCACCCTGCCTAGTGGACCACCGGGGTGGCGTAGGGGAAGGCTGTGGCAGCCCCCCACGCCACCCTAGTGGCCACCTCGCGAGTAGGTTGGCTGCTGGGGTGGCATGGGGGGAGGCTGTGGCAACAAATTCTACCATTTCTGGCCACATTGATCTCCTTCTCCATCTTCAATCTACCCCTCAGCCTCTCCCTTGAGGGGTAGATTGAAGACAGAGAAGGAGATCAATGTGGGGAGAAATGGTAGAAGTTGTTGCCACAGCCTCTCCCCGCACCACCCTGGCAGCACACCCGCCCGCAAGGTGGCAAGCGATTCTCTTAGTATTAATATTTTTTTAATTTCAATGATCTGATTATACAAATTAAAAAATTTTGATATATTTTCGTTGTTAGTTTAAGTTAATATGTTTTTGTTATTTACTGATTTATGTGTTTCTTTTTTTTAGGAAAATGGCATCAAAGAAGATTTCCGTGAATCTTTCTGGACCAAAGACTCTTAAAGGTGGATCTTCAAAAAACATTGGTGAACAAACTCCACCTGAGCTCATGGCTACAAATATTTCAAGTGCCTCAAATGATAAGAAAATTATTTCATACTTGAAGAATTCAAAAGAAGTGAAATTTCCATCAAGAATCTGGTATGTGAAAGAAAGAGAGCCAAAATGTGAATATATATCTATATATTTATATATCGAATGATAATGGAATTTATGAAGTGATGGGAAGAGTCATAGATATGTGTTCGGTACCAGATAGTGAAGTTGTTTACATACTTACAAAACCTCCCAAGCTATCATATTCATTTTATGACACGAGAGAGGTATCTACAACGTTGTGTAAACAAATCATAAATGAGATGAAACAAAATATCGTAAGTATTGTTATTTATATTTTTATTTTGCGTTCTTGTAATTATCTCACTATATTTTTTTAACTTTGTTTTTATCGACATATGATATTTTGTTTGGCAGAATTTTGTTGAAAGTTGTTCAATTAGGTTGGGAGGCATTCATTTCATAGAGCATGATATTATAAAAATTTTCTTCAATTTCTACTTAGTGTTAGAAGAAGATATGGAAAACAAACAAAATGTAGTAATTGATGATGCTACAAAACTAAATCAAAGGGATCAGAAAAAGATGCCTCTAGTGGATAAATCTAGCAAGGGTAGAAAAGTTACTTTTGAAGACGATGAAGTTGAAACTAACAGTGAAGCATATGTTGCCGTTACTGAAGATGACATTGGAACTGAGAAGAGTCATAAAAGACCAAAAGTAACAATGCCCAAGAATAAATCTGTTACAGTTAATGATGAGAATGTTATGAAGAAGAAAAGTAAAGTTGAAGATTTTGAAGTAATCATTTCCAACAGTGAAGAGCCTAGTGAAACTTCAAAAGAAAGCAGAGAAATCATTACACCAGGAGCTGATTTAGAGGATGGCATTATCAAAACAAAACAAAATGCCATTCGACAGAATTTGACAAAGAGAAACTTAATTGATGGTGGTCATACGTTTGAGCTTAATGTCAGACAAACCTACAAGGAAAGTGAAGGACAATGTCAATATCAAGTCAGAAAGCCACATCATCTGCATGTTCACAACTTGAAGACATTGATGAGGTACAATCCATATGCTCATGTGGTTAGTTATGTGCTTCTTGTTGATCCAGTTCAAGTTCCCAACAAAGAAGCATTTGATAAGTCAAAATGTTTTGAATACAATTATTATGTGCTTGGGGGGAACCATTCTATAGAAGCTCAAAGACAATTGATGGAAGAATATCCTAATAACCCACGTTTTGAAATAATGAAATGTATTATTTATGCTAGTTTATTAGATATAGAAGCAAAGTTAGTGGCATGGGATCATAATTCAGATAATGAATATAGGATGTCTATGACTTTCATCCAAAGGGTTAGATTTATTCATAGTGAATTTCAAGAAAAATGTGGTGGCGATAGGATAAATGTTACTGTAGATTTCCAAAAGTAATGTTGTATGGAATAGGCTATCAACTCGAAGAGAAAAACAATTCAAAAGGTGGAAAAGGCGACAAAATTAGTGATTTATTCAGAGGTGTTGATAATATTTTCTAGTTGGCATTTAGAACTGGAGATGTATGGGAGTTGATTAATGATATTTTTAGCATGTGGGAAAACATTGGAATTAAAAACCAAAAGGTCAAAAAGTCTAAGCCATTGATATGTAGCAGTAGTAAATCAGATCCTAAAATGAAGAAGCTTCCAGAAGATTTGACTATCACACCTTGGAGAGCAATGCAAGGAGTGAAAGATGAAAAAATTGTCAAAACAATATTATCTCGTGTGAGGTCAGGGGAATTATCATTGGAGGAAATGTTTGAGGAATTTCAAAAGTAAGTTTGTTGAATTATTTTTATTTATTTCTAGATTATAATTTTCTTTTAAATAAAACATATTGTTCTTGGTAGTATTTGTTATACATATCATTATATTAACTTTTTGTTGCTTTATTTATGTAGTCACAAAATTTACATGAAAATTCAAGAACAAATGGTTAAATTGTTGAATGAAGATAGTTGGGATGATGTTATACGTAACTATCTAGATTCAAGTTCTACATCAACATTAAAAGTTTTTTATCTTGCATTTAAAAAGGTATCTTGATTTATGCATTCATTTTTATTCATTTGTGTACTATTTTTAATTTATAACTTACACATATATTTGTTTATTTTATAAAAGATGAATAAGGATGATAATGGAGCACTAGATAGTTTCAAAACCTTTATTGAAAAAATAAAGATAGAAAGACTGAGGAAGCAATGTAGTAAGAATGTTGAACTTGATCCAATTCTTACTCATTTCATTTGGAATGGGATAGACACTATTCAATATCAAGTAATACAAGGCGACTATGAAGACAGTGCTAAGCTCATACCTAAAAGGGATTATGCCCTAGTTATTGCAGATATTCCCCATGGTTTCAATATTCCAAACATTGACTATGATAATGACCCTTATACTTATGAAGATCTTAGTAAAGCAGTTGCAGGATTTCTAGAAGTCACGTCATCACCATTATGTAGATTTGTGACATTTCATTCAGACACACAATTGGCAATGGTATTGTCAAGCTTCAAGGGGAAAACAAATTCAAGGATGAATCTTACATGGTAAGACGTTTAAAATGTATATTTGATTAATGTTGAAAATTTCATTTATGTACAAGTTAATTGAACTTTTACTATTTCATGTTACAGGAAAAAGTCAAATCTTCTTAACCGTGAAGATCAACTATTTATAAATGATTGTGAGTTCATTCATATTGATAGCTGGGAAAAATATGATAGTTATATGTCTATGATTTTTAATCGGGTAGACGGAAAGAGTCATAGACAAATACTGACTTATGATGTTGTTGTGAGAAAACTAACATATGAAGACAAAGAAGCAAAAGGAGAAATAGTTAAAATTTATCAAAAACCACAATTATTGATTAGCTATCTTATAGACATATGTTCAAATGAAGAAGATTGGGTTCTGGATTTATTTTCTGGCTCAGGTAAGTTTTATTACATGGAATTGAATTCCAATATGTTATTTTTCAATTAATATGTAATTGTACTAATTTACTTCATTATTTCTTTTGTGCTTGATAATTAGCTACAACACTAGCATGTTGCCTTCAAAAAGGAATAAATTGCATTGCAATTGAAAAAGATCCAATACAGTGCAATTTCATTTAGCAAAGAATTAATGCTCTTCAATTTCTTCCAGATGCAATGCAAAAAATTGGGTTGAAGAAAGGGGACTTTAATGAATCATGTGTGGCAAAAAAGGCAAAGGAACCCCAACCACCATTACATGGAATGTTTGGAAAGACATACATTGGGAGATTCGTAGACATCAAAGATCCATTAGAAGAGGAAAATGAGCAAAAGGAAGCAGAAAATATTGGGGAAGAAGACAATGATGAAACTCTAGAGGACGAAGAGTTTGGATTACGTGACATTGTTGATTAAATTTAAGTTATGCTTGGAAATCAAGCTCATTTTTTGTAACTATTAAATAGTTATACTTGTATAATGTTTTGACTTTGACATTTTATGAGAAGAATATACACTCAATTAAGGTTGTTATGCATTCAATATTTGGAATATGTGATTTTCGCATTAATTTTTAAGTTAATCATCATTTTTTGAAAAAAAGTGATCATTATTATTTTTTTGACATGAAATTCATAAAAAAACTACTATTTGACCATTTTTAGTTAAAATTTTCGTATAAAAATTGTGATTTTGACATGTCATTTCTAGAAAAAAATTATCAAAACGTGTAGTTTTTTAGTTATATTTATGTTAAAAATGGTTATTTTTATGTCAACTGTTAAAAAATAGTGTTTTTTAGAAACAATTATTTCATGTGGATTGAAAAATTAATTAATGATGTATAAATATGTAGAATATCGAAAATTCAGAATATCTACCTTCTTCTTTAAATATGCAAAACAATAAAAACCTCACTATAAAAAAAATTAAAATAAAAATAAAAAGAAGAAAATATGAAGAAAAACACCACTTCAAAAATTATTAAATTTACAAAATAATTATTTACATTTCATAAATTAGAAAATAAAATAAAAAAATTTAAAAAAAACATTTTAAGAAAAGGGCCTGGTGTAGAATTACCACTTTTTTAAATTAGCATAAAAAACACTACCATTCTAAAATGCAATGTACTTAATAAAATTTATAGTGCCAAAAACTCTGCTTTAAAAGAAACATGTGTGTTCTACATCACCCCTTTTCAAAATAGGGTCACTTTTTTGCTATCTCTACAAAACGGGTAACATTATGAGTTCTTGTTTCAAAGTTTACATTGTTTATGAATATTTTTACTTGCTCATCATATTCGAATAAGTACTAGTGTTTTACATTATCAGGTATTGAAGGCTTGTGTCTAACTTCTATCTCATATCTGAGGAATGGATTCTATGGGGGCCTGAAAGTGCTTGCAGCTACCACAAGAGAGTAAGCCATCCTATTTTCTTCCCTAGGTATAAACTGGATGTTAAAGGCCAAGAAGAAATTGTAGATTAAGTCCCACACTTCATTTCGGTACGTCCTCGGCCTGGGGTGTTTGGCTTGGCATTGGTTCTACCCTACGACTAGCTCAGAGTCTCCATAGGCCGATAGGCATTCAATGTTCATATTTCTTGTCATTTATAACCCCAAGAGAAATGCTTCGTACTCCACCACATTTTTGGCTGCATCAAATTTGAGCTTGAAAGAGAGGGGTATTATGCTGCCTTCCGAAGATACCAACAATATTCTAGCTCCATTCCCATCTTTTGAGTTATTCCATTGAAGTATAATTTCCATACTTCATTTTTATTTGCTCGTAAGTGCTCTAGCTGCCCTGTTAGGTGTAATGATGTTTCCTCTAAGAAGGTCTCATCCTCTTCTAGGAACAGATAGGAGATGTCGTTATCCTTCCCATGCACTGGGGAGTTTTCTGAGCCTCTAGCTGGGGTCACGGCTTTCACAAACTTGGATTCTCTGTATAGCCTCCTTTAATCACCTCCAAAAGTGGGAATCATGGCATAAGTAAAATCTAGATTGATAGCGCCACCCACCTTGGAACCCAAAGATCTAGATAAGAGCATTCCAAAATGAGGAGGTATGTCAACCACCACTATATCCATTACCACACTCTTCACCAGGATCTGAGCCAGGTTTACCACCAAATCCTTTATCATGCCTAAGCACTTGACTCTCTTGGAGTCAAAGAATTACAGGTCCTTATATGGTCTGGTGATCTCTAAACCCAATTGTTTCATTACTAATAGCGGCATGAGGTTGTGTGAGGCCCCAAAATCCAGAATGCAATTATGCAACAAAAGGTCATCGATCACCAAAATCACATAGAAAGGTGCAGTAGAAGCATCCAACTCTTCCATATGCAGCCTGAAAACAACCATGGGCCTCTCCTCTTGAAGGTTCAAACTATCATGGAACAATGTAGAGGTGGCTAGATACATGAATTGAGATACTTGAGCTTTGTAATGAGGCTACTTTAGAAGCTCAGTCAAAGGAACATGAATTTTTACCTTTTCCATCTCCTTTTGGATATTGAATGTATGTTGATCCTTTTTTGTATCTCGTGGCTTTATTCTTTCTCCCTTCCCACTAGCAGTTGTCAGTAAAATAGGTTCCTCCTTTTTTATGTGCCCCTTAGGACCATTTCTCTCCTTATTTGTAGAGACTCCTATCTTGGGTGGGTCAGGATGGAGCTTACCTTTCCCTTTTTCTAGTGTTGGAGGAACCACTTGGGGAGAAGCTTCCCCTTGTTATTCTGGTTCTCTCGTCCTCTTCTTTTAAGATCTTAGATTATACTTACGTTGTGGTTGTGTTTGCATGAACTATGCAAACTATTCGAAATAATAATACATATCTTCCTCCTCTGATGTTGCTTCTCTGTGATGGCTGGCCTCCTGGTGAGCCATATTCTCATGTTCTTCTTCAACAAAACCAACATATATATTTCCTTGCATCTCCTATGTATCTGACGATTGTTCATTAGGACCATATTCCAAGTATAAGGGATGAGGGATCTGATCAAGCCACTCCTTCCTTTCTCTTGGAAGTAGTTGCAGTGGAGGCCTTCTATATTGTGGGTTATAGCTCCGGTTGTCGACTTGAGCGTTCTACCTGGAGAGGTTATTGTTCTCGATTTCAAGCTTTCCAAACTTTTGTGATAAACTCTTGATGAGTTTGTCCAGATCGTCCCACTTCAGGTCTGATGATTCTCCATCTCGACCAAAGGAGGATGCCTTTTCTTTTCATCTTTTAGGTTCAGTAGGTTCTTGCTTTACCCTTGACGTCCCTGCCAAAGCCATATTTGCTTCCAACTCGAGAGCATTGATATGAGGTTGGTCTAGAGTGGTAGACTTCCTTTCTCTTAGGGTAAACCCAACATCAAAGACAAAGGATCCCAAGAAAATGACACGAGCTATAGCTGGGGGAGGCTTTATGCCAGTTGGCAAGTTATTGAACTCCTTATTGACTCTTTTGATAAATTTTGAAGTATCCTCCTTCGGATTTTTTCTTATGGCATTAAACTTAGTGAGGAAGTACTCATGATTCCTCTTTTCTCCCCATTTCTGGGTGAAAGTGTTTTCAAGCTACTCCCATGTAGTGATGGAGGCTTTAAGTAGGGATTTGAACCATTTTCTAGCCTCTCCATTGAGGGATTGCATAAAAAGTCTCATGACCACATTCAGTTGTTCCAAGTTTATGTTCTTGGAGAAAGCATTGAAGGTTTCAATGTGACTCTGTGCCGAGTTATCATCTTCCCCTTTGAACCTAGGCATATGCTTTAGCTAGCCCTGGGGTATTGCACTTAAGGTCTAAGGTAGATCAAGAGGTGCATACTTGTTTAGAAAAAATTCTGGAAGAGACATCTAGATTAGCGGAGGGGGATTAAAATTTGCTTGAGGAACTAGGGTCAAGACCATAGTGTTTGGAGGGGAAGGAGGATATGTTAAGGCCTTAGGACTAAATCTTGAATAATGAGCAACAACAGGCTGAGAACTAGATGAGGGAACTTCAAAGGCTAGCGAGATGGTAACATAGTTAGGGGGATTTTTCTCTTTCTACACTTTCTTGAAAATCAAATTTTTTGGATCAGATACAAATGGGGCTTTCTGCTGGGATGTATCTGAGTGAGTATGAGGACTTTTAAAATCCAAGGTTATGAATGATAATGAGGGGGGTGTGGAGTCACCAAGGTGATGTGAAGGCAATTAGAATAGACTTCTCTCACCTATACAAAGAGTATTCAACTTGTCGTACCCCAGGGGAAACTTCCTTCAATAAGTTCCCCGAAAACGACGCCAAAAGATGTTGTAGCTCCCAGAGACAACATTGTATAGGTTACAAGACCAGTGCCTGGGAACGTATAAATTGGTGTGTCTCAAATGATTTACAAGAAACTGGAGACTTCACTTATGTTTTATAAACACACACACACACAGAGGAAACAGGCTGGTTCATTTATCCAAAGAAATAAAATATGAATTTCTGCTATTTCCTCACAAGTTCAGATCTAAAAAATATCCATGAAAATAGAGGAGGCCGAGTAATTAAATGTCTTATAGCTTAATAAGGTTTTGCAGAGCGAATGAGATAGGACAAAGAGAGGGATCAACTCATCACATAGAGCATAAGGCTTCAAGAGTTCTACACTTAACACATAGAACTTGAGGCATTAAGGATTTCTATACTTATTTGAGTTACAAGTAGAAATAATGGATGAAGGAGGGGCTAACTGTTATGATTCATCTGTTGAAAATTTAAAGATATTCTTTCAATAGTCCACACAGGTATGTGCATCAATAGTATTAAGACAAGTGGACCTGTGATATAATTACAGCCACTTGAATTCACATATCAATACAAATAAATCTATGAGGAAGCTTGAAACATTTCTAGTAGTTATAATTTGCGTGAATACAGAGAGGAAAGATGAGCATAAAATGAGATTTAACAGAAGAAACACATACTGTAATACTTGAAGGGGGAATCACCACCATATCCTTGATATTTTGAAAAACATCTGAGTTACAAAGAAAAAATAGTCTGAAAATGGCATGTAGTATTTTCTATAGAATTTCTAAACCTTTACTAAGTCTTACTTTCCCTTTATCTAGAGAGGGGAGAAAGAACATACATTACAACTAAAATATCTATGGTCTAGATTTAGTTGTCAGATCAACTAGTTGTATTAGTCATGAATGGCTCTGTGGCCCAAAAATATTACAGAATTAAATGCCTCCTTGGAAGGAAGGCATGTTGCAGGACAAAAATAAGTGAATAACTAGAAAGAAAAGTAAATGAAAGTCTTTGTTTCCATCCTGTGATTGCCTCTGCCTCAGGTTGTAATTTTTTCACATTATGGCCTCATGTGCTGCTCAACCAACCTCATCACTTCTGCCTTTACTGCTAGGATGCCTTGTTCTGTGAAGTGGGGTCGGGTCAACTTTAAGTGCCCATCTTGGCAGTCTCTTGCTATGTAGAGGGATGGGGATCCATGCTGAGCCATTAATCTTCCAGAGTCCCATGTACTAGTCCAATGCTATGCCATTCTCCATTTAAGTCTTCTAGTTGTTGGCCCATCTACCCATTAAACCTCTGTACTTCATTATCAGTGCCTTGATGTAGTGGGTGATATGCATTCCAATGTAACAACATAGTCTCATAGGCACATAATTTTTTCTTCTAAAACAGGCGAAATGGGTATTTTTTTATTTCCCCCTTAGCCACCTTTAATATAGCCCCTCGTGTGGATTTCCTCATATGATCGGGGGCTGGAACCAAGGGCTGAGCCCTCAGGCATTAAGGCCTTCAGACCTGTGTCTGGGAGCCTTTTCCTTTATATCACAAAATCTCGCATATCGGTGCTTTACCATGATTTTTCCTTGAGCTTCTTCTCTAAACACTTGCGATTGTCGATATGCGGGATCGAGCCCACCTAAAACATCGCAATCACACTGCAAGAGAGGGGGACCCTTTACCTTTTTCCTTAGCATGGGCAACAGTCTAGACACGAGATCCTTATATATCATGCCGTAATAACTTATCACATCTAGGGGGAAATTCTCCCTTTGTCACTTGGAATCCCACATCTCGGCGCTTGATGGCCTTTCACCTTTAGCTTTTCCCCTTAACAGCTACGATCACCAATCTGCGGGGTGATTTCATCACTACCACATGTCGCCTTTTGAGTGGTGACATGTGGCACCTAGTAATGGCCCCATTTCACCCCTAAAAACATTGAAACTGAGTGAAACATGTCTCCCGTACGGCCATGTCACCCTCCATACTACCATGTGGAGGAAAGAGAAAGGGGTCCTACACCTTGGTTTGGCATGCATTTCCTTTGTTAACTCTTTTGAGCCCTTCCTCGATGATGCAACACTATATCACAAATCAGAGCTCGCACGGTCTTTGGAGTTTTGTATGACTATGGGACTACAAGGTCATCGGGATGTGGGGTTGTAGGTGTGTGGGGTTCCGCCACATGGAGGAGAGAGAAGGGGGGCATCCTGTTCTTGTTTTTTTCTACATTCCCTTTGTCAAACTTTTTCTACCTCCCTCGATAATGTTACATTATACTGCAGAATCAGCCCCTGCAAGGTATTCTAAGTTTAGAACCCTTTGATCCACCAATATGTCAAGATGCGTGACTATGCAATCATCGGGATGCGATATGCCCTCATAATTAGCCATTGTTTTGGTTTTCTTAGTTTTCCAAAGGAAATCTTCAATAGGCCCTAACTTCTGATCCAGGAGTCCTTTTTTGGACTTCTATATATGATTGGAAAGATTTTTCTGAGAAATTGGCAAAGGAGAGAGTTTGATTAAGCTCTGAGATCTTTTGTGGCATGTGAATGTGGCTCCAAACTCCACTACTCCTAGGCAACCTTGATCAATTGAAACCCACAATGCAGTGAGTGACAACAATGTCACTACATGCATGACTTGTACAACATGGAATAGTTTACAACTGATAGTACACTGCCCTTGAACTCCAATATCAACTGGATAACTCAAATTCTTTACATCCAACAATTATTGTGGGTTGATTAATCAGTTAACTTGATGATCACTCAGTATGAAAAAATTTAAACACCCTTAATTTGACCTCCACTTGTTCTACTAACAGTGAGAACTAGTTACACTAACAATAACTCAAATTAACTAAAATAGTTTGGTACAAATTATAAATCAGTCATGTAGAACTGAAATCAAGTGTCTCCAACTTGAATTTACCAATTTAACTAAGTGACAAGAACCATGTAACCTCAGTTAACCACCTCCAAGTATTCTGCTGAAATTGAAATTTGAATTTCTCCTAATTTAATTAAGGGAAAATGAAATTAGGAATTTCTTGTTGCATTTTCAACATGCCCTCTTAGCAAGAAATATGTTATCATATACCCCAAAATTTCTTTTATGGAACTCGAATTTTCCTCTTGACAAAGCCTTTGTCAAAGTATTTACATCATTTTCCTTTGTTGAAATGTACTACAACAACATAATCCACCTATACACACAATCTCGTAGATGGCGATACTGGATGTTGATATGCTTCGATTGATCATGAAATAATAGATTCTTAGAGAGTTTGATACAACTATGATTGTCAAAGTAAATCATTGTTGGATCCATCTTCTGACCAAATAACCCAACAAGAATCTTTCTCATCCAGATAGCCTCACATTTTGCTTGACTTGTAACCATGTACTCTACTTCTGCTGAGTTGAGTGCCATAGATCTATACTTCCTATTGTACCAAGAAACCACACCTAAACCAACACTAAAAATTCCTCCTAATGTTTTCTTCCCGTCTAATGGATTCTCCACCCAATCTACATCTGTGAATACTTGCATCTTCACTCCTTTTGTCCATTTGTACCAAAGACCAAACTGAGTAGTGCCTTTGAGGTATCTCAACAAATGCTTTGTTGCCTTCTAATATAGTTTGGTTGGCTTAACCATAGCTTGACTAAGCTAGTTAATTTCACAACACCTGTATGGTCGTGTGTTCACCAAATACATGAGTGAACCCACAAGCTTCCTGTAAATGGTAGACTCCACTTCCTCACCTGTAGTGGCATTCTCTTTCCTCCAATTACCTACTAGAGGAGTGTCCATGGGTTTTCTACTCTCCATGCGAAACTTCTTCAATATCTCGTTGGCATACTTTCCCTAAGAGACAAACAGTTCCCTATATCCTTTTCTTACTTCCAACTCATGGAAATAATGCATGAGTACCATGTCCTTCGTCTCAAACTCTCTTGGAAGGTCCTACTCGCAAGATTTGATCAGTTTCTCATCACCAGTAAGGATCAATTCATCAACATATAACAAAATAATCAATCATTTACATTCTACCACAATGTGATAAAGGTTTGCATCTGCTTCACTTTTGGTGAAACTCAAACCAGGGAGATAGTTATCGATCCTAGTAAGCCAACCATAGGGTGTTTGCTTGAGTCCATACAACGCTCGCTTGGGTATGAAAACATGTGACTCTCTATAGAAAGTCTCAATCCCCTCTAGCTACTTAATATATTCTTGCTCCTCGATAACTCCATTCAAGAATTTTGTCTTCACATCCATCTGGTAGATCTTCCACCCCATCTACACTGACAATGCTAAAATTGACCTACTGGAGCAAAGGTATCCTCATAGTCAATTCCATCCACTTGAGAGAACCCATTGGCCACAAATTTTACCTTTTTCTTCTCTATGCTTCCATCTATTGCATGTTTTACCTTGTAAAGTCATCTTGAACCAACTACTGATTTGTATGTTGGTCTTGGGACCACTTCTCAAACATTTTTTCTGACAATGGAATCATATTCCTATACCATAGCACCAACACATAATGGTTTCTCTATATTTTCCTCTAATTATGATGGCTCTATCTCTATCATCTCACTCATTAGATCCATGCAACTAGTGTACCGATCTGGTGACCTCCTCTTCCTACACTATGTTTTGGGTGCTCCCACATTCTCTCTAGCATCCTATAATAATATGTCAGCATCTCTAGTTTGATTCCTTCCTTCTCTAGATGTCTCTGGGCGAGTGGATGTCTCCACTCTCTCCTCCTCTACTTGTTCCTGAGGTTATTCCACTAGAGCCAAAAGCTTCTGATCAATATGCAAATGAAGCACCCTCTGAAGAGAACACCTCATTTCCTTCTCCTCATAAAAATTTACATCCCGTCTTACCACTATCAACTTAAGGGATGACAAGTACAAATGATATTTTTGAGATGTATCTTTGTACCCCACAAATATGCCCAACTTTGTCGTAAGGTCTAGCTTTTTCCTTGCTTCCTTGGAAGCATAGTAGTAAACTTATGCTCCAAAGATCTTGAAGTGTGACACATCTAGTTTCTTCCCTAAAAAAACTTCATCTGGTGTACTCATCCTGAGAATGTTTTTAGGACCCCTGTTATGCAAATAGGCCTTTGTGTTGCATGCTTCAGCACACAAGTGTAGAGGTAGGATTTTTTCATGCAACATCGCCCATTCTTCTCCCACAATACTTTTGTTCTTCCTATAAACCACCTCGTTTGAAATTTACTCACCACTTTTATCGCTCCTGAGAGCCTTCACTCTCCTGCCAGTCTCTTTCTCAAAAATTTCTTTAAACTCAACAAATTTGGAGAATGTATGGTCTTTCTTATGCATGAAGTAGATCCAACACTTATGTGAGAAATCGTCTACAAATATAACAATAATAGCTATGCTTGGAACTGGAGGCTATCGTGAAAGGTCCACATACATCAGAGTGGATCCTTTTAAGTATTTCATGCACCATGTTGTCCCAATCATTGAAGCTTGATTTTGTTTACTTCCCCAATGTACACCCTTTTCATGTATCTCGTTGCTCTATTGCTCCATTGGGGAGGCCTATAGAAATATGTTGCATGCTATTCAATGTGCCATGATGAAAATGGAAAAAAATTCTATGCCATAATTCACTAACATCTTGTCTATGCACCTTCTCTGCTTTTTTGCTCAATGTTGCATAATCTTCCACATCTAATTTGTAGAGGTGCTTCACTTAAACCCCGATCTGCTTCACTTGTCCCGTCTAGATGTGTCTCAAGAGAGCCTTCCTTTTGCTAAATATCACATCGTAGCCATAATTGATTAGGCTCATCAATAGGTAAATTATATGGGCCTTAATGCCACTCTCAAGGTTATTGAAATCAACTTTTCTCACATTTGTTTACATTTTTATTTTATTTTGCTTAGTGAGAAGGGTAAAGGTGATATGTTATGTCATGTGGCCTAATGCACATTAATTGTAGGATTTGGAGTAGTTTTTGGTTAATTTAAGTGCAGGAACTCAAAGTAGACAAGAAAGAGGGATTTTAGGAGATTGGTTCTCCCTCCTTAACTCCTCAATCACTCGAAGATTCCTCCACCAGATCTCATCATCTCGGAGTTACAAGCAGCCAAGCCCACCAGTTCATTGGCAGCCAAGCCACTGATATTTGAAGACACATTAATCTTGAGTTTTGGAGCCAAGCATCCCTAATTTTAAGGAAGTTGTTGGTAGCTTCAATTTTATAAATAAGAAGGCCTAGGGCCTCATTATGATTTGACTTTTTATGGTAGCCAAGAGGCAATTTTGAGCTCAAGATATTGTGATTGTTATTCTCATGTTTTTTTTGACATTTTGGTGATAATGAAAAGGGTTTCTTTGATCCAGCACTGAGTTGACCCAGAGGGCTGAAGCTCTTGGGTTAGGGCCCAAACCTAGCAGTAGAGGTTCCTATTATTTTGTACATGTATCCTTAGATTAGAATCATATATTAGTTGCTGAAATTATTTTCGTTTTATTTAAATTGCAAGTCTTTGAATGATTGATTAGTTTTGCTTCCATTAGTTGGAGAACTAGATCAGTATTACAGTAGGGAAAGAAAAGACTTCAGAAAATCTTGTGACAATGGCCTCATACCCATCTCCCTCATGGGATCATGGTTTGAAGACCCCACTCTCACTGTCCCAAAAATAGAGTTATCTTATGGTTATTGCATAGATTAGCGTTTCTTGTGAGTAGGTCAATGATCATGATTCCTTATAAGAACTTGCAATTTTCATTTTGGTTTATTAAGTTTGTTTTAGATTAGAAAGCATTCAATTCCATATTGTTGATCCACTAACCATCAATAAATCAGTTTCTTAAATTCAACTCATTTTTTCTACATTTACATAAAATTGTGGATAAATGAAGAAATTAATATGTGTTGTTGTAGGAGTTGTTATATGCAGGGAGAAATCAGTCCACCAGACTCATCTAGTTCTTATCCACCTCTCGTCACACCCTACCAACCATCAATTCAGATTTCTATTTTGTAGCCCACTATGGACATCCCTTGAGAAAATCCAACCATCCTAAAGAATTGGGTTGATCCTTGGGTAGTGTGCACCTTTCCCACACCTTATTCCACCATCATCCACTTTCCCAACACTTCCTTTCACCTTCCCTACCTTCCTACATCTTTCATCCAAGTTTCCTATAGTAAAACAGGACATCCTGTAGTAACTACGGGAAATCCTATAGCAACTACAGGAAACCCGGTAGAAGCCTATTTTAGACCATTTTGGGTAGAAATAATGACCATAGCTTAGAGTATGCCTTCATCTTGACCTCCATTGCTATAGGATAAAATGCATGGTGTATGGAGAATGGAGATACCCTCAAGGGTTTTCTCGAGACCCTTGGCAGATTGTAAGATTATCTACAGTTGTCACAAAACTACATGCATGTCCATAAACAATAACTCAACTATCAAAGCAAGAAAGATTCATTACCTCAAGCCTCCATGTAGGTTTTCTGGAGAGCACAATGCAGCTAGGTGGAAGTCCCTTGAGCTCGCTCCAGATCAAGTCCTGCACATAAAAGAGACAAGCATAATCACAACATACAGCCTTGATAATTAATACATGAATATATAAAAGACATCTAGTTACACATAACTAAGCTACTCATGCTAAAAGGTATTGGATAAACAAATAAGCGAATGATAGTACCAACACCATGGAGTAGATAGTACAACTGCAGTTCTATATTAATGTTGAAAGAGTGATTACAACCATCTATTGCATCAACCTTCCCTTACCCCTCTAGCTCCTCTCTCTCTCTCTCTCTCTCTCTCTCTCTCTCTCTCTCTCTTCTTACCAATTTCTTATGCTTAGATTTGAGACTATGCTCGACAATCAAGTAAGTTATCCTTTCAAATGATCTGACCCTTACCACGATAGCCCTAGCTCTGCTTATGTAGAAATCGAGTTAGGTTGCCAAGTTCCTCCATGAGTCTCTTAAGCTAAAACCAATGCCCTACTCTTGAGCTCTTTCCCATTTGCCTCCTTCATTAGGATTATAAATCCCACAAATAGGTTGAACTTTAGATGTTTCCTTTCTTTTCTGGCTACATTTAGGAGGGAATATAGAGATATTTATGAGTTAATTCGCTCCATTGACCTCAAGATTCTCATTAGGATCCACTAACGATGTCCCCGAACTAACAAGTAGAGTTAGTAGGGTCACTAATGCTCCCTTAGGCTTATAAAGAAGCTTTATAAAGCATGTTGTTAGTGTATAGATAGCGTTAGTGTGGAAACAAGGCTTGTGATTTTGGCTATTGCTTCAGCCCTCATGTCTTTCTCCTCTGAGCTGATGAGGAGGTCATTTTTTTTTATAACAGATGCCCCCTAAAGTGTGAGATCAGAGGCTACGATGATGGCTGAAATAATTTACTTAAATGTAATTTTCCTTTGACAAAAAGAGAGAGAGGATCGGAGCTTCGGGTGGTACGTGAAACCTCATACAACACACATATAAAATAACTAAAATCATGTCCTGAGTTGGGTGTTCCCATGCTCAGTAGCTATGTTAGAGTGATTTTATCATAAAAGAGATATGACGATGATGGCCGCCAATAAGCACAATGTGGATTCGGTGTCATAGTAGGATCATTCTGATGAGCTATCTCCAAAAAACAATATACGCAACTTGGAAGAGGAAACAAGGCTAAGTGATGCAAGCCTCTACCCAAGGTCTTGATTTCGGCTTCACCAAACAACATAGATCGATACATGTGAATATATGTGTTGATTTCGAACATGCACGAAATTGTCTGATTACCAGTCAATAATGGAGACCGTTAACAAACACGAGGAAGGCCACCAATAATGGTGATGGTCTCCAAGGGTGGTCCCTTTGTCATAGTTGTTAACTAGGTGCGACAAAGTTTAATAGTAAACCCGGATCAGTTAATTTTCCGTGAGTTAATCTATTCAGTCCAGATAAATAGAAATCTATGCTCAATAGATGTTGACCTCATTTTGTTACGAGTACGAGGAGAGGGACTAAACTTGATTTTCACCGTGAATTTTCAATGAGTCACGCGACGAGAGACTCAATACCTTCATCAAATTTTAACGAGTCAAATAAAGAAAACTCAAGGTAACTTTTTCAGTTTATTGAGCAAGGAAAAAGAGGTAAAAGAATTGCTCATTCCTTCTTCGTAGATTTAATGAGCCCGAAGAAGGGGAAAAACTCGGGGATTTTTTCGATTTTAAGAGCGAGAAATGGTCCCAAAAAAGCAAGTTCTCTAGTTGCTGCCATAGATTTTTAATGAGCCCGGGGACAAAAACTTAGGATTTTTCAATTTAACGAGCGAGAAAAGTACCTAAAAAAATTCTTGGGTCATCTTTATAAATTTTTAATGAGCCTAAAGAAAAAAGTCGGGATTTTTTTTCAATTTTATGAGTGAGAAAAAAACACCTAAAAAGAATGCTCTAATGATCTTTTTTAGTTTAATGAGCTAGACAAAAAGAAAAAAAAGAGTTGCTCAGAGCATCGTCGTATGTGTTTAACAAGTCCCACAATGACAAACTCAAGGATTTTTCAATTTTTAGAGTGAGAAAATATCCCATAAAATAAATCGCTCATTGAGAATTGCATGCAGTGCTTTACTTCTTTTCATTCCTGAAAGTACTTTCATAAAAAAGGGGAAAAAAGTATAAAAAAGCAGCAATTCCTATCCATATGGGTTCATGCATGATAAAAAATCATGGGGAATGGACTACTTTTTCTTTAATGATTTCATAAAATCATGTCTCCAAAAATAAATATAAGGAAGTTTTTTGAGCTTTCACATTCACCATTTTCACTATTTGAGAACTGTGAGAGCGTTTTTGAGCTAAAGAGGAGCAGATTTTCTGCGAACCATTGCAGGAGATCCAGGCAACCATTCGACATGCCGTTAGTCCCAGGTATAGGAAAAAACCTTGCTATATGCATTTCTTAACCTTTCTTATCAGTTTTTGGGGTGGATTCTTGCAGATCCGAGGAGCCCTAAAGTAGTGTTTGTGAACTAACACCCTCTGGCTAGCCTATAGGGAGCATTAAACACCCTATATGACCTACTGGAAGGCATTAATCCTCCCTGTGTACAACTAGGGGGAGCGTTAGAGCTTCAGGACGCAGTTTAAAACCCCATGCAATGATTCCTGAAGTTGTATTGCCCATTTTGACTGATTTTTGGGTTATTTTGCACAAGTTTCAGGCCATAATGACTAGCCTATGGAGAGAACGGGCCCATGATATCCAAGAATTTTTGATGTGAAATGATCCAGCATGCACACTTGCATTGCGTTGCTGTGGTTTACTGAAGTATGCAAAGTTGGAGCTGATGAAAGCGAAGGAGGATTTATTGAGATGGATTATCCAATGCTGGGATGAATGTTGGCATTATGAGACAAGTGTTGTCCTTGATGGCAAATCACACTGATAACAAATCATAGTGCAGAAGGATAGCAGCAAGGAATTGATGATCAGTCTACAAGTATGAAGAAAAATATATACACGCTGGTTCACTATATACCAAGTCACGTATACAAGCAGGTTCACTATATACCAAGTTGCGTATACGCAGGTTCGCTATATACCAAGTCACGTGTACACGCTGGTTGGCTTCAGTAAAAGTGCGTGTATGTGGAAAACTTATCTTTGGTCCATGGCGGTTATTCCTTGGAAGTTGTGCCTATGGTTTTAGACCTTGGTGTCTCGACGGACGTGTTGATCCCTAGTTTTGAAGATGATGGTATTGGATTTCTATGGTTTTGGCTCTTGGTATTGAACAAGGCCTAAGGCTATATAAGGAGAAGGAAATCATTAGGCAAGTGTATCTGAAAAGTCTTGAATATCTGATGAAGTATTAGATCCAGTATGCAGGTTATTGGTTGATGATGTATTGCTTGATCTGAGCTAAGGAGAGATCTCATCGGTTGATGGAGAACAAGATCTAAGGAGAGATCGGGATCAAATGGTTTGAAATGAACTATCTTTATATGGTTGATTATGCGTATTTCTAGATCTGCATACTGACACAATGTTATGTTCTGGGTATAACTGATATCTGGTACAGCTGCAAGTTATGAACAATTATTTTTAGATCTGTACGCAGGTTGTCTTCGGTAAAACCGCGTGTGTACGCGGGTTGCCTTCATTGAAGTAGCGTATATCTTTTGGAGCTTGATTTTTGGGTTGCAGCTGGGTCTGACTGTTATTGTAGAGTTCTGTAGTCTGCTCTGTGTTCTGGTGACTGGGTTTGACAGGGTTTCAGTGGTTCAGTGATTCAAAGATTGTTGATGCGAGTATTGGTTGTTTTGTAATCTGCTATGAAAGTTGAATGAATTGTGGTCTTCAGATTGTAATGTTGTGCTTCAGGAATATCCAGTCTGAAAATGTATGAAAAGTGGTACCTGAAGGAAAGAATATTGTATGCCTGCACCTACGTACTAGTATCTTAGCTAGTACAAGAGCAAAGGGGGTTGGAGCTCCCTTCCAAGGAAGTTTTGGAGAACGAGAGAAGGTTGAAGCCTTCTGCAGGTTGTAGCCTGCGTACTAGTATAAGGCTGCACCAGTACAAAAGATTGTAAACTCAAGTTCTTATTAAAGAAAGATAGAGACGACTTGCAGCAGGTGGTTTTCACCCACATTGGGTTTCCACCTTATATCATGGTGTTCATGTGTGTGGATTTTGTGTGATGATCTGTTCTGTTATACTGCATCTGTTTACTCTTAATATGGTGAATAATGTCCTAATGCATTTAACTGAAGATAAACTAACTGAATTATAAGATTTATGGTTATACGCTGGTTTCTTTAGACACAGTAGCGTGTACACGTTGGTTCACTTAACTGAAGTAGCGTATATGTTTCTGAGCATTGAAAAAGTTTTATTGATCTGATAATATTGATTCACACCCCCCTCTTAGTATTATTTCCAACAATTGGTATCAGAGCAGGTCCTTCAGAGAAGCTTGATCGCTTGAAGGTAGATCGTTCATCATGAGCAACTACGAGAGAGAAGCATCAATCAGGCCACCGGTTTTTGATGGGACAAACTTCAATTATTGGAAGGTAAGAGTTACTGCCTATCTTCAATCTCTTGGTATAGAAGTTTGGGACATCGTAGAGACAGGCTACACTTTTCCTTCAGCTACTCCTACAGATGCAGCCGAGAAAAAGAAATATGAAACAAATGCGAAAGCAATCAATACTCTATTGGGATGTATATCTCAATCAGAATTGATGAAGGTAATGCACTATAAATCTGCAAAAGAAATATGGGACAAAATTGTCACGAGCTATGAAGGAGACGAACAGGTAAAGCGTGCTAAACTTCAAACTCTCAGGATTAAGTATGAGACTCTCAGAATGTATAATGATGAAAGTGTGGCTAACTATTTCCTTAGGGTAGATGAGATTATTAATTGCATGAAAAACTTGGGTGAAGAAATAAAAGAGGCTATTGTGGTTGAAAAGGTTCTAAGATCTTTGTCCCCCAAGTTTGAATCTAAAGTGTCTGCCATAGAAGAAAAGGAAAATCTGCAAATTCTCACTATGTCTCAGCTTCACGGAATTCTAACCGCTTATGAAATGAGAAAGGGAGGTCCATCAGACAAAAGAGAAGCTGCCTTCAAGGCTTCAGGCAAAGAAGATTATTATGAAGCAAGTCACGTGCCAGAAGATGAAGAAGAGGAACAAATTTTGTCAGAAATCTTCAAAGGGGTTCTGGAAGGTTCAGAGGTAAGTTACCTTTTAAATGCTTTGCTTGTGGAAGAGTAGGTCATTATGCTGCCAGATGTCCTCACAAAGATAAGAATGACAAGGGAAAGGAACCTGTTAAATGGAACAAGAAACAAAATGAAAAGAAGAAAAGCTATTACACTCATGAAGATAGTGATGGTCTTTCAAATAGTGATGAAGATGAACAAGGTAATAGATATAAACTTTTAATGGCTTTTGAAGATGATGACTATATGGATGCTATAGATGTAGAAGGTTTTTGTGAAGAAATGAAAGATCTCAAAGTTTGCTTAGAAGAGAAGAGTGCTATTATTGATTCTCTACAATGTCAACTAGCTGAAAAGGAAAAACATCTTGAAAAATTGGAATGTGAGATTGTTTGTCTTAGAAAGGAGATTGAGAAAACAAAAGCGATTAATCTTAAATTTGTTAAAGGATCTGAAACCTTGGATGAGATTATCAATGTGCAGCGATCTCCTCTGATCAAGACAGGTCTTGGATATAATGGAGAAACATCTCAAGCATCTACCTCTAAAAGCTATCTTGATGCAGCAAGGAGAAGCGAGCAAAGGCCAAATAAAAGTCATCAGGTGAATCAGAGACAGTTTACCTCAAGAACAAATAAAGACCATCAAGAAATTCGGGGACAAACTGCCTTAAGGACAAACAAAAGCTACAATCAGCCTCAGGTAAAATCTTCCCAATTTGCTCCAAGCATGAATGTGAATAGAAGCTACAATCGGTTGGATGATAGATCTGATTATCGCAGAAGTTTCTTTAATGGCCAATGCTTTTCTTGCCATAACTTCGGTCACAAAGCAGCTCAATGTGTTGCCTACAAGACGATCATGACTAGAGAAGCTCAAAAGCAAGGGAGAATGACTGGAACCATGAAAAGGACTTATAAAAAAATTTCAGTTCTTGAAAATGAAGTTGAATGCTCTATTTGTAATAACTTTGGTCATGAAGACTCTGAATGCAGGAGCAGGTTCTGGAAGACAACTCAGAAGGAACAAACCTCAAATGTCAGAACATGGAGAATAAAGGAACCGCAACCAGAAAGATGTGGGATAGCCTTTTATGCAGAAGGTCAAGAAAGTCTATGGTACATTGACAGCGGATGTTCGAAGCATATGACAGGGGACAAAGAAAAGCTTGAGTCATATACTGCATTAGAAAAGGGGAAGAAAGTTTCTTTTGGAAACGATATCTCTGCAGCCATAAAAGGAAAAGGTGTTGCTCCATTGAAAGAGAAGGTCAAAGCTGGAAATGTTTTGTATGTTGATGGATTGAAGCATAATCTTCTGAGTGTCAGTCAGATGTGCGATCAAGGAACAGAGGTAATATTTAGATCAAATGGATGTTGTGTTCGTGACCTTGATACAGGTAAAACAGTGATCAAAGGAAGAAGGACTCCAAATAATCTATACATATTTGAAGAAGGACCACAACAATGCTATTTGAGCAAGGATGATGAACACTGGCTATGGCATCGGAGGTTGGGGCATCTAAGCTTTTCACAAATAAGGAAAGCATGCAGATATCAGGCAGTTCGTGGTCTTCCAGATATCAAAATTCCAGACAACACTATATGCAAATCTTGTCAGTTTGGAAAGCAAACCAGAACTAACTTTCCAGAGAAGGAAGGATCAGCCAGCATACCTCTTGAGCTAGTCCATATAGATGTATGTGGTCCATTTAGGAAAAGGACACCTCGAGGAGAAGAATATTTGATATTATTCATTGACGATTTCTCCAGGTTTGTCTGGTTAGGGCTTATGAAGCACAAAGATGAAGCATTCGAAAAATTCAAATCCTTCAAAGCTTTGGTTGAAAATGAATCAGGACACAAAATTAAGTGCCTCAGATCTGACAGAGGTGGGGAATTTACCTCAAACGAATTTTTTGATTTCTGTGAAGAACATGGGATAAGAAGAGAATTCTCTACAGCTAGAACTCCTCAGCAAAATGGGGTTGTGGAAAGAATGAACAGAACAATCCAACAAATGGCTCGTGCTATGCTTGATGAATCAGGTACTCCCGCAACTTTCTGGGGTGAGGCTGCACATGCTGCGGTTATTATTCTTAACAAAACAAATGTCTGAGTAAACAGCACTCAAACACCTCATGAGCTCTGGAGTGGTGAGACTCCTTTGGTAAAGCATTTCAAAATCTTTGGGAGCAAATGTTATATTAAGAATACTGATGAGCAACTTGGAAAACTTGAACCAAGAGCAGATGAAGGCATTCTTCTTGGTTATTCTCCACATAGCAAAGCATACAAGTGCTACAACAAAAGACTTGGCAGAATTGTTGACAGCATTGATGTAGTGGTTGATGAGAAGGGATATATTCCTAGGCAAGTTCATCATGAAGACATTGAAGAAGATGAAGGCTACCCTCAAAGGCAGAATGATGAAGAAGAAGAAGAACCTCAAGAAGAACCAGAGGAGCAGACAAGAATAGAAGAGAAGACTCCATCCAGATATGTTCAAAAGAATCATCCAGAATCTCAGATTGTGGGGCAGAAAGAAGCAGGAATACAAACAAGAAGAAGAATTGCAGAAGCTTCAAGCTATTTGGCATTACTCTCTTCCACTGAACCACAAAATGTGAAAGAGGCATGCAAAGAT
Organism: Pinus tabuliformis; assembly: GCA_031772625.1. NCBI lineage: Eukaryota > Viridiplantae > Streptophyta > Pinopsida > Pinales > Pinaceae > Pinus > Pinus tabuliformis. The sequence continues at coordinate 830,877,396 of CM062819.1, read as the reverse complement.
GAATGTTGGGTCAAAGCAATGGATGAAGAACTTGAGCAGATCGAAAAGAACAATACTTGGCAATTGGTTCCTAGACCAAAAGATAAAAATGTCATAGGGACTAAATGGGTCTTCAAAAATAAATTGAATGAAAATGGAGAAGTAATTAGAAACAAGGCCAGACTTGTTTGTAAAGGGTATGCGCAGCAAGAAGGAATAGATTTTGAAGAGACCTTTGCTCCTGTTGCAAGACTTGAGGCCATCCGAATGTTCCTTGCTCTCTCAAGCTTTCAAAACTTCAAGGTATTCCAAATGGACGTGAAATCAGCCTTTCTGAATGGAGACTTAGAAGAAGAAGTATATATTGAGCAGCCAGATGGTTTCATTCTTGGGAATGATCCAAACCTTGTATGCAGATTGAAAAAGGCTCTCTATGGTCTCAAACAAGCTCCAAGGGCTTGGTACTATCGTTTGGACAAATATCTTCACAAACAAGGTTTTTCAAAAGGATCAGCAGATAGCAATCTCTATATGAAAGTTGAAAATAACAAATTTCTAATACTTGTTGTGTATGTAGATGATATTATCTTTGGTAGCAATGAAGAGGCTATGAGTCAGAACTTTGCCTTGGTTATGCAGAAAGAATTTGAAATGTCATTACTTGGAGAATTGACATACTTTCTTGGATTGCAAATCCAACAAAATGAAGGAGGTATTTTCTTGTCTCAAACCAAGTACCTCAAGCAGATCTTGAAGAAGTATGGCATGGAAGATTCAAAGCCAGTTTGTACCCCCATGGTTACAGGATGCAGCCTCAGTGCAAATGACGAATTAGCAGCAGTTCACCAACCCACTTATAGATCCATGATTGGGAGTTTGCTTTATTTGACAGGTACCTGACCAGATATTATGCATGCAGTAGGAATTGTTGGAAGATTTCAAGCCAACCCAAAGGAAACTCATCTTCAGGCAGTCAAAAGAATCTTCAAGTATCTTCAAGGGACCCAAAACTATGGCTTATGGTATCCTAGAGATACAGATCTCACTCTTCATGCTTACACAGATGCAGATTGGGCCGGAAGTGTGGATGATAGGAAAAGCACAAGTGGTGGTGCTTTCTTCATGGGTTCCAGATTAGTATCTTGGTTCAGCAAGAAACAGAGTTCGATTGCCTTATCTACAGCTGAAGCAGAATATGTGGCTATGGCATCTTGTTGCACACAACTTCTTTGGATGATGTAGACCTTGCAGGATTTTCAAATCACTTGCACTCCACCAGTCTCTATCTTATGTGATAATACAAGTGCAATCAGCATTTCAAAGAATCCAGTCATGCACTCAAAGACCAAGCACATACCAATCAAGTACCATTTTCTTCGGGAACAAGTGCTTGAGCAGAAGGTCAAGCTGGAGTATGTTCCTTCTAAGGAACAAGTTGCTGATATTCTCACAAAACCACTGCCCAGGGAAACTTTTGAATATCTCAGACAAAAGCTGGGAGTAGTTGATGCTTCATCCTGCTGTTGAAGCTTGTCTGTTCTACAGAAAAGTTGGTATACGCAAGTTACGTAAGGGATATCCGCGTATATACGCCGATTTATGCTGGGAAAGTCACGTGTATGGTGTACGCGTGTTGCAGAAAGCATATCTACGTGCATACGCTGTTTTATGCAGGAGAAGTCGCGTATATGGAGTTCTGAACAGCAAGGGCAGACTCCGGTTGGAGAAGGTCTGAGATGGGTATGCCAGAATTCTTCAGGCACAGTTTCAGGGGGTGCAGCAGGCACAGGTTCAGGGGGAGCATCTTAAAGTCTCATAAAGCATTGTTGGCATTTAGATGCTTTTGGTTCTAGTACACAACTGTTGTTGGTTTCAGGAGAAGGAGCTCAGAAGGAAATCTTGGTTGCTGATCTAAAAGATGTGTATCAGATGCTGCTTGTGACTTTCATAAGTCTTGATCTAGATTTTTTGTCTCTATGTCATGTATCTCTTCTGTGATATCTCTTTTATGGTTTCAAGGTCATGTAACAGCCTATGTTGGTTTTCCCACTATGCCTGGGATGAATGATGTAATATAATTGGTTGGTTCTAATGTATCCCCTCTTGGTTGGGAGTATGGATGTATGTATTGAGTCTTTTGGTAATAGGAAGGTCCCTTATGGTGTATAAGTCTTGGTTCTTTTGAAGAACATCTTGCAGATCTTGCCTACAGTCAGAGGGTGCATGTTTCAGCACAGCCAAGCAAATATATCAGCATGTACTCAGGGGGAGCACAGCCCTTTGCCCTTGATGACAAAGGGGGAGAGTGATTTGATTTGGTGTTGTTGCCATCAAGTCCAAAGGGGGAGATTGTTGGCATTATGAGACAAGTGTTGTCCTTGATGGCAAATCACACTGATAACAAATCATAGTGCAGAAGGATAGCAGCAACGAATTGATGATCAGTCTACAAGTATGAAGAAAAATATATACACGCTGGTTCACTATATACCAAGTCGCGTATACAAGCAGGTTCACTATATACCAAGTTGCGTATACGCAGGTTCACTATATACCAAGTCGCGTGTACACGCTGGTTGGCTTCAGTAAAAGCGCGTGTATGTGGAAAACTTATCTTTGGTCCATGGCGGTTATTCCTTGGAAGTTGTGCCTATGGTTTTGGACCTTGGTGTCTCGACGGACGTGTTGATCCCTAGTTTTGAAGATGATGGTATTGGATTTCTATGGTTTTGGCTCTTGGTATTGAACAAGGCCTAAGGCTATATAAGGAGAAGGAAATCATTAGGCAAGTGTATCTGAAAAGTCTTGAATATCTGATGGAGTATTAGATCCAGTATGCAGGTTATTGGTTGATGATGTATTGCTTGATCTGAGCTAAGGAGAGATCTCATCGGTTGATGGAGAACAAGATCTAAGGAGAGATCGGGATCAAATGGTTTGAAATGAACTATCTTTATATGGTTGATTATGCGTATTTCTAGATCTGCATACTGACGTAATGTTATGGTCTGGGTATAACTGATATCTGGTACAGCTGCAAGTTATGAAAAATTATTTTTAGATCTGTACGCAGGTTGTCTTCGGTAAAACCGCGTGTGTACGCGGGTTGTCTTCATTGAAGTAGCGTATATCCTTTGGAGCTTGATTTTTGGGTTGCAGCTGGGTCTGACTGTTATTGCAGAGTTCTGTAGTCTGCTTTGTGTTCTGGTGACTGGGTTTGACAGGGTTTCAGTGGTTCAGTGATTCAAAGATTGTTGATGCGAGTATTGGTTGTTTTGTAATCTGCTATGAAAGTTGAATGAATTGTGGTCTTCAGATTGTAATGTTGTGCTTCAGGAATATCCAGTCTGAAAATGTATGAAAAGTGGTACCTGAAGGAAAGAAGATTGTAGGCCTGCACCTACGTACTAGTATCTTAGCTAGTACAAGAGCAAAGGGGGTTGGAGCTCCCTTCCAAGGAAGTTTTGGAGAACGAGAGAAGGTTGAAGCCTTCTGCAGGTTGTAGCCTGCGTACTGGTATAAGGCTGCACCAGTACAAAAGATTGTAAACTCAAGTTCTTATTAAAGAAAGATAGAGACGACTTGCAGCAGGTGGTTTTCACCCACATTGGGTTTCCACCTTATATCATGGTGTTCATGTGTGTGGCTTTTGTGTGATGATCTGTTCTGTTATACTGCATCTGTTTACTCTTAATATGGTGAATAATGTCCTAATGCATTTAACTGAAGATAAACTAACTGAATTATAAGATTTATGGTTATACGCTGGTTTCTTTAGACACAGTAGCGTGTACACGCTGGTTCACTTAACTGAAGTAGCGTATATGTTTCTGAGCATTGAAAAAGTTTTATTGATCTGATAATACTGATTCACCCCCCCCTCTCAGTATTATTTCCAACAATGAAAATGAGCAATTGTTCAGGATTGTAGATCATGAGTTGGCTATTGACCATGATGACATATACTTTTTAACTAGTTTATAGTGGCATGGGGCACAAGCAAACCTCATCGGGGGTAGGCATGATGCATGATCCACCCTAGATCTGGTGCAATCCTATTGTATCCCTGAGAGTGGACTTGTCAGCAACAGAGTCCCCATAGAGAGGATTAGGTCTAGGTCTATGAGGGCCATTTTATGGTTGATTATGCATTTGTCGAGGTCAAAGAGTCCCCACGTTGCGAAAAAGGCCCAAATGTTGCTTGCAGTTGACAGTGTCCAACCGAAGATGTTCAACTGGTGTGAGGTAGTGCTTTGCCAGTTGAAGGCAGAGTTAGCTGTATGCAAGACACGAACCTAACAAAGTTTTGGGTATGGCAATCTCATAGTCTCATTCATTCTTGAGAGGGTACCTATTATGTGCCCAAGGATGAACTTAGGTCCCTTTGATCTGAGGGAGCCGAGACAGGGACGATGGTCATCACTCGATCCTCGCACAGGAGGAGGACTGATCTGACATTTCTTCAAGGAATATTTCTTCTAGTGGCTTCGTGGCTAGATCATGATGATTGACAGCTATGCTTATGAGTGCATGGACTTCACCAGTGATGCTGACTTGATGTTGCTGCCCAAGACCAACTAGGGTCCTCAAGGTGAGAATGATTTTTGAAAGTACTTCAAGTATTTTTTAGCTTTTGAATTTTTATGTGATGTTTTTATGGGTGAACACGTACTGATATGAAGCTTTATGCTTAACAGAGATGTGGCACCATTACAAATTGCAGGCGAACCCCACCATATGAGACAAGGAGGCCAACTACCTGCTGGGGGGGTGATGCCGATAGTCTTCGCGATGTTCTGAGGAACCTGGAGGGCTTGAGCAAGGGTCTACCCCCCTTCCTATGAGGGAGATTCCTGCTTATATGCAGTGGCACATAGTCGGTGTACCTGAGCAGTTTCTAGTTCCTCTTCGAAGGATAGCTAGAGTGGTTCTAGCATTTTAGGAGTAGTAGCCTCTTTTTAGCAGGTGTTTTGGGTGTTTGTAGCTAGGCTTAGTAGCCATTTTGTAATTAAAACATCCAAGTTTTGGAATATTTTGATGTAAAAGACTGGATTATATCTATATATATTGACATTTTGGTATTCTGATGGCCTCAATGTTTTTTAAATGTTTTTGTAAAAATTTTAACTCTGTAAATTTTTTACTTTTCATGCATGCTTCTATAGTGAATGAGACAGATGCCAATATAACACATAGTTTTCTAATGAATCAACAACTATATTAAATTATCTAGGAATGTGTTCATATGTGATAACTTCAAATTGACGTTCCAAGAGTCGTACCCTTAAATAATGATGTAACAAGGTTGGATTACGAATGTGAAAATGATTTGTCAATTGCATAACAACTAGCTGAGAGTCTAACCTGACGACCAGATTGGAGATGTCCCTTGATGATGATTCAGTGAGAAGTGAAATTACGGACATGTACTCAGAAATATTGTTGGTGGAGGTACCAAGAAATACTCCTCCAGAACAAAGCAGTTCCGACTAAGTTGTGTAGTTGACCCAAGCAACTAATGCAATGTGCCATGTGTGATGATTGGCACCATCCGTGTATCCTACGTATGCTAAGGGCAACGAAGACATCTGCATTGCGAGAAGGATGTATGAGACAAATATTCCAATAAATACCAAAACAATCCAATCACACCAGACAAGGAAGAAAAACTTATAAATACATAAAATTACAAGGCACATGCCCAGTGCAATACTAGGCATAATACTTTTTTAGATAAAGCTCATTTCTCGGCTTAGCGAGCGGGACTCCTTCCCAATCCTAAAGTTCATATGCCCCTTTTTAGAGGGATTTCTTGATGACATAGGGACCTAGCCATAAGGGTTGAAGCGTTCATGCCCCCAAGAGGTCATGTTTTTTATCATAGAGAAAAACAAGATCTCCCTCTTGGTAAGAACGAGGCTTGACCTTTTTGTCATACTGGGCTTTTACGCAGCGTTTGTGGGCCTTGAGTGCCAATTTGGCATCTCGAAAAATTTCATCCAATTGATTGAGGTATAGCAGGAAATATTCTTCGGTAGTAGTGTCGGTTAGGAGTTCAACGGATATTTGTAGGGAAGGGATATGACACTCTATTGGTAAAACTACTTCCAAGCCGTAAGCTAGTTGAAAAGGTGTAAAGCCCATGGCAGTCTTTATTGAAGTTCAGTATGCCCATAGCGCCGAATATAAAATTCGATGCCAATTGGTTTTATGATTTCCTACCAACCTACGGATCATGGTATTTAAGATGCCATTGATGGCCTCTACTTGACCATTAGCTTGGGGGTAGTAGGAGGATGATTGATCCTGATGAAAACCTAGCAGCGATGTTAAGTTAGACATCATGTGATTTTGGAAATGAGACCCATGGTCTATAACGATCGTGCGGGGTACACCAAAGCAATAGATAACCTAATTAAATAGGAATAGCACCGCGGTTTCCCCATCGGCCCGGTAGGTGGGAAGGGCTTCGGCCCATTTCATGAAATAGTCCACAGCTACAATGATATAGTTGTGTCCAGCAGAGGAAACGGGATTACAAGTTACGAAGTCTATCCCCCATTTGGCAAAGGGGTTGACGGAGATAACCAGGTGCAGTAGGGTTGGAGGAGCGCACATTTTCTTTGTGAACACTTGACAAGGATGGCATTTCCAGATGACCTTGACACAATCTTTGAACAAGTTCAGCCAGTAATAGCCTGCGCACAAGATTTTATGTGCAGTAAATATGCCAGAAAGATGGTTGCCACATGCCCCAACATGGCATTCATTTAAAACATGTTCTGCCTCCTCATGAGTGAGGCAACGTCAAAGAACTGTATCTACACCACAACAATATAATGTATTGTTAATCACTAGATAGTGTCGCGCTTGGTGGCAGATGTGACGATGGTCACGTGGTGATAGTTTGGGGTAGAACCATTGTGCTTGGAGGTAGACAAGAATGTCACTATACCAAGGGTTAGTAATTTTGAAAAGATAGACAGCTTCATCTGGAAGAGGATCATGGGATATCTCGTTAGGATCAACAATGGGAAGGTTCAACAAAAGTTCGACGAAGACTAAGGAGTTCTTCACCTTGGTAGTGGTGAAAACCAAATCAAATTGTTGGAGGATCACGATCCATTTCGAATATTTTCATCCAATTACTTGGCAAGACAAAATGTGTCTCATGGGATTCTCCAAGGTGATGACAGTAGTATGTAGCAGCAGTATGTAGTGTCGAAATCGGTTGACAGTAAAGACGACTGCCAATGACAACTTTTCCACATGTGAATATCTAAGTTTAGGCCCAGCCAGGCCTTTTGACAGATAATAGATCACATGTTCACTCTAGTCATCATGAGTTTGAACCAAGACCATTCCGAGAGAGGATGGCGAGGCTGCCAGGTATAGAAGAAAGTCACGGCCTTAGTTGGGAGCGCTAAGGAGTGTGGCTAATATAAGCACCTTTTTCAAGGCATAAAATGATCGTTGAGATTGTTCATCCCACATATACAACACTCCCTTCTTAAGTAGGTGAATAAAGACTTTCTTCAACTCATCATATTTTATGATGAACCGTCATAAAAATTTTGCTTTCCCTTGCAAACATTGGAGCTATAAAATGGATTGTGGTTCGAACAATTGAGTAATTACCTTTACCTTATTAGGATCAACCCTAATCCCATACTTGGAGACAATGAAACCACGTAAGCATTCAGACTCGACAAAGAAAACGCATTTATGTGGATTTAGACATATGTTGTAAAACTGATACCTAAGAAAGATGGCTCTTAAATGGTTTAGGTGTTGCATTTGTTGCTTGGAATGGGATGGAAGGTCATCCAAGTAAGCTTGAATGATATGCCTAATATCGTGAAATGCGTAGTCCATAACTATTTGAAAATTTTCTCCAGCATTCTTTAAACCAAATGGGAGTTTTCGATAGGCAAAGATGCCCCATGGGAAAACAAAGGTGGTTTTGTGCTAGTCTTTGGGTTTTATAGAAATCTAGTTGTAACCTGAGAATCCATCCATGAATGAAAATGATTCACAACCAGCACAGTCGTCGATGATTTGATCGATGAATGGTATCAGATAATTATCCTTGGGACATGCGGTGTTCAAGTCTCAATAGTTGACACATATGTGGATGGTTCCTTGTTTCTTATCGATAAGAACCAAATTGGAAACCCATTCTGTTAAAGGAATAGGATAGATGAAACCAGCATGTAACAACTTTTCCACCTCATTTTTTATGGCTGTCATTTTGAGGGGATGGACCAATCGAAGCTTTAGACGGACATGTTTAGCATTATCGTAAAGCTTGATCTCATGCTCGAAAATAGACAGATCTATGCCGAGAATTTTCTCGTAAGACCAGGCGAATACATCGCAGAATTCCTTAAAAAGGTAGGTGAAGCTTACAATTTCATCAGGATTGCAATCTGCTCCAATCTGGATGTTTTCCACGATGCTTGTGATGACAGAAATATCGATGAGCAATGTCTTTGAAATATTTCCTATGTTTCCTTTCATGTCCAAAGTTTGGATAGTCATATAGGGTGAGGAAAAAATTTCTGGTATGCCAGGTGATAGGATTTGAAGAGGCATCATGTCTGAATCAAATATCAAAACATGATGGTGTGAGTCCTCCCAAGGTTGCTCTTCTAAACTCATGATTTCTCTAATAGCTTCGTCCATAGGTAGGACTTGATTGAGTGGATCGAAAGAAGGAGCAGTTATGGGAGGGGAAGTGGTACTCTTGGCTGTAACCAAAGTGGCTAGAGATTCGGATGCAGATTGAATGGCTTGGTAGGCCAATTCAGCTGGTAACAGTGGCAATTTTTCTTCGTAAGTGTCAATGTCTGAAGGAGCCGATAGGATCCATGGATCAGTCTGTTCATGAGGAATGGATGAAAGCATATTGATCGTCTATGAAACCTTGGGCAGCTGAAGAGGGAAACAACTCATCAATGAAGAAGCCTTTGGTAGACGGTACCGATACTGACGTAAGAGTCAGGTACACCACCTACTAGGGGTACAGAGCCACTTGGTAATGGGGAATAATCAGGGGTGCAAAGGGACAACTGGTCCACTATGACTACCTTTCCATCCAATGGAAATAAGATGATTCGAAAGACAGTAGACACAATGGTCATCATGGCATACGTCCAACTGTGACCCAGCAAGAGATTATAGTTTAGCTTTTTATCTACGACTTATACATCCACCGTTACCGTTTTCCCATACAAGGTGATGGGGTAGCTAGCTAGGTAACATTTTGGGATGAAAGTGTGGCCGTCAAAAGCTTTAAGGGAATTTGACGGTGGGGATAGGGTTGGAGAAACCAAAGTGAGTCAACATGAAGCCAACATGACGCAAGTAGAAGCACCTTCATCGATGATAGTTCTATGTATACCTTTACCTTTCGAAAAGATTTGCACCTGAAATGCAGGCTGGTGGGAAAGGGGAGGTTTACACTTTTCCATGTCGAAAATTGCAAGCATGGAATCCTATGGGTCAATACCACCAATAGCCAAAAGAAAATCTTTCCTTTGTGCTGGACATGTTTGTAATACTTCGAGTGCTAACATAGCCGATGGTGCTTGCGCCAAGTCTTCTACAATGTTGTAGTTTTGGGCGACATGTGTAGATGTATTGTGCATTGTGTGTTGAAGTGCCCCTTCAGGGGGGCAAATTACAAGGTCAGCAACCAGCCTTTAGATATGCAAATTGTTAGGCAGCGTTGGGTTTTGACTTGAGGGAGGTTCCTCTACATGAGTGACAAGAGCTCCATAGGATTTGACTGTTATTTGTAGATCTACAATTTCAAAGGTGTAAATGGTAAGGATCCTTCACCATCTGAAGGATGTTGCGAACCACCATTTCCCCCTTGTGGGGGTTGGGGTTGGCTTGCAATAAGGTGTTGCAACTGCTGAGCAGGGAAAGTATTATTAAGGATAATGGGGGTCCTACCAGTATACTTTTTAGCAATGAAATCTGTGCATTCCTAAAGATGCAAGTAGCGATAGGTCATGTGGTCTTTAGCACAGATTTTGTAAGGGAATCTAGCGGGTTTATCCTTTCCATTGTTAGGAGGCACAACAGCCTTTTGCTTTGGGTTTTGCTACTTTGTTGACTGCTCCTTAGAAGGAGCGGTCTTTTTCTTATTCTTCTTGTTCTTACCACCAGGTTTTTGCATAGACTTCACAGAGTTTATCGCGGTGGTAGGAGGAGTAGTCGATTTGTTAGAGGGTTCCACTGACATCTGGGCAATGTGACTGCTAATTTGTTTTACAACAGCCCCGAAGGTTGTGCCGATAATCCCATCGGTGTGTGCTCTAGGATGTTGAGTAGTGGAAGCATTGGAGTTGCAAGGGGCATTAGGGATTATATCGTAAAGAGTGATAGACTGCGAATATATCAAACCTAAGTGTTGGGCATGACGTATGGATTGGTCTTCTGTGACTACACTACCTAAGGCAACATCCTTAGCGATTTGGGGAAGTAGGGACTTGCAAAACCAGTCCGCTAAGAGATAGTTTGGGAGGGGAGCTTTGACTAACCTCCACCTATGTCTCCATTCATGTATATGATCAGAGATGTGGGTGGCGATATCCTGACGTAATGAAGTGAGAATTTTTGTCCCAGTCCCATAGCGGATGCATAGCTGGAAGCGCTTTAAGAATTCCATCACTAGAGTGTCAAAGGTATTGACTGATGTGCATGGTATCTCGATGTACCACTTGGTTGCGTTGCCAGTAAGGGTGCGGGGAAAAAGACGTAACCGGATACTATCATCCACCATGGAGTTAGAAACACACCAAAGATGATAGGTGGTGATATGGGTACCTGGATCCTCTCCTTGTTTCCCTTCGAACTTAGGGATGTCTATCGGTATTTTATGCAGGATTGGTGGCCATAGTAAGTTATGAATGATGGGGTCATTTTTAAGTTTGTACAAGTCAGGGATATCTAGTGTTTCCAAGAAAGGTAGAGTGCGTGATGCCCCCAACTCGGACCAAGGCGATGACATATGACTTGAGGATCCTTGCGGTCCTACCATCGTTTGGTTTCCAATATTATACATAGGTTGCGTGGTATAGTAGTTGCCTTGGGGTATGGCATTTTAATGTGGATTTCCATGGGGATTGTGATGTTGGGTATAGAATTCCCCCCAAGATAAGAAGTGCCCCCATGGATTGGTTGGGACCTCCTTGAGGATTCCCGCCCGTCACAGAACTAACCATGTGTCCTTGACTAGCATAAGGAGTGTTCATGTCAATCAATGACTGACCATGCATGCTTGAAAATGGAGGGGGAACTGTTACATTCCCAACCAGTATGTGCATATTGGGAGTGCCCCCAAATACTTGAATCTGGGGGTTAGAACTGTACAATGGATGACAACCATATTGTTGGTTGAAGGGACCCGTGTTAACTGTGCTATATTGAGAGTTATAAGGATTTTTGTATGTAGCACTTATCAAAGGTATAGAGTTTGACACTAAAGGGGTGGAACTCGGCATTGGCTGGGTTCCACTTGTGGAGGGTGTCATGTGAGGGTTTGTACCTGGGACAAATGGGATAGCAAGGTTCGCCATCAACGGTGTGGTGGTGACTGTCGACTGGGGAAGTGGTGGGGGACCAAAAGTGTACAAAAAGTTCCACGATCTGTTAGTCATCGACGGGATGGATGGAAGTGTTCCAATTGAAGACAAAAGGGGTACAGGTGCAACGCAAACCAAGAGTGGGTCAACAGATTTGTGATCAGAGGGTTATAGGGAGGAAGAAATCCTGTAGTAAAAATATCCTCCGGTAAGCTTGAATCATTAGTTGTCAAAATTGATCATGTGTGAGATCTCAGATACTGATTTCCCAAAGATGGGGAATCCAGTTCACTCAAGCTCGATAGATCCTCCACAATGAGTGGAGGAAGTCCTAATAATTGTCTAGATTGACGATGAGGGCCAGATGTAGCCACGGTGGCCCATAATTTTTATTAATAAATTTTATCATGATGTTTATTAAAGTCTCAATGATAACACTCGGGCACCTAAGAAATAAAAAGTACACTAAGTGAATCAATAAGCAAACAAAGGGAAATGACTATGTTTGATAAGCACCGATCAGTAGAGATGAAACCCAGTATCACAATGAATAACAGAGAGGGCTGGCCAAATTTACAGTTACAGTTACTCTAGAGCTTCGCCCAAACCTCAAATTAAGGGGCCAAGTACTCTCATGCAGATGAGAACCCTCCCAAAAAATGAAGATAGAGTAGGTCTCTCTGTGTTAGGTACTAGGGCAGCCCACCCCAGTCACCTTGTGTAAGTCCCTAAAAGCATGGCCACTAAGGATACCTCATATCACAGACACTACCAGGGGGGACATAGTCGTAGACAGTACGCTATGTGGGCAGGATACCTGAGTCCCCGACTCAGCTCCGAAATCCCCGAAGGGATCCCCAATACACAGAATACCCAAAGGAGTTGTAAGCAAAGGTAGGCTACCTTCACTTATAGTCTGATGTTGTCTCATATTTAGCTCCACTTTTACTGGAGTGGTCCTGGTAGTATGAGTGCAGAAGGAATTTTCTCTCTTTTAATGACACTAGTTTTGGTTTATGATCTTGGGCAATTTACTCACACTGCCTATCCCAAGATCCTAGCATGAACTAATGTTTGTTTTCTCTATAAAGAGTTACTGATTTATTTTAAGTAGAATTTATGCGTACTTTTTTAGTGTCTTCGATAGGGGTGTTGACGTATGATATTTGGTGGGACTCTGACTCAAAATCATGAAAAAGACAATGCTTGAAAATATTTAATTCGATGAAATAAGTTGTATTCTACAAGGGAGAGTCTTTAATACATTCATATTTGTTCCATGCATCCTAGTCATTATGACACTAGCATAACTGACAACAGTTTTCAATGCTTTCTAACAACTATTTGAAACCATATAAAGCAAATTTTAACCAGCTAAGGAGAATAATGAATAAAAAATGTTTATTTTTCCTTTATAAAAACTTTTAAGAAATAAAAAAACTATTTCCTAAAACAAAAATTTCTTTAAGGACACAGATCTTGCTAACAAAATATAGTTGTAGATCATTTTTTAGTCCATGAGTAGGTTTCCCATCCCTTTGAGTTTACAGATACAACTGCATGTCAAAATTTGGGTGACTAACGCACTCTGCTATAGGCCATAGAGAGTTACTGGTTCTACTAATGCACTGTTTATGCAGACACAGAGCTTTATAAAGCTCTGTTTACTCTGCTAACCTGCGTTAGTGTGGGAAAAGAGTTCAAAACAAGGCTTTGGGGATCAGATCCAGGGCTGAATATATGAGGGGAGAATGCTGCAAGGTCTTTATGGGCCAGAAAAGGAATGTAGAAGTATAGGAAGGTCTAGAAGGAGGAGGAAACTAGGAACTGTCCAGGTGAACTGGGAACTAATGTATAGTCCCTAGTGGAGTCGCCAATTTTTCTATAGGATAAAATGCACGGTGTATGGAGAATGGAGATACCCTCAAGGGTCTTCTTGGGACCCTTGGCAGACTATAAGATTATCTGCAGCTGCCACAAAATGACACGCATGTCCATAAACAATAACTTAACTATCAAAGCAAGACAGATTCATTACCTCAAGCCTCCGTGTAGGTTTGCTGGAGAGCACAATGCAGCTAGGTGGAAGTCCCCTGAGCCGGCTCCAGATCAAGTCCTGCACATAGAAGAGACAAGCATAATCACAACATACAACCTTGATAATTAATACATGAATATATAAAAGACATATAGTTACACATAACTAAGCTACTCATGCTAAAAGGTATTGGATAAACAAATAAATGAATGATAGTACTAACACCATGGAGTAGACAATACAACTGCAATTCTATATTAATGTCGAAAGAGTGATTACAACCATCTGTTGCATCAGCCTTCCCTTACCCCTCCAGCTCCTCCCTCTCTCCCTTCTTACAAACTTCTTATGCTTAGATTTGAGACTATGCTCGAAAATCAAGTAAGTTATCCTTTCAAATGATCTGACCCTTATCACAATAGCCATAGCTCTGCTTATGTAGCAATCGAGTTAGGGTTGCCAAGTCTTTCCATGAGTCTCTTAAGGTAAAATCAATGATGTTTCCCTGCTTTTGAGCTCTTTCCCATTTGCCTCCTTCATTAGGATTAGAAATCCCACAAATAGGTCGAACTTTAGATGTTTCCTTGCTTTTCTGAGTAGATTTAGGAGGGAATATAGAGATATTTATGAGTCAATTCGCTCCTTTGACCTCTAGAGTCTCATTGGGATCCACTACCATTGTCCTAGAACCAACAAGTAGATTTAGTAGGGTTACTAACGCTCCCTTAGGCTTACAAAGAAGCTTTATAAAGCATGTTGTTAGTGTATAGATAGCGTTAGTGTGGAAACAAGGCCTGTGATTTTGGCTATTTCTTCAGCCCTCATGTCTTTCTCCTCTGAGCTGATGAGGAGTTCATTTTGTTGTATAACATCCATACCCCTCAATGCCATTTTTGACCAATTTTCCCATACCTTTCTCCCTTGCAAAAAATCAGCTTGATTAGTTTAACATTTAAATTTCTAAATTGAAAACCAAAAGATTCTTTTTTGCAATATTTAGCTAGTGCATGCATATATCAATCTGTTGAAGCCCCGAAAATCGGGTCAACAACAAGGGGGATACCCACCCGGTCCGGACCTTGGTTGGCAGCTCCTTATCCGTTTGGTATAGCGGGTCCGACTAGGGATAATGGGACCAGTTTCCCAATCTAAGGGGTGTGTGTGTGTGTAGAGTAGGATGATGCTGATCTAGGAGTATTTTAAGCTAATTTAATTCAAACTTCTAAACTAACTCTATGCTATTGTAATCTAATAAGAAACAACACATCTAATCTACGCTAACCCGGGGTGTATTTCTTCTATTATGCGATCTAAAGAGATTTCGAACAATAACTGGTAATAAAGATAATTCAGCTATCATAAGAATAGAAATCAATTAAGATAAACCACTTTGCATAAAAAGTTAAGCAAAACAGTTGTGAACAACATATCGCATAATAAGTTATTCATATATCAAGCACAAATAAATGACTCCACCGTAACCAATAACGATTTATCTCTACTTGTTCTAACATCTACTAGGGAAGCTTATGATAAATGTCTGCTCCTTGTAAGCAATGCAACATTCGCCTGGGAAGAGTCGGCTAGCCTTTAGCCATTCACAACATTCAGGCAGATCTTTAGCCGACTCTTCCCAGGCGAATGTTGCATTGCTTACAAGGAGCAGACATTTATCATAAGCTTCAACCAATAACGATTTATCTCTACTTGTTCTAACATCTACTAAGAGTACAAAAGTGCAACATCAGTAGCAGACATTAAATGCAAACATTGATAAATCTCGATCCATCCATTCATCAAAAACCCCCTCCGAGGGTGCAAAAGTGCATGTTATGAGAACAAGTTTTTTGACAAATTTTCGGACCCTTCTCCAAATGCCTGAGAAGGGTTTAAATACTACTAACTAATTAATCTTAATTACATAAATTTAGGACACGGTTTCAAATGACCGCCCTTCTACTAAAGCAAATTTATTTCTAAAAATTGAATCTAATTTCTAACCATTTTTGTATTTGCTCCTTGTAAGCAATGCAACATTCGCCTGGGAAGAGTCGGCTAGTTGTCTTCTCCTTTCGTTTGAGCTATGAAAATAGAAATAACAAGAGCAGGCACCGTTTTCTGACAAACTAGAAGATATTTTCGAAAATCTTCCTCTGGCTCGGTGTATTCACTGTGTGTATACTTGGTATAACCCAAATTTCTTTCAAACTGATTGTGTTGTTGCTATTTCGGTTTTCGGCCGTGCGAATGACTGAATAAGTTAGGGACTTTGCTCTCTGAACAATTTTCTGTATTGAAAACTGCTTCCGTTCTTTGTTCCAGGCTTTTCTG
Organism: Pinus tabuliformis; assembly: GCA_031772625.1. Taxonomy (NCBI): domain Eukaryota; kingdom Viridiplantae; phylum Streptophyta; class Pinopsida; order Pinales; family Pinaceae; genus Pinus; species Pinus tabuliformis. The sequence continues at coordinate 830,861,454 of CM062819.1, read as the reverse complement.
GAGCGTCTTCCCTCTTTAGCGTTTTTCTTTTTGCTTTACCCAGTCTGAGCTTCAGGATCTTTTGTAAACATGCTGCTTTTGTGCGCCTTTGACTCTGAGTCTTGGATAGTCTATTTCCATCAGTATCTGTTGAGTGATACTCTGGAATCCGCGGTCCTGCTGCATGCGGCATCTGTTTGCGAAGGCATCTCTTCTATGTTCTCCGAGTATTGACGCTTTCCCCTTTTCCTTAGATGTTTCCTGCAGATTGATTTATATTAGTTGCTGTCTTACAGTTTATGCAAGGGAAAAGAGTAATGACGAAAAGATTGACATGAAAGATTTAAGCTCTAATGAATGCATAATCATGACACTCATAATGAACTGACTCTTAGAAAAACACAACACAATCCTTCTTGGATACTTTGGCGTACAATCATTAATTTTTCTTAAGGCGCGCGCCCAATTTTGGTCTACAGACAGCTTTCCTTGAACACTATGTCGAGGAAATTTTGCGATGAGTGATTTCTGCGACTCGCATCGCAGTATCGAGGATTGCGATGTCAAGATGTGTCATCGCAGGAATTGATGGTCGCATTCATCGCAGGTCGCAAAATCGCAGGTAGATACCTCATCGATGTGTTGTACTAAAGACAAAGAGGGAATGAGTAAGTGAGTTGGAAGAACCACTTCTTTCCCATAAACTAAATTAAAGGGAGAAGTGCCGATTGAAGCTTTCTTCGTTATTCTATCTACCCATAAAGCATTTACCAACGCTTTGTGCCAATTCTTTTGGTTTTGGTCGACTGTTCTTTTAATAATCCTGATCAAGTTTTTGTTTGTTGATTCAGCCAATCCATTACCTTGCGGATAGTAGTTGGCCGAATATTTCAGTTTGAACCCTCTTTTAAGTGCAAACTCAGTCATTGTATTTCCAGAAAAGTATGAAGCATTATCAAACATTAAGGCCGTTGGCAATCCAAACCTAGTGATTATAAATTGATCTATGAATTCAATAATATTTTCAGAATTAGCTGTCTTGAGAGGAACTGCTTCTACCCATTTAGTAGAATAATCTGTTGCCGTGAGGATGTACCTATGATGCTTAGAAGAGTGAGGAACGATCTCACCTATTATGTCCAAGCCCCACTGACTGAATGGTTGCTCGATGTTAACCGGCTGTAGTGGCATGGACGGTTTCTTTTGTTTCCCTGCAGCAGTCTGGCAGACTTGGCATTTCCTCACGTAACTGTGTGAGTCTTTGAACAGCGTGGGCCAATAATATCCTGCACGTAAGATTTTATGTGCAGTAGCATCTCCAACATAGTGTCCACCTGCTGGTCCATCGTGGAGTTCCTGCAAAACCTTTTCGGCTTCAGTTTTCTCAAGACACCTAAGAAGCACAGAATCGTAATTCCTTTTAAACAAAACATCATTTATGAGCTGGTATTGTTTAACTTTCAATCTCAGAGCTCTTTTCTTGGTATGATCCAGGTGTGATGGAGCATATCCGTTCTTAAGATAGTAAATGGTGTCAGCATATAATGATTCTGTGTCGTTTAGGCTTACCTCATACGTATGTACCTCTTCAGATGAGTTCTCAGGAATTTGCGATGCTCCAGCCAACATTTTGCAGAAGCCTTGACCTCTTACAATGTTTGATGGTTTGATCTCAAGATCGTATTCCTGTAAAGCGGTGATCCAATTTGCTCTTTTTTCGCCCACATCCTTCTGTATTAGAAGGTTTCTTATCGCTGGAAACGGTACTATGACTTTGGTATGGGCTTTAAGCAAGAAAGGTCTGAAATACTTGATCGCTTTGAAAACAGCATATGCCTGTTTCTCCATGTCTGAATAGTTGAGTTCAACACCTTGTAAATTCAAGCTAAAAAATGCGATTGGAGCTTCCGCTTTCCCTTGATTTGCTTGAGTTACATAAGATTTCTCTGAGGCAAATGTGTATAAGATAAAAGATTCTGAAAAATTCGGGGTTGCTAAAGATGGAGCGTTAATGATAGCTTGTTTGATCAAGTTGAATGCTTCATGCTCATCTTGACCCCATTTAAAATTTGAATTCTTTTTAATCATATTTTGCAAAGGAGAAACAATACGTGAGAAGTCTGGGACAAATCTCTTGACAAAATTGATTTGACCAAGGAAAGATTGCATGGCTTTTTTGTTATGAGGCATGGATATTTCAGAAATTTCTTTGATTCTGTCAGGTTCAATGTGAATACCATATTTTGACACTATGAATCCTAGAAGTTTTCCTTCACTCAATGCAAAAAAAGATTTCTTTGGAACTTAAGTGAAATCCCATACCTTAAACATCGTTGAAAGATTTGTTTCAAGTCTTTGAGATGGTTGCTTCACTTCTTGGAGTACATTGTTATATCATCCAGGTAAATCACTACAAATTTATTGACTAAACCTTTAAATGCGATATGCATTGATTAGACCAACTAGCATCTTCCGATATGCGTATGTGCCCCATTTAGTTCGGAATGTGGTTTTTAACTGATCATCGGGATGTACCAGCACTTGATTGTATCCTGAAAATCCATCCAAAAAAGACATTAATTCTCAACCTGCTACTGCCTGTAATATCTGCTCCATAGGTGGGAGGGGAAAATTGTCTTTTTGACAGGTTTGTTGAGATTTCGGAAATCGATACAGATTCTAATATCTACGTTTTTCTTTCTAACGGGTACAATATTGGAAACCCATTTGGAATGTCTGACGGGGAAAATTATTCTGGCTCTCAACAACTTATTTAGCTCAGTTTTTATCTGATTTTCTAAATTGGGGTGGATTTTTCTGAGTTTCTGTTGGACAGGTTTATCATTGTCAATCATAGGGATAGTATGTTGAATGATAGAAGTGTCGTATGTCTTCAGCTCATCGTAATTCCAGGCAAGAACATTTTTGTATTGTCTCAAAAGACGGATATGTGCTAATTTTTGTTCAGGGGCTAGGCCGTGGCCTAGATTAACGTTTTGTGGTTTCTCATCGGTTCCTAGGTTTACTAATTCGTAGTTCAGAGTCGAACTGTAGAGTTTAGAATTGGTAGACCTTCTAAACCGACTTTTCAAATCATATAAGTCTTCTAACTTAACCACCGATTTAGGTATAGCATTATCAGTGCTATTTTGTTGTATTTGGTGATCATGATGGTCTTCGTCAATTATTTGATTTGAGTAGGATCCTTCAGAAGTGAGGAAATTTACAATGTCAGGATCATCATTGAATACTCTCCAGTTTGTAATGTTTTCAGGGATGGACGGTCTAAAGATTAATTTTATTGAGAATCTATCTGGACTAAAATCTTCGGAGGGAATAAGTCTAGAGGCTACGTTAGCTAACAGGTCTGCGTTCGCATTTTGGAGTCTTGGGATTGACAAAATATTGAATGCTATGAAATGTGCAGTCATATCTTGTACTAAAGATTGGTAGTGTTTCAAATTACCTGATAGGCAATGTATGGTGTTACGTACCTGTTTGACGACAATCTCAGAGTCTCCGAAGACTTGAAGGTACTTAACGTTCAACCCGATTGCTTTGTATAGGCCTTGCACCAAGGCCTCGTATTCCGCTGTATTGTTTGTGCAATCGAATTCAAGTCTGCACGTAAGCATGGTCTTATTTCCATCTGGGCTAATCAGAATGCATCCTGCTCCTGCTCCCTCGTTAGATTTAGAGCCATCAAAATATAATTTCCAAAACAAAGATGTATTTACAGGGTTATCTAAAAAATTAACACACTTTGAATTATCAGTTTGGGAAAATTTTTCGACTTGGGACAAAACTAAATTTTCTAAGTAAGGTGAGATATGAGCATTGAAATTGCCGAGGAAAGAATCTACCGAGTAATTGCCTATGATACTGCTGTTGTATGCTATTGCTTCATTTTCTCCCTCCAATTTCGTCACTATGTATTTCTGGTGTAACTCTCGTTCAACCTTTATTTGATTCGGTTTACCATTGTAGGGTAACCACATGTGTGACCAGTCGGTTGAGAAGTATCCATGGAGTTTTTCGGACCAATCCCTACTAAGAATTAAACCATAGAATTTAGGGATATCAGCTACTAGAATGTCAATAACCTGACATACCTTCGGGTTAGATGACAATCTTATGGTCACTTGATTAAGTTCACCAATCACTTCGACTTGAGATCGATCAAGCTAAACTATGCGCACTGTGGATTTTTGTGGTTGAACATTCAACTTGGCACATATTGATCTAGGTAAAATATTCATTGAAGCACCAGAATCCACCAAACAATTGTGCACGTTTTTATTGAAAATTTCATAAGTGAGGAGAAAAGGGGGAGTGTGAGACCTTGATCTTCCTCCAATCAAGGTGATGTCATTTGGGTCAACCTTATTGATCGTGTTGGTTGGAGGTCTTCCCATGTTGTGAGAAGCTACAGCTGTAGGCAAAGATGTAGTAGGCACGACATGTAATTCTTTCATCATTATCTTCTGTTGATGTTTCAATTTGCTCAACTCATAAAGGGTGATATTAGCCCTAGTCTTTTTCATGTCATCGATAATGTTGTACTCCATTTCATCCGACACAATGAGTGTTCTTGATGGAGGTGTTTGATCTGATTGGACTGGGCTATATTGAGTCGCTTTAGCAGTTTTTTTCTTTGTTGCGACTTTATCTTTTGCTGCAGGGCTTGCGCCCTTCTGCTTAGGGGTAGTTTGGGGAGGATCAAGTTGATTTTTGCTTCATGTGCTAACCGGAAATGCTTCTTGATCTTCTTCTCGTGGGAGGATGAAATCCCACATTCCTTGTAGTTCCACAACTTCTTCGTCATCGGTCTGCCCTTCAGTGGTATTCTCTTCTTCTTCCTCTTCTTCAGATTCGACGTTTGAGATAGTGTTGGGTGGTTTCACATCCATTGGAGGATTTCTTTTAAAAGCTCTGTAGGGATTTTTTGAAGAGGTTTCTGCTACTTGTTTTTTTATGTCAATCATCTCATTAGACATGGTTTTTAACACTTTTTGTAATCCTTCCAAATCGAAAGGATCTTTTGTTTGTTTCTTCTTGGGGTCTTCCTTGTAGGAGACTTTCTTAGATTTGCATTCCTCTATCGCAGATCTTTTTTCCAGGGCTACTACGCGTTTCTCTACTGCTATCGCCTCTGTCAAGTTTTCAACTAAGGTTGTTTTATTTTCCCTATCCACGAAGATTTCCAAGTTCGATGGTAAGGCCGTAATGTACCATTCACATCTCACTTCTTTGCTGGGCTGTGAAGCAGCGGGAATTTTGTTGAGGATTTTATTGAACCGTAGATTGAAATCTTTGATGGGTTCTCTAGCCTCGGCTTTAAGATTGGATAGGTCATTGATCAACGTTGTCGTTCATCTGTCATCACCAAACTTGGTAAGGAATTGACTTTGAAAAATGTCCCAACTTGTGATAGACCCGGAAGGTAATGAAAAGTACCATGACCCGGCTGTTCCTTGCATTGTGTAGGGAAAAAGCCGGACGATAACATCCTCGTTGGTAACTCCGTTGAGATTTACAGAAAGCATGAAATTATTAATATGCTCTTCAGCTAGCATGCCTGCTTCTGGATTGAATTTGGGTAGCCATTTCTCAAGATGGGCCGGTATTGGGCTCAGGGGTGGAGGCATTAAAACTGCCCCAGGATTGTTCCATGGAGACTGGGTCATCGTTGAGCTGCTAGTAAATGAAAGTGCAGAGGATGGTCCCTGATGCTGGGAAGATGAAGATATTATGATCTTTGATGATTGAAGAGGAGGGGTTGTGGAAGATGGATGAGTGATTTGGAATGAAGATGTGGGTGGCTGACTTCACGGTGAGGGAGTTAAAATGGACGACGTAGATGAAAGAGTCTCACTGTCAGACTCTGGTGGTGTTTTCCTTGCACTTTTCCTAGTGGGGAGAAGGAATTCAGTTGGCTGGATGCCAAATTTTTCGCTCTTTAATATGGTCAGGGGATGAGCAGGATTGTACTGCGAAGTCACGCTGCTTTGATATTTATCAAACCTCTGAGTAAAAATAGAGAATCCCTAAAGTTTACGAATCAGAGTTTGAACTTCATGAGGTTCAATGATCAATTGGTCTGAAATATTAGGGTATGTAGCAGCGGTTGATACTCGAGCGACTTCTGACTCTCGATTTAAACGTACTGGGGAAGTCGGGGGAGTTGATGAGGGCGATTTACTCTCAGAATGGTATTTAGATTTTGATTTAGGTGCCATTCATAGTTCGGGCCCTCCTTCTAGCGCCAAATATGTTGAAGCCCCGAAAATCGAGTCGACAACAAGGGGGATACCCACCTGGTCCGGACCTTGGTTGGCAGCTCCTTATCCGTTTGGTATAGCGGGTCCGACTAGGGATAATGGGACCAGTTTCCCAATCTAAGGGGTGTGTGTGTGTGTAGAGTAGGATGATGCTGATCTAGGAGTATTTTAAGCTAATTTAATTCAAACTTCTAAACTAACTCTATGCTATTGTAATCTAATAAGAAACAACACATCTAATCTACGCTAACCCGGGGTGTATTTCTTCTATTATGCGATCTAAAGAGATTTCGAACAATAACTGGTAATAAAGATAATTCAGCTATCATAAGAATAGAAATCAATTAAGATAAACCACTTTGCATAAAAAGTTAAGCAAAACAGTTGTGAACAACATATCGCATAATAAGTTATTCATATATCAAGCACAAATAAATGACTCCACCGTACAGAAGTGCCAAATGGTAACCCACACATTCATGCATTAACATATAAACAACTGAAAACTGCATATCACTTTAAGAATATAAGAAGAAATTGGTCAAGAGATAAAAGTACCATTTATGACTGGTTCCACTCATAAGCTTCAACCAATAACGATTTATCTCTACTTGTTCTAACATCTACTAAGAGTACAAAAGTGCAACATCAGTAGCAGACATTAAATGCAAACATTGATAAATCTCGATCCATCCATTCATCAAAAACCCCCTCCGAGGGTGCAAAAGTGCATGTTATGAGAACAAGTTTTTTGACAAATTTTCGGACCCTTCTCCAAATGCCTGAGAAGGGTTTAAATACTACTAACTAATTAATCTTAATTACATAAATTTAGGACACGGTTTCAAATGACCGCCCTTCTACTAAAGCAAATTTATTTCTAAAAATTGAATCTAATTTCTAACCGTTTTTGTATTTGCTCCTTGTAAGCAATGCAACATTCGCCTGGGAAGAGTCAGCTAGTTGTCTTCTCCTTTCGTTTGAGCTATGAAAATAGAAATAACAAGAGCTGGCACCATTTTCTGACAAACTAGAGATATTTTCGAAAATCTTCCTCTGGCTTGGTGTATTCACTGTGTGTATACTTGGTATAACCCAAATTTCTTTCAAACTGATTGTGCTGTTGCTATTTCGGTTTTCGGCCGTGCGAATGACTGAATAAGTTAGGGACTTTTCTCTCTGAACAATTTTCTGTATTGAAAAATGCTTCTGTTCTTTGTTCCAGGCTTTTCTGGAGCGTCTTCCCTCTTTAGCGTTTTTCTTTTTGCTTTACCCAGTCTGAGCTTCAGGATCTTTTGTAAACATGCTGCTTTTGTGCGCCTTTGACTCTGAGTCTTGGATAGTCTATTTCCATCAGTATCTGTTGAGTGATACTCTGGAATCCGCGGTCCTGCTGCATGCGGCATCCGTTTGCGAAGGCATCTCTTCTCTGTTCTCCGAGTATTGACACTTTCCCCTTTTCCTTAGATGTTTCCTGCACATTGATTTATATTAGTTGCTGTCTTACAGTTTACGCAAGGGAAAAGAGTAATGACGAAAAGATTGACATGAAAGATTTAAGCTCTAATGAATGCATAATCATGACACTCATAATGAATTGACTCTTCGAAAAACACAACACAATCCTTCTTGGATACTTTGGCGTACAATCATTAATTTTTATTAAGGTGCGCGCCCAATTTTGGTCTACAGACAGCTTTCCTTGAACACTATGTTGAGGAAATTTTGCGATGAGTGATTTCTGCGACTCGCATCGCAGTATCGAGGATTGCGATGTCAAGATGTTTCATCGCAGGAATTGATGGTCGCATTCATCGCAGGTCACAAAATCGCAGATCGCAACATCGCAGATTGCGCTTAGTCATCCAATCATTGTGTGCTGCTTATGCGATGTTGCGATATGCGATGTCGCATATCGGCCGTTGCCGATTCCTTTATTTTTCATTTAAGAGCGCTTCACAATATATGCGATGCGATAAATTTCGCGTTGCTTCTTTGTTGTTTATTATGCGCATAGGAAAACGTCTCACTCTCTTCTTGCGATGCGATACAACTTTAGGGAGTTAAAATACAAAAATTTTGATAAAATATTTTTTGGATTTTTTGTTAAGGGTCCCCATTTGCTTGGTGTTATTGCTAATACCAAACAAAGAGGGGGGTTGTTGGTGACCACAACACAATCTTAACAATATTAGGGTCATTTCCATACCTACTTAATCCAGATAACTAGATGGTAGAATGCAAGGTTAAATTAGGTCTCTTTTGCAAGAAATGTGTGTTAATTCCTAGCTTGGTGATTTCATGTCATTTTCATAACACTTTATATTCAGCACTTTCATTTCCTTAACATATGCAAGCATTTATTTTCTACATTAAAAATAGCTTTACATTCACTGTTAGTAGTCAGCCTCCTTCTAGTCAATAGAATATTGGTTTGAAAAACCCTAGTGGTCTATTGCCCCAGTTGATAAGTGACAAGAGCAGATTGTTGCATATGTTGTGCATATAGCACTTTCACCTCCAAGTTTGTACAAATCCTAGGTTGATAAAGTAAATTTGGTCACCCTAGGAGTTGTAGCATCCTTGCTGCAATACTGGGGCTCATCGGTAGTCTTCCAACACTATGATGGAAACTAAATTCTTCTTTAGGCCCAGTACATACATCACATCCTTGAGCCTGAGAGGGGAGCCAAACTCCCTCTGAAAAGTAATTGTACCAATTTTGATCATGTTATACCTTCCATCATCTCCCATCTCAATGTTCATTTGGAGGCCCTTCTCCTTCAAGTCACTTAAAAATCATTTGTTTCCTTTCATGTGGAATGAGGCACCGCTGTCGAGATACCACACACCACCCATCATTGTGCTTACCATGCATGTAATGAGGGTAAACTCAAGTTTGAACTGTGAAGCCAGGGCTTCATCTATTTCTCCTCCTCCAATATTCTTACTTGTCTTCTTTTGTGAACATTTCATGGCATAGTGTCCTTGTTCATGACAGTGAAAGCACTTGATTTTAGACAAGTCTTTTTTCTTACCCCTTGACCAGATTCTACGTTGGATTGGGGTTTATTCCCTTTCCCTTTCTTTTCCTTTCCAGCCAAGGGACAGTTCTCTTCATCCTCGCCCTTGGATGAAGTCTCATCTTTGTTGATCTACCTTATCTCTTCCTGCACAATATCAGACCATAACCTCTCCCAACTTGGTAGTTTCTCTCTACCATTTACCGAAACTTGATAACTATTCCAGCCCTTGGGAAGGCCCAAGAGGGATAAAGCTACCAAATCTTCTTCAGGGAGAGTAATACCATCCTTTCAAACTTCATCATGACATTGTGTAAACCTGCTCAAGTACTGTGGACTTGTTCTATTATTTTGCATCTGAATACTTTGAAGCTTGTCCTTGAGTGTCAGCTTATTGTGGTCACTATTGTTCTCAAACATCTTTGTCAATGTTTTCCACATCATGAATGGAGTATCTTTCCCATGGATATTTGCAACAATATCATCCCGAACGTCCTCCAATATGATCCTCCTCGCTTTAGCCACATCCTTCTTCCACTTAGCAAGATCTCGGGCATCAGATGTTGGGGGTTTTACTACATCTATCTTGATGTATTTTAGAAGCCCATTATCGTCCAATACTTCCGCCATGTGGATCTTCCATGCCACAAAATTTTTGGTTCCTTCAAAAGCATACTCGATCCTGAGTCCATTGAAATCCATCTTCTCAGTCTTGGAGAAAACCTATAACACTGATATTCAAATTCAAACATCCTGCAATGACAAACTTGTACTATGAATCTAGCTATGATACCATGTAGAAATGAATGTGTATATTCTAAATTTCTTGTGAAATTTTCTTAATCACAAGACTAGAAGCTACTCTACTAACCTGCGGAAGTAAATTCACAATCGAGAACACAAGTAATTAACATGCATCAAGATTCAACACATATGCACGGAGATTTATATAGGGTAAAGAAACTTCTCAAAACCCCTTACTATATGTATTTCATTAATCAAATAATATGGATGAATATAATGTGATCTGCTTAAGCTTGAGCTCAACCTACACATGTATCTTCTATCCTCTACTTAACTAACCAAACTTGGTCAGTGCTTAGCTAAAATTTCAATCCTATAAGCTCCTAGTTCATGCATTGTTCCTCAAGGAATTAGCCCCTATTATTTAGGAAATTACTTAATATAGATTGTGCAATTCCTCTAGGTCCTTCTCTGACTGCATGCATGACCTATATAACTTGGAATAAATTACAACTAATAATACACTGCCCTTGAACTCCAATCTCAATTGGATAACTCGAACTCTCTTCATTCAACAATTATTTTGGGTTGACTGATCAGTTAACTTGATGATCACTCAGTGTGAAAAAAGTTACACACCCGTAACTTGACCTCCACTATTTCTACTAATAGTGAGAACTAGTTACACTAACAATAACCCAAATTAACTGAAATAGATTGCTACAAATTAGCAATAAATCATGTAGAACTAAACTCAAGTGTCTCCAACTCAATTTTATTGAGTTAACTGAGTGAAAAGAGCCATGTCACCTCATTTAACTACCTCCAAGTATTTTTTTGAAATTTAAATTTGAATTTCTCCTAATTTAAACAAGGCAAAATAAAATTAGAAATTTCTTGCTACATTTTCTATAGTACACAATATTCTAATTGATTAATCATGAAAATATTTCTTCCATGACAAAACAAAATCACATGAAAAACAAAAGGAACAACAATAATCATAGTACAAAACTAACCATGGACAAGGAGAAAATTATAGTATAAAGGAGTGTCAATAACTTCAACATCAACATGTGTGGTTTTCTCCCCTAGCTCTATGAAAAATTAAGGACATCCTAAGGAATGAAGTATGACCATCAAAGGCTTGCAATGTAATACTTGACTTAAAGAGTGTTGGAGAACCAATAGATTTATATCATGATGCATACATACACAAGTAAAATACCCCTCATCCACATTAGAGCAAAATATATCAAATCTAAAAACATGCACCAAGATCTGGAAAGTGACCTGATGAACGATTCTAAAACAACGTGCATAAGTATTAAAAAAATCAATTTATAATCTGAGGTGTAAACCCCTTCTATAGCAGTCAACAAGGCTTTGTGTTACATAGGACAACTTTGTAAAACCTCTAGAGTAGACATGACACAAGGTTATTGGGCTAAATATTTAGCAATACTATAGTGCTAAGAAGACCATGCATTAGGGTTGCATGTTGACTTATGAAGAACACCCTTAGGTAGGTGATATACTAGTTCAAAGGGATTATCTAGCATGAGAGGTCTAGTGGGCATAGTAGGGATGACTGGTTCCTTTAGAAGTGTAACTTTCCAACAAGAGTGTTGTAATAATTATCTCTCATAGAAAAGTTGACTTGTTCATTACAAATATGTATAGGTGCACATCGTGAAGGAAGATTATGTTCCCCCCACTTCCCCCAAGTCGAGGTGGAGGAACTTGTGCAACCATTTTCTATTATGGTTAGGCGTGGAATGGATAAGTCAAAACATTCAATTGTTAGATGGTTTCAATGATACAATAAGGCGTTGGACTTCATCAATACATGAGAAATTCAAATGATCTCCCTGAAAAACCTTGTAAGGAAATTTAACCTCACAACGTCACTCATCTATGCCCCCACCCTACTTAGCTTGGTTCTGAGTAATTTCCTTAGCAGGTTTATGATTATGATTTTGTTTCCTATTTTTCGTTTTATCTCTAAGTTGTTGAGGATTATTAGATGTTATGTACTTTATGGTGAGAACCTTAGCGATCTATTCAGGATATTGTTCTTGTAGAGAACCATATGCACTTGTTAGAGATTGGGATCTAAAAACCATTTTCTCTAGTTGAGAAGCTAACTAGATCATAGTATTAAAATAAATGGAATCAATGACATGATCAGATTGTGGTCCCAACTTGGGTGGTTGTGGATCAGTTGAAGGTTGAGGAGCATTAGGAATAATATCATAAAAATTTCTCAATTAATTATAAATCAAGTCAATATGTTGAGCACATAGAATTTCCTGTTCCTTATTAGTTTCCCCAACCATTGCAACATCCTTGGCTATAGGTGGAAATAAGGATTGATTAAAATAGTCTTTAAACACCTTATCAAGAATTTTGGCTTTTACTGACCTCTTGTGTCTTCTCCACTCATGAATATTATTAGAGATGTGAGTAGAGTTATCTTGTTTAAAATTAGACAAAGGGGTAGTCCAAAGATCCTGCTATGAAGGTAACTAAAAGTGATTCAAAAAAGAATGGGCCAAGGAAGCAAAGTCACTATAAGATGTCCTATCAATTTCAATATGCCATTTAGTGGGAACATTGGTCACCATTCTTTGGAAAAGTTGCAACCTCATAGAATCATCCACCAAATAATTAGAAGAATGCCATACATGGTATATTTTGATGAGCATGGATAAGTTCTCTCCCAAATTCCCTTCAAACTTAGGAATATCGTAAGGAAGTTTAACAGGCATTGGTGGCCACCTAGGATCATGTCATATGGGGTCATTTGTAAGTTTATCTGAATCTGTAAAATCAAGGGGTTCTATAAATGGAATATTATGTTGGTTAAATGGAACACGAGGAAAGAAAGGACCCCTTGATATACCATATGGTTCCCCCATAGCATAGTTAATGGCAAATGCATGTGGACCAAGGTTGTAATTCATCCCATAAAAAATGAGTTCCTAGGTAAAAAGACATGGTGAAAGGATGTTATCCTCCATGTTGAGTGCCCCTACAGAACAAGGGACTCCCAAAGGCATGATTTCTCAAGGGATTGTACCCAGCATCAGAAGAAAGACGTCCCTATGCAAAAGCATTGTTGTAAGCATAAGATATCATAGGCATAGTGGTACTAATGGGGTTAGTTCCCCTAGGTAAACTAACCCTATGAAGGAAAAGGAACCCCCAAAGAAAGGCATCCTTCCTAACATAGAACTATTCCAAGGTTGATATGTATTTCCAAAAACATTATTTCCCCCAGCCTAGCCAGAAGGAAAAGTAGACCCCCTTGCATGTTCTATGAACTAAGTACACCCATGTTAGGTAAAGGAACTATAGGTATAAATGAGCTAGGAGTAGATATCCAAGCTCCCGAGGGTTGAACAGGGTTTTACCCCATTCAAAACACAATCGTGGAAAAAGGCATAGACAAACAAATTAAGAATATTTGTAGGGGTAACATAAGTAACTAGTGGAATTCCCTAGGAAGAGCATAGAGGTGTTATAAGAGGAATGGATCCTATCACATTAAAAAGTGTCAATGATGACATGATAGCAAAGACCATCAATGTATAAGGTAAATAGGGACCTATCTCCCCCATGGTATAAGTAGTGCTATCACTGGACATATGACAAGAAAAAAGAGAAAATGTTTCAGTAGCGTAAGGTCTCAGTTGCACTAGAATAGGGCCAAAAGGGTCAACCAAAGTTGGGTTTACATGTTGTAATGGAATCTTGTCAATCACTTCAACAAAAACAAAGTCTTCCCCTAGAGGACCAATAGTATTCCCTTCAACCCAAGTATGATATAAGTCCTTCGTTGGATATTCAAGAGAAAGGTTTAAAATTATACAATAACATTGAATATTTGTTCATCCATGGTGAATATATTTTAATTAACAAATTAAATTAATTAAGACACCCCTATGGCCAACTAGACTTAGTCCAAATAACACACACTGGAAAATATAAAGAGTGAAGCACACACAAAACAAGACAGATAAAAAGATATTATTGTTGTCAGAGCTTGATTGATCAGGGCCCAAGTCAATGATGAATATGTGGTTGAGATAGTTACATTTGTGACATACTTAACGATCCTTTTAGACCTAGCACAAGTACCCTTATTAGTGGTGGGGCACCCGCAAGAGATTCAAGTGAGTTCCACCAATGTCTCCCCTCTTACAACAAAGGAAACCCCCTCATCATCACATGTTGGCTTAGTGGGGCCTGACCCAGGTTCAGAAGTGATTTAGCCAAACAAATCTCGATAACACTGACCCTTTTGGTAATAGATCGTGGGGCGCGGATTGAGGTCTCATCCGAAGTAGTATGGGAGGTTACTAGAACCAGGTTTCCACACCCTGGGGATCTCTGATATGTTTGGATTAGTACGCAGTCCAACCTTCATGCTCACGGTGCTACGCGCACCAGCAGGCACCCCGCGGCCTGCGATACTATCTTCGCGTAGTCCCATTCACAACGCGATCCTTGTTAATTACCCAATTCTTTCCCAATTATGCACTTTTAGCTGATTACTTATATTATTTTCATATATAAGCATTATGAACCATACAAGCCTTTATTCAACCATGCGCAGTAAATAAATAGAGTAAAAGTAATACATAACAACATAATAATGATTCAAGAATAGATGCACATAATTATGATAACTTCTCTCTATTAATCTTCAATCCCGCTACAGAATCGACACCGCCCTGAACACTCAGCTGCAAGGGTCCGCGCACTCAGCTGCAGACTCTACTAGGCCTCTGCACACTCAGCTGTAGAGCCTCTTCCTACTACTACAACCTAAGACACTTAGAATTATTCTTCTATGCTTTTACCATTCCAATTATTCTCTCTAATTCACTACCTTTACAACTTAGAGCCTCGCTCTATTTATATAATCCCATGGTCCTCAAACCATGGGTAGGCTGACATTACATCATACTATTTTACATAACTTAGGGCCGACTACCCTATGACTCATTTTATACTTCGTGCCCGCAATTCGCAGAGTCTTACAAACATTTTGACCAAAACTTGGGCTTTGAGCCCCAAAAACATGTTGCAGGGGATCCCATGCCCAACAGGCCCCCAGCATAATCATCGTGACTCATCTCGAGTCACTTTGTTGGTGCGGTGATCTTGGCATGGATCCCTTCCAACTATTCCTGCGTTGCATGAAGGCCCGCAGTGCACTGTTCTGCAGTCTGCTGGATCTGCTCCATCCTTTCAGTCAAATTCTTGTTATCCAGCTCAAATCCCTATCTTAAGGCATGCATCGCCTTCATCTATTCAAGCTTTCCTTCGATGTCTACAGTGATGAGGAGGCCTCATCACTCCAAGGTTGGACTGCCTCTTTCTGTCGCGCGACATCCACCTATTCCTTAATCGCCTTTTCTTGCTGTAGCTTTGCCAATCATTGGGTCAGGACAATTGTCTATGCCATTCCGTGCACACTATCATACTGTACTTGAAGCTCTTACGCCTCCATTTCGAGGCATTGTATGTTGGTGTCCTCTTGTAATGAAGTGAGGACCATGAAGGATTCTTCCAACATAGTAGTGTAGTTCTGTACTGCCTATCTTATTTCCTCCAGCCCTTTTTGAATAATGCCAGCACGTTGTTCCCTAAATTTTTGGGTCATAGAGGACTGTGCCTTTAATTGTAGCTCAACAATCTGAAGGTTGAGGTGCAGCTGTACCCTCGTTGCTTCCTCCTTTGCCTCGCGGAACCCACTGGCTAATTTGTGGATTCGCACTCCAACTAGTAGGCCTGTCGTGATATCTAGATCTGGAATACAGTGACATGCTTCCTATACCATTTTCTCCAGCTGCTGATTCTACATAAGCACTTCATCGCGCTGTAGATTAAGCTACTTAATGTTGATTCTTTATTTGCTAAGCATATGTACTACACATCCTTCCCTAGCTCGGAGTTCTGTTGTCGCTCCTTCCTGCAGATGATATAAAGTATCCCATAGAAGGGCGGCCAAGTTTAGGCCAAGTCCCTTGATCCTGCCCACCACGGCTCTATCCTCCATGCTCTCTATTGTTAGCATTCCATTCAGAAACACTATGGTGTTGGCCATTTTTGCACACAGCAGCTATTCTGCTACTGATGTACCTATGGTACCATAGGTGGCTACCGTTCCCTCCTGTGAGGGCCACACCTGAAGTTTCTGCAGCTGCGCCCTGAGGGCCCCCAACACATTTTTCTGCTCCATCATAGCTTCCTAGAGCGCTCCCATGGTGACCTCGTGAACTATGTCGTCAATGTCGTAGAGGTCACCCTATGTCAACGTAA
Source organism: Pinus tabuliformis (assembly GCA_031772625.1). NCBI lineage: Eukaryota > Viridiplantae > Streptophyta > Pinopsida > Pinales > Pinaceae > Pinus > Pinus tabuliformis. Next base: position 830,845,094 of record CM062819.1, on the reverse strand, counting down.
TTGGTTCACTATCTAGTTTGGAAGCCTTGGTCTTCTTTCGTGGGCCTGCTCTTTCTATACCATGCAGCCGTTTCATCTATGTAGATATTGTGCTTAGGTCCACACCTTCTACTATGTCCTCTACTCCTTGTCCTATGGTCAAGTTCGGGCCTCCTTCCTCCCGCATCGTGGTGTCCCCTGTTGCCTGTGTTGCTGCTTCTTTTTCGGTGGCCTTGGCTTTCTCTGCAGCTGCCTTCACTGCCTCGCGGGAAACCCTTACCTCCGCGGCCAACTTCTCGTTGTGCTTTTGCTGGGCGAGTTGGGTGATGCGCAACTTGGTGGCATCCTTCTGCTTTTGGGCCGCTGTTCTGTCCTACTCCACCAGATCTTGGGCACACCACTCGAGAGGACATGCATCGAGCATGGAGAAGATGGAATCATCAATTGTGATGAAAGGAAGCTTGGTCCAGTTCTGCACCGGATCCTTACGCACCTTGATATACACATTGTGCATATCTGCCTTGAAGTTTGCAAAGCTCCGTAGACTGTTGTGCACTATGGGGGATAGGCATAGCCTTCTCTTAATCCACATTTAGACGCTTGCCTCCATGAGCATCAAAAAGATCTTAGCCTCATGGATTCACATGGCGTCCTTCATAGCCTAGAGCAATGCATATTTTGCAGCCTCTGGAAAGTCCTATTCAATATGAGGGAACTGACTGTCCTTAGGTAGTTCCCCTGTCACCAGGAAGATAGATAAGAGCATCCATGCATAGTGGAAGGTATTACCCTGCTCTTGGGTCTCCTTACAGTTTGTCAAAAACTCGTCACAGAGGAACTCAGCCCAGTTGAACTGGACCCCCTTCGCACACTATTCTACCAGCGCAATGACTGGAGTTGGTACCTCCTCTCCACGGCATTTCCTCATCACCTTCCCAGCCAGCAGTTGGGTGGCTACGCACACCTCTTTGTCTTTAATGCTACTGATTACGTAGCCTCTCTTCTTCTTTTCCAATTTGTACTTCTTCTTCATGGCCTCTGCGAGCGCCAAATCTCCACTTTTGCCTGCTATCTCTGCGGGGTTCTTTCCCTTGCAGGGAAGCCAAGAAATCTTGTGGATAAGCTCCACGGTGATGGGAATAGGCTCCTCCAGCCATAAGTACCCATTGTATAGCAAGCAAAGTAGCTACCTGATGATAAAGATCGTGATAGGTGCATGGTGAAAATGTGGAATCCATAGTAGGTGGACTAGCCTGGCCTTCTCCACATTGTGTAGCCATTTCTACAACTCTAGCACTGTAACTGACCCCTCCTTGCTCTGTTTCATGAGGTTCTCAGTCTGTAAATGTGGGGACTTTTCACTATCTGCAAGGTCCCAGTGTTCAAATTTCATTGTGGGCATGCGGCCCAGGGCCAAGCCCTCGAACAATTCCATTTGGGAGGAGCAGGGATTGGAGTGCGCTCTTTGTGGAATCCAAATCCTTGGGTACCTTAACTTTCCCTTTCTATGCAGGAACATACTCAGGCAGTTTTTCTACAGCATGCACCGGCTGGATATCTTCTGCCATTTCTTCATCCACCTCTATTTCATCTACAAGAGCCTATAGGTCCTCCTCCTCATCATCTGTCTCAAGGTTGATAGCCTTGCCCTTTTCTTCCATGGAAAGTTTACCAAACTGCGGATTTCATTGGGACATGTGGACTAGTCCCGTTGCTTGTTTATCCTTCTTAGGCCTTGGCGTCCGAGTTGATTTCGGAATTTTCGGCACCTCCCCCACCTGCACCGTAGGGCTTTGTGCAGCTTCCTCGGCGGTACTCTATACAAATCCCACACCTCTCCTGGTAGTTGTTATCTTGTTCGAGCTATCTGTGGTTGTTTGTGAACTTGGGGGCTCGAATACTGCTTGGCGCTCAACACTCTCTGCTCTTCGTAATAGCTCAAATTTCAAATGAACAAGTGCTATCTCGTGGGTAGGCTTAGGAGTTTTATAGCATCTTTCAAATTTGAATTTCACTGTTCCCCCCACTTCTAAGTCATTAATGCATTCTTGGCAGCAGATCGACCCAAATCTAGCTCTTAATTCATGTCTTAATTGCCCACCGCCCACTCCCTTTTGCGTTAAATTGCACATCTCGTCATGAACAGTGACACCAACGGTCACTTCCCAGCCTACCTGCACAGTAGCGTAGCCCCCTATGCGCAGTCGCGACCCTTTTGACATGTTGACCCTGAGCGCACCTCCTTCACCCCACAGTTCCCAAACAGACTCTTTTATAGTCTCGCGCTCTCTTTCAACTGTCTGGAGCGCTAATACTATGCTTCGTATGGCTAGTCAGGTGGTCACACCACCGGTGTGAGAATTCAATTTGCCTTCCAACCTAGTCCATGGGAATTCCTCAATTAACCTAGCAACAGTCAGCACCGCACGTCCTACCTTGTGTGGTGCGCTCCCTTGGTTACTATGGTTGGTAAGGTACGGCCGCAGCCATGGTAGTAGAGTCATAAATTCTCGGTGACAATCTTCTAATGCAGTAATATTGTTGTCCATATCTTTCCTTGTCATTCTTATTTTATCGACGAGACATGCTTATACGATCTCGTTTTCCAGTTTTCTTATCTCAGCATCCATCAATGCGCTTCTCTCCCTCAATCGTACCTGATCTTCTTCAAGTTAGTGAAGTCTAAGGTTCCCTCGCTGAATAGCTTCTTGAATCCTTATATGTTCATCCTCACGTAGCTGGATGATTCCTTCGTCTTGGTTTTCGCATATTGTCCCAACTATGGGAGTTATTACGTGTGGATTCCTTTCTTTCGAAATTACGGTTGCGACTTTGTTCCTCATCTTTGGAATCATCTCTACACTTAGGTTTCTGCACATGGTCCTATAGGCCCATCGAACCACTAGCACATGCAGGTCCCAATCAGTTCATTTTTCCTGGTGAACCTTGTCCAGAACTCTACACACCCTATTGAATGCTTCCACATGGAAAATTTGTGGTGTGCATCACCTTTCCTGCTACTGCGATTTGCTATGACTTTCTATTCTGGGGTTGGGGTATGCTTGCATGAGATGTACCGCATGTGTCTATACCCATCGAGAAAGGTGGGCACGCAAGGTGTTCTGCCCCTGCTGACCGACTTTCATTCGAAGCTAGGGTTTACCAAAATGTAGGTGCATGATCCTTCTGCATCCGCGCCAGTCCTAAAAATTGCCTTGATGTGTACCCGACCATCATGTGGGTGTTGTGCATAGTGCCCACTTCAGCGCATCAAACTGCTACTGTTCTGGTATTGCGCTTTCAAATTTTCTCAGAAATTCATTCGCCGGTGATAATCCATCATATATCATCAACTCCCTCACCTCTATTGTCACGCAACGTAGTGATCTAACCATCATGTTGCAATTAAGCATTGTTACTTCATGCAGCTGATTCTACCATTGCTCTACTTCTTCGTCTGAACCTGAGGTGCAGGAGCCTTCGTGCTCCCATGAGATTCTCCCATCAGTAGTCAGATTCATGCAATCCTGGTCTTGTGCAATTATCTTGTAATACAATCAAGATCATCATCACTATCATCGTCACGCACTGGTTCAGTGTAGTGCACTCCTTCGGCTGGATCCATTGGTACCACTACATGTAGTGAATTTTTCTCAAATATAATTTTGCGCTTCTTCAGATTTATGACTCTATTCATATCGGTGGCCTAGTCTATTCCTAGCAACGCGAGATAGGGGTTACTGTCATCAACAATCTCTATTACTTCAAAATTTGCCTGCGTGCTCGCACCCTCAATATCTATTGTTATCCCTTGCAATCTCCCCATGAGCAAAATCTTCTGTTGGTTCACCATTCATAATTGAATAGGGGACCATTTTAACGCAGGTATGCCCATGCATTCCAATTTTTTCTTTGGTAATGCATTCGAGTCCAAACCCATATCTAGGATTACCTGATCCATTTCATACTCACCAATCTACGTAGTCAACCTCATTTCCCTTCTAGTGCGCAACGCATGCTTCCCCAGTTTTCAAACCATGCATAGTTCTCCTAACCTCGTGCACCTAGTGATCAGCTCCTATAGTCCCTCAACTACTTTGCTGTTGCGCAGTAGTTTCATGCATGTCTCCAAAAAGGTAGTGAGCATTGAAGGATGCATTCCTGGTTGTAGTTGATCCTTACTACTTGAAGTGGAGGCCTCTGTGAAGCTCTTCTTAGCTTCCATGAATGTCTCCTTTGCACATTCTAAGTCAAACTCAGGTTCCTTTGTAGGAGCCTTGCGAACCCACATACTTTCTTCTAGTTGCTTCCCCTTATCATCTCCTATGGTCGTACTACTTCTGCGCATCATGTTTACATTCGGGTCTTCTTCACGTAGCTTAGGCCTCATCATGTGTATATTCTGAGTAGGAGGACGCTGGAATACCCCTTTTTCACGCATCCTTTTGATCAATGTAGGATAATCTTCTGTCTCATGATCAAACTGAGCACAATACAAACATGATATCCTTATCGGGTTGGTACAATCGCGGACATAGTGCCCTGGCCCTCTGCAATTGTAAAAAATCAGTTGTCCACAACCCCTTCCTGGTCCCATTCCACCTCGTCCTTGACCATGCCCTTGAAATCCAGCATGCACCATCCCCAAATTTGGGTCGAGGGCTCATGTTTCGGTCTACATCCTATAGGCAGGGGTCCGATCCATCATTAGTTTGTAACTGCGGCAAGTGCGTTCATTGTGGCCTACCGACCTGCAAAAATTACAAAACAGTTGTTGGGATGTATGCATATACTTCTGGAACAAATGAAAATTATCCATCGTGTGTTTCCCTCCTATCTGATAGATCGCACACCATAAATCAGGTGTCGCGCTCAACCCTGCCTATGCCTCCGGTCTCAACGGCATCGACCCTCCTCCTTCCAAGTAGTTCGCAAACACTGGATAGTGATCTTTGTCATGGCCCTGGCCTTTGCATTTTATGCACCATACTTCCTTGCATGCCTCTAGCCACGGTGCCCTGTCCTGCTTCAAACTCTACATTTCCAGACACAGATTCTTTAGCTGCGCATGGATTTTTTGGAATCCCAACCCAGGGTCTTGTATAGGGGTCTATGTAATCTCATTTCCATTTCCAGTGCTTCGGCCTGGGTGGAAAGTTTCTGCTGTGATAGCGCCATCCTCAAGTGTGGTGTCAGAGATGCTACAAACCATGTGTGATGTTGTCCATCCGTCAACGTCATATTGGCTTCGCGGATCGTACTCTTTAGCCATTGATCCAAATCATGGGGGGTCTCACCCAGGAGCATCGTGATCTCTTTAAACCCAAGGATTGATTGTGCTTCTAACTTTGGTCTGCTAAATTCCCTATTCAGCGCGGTCTGGATCTCTGTGATTCCTACGTTTGGGTGGTCGTTAGAATGCTTGATATACCATGTTAATGCGCGATCCTGCAGCATGCTCACCAATGTAGCCTTCTTAATATTGTCGTCCGTGACACCTTGTGCTTCCCATACTACTCTTACCACGAACCAAAATTGGTCCAGATCCTCATTCCCTACTCCTCTGAATACTGGCAGTTTGATCATGCTTGCCATACTGAACTGCAGAGGTGGTGGAGGTGGAGTGGGTGGAGATGGAGGTGAGGGGGGTGAAACAGGTGGTGGTGTTGGTGGAGGTGGTAATCGCGGAATCCACTACCTTATCAAACTAACCGTGCTTCTCGGAGAAAACTTCACGATCTCTTCCTCACTCTCCTACGAGGGTGAAATTAAGGGACTATTTTCTAATTCTTCACTACTTTTGCTTTTGTAGATATTCCCACTCCGCGTAGTTCCAAACATTAATTTATTCACTTAACCCGCTTTTCACACAATAACAACTTAATCCAAGTGTTCAAAATTTTAATATCCTTACCTCGCATTCCTTTGAGAAAACATCATTCTGCCTCACTGTAGCTCACGTTTGTGTTTACCGCAAACTTAGTGATAAATCCTCCTATTATCCGGCCGAGCCAATGGTCCACAGCTTGCGTGATCTTATCTTCTAGTGCTTCTAATCTACGCACTAATTCCAGAGTCCGCACTATTGGTTTGTTGAGCCTACACCTTCCCTGACTGTTTGCTAGCTTCATGATCCACTCATACAACTCAGAAGGAAAGGATGCAAAGAAAATTTTGTAGATTTCCGTATACAAGTAGCGCTCCAACCACTGTTCCTTAGATACTCACGGAGTTTTGTTTTCCTAGGTCGAGAACTCGTGAATCTTCTTGTCCAACCACTCTTCAATTTCTTTCTTTTTTGGGTTCCAATGGCATGAAATCAGACATCCCTTATGCAAATCTCGGTCCCAACAATGGAACCATTTGTTGGATTAGTGGGGCCTAACCCAGGTTTAAAAGTGATTTAATCAAACAAATCTCGGTACTACTGGCCCTTTCGGCAGCAGTCCGCGAGGCGCAGACTGAGGTCTCACCCGAAGTTGTATGGGAGGGTGTTAGAACTAGGTTTCCGCACCTTGGGGATGTCTGATATGTTTCGATTAGTATGCGGTCCAACCTTCGCACTCACGGTGCTACGTGCACCAGTGGGCACCCCGCAGCCTACGATATTGTCTTCGCGTAGTCCTATTTGCAACGCGATCCTTGTTAATTACCCAAGTCTTTCCCAATTATGCACTTTTAGCTGATTACTTAGATTATTTTCATATATACATATTTTGAACCATAGAAGCCTCTATTCAATCACGCATAGTAAATAAACAAATTAAAAGTAATACATAACAATAGAATAATGATTCAAGAATAGATGCACAGAATTAGGATAACTTCTCTTTATTAATCTTCAATCCCACTATAGACTTGACACTGCCCTACGCACTTAGCTGTAGGGGCTCGGGCACTCAGCTGCAGACTCTACTAAGCCTCTGCACACTCAGCTGCAGAGCCTCTTCCTACTACTACAACCCAAGACACTTAGAATTCTTCTTCTACGCTTTTACCATTCTGATTATTCTCTCTAATTCACTACCTTTACAACTTAGAGCCTTGTTCTATTTATACAATCCCATGGTCTACGGACCATGGGTAGGCCGACATTACATCATATTATTTTACATAACTTAGGGTGGATTACCCTATGACTCATTTTATACTTCACACTCCTCGCCTGCAATTCACGGAGTCTTACAAAACTTTTGATCAAAAATTGGGCTTTGAGCCCCAAAAACATGCTACGAGGGATCCCATGCCCAACATCAACCATGTAAGGAACCTAATTTTATGCACACTAAAGCTACCATTTACAGCAACCCCACCTGGGGGAATAGTCATTAGTCTGGTCTACATGCAAAGACAATGAAACTATGCCAAAAACCTCCTAAGATATTTCTCAAAGTGAGTCGTAATACCTCTCAAGCAAGTCCCCCAAGTATGTGGAAACCAATGCCACCAAGACAAAATGAATCTGGGTAGATTACTTTGTTGGCCCGATGTGACCTTGTGATTAAATCTTGTGTGAGAAGGGATTCCTAGGAAGCGTGCCACTACAAAAGGATTTTTCTCTCCCTAACAGAAGATGTTAGGTTTGTTCAAGTGGTCTTGGAGAGTTTATCTCACTCCCCTAATCCAAATCCCTAACCTAAGATATTGTTGGTGTGCTACTAGAGAAAAGAAAAAATATTGAATTACTTTTATTACACATTAATTTTATGGTTGTTTTTAACTCGAAGGGAAGAAACATGCAATTGATATGATGGGTTTAGACTCAAGACCCAATCCTAATGCAAGCTATATGGAAATGCATTTTTTTTCTTTTTCATTTGATGAAAGCTAGATACATAAAGTCTTTTTCCTTTTAAAAAGAAAGACAACAACCTCGCACACTCTCACTCCTAAAATTCATTAAATTTATAACATAAATTGACTCAAAAAACAACTCAAGAAGACACTCAAAAAAATCTAAAACAAAATCCAAGCAAGAACACCAAGCACTTAAAAGCTCAAAATTGGCTTTGTAAAAAAAATATCACCAAAATAAATCTATCGAAAGCTGAAAAATAGAATAAGGAAGTGAAAATAAATTTTTAGGGCTAAATTTCAATGAAGACAGAAAATTGAAGCAACAACAATGATCTACAAAGGTCAAAAAACCAAACCCTAATTGAAGGCCAAGACTAGAGAAGTACGGAAACAAATAGAATTTTAAAATCTGATAAAGTTGAAAGATCTAAAAGAATCAACCAGAACTCTTAGATCTAGTTTTGCACAACCACAAACAACAAGAAGAAAAATTCATATCAAAAGCAAGCAAAACAAAGAAAGACAACTTTGATAAGAGCACCAAAATTGAAAAATTGATCATATCTAACTAAATATAGATGTTATGATTTAGATCTAAGATATATATGAATTGACATACTCAAATGAAAACATATTTGAAAAGTGAAGGAAAAATCTGAGGGAAAACCCTTCAAAAAACATAAATTAAGAGGATCGATGTAGATTGAGTAGTGACCAAACAACAACAATGTTGCAGATATGTAATGGGAAATTAGCGACAATTTTATCTCTCAATCTATAATTCAATGAGAACAAACAAAATTCGAATAACACTACTTAAAAGAATAAATAAAATATCTATTTAATCATAGATGAAGCAAATAAGTCACAAAAGTACCCACACCAAATCAAAATGTAGCAAAGAAAACTCAGAGACCAGTAGAAAACCAAAATCACAAGTGAGGGAGGTTATGGACAACAATAGGATTAAAATCCCTAGAGGAGTCACAAATTTTTTGTGATCTGAATTACTTATTCACAAGGAATTGTTACCCCATGATTCTTTGCCAATGATCAACAGATAAATGTGTGAAAAAATGTGCAATTAAATCATTCCCCAATCACATGCAAACAATATTATAAATTGCAAAGGAAATATGATAGATCATAACACTTAACAAAAGAATAAAATGGTTGTTGTAGCTAGCTTGAAGGAATACACCAAATATAACTTTACTCCTAACTCCCAAATTCCAAGCCAAAAATTTGCACACAATCAACCAATGAACCTACCAAAATACCTCCTGCAAGATCTTATTAGCATAATATTAATTGATAACTAATGAAGAACATGTAATAATCAAAGAAAATAAAAATGAGGGAAGGGAATTTACTTCCATTATAATAGAAAAATGGCATAATAGTATAATGATATACCATCCAAATGAGCTCTTCCTCTCCAACTTGCAATCTTGGTCTCCTCCTCTAGCAAAGGCAATCTCATCGAAATGATATAGCTCTCACACAATATCTAACTCTCTAGATATCCTTTCTCCTTGACATGACTAGTTTATATAGGCCTTTTTCTGTCTCTAGGAGAATACATTTGGACACTTAGGGGAAAATTTAGGAAACTTATACAATAATTCACCCCTAACCAACTCATATAAAAATCAGTTGAGCTAATCATTCCATGGAAATGACAAAATATAAAAGCCTCAACAATTTCTTAGTTGGAAAAGGAAAATTTGTGCTAACGAACTTTAGTTATACATTGTGAGAAGGAGGAGTGTTGCAGGATATTGTAAGTGGCTAACTAGTAATACTGCTGTAAAAGAGGAAAAATCAAGGGAAAAAGTTCTACTTCAAGGTCAACATTACAAGGGTGTCCTGCAATTGACACAATGTGGGTAAAATATTCTATAATAGAGAGACTTAAGACAAATGCAAAGAAGTCATATAAGAAGGAGGACGACCTCAAATTTCAAAGAGTACTAAATACCGTGATTTCTCAAGTGATGAATCAAAGAAGCAAGAAGCCTAGTTCATGAAAATACTGAAAAGGGGACCAAAAAAGGGTAAGTTTATCATTAAATGCTTCATATGTGGAAAAAAAGGTCATTATTCTTCTAAGTGTTCAAATTCTGAGACAAACAACAACGATGATGAAAAGAATCAAAAGAAGAGTAATGGATATGGATCAAAGGATGAAAAAGAATACATTCTCTTCTCAGACATGGAAACAAAATTTAATCAAAAATAGAAATCATACAATGCAATCTATATCAAAAGGAACTATCAAAGGAAAACTCATGAATGAAGATCCATGCTCATAGGAATAAGTTGAAGATGAAGAATATGCAAAAGAAATTCCATCCATAGGTAAGATGTTATTTTTTCATAATTATAGGAAAATAGGTCATCTTGTTTCTAAATGTTTGCATATAGTTTTGGAAAATAGTAGGAATAAAGAAGAACATGGAAAGAAGTGAAAATTTTATGAGTATCAAAAGTAAATAAGTGTCTCATCAAAGATAATCGATATGCATCTAATGATGAAAAAGGGAATCGATACTAATGACCATGGAGGATCAATTGTTAAATTGTAGCAATAAAAGGCTTCATTTGACTTGTGCCTTAGTCAAATGGAGAAATTTGAAATTCAAGATCAGCAGGATGACTTGAGTTGCAGTTAGCAGGAGTGACATGGACAAGTTACTTAGTCAAATCAATCAATTCGATTTTGTGGGCTACAAGTAGAGTTGTGCATTATTTGATCACTAAGATCTAGCAATCTAGTGGATTTATAGTTAGTGAAAAATTTATTTATATGAGCTGTAGTCATGAATAGAGTCAATAGGAGTTCCGTTGGGTAGTAGTAATTGTTGTTAACTCACTGATCTCTTAGTTAACTAGTCAATTTACTAAATTCGAATTTCCTAGTTGAGTTGGAGGAAAAGGCATAGTTTAATTATCAATTGTATACTATTGAGTGTATAGTTTTTGCATTGGAGAAGGTGATCAATTTCTCTTGGACTTGTAAAAGGAAATAGGATATTTCCCCATAGGAGCTAATTTCCTCAGAAATTGCACAAGGAAATAGGAGGAAGTTGGAGGCCTTTTTTGGATAAGTGTTGGTCATAGTAGTAGAGCAGGAGGTCAGTATTGCAATTCAAGTTGAGCATGGGGGATTCAGTCAATGAACATTTGGCATATCACGTTCGTTCATGGAAGACTAAACAATACCCCTAAGTTTACTACATATACGATATTGGAAAATACCTCTAAAAATCACATTATTTAACCCACTACCAATATGAACCCAATACACCTTCCCAATTTAAAAAACCCCTACTTTCACTAGATATTGTAGGTATCCATTTTTTTCATTAAATTTGAGCTCCATTTTTTATACCTACCAATATAAAAACCCTTTACCCCCTATTATATGCTCAATATATTATGTCATTTTTTCTCAGTATATCTCCCCTAATATGAATGCATGTGGTATGTTATTTCCTACCCAGTGAAGCCCCCTTGAGGGTGAGCTTCAAGGATTGTACTTGTCATTGTAATTGATCATTGTCTCATCTAATATTATACAAAACATAGGAGGGATTTTTCCCAATTTCGTTCCCCAGTAAAAATATTATGTTTATTATGATTGAATGATTGCATGTGTTTCTATTGTATACTTTCCTTTCTACAACTTTATTAGAAGAAATTTGTGTCTATTGTTTCGAATCTGAATTCATTAGAAACTTCAAATTTTGAGCTATTTTTGTTGAGAAATCTAGGGGCAACTAGAGTAGATGATTTCTCTTAACTTGATAAGTACTTGTGATATATTTTTACTTAACTTGATTATTTTTCTTCTTTTTATTTATTATTATTAGTATTCTATTCATTAAACATCCACCAAATCATAAAGAACAATAAGATAAAGGACACAAGATATAGGTGATTAGCTAGGGCCAAAACCTCTCCAACTAAGAGGAAAACCCATATGAATTTTTCTCTTCTTATAGACCTTCAATTAATGAATTCCAAGACCCATGACCCTTGACCAAGATCCTCCAAGACCAAGTCAATAATTTATATTAACTTCTGCAATAAAGACTTCCTGGTAGATTTGTTTGCAACTTTGAATTTCCCAGCAAATTCTTCTACCACTTTGACCTTCCCAACAAATTCTTTTGCAACTTTGACTTCCCCAACAAATTCTTCTGCAACTTTGACCTGTCTAGCAAATTATTTTGGAACTTTGACCCAATGGTTTTCCATCACTTCGTCTTTCCCAGCAACTCTACTTCGACTTGCCTAGAAAAAGTAGAAACTTTAACATGAGAGACGAAGAGAGAGGCCCAAAACTTATATCTTTCTTTTATTCTTCTTCTTCATCCTTTTCTAGCTTCTATCTTGAGGAGATCAAATTTTTATAAGAGTGTGTCCAAATGAGTTTGAGTTCCTTCTCTTTTTTGTGGGCTTTTGAGGGGTACCAATTATTATCTTTAGGTCAACTTTGCCCTTCATGTAGGCCAACTTGATCATTGCACCATGATGAGGTCTTCGAGGGTATTTTAACTCAATTTTGACTCAATTAAATTATTTTTACAATATCTAACATGCCCAAATGGGTCTTTCATACTTGACAATGGATTTCTTTAAATTGTAGACTCAATGACAAGCCATAGAAGCTCTCAATGGAAGATTGACCTAAAAATAAATCTCCCTTGAGCATGAAACCCATGCCTCATGAATAAAATTAATAAATTTATTTTTCTCTTTTCATTAAATACATAAGATCATGACTACACATGTCATTATGAATACTGAACCTATTTACATATTTCAACAATTTCTATATGGTATTATAGTTATTGAAGACAACATAGAAACCAGGTTACAAATCTTATCTTAGAAAAATTTCGAATAGCAGAGTCTTTGGAGAAAAATTTTATTTAGTGCTAGAACAATGTCTTTCAATGGATTGAGGCTTGAGTATGCGTTGGAGGCAACCTCAACATTTTTTTCTTGAAAATACATGATGGAAGTTGTGTTGAATGACAATGACATATGGGAATACACACAAAATGATATTCCAAAACCAGCAGCATCATATGCACAACAGTTGGCTCAGTGGAAGAAAGACACAACAAAATCCATGAGGGTTATCCTGGAGGGAGTTAGAGATCATGTCATGTAGATATCATGAGGAGCAGAGAGCATGTCGAGTGGAGGCACCCACTCACATAGAGCCTTCCATATAAGGGAGTAAGAGAACCATAGAGGTAGAAAGATTGGTGTAGGATGCTCAGAAGCATGTTGGAGCTCGTAGCTCTTTGTGCAAATAGAGGAGATCACCAAAGAGATATATTGGATATTTGGGACTCATGATAGAACTGATTGATTCTAAGTCTTGTTCATTTGAGGAAGCAGTTTCCTAGCATAGGTGGGAAGATTCCATGGTGTAGGAGTATGACTCTATCATGAAGAATGATGCTTGGGAGGTTTTGCCTATACCTGAGGGAAAATATGTTATTGACTCCAGGTGGATGTATAAGGTGAAACATGCAGTTGATCGTCGTTTTGAGAAGTACAAGGGCAAATTTTTGGCCAAAGGATTGTCACAGGTGGAGGGATTTGATTATGAGGAGACTTTTTCCCACGTGGAAAGATACTCATCTATCTTAACCATACTTTGGTTGGCAACATACATGGGGTGGAAAATCCACCAAATGGATGTTAAGACTAACTTCCTTAATGGAGTGGTTCAGGAAGAGATATACATTGAGAATCCTGGGGAATTTGAGACATTTGACAGGGAGACACATGTGTGTAGACTCAGGAGAGCCATTTATGGTCTTCAGGAGGCACCTCGTGCTTGGTACACTTGCATAGATTCCTATCTCAATGGATTGGGCTTCACTAAGAGTGAAGCAAATGCAAATCTATACTACATCTTAGTAGATAGAAGTCTCCTCATCTTAGTCATGTATGTAGATAATTTGATACTAACAGGAGATGAGAGGTTGATTAATTCTTCCAAGGAGGAGCTTGCAAGAGAGTTTGAGATGAAGGATATGGTTTTAATACATTACTTCCTTGGTTTGAAGGGGTGGCATGAGATGGGGAGATTCTTTTGGATAGGGAAAGTACACCTTTGAGATCCTTCAAAGATTCCATATGCATGATTGTAAGCCCATGGACACTCCTCTAGCTACAAACTGGAGGAAAGAGGATTCTTGTACAAGAGAGGAAGTAGATGGCACTATCTACAAATAGTTTATGGGGTCCTTGATGCACTTGGTGAAAACAAGGTCTCATATTTGTTTTACAGTTAATCAGTTTAGTTAGTTTATGGTGGAGCCTACCAAGCTTCACTAGAAAGCATTAAAAAAGTTATTAGAAACCTGAGAGGCACAAAAAATTTTGGTTTATGATATAAGAAAATAGTTGGATTTAAGATTCAAGGCTTCACATATGCATTTTGAGCAAAGAGTTGATCAGATAGGAAGAGCACATCGGGAGCTCTCTTAAGTGTTGGGTTAAAAAGCAATTTCTTGGTACAGCAGGAAATAAAGATCTATACTACTAAACTCAGTAGAGGTCGGGCATATGGTTTCTAGTCAAGTAGCATGTAAGGTTATTTGGATGAGGAAGATCTTGGTTGGTCTCTTCAGTCAAGTGATGGATCCTACATTGATTTGCGGTGAAAATCATAGTTGTAAAAAACTCTTTGAAAATCCATTATTTCATGATAGCCAAGCATATAGACATCAGGTAGCATCATGTAAGAGATTGTGTGCAAAGAAGCATTATCATGCCACAGTACATTCCCACAAAGGAGTAGGATGAAGACATTTTGACAAAGGAATTTTTAAGTGGAAAGTTCAAGTTCCATAGGAGAAGGATAGGGGTGGTTAAGAACCTTTTTCTTGCTAAGAGGCAATGTTAAATTGTAGCAAGAAAAGGATTCATTTGACTTGTGCCTTAGTCAAAAGGATAAATTTGAAATTCCACATCAGCAGGATGACTTGAGTTTCATTTAGCATAAGTGACATCGCCAAGTCACTTAGTTAAATCATTCAATTCAATTGTGTGGGCTAGAATTAGGTTTGTGCATGAGTTGATTGCTAAAATATAGGAATCTAGTGGTGTTATAGTTAGTGAAACTCAGTTATATGAGATCTAGTCATGAATAGAGTCAATAGGAGTTTAGTTGAGTAGTAGTAATTGTTGTTAACTCAATGATCTCTAAGTTAACTAGTCAATTTACTAAAAATAGCTCTAGTCATGCATGCAATTCGAATTGCCTAATTGATTTGGAGGAAAAGGCACTTTGTAATTAGCAATTGTATACTATTGAGTGTACAAGTTTTGCATTGGATCCGGTGAGAAATCTCTCTTGGATTTGCACAAGGAAATAAGATATTTCCCATTTTTTTAGGAGTTGATTTCCTTAGGAATTTCGCAAGGAAATAGGAGGAAGTTGGAGGCCTATTTATCAATATTACATTGTAGGTTGAGCTTCAAGGATTTAAGTTGTCATTGTAATTGATCATTGTCTCATATGATATAATACTAAACAAAGAAGGGGTTTTTCCCAATTGGGTTCCCTAGTATAACTATTGTGTTCATTATGATTAAATGATTGCATGTGTTTCTATTGTATGTTTTCCTTTCCACAGATTGAGAAAACTAATTTTTTGTCTATTGTTTTCAGTTTGAATTCATTAGAATATCCAAATTTCAAGCCATTTCTACATTAGTACAGTGAGCAAGTGAAATCAAATTGAAAGGAAGAAGATATTAATGGAAAGGTATATTTTGGAAAAGAACCTATCACTTCCTTGGAAGAGATAACAAGGCTCACCATAACAAACAAAAGGCAAAAGGAGCTATTGCAAGACTATGATGATAAGGATAATAAATTTTATGAAATAGAGAAAATGATCGTCACCTTTAAAACTCAATTAAAATAATCAAGGAGAATGAAAGAAGTGGTAATTATCCAATTGAATAAAAAGGGAGGACATTGTGAGAAACTATAAGTTGAGATTATTTCCTTGAGAAAAAATCTTGAAAAGGAAAATAATCAACTAAAGTTTGGAAGGAGTTTTTAAATCTTGGATATTATACTTTGTGTCCAGAGATCCATTTTTATTAAAACAAACATTGGTTATCATGAAACTATCAAGGAAGAATCAATTTCAAACACATAAAAGGTAGAACCTAAGAGTTATGTTAGTATGCTTAAAGGTTCCAACCATCAACTAGTCAAACAAAGTGAGAAATAAACCCATAGTTTTACAAATTATTGATCAAAACCAACCACACAAATAGCAAGAAAGAAGGTGAGGTGCAGCTAAAGAAAAATCAAATAAGTTCCATTGATAGATATGGAGCAACAAAGTTGCATAAGTCTAAAGTTCCCCAAGAAACCAACCAAAGCAAGATAGCTCCTTCAAAAGGAAAAGTTCCTCCGAGAAAACCCTTCACATCAAGGTACTAAAATTTCTTTAATGGATATTACTTTATTTGTCTTAACTTTGTCCATAAAGAAAACTATTATAGATCAAGAAGCAGTAAATTTCCTTATCAAGCCTGTGTGAGAATCCCTATTAGATCTAGAAATTCCTATAATGATGGAATCAAGAACCTCAATTCATTTACTCTCGTTTTTCAAATCATATTGAATTTTTCAAGTGCAAAAACTACAGAAAAATAAATAAATAAATAAATAAAATAATAAAATAATAAAAATAAAAATAAAAATCGTGATTGTATAGAAATGTATTAAGGTTTCAATATCAAAAAAAGAAAAGAATGCATCATCATCAATAGAAATAAAAGAACAAAGAAATCAAGAAGCAAGAAGAAGCAACGTGAAGAATGTAGTTTAGCTCTATGTGTTGAAGATAAGAAAATTAAATGGTTTATAAATAGTGGATGTCAATTCATATGAAAAGTGGTAAAGGAAATTTCTCTCTCTTAAGGAGTTCAAAGGAGGCAGTGTCACTCTTGCAAACGATGATATAGGAAGGATTATTGGAAGAGGTACAATCAATCTAGATGATCTAAGGACAAACACCCCAAATGTTTTTCTTGTTGAAGTTTTAAAGCACAATATGATAAGTATAGTTAAAATGATTGATCAAGGGTATGATATCCCATTCAATTCCAAAGGATGTGAAATAGGAAAATAAAGTTCATGAAAATTGGTAGAAAACGCAATTAGGTCTCCAAACAATGTGTATGTCCTAAATGAGATTAAGAGAGAGATAAAACAACTCTATGGGGATAACACCTATAACAACACATTTGTGAATGGAAGTACATACTTCAAATGAATAAAGAGGTAGAAGATATTGTAGGTTTTAACCCCGTACAGAAATTACCTGCATACGAATTCTAAAACACAGAAAATAAACAATGTGAGAACATAACACATAAACACATATACACAGAGATTTTCCCCTCGATCCCAAAACTGGGACTACCAGATTGATTTTTCATATGTTCCTTTCAATGTTACAATACATATATATACATGTCGAAGCATCCAATACCATGGACCGAAAACCATCACGCCCAAAACCATGTGCCAAAACCATGCACAAAACTAGAGGTTGGTTCGCCCCACCTAATATAGGGTCCAAAAAAAATTCCCCAGGGTGCTACCCCAGACCCCATGGAGGGGGTCTACCTTCCCCCCTCAAACCCCCTAGGCAGGGGGGCTGCTGCCCCCCACTGTGCAATCGATGCAACGAAGGGGGGGGCTCCGCCGCCCCTCTAACCCCCTGGTTAACTAGGACGGCTAGTCATGGAAAGAATAGAACACAACCCACAATTCTCCCACTTGTTGTTTTATTTCCACAGGGGGCCATAGGAGAGCTTAGTCATTTATCCACCCCTGCAATGCCCATTGTTTCTCTACACCAAGAGAAATTGTCAAAGCTCACATATTTTGTCAATGCATCTACAGTATTCTTCAAAGTGTCCAACTTTACCAGCAACATCTTTTTGTCTTCTATCATATCCCTCACAAAGTGATAATGAACATCAATGTGCTTTATCTTTGAATGGTAAGTCAGGCTCTTTGCCAAGAATATTTCACTTTGGCTATCACAGTCTATTCTTATATCTCCCTGTACTAACCCCATACTTGAACACAATCTCTGCAACCAAACTGCTTCCTTGCTTGCATGAGTGGCTGCCATGTATTATGCCTCTGTAGTTGATAGTGCCACTACAGATTGTTTCTTACTCATCCAACTGACTACACCTCCAAAGAGGTTAAACACATACCCATTTGTAGATCTTCTCTAATCCAGATCTCCAGCCCAGTCTACACCAACAAAGCCACGAATATACAAAACTCTATCCAATCCTGGTCTTCCTTGGTAGCACAAACCATAATCACTAGTGCCACGCAAATACTTGAAAACCTGCTTCACTTTTGTCCAATGCGTCTTCCCTATTTTTGACATAAACCTGCTCAATACTCCCACTGCATGTGCAATGTCTGGTCTAGTACAGATCATCGCATACATTAGGCTATTGACTGCACTTGCATATGGAACATGGGACATGTCCTCTTCCTCTTCTTATGTCTTGGGACACTATTCAGCAGATAACTTTACACCTACAAGAATAGGAACCTTCACCGGTTTACTATCCTACATATTAAACCTCTGTAATATTGTCTCCACATACTTCCTCTGGTTTAACCAGAGCTTCCTCTTTACCCAATCTCTTTTAATTTCCATGCCCAAAATATAGTTTACAGCACCAAGATATTTCATGTCGAATTTGGAGGACAATTGGGTCTTCAAATCCTAGATAATTTCTTTGTCATTTCCAAGCAGCAACATAGCATCCACATACAAGACCAGATAAATAACACAATCACCAATTAATTTAAAATACATACAGTGATTTGCTTTGCTTCTAGGGAAGCCAAGTGCCCGTATAAATGTATCAAATTTTTGATACCACATCCTTGGTGACTATTTTAACCCATACAGAGTCTTCTTTAACTTGCATACCAGTTCTTTCTTACCCTTCACTACAAAACCTTCAAGTTGCTTCATGTAGATCTATTCTTCCAGATCCCCATGAAGAAATGTTGTCTTCACATCCATCTGCTCTACCTCAAAATCAAAAGAAACAACAACAGATAAAATTAATCTAATAGAAGCTACCTTGGTAACAGGAGAATTTTTTTTACCAAAATCAATTCCCGACACCTGCAAATAACCTTTTGCTACCAACCTAGCTTTGTATTTCTCCACCTTTCCTTCTGCATTTGTCTTCTTCTTGAACACCCATTTTTTGCTAATGGGTTTCCTTCCAACCAGCAACTTCAATAGATCCCATGCCTCATTTTTGTGCAAAGATGCCATTTCATCAACCATGGCCTCTTTCTAGAGTTTCCTATCCTCTGAATCTAATGCTTCCTTCGCAATTCTGGGATCATCATGAGTAATAGATAAAGAAAAATTTGAACAGAAACCAGATGGACTATACCTTTCTAGTTTCCTTCTTTCTTGAACTAATCTTCTCATAGCCAGAGTTTGTGGCTCTTCATCTTCTGATTCCTCTTCTACTGTAGAGTCTCATTCTTCCTCCTTTAGCTCAATCTCTATCTTCTCATGTTCCTTTGATGGGACTTCATGTTTAATAACATCTTTCACCTCTCTGAACACCACATCTTAGTTGTACACAAAATTCCTTGTTACTGGGTTCCAAAGCTTATAACCCTCTAAACCATCCTTATACCCAATAAAGATGCACTTTTCAGATTTACTATCCAACTTTGTTCTTTTCTCCTTCGGAACATGTACATATGCATCACATCCCAATACCCTCAGATGTGAAAGAGAGAATTTCTTACCAGTCCATACCTCTTGTGGAGTCTTATCCTCCAGCATTGATGAAGGTGATTTGTTGACCAGGTAACATGATGTCTCCACCACCTCTGCCTGGAATTCCTATCCTAACCTAGCACCACTGAGCATGCTTCTTGCCCTTTCCATCAATGTCTTATTCATTTTTTCTGCAACTCCATTTTTCTCATCTGTGTATGGAGTAGTCTTCTGTTGTGCTATACCACACTTCTTATAGAATTCTTTAACTTCCTTCTTGCAAAACTCTTCACCTTTATCTTCTTCTCTGTCTGGTTTTCCACCAGAGCCTTAAATTCTTTAAACCTGTCAAAGACTTTAGATTTCTTCTTAAGGAAATATATCCATGTATTCCTTGAGAAGTCATTTATAAATGATACATAGTATATAGAATTACCCAGTGATGTAACCTTCACGGATCCAAACACATCACTATGCACAAGCTCTAATATCTGTTTCACCCTCTTACACCAGAGGGGAAACTCATCCGATTCTACTTCCCATATACACAATTTTCACATAAATAAAAATACAGAGAGCTATTAGTCATACCTTATACCATAGCTTTACCATGAAGTATTTGAAGGCCCTTCTCCCAATATGTCCAAGCCTTTGATGCCATAACATGGTATTTTCTCCAGAGACCACTAGATTTTCTGCTCCACTTTCAGGAACCACAAAATTGTTGCACCCATCAATAACAGTGCTACCTTGCAGCTTGTACAGAGTTCCAATCCGAGCTCCCTGCGTCAATACCAGTGATCTAGGGAAAATTTTAAGAACCAACCTAAATTTATATGTATAATAAATGGGGAATCCCCATGATACATAGGAAAAATGGGAGGTGATTTTATCACTAATATAATATGTATATATATTTTTTTTGGCGAATCTCTCACTAGATTATATTATCTTGTAAAGTCATGGCGAATCTTTCACTGAATTAACAAATCTTGTAAGATCCTGGAAAATCTTTCATTAAATAATTAAACATTGTGAAGTCTTGGTGAATGTTTTGTTAAAGTATGAAACCATATATGATAATAATAAAACATATTCATTAAACTATAATATACTAACATACATGTTTGGAAAAAAGAAACATAATTTTCACTTCCTACAAACAATGTTGCAAGTTTTAGTGGCCATGTTTTTCATGGTAGGAGGGATTAATGTTTTCTCTACCACTTTTGTCAAGCTACCACTTTTTCCAAGCTATCAAATTTCTTTCTTATTCCATAGACTCCAACTGCAAGATAAAAAAAAACACATCAAGTTTGTTTACCCCAACATGCCAACAAGTAGCAAGCCCCAACTATATAATATAATGAAGTAGTAGGTATCCCACAGGCCTGAAGGGGATCTAATGGAAAGAAGTGACCATTGTCAAAAGTCTTCCAATCAATATATAAATATATAAATGTATATTTATTATTATTTTAATTGGAAATCAATTAAATAATAAAATTTAATTACGTCTCTCCCAATCTAAATTTCTTATTAGCATAATTCACTACCTCCATACCATTTTTAATAGCGTTGTAACATGTGGATTAATTTCCTTTTTGGTGCACAATCTCCACCTTTTAGGACAATATGGTGCAGTGACCAAACCCCTAGAGATCATTACGACAAACTAAGAATAGCAGAGAAGATGAAAGGTTGTACAAACCAACATATTTTTCAAACAACTAATCCAAGATCAGTACCTTAACATTTTCATGAAGATATCATATTGAGAATGTTTGAAAAATGGTGGGAAATCTGGGTAGTGACTATCTCTCTTCTGTGAGGGTGATGCGGAAAGAGTTAAGATTTCACTGTTCTGAATTTTTTTTTTCTTAAATCAGAAAAACCAATATTAATGGAGATATGTAACTTTAACCATTCACCTTAATATTTTTTTTACAATATAATTTCCTAAGTCTATTTAATATCTTCATTATCATAAAAACTAACCTATATCCATCTTAACTCCATATCTACGACTCTTAGATGGATGAAATCTATTTATCCCTCCCAGCACTTGGTAGACCTGGAATTAAGATGGATCTAAGCTGATATAATTTCCCCTTTAAATAGTCTATGCTCACAT
This sequence comes from Pinus tabuliformis, assembly GCA_031772625.1. Classification (NCBI taxonomy): domain Eukaryota; kingdom Viridiplantae; phylum Streptophyta; class Pinopsida; order Pinales; family Pinaceae; genus Pinus; species Pinus tabuliformis. The sequence continues at coordinate 830,823,335 of CM062819.1, read as the reverse complement.
GAATACCATGGTATTACCATGGGTCAATACTATGGGTTATCATAAACCTGGAGCTTAAAAACTACTATTAGTAATTTTTAAAAATTAATAATTGATTTTTATTCTATTTTTTTTTTATTTTAACCAAGTTAAAATGTTTAAGTGACATTAAATTACAAGATCCATTTTTACTCTTGATCTACCAAGCCCCGAGAGGGATCAAATATTTTTTCACTCTATGTTAGTTTGCATATCACGATATTTGATCCAAAGTAAAGATGGATCTATGCTAGTTTAATTCCCCCCTTTAAATAGGGGGCATTCCATGTGAATACCATAGGTCAATACCATGTGCCATCTTTATTTTTATTAATACTAATATTAGGGTTAATAATGTTTTTTTGCATGGTTTTAATAATGATTTGGCCCATGGTATTTGACCCATAGGATTCAATTAAATAAAACCTCTTTTTTGAGCCTTCTTAAATAGAAAGAGGGTTATGGACTAAATATAGAAAGAGGTTTTATTTATTTACCATACTTATAGTTTATTTATATTTTTATTTATTTACCATACCTCCACTTTATTTATATTTTTATTTATTTACACACTTGCGTGTTCATAAATATAAGGTGACATATGGAGTAAATATAAAAAAATGTTTTATTTATTTACCATACCTCTCATTTATTTATATTTTTATTAATTTACCATACCTCTTTTATAAATATGGTATTTGGCCCATAAGATTCACTTAAATGAAACCTCGTTTTTTAGCCTTCTTAAATAGAAAGAGGGTTATGGACTAAATATAAAAAGAGGTTTTATTTATTTAACATACCTCTAGTTTATTTTTATTTTTATTTATTTACCATACCTTTGGAGTAAGTATAAAAAGAGCTTTTATTTATTTACCATACCTCCATTGTATTTATATTTTTATTTATAACTATCATAAATACATTTTCTTGAAAATGAGGGCGAATTGAAGATTGTAACTCCTAATTTCAAGGGCTAAGTTTACTTTTTTTTACCCTCTCCCTTAAAATAAGGTGGGCTAACCTCCATACCTAATTTTTTTATAAAATAAATTTGAGGCGACTTGTAACAGTGTACTATGATACAAAATATTCGCCCAATAAAAATACAAAACCCCTTAATTTAGCCCAAGGGCGAAAATTCGCCCTAAAATTTTCCATGCAGTGATCCCCGAACCATCTTGCAGGTATCTTTCTCGAACACTATTTTTACACCTACATCATCCAACTTGCTTACAAAAATCAAATTTCTGGCCAATGAAGGAATATGCAGAACACCCGTAAGTGTTCTAACCCTTCCACCTTGCAACTTCAACTTGACTTTTCCGCCACCAACGATTCTATCCTTCCTATCATCCACCAAGAAGACATCACCACCATCATATTTCTCATACTCATAGAACCACTCTCTATGGGGAGTGAAGTGAAAGGATGCACCTGAGTCAATCAACCATGCCTCATGATCTACATGTGTACTTGAAGAAGCCAAGTACACATCCCCACCTTCATCTAAGGTGGTTTTTGCCTCTACTGAAGGAGAATCATTAGATCCCTTTCCTTTGTCAAGAGCTTTAGATTTACAGTCCCTCTTGTAGTGCCCTTCCTTTCTGCATTTCTAGCACACCACCTTTATAGGTTTTCCTAGAGATTTAGATCTCCCTTTAGATTTAGATCTCCCACTCGATGACTTATTTTTTTTTCTGTTCTGGGACCATGCTTGTACAGACAAGGCATCACCATTCTGACTCTCCATATTTTTCCATCTCATCTCCTCCGTCAGCAAGGATGAGACTGTTTCATCAAACTGCAAAGCAGGTGCATTGCTACCTATTGCAATAACTAGACTATCCCACGAATCTAGTAGAGAACAAAACAAACTAATGCACTTACCTTCATCTAAAATTTTAATATCAATAGATAATAACTGACTTACCACAGTATTAAATTTGTTCAAATTCTCTGTCACTGAGTCTCCATCTTTCATCCTCAGGTTATACAACTTTTTCCGTAGAAATAGTTTATTCACCAGAGACTTAGATTGGTACAGAGTCCCTAACTTGACCCACATAGCCTTAGTCGTAGCTTCCCTTGATACATTCAGAAATACTGAATATGAGACACACAATCGTATTATGCTCTTTGTCTCCTGATCCAACTTATTCCATTCTTCATCGGGAACTCTTGTTGGTTTAGTACTTGAATCTACCGTGATCCACTGATCTTTATCTACCAACAGATATTCCATCTTGAGTTTCCATAACTCAAAACTCTGACCATTAAATTTCTCAACCTCTATCTTTCCACTGCTCGCCATCTCCTTTCACCACCAAAATCGATCCCACATATCTCCCAGTAAACAAGTTCTACCACAGGCCTGAGTGAAACCCCTCAACAACAAAGGCATCCCTTTGAAGCCAAAACAAATATGATACCTAATTGTAGGTTTTAATCTAGTACATAAATTACCTGCATACGAATTCTAAAGCATAGAAAATAAACAATGCGAGAGAATAACACATAAAACACATATACATAGAGATTTTCCCCTAGATCCCAAAACTGGGACTACCAGATTGATTTTTCATTATGTTCCTTTTAATGTTACAATACATATATATACATGTCGAAGCATCCAATACCATGGACCGAAAACCATCGCGCCCAAAACCATGTGCGAAAACCATGCACAAAACCATAGGTAGGTTCACCCACGCAATCGGCGCAATGAAGGGGGGCTTCGCTACACCGCCCCCCGCTCTAACCCCCCGATTAACTAGGGCAGCTAGTCATTGAAAGAATATAACACAACCCAACATATACCATCAAGGATATAGAAACACAAGAATGAAAGATAGACATGAGCTAGTTCTCATAATGTGAGGAAAATGAAGTTAATCAACATAAAGTTCAATATCTTTCGAAAAGTGAAAGTTTATGACAGAATGTGAAAGTAATGAGAAAGAATGCCAGCTTCAATGATATAAGAGCTTTTTGTTGAATAAGTCAGCAAGTTAGAGCATTTATAAGATCTTGTAGATCAATAGAGCAAATTTGATCTCGCACTTCCTAAGATTACATTTAGTAATGCCTAAGTTAATGAAAAGAGAAGTAAAGACAAAATGACACATCAAAAGGTAAGAAAGATCATATGCTTGGAGAGAGAGGGTCAGAGATAAATCTAATGAAAGGGGGAGATTCATTCTTCACCCAAATAAGAGAAATTGCAATCAATCAAGGAAGGACATTGAATTATAAGAAAATACAAGAAAAATCTCAAAACAAGGAATAAATGCTTAAATCAAATCAAACAAACAAATATTGGAGCACTTACAAGAAAAATGAATGGTTGTAGCAAGTAAAATGGTAGATGAAAAGAACCATATGTTTAGGGGAAGAAACCCTTTGGTGATAGAAAGAAGAGTAATGATAATAGCAATTGATACATAGAACAATATCGGGGGGAATAGTATATCAATGACATAAAATCGAAGAAACAAAGTATTTGCTACCAAAGAGAATAATGTTGTTGGTCATGGGAATCATATTGTAGTCAGAGGGATAAGTTGGAAATATAAGAAGAGTTACAAATGAAGAGAAGCATAGGTAAAAGGAAGCATAAGCACAAGGAGAGCCAAGATGCAGTCAAAAGAAAAGTAGGAAATCAAAGGAATTAAACGTCATTTATCTCAATTGAAGAGACTACAAGCAAAATTACAATCCATTTTTTCTCACTATTAGCAAAAGGGAGAATATACAGCTATAAAAAGAGCTCATAAATAAGGGGATTATTAGGAATAATTATATAAATCAAGCACATAGAAGGGACAACTAGTTGATATTCAAACAAAGGAAGCATGTACCTAAGGAAAGCAGTACCAAAAGGGAGTTGCAACCAGATTATGAACTTTTCCGTTAATGTCAAATGGGGAGAAATAAGTAGACATAATAAGAATTGATTACTATAAGCAGTCAAAGGGGGAGAAAGAAGCAGATAGAAGAAGAGTTAGCAAATGATTAGGGGGAGTTCTCAACAAAAGTACATCAATGGCTAGATTAATTCTAGTAGTGTTGCCATCAATGCTAAAGGGAGAGATTGTCAAACATATGTTGTCATTGATTTCAACTACAATGTTCTCACTAGTGTCAAGGTATGTAGTGCAATTAATGTCAAGGTCAGTGAGATCCAATCCAAGGTCATGTAATTGGAGGCCGAGTAGGATGATTCAAGTAGCAAAGGGTGTAGAAGACAATGAGAGGAATAATGTGGTAGAGGAATGATATCAATAGCTCTTATCCACTTCAGGGGGTCTCAACATGTTTGTTGGTTAACTGAGAGGGGGGTATGATATGTCTCCTGGGTAGTAAACCCACAAGACGTATGGTAAAAATTTAGGCATACGAGGGGGTGCCTAACATTTTTTGGAAACCACCATCTGCAGCCCCCCCACCCTGATACTCTTCCAAGGCACAAAACTTAGTGTTTCATAACGATCTCTCTTCATAACATCGATGGCCTAGATCTGTATTAGGATCATAGCAAGTGAGGAAGTTATCATATGATCATGCATGTGATGGATCCAATATCTAAGAATGTTTTGATCTAACAGTATTGATCTATAACATGTTAATATATGTGTGATGGTTAAAGCAGACGCATGCACCTGATGAAGCTAATCCATGTTTAAACTATGCCTTAGACCTTGCTTATATTAAGTTAAAGCATACGAGATTGAGAGTACTAAAACTTTAGCATATTGGAGCATCGAGGACCGAATAGAATAGATAAAAACATTAGGCTAATATAATGTGGAAGTGGTATGACATGGCCAAGATTATGTGGTACAGCATGATGACAATAAGTAGTGGATCTGTTAATAACAATGCAAACTTTGAAATGGGAACTGATACGATTACCCATTTCGTAGAGGTAGCAAAAAAGTGACCTGATTTTGAAAAGGGGCGATGCAGAATATACACATATTTTTTTAAGCATACTTTTTGGCACTATAATTTTTTTATGTACATTAATTTTTAGAATGTTAGTGATTTTCATGTTGATTTAAAAAAGTGGTGATTCTACATCGGGCCCTTTTCTTAAAAGACCTATTTTTTTACTTTAAATTTTCTAATGTATGAAATGTGAATAATTATTTTCTAAATTTAACAAATTTTGAAGTGGTCTTTTTCTTCATATTTTCTTGTTTTCATTTTAATTTTTTTTTTGTAGTGAGTTTTTTATTGTTTTGCATATTTAAAGAAGAAGGTCGATATTTTAAAGTTTTGATATTCTACATATTTATACATCGTTAATTAACTTTTCAATGCACATCATATAATTGTCTCTAAAAAACTACATTTTTTAACAATTGACATAACAATAACCATTTTCAACATAAATATAACTAAAAAACTACACATTTTGATAATTTTTTTGCTAGAAATGACATGTCAAAATCACAATTTTTATAGGAAAAAATAAACAAAAAATTGTTAAATAATAGTTCTTTTTATGAATTTCATGTCAAAAAAAATAATAATAATCACTATTTTTTTCAAAAAATAAATACTAACATAAAAATTAATTCGAAAATCGCATAATACAAATATTGAACACATAACAACATTAACTGAATGTGTATTCTTCTCATAAAATGTCAAAGTCAAAACATTACAAGTATAACTAATTAATAGTTACAAAAAATGAGCTTGATTTCCAAGCATAACTTAAATTTAATCTACAATATCATGTAATCCAACCCTTCATCCTCTAGAGTTTCATAATTGTCTTCTTCCACAATATTTTCTGCTTCATCTTGTTCATTATCCTCTTCTAATGGATCTTTGATGTTTGCAAATCTCCCAATGTACACCTTTCCAATCATTCCATGTAATGATGGTTGAGGTTCCTTTGCCTTTTCTTCCAAACGTGATTCACTAAAATCCCCTTTCTTCAACCCAATTTCTTGCATTGCATCTGGAAGAAATTGAAGAACATTAATTCTTTGCTGAATAAAATTGCACTGTACTGGATCTTTTTCAATGGCAATGCAATTTATTCCTTTTTGAAGGCAACATGATATTGTTGTACTTAATTATCAAGCACAAAAGAAATAATGAAGTAAATTAGTATAATGATTTATAAATTAAGAAAGAAGATATTGAAATTCAATTCCATATAATAAAACTTAACTGAGCCAGAAAATAAATCCAGAACCTAATCTCCTTCATTTGAACATATGTCTATAAGATAGTTAATCAATAATTGTGGTTTTTGATAAATGTTAACTATCTCTCGTTTTTCTTCTTTGTCTTCATATGTTAGCAACAACATCATAAGCCAATACTTGGCTATGGCTCTTTCCATCTACCCGATTAAAGATCATAGACATATAGCTATCATTTTTTGCCCAACTATCAATATGGATGAACTCACAATCATTTATAAATGGTTGATCTTCATGGTTAAGAAGATTTGACTTTTTCCTGTAATATGAAATAGTAAAAGTTCAATTAACTAGTACATAAATGAATTTTTTAACATTAATCAAATATACATTTTCAATGTCTTACCATGTAAGCTGCATTCTTCAGTTTGTTTTCCTCTTGAAGCTTGAAAATAACATTTCCAATTGTGTGTTTGAATGAAATGTCACAAATCTCCATAATGGTGATGATGTGACTTCTAGAAATCCCGCAACCACTTTACTAAGAGTTTGATAAGTATAAGAGTCACTATCATAGTCAATGTTTGGGATATTGAAACCATGGGGAATATCTGCAATAACTAGGGCATAATCCCGTTTAGGTATAAGTTTAGTAATGTATTCACAATCGCCTTGTATTACTTTATATTGAATAGTGTGAAGCCCATTCCAAATGGATAAGTAAGAGTTGGATAAGTCCAAAATTCCTAAGATGTTGCTTCTTCAGTCTTTCGATATTAATTTTTTCAATAAAGGTTCTGAAACTATCTGGTGCTCCATTTACATCCTTCTTCGTCTTTAATAATAATAATAATAATAATAATATATATATATATATATATATATATATATATATATATATATATATATATATATATATATATATATATATATATATATATATATATATATAAGTTATAAAATAAAAATAGTATACAGATAAATAAAAATGAATGTATAAATCAACATACCTTTTTAAATGCAAGATAAAAAAAATTAATGTTGATGTAGAACTTGAATCTGGATAGTTGCGTACAACATCATCCCAACTATTTTCATTCAACAATTTAACCATTTATTCTTGTATTTTCATGTAAACTTTGTGACTGCATAGATACAGTAAAAAAAGATAATATAATGATATTTATAACAAATACTACCAAGAACAATATGTTATATTTAAAAGAAAATTATAATCTATAATAAGTAAAAATAATTCAACAAACTTACTTTTGAAATTCCTCGGACATTTCCTAATGATAATAATTCAACAAACTTACTTTTGAAATTCCTCGAACATTTCCTAATGATAATTCCCCTGACCTCACACGAGATAATATTATTTTGACAAGTTTTTCATCATTCACTCCTTACAATGCTCTCCAAGGTGTGATAGTCATATCTCCTAGAAGCTGCTTCATTTTAGGACTTGATTTACTGCTGCTACATATAAATGGTTTAGACCTTTTGTACCTTCTCCCACATGCTAAAAATCTCATTAATCAATTCCCATATCTCTCTAGTTCTAAATGCCAACTAGAAAATGTTATCAGTACCTCTGAATAAATCTGTATTTACTCTACCGCCTTTTGAATTGATTTTCTCCTCAATTTGATAGTTTATTTCCATACAACATTCCTTTCGGAAATCTACAGTAACATTTATCTTATCCCTAGAAAATTTTTATTCAAATTCACTATGAATAAATCTAACCCTTTGGATGAAAGTCATAGACATCTTATATTCGTTATCTGAATTATGATCCCATGCCACTAACTTTGCTTCTGTATCTGATAAAATAGCATAAATGATACATTTCGTTGTTTCAAAATGTGGGTTGTTGGGATATTCCTCCATCAATTGTCTTTGAACTTCTACAGAATGGTTCCCCCCAAGCACATAATAATTATATTCAAAACATTTTGACTTATCAAATTCTTCTTTGTTGGGAACTTGAACTGGATCAACAAGAAGCACATAATTAACCATATGAACATGTAGGTGGTGTGGCTTTCTGATTTGATATTTACATTTTCCTTCACTTGCCTTATCGATTTTTCTCACATTACGCTGAAATGTACGACCACCCTCAATTAAGTTTCTCTTTGTCAATTTTTGTCGAACATTTTGTTTTGTTTTAATAATTCCATCCTCTAAATCAACTTCTGGTGTAATGATTTCTCTGCTTTATTTTGAAGTTTCACTATGATCTTCATTGTTGGTAATGACTACTTGAGAATGTTCAACTTTACTTTTCTTCCTCATAACATTCTCATCATTAACTAGAACATATTTATTCTTAGGAATTGTTAGTTTTGGTATCTTACAATTCTTCTCCTTTCTAACAATAGTTCCAATGTCATCCTCAGTAACGACAAAATATTCATCAGTGTCAGCTTAAACTTCCTCATCTTCAAAAGTAACTTGTCTACCTTTACTAGATTTATCCACTAAAGGCATTTTTTCCTGATCCCTTGGATACAACTTTGTACCATCATGAATTAGTACTTTTTTCTTGTTTTCCATCTCTTCTTCTCAAAAAATCGGGCCACTGGAGTGGGGCAGGGGGTTAGCCGCTAGCCCCCCCGCCCCACACTGGCATCGCAACAGCCTACCGCTGCGGCAGCCCAATAGCCCGCAGCAGTGGTGGGGCAAGTGGCTAGGCAGCCAACCCCCCCACCCCTACCCCCCCTCCCCCCTTCCCCTCCCCCAAAGGCCCATTGGGCCACTGGGAGCATGATCGGGCCCACCACACTCACTACAGACGTAGTGGGTAAATCTGTATCATTGAAATTTTTAATTTCTAGAAAAAAAATCATTAAACTTATTTAATTTTAAAATTTTCACACAAGAGAAAAAGAAACTAACCTTTCAAATGTGATAATCCTTCATTGAATATGTTGTTGATAGTAATGTAGCTGCTCCACAAATTCGCTCCAAGTCTTTTAACAAACCTCGAAAAACCTTGATGTGATGTGAGGAATAGTGATGATGAAATTTATTGTATAGTGAAAATTACAGAATTGTTTTACCATACGGTTAATGTGGGACTAATTTTTTTTATAAAAATTTTAACATGTAAATTTTATTATGGCAATATAGGGAACTATGATAAAGCAAACATTACAGAATTGTTTTACAACACGGTGAATGTAGGATTAATTTGTTTTAGAAGGTATAAAAAAAAATAATAAATAAATAAAATTCGATTTTCTAGTAAATATTATATAGTTTAAGTAATAAATTATTTTAGGTAAAATAGTTAGTTTACAATTTTAATTTAAAATATTTGTTTCATAAAAAAAATAATTAAAAATTTTCAATAATTTGTAGAAGAAAATTATGGAGGGAAATACATGAATTGAAATTTTTGGAGGGAAACTTTGGAGGGAAATTTTCATTATTTAAGCTATATATTATCATTAGGAGAGTCTGCATTTGTGTCATTCAAGCTCTTTTGTTTGAATGGCATGGATTCTTCTGATAGTGAAGTTTCACTTTGTGAAGCATCAACATCTTCGTCGCGTAACAACTCTATTCATATTAATGAATATAACGGAAATTCTTCCACTATGAATAGAGAGTCAAATATTCTACTTAGTCCTATTCCTAAGGACTATGAGAGCAGCATTGATGAAAGACGGGATGAAGAATTTCAAATAAATAAAGAGTCACGGTTTCCACTTAGTCCTAATCCTATGGATTATGAGAGCAACAATGATGAAGAGCATGATGAATAATTTCAAAAGAATGGAGTGTCACAATGTCCACTTAGTCCTAACCCTATGGAATATGAGAGTAGCAATGATGAAGAGCATGATGAATAATTTCAAAAGAATGGAGTGTCATAGTGTCCACTTAGTCCTAATCCTATGGACTATGAGAGTAGCAATGATGAAGAGCATGCTGAAGAATTTCAAAAGAATGGAGTGTCATAGTGTCCACTTAGCCCTAATCCTATGGACTATGACAGTAGCAGTGATGAAGAGCATGATGAAGAATTTCAAAATAATGGAGTGTCACAGTGTCCACTTAGTCCTAATCCTATGGACTGTGAGAGCAATAATGATGAAGAATTTCAAATGAATAGAGTGTCACACTGTCCACTTAGTCCTAATCCTATGGGTTATGAAAGTGGCAGTGACAAAGAGCACAATGAAGAATTTTAAAAGAATGAAGTGTCATGGTGTCCACTTAGTCCTAATTCTATGGACTATGAGAGTGGCAATGATGAAGAGCATGATGAATAACTTCAAATGATTAGAGTGTTACAGTGTCCACTTAGTCCTAATCCTATGGACTATGAAAGCAGCAGTGATGAAGAACATGATGAAGAATTTCAAATGAATAGAGTATCATGGTGTCCACTTAGTCCTAATCCTATGGACTAGAGCAACAGTGATGAATACCATGATGAAGATTTTCAAATAAATAAAGAGTTGCACTTTCCACTTAGTCCTAATCCTAAGGACTATGAGATCAGTAGTGACAAAGGACAGGATGAAGCACTTATTCCTAATCCTAAGGACTATAAGAGTAGCAGTGACAAAGGGAAGGATGTATAATTTTTAGTAAGTAAATAGTCACATTTTCAATGTAGTCCTAATACTATCGACTATGAGAGCAGCACTGAAAATACACATGATGAAGAATATCCAATAAACATCAAGTTAAATTTTCTATTTAGCCCTAATTCTAAGGACTATGATAGTAGCATCGAAGAAGGGGAAGATGAAGAATATCCTCCAAGTTAGTATTTCAAAAGCACAGATGATCATAGTGAGGATAACATTCCTTAGAATGATGATGAAAATTCTTATACAAATGATGATCCAATAATGGAGATGTTGCCAAGAAATATTGTATCGAGGAGTAGGAGCAGAACTTTTCGTATCAATCCAAGATGTTCTAGATATACAAGGGGTAGAGCATAATAATTGGTGAGAAGAAGTTATATCAATGCTCTCATTTCAAGTGAATGTTGTCAAAAACATTTCTTGAAACATTTGGATTTCAAGTTTGCATTAGAGAAAAGGAAGAGAAATTTGTCAATGAATAAAAGCATGCAAAATTCATATTTGGTGGGGTGCATGCAATCTACATTATTAGGTTATGATTATCATATTGGGTCTTTATTTATCTATAGAAAGGCTTTCAAAATGTTTCATTCAATGGGTAATTTTCATCTCTCAAGAATCCAAGAAAATTTGGAAAAAGATCCCACATTTTATTCAGAAGTATGTCATAAACGACAGTTTGGGCCATTATCAAATACTGCAATGTCATAGATGAAAGATTTATTTTCAACGCATGGAGAGTGTATGAAAAATAGAGAGACAATACATATTCCAGATAATTTCTCAAGACAAGAAATCTACAACTTATACAAAGAATTTGCAAAAGGTGCTGAGGGACATGGTCGATTTATTGCATATCAATATTTTATGAAGGTATGGAAGAAAGAATTCAACAATGTCTGTTTTCCTAAGAAGACAAGGATGGGGATTTGTAGTACATGTGATTCTCTTAAATAAAAAAGGGATAAATGTGAAGGGTCAAAAAGAGGTAAGCATTCATAACTTTAACTTTTAAAGTCATACAGTCGTAAACTATGAAAACGTATTTCTTAATGACTTTCTTTTATGTTGTGTAGATTTCATTGTCAAAAAACTTCAAGAGCATCGTGAACAAAAAACAAGTGAAAGGAAAAAGTTGTACAAGCAACAAAAGAAGTGTTATGATAATCCAAATAAATATTTGGGTTTGATAATTGATGGTATGGACTAGAAGAAAACACTTTTACCACATTTTGTTCGCACACCCAAAAATATACAAGAGGAAAATTTTATTCAGTATCACTTGGTCAGTTGTATGGTCTTCAATGGGAAAATGTTTCCAAGAGTGTACTTCACAGCTCCAAATATTCATAATGATGCAAATCTGACAATAACCATAATTCATGATGTGCTTTCTCATTGGTCTGGTAATCTTCCTGAAGTTTTATATCTACAATTGGACAACACTTGCCATGAAAACAAAATTTAGATTGTTTTTGGATATCAAAATATGATTTTTTAGAAGGTAAAGTTTGGTTTCCTTCTTGTTGGGCACACTAATGATCATATTGATCAGATGTTCAGTCGTTTTTCAGTCACACTGAGGAGGAAGGAAGTTGGGATCTTTCCATCATTAATTGAATGTACTAAGAAATCATACATGCCAGAGCCTACTTTTGATGTGTTAGAAGAAACTGTTGACATGCGAAGGTTTATTCTAGGATCGCATGGTGAGGAGAAATGCATTGAAAAACTTAATGACATTAGCTTCCAACATCAATTTCGTATCAAAAAAATTGATGGGAAAACACTAATATGGGTCAAGAAGTATCCAACTACTGCAAAATGGGCACCATCGTCAAGTTTGGAATTTTTGAAGTTCGTTCTAGATCATCCAATATTTGTATCAAATATATTGTTATTACAATCAGTGGTTGAAGTTCAAAATGCACACAAACAAAATAGAGATATACATTATTCTAATTACCTATAATAAATTAAAAAATGTATTAGATATACATATGAGTACTTTGATATTTTTGATTAAGTTTGGTGGGAGTCATTTTTCGATAATCAAAGTGATATCATTTCAAGAACAACAAATGAAGATATACCTATGAAAAATCCATTTATTTGGTCACAAAATGTGTCAAATGAACATGAGGAAAGAAACATTGTTGAACAACAACAATCTCAAGGTACTATTAATTCTTCATAGGAAGAGGAAAGAGAGATGTATATTGGTTCCATAAGATCTTATGCACAATGTGAAGCCATGGAATACCTTTACAGGGGTTCAGTAAAGGATATTAAGGAGGGTTGCATGATCGTAGTGCTAACAGATGGAGATCCCAATGGCTATCCATTCTAGGTTGCTAAGGTTATAAAGGTCATTACAGAAAATGAAGATGTTACAGGTGTTGAATTACATTGGTATGCCACAAATACACACCCATTCAATGGTGTGTATAAGCCATAGATGGTAGTTGATAAAAAAATTGGCGGAAAGAGAAAAAGAAAGGGCACAAATATAAATCACCATCACACAGACCTCTTAAAATTGGAGGATATTGACATACTTGTTTATGACTTCAATTTAACAAAGAGAGGAACTTTTCACTTCAAGATGATAGAGATTCTGAAAAGGTTGTTACTAGAAGGAACAATGTTGAGATGGGAGTCTACTAAAACAAATCGTAGATACAGAATAATTTTGAAACCTAAAATGGTGGGCATGCATGTGGACTCAGATGGGGCACTAGTTGATGAAAGAGAAGAATATGGAACATCTTCATCTGCATCTAGTCATTCATCTGAAGATGTGAATTCTGATGGTGTGAAAGAAAATATGAGTGATTTTGAATAATTGTCTAAGACATTTTATATAACTGATGTTTGCCTCATATCTTGAAATAAAAATTTTAGTTTCCATATGGTGTTAAATCAGAAGTTATGAGTTATTTTTATGTTGTTGGATTATATGTTTTAATTACGATGATTTTTATTGTTTAGAATATCTACAATGCAACAATAACTTAGAGAAATAATGTATGTTTCATTCAATCTACAAATAATGACATTTTGACTAATTTAGTCATTTAATTTGTTCATAATGCCATGGTTTTTTAATTTTATGGTTGAAAATTTTCCAATTTGTTTGGTATCTTTAATGTTATGGTTGAAAACAATTAGAATTTTAGCGATCTTTAGTGTCATGTTATTATATGTTTAACAACATGGATGAAAATTAATAGAATTTTAATGTGTTTGAGATCCCATTATTTTATCTCTATTGTCATTACTAAAACATGTTGAAATTATACTTAAGGAAACAAAAATGTTATTCTACCAAAAATAGTAGTGTGTTTTTTTCCTCAAAAATAGTTGTTTTTTTGCACATAAAAAATTGGTTTTACTGGCATTTTTTAAAAATGTTGAAAATTGACCCTAAAAAAAACAATTGTTCCAGTATACACACCTTTCATTTTTAGCACTGTTTTTGATGTTTTTTCAGGGTTTTTTGGCCAATGTTCCCGTTTTGAGTTTATAGTTCCCATTTCAAAGTTTACATTGTTTAATGTGGCAGCAGCATTGAGTGACAAGTGGCACTCATTTTTGGTCGATTTAGATCACTAACTAGATGATTCGCAAGTGACGCATGACAAGTACATGTCAACACTAGACATGTGGTAAGATTTGATTAGTCGTAGTAGATGAAATTGTAGGTGACTTGGAAGGTGATGTAGCCATGGTGGATCCTGTATTGAAGCACTAGGCACTATATTCATTTTTTTTGTATAAACGCCAAAGTTGGTATCTAGTATGATGTGGCAGAAATGATGTGGAAGATGACATGGAAATATAAACATGTGGTGAATTATAAATTTTTCCACCATGGCTTATCGTGGTAGAACCTGAAGTCTCGAGACTCATGCTAGGACTATGTTTGGTAACTTTTTCTATCATATTTTGTTTCGGGTGAAAAGTTCGAAAGACATGGTTATGGGCCTTGGTCTCACCAAACTAAGGGATCATCGCTTGTGGAACTATATCAGGGTACCAAGAGTATCGAGGTACCAAGATGATATACTAGGCAAAACCTCTAGTATGCAGTAGCTCAATATGATAGGAAAATTTCCAACTATTTCTTTCAAGGTTGAAGAAGTTCATCAATTGACGTTTTTCTACCAGTACTAGAAAAAATGACAAGTGAAGCACTCTGGTATGCAATAGTTAGGTTAAAGAAGGAAAACATGTTTTCAATTGCAATGAACATGTCCATCAATTATAACACTATCTTCCGGGATGTTGAAATTGGAGTACAGTAGAGTAGTATGTTAGGACTGAGGTCACAACACTCAGTCACATATGCTCATTGGTCTAGTAACACTTGAAGTTAAGGGCTTACAAGGGTCTCTAATATATGATATATAAGTTCTTAGTTACAAAACTAGGTTACGAGGCGCCAAATTCAAGCACCCAAGGGATGCAAGCCTAGGAACACCTCTAATATAGTGTGGCCTAGTATGTAAAGCAAATTGTCACAAACATTAGGCACAAGGTGTTAAGGAGAAGGTTCTAAGAGATAATATTCACCACAATGAAAGATGTAAAAGGAAAAAGGTTATGGTATTCTAGAGTCCTGGTATGATGAGCATGTGGTCATGGATATGGGAATATGTGAACAAAATGAGTAATAAAATGTTGGATGGAAGGGATTCATCATTTGAAATATGGCATACAGGCAAACAGAAACACAAGATCAATGTCATGAGAAAAGAAAGGAATAAAGAAGCTTGAGGAGTAATGCAACCCATTAAATTCCCATGAGACAATGGGTCAATACCATGGATTGATACCCATGTTAAAATAGGCAATGATTTATAAATACATATTTAAAAAATTGAAATTGGTGTTAAAACAATGCATACGTGAATAATGAGAGCACTCAAGGAGAATAGTTGAAACCAATGAGACTAAGATAGGTGTAGGAGATCAAGTAAAGGAAATGATAGTGCGGTGATATAAGATAAAGAGGAAGCATGAAGAATAGTGAATTCTTTGGGACCTTCATGAAGAAATCTAAAGACGAAGTTCAAATTGGATGTGTAGTTTGTGTAGGGATTTTCTCCAAACATAGTGCCAAAGTGCGTAATGAAGCCTGTGGTATGCGAAGAACATCTAAGTCAACACTCTTTTTTGATATGGAAAATGATGTGGTTTAAATTGACCAAGATAAGGACCATTCATGTTTGAAGCTAATTTTTGAAGTGAACATATTGAAGTTGAGTGAGAGGAGCTATTTAATCCATCTAGTCGATTAGTTTATGTAATGAACAAATTGTTGTGTGCAAAATTGTATGTAGAGGTGTAAAGATTAGAGTTAGAGCCACGCGCAAAATTGTGATGGACAGAGCAGAGAGTGTACTAAGAATTTTGAATAGAAGAGAATTTTATAAGAGTTCTAAATAAATCAAAGAAGAACATAGAATCATTTCTTAATCAAGTGATATGTCTCTCCTTTAGGTTGGTTCCTGTAAATCAGGGAATAAGTGTCTCCTTCAAGTTGGTTCTTGTTAATTTGGGGATAGGTGTCTCCTTCAGTTGGTTCATGTAAATCAAGGGATAGGTGTCACCTTTGGGTTGGTGCTATTAAATAGATGTAATAGTAGGTTGGTTCCTACAATGATATTCATACAAAAAAAAATTGTGGTTTTCTCCCTTTAATGATTTCCATGTACATATGGTATTCTTATGTGGTCAATGTGTTGAGTGGTTTGAATTGTTTTATATTGTTAAATTGAAAAATTAGTCATTACACTGATCCCCCCCCGAGCTGCCCTGAAATTATAATAATAATTCTCAAAAAATTATGTAAGAACGGATAAAATTATTGAAAATAACTTATAATTAATGGATTTTTTGGGTTCTTGTCATATAAATGGGTAAAAATTATTAAAAAGGTTAGGAAAAGTGATTCCTGAAGCTATTTTTTTGAAATAATGGTGTGAAAATGTGTTTTAACATGTGAAATCCCTACTATAAATGTGTATTTCAATAATCCTAGAAATTTTGGCTAGGTGATCACTTTTTGTGAGATAACAATCACTAGTGACATGATGACACTTAAGGTGGGGATCTCATATTTGGATTTGGAATGATGGAAATTGTTGAAATGGCATAGAAAATCCTATGCAAACAACATTGTATAAAGTTAGTTATTAAAGTTTTACATGCATATTTTGAGTGAGATAGACATTATTCAAGGTGGCTTACCAAGTTATTGTTAGACCAAAGATCACACTGGGGGGGGGGGGGGGGCGTGAATTAGTGTAATGGAAAACTTATCATTTTGAAACATTTCATAAATAATGAATCATAACAAAGAATGAAACTATGCAACAATAAGCGATCATCGTATCAACAAAAGAGAACATAAGATTTTACATGGAAACCCTTGTGGGAGAAACCCATAAATTATTCTTTCCTTCTTCTTTAATTCATTTACATGGATTTGAAGGCACTGACTTGTTGGCGGCACTAACACCCAAGATATGAAAACAATTATTTGCAATAGGCTATAACTTGGTTGATGCACTAACCTCGTAAATATGAAAGAAACCACTTTCAATAAGCTACAACCTAATTGAGGCACAAACCTCAAAAATGCACAAACACCCACTTTCAATAGGATACAACATGATTGAGACACCAACCTCTATGGAGGCACCCATATTCTTCTTCAACTTGGTGTGGAAAGCTTTTCACAATATTTCAAATTGGATCCACATGACCCTCAAACAATATAGGTCTTCAAAGTCAGATCATGTTGCTACTATCACAATGTTCTCATAAGCTACTCATAACCTGCTTTTCTCATTACAACAATATCTTCATCAATCTGGTACCATGACACATTTTCCTTATCCTGATATGGTCATACATACACCACCTATTGCAACCCACTCATGAAATATGAAGCATCACAAAAGTAAGATTATAGGTTTTGGACATCAAAAACATCTCATAAAGGCTCTCCATGCCCCCTAGAATGATCACAATTGTATTATGGTCATGATGCTTCTTTCAGAATTCAATTTGATTTTTCATAATGACTCAAAAGAACATATAAAACCAAAAATGAAATTAAAGGTTCGACAAAGTAGCACAATGTGGGTGCACTCTACAAAAAGGGCTTCTACGAGCTTGAAAAAATGATACTTTAATTGATATAAAAATTTACCATACCAAGGCACAATTACCCCTTACCAAGAATTAAATATTGAAAATAACAAAAAGAAATGTTAAAAATAGAATCTATAAATTCCAGTTTAAATTTGTCCTTGAATTTAAATTGTGAAAAAATCGAATTCTATTCTCATAGCAACTTGTAAATAGTTAATTAACTTTAATTGGCTTAGGAATTTCGAGTTGGAAGTCTTTCTTAAGTCATGTATATGTTCTCCATAATTTTTATGGGTCCAAGATGAGTTTAATTATGAGTTGTAATTAGATAACTTAGTTTACTGAGTTATGTTCAGTTAAATTAGTTCCATACTATTTGTGGAACTAATAGAGAGTTAACAGTCAGTTGGTGCACTAGTGCATCCACAAGTGTCACTCTAGTCAATTGAAGATTCCCTCATCATAAACTCATGCTTGTTGATTCTAAGAAAGACCCAGTTGAGATTAGAGTGCAGGGACAATTCACTATCATTTGTATGATTTATTGAGTTGTATAGATCATGGATGGAATCAGGAACTGGACCTAGATTGGATTGCACAGTTTTGGAAGCGTTATATTCCCTTTAATATGCGATATTCAGCCATAGGAATTGTGCAAGGAATCAGGGGCTTGGAGAGCAGCAGAAGAGGCTAAATATTGGCTTGAGATTTCTTGTGAGGGGGGAGATTGATCATACTGAGTGCTGGGATTATTCTTGTGAGAACAAGCATTGTATTATCATCTTGGATTTATGATTTAATGCAATACAGATAGTGGGTGTTTTCAGCTGAGGCTTTTCCTGGGTAATTATTGTGTTATGTGCCATTGATTTATCTTCTTCTTGTTCATATTGTTTTCATTGATATATTGGCTTTCGCTGGTTGAAAGTAGAAGTAGATTCTTGTCATGTGCTCTAGTAAATTGCATGAGCTTATGAATTACAGGAAATTCTACATGGTAACGGAGCTAAGAACAGTATACTAGAGGATATTTCAAAGTTTTGAGTTCAGGGTTATAGGTAAAATTTGAATTTGCATTTCATACTTCAGGATTGGCAGATGGCGTTCTACGATTTGTGGCTTGAGTATGCCTTGGATGGCAGCTGGAATTATATATCCTGGAAGAATAGTATGGAGGTAGTGTTGGAGGATAATGGCTTGAAGGAATTCATTGAACACGACATTCCTAAGCCACCAGCAACAGATGCTCAGAATTTGGTTGAATGGAAGAAGTGTGTAGTAAGGGTGAGGTAGATAATCCTTGAGGGAGTTCGAGACTACATTGTCTTGAGTCTCCATCAGAAGGAAAATCTGCATGCTATGTGGAAATCATTGAAGGACCTGTTTCAGAATAACAATGACCATAGGAAGTTGGCACTGAAGGGAAAACTTCAAAAAATCAATATGGAGGTGGGTGACTCAATTCCAAATTAGTTGACCAAGTTCACTCATTTTTGGGATGAACTTGGAAGTGTTGGAATCACTATTGTTGCAGATGATATGGTGAGCCTAGATCTTCTAGGACTTCCCAAGAGTTGGCATAGTTATCAGGACTCTATCAATGGGAGGGCGAAGCTGCCAAATTGGGAACAACTGTGGTTGGACTTGGTACAAGGGGAGTTTTGACAGAACACCAAAGATGGGACCGCTTCCAAGGAAGTGGAAGAGGTTTTTTCCTTAGTGAGTATGGGAAATAAGGCCAAAGGAAAGAAGTCCCAAGGTGAGGAGGGTGGAAATAAGATGGAGTTGATGAAAGTCAAGTGTTTTCACTATCACAATCACAGGCACGATGTACAGAACTGCCCACCGAAGAAAGAAAGCAAGAAGGAGATGAAAATGGCAACAACAGGTGAATATTAGCTACAAAATTCGAATTTGATTTCACTCTCATTGCATGCATAGTCAGCATTGTCATGGGATGCATGTGTTATCTTTATAGCGGTGCCTCATTCCATATGATAGGGAATAGAGATATCTTTAGTGATTTTGAGGAGAAAGGCCTCAAGCAGAGCATAGATTTTAGAGATGATGGGAGGTACAGAGCTACCAGGATGGGTATGGTTACCATTCATAGGGAGTCTGTCTCCCCTCTTAGGATCACTGATGTGATGCATGTTCGAGGACTAAAGACAAATCTTGTTTCAGTCTCGGTATTGGAATACCATGGCTATGATGTGATTTTTAGTAAGGGATATGTTTTCCTTAGACACATCACCACAGGATAGGTGACACAGATTAGTGCATAGGTCAAGAACCTGTATTCTCTTGAGGTACAAGATGCATGCAAAACCTTGAGAAGCAAGGAAAAGTGTTATCGAGAAAACTAGTGTCTATGTAGAGCTGCTAGTCCCACTAAGGCTGGTAGCTACCTTAGAAACAAACAAACTAAAAACTATTTTCGTTTTCTTTTATGAGAAATAGATAAGAGAAGAATAAGGAGACCAACCTCTGTCTTGCGCTTGGTTCCTTTCTCGATTCTTCTCTCTTCTGGTAGGTCTTTGCCACTCGCTTCCTTGCCTACCCAGCTTCAAAGAATACCTGTAGAATCAAAGCAGCATAACACTATCCAAGAACGTAGATCTATTATCATAAACAATATAGGACCATATGTATATTGACCACACAAATGCATAAATCATCAATCATACAAGAATGTGGAGGAAAACTTGAATAGCTTTATTGATAATCAAGAAAGAGCAAAGAGGATTACAACCAATTATTCTGACCCAGCATCATCCTCTTAGCAAGAAAGCCCTTCTTCACCTCATGAAAAGCTTAGATCACCCAACACTATGATGTTGCACCAAGAAACCAACAACACTTCCTTACCAGATACAAAATTCCAGCCCCCTCGATCTCTGGGATGAGGGATCCATATATAGATGCTTGAAAGGGGAATGAGTCAGCTTTTGAGATTTGATTAGTGTCCTCTCTCTGATAGTTCTTGATTCCACTTGGAGATTGATGATATCCTACTCATCCCTGGTCGAATGCAGAGAGGCAAGTGTCACAGGAGAAGTTTCTGGAAGATTTCATGCTCCTCCACCTTTGCGGATTGACCCTGCCATTTGTCCACTCTTGCCCATCGCACCCCATAGAATGGCTTTTCAACATGCATCGCACCTACTGTGTGTATTCAGGTGCGATGCAATGCACTTTGACTATGGAGTAGGTGAAATGGTCTAGTTTTGACCAGTTTTGAGTAGGTTTTCATGGAGAACTTATGGGAGATGTTGTAATCAGTTGACCTTGTTCTTTTACGGGTTGGAACAACACCTTTAGGGACTTAGGAGCCCTTAGTTTATGAAAATTTATGATTGGGGTTGCAATGCCCAAAAATTTCTATAAAAGTTGCCCCCTAAAGCATGAGGTTGTTAATCTTTTGATGTCATGTGAAATGATTTATCATGAGGATTCGAAGTTTTTTCAAGCTGGAAGGCGACCTGTAATAAGATACAATACAATACATTATCTTCATAATATTTTCATGATCTAGCTGAGGCGTGCATTCCCATGCTCAGCTTTATAAATTCATTTTCATGTACATAGGACAGACAATCGCCTGAGTGTAGACTGATGATTCTGGTAGAGCCATCATCCCTTAGATTGGATGATTATCTATGCAGCAATGATGTACATTTTATGTCTTTATTTTCCTGGATATATATCGCAGCCCGGATGGATGAAACTAGATCCGGGGTCTTCAAACTCGTTCGATCTTCACTCAAGGTACAAGTCGATCCACGTGAGAGATGTTCTGGAGTCAAACATGGAAAGACATCGCCTGATTACCAGCCAATGATGTAAGTTGTTAACAGGCGCAAGAGGAATCATCGATAATGATGATGACCCTTAAGGTACTGCAGTACAATTCACGTGGTGTGAATAAGGGACTTGGTGTCGAACACCACACAAAATCTTTCAGTCGAACGCCATTGATGAAAACCTGTCGCCGGAAGTGAGAAACTTGCCATTGAGGTGTGCAAGCTTCAAAGTACTGAAAGGGTTGTTCTTAGATCGACTTCTTCGATAATGAGCTAATGTCGACAAGAAGTGATCCGTCATAGGAGGGCCTTAGTGAATCCCACATCAATGACATGGAACAGAGCAAATGATTTTAATGGAGGTGAAAATGATCTGGTGATATAAGGTTCAGGGTGGTGGTCATGAAAGAATGGAGCGAGAATGTATTATAGTGGGTGAGACACAGGTGAATTCTCTAAGTGACTTCTCTTGAACATATCAGCGACACTGACATGATGGATTGGTAGCATTAACCCCAAATTTGGATGGTGTGATGGAACCATGGTGATGTGACCAGTGAATGGAACAGCCCAACCCGACTCGGATGCGGAGTGAAAGTGTCATGTTCAAGAGCGACTTGCTACCAACAAAGTTTCTTCAAGTTTTCTCCCAATTTTTCCCCAGTCATTGCTGACCAGTACCTCTTTATTTTTGTCAAGCTTGAGGAGGATAACATATGCTTGTTCTATAATTTTCCCTTCGGGCAAACCCATCGCTATGTTTTAACGAGCCTAGCGATAGTGAAACTCGTTCTTGTCTGTTATGGACAAGTTTGTCACTATTAGGTTTTAACGAGTTTAACGACAAAGATAACTCGGTCATTTTCAATTTTAGAGAGTCTGAAAAGGGATGTAAAGGAAAATCCAAAAATCCTTTTTCATCATCTAATCCCTTAAGTCCGAAAAAGTATAAAATAATACAAAAGGGATGAATTTTCGGTAATTTTAATGAGCCGAACAAAACAAGCGCCCGATCTTTTTGTGTAATAATCCCTCAGGTCCAAAAAGATTAAAATCTAAAGGAGGGATGGCACTTCCGGTCACTTTAACGAGCTGGAGAGGCCAATGACTCAGCAATCTTTTCATATTTTACGATTCAGTTGAAAAGAGCTTAAAGGAGACTCGTTTTTTCAGGAACAAGTGATAGATTCGGCAGCAGTTGATTCCAGGTAAGGTTTGGAATTTTCCAATCACGGCAGTGTCACAAGGATGGCTAACAGGATCACTCTTCGCAGTTGTTCCTTAAAAGGGTAAACAATCAAGTGGAGGTGAATGATTGGCCAATACAGAGTGGAGGTGATGATGAGAACACGACCAAGGCTTCAAAGGCTGAAGTAATACATTCACGATGGTTATTTACTGGAAATTGGTTCATTTTTTAATGAGCTTAAACATTGGGGGAAACACTTGCTCATTGCTTATGTTTATTTTTTAACGAGCTTGAATTTCGCGTTAAAACTGCTTGATTAATCCAGTCGTATAATAAGGATGTCTCATATATAAAAACGACATTATTTCAAAGCTTTGCCCCGCATCCTTTCTTTATGCAAATTAGGAAACGACCAAACCTACGAGTTTAAAGGGTTAGAGGATCTATAAATTTAAAAAATAAATGACCGCTCTTCGCTTGCACGCCAAAAGGTTTGCATGCCCCTAGGTATAGCGAAGTAGATTTTCTAGGTTACCCCTCAATTTGCAGACAAAACATTTGTTTTATCGGGAAAGGCCTACCTTTTCCAGGTTACCCCTCAATTTTCAGAAAAAACATTTGTTCTATCGGGAAAGGCCTACCTTAACAGAGGTATCTTATTCTGGTCTAATCCCATTTTCCAAAATGGATGGGTGTGTTAGACTAGTCATATATCCTCCATGGAAACCTACACTATACCCAATTTTTTCCTGCCGAAGCAGACCAGAGTGCATGCCCCTTGGGTTTCAGTCATGCCCTCCGAATCACTCGCGCTCATCAGGAGGGCGGACTGGGGGTTGATGAGACATTCCTTGTGTGAAAATACAATTTAGGGTTGGTATATGACTATTTGCTATGTGTGAACCGGGAAATGAAAGCTGGTCTACAAGCTTGACCACTCTTCCTTCATGCGGAAAACACATTACTCTAAAGAGTGAGGAGACGACAACTCCCATGCAATAAATATAGTCTCATCCAAGGAGTAGATTATAATCCAGGGGTCCTTGGACTACCATTATGTTCATGTGAACAGTGTTCCTTCTCAATGTTATCGGCACATCGGGAAGGATCCCTAATGGTCGACTCGTTCCTTTGTCAAAGCCTGTTAGATTTCTCATCTCAGGAAAAAGCGATGGCGAACCAAGCGCTTTCCAAGCAGTTGAGGAAAGGATACTCACAGAAGCCCCTTCATCTATGATGGTACCGACCATGACCATTCTGTATATTTGAGCAATGATTCGGAATGGTACACTAGCCAGTAAACGGGGTCTACCTAGTAGATTCCAGTCAAAGGAAACAACCAGGTTGCTTGGAGGTTGGACCGAATAGACGGTCGGATACGACTCTGACGAACTTCCTTCCTACGGTAAAGGAATGGGTAGACTGCCCCCATGTTCATCGGAATCTGTGCTTACGAAGAGAACTTGAACGATGTCATTCTTGTTCTCTTTGGTGACTGTATCATCTGAAGATGGACCTTCTAAAGGCAAGACCGGGTCAACTGCCACCTCGACCTTTTGACTTTCATCTGGTATGGATTTAGATGGTTTATCTACAATGATAGACGCTTCGGCCGACCACAAGGGCGTGTCAGCCGGATTTTCAACTAGTGACGGACTCGGCAAGAGTTTCTTGTATCCAGGAGGAAGCCGTAACGGTGAAACTGGACGGTCATCCAAAACTCTTTTAGCTTTGTCTAAGAAGGGACAATGGTGGATGGCATGATCGCCTTCACACAATTTACAAGGAAATTTATATTTTCCTTTTTGTCCAGGGGCTTCACTTTCACTAGTTGACGGTGTATGCTCAACATGATCATCAAAGGTTGATGACACCAGATTGTGCAAATGAGGAGACTAGTCCCTTAAGATCTGAGGGATGCAAGCACAATCTCGATGATAGTGGTCTCCTTTGCAAATGACACATGGCGATTTAGGCCTGGTCGGTGCAGTGTGTGGATTTTCACTAGACGATGCTTGGTTGCCCTTTTTCGCCTTTGGCTCCTTCTTCTTCTTCTCTTTCTTCTTCTTTTCCTTCTTCTTCTCAGTTACTTGATTTTGGGCTTTACCAGCTTCATCAAGCGAAGAGGAAGGAGGAGAGGAAGAATTGGATGAAGTAGAGGGTTGGGGGGTAACTCTGGTATCGTTTAGTTGCTGACTCGACTGTTCAGGAATCATGGTATTTTGAACAACAGAAGTTGAGAAGAGCCATACGGGCAAGCCGATTGTCAATCCTGGAAGAGACAATGTGGCCATATGGGGTGCACCAACATCTCCCCAAGAGGAGAAGGGACTAGGATTTCCTCCAAGGGGAACTCCTTGGTTGGTGGACTCCATTTTTCTCAACCTAAGACCAATGCAGGAAAGGTGATGTTTATTCCGTTTAAAATAAATTTTAGACGCTTTGACACAACTTGTTTTTTCAGTTTTAAAGAGTCGAGAAAAAACAAAAGATGACTCTAGTTGCCTTCGATTTTTAATGAGCTTGAAGTGACAAGTGCTCAGATGGACCTTTTCCGTTAAGGAGTCTGAAAAGGAATGAAAGGGACTACTATGGAAATCTAGACAGAGGGATTACCAAACCAATTGCAAAACTGTAGAATACTTTTTACGGTACGGCAGTCAATCTTCCCGAATGCTGTGTTTAGTGCATTGCGATCGATAGGGCGGCAGACACGGCTTCCTATGGATAAAGGATAAAGCCTATTGTGGTCTCCCAAAATATACTCGATGGTACATGGGAGCACAAGTCTGTACTGGCACTTATCGTCTCAAAGTGGAGGAATCACCCAACCAACAGTGAAAACAACAGTTACTAGGCTTTACGATGCCGGAATACGTCTCTAGCCTAGACTTCTAGATGTTGTGCATTAGGTTTCAAAGCGTTTTTAGATTCATTAAATTTATTTTATGGTTGATCTTGCTTAAGAAATTTTCCTTTCAGGTTCACCGTGTGATGTAGATGTGCAATTCCTAAAATGCGATCTAAGATGATAAACAGTCGTTTAATCTTCTGTTTGCAATGAAAATCCTAGCTACTAAGGAAAGAGAGATGGCGTTCTTTCAACAAAGAGAAGAGAGCACACACTATATGCACTGTCCTAAATCAAACCAACAAATAGTCTAAATGCAAATGCACATGCATGTATTTGTTTTCAGCCTTCTTAATGTGTGAATGATAAAAAGAAAGCTAAGTGCAGATATGAATTATTTTTCAAAGCGACAATTACTAACAAGTTTCTTTTCAAAACAAAATGAGGAAAATGACGACACTTTTTTATTTGGAATTGAAAACTTGCTTTCGACACTTGAAAAAATACTAACTCAAATCAAATACAAGAGTAACAGTGTAATCGACTATCAAGAACAATAAGATTCTCTTCTATGACTGAAAAGGACACTTGCGACGCTTTCAAATCAAGAAACGATAGTACAATTACGCTACTTCTTTGTAAAGGAGAACTGAAAATGACTCAAAAATACATAAAAACATTTACAGTTCTTTGCACAATGGAGGCAGAATAACATCAAGGAAAGGGGTTTCAAACAGAGGTGTACGGACTACAAGCAGCAAAACCCTTGAATAGAGCTGAAAAGCATGAACACAGAAACCAAAATTTAGGAACAAGGCCTTGTCTGATCAGCGCACCTGTAACACAGTGAAACTGAAATGCAACGCACCTACTACACTCGAGAAGTGCGATGCATTTGAAGTTCACAGAACAGACAGTGCGCTGGACCAGGGACGAGACTTTGATTAGGTTCCAAGTCACAGTTTGCAGTTCAGTTCAGGGATTTAGGCCGTGTAAGTGGTAATCAGTAAATCAATCACAGGGGTAGATCTAAAGAGGTTACTAGAGCCACCACGAGGGAAATTAGAGAGCTTTTAAATCAATTTTGTAATTCATAAACAAAACCTGGAGATAGACTGAAGCAGCATTGATCTACTTTGCACTTGCATAGCAAATGCAGTTCGAAGGCTAGCTGGCTTGACTTCAGGCTCCGTCTGTAAGTTTATAAAGTAAACAAATGTATATAAACAAACACTCTATTCGCTCCCCAGTGGAGTCGCCATTTTTTTATCGGGAAAACTAGTGTCTATGCAGAGTTGCTAGTCCCACTAAGGCTGGTAGCTACCTTACAAACAAACAAACTAAAAACTATTTTCATTTTCCTTCATGAGAAATAGATAAGAGAAGAATAAGGAGACCAACCTCTGTCTTGCACTTGGTTCCTTACTCGGTTCTTCTCTCTTCTGGTAGGTCTTTGCCACTCGCTTCCTTGTCTACCCAGCTTCAAAGAGTACCTGTAGAATCAAAGCAGCATAACACTATCCAAGAACATAGATCTATTATCATAAACAATATAGGACCAGATGTATATTGACCACACAAATGCATAAATCATCAATCATACAAGAATGTGGAGGAAAACTTGATTAGCTTTATTGATAATCAAGAAAGAGCAAAGAGGATTACAACCAATTGTTCTGACCCAGCATCATCCTCTCAGCAAGAAAGCCCTTCTTCACCTCATGAAAAGCTTAGATCACCCAACACTATGATGTTGCACCAAGAAACCAACAACACTTCCTTACCAGATATAAAATTCCAGCCCCCTCGATCTCTGGGATGAGGGATCCATATATAGATGCTTGAAAGGGGAATGAGTTAGCTTTTGAGATTTGATTAGTGTCCTCTCTCTAATAGTTCTTTATTCCACTTGGAGATTGATGATCTCTTACTCATCCCTGGTCGAATGCAGAGAGGCAAGTGTCACAGGAGAAGTTTCTGGAAGATTTCATGCTCCTCCACCTTGTGGATTGAACCTGCCATTTGTCCACTCTCACCCATTGCACCCCATAGAAGGGCTTTTCAACATGCATCACACCTACTGTGTGTATTTAGGTGGGATGCAACGCACTTTGACTATGGAGCAGGTGAAATGGTCTAGTTTTGACCAGTTCTGAGTAGTTTTTCATGAAGAACTTCTGGGAGATGCTGTAATCAGTTGACCTTGTTCTTTTAGGGGTTGGAACAACACCTTTAGGGACTTAGGAGCCCTTAGTTTATGGACATTTATGACTGGGGTTGCAGTGCCCAAAAATGTCTATAACAAAAAGGTTAGAGACTTAGTGGTTGAGAGGGAGAGTAAATTACCTCTCAACATGCAACCCCAGAAGAAGCCTCAGAAACAGCTTTAGGAAGTTGTGGATAAGTCACAACTAGAGAAGCTAAGAGGAGACTGAGTGGAGAGATCCACTCAAGCATAGAAGAAGCAGTCTCAAATAATTGTGGAGCAACCACAATTGGAGAAGTAGAGAGGAGACCAAGTGGAGGCATCCACTCATACAAAGACCTCCAATAGGGGGCAATTTCGAGCCAAGTGGGCAGACGGAGCACATGCATCCATACCTCCATGTGTGAGGTGGGGCGATGTGAAGTAATAGTCCCAAGTGGGTTGAAATTAGGCAGGGTCCATTGTAAGGTTTTGTCTCATGGATCATACCTTGCTACATGAGCCCAAAGTACATAGTAGCAGGAGGAAGCAGTGGTGGTTGATGCAGTCAAATATCAGAGTGATAGAGGCTAAAGAATTCAGATACTGAAGAGAATAGAGAACGGTTGAGAACAGTGCAGAAAGGTAGAGTCAGCAGAAGCACAAAGTTTAGAGTTGACAGAGGCAGTAGTAGTCAAAGACTTTGATGACAGATGCATCATACTGATTCAGGTTGGATATTTTTTTGTTTCTGGAGTTGTTGTAGAAACAACACTAGAGATAAGTGTTGCATGCAGAACATTCAAAAGGTTAAGGATTGGGATCAAGTTGAATTCCTTTCATGTTGAGAGGCAGTGTTGAAAATAGAAACAAGAAATGTTAAAAATAGAATTTAGAAATTCTAGTTTAAATTTGTCCTTGAATTTAAATTGTGAATTAAAATTGAATTCTATTCTCATAGCAACTTGTAAATAGTTAATTAAGTTTAATTAACTTAATTAGCTTAGGAATTTCAGGTTGGAAGTCCTTTTGAAGTCATGCATATGTTCTCCCTAAGTGTTAGGGGTTCGGGATTAGTTTAATTATGAGTTGTAATTAGATAACTCAGTTTACTAAGTTATGTTCAGTTAAATTAGTTCCAACAACAGAGAGAGTCAATAGTTAGTTGGTGCACTAGTACATCCACAAGGGTCACTGTAGTTAACTAAACATTCCCTCATCAGAAACTCATGCATGTCAATTCTGAGAAATACCGAGTTGAGAATAGAGTGTAGGGACATTGTGCTATCAGTTGTATGATTTACTGAGCTGTATAGATCATGCATGCAATTAGGAACTGGATCTAGATTAGATTGCACAGTTTTGGAAGCACTAGATTCCCATTAATATGGGTTATTCAACCATAGGAATTGCACAAGGAATTATGGGCTCGGAGAGCAGCATAAGAGGCTAGAGATTGGCTTGAGGTTGATGGTGAGCAGGGAGATTGATCATACTGAGTGCTGGGATTGTTCTTGTGAGAACAAGAATTGTATTATCATCTTGGATTTCTAATTTAATGCAATAAAAATAGTGTGGGTTTTCAGCTAAGGCTTTCCCTGGATACTTATTGTGTCATGTGCCATTAATTTATCTTCTTCTTGTTCATATTGTTTCATCAATCTATTGGCTTCCACTGGTTGAAAGTAGAAGTAGATTCTTGTCCTGTGCTTTAGTAAATTGCATGAGCTTATGAATCTACAGGAAATTCTACATTAAATTGAGTATGGCAGCACTTGAACTCATAACGTTCACTTCATAAACTAAGCCACATAACCAACCAACCAAGTGCCAAGTCAAGATAGGCTTAGGCCCAAAAGTGTTTTATTGTAGTGCTTCACTCATATAATGAATATGCCCCTGGAGCTCAAACCTTGGGGAAACCATTATCAACTAATGATATTGTCTTATGACTAGCCTCTACAACACACAAGGTTACAATGTAACATGGTGACTAGCCCCACAAGTTAAAAATCGGGCTACAAGCTTAAACAATATAACACTAAAGTGAGACCTTTCCAAGTTGTGCGTTTATAATATAACATTTTGATGAGCTCCCTACTGGTTATGGGCTTATAATATAACATTGTGATGAGCTCCCTATGGGTTTATGATACAACATTGTGACGAGCTCCCTCCATACTATGGGTTTATGATATAACACTATGCAAGAAAACAAGCTTTACAAATCTAACACTGTAGTGAGATCCCTTTGGGCCATAGGATCAAACAATATAACATTGTGCCCTCCAAGTTGTGGGCTTATGATATAACATTATAAAAATCCCATGGAATTAACCAATATAACACTACAGTGAGTTGCCTCAAGGCCATAGGCTCAAACAATATAACACTATAGCAAGCTCCCTTCGAGTTGTAAGCTTATGATACACTATAATGAGCCTATATGCTTAACCAATATAATACTACTAGCGAGATCCCTTTGGGCCATAGGATCAAACAATATAACACTACGGCGAGCTCCCTCCAAGTTATGGCCTTATGATACATTATAACAAGCCCATGGGCTTAACCAATATAATATTGCATTGAGATCCACTATTACCTATGAAAAATAATAAACAAAAGAATAAAAATAATTGTCCAATAGGTTGACACAATATAACACTGTGATGAGCCTCCCAATGGACTTGAAAAAATATTTTTTGTACCAAAAAATCCACACACAATCACATAACCGCATATCCACGCTTATGCACACACTTTTCTTTTCCATCGAAACTTATTTACACTCTTTGCTTGGGGTGAATCATTATGTCATTTGGCTACGATCCAATCTTAAGTGCCTTAGCCAACCGTAGAACCTTGCCATGTTACCATGGTATTAAGCATCATTGGGTCCCCATGTGCTGACATAATCATGATGTCATCACTCCATGTGGCATCAGGTTATTGGGCCACATGTCACTTGAATTCATTCTTATTGGCCAACCAAAAGTGCCATGTTGGCATGCCACATGGCAGATGCCATGTCACCATCGATGTGCCACATCATCCTTCACTATCGTGGACCTATCACAAGTCACCATGTTTCCTTGTACCACCACTTGGATATGTCACATGTACAACTGCTAAATACCTGGCACATTTCAACATCTCATTGGTCCAATGGGGAAGGTTAAATGTCGTGCATCTCTCCATACCATCCACCAAACAAGCTTTTAATTGTCATCAGATTGGTTGAAAGGTGCATGTTGTTTAATTACATTAAATAGTGCACATGTTTATGCACATGAAGCCATTAATTTATTTTCCAATGGTTGGATCTGCCCTCAATATGTGTAATCTTTAACAAATTTGGTTATTTTTACATAGATTATGTGTTTTTTCTCCTTATCACAGCTACCAACTCTAGGTGATCGTAACTTCTCATCTAGGAGGAGTTTTTCCAATTGTAATATACCGTTGGAAAGGTATCGAGGAGAACTATCATACAATATTGTACATAGATGCATTAGGACATCATGAATTTGACAAAAACTTAGTAAAATTCAAAGAAAATTGACTTCTTTTGATAAGTTAATGTAAGATATTGGACTACCACTTTGATTCATGAATGATACTGCAACTTTCTTATAAATCCCATTTAACATAAATGACATTGGTTGTCATCGATGACAACATTATGTGAAAAAATCTCCACCTTTTTCATTGATGGAAACACCACCAGAGATTTACGACCATTGTTGGGGATTTTGAAAAGATTCTTCCTACTTGATCCTACTTCTTTCCTTTCCCTTCCTACTTCCTCCTTCTGCTTTGCTTTCTACCTATCAATTTTTGCATTTTCTCCCACTTTGACATCAATGGTATAAGAACGTGGTTTCTTACTAATGCACTATAACTATTCATATACTTTCCTATGGACCTAACCCGGTTGTAAGAAAAATCACCCCCCTAAGAATTTGATTTCTTGTCATGTGAATCTTTCCTTGACTTCTTACAGAAACTCCCTCTAATGTGTTGGTCTTCCAATTGTGTACATGTTTCTGATGGTGGACCTTCTCTCCTTGTGCATAATCTCTTCACCTGTAAATGCTTTCCAATGCTTTATAATTATTCCTAAACTTTCTTCAAGATCTGATTCCTTTGAAAATGAAATATCCCCATGATACCATGCTTCCCTGTTATGTGAATCTCCCCTTATCAATAATTTTATGTTCATCTCCCTCTCTTGTTATCATGTTGTGACCCTTATATCAATAACTACTTTTTTGTAAATGATCATCCTACCTACATAATCTAGCTTCTTCAATTTTTAATTCATAAAATCATATTCCTAAAGAATCCTTCACCATTGGGTTAAATTTGAGGGGCCAAACCTAACTTTTATTCTTCCTATTTCATTCTCCATACCTTGGTGTTCATTCTAGGACTAATAGAGAGATTGTCACCCTTGTGCCATTTCAAATTGATATTGTATTCATGCATTGTGTGCCCTTCATTTTGACACATATAATATTATACAATGGGTTTAAATATTGGTGGAAATTACCTTTATGATCTTCTAATTTGATTCATTTGTCTGAGTCTCGGAACTTGATCATATCCTCTATACCTGATAATATCATAGGTCCTGTAATCTTTTGTTTTGTGTCTAAATTTTTTGCATGAAAAAAAATGACCAAAAGACTTATTTTCATACCTTGTGGCATAGGGAGGTCTTGATGTGACATATCTTTTGAATTTTTTCCTTAGAAGAGTCTCATCCTTTTTTCTATTTATGACTCTTTCTCCATTACTTATTGTGGATCCTTTGAAAATATTTTCTCTCATGGAGGGTTCCATAATTTCATTTTGGTTACTTCCTTTTTGTGAACTAGATGTACCCTCTTGATTCTCGGCATCATTCTAAGGATCATTAGAAATGTTGAAATGAGCATGCTTGGGCTAATTCATCACTTTCCTCGGATATTTAATTAAATTGTTGTTGGATGCAATGAATGTTTCATTATGCTTCTTGGGATGGTCTTCATTTTATGTTCTTGAAAGAGCTTCATCTTTGGATGTCTCACAATCTTCCTAATAACCAAGGCTTGTTTGATGAGAGGATATCTTTGAATGTTGAGAATATGATCCAAAGACTCGACCCCTTTGAGAAGCTTTTAGTTTTTGTTTGAGTTGTTCCAATTCTTCTTTCAAAAGCACAACTTCTTCTTCTAATATTTCACAAATTTCTTCCTTCTTATTTAGTTATTCTAACAAAAACTCCTTTATCCTTTTGGCTTCTTCTATCTTAACCTTGAGAGTGATAATGGAATCTTTTTCTTGATCTTTGTCTTGGAGTTGTTTCTCTAGGTTATCCATCATCCTTCTAAGGCTTTTTATTTATTTCAATGCACTTCTAATTTCTCCTTCATAATCTATTTCTTCTTTAGTTTCTTCAATTTCAATGAAGAACAATATTTCACCTCTTTCATCATCAATCACAATTTCATTGCTCTCGTAATTTCTTTCTTGTTTTGAGAAAAAATTATTCTTCTTTTCACTCAGCTTCTTTATTTTTATTTTTAGAATTAAATATTTCTTTGTCATCACTATCATTCATTTTTGCATAAGGACACTTGGAATCATAATGACTTATTCTCCCTGTAATGTCCCCAGCCACCATTCGAGCAATACTACATCACCATAACCAAAATTCAACAATTATATTAACCAATATTTTAGTAGAAGCATACATAATTTACAAATCCCATTGATTTACCCAAACCTCCATTGTATCTAATGATGTTCTACGGAATTTTCATAGTTTACAATTTCTTGTGAATGATTCATGGCTCATGGCCACAACCACAACAACAACCAACACTTCATGAATTAAATTCACCAATATTTCCATTAATAATTATGTGGAAGCTCACAAACCATAATTATCATTATTAACCTCAGCCATCTGCCAGAGTTCACCCGTAATTCTATTATCTGGGTTTGACCTTATTTGTATTTATTAACAGTAAATAAGTATGTAATTATAATACACTGCACACATAAAAATATAGATATACCCAGCAATGAATTAATCACATTAGCATGGAACCCCAACTAGGGTTTAAGCAAAATTTCCCATAAATATCAAATTTGGCACATGTACATTGGCACAATACATAAGAAAGAATACTTAATTTTAATAAAAATAATGACTAGTTATGTGCTCTACATGTTCTTCCTTGCCATGGGTAATGTGGTTTGTCAATTTCGACCACAGGTCATGTTGAGGTTTTCCATTACACCAAAACCCGCAGGATTTAGTAAATTTCCAAACCCTTACCACTACCTTGAGTGGGTTATTAGTCCCATTTTCCCAGGGTGGCAGTTAGTCCATATGATCGATTCCTAGAGGTGTGGTTGTTAGTCCAACACCCCCCCCAAGACGTAACTCGGGGGAATCGAACCTGGGTCAAGGTTCTGATAACATGTTTAGGTTTTCCATTACACCAAAACCCTAAGGCTTTAGTAAATTTCCAAACCCTTACCATTACCTTGAGTGGGAGGTTATTCCCATGTTCCCAAGGTGGAGGTTAGTCCACATGATCAATTCCCACAGGTGTGGTTGTTAGTCCAACATAACACTTTCAAGTCAGGGTTGCAACTCAATGGTAATTGTTTGGTAATTTAATTGATGTTAAATTACTAACATAAAATTATCAACCATGTCTAGTAAACTAATGAAATGTATGTGTACTATATGTGCTAGAAGTATTTGCCACTTATTAAATGCCTAAATCAATTTGAGTTATCAAGATGCACATGTTTCTCTATGACTATATAAATAAACAAATTTCTCATATAAAATGTAATCAATTATGCTCTCCTTGCATAAATAACAATTTCATCCTACTTAAAAGAAACTTAAAACTTGCTTCATAAGATCACACTCACACTTGTTTGAAATAAAATCACTCACACACTTGTTTAAAGTAAAATCACACCTACTGTAATGAAAATCAAACACACTTGCTTAAATGAAAATCATTCTTGAAAATTACATTCATTCAAATGGAAATCATACTTTCTTGAATAAGAATCATAACCCACACTTGTTTGAATGAGAATCACACTTGTACTTAAATAAAATCACTCTTCAAATCGTACTCATAAATAAATCTATCTCTATGAAAACTGTGATTAAAAAATACTACAATATAAAGCTTAAATTCCTATTTCTATTTTGAATTAAGCTCTATCCATATGCATCTGAGATCTCTCCTTTTCTGATCAATAAAATGATTAGTAAAACAATTTCAAATCTATATCTAAAAATCAAAACCTGAATACTTGAATGAATCGACAAAATCTAAAGGAAATCTGTGCAGAAATACTAATTGTAAATAAACAAAATCCTTACTGTCTCGAAGGGGTCCTCATATGAGAAGCAAGCAACATTATAAAGCTTTCATGAAATTATTATTCACACATTGGAACACACAACAAGCAATGGAGTTGAAATAGATCTTTTATATCAAAACAGAGTACTTCTCAAATACAATTCTCGTCTTGTTTAGCTATGCTGAGAGGCATATTTATAAAGCCCTTACACAATAAAAATTTTCAGAGCTTTATGCCTATGCTAATCAACATCAGATATAATTATCCAAAGAGATAAGATATCTTAATATTATTCATTATTTTCTAACAACGTTGCAAATCATGAAACAAAAAATCTACATCTCGCTTCCTTGATCCGCACCTTCTACGTCGTTTGACTTATCCTTTGATCGGACTGATAAGGTGCCTTTTTTATCGACCCAACTTCTGGAAATAGGAATGAATCATTGTCTTTATTATTTTCCATATACCCATGTGCCATGTTTCTCAAATGGAGCTCCAAAACCTATCACACCTTGGATCTAGATACAAAAACTTTTATCAGCTGCAGAATCATTGTAATTTGGTAGCTTAGGTAGATATTAAGTCAAATAATAAAGACAAATGAAACTTATGAAATATATGATGATTATATACCTATTATCCTTAAACCTTGTAAATTAATACCCAGATTGTAACTAATGAAGGTTAAAAAGGAAGGATTAGGATGGACAAAGGAGTGTAAAAAAGAAGCAATTTTTGGGTTCAACATTCCCCCACATAGAAGACATTGCATGCCATGCAAAATTTCAAAATTTATAAGTACTCCTTGTTATTGAACCACCTCATATACTTGAGAAAGGACATCCAAATTACTTCTCCTTGATTCCTTAGTAGTGATTATCATCCTTGGCTTCTTCATCAGAATTTTGTGTTTCGAGCCCATAATATTTCTCTTAAGAAATTTGTTCCAAGCAATCAATTTCTTATTTTCTTGTGCCACATACCAAGGTGTAATAGTGTATTGTCATTCTAGGTTCTGTGGATTTCATTTTGTGCCTTCACTACTTCCTATTTTAAATGTCTATTCAATACTTCTAACTCATAAATTTCTTGTTTAAGGATTTCTTCAACCTGAAGGTACCTTGAAATATTTGAATTGAGTGATTCATTTTCACCTTGAGTTGAAGATGATGCAATAAATTTTCACATAGCTTTCCTTTCCAAGGACTCTATATAGTGTAAATTTCCTATTGTCCTAGATCAATCTTTGGAGTTTTCCTTACTGCATTAGCAATTTGTGATGCAATCAGTGATGGAACTATAGGTGATGGAATCAGTGATGGAACTAAAGCTTCCATTTCTAAATCAACAAATTCGGAGGACTGTCGAGGTTGTTCATGCATTTCTTTATTGAGCCTTTCCCTCCTCCTTACAAAAGATGATGGCTTAGTAGTAATGGATTTCTACTTAACCTTATATACTTTGTTTTCTATTTAGATGAATTTTCTTCTTGACTGTTGGCTTATGTTCTTCCAACATTTTCTTCTTAAGATTTAATATCATATCGGCAAGAGGAGTTTCATCTTCTGAGTGTTGTTCCCATGAGTTCTCTTTTATGGTAAACTTCCTTCTACTTTTCTTTGTTTTATCATTGGGCTATTTTATTTCTGCTTCCTTGAAATGATTCCTAACTAGGAAATCTTCCCAGTTGTCTCCAGTGTTTCTTAGGTGTGCTTCAATCAATATTTTCACTAAACCATGGTGATATAAAGAACTATCCATAGAATAAATTTTCCTTTGAATGCTATTAGCCATTTTTCTTAAACTTTGAAGCAGAAAATATGCTAAGTTAATTTCATTTCCATCTAAAAAATTTAGCATTAATCTTGCATGATAAAAGAACATATTACCAAATCTTCCTTCACAAGTTATAAACTTTTTGATGATCAGCAGTAGGTTTCTACTTTTATTTCTCAAAGTCGTAATAGGAATTCAATTTTTAAATTCAGAAATGTCCATACCTAGATTTTTGAGAAAAACCCTCCATTCTCTTTCTTCAATTATTTTGTTCTTAAACCAACTTTCTCCAATTCTTGGCAATTCTATGGCTTCTTCTATGAAGGATTCTATCAATACCAGCTTTATGTCCCCGATTTTTGATTTAATGTCTTCATACGCCCTAGTAAAATATTTTGTTGCCTCATTTTCATGGTTGTTGAATTTCTCCATAAATTTCAGCCATCAAGCTTGATACAACATTTGTTTGACCTATGCATAACCTTCCAGAAACCTAATTCCATTCGGTTATGACTTCACAATGACTCCATGGCAGAGGAAGTTTAACCCACAATCGCTCTTTTTGACAAGTTCAAGCAATGGGAAGGAGTTTGAGTATGAGACGAGTTAGGAAAACAGAGTTTTAGGTGAAGTTAGTCTCAGCACTAAAATAGGGTTAAATGAGATGGAGGCGTTCAACATGCAGAGGAATGAAGAGTGGAGAAGTTAGGTGATTTTTTAATGATATCAGGATTTTAAGTCTGACTCAGTTGACAAGAAATTGATACTTACATTAGAATCAAAGTCATGTCAAATCAATTAAGGGTAATCACTACTCGACATTGCAGTAACAATGGTTATCCATCATTTAATTTCATAATTCAAATGTTTTTCCTTTATTATATAACTCAATATTCACATACCTTTCCTCCCTTGTCTTACTACTTTTGACTTATCTTCTGTAGGTTTTCAAGTTGCTTCAGCTGCAATCTTCATTGAAATTTCACATTTTCCATAATTTCCATTTGCTCTGGTCATAGTCTATCAGTCTAGCTGTAGATTTTTTCTAGAGTTGTAGATTGTTGACAATTCCATAGATGTATTATTCCAAAACATAAAAGAGGAATAAAAAGAAAATGGGCCTAGAATAGGGAAAAGAAAATCTAAGCTACCAAGAATTCTTGGTTTTCAACTTGGATTTTATGTATAAACATGCCAACAATGTTAGTTTTCATGTTTATACAATTTGTTTTTTTATTTTTTATTATTATTAATTTTTTTTTAGAAAAAGAAAAGACTAAGTTGGAGAACTAGCTTTAAATCAAAATTTCCTTGCAGATCCTTTATGAATTCCTCCTTTGTTAATGGTTTATGATATACTCGTAATCTGTGATAGTTTACAAGGAAGGTCACCTTCTATCCATCAATAGTTTTGATTCTAACGGCTCCATTATCAAAAACATTTTCTATCTCATATGAACCAAGCCAATGAGTTTGAAATTTCCCTTGAAAATCCTTAAATTTTGAATCAAAAAGCAATGCCCAATCACCAGACTGATATTTTCTTTATTTGATAAAATTATTATGCCACCTAGATCTTTGTTGTTGGACTATATTAGTTCTTTGAATAGAATCTTGTCGCATCTCATCAAGTTCATTCAATTGTTCTATTCTTTATCTTTGGGCTTCTAATAAATCAAGACCCAATTTGGTTGTTGTTTTAAAATTCTTTATCTAGAACTCAATAGGAAATAGGACTTGTTTACCATAAAAAAATTCATAAGGAGTGTGTCCAGTTGTATTTCTCCATGTGGTATGATATGCCCACAAAGCTTCTTGAATCTTTTCTGCGCAATCCCTTCTATGCAAATGCACAGTTTTAGTAGGAATTTCTTCAATTACTTTGTTGGTAGATTCAACTTGTCCATTCACTTGTGGATGGTATGGAGTCTATGTTTGATTTTGTATTCCTCCATTATCTTTTGTACCAACTTGGATGTAAATTGAGTGCCTTGATCTATCACAATTTCCCTTGGGACACCAGAATGACTGAATATATCCTCAAAAATAAATGAAACTACATCATTTTAAGTAGTAGAAGAAAGTTCTTTAGCTTCTACCCATTTTGTGACATAATCTGTACAAACCAGAATATACCTTTTTGTCTTGATGGTGGATTGATTGGACCAACAAAATTTAATGCCCATTTTTCAAAGGGTTCAATAAATACCCGAGGTTGTAATAGAATTTCATCTGAAGGAACATGTTTTCCCATTCTCTGACAACTATCACATCTCTTAACATATTCCTTAGCATCCTTAAAAATGGAAGGCCAATAATATCCTAATAGAAGGACTTTATAAGAAGTTCTTTTATCAGTAAAATGCTCTCCACATGGCTAATCATGACAAGCCTTCAATATTTTTGGTAGTTTATCTTCTCTAACACATCTTCAAATGATTAAATCAGGTCCTGTTTTGTACAATTGTTCATTTATCCATGAATATGATGCACTAGTTTGAATAACCTTTCTTTTCTCTCGAGGAGACAAATATGGTGGAAACTTCCTTGTAGCCAAGTAATTATCAATATTTTCAAACCAAGGAGATTTAACAGATACTGCAAAATGGTATTCACCAGGAAAATTATCTTCTACAAGGACATCGTTATTATCATTTTGAATCCTAGATAGAAAATCAACAAATGGATTTAGTTTCCCAAGTCTATCCAAAATAGTAATATTGAATTCTTGTAACAAAAATAACCATCTCGTAATTTTTCCATTAGTGAATGGTTTATTCTTTAAATATCTAATTGCACAATGATCACTGTGTTTGAAGGTTTCATAACCAATAATGTAATGTCTGAATTTATTGATGGCATGGAAAAAAACTAAAAACACATTTTCTATTACAGTGTAATTTAACTCTACAGGAGTCAAATTTTTACTAGTGTAGCAAATGGCATAAGTAGTTAAATCATTTTGTCCTAATACAACTCATAAATTTTTATCAGGGGCATCAGTCGAAATGTGAAAAGGTAGTTTCTAATTTGGTCCTCTTAGAATGGGTGCTTCAGAAATATTTTCTTTCAATGTTTCAAAAGCTTTTTGGCAATCAGAATTCCAAATGAATTCACAATCTTTTGTGAGTAATTTGAAAAGTGGAGAGGCTATTTTTGTAAAATTTTCTATGAATATTCTATAATAGCTAGTAAAACCAAAAAAAATCCAACATCTCCTTGATAAGTTGGAATTGATAATTTAGAAATAACTTCTACTTTAGATGTATCCACTCTAATTCCATTTCCAGAAATATGGTGTCCTAAAAGAATTCCCTCAGTAAACATCATAAAATAGTTTTCATGAATTAATGAGATATTTTCTTCTTTACATCTAATGAGAAATTTTTCCAAATTTTTAAGAGATTCTTCAAAATAATTTCCATAGACAATAAAATCATTCATATAAACTTCTACACAATCATGAATTAGATCAGAGAAAATGCCAAAAACTGCTCTTTGGAATGTTGCAGGTGTATTACATAACCCAAAAAGAAGTACTCGATAGGCATAGGTTCCCCATGGATAGGTAAAAGTGGTTTTATCTTGATCTTCTAGAGCTACTTGGATCTGGTTATAGTCAATTCATACTCTCCATTTTCCATTATTTTTAGGAACAATTACCAATGGTGAAACCCACTAGCTAACTGGTATTGGATAAATGAAATTCACATTTAACAATCTGTGTAGTTCCTCTTTAATAATCTCTCTTAAATTTGGATTCATTCATCTCTGAGGTTGTCAGATTGGTTTGATATTTTCTTCAATATAGATATGATGTATGAAAGTATTGGGATTAATTCCTATCATGTTAGTGTATTCCCATGCATAAGAAAAGGAATGTTCTTCTAACATATTTATTAATTCTTTCTTTTGAAATTCTTCCAGATTATTATTGATGTTCAAAGTTTTTTTTTAAAGATTTATATTAAAGAATTGTCAAATTTTTCCATAGAATGTAAAGACAATTGACGTGATGATAGATATTCAATATTACATTGTTCTTGAAAACTTTGATTAGGTTCATAATATGAGGAATATTCATTATTTTCTATTAAATTCAAAAGTTGATCTTCTTCATCTATTCGTGAAGTATCAAAGATTGGTTGTATATCAATATCATCATCTATCCATTCTTCACTTTCTACCTCTATTGTTGTTTTTGCAGGAGGATATAATGTGAATTTCTTTGTTGAACTTCCATCAGAAATAAACATATCATAGAATCTACAACTTATAAAAACATCAGTTGTAGCTAACCATGGGCTTCCTAGAATCAATGGATGTCCTCCTAAATTATTATTGAGTGTCAATATCATAAAGTCAACATGATATTCCCATGAATCTAAGTATATACAAATATATCTTCTAACACACTATTAGGTTTGATAACAAATCTATCTACTAATTGCGATAATGTAGATGTATATTGAAGATTATGAAGTTTCAATTGATTCATAGTTTGTTTACTCATGATATTTATAGATGATCCTAAATCAACCAATGTATTTGGAATTTTGATACCATTGATGTGTGTTTTGATAATGGGACTTCCTGGATCAAGATATTTCAGAATTATTGTTTTTTTCCATCATGATATTTGCAATTTTTCCAGCTAACTGAATTCTTTTGACTTCTTTCTTCTTTCTTCCTGGTCTTTTAATACTTAACTCCCTAATTGTCTTTGCAAATATTGGTCTTTCTTTGATAGCTTGTAACAAAGAAATTTTTATGAAAAAATTATTCATTTCATCTATCATATCATAATCAGGAAACATAACCTGTTTTTCTACCCATTTATCAATTTTCAATCTTTCAAGAAAAGGTGGTTTTTGAACAGAAACTGAAGGTTGTTCTATGATGGGAGATGATTTTATTGAGATATCATCAGAATGTGCTGGGGTGATTTTTTTATTTTATATTTTTCCTGTTGATTAAGATATTTTTCTTCCTCAAAGAGATTTTCTTTTTCATATTCTTGAATAACAATTGATGGTGACTTCTTTTCCACTACTATACTAGATTAAAGTTGGATATTATTTAGATCTAATGGAGTTATCATGTAATTTTGGACATTTTATCCTTCCACATTGTAAACAGGTTGTGAATTTTTATTATTATTCAGGTTTGTAATTGGTTTAGCAAGGATTTGATTTGGTCTTTGAGGAAATGGTATGAAAATTATGGATTTGGATTCTAAAGTTGAGTTGGTTGAATAGGTTGAGGAAAATATTTTGGTGGAAAAATAGGGTAGGATTGTTGATATTGAGGATATTGAGGGTATTTTCCATGAGGATTTTTCCATCCTTGTGCCCAAGGTTGAGGCCAAGATTTCCAAGGCATGGGTGCAGTCCAATTGCTTTGTGATGGTTGTGCAAATGTTTGAGTGTTAAAACTTTGGGTCATATTTGGTTATGAATTTTTCCATGGTCTCTTGGTAATAAAACAGAGGGTTTCTACTTGATTTTATATTGCTTCCTCTTGATATACAACTTTAGGACTTGGTATTGAGGGACATTCCTTTGTATAATGAATTTCTTCACATATAACACAAGTTTCTACACTTTTTAAGTCAAGAGGGCATTCTCTCAAAGCTTGTTTTTTTCTACATTTTGGACAAAAGATAGATAATCCAACATTTCAGCCTTTTTATTGTTTTGAATTTTAAGGGTGTCTATTACTTCACTAAGACTCCCCAAGACATCTATTTTAAAATTGTCAAGGATATTGCCTAATTCAACCCTACTTACAGTCCCGAATGCAGATTCATTAATCCTAGACATGATAGAGTCTCATGGTTTTTTCCCAGTTCTTGCTTTACCTCTTGAATTGTGTATGCATAACTCACAAATTTCTCCAAATGTTAATTGAGAAATATCTCTCTTACCCATCAAATTGATAAGATCGATCCACTCATCTTCGATGGATTTTAATAAGAGAGCTTTCAAAGTTTCTTCATCTAGATTATTCATTTTATCCCTTTTAACATTATAAGAAAATGTTTCAATGAAATCTTCAATATTTTCATCTTATTTTTGCATCATTTTAAAGAATTCATCCTTAAGATTATGGGGCATATAGTAATCCTTATATTTCTCTAAGAATGTAGTTTTCATTTGTTCCCATGTTCTTATAGAATGTACTCCTAAGCCTATGAACCATTTTAATGTTGCATCCTTAAGAGTTGATGGAGCAATTTCAACTTTTGAGTGTCAATCAAGTAGTCATAATATCTATACAAGACTTCAAATTCAAAGAGATATGTTTCAGGATCTTCACTCCTTAATCCATGAAAATTTAGAAGGATGGAGGGTCAGATATTTTTCATTGTGGTTATGGTATCTTCATCGAGGATGGGAAATCCAAAATGTTATGGATCTCCTCTACCCCCTCCTCTTCCTCTTCCTCCACCTCTTCCACCTCCCCTATTTCCTCCTCTTCGTCTTCCAATCCTAGGTTTTTCACCATTCACATTATGGACTTCTCCTTCCCCTTCTCCAGCCATTGTAGATTCTTCAAAATTAATGTAAGGTTCCAAAATTGGGTTTTCTAACTCCTCTTCTAGTTCTTCTAGTTCTTCTATCAATCGAAGGTTAAAATAAGTTTCTTCCTCTTCTTCTTCATTAAGGATTTCTAGTTCTTGTCCTAGAAGTTTCTCTCTAGTTGAAGATAGAAAAATTACTCCTTTTGTTGGGGATGTAGGATCATCTTCTTCTATTATAGCTTCATTTGATGAACTTGGTGAATCTCTAGGTTGGATTTCAAATCTAAGTACATCAATAATTTGTGTTTTCTTGTAATAGATGGAATATGAGTTTGGGTGGATGGTGTGGCACTACAAGGTCGTGGTGGGGTGAGTGATGATGTTGGAATCAAACTTCTACCTCTACCTACAAATCTACCTCTAGAATCTCTTTCTCTATGCATATCATTTTTTTTAAAGGAAAAGAAAAAGACTCCTATATACTCTTCCCCGGAAACAACGCCAAAATTTTTGGTAACTTAATTGATGTTAAATTACTTACATAAAATTATCAACCAAGGCTAGTAAATTGATGAAATGTATGTGCACTGTATGTGCTAGAAGTCTTTGTCACTTATTAAATGCCTAAAATAATTTGAGTTATCAAGATGCACATGTTTCTC
Source organism: Pinus tabuliformis (assembly GCA_031772625.1). Lineage (NCBI taxonomy): Eukaryota > Viridiplantae > Streptophyta > Pinopsida > Pinales > Pinaceae > Pinus > Pinus tabuliformis. The sequence continues at coordinate 830,778,992 of CM062819.1, read as the reverse complement.
TATGGCTATATAAATAAACACATAGCTCATATCAAGTGTAATCAATTCTTCTCTATTTTCTTAAATAACAATTTCATCCTACTTAAAAAGAACTTCAAACTTGCTTCATAAGATCACACTCACATTTGTTTGAAATAAAATCACTCATACATTTGTTTAAAGTAAAATCACACTTGTTGTAATGAAAATCAAACACACTTGCTTAAATGAAAATAATTCTTGAAAATTACATTCATTTAAATTGAAATCACACTTTCTTTAATAATAATCATAACCCACACTTATTTGAATGAGAATCACACCTGTACTTAAATAAAATCACTCTTGAAATCATACTCATAAATAAATATATCTCTATGAAAATGGTGATTAAAAACTATTGCAATATAAAGCTTAAATCCCTCTTGCTATTTTGAATTAAGCTCTATCCATATGCATCTAATATCTCTCCTTTATTGATCAATAAAATGATTAGTAAAACAACTTCAAATCTATATCTAAAAATCAAAACCCGAATACTTAAATTAATCGACAAAATTTAAGGGAAATATGTGCGCAAATACTAATTGTAAATAAAAAAAATCCTTACTATCTCGAGGGGGGCCTCCTACAAGAAGTAATCAACGTTATAAATCTTTCATGAAATTATTATTCATGCATTGGAACGCACAACAAGTAATGGAGTTGAAATAGAGTTTTTATATCAAAACCAGGTACTTCTCAAACACAATTCTCATCTTGTTTAGCTATGCTAAGAGGCATATTTATAAAACCCTTACACAATAAATGTTTTCAAAGCTTTATGCCTATGCTAATCAACATCAGCTATAATTATCCTAAGAGATAAGATATCGTAATCTTATTCATGATTTGCTAACAATGTAGCAAATCATGAAACGGAAAATATACATCTCGCTCGCTTAATACATGCCTTCTACGTCATTTGACTTATCCTTTGACCGGATTGATAAGGTGCTCTTTTCATCGATCCATATTCTAAAAATAGGAAATTCTTGTCCTCCTTATATTCTAGCTACCCATGTGCCCTATTTCTTGGATGGAGCTCCACAACCTATTGAACCTTGGATCTAGCTGCAGAATTTTTTATCAGCTGCAGAATCACTGTAATTTGGTAGCTTAGGTAGATATTAAGTCAAATAATAAAAACAAATGACACTTATGAAATATATGACGATTATATACCAATTATTCTTCAACCTTGTAAATTGATACCCATATTGTAACCTATGAAGGTCAAAAAGGAAGGATTAAGGTGGAAAAAGGAGTGTCAAGAAGAAGCAATTTTGGGGTTCAACAGTAATAGTAACTAAAATCATTCATACAAACATGGCCAAGGTTCCAACCAAACATATACTTTTCTATAGGGCTCAGTGCACCCTCCATACGAACAAACTAACACAACTCCCAGTTGGTCCAAAACCCAAGCTCAAGGTTCGCCAACCGGTTGCTCAGGACTGGAGTTGAAAACCATCACCCTCCTTAGAAAAATGATCATCAGATTAATAATCAATAATAATGCTTGGGGAAAATTATATATACATACTTTTCCCACTGAATGTCTCTCTTTTCCATGTGCCACTCCTAAATCCATGTGGGCCCCAGGTGCCCTTTCTCACCCGCATTTGTCTCCAACACGTTGTTTCTTGTCACCATGGAGTCACACCATCCCCATACTCTTTTTACATGGAGAACCTTGTAGCCATATTATTTTATTATTAACAATAGTTAATTACAATATAATTACCAATTTAGGATCCAATGCCTCACAACCATTAAATTCATATAAATTTGGGCATGCTAACCCCACCACTATATAATATGGATACATAGGCACACAAGCCTCATAATATAAATTATTTCTCAACATCTTAATAATCCAAAGTATATGGCTCACCAACATAAATTTTATTGTACATTATTTATATATACGCTTTGGCCTTATCATGTGATACTCATCCCACTAGCCTACCCATGTGGATACTTCCAAAGACACCCCAACCCCAATATCCACATATACATGTACAACTCAGCGGGTATAGAGAGGGGTATTACATCCCCCCCGCCCATTATTTTATGCATTGTTTTCAGTGCATGACATATCGATAATCTGAATCTGTTGATGCAAAATAAGTTTAGTTCCATGTCCTTATACATGGTTTCACCTTGGTCATCCTCCACATCTCCAATTCCATCTGCACATGAATAGGATTGGGAGGTCCTCATCCCTTACTAGAAAATGTTCCCTCTCAATGGAATTAAAATTAGCAATAATTAATTTTGAATTCATATTCTCATATTCCTAATTTCAAAAAGAGAAAAATCAATCATAAGAATGAAAACAATTATCTAAACATGCAAAAATGAATTAATTTTCATGTAATGTAGTAATTATGTACAAATTCATACCATGATGGCATTCTTGTGCCTCAACCATGAGGAAACATTGTTCCTGCATGCCAACACTACATGTCATCCCTGTATACAATTCCGGCATTTAACTCCTACATACAATCATCCTACATTATTACTAATTGTTGTTGTTGTTCACAATCCTTGCATGCAAATAATATATTTTCTCATTGCTTCAACCCCTCTAGTTGTCATTATTCTCATTGATTCTCCTTTATTTTAAATAATAGTTAACTTGTTCAACTCGCATAGTTATTTTGGATAATTCTTGTTACCTGATTTTTAAATCATCTTAAATCTATTAAAATCATTTTGAGCTTCTCTTTTGTCTAATTCTTTGCATTTCTACTCAAGTTCAATCATTTATCTCTCCAAATCCCTACTAAGTTCCCTATTTTCTTCATTGTGGTGTTTAATTAGAGCTTGGACTTCTAGTCAAATTGCATTCAAGTATGTTTTCAAAGTTGTGCCAAACTTGTCATGACTTGTGACAAAACCCAACCACAAGTTGTCATTAGTTTTTCCATACACCTAGCATGGTCCTGTGACTCATCAAAACTTGTCAAACGGCCAGTCACATCTTCTACATAAGAGATGATCAAAGGTCTATCATAACCTTTATATAAAACTTGTCAGAAAACATGTTACATCTTACCAAAAACTTGTCACATGCCTTCCATAACACATGTTGTGTCATGTTAGAAGGTATATCATCACTGGTGATATACTTGTTACCATCCTGTGATAAAACTTGATATATCCCTATATAACCTATTATATAACTTGTTGAAAAACCTATTGTTGATATGTTACCACCTATTATTGTCCTATGATAACAAAAAACACAACTTGTTATAGAACTTGTTATAAACTTGTTCCCACATGGGCCAATCCAATGGTTGTAACCTATAATAACTACATCACCTACCTGTGACAACACTCTATGATCACCTACCATTAATCTATTACTATCTTCTAGCAACACTTTGATCCAGGTAGATATTGGTAGCCAACCTCCTATTCCAGCAAGACTTCCAGCCGATTTCATATGTTTCCTTGATTATAGCAACATTTACTATTTTTAGTAGTTTTTCAGGTCCTGAACTTCCAGAGTTTTTTTTACCCTCTAAACGGCATACTTTTGAGGTCTGCAGTGATCCTATAGCCATAGGAAATGGCTTGCAACAAATTATATAGTACGCAGAGGGATTTTTCCAATGAGGTATTGTATGCACCAAACGGAGATCATATGACCAAGTTATGACCTCGTGAAGTTGGATACCCAACTAAACCCAACGAGACCCACAAACTCTTGGTGATCCATCTCATGTGGTTAGGATTTTTTATGTTTAGGGTTTTCCCTTGTTCAATAATAAAAAGGCCCTTGAGCCTCATTGTAACATAGTTTAGAGGCATGTAGCCACCACATCTCTTCTCAGAGATAAGCTACCGTCGCCCGAGCTAGTTTATTTCCATTATGTATTTAAGCATATTTCAGTTCTTTGATATTAATGAAATGAAGTTTTATTTCAACTACACCTTTATGTTTATGTTTGTATTTGTATTCTATTGCTTTCCTATATAAGTCCATATCAATGGTATCAGAGTGGTCTTCTATTTCTTTGTTTTTCTTTGCATGTCCCCAACAAGGTCAGGGTATAAGGAGTTAGGGCTCAAACTGGTTGAACCTTTATATGACCAGCCTCACAAACCCAGACTGCCTCCCATGGCAGAAGAAAAGAAAGACAAGGGAGCAGAAGATCCTTTCAAAATATTACTCAACGAAGCCCTCGAGCAAAGAGGAATGTGATGATGGATAACATTTCCCAGATCCTTCAACGACTTCCCATAAGCAACGCATCTTCATCCAATAGCCAATCTGGAGGCACCACTCCCTTTAAGGTACAAGTCAACTTTTACATTCCCATATTTGAAGGCCAGATAGATGCAGACACAATATATAGATGGTTAAATTTGTTGGAAGGATATTTTTCGGTTCATGACTTCTCCAATTGGGAAAATATTACTTTTGCTATTCTCAAAGTTGCTCCCCATGTCAAGGACTAGTGGGAAACCTACTATGAACAGAAGGACAAGAGGGAAACCTCACTATTTTCAACAGCTTATACTTGGAATTCTTTTTGAGACGCCATCAAGGAACGATATTACATTGTTCGTAGCTATGAAGATAAATACATAAATTGGACCACGCTGTGCCAGGGAAGGGACCAAGATGTGTCAAAGTTTACAAATATTTTTCATACTCTTCACATGAATTTGGGTATCAAGGATTCTAAGTAACATTTGGTAGTCAAGTACCATGACTATCTACACAAGTAAATCAAGGGGAGATGGAGTTAATGGACACATCCTCACTTGGTGTCACCTATCGATACATTGTCATGATAGAGCATAAATTTAAAAAAACTAAGTGAGACTTTGGATCTGTAAGTCCGAAGCAAGGGAAAGGAACCCACAAACCGTAGGATAAAGGATAAATCCAAGATGAGGCAACCCAAGATAACCTTCCAAAGCCGAAAGCAAAGAAAAACACCATGAAGACAAACAAGGACATAGGGAAATGATGTGAGTTCCATAAGATCCCCACTCACAACACCAGTGAGTGTCGAACCAAGTAGTTTCTAGTGGCAGAGCTAAAGCCTTTCGAATGATATGCATTCTATGACTCTAAGTAGGAACCTGACAAGGGGAATGATAAATGGAAGTAGATTATTGATGAAAATACCATTTCCATCATTTCCACCACCAAGATCTAGAAGATTGAACCCAAAGATCCAGAGGAGGGGGAGTGGCTCTTCCACTTACAAATGTCAGTGAATGGTTCTCCACTACAATTCATTATCGAAAGTGGAATTGAAAATAGCCTCATTTCAGTAGAGGTCATGAAGCAGTTGGGCCTACTAACCACACCACACCCACAACCATACACCATCGGGTGGCTTCATTAAGGACGAGATCTGTGTCAGCCAACAGTGCATCTAACACCCTCCTCCCACAGTTACCCAAGCTAACCGGTCCATTGGGGTAAACAAGTGACGAGAGGCTACTATGGTGTGATTCAACTCCCCATATATAGTTAAGGAAGTGGAACTAACAAAAAAAAAACAAATGTGATCTTCCACACATGTTATAGAACCTTCAGGAGCCAACCAACCCTTCCAGGTGACCAACCCCTGAGACAACTTGAAATTGCACTAATCTCGACCCCTAACTGCTCCCATGACCAGTCATTCATCCAACTAAGAATTTATGATTTCTCCCACAGTAAGGCATGCCAATAACTATGGACTTTTTTCAACTAGTTCTGAGCCAGCGACCCTGGACTTCGTGCCACTTTTTCAGGGCCATGACTTAGGAAACTACCCAAAACTTATGAAACTTTTAGAAATGATAAATAACAATGGAATAAGGTTACTAATTAAATCATTAGTACAAGTACTTGATCTGACCCCTACTAGCCATGACAGGCATTTCATCAAACATGTCACAAATATGTAATCTACAAGTCATAACAATAGATCTGACGATAGGGGTCTCATACTTATATGAGATTCGTAAAGAAGCATTGTTTCCTTGTCAAAATATATGAATTATCATCTATTAGGTCATATATTAATAGTACATTCATGTACATATCAAAACATGATGAGATTCATACATCAATTTTGTCATAAAACATACTCATAACCAGCATATAACCAATAGATATAGCAAGGATGTAACAACCATAAAATCCACATATAAGCCAGTACATTTACACATGAAATACCAAGGAGAGGGAGCTCTTATTAATGAATGCAAAATCCAACCAAGTATGAGATTTACATGAACCACCTGATCATATATTGGCTAAACCAAATATTTCTTTCAGCCATTCACTCCCATGCCATATTCCAAGCATGAATGTGGGACTCACAATAAAAACAATCCAAGTTTCCTCAAGCTTTACTACAATCCACACTGGATCACTAGGCCCTAAATAAGCATGGATGCCACCATATTTCTCCACCTACACTGTGAGGAATTTTCCTATCTCCTAGTCTCTAATATTTACCGTATATTCCACCATACAATGGTCGAGGATTCCTAGGCTTAATGAAGACTCCACCATCTAGGCTTTATTTTATATCCCATCATTCACCGGTCAATAATTCCTAGGCATGATCAAGGGAACACACCTCTAAGATTTAACGTATATCCCACCATAAAATGGTCGAGGATTCCGAAGACCACCGAGGGATGAAAAATTTGGCTTTACCACAATCCTACCTTCTCCAGTCTAGGATTCCTGGGCATTGTGTTTTTTCTTCCAGAGACCACCTCACTCAGTTTTGAAACCATATGGAAATCTAGCTCAACCAAATATAACATAACCCATCACACCATGGCTATCTAGAAATGGAAAGGTAAGGTTGAAGAACACTGACACACCTGGAAAAATCCATGCCAATGGAAACAAGAGAACCAACTGCACACATGCATGTACCATGGATGCAAAATATAGCAAGGAAATCACACATGAAAATCAATACCTACAAATAATTATATGTTTCTCTTCCTTTCTTGATATTTTCTTTCCTTTTCCTTCTTGGTCCTTCCTTTTCTTGCCTTGATCCAACGCTAGAGTGCTCCAAGAATTCTCCAAGTGTCCAAGAGAGAGAGAGAGAGAGAGAGAGAGAGAGCACATGCAACCTGTGACCTTTCATCTTCCTTTTCTCCTAATTTCTGTTATTTTCATAAATAAAATGCCAAAAATGTCATTTTTTCTTTCCAAATCCTTTGCCATTGCCTTTGAAAATTTCCTTAGCCATAATAAACCAAATGAACACCCACACTAGGATGTTTTTCCCAACATTCAACTTGGAATATGTGTCCCACGACCTTGGTTATCATTTTGCATTTATTAACTTTATTACATGGAATTTTGACCAGGGTTGTTATAGTGTTGCCTTACATATAGCATCAAGCCCTTCACAGATGAGGTATCATGTGATGTTGCTCCTCTTGAAGTTTGCGATGTATTAGTAGGCCAATCATACTTGTGGAAGCGTCATGTTATGTATGAGTCTAAGCCTCTCATTATTATTATATAAGTTATACAGGATACCGAAGGTAGCACTGCCTACCACCATCTCTTTGATCTTTGTGAGGCAATGCAGTAAGATCATTTCCTAGACCATGAAACTTGTCTTCCTTATGATTCATCCTTAGGGTAATAATAATATTGTGGCCACATCCATAGCCTCCAGAGAGGGCTCCTATGCATGGAAACAACAGATGGACAAGGTTGTGGAGGAGTATAGGGACACCTTCACCTCACCCATAGGGGTACCCCTACACTATCACGTCAAGCACTCCATTGATCTGACCCTGGGCATACTTCTACCCAATGGTTTGATATATCATGGTTCTAAAAGCTAACAAAGGAGGGGTTGTCATCATTCTTGACAAAGATGATTATCGCCATAATATGTTGGATCATATTTGTAATAGTGGAAGCTATAAAAAGCTTTCCAAGAATCCCATGTAAAAGATCTCAAGGACAATGGATCTTGCTATCAAGTCTAGTAACTTTGTGGGTTCCTTTTGCCATAAACTCATTGAGAGTAGCCCCATTACTCCAAGGATCTATGGGCTTCCAAAGATTCATAAGGAGGGGGATCCCCTTAGGCCCATTGTCAATACAATTGGCGGTCATGCATACCTTCTTGCAAAATACCTTGCCTTGAAGCTTAGACCCTTAGTTGGCCTCATAGAGTCTTTCGTCAAAGGCTCGATGTCATTTGTTGAAGATATTAAGGGAATAAAGCTTGACCCTGGGGACATTCTTGTGAGTTCTGATGTGGTCTCCCTTGTAGGAATTTACAAGGTAAGTTCCTTAGACAGAACACCAAAGGACACCGCTCACAAGCAGATCACAGATCAATACACTAGTATTGTTGATGTGCTTAAAACCCTCAAAGAGGGAAACAGTCCATGGCCTGAGCCAATGCAGCCACTTCAGGAAATTTATTAATAAAAGAATGAAAATTTACATAAGCTTCTCTCATGAACGGTTACCCTACAAATGACCCTCCATGCTCTTTAAATAGAGATCATGGACCAATCGGGTGTTAAGCCACAGATCAAGTGTTGGTAATACCGAGGAGAGAATGAACTGTCGGATCACTACATATCATGACCATTGGAGTGTAAGTTACAAAAGTACATAGTAAAAAAACACACTTTACCTAACTCTACACTAGACCAAGTTATACTTAACTATTTCCTATGTGTCGGAATATCCTAACAACCCCCCTTAAGAACAACTTGGGATAGGATTGAAGGATGTACAAATATGACACAATAGGAGAAGGAAGGAGGCATTAGAGCCTATCCCCCCTAGTGAAAAATTCCTGAACTCCAACCATAAATCGAAGTTTAGTAAACTTCGCTTCTGTGAGAGCCTTTGTAAAGATGTCTGCAACTTGATCATCTGTTGAACAATATTGCACTTCAAGAACATGGTCGTGAATGAGCTTTCTGATGAATTTCATGTGCAACTCAATGTGTTTGTTGCGTTGATTTTGGATTGGATCTTTGCATAGTTGAATGGAACTTTGATTATCACAACAAAGTGTAGCCAGATGCTGTTGCTGAAAGCCAAACTCTGACAGGATTTGACGAAGCCACAGGACTTCCTTACTAGCTTCTATGGCACCACGATACTCTATTTCTACTGAAGAAAGAGAAATGGCACTTATTTCTTGCAAGCCCATGTAATAGGTCCTAAACCAAGAGTGAACACATAACCTGTAGTAGACTTCCAATCATCAGGGTCACCAGCCCAATCAGAATCAGTGAAACCAACCAATAGAGGAGATGCTTTTGCACTGTAATGAATCCCAAACTGAACTATACCTTGAACATAACGAAGTATTCTTTTAGCTACTTTCCAATGACTTTCAAATGGGTTTTGCATAAAACGAGCAATAAGGCCAACAACAAAGGACAGGTCAGGATGAGTATGGGTCAGATACAAAATTTTTCCTACAAGTTGACAGTATAAGGTAGCATCAACTTCAGGGGAATTACAAGTGACTGAAATTTTGGCTCTAGACTGAAAGGGAGAAGGGACTGGCTTACAGTCTTCCATGTGAAAATGGTGTAGAAGATCGCAGGCATACTTGGACTAGGAAAGGGAAATACCTTCCTTGGATTGCAAGACATGAAGACCAAGAAAATAATGCAAGTGTCCTAAGTCTGTCATTTCAAACTTCTTTTTAAGGTTGGAATTCACATGGTTTATAAGGTTGGGATCACTACCAGTAAGGATAAGATCATCAACATAGAGAACAAGAATGATAAGAGACTTGCCCACTTTCTTGGTGTAGACAATATTGTCAGAATGACACCTAGAAAAGCCAGTTTCTAAAAGAAAGCTATCCATTTTGGCATACCAAGCCCGAGGAGCTTACTTGAGACCATAAAGGGATTTCTTAAGCCAACATACAAGTCTGGAGTTTGTTTGTATAAATCCAGTAGGTTGTTCCATATAGATTTCTTCATGCAAGTCCCCATGCAAGAAGGCAGATTTAACATCCATCTGATGGACTTCCCATTTGAAAGACACAGCAAGGGAAAGAACAAGGTGGATAGAGTTCATTTTTGAAACAAGGGAGAAGGTTTTAGTATAGTCAATGCCTCCAACTTGTGAAAAACCCTTAGCAACAAGACGAGCTTTATGTTATCAAATTTTCCATCCGGTCCATACTTGGTTCTGTAAAGCCATTTTCGTCTAATAAGTTTTCATCCCTTTGGTAGAGGAACAAGATCCCATGTATCATTTGCCAATAATGAACGATATTCTTCATTCATAGTTGCATCCCAATCTGGATGGCCTGAAGCTTCTACAAAGGTGTCAGGATCATAATTCACTGAAGCTTGAGCCAATAAAGAAGAGGCTCTATTGAACTAAGAACATGTACGTCACTGATCTGTAGGATCACCGGAAAGAGCACCTATTGCATCCCGAGTAGCACAGACCCATTTTGGAAGCTGAGGAGCTGAAGGAGGATCCTGAGAAGGTGGGGAGGATTGTCATCCTCGCTTTCATCATCTAAAGAAGAAATATTTTCAAAAGTAGAAGAGATAGAGAGAGGTGGCACATCCGCTGAACTAGGCTCATAGGCCGATATATCTTCAGCAAAACTTTACATCTCTTCTAATGATAACATTTTTGGACTTAAGTGGAATAAGTCTATATACTTTTACATCTTCAGAATATCCAACAAAAATACATTTTTCACTCTTAGGTTCTAAAGCTTTATGTTTCTCATCTAGAATATGGACCCATGCTTCACTTCCAAAAACACGAAAGTGACTTACATCTGGTTTAATTGAGCTCCATGCTTCTTCTAGAGTGATATTCTTTAAAACCTTAGTAGGAGTTCAACTTATTATTTAATTTGCACAGTTAATTGCTTTTGCCCAAAAATTAAGACTAAGTCCTTTAGATTGAAGCATACGATTAGCCATTTCCTTTAAGGTGTGATTCTTCCTTTCAGCTACACCATTTTGTTGTGGAGTATATGGAACAATATGTTGCATTTGAATTCCATTCTCAGTGCAAAAGTTGATGAATTTGTTGTTAACATATTCTCCGCCATTATCAGATCTTAGCTTACGAATTTGATGTCTAGATTATTTTTCAACAAAGGCCTTAAAGGCCAAGAACATGTTAAATACTTCACTCTTGAGTTTTAAGAAGTATACCCAAGTGCGTTTGGAGAAATCATCACTGAAAGTTAAGAAGTACTTGTAGCCAGAGAATGAAACAACTAGAAGTGGACCACATAAATCACTATGCACAATGTTAGGCCCCTATACTACTAGTGTAACCCCTTATTGTTATTAGTACAACCCCCTTATTATATTGATGTACCCATGTAGTGCCCATATTGTTACTATTGGGCCCCATAGAAGCCCACTATTGTTATTATTGTGCCCTTACATTATTATTGTTATGTCAGCTCTGATTATGTTATGACCCCTTAGATGCCTATATATAGAAAGGAGGTCTTTTCATTTGTATCATCTCAGAATTGTTCATTTATGTAATGTAAAAGAGGTTTCCCCCTCGAAGAGGCTGAATTATAAGGCGTTGATCTATCTTTTCTATCTTTTGTAAGCTGGTTTCATAACATTTGGTATCAGAGCTTTGGATTCTAGGGTTTCGCTGCTCCAAATAGGTCATCGTGGAATTTTCGCTATAACTTTTTTCTGTGACGTTTCAGAAGCGAAAACAAAAAACCATTTGAGACAAAATCGCACTGAACCTCGGGTCTGAATTTCATAGCTTTTCGCTCTATATTTGCGGAGATATGATTTGAGGAAGTTGGTCTTTTTGCAGACTCCTGAATTACATTCCAAACAGGTGACCTGGGCAAAATCGTCATAACTTTCTCTCTGAGCATCGGATTGAAATTTCGTAAGAATGTATAGAAAGAGGACAGACTTTAGATTCTTGTATATATTTTTTAGAGCCAAAGGTCGAAACAGGGACATGTGGCACGTCGTACAAGTTCGCTCTACCGAACTAGTCTATAATCAGGTCACTGTGGGAGATTTGGCATAACGTTTCCTTGGAGAATCCAATTTGGATCAGACTGGTGGCATTGGAAAGAGGACACAGAGTGATAGTACAGATCACAATTTTAGAAGAGGAAGAACCGAAATTATAGAGTTATAGTCATTTCAAGATCAAGCTCCTAAAATCAAGAAAAGGCAATATGCGGAAGTTTGATGGCAAGGATCCAGTAAATTGGATACTTCAGATGGAGCAATATTTTGATCTATATGGTGTACCACTGTTACAAAAGGTATGTATTGCATCTTCATATTTAGAACTGGATCAATTTTTATGGTATAAAGGGCTTTGTTCTCGTAAACAACTTGTTACATGGTCAATTCTCACGGAGGAAATGATAGCATATTATGAGGATACAAAGAGCAACACCTTCTTTAGAGCAACACCGCAACAAGTGGAAAGAGTAAAAGGGCTTTGTGACATAGTGGAAAGTAAAATTATGGCAACAAGGAAGTCTACCCCTCACAACTATAATGATGGAAGTGTTGTTTCTCCTAGCCTTCCACAACCTACAAGGGTTACACCACAACAATTGGAAGAAAAAAGAGAAAAAGGGCTTTGTTACAATTGTGATAGCAAATGGGATAATATTCATAAGTGTGCTGAGAAGATATTATTTTACATAGAGTATGAAGAGGAGGAAGAAAAGGATCAAGAAACATCAAAAGAAGAGGATATACGCCAGGACCCAACCCCAAAGAAAGAAGAAATGAATCACACCATATCTTGTAAAGCATTGGCAAGAATTACCACTCCTCAAACTCTCAAGATAGAAGGACATATCAAGAAGAAAAAGGTGCAAGAAGTGAAAGATCACATCGAGAAAGAAGAAATGAATCAACCCATATCTTGTAATTCATTGGTTGGAATTACCACTCCTCAAACTATCAAGAAAGGAGGACATACCAAGAAGAAAAATGTTCAAGAAGTGAAAGATCACATCGAGCATCAAGAAATGAATCCGACCATATCTTGTAAAGGATTGGAAGAAATTACCACTCCTCAAACTCTAAATATAGAAGGACATATCAAGAATAAAAAGGTTCAAGTGGTGAAATATCACATCGAGCATCAACAACAAGTTCTCCAACTTTTAAAGGATAACGCCACTTTGGTGCAAAATCGAATGAAACAATAGGTAGGTCAACATCGTAGTGAAAAATGTTTTGATGTAGGTGATTGGGTATTTTTACTGCTACATCTCAAGAAATCTATTTATGAGAAGGAAATGTTGGCAATACTACATGCACTTAAAAAATGGTGACCTTACCGAATGGGAAGACACTTCAAGGTAAAGATGGATCATGATAGTCTTAAATACTTTTTAGAACAACTATTATCTTTAGAAGAGCAGAAAAAATGTGTCACAAATATGTTGGGTTATGACTTTGACATCATCTATAGAAAATGGAGCAAAATTTTGTTGCAGATGCACTCTCAAGAAAGGTTGAGGATGTGGAAGCATTGTTTTGTGTTATTTCTATTATCCAACCAGATTGGATAAATGAAGCAAGGGATGAATGTAAGAAGGACAAAGAAGTATGGCCACTTATTCAAAAGTTGCAAAAGATCCCAATTCAAACAATATTGCCAGAAATTGAAGAGGAAGGAAAAATTGTATTGGAACCTGGAGCAGTCATAGAAACAAGAACCCGACAGCTACGAAATCAATCAATTTCATAGTATCCCATCAAGTGGAAGAACTTACCCGCTAAAGATTCCACATGGGAGGACAAGAGTTTTATACAGAAGCATCAAGAACTACTCAAGCGTTGAGGGCAACACTTTTTGGAGAGGGGCATGTTAGGTCCCTATACTACTAGTGTAACCCCTTATTGTTATTAGTACAACCCCCTTATTATATTGATGTACCCATGTAGTGCCCATATTGTTACTATTGTGCTCCATAGAAGCCCACTATTGTTATTGTTTTTCCCTTACGTTATTATTGTTATGTTGGCTCTGATTATATTATGACCCCTTAGACTCCTATATATAGAAAGGAGGTCTTTTCATTTGTATCATCCAAGAATTGTTCATTCATGCAATGCAAAAGGAGGTTTCCCCCTCGAAGAGGTTGAATTCTAAGGTACTGATCTATCTTTTCTATCTTTTGTGAGTTGGTTTCATAACACACAAGCTGTAAAGGGGCTGAGGTGTGCCAAGAGGCACGTTTTTCAAAACTATCCCGATGATGTTTTTTGAGTACACATCTAGAAAGAACACCATCTCTACAAGATACCATTGGAACGTAGGTTTTAACCCCATACAGAAATTACCTGCATACAAATTCTAAAACACAGAAAATAAACAATGCAAGAGCATAACACATAAAACACATATACATAGAGATTTTCCCCTGGATCCCAAAACCGCAACTACCAACTTGATTTTTCATTATATTCCTTTGAATTTTATAATACATATTTATACATGCCAAATCATTCAATACCATGGACCAAAAAACATCATGTCCAATACCATGGATCGAAAACCATCGCATCCAAAAAACATGTGCGAAAATCATGCACAAAACCATAGGTGTGTCCGCCCAACCTAACATAGGGTCCAAAACCAAATTTTATGGGGTGCTGCCCCGGACCCCATAAAGTTAGGTTATGGGTACACCTAAAACCCCCTGTGACACCCCCCCTCGGCTACACAATTGGCAAAACGAATGGGGGCTCCGCCGCCCCTCCGACCCCCGGGTTAACTACGTGGGCTAGTCGTGGAAAGAATATAGCACAACCCAACATTCTCCCACTTGTTGTTTTCTTTCCACAGGGGACCACAAGAGAGCTTAGTCACTTTTCTAGCCCTGAAATGCCCATTTTCTCTCTACACCAAGAGAACTTCTCAGAGCTCACAGATTTTGTCAATGCATATGTAGTATTCTTCAAAGTGTCCACCTTTACTAGTAACACCTTTTTGTCTTCTATCATGTCCCTCAAAAAGTGATACTGAATATCAATGTGCTTTGTCTTTCAATCATATGTAGAGTTCTTTACCAAGAAAATTTCACTTTTGCTGTCACAGTCTATCCTTATAACTCCCTGTACTAACCCCATACTTGAACACAATCTCTGCAACCAAACTGCTTCCTTGCTTCAATGAGTGGTTGCCATGTATTCTGCCTATGTAGTTGATAGTGCCACTATAGATTGTTTCTTACTCATCCAACTGACTACACCTCCAAATAGGTTAAACACATACCCACTTGTAGATCTTCTCTGATCCAGATCTCCAGCCCAATCTTATCAACAAAGCCATGAATATCCAACATTCTGTCCAATCCTGATCTTCCTTGATAGCACAAACCATAATCACTAGTGCCACGCAAATACCTGAAAACCCGTTTCACTGTTGTCCAATGCTCCTTCCCTGGTTTTGACATAAACCTGCTCAATACTCCCACTATATGTGTAATGTCTAGTCTAATACAGACCATTGCATACATTAGGCTACCGATTACACTTGCATATGGAACACGAGACATGTCCTCTTCCTCTTCTTGTGTCTTGGGACATTGTTCAACAAATAACCTCACACCTACAGAAATAGGAACCTTTACGGGTTTACTATCCTACATATTAAACCTTTGCAATATTGTCTCGACATACCTCCTCTGGTTTAACCAGAGCTTCCTCTTTGTCCAATCTCTTTTAATTTCCATGCCCAAAATATAGTTTGCAACACCAAGATCTTTCATGTCAAATTTGGAGGACAAATGGGTCTTCAAATCCTGGATAAATTCTTTGTCATTTCCAACCAGCAACATATATCCACATACAAGGCCAGATAAATAACACAGTCAGCAATTAATTTAAAATACACACAGTGATCTGCTTTGCTTCTAGTGAAGCCAAGTCCCCGTATAAATGTATCAAATTTCTGATACGACATCTTTGGTGACTATTTTAACCCATACAAAGACTTCTTTAACTTACATACCAGTTCTTTCTTACCCTTCACTACAAAGCCTTCAGGTTGCTTCATGTAGATTTCCTCTTCTAGATCCTCATGAAGAAATGTTGTCTTTACATCCATCTGTTCTACCTCAAAATCAAAAGAAGCAGCAACAGATAAAAATAATATAATAGAAGTTACCTTTGCAACAGGAGAAAAAATATCACCAAAATCAATTCCCGACACCTGGGAATAACCTTTTGCTACCAATCGAGCTTTGTATTTCTCCACTTTTCCTTCTACATTTGTCTTCTTTTTGAACACCCATTTTCTGCCAATGGGTTTCCTTCCAGCCGGCAACTTCACTAGATCCCAAGCCTCATTTTTGTGCAAAGATGCCATTTCATAAACCATGGCCTCTTTCCAGAGTTTTCCATCTTCTGAATCCACTACTTCCTTCACAGTTCTGGGATCATCGTCAGTAATAGATAAAGAAAAATTTGAACAAAAAGTAGATGGACTATACCTTTTTGACTTCCTTTTTTCTCGAGCTGATCTTCTCACACCTAGAGTTTGTGGCTCTTCATCTTTTGATTCCTCCTCTACTGTAGAGTCTGATTCTTCCTCCTTAATCTCAAACTCTATCTTCTTAGGTTCCTTTGGTTGGACTTCATGTTTAATAACATCTTTCACCTCTCTAAACACCACATCTCGGTTGTAAACAACCTTCCTTGTTACTGGGTTCCAAAGCTTATAACCCTTTAAACCATCCTTATACCCAATAAAGATGCGCTTTTTAGATTTACTATCCAACTTGGTTCATTTCTCGTTTGGAACATGTACATATGCATCACATCCAAATACCCTCAGATGTGAAAGAGAGGGTTTCTTACCAGTCCATACCTCTTGTGGAGTCTTATCCTCCAATGCTGATGAAGGTGACTTATTGATCAGATAACATGTAGTATCCACAGCCTTTGCCCAGAATTCCTGTCCTAACCCGGCACCACTTAGCATGCTTCTTTCCCTTTCCATCAATGTCTTGTTCTTTCTTTCTGCAACTCCATTTTGCTAAGGTGTATATGGAGTAGTCTTCTGTCATGCTATACCACACTTCTTACAGAATTCTTCAAATTCCTTGCTGCAAAACTCTCCACCATTATCTGTCCTCAGCACCTTTATCTTCCTCTCTGTCTGGTTTTCCACTAGAGCCTTAAATTCTTTAAACCTGTCAAAGACTTCAAATTTATTCTTAAGGAAATATATCCATGCATTGCTTGAGAAGTCATCTATAAATGATACATAGTACATAGACTTACCCAGTGATGGAACCTTCATAGGTCCAAACACATCACTGTGCACAAGTTCTAATATCTGTTTCGCCCTCTTACTACCAGAGGGGAAACTCACTCGATTCTACTTCCCATATACACAATTTTCATAAAAATCAAAATCCAGAGAGCTATTACTCATACCTTCTACCATACCTTTACCATGAAGTATTCGAAGGCCCTTCTCTCCAATATGTCCAAGCCTTTGATGCCACAACATGGCCTTCTCTCTAGAGACCACTAGATTTTCTACTCCACTTTCGGGAACCACAGAACTATTGCACCCATCAATAAAAGTGCTACCTTGCAGCTTGTACAGAGTTCTAATTCGAACTCCCTACATCAATACCAGTTCTCCCCAAACCATTTTGCAGGTATCCTTCTCAAACACTATTTTTACACCTGCATCATCCAACTTTCTTACATAAATTAGATTTCTGGCCAATGCAGGAAATGTAGAACATTCGAAAGTGTTCTAACTCTTCCACCTTGCAACTTCAACTTTACTTTTCCACGACCAATGATTCTAGCCTTCCTATCATCCCCTAAGAAGACATCACCACCATCGTATTTATCATACTCATAGAACCACTCTCTATGGGGAGTGAAGTGAAAGGATGCACCTGAGTCAATCAACCATGCCTCATGATCCACATGTGTACTTGAAGAAGCCAAGTACACATCCCCACCTTCATCTGAGGTGGTTTTCGCCTCTGCAGAAGGAGCATCATCATATCCCTTTCCTTTATTAGGAGCTTTAGATTTACAGTCCCTTTTGTAGTGCCCTTCCTTTCTGAATTTCTAGCAAACCACCTTTACAGGTTTTCCTGGAGATTTAGATCTCCCTCTAGATTTAGATCTCCCACTCGATGACTTATTTTTGTTTCTATTCTGGGACCGTCCTCATACAGACAAGGCACCACCATTCTAGCTCTACATATTTTTCCATCTCATCTCCTCCGTCAGCAAGGATGAGACTATTTCATCAAAATACAAGGTAGTTACATTGCTACCTATTGCAATAACGAGACTATCCCACAAATCTAGTAGAGAACACAACAAACTGATGCACTTATCTTCATTTGAAATTTTAATATCAACAGATGCTAACTGACTTACCATAGTATTAAATGCATTTAGATGCTCTATCACCGAGTCTCCATCTTTCATCCTCAGGTTATACAGTGTTTTCCACAGGAACAGTTTATTCACCAAAGGCTTAGATTGGTACAAAGTCCCTAACTTGTCCCACAAAGCCTTCGCCATAGCTTCCCCTGATACATTCAGCAATATTGAATCTGAGACACACAATCGTATTGTGCTCTTTGCCTTCTGATCCAACTTCTTCCATTCTTCATTGGACACTCCCGTTAGTTTAGTACTCGGATCTATCGTGATCCACTGATCTTTATCCACCAACAGATCCTCCATCTTGTGTTTCCACAACTCAAAACTTTGACCATTAAATTTCTTGATCTCTATCTTTCCACTGCTCACCATCTTATTTCACCATGACAATCGATCTCACAGATCTCCCACTAAACAGGGTCTACCACAGGCCTGAATGAAACCCCTCAGCAACAAAGGCATCCCTTTGAAGCGAAAATAGCTTTGATACCAAATGTAGGTTTTAACCCCATACAGAAATTACCTGCATACGAATTCTAAAACACAGAAAATAAACAATGCGAGAGCATAACACATAAAACACATATACACAAAGATTTTCCCTGGATCCTAAAACCGGGACTACCAGCTTGATTTTTCATTATATTCCTTTCAATGTTATAATACATATTTATACATGCCAAAGCATCCAATACCATGGACCGAAAACTATCGTCTCCAATGCCATTGATCAAAAACCATCACGTCCAAAAAGCATGTGTGAAAATCATGCACAAAACCATAGGTGGGTCCGGCCAACGTGGCCATCTCGACTACAAAAGTGGCAATGTCTATTAGTCTTCTTCCATTTGTTTTTATTTTCCTTATCATTTTTTTTAAATGTTTTTTCATTTTGACGCTGAAATTTCTTAGGAATCTTGTTTGGTTTAGGACCATTCTTTTTAGGATACGGCTTCTTAGGATTCTTTGATTTTGGTTGTTTCTAGGTGGCTAAGACTTTCTTAAAAGAGTTTCCAAGATTAAGAAGACCAAGGTGTAAGAGTTTTTCTTGTTCTCTTATTAAAGAATCACAAAAGGAATCAAAGGAAGGGAACTTGTAGTCTTGTCCTTGAGAAATGAAGGCTTCTCTTGTAGAATGGAAGGTGGAAACAAACACAGAGTAGGATTGTCCCAACTTAGTAAGAATGGAATAGATAAGGTTACCATCTTCTTTCTTAACCTTAACCCCTTCCAAGAGAAGTTTAAGGGTCTTGAACTTGGACAGAAAATCTTCAATGGAAGAAAAATTATTGGGGTCCAATGTAAGCAACTCATTTTCGAGTTAATGGGCTCTAAGTTCATTTTTAATTCCAAAAACTTTAGTGATCTATTTCATTGCTTCATTAGGAGTATCAAGTTCTACGATATGGAATCTAAGGTCTGGAGAAATAGACATCTCTATCAACCCACGTGCTTGATCTTGCCTATTTTCCCATTTGGCTGCCTTATCTTCATCTTTTGGTTTGGTTTCTTAGCCTAAGGCTATTCTGTAAAGACCTTTACTTCTAAGTAAATCCACAATGTAGGACCACCATTTGAAGTAGTTGGTGTTGTCAAGAATAACTTGCCATGGAATTTCCATTTTAACAGAAAATGAAGATTTAGATGCTGAAAATAAGTGTTCCAATGGAAAGATCTCAAAAAAATAGGCTGATTAAAAAAAAACAGCTCTGAAAATGGCTTCCGGATGAAGAAGTTATGGATTTTTGAAGAAAAGTTGTTGAAGATGCCGACGAAGTGCGGGAATGTGCGGAAATGAATGATAATGTTATGTTTAAAAAAAAATCTTCCCCCTTTCCAAACTTAATCTAATTAGCTCAACAAAAGGAAAGAATTGAACTTAAGACCTCTATTCTCATAAAGTAGCTTTGGACCAAGTGAGCTAGATTAAAAGGTTAGTAATTTTTGGAAAAGTGGAAGAGGTTTTTTTTTTTTTTTAGTCACTAAAGCTTTGGGGTGAGTGCTTACTTGAGAAAGCTCTTTTTTTCCTACAAAACAAAAAACAAAAAACCCAACATGGACATACAAAAAAAAACAAACCTTATGGCTTGAGGTTAGCTTTAGTCGGAAACTAAATATTTTCCTCAATGTTTCTGATTTTCCGAGATCACACACTAAGGCACGGTGGAAAAGAGCATACGCATGAGAAAAATCCTTCATTTCTGTTTCTGATTTTCCCAGATCGCACAAAGTCACGGGGAAAAGAGCATATGCAGAAATGAAAGGTGTAGATTCAGTAATAAAAAAAAGAGCTAAATAAACCGAAATAAATAGAGAGAAAATAACTAAAAACTGCAAATAAACACTGTATACCTCTAGATCTTAAAAATGACATAGCTAGGGCTACCGGAAACCTTTTCACATGAAACGAAAGGGGTTACTCACTAGAACAGATACTCCTAACACAATAGAGTAGTCCTCTTGGCCCGAAAGCAGTCAGAAATAGTAGATCTAGTAAATGGCAGTCAAATGCAGTTCTATCGGCTTCATATTTGGATCACCAATGGATGCGGCCCTCCACTTCGCTCTGATACCATGTAGGAATTTACAGGGTAAGTTCCTCAGAAAGAACACCAAAGGACACTGCTCACAAGCAGATAAAAAATCAATACACCAATATTGTTGATGTGATTAAAACCCTAAAAGAGGGAAACAGTCCATGACCTGAGCCAACGCAGCCACTTCAGGCAATTTATTAATAAAAGAATGAAAATTTACATAAGCTTCTCTCATGAACAGTTACCCAACAAATGACCCTCCATGCTCTTTAAATAGAGATCATGGACCAATAGGGTGTTAAGCCACGAATCAAGTGTCGATAATACCGAGGAGAGAATGAACCGTCAGATCATTACATATTTTGATCGTCAAATTGTAAGTTACAAAAGTACATAGTAAAGAAAGACACTTTACCCAACTCTACACTAGACCAAGTTATACTTAACTATTTCCTATGTGTTGAAATATCCTAACATCCCTTTACACTTGCATTCCTATAAAGGAGGCCATTGAGGTCATCAATTGACTCACAGACCTTGACACTACTCAGTTAGTTGAGATCTATCTCACTTCCACTTTTTTAAGCTTTGAAGGTGAGTTGTATGAACAGACATGTGGTGTTGCCATGGGCTCACCCCTGTCCCCTATTGTTGTTAATCTTTTTATGGAAGATTTTGAATTCAAGGCTTTGGCCTTAGCTGGTCTCCTGGCCAAGAAGAGTTGGATTTTTTGTTCAAGCATGTCAACAATCAATCCTCCTCCATAAAGTTCACTATGGAGCAAGAAGTCGATGGATGCCTACCTTTCCTCGATGTTCTCATTTCGAAGAATGATGAAGGTTCTTTCTCCCACCAATTTTTTCAGAAGAAAACTCATATTGAGCAGTACCTTCATGCTAGCTTCCATCATTTCCCTGCTCAAATGTTTGGCGTTCTCAACATGCTAGCTACTCGTGCGCTGAGAATCTCTGATAAAAAGAGCCTCGATAAAGAGAAGGCCCATCTCCTTAATGTTTTTGTTAATAATGGTTATAGTAGGTACCTTGGTCAGAAAGATTTCCTTACAGCTTGCAAGAATTCATTGGTCAAGAAAGACACTAAAAATCAAGTCTTTGGGGTTCATCTCCCTTTCATCCAAGGGACCACTGGTAAGATTGCAAGGATTCTTAGGAAGCATAATGTTACCTCTACCTTTAGACCCCTTAACACCGTCTATAGCTCCCTTCGATCAGTAAAAGATCTGGTTGACCCCAAGGACATGAAAGATGTCTTTGTTATTCCTTGCTCCTGTGGGACCCCCTATGTTGGTGAGACTGGTCGTTCTATTACTTAGAGGATTAATGAGCACTCAGCCAACATAAAACATGGGAGGACCCGGTCTTCCACCCTGGCAGAACATGCAGAGAAGACTAAGCACCATGTATGTATTGAGGAGGCTCATGTTATTGCCAAGGTTGTGCAGTTTCATCACCTGAAATTTAGGGATGCCATAAAGATTGAAAAAAGGTTGAGAAATCTTAATAGAGATGATGAATGGAAAATTAGCAGTTGTTGGATCCCTGCCCTTTCTTCTTAGTCGTCCCCCGACCGCCCTCACCCCTTGTGTTGTTCTTTTTTGTGAAGTCTTCTTTGTTTTTTCCCACTCGTCCTCTGGATCGTTTGTATTTCTTTTTTCTTCCCTCTCGTATCTTTGATTTTTATGCTTTTTTTTTCTTGTTCTCTTTCACTCCTTCTAGATTTAAAATAGGAACAAAATGTTTGTATAAGCAATAAAAATCCTTTTAATTAGCATTATTAGATAAATAAATAAAATAAAAATGTTTTGTACCTAAACATTGATGAAGGAATTTCTAAGATGTGAACTGCTTATCTTACCAACCCTTTGGATAGAATTAAACAAAATTGATAACTAAATAACCAACCAATTAAAATAAGCTTTTTTCTTTCTCATTGGTTCTTCAATGATTTAATTATGAGAAAATTGGCTTCATATTCAATTCTACTAGATTCCTTAAATTTTTTAGGAGGTCAATTATTTAACTAACTTAATAAATAAAAAAATCTTACTATTAATTCATATAATATTAATGATTTAAGTTTTTATTTATTTAGATAGTTTCAATAATAATAAATAGATCTATTAATAGGTTATTCAAACAATTACGTTTTATGGTAATAACTATAACGAAACTAGCTTACAATTAATTAACTAACTATTTAATTATATAATTTTAAAATAAACCTATTAATAACTAATTAAATACAAACATTACCTTTATTCAAATATGGTAATAAATAAAAAAAACTAACTTACAAATTAATTAACTAATTATATCTTTTCATGTCCCCATCCCTTGGTCCAGTCTAGTTGGTCAGTCAAATATACTTGTTTCCTTGTCAAATATAGTCATTGATCCAGTCTAGTTACCCAGTCCAATATAGTCGTTTGCTAGTCAAATATAGCAGTTGGATGATCTAATTTCTATATTTAACATGCAGCCATGATCTAGTTCTTCAACTCGTCCTGAAGATGAACCACATTGGTTTGAAATGCATCGACAAATGTATTATAATGTGATTTACGCCGAAAAATCTTCCAAAACAAATATCAATGCTCTGTTATGGATAACGATGAAATCAAGAGGAATATTTATCATTTTTTGTAGAAATATCACATCAAACCAAGTTCATCACCCTGTGGGAGCCTGATCATGTTGGTACAGAAGAAGGACATGACCTAGAGACTCTATATTGACTATTGAGCACTAAATAAAATTATTGTCTAGAATAGGTATCCAATCCCATGGATTGACGACTCTAGACCAGCTCAAGGGGGCCAAATATTTCACCAAGATATACTTGAAGTCTGGTTATCGCTAGGTACCAATCAAACCCTTTGATGTGTGGAAGACTACCTTCAAATCCAAGGAGGGCCTTTTCAAATGGTTGTTCATGCCTTTCGGGTTAACGAATACCCCCGCGACCTTCATGAGGTTGATGGATGACATCTTGTGGCCCTTCACCAACTCATTTGTGGTAATGTATTTGGATGATATCCTAATCTTCAACCAGAGTTGGGAAGAGCACCTCCACCATATTTGATAAGTCCTTCAAACCCTGCGACAATACAAATTGTGTGCTAATTTGGAGAAATGCACTTTTGGTATAACCGAGGTTCAATATCTATGGTACATCATTAATGAGTGGGGTGTGCATGTGTACCCATCCAAGATACAAGTTATTTAGGATTGGTCAGCCCCAACCACTCTAACAATGCTTTGCAGCTTTTTGGGTCCTACCGATTTCTACCGCAAGTTCATGTTGGGGTTCTCTCATATCACTTGGCCTTTGATTCAAGTCACCAAGGGTGGAGCGAAAACTGTTGAAAATAATACTGAGAGGGGGGGGGGGGGGGGTGAATCAGTATTATCAAGTACTTTTAACAAATCTTCTTTAATTATGCTTTAAATTATTTTTGCATATCATTACCATAAAATAATGAGCATGAACAAGAAAAGCAGATAGTCACACCAAAAAACACCAGATATAAGGTGGAAACCCAATGTGGGTGAAAACCACCTGCTGCAATATGTCTCTATCTTCTTTCAAATTAGAAACTCCTTTTACAATGGTTTTGTACTGGTGCAGTCCTTTACCAGTACGCAGGCTGCAACCTGCAGAGAGCTACAACTCTCTCTCGTTCTCCATCTTCTCCTGGAAGGGAGATACAACCCCCTTCTTTTCTTACAAGGACCACTTTTCATAAATTTTCAAACTGGATCCATAAACATCAAATGATCATCAAGTATAAGAAAATCACCCAGTCAACTGTAGTAACCAGATCAACAATAATAGAACCAAACCCAGAACACCTTATCAACAGAAAAATACAGCCAAACAAAATGTCTTAAGACAGATACGCAGTTTTTCTTTCTCTGGTCTGCGTGCGTACACACTTCACCTTCTGCTCCCCTGCGTATACCCGCAGAGACCCTTCTGCCGCACTGCGTGCCCAGGCACTGTTTCTTCAACCGCGCTGCATACTGTTACTGCAGGTACGCACCCAGAGACACTATCGCGCCGCGTACTATTACTGTGCGTACGCACCTGAACCTTCTTCTGCTCTGCGTACCTACGCAGCTCTCCTGTTTCTGCTCTGCGTACCCACGCAGATCTCCTGTTTCTGCTCTGCGTACCCACGCAGATCTCCTGTTTCTGCTCTGTGTACCCACGCAGATCTCCTGTTTCTGCTCTTCGTACGCATGCACCTGTACCGTAAAAACACCTGCGTACTTCTGATTAGGGCCGAATTGGCAGGCTACCAGTGTGGTATAGTTAGTCAGATGATCAGATCTGATCATGCGCTCGAGAGATCACCCTTCACAGATTCGCTTTCAACTTCTCTTACATATAAATCAATCTTTTAAGACCATAACCCAATATTTCAGATCTTAAGATATTCAATTGCAAAAGATACTTAGCCAATTGATCTCCTTTGCTTTATATAGCCAAGCTCCTCCTAAAATCATGGATCAATACCACGAGCCAAAACCATAATAACAAAAATACCATCGGCTAAATACCAAGGGTTAAACATAAGAAACCCCTCGTGTGTTTTTCTCTGCCTTGAAATGAGTGCACTGGGGGTACACACCTCTTGAACGGCTGACCTGCGAGTCTGGCCGCGGTCCCTTCACGGTGTACCTGCGGGTACGCATCTTCTGATCTGTTTTCCTGCGTACTTCTTAATTTTCAACAAATTGAGAGCCTTGCCACAGGTGTTGCCATCAAGTACAACATATAGCCATACCAGAAACATTAATGCCAACAATCTCCCCCTTTGGACTTGATGGCAACCTCAAAAACTTCAGCGTCATTCTCCCCCTTTGACATCAAGGGCAAAGGGTTATGCTCCCCCTAAGAACATGCTCCCCCTGAATATGAACCAGATCTGCAACGAAGAACCATAATCCACCATGAAAGAGATAGAGACATATTGCAGTTACTTCCATGATCTCCTTCTGTACATCCTCCATAATGCCAACAATGCATTATATGCTCCCCCTGAACCTGTGCCATCAATCTTCAACCAATCAGCCACCCAGCACATGTATACAATCAGAAGAGTTTCAACAATAAGATGATGCATCAACAACCCCCAGCTTTTGCCTGAGGTATTCAAAAGTGTCCCTGGGCAATGGTTTGGTGAGTATATCAGCAACTTGTTCCTTAGAAGGAACATACTCCAACTTGACCTTCTGTTCAAGCACTTGTTCCCGAAGAAAATGATACTTGATTGGTATGTGCTTGGTTTTTGAATGCATGACAGGATTCTTTGAGATGCTGATTGCACTTGTGTTATCACATAAGATGGGGATAGGTGGTGTACAAGTGATTTTAAAATCCTGCAAAGTCTGCATCATTCAAAGGAGTTGAGTGCAACAAGAGGCAGCAGCAACATATTCTGCTCCAGCTGTAGACAAGGCAATCGAACTCTATTTCTTGCTGAACCAAGATACCAGTCTGGAACCCATGAAGAATGCACCACCACTTGTGCTTTTCCTGTCATCCACACTTCTAGCCCAATCTGCATCTGTATAAGCATGAAGTGTGAGATCTGTATCTCTGGGATACCATAAGCCATAATTTTGAGTCCCTTGAAGATATTTGAAAATTCTCTTCACTGCCTGAAGATGAGTCTCCTTCGGATTTGCCTGAAATCTTCCAACTATTCCAACTGCATGCATGATGTTTGGTCGGGTACCTGTCAAATAAAGTAAACTTCCAATCATAGATCTGTAGGTTGGTTGATGTACTGCTGCAGATTCATCATTTGCACTGAGGCTACATCCTGTGACCATGGGTGTACATACTGGTTTTGTATCTTCCATGCCATATTTCTTCAAAATCTGTTTGAGATACTTGGTTTGAGATAAAAAGATTCCTCCTTCTTTTTGTTGGATTTGCAAACCAAGGAAATATGTCAGTTCTCCCAGCAAGGACATTTCAAATTCTTTCTGCATGACCAAGGCAAAGCTTTGACTCATAGCTTCTTCATTGTTGCCAAAAATAATGTCATCTACATACACAACAAGTATTAGCAATTTGTCATTTTCAACTTTTATATAAAGATTGCTATCTGCTGATCCTTTTGAAAAACCTTGTTGATGAAGATATTTGTCCAAACGGTAGTACCAAGCCCTTGGAGCTTGTTTGAGACCATAGAGAGCCTTTTTCAATCTGCATACAAGATTTGAATAATTTCCAAGAATGAACCCATCTGGCTGCTCAATGTATACTTCTTCTTCCAAGTCTCCATTCAGAAAGGCTAATTTCACGTCCATTTGAAATACTTTGAAGTTTTGATAACTTGAGAGAGTAAGGAACATTCGGATGGCCTCAAGTCTTGCAACAAGAGCAAAGGTTTCTTCAAAGTCTATTCCTTCTTGCTGTGCATACCCTTTACAAACAAGTCTGGCCTTGTTTCTAATTACTTCTCCATTTTCATTCAATTTATTTTTGAAGACCCATTTTGTTCCGATAACATTCTTATCCTTTGGTCTAGGAACCAGCTCCCAAGTGTTGTTCTTTTCGATCTGCTCAAGTTCTTCATCCATTGCTTTCACCCAACATTCATCTTTGCATGCCTCTTTCACATTTTGTGGTTTAGTAGAGGAGAGTAATGCCAAATAGCTTGAAGCTTCTGCAACTATTCTTCTTGTTTGTACACCTGCTTCTTTCTGCCCCATAATCTGAGATTCTGGATGATTCTTCTGAACATATCTGGATGGAGTCTTTTCTTCTATTCTTGTCTGCTCCTCTGGTTCTTCTTGAGGTTCTTCTTGAGGTTCTTCTTGAGGTTTTTCTTCTTCATCATTCTGTCATTGAGGGTAGCCTTCATCTTCTTCGATGTCTTCATGATGTACTTGCCTAGGAATGTATCCCTTCTCATCAACCACTACATCAATGCTGTCAACAATTCTGCCAAGTCTTTTATTGTAGCATTTGTATGCTTTGCTATGTGGAGAGTAACCAAGAAGAATGCCTTCATCTGCTCTAGGTTCAAGTTTTCCAAGCTGCTCATCAGTATTCTTGATATAGCATTTGCTCCCAAAGATTTTGAAGTGCTTTACCGAAGGAGTCTTACCACTCCAGAGCTCATGAGGAGTTTGAGTGCTGTTCACCTGAACATTTGTCTTGTTGATAATAACAACTGCAGCATGTGCAGCTTCACCCCAGAAAGTTGCGGGAGTTCCTGACTCATCAAGCATAGCACGAGCCATTTGTTGGACTGTTCTATTCATTCTTTCCACAACTCCATTTTGCTGAGGAGTTCTAGCTGTAGAGAATTCTCTTCTTATCCCATGTTCTTCATAGAAATCGAAAAATTCATTTGAGGTAAACTCCCCACCTCTGTCGGATCTGAGGCACTTAATTTTGTGACCTGATTCATTTTCAACCAAGGCTTTGAAAGATTTGAATTTTTCGAATGCTTCATCTTTGTGCTTCATAAGTCCTAACCAGACAAACCTGGAGAAATCGTCAATGAATAATATCAAGTATTCTTCTCCTCGAGGTGTTCTTTTTCTGAATGGACCGCATGTATCTGTATGTACTAGCTCAAGAGGCATGCTAGCTGATCCTTCCTTCTCTAGAAAGTTAGTTCTAGTTTGTTTCCCAAATTGACATGATTTGCATATGGTGTTGTCAGGAATTTTGATATCTGGAAGATCGCGAACTGCCTGATATTTGCATGCTTTCCTTATTTGTGAAAAGCTTAGATGCCCCAATCTCCGATGCCATAACCAGTGCTCATCATCCTTGCTCAGATAGCATTGTTGTTGTCCTTCTTCAAATATGTACAGATTATTTGGAGTTCTTTTACCTTTGATCATTGTTTTACCTGTATCAAGATCACGAACCAGACATCCATTTGATCTGAATATCACCTCGGTTCTTTGATCACACATCTGGCTGACACTTAGAAGATTATGCTTCAATCCATCTACATACAAAACATTTCCAGCCTTGACCTTTTCTTTTAACTGAGCAATTCCTTTTCCTTTTATAGTTGCAGGAGTATCATTTCCAAAAGAAACTTTCTTTCCTTTTTCTAGAGCAGAATATGACTCCAGTTTTTCTTTATCACCTGTCATATGCTTCGAACATCCACTATCAATGTACCATAGATTTTCCTGTCCCTCTGCATAAAATGCTATCCCACATCTTTCTGTTTGTGGTTCCTTTATTCTCCATGTTTTGGTGCTTGAGGCTTGTTCCTTTTTCTGCTGAAACCTGCTCCTGCATTCAGAATCTTCATGACCAAAGTTATTGCAAATAGAACATTCAACTTCATTTTCAAGAACCGAAAAGTTGTTATAGGTCCTTTTTGTAATCCTGGTCATACTTCTTTGATTTTGAGCTTCTCTCGTCATGATCGTTTTATATGCAACACATTGAGCTGCTTTGTGGCCAAAGTTATGAGCATTGTCCATTGAAGAAACTTCTGCGGTTATCAAATCTACCAGCCAAATGATTGTAATTTCTATTGTCATCCATTTTTGAACCAAATTGAGAAGATTTTACCTGTGGCTGGTTGTAGCTTTTGTTCACCCTTAAGACGGATTGCCCCTGATAGTCTCTGTTTGCAATTCGTCCCTGCTTTACCTGATGGTCTTCATTGTGCTTTTGCTCATTTCTTCTTGCTACATCAAGATAACTTTTTGAGGTGGATGCTTGAGAAGTTTCTCCATTATAGCCCAGACCTATCTTGTTTAGTGGAGACCGCTGCACATTGATAATCTCATTCAAAGTTTCAGATCCTTTGACAAACTTAAGATTAATAGCTTTTGTTTTCTCAATCTCTTTTCTAAGACCAACAATTTCACCTTCTAATTTTTCAAGATTTTTTTCCTTTTCATCAATTTGAAACTTTAGAGTATCAATGATCATATTCTTTTCTTCTATACATCTCTTGAGTCTACTAATTTCTTCATAAAGGTTATCCACATCTATAGCATCCATATAATCATCATCTTCAAATTCCATTAACAATTTATATTCATTACCTCGTTCATCTTCATCATTGTTTGATAGACCATCACTATCTTCATGAGTGTAGTAGCTTTTCTTATTTGCACTCTATTTCTTGTTCCATCTAGCAGGTTCCTTTCCTTTATCCTTATAAGGACATTTTGCAGCATAATGACCTACTCTTCCACAAGCAAAGCATTTAAAAGGTAACTTACCTTTGAACCTTCCAGAACCCCTTTGAAGATTTCTGACAAAATTTGATTCTTCTTCTTCTTCTTCTGGGACGTGACTTGCTTCATAATAATCTCCTTTGCCTGAAGCCTTGAAAGCAGCTTCTCTTCTGTCTGAAGGACCTCCCTTTCTCATTTCATAAGCAGTTAGAATTCCGTGAAGCTAAGACATAGTAAGAATTCGTAGATTTTCCTTTTCTTCTATTGCAGATACTTTAGATTCAAACTTGGGGGACAATGATCTTAGAACTTTTTCAACCATAATAGCCTCTTTTATTTCTTCACCCAAATTTTTCATGCAATTAACAATCTCATCTACCCGAAGAAAATAGTTAGCCACACTTTCATCATTATACATCCTGAGATTCTCATACTGAATCCTGAGGGTTTGAAGTTTAGCACGCTTTACCTGTTCATCTCCTTCGTAGCTCAAGACAATCTTGTCCCATATTTCCTTTGCGGATTTATATTGCATAACCTTTACGAATTCTGTTTGAGATAAGCATCCCAGCAAAGTATTGACTGCTTTAGCATTTGTTTCATATTTCTTCTTTTCGGCCGCATCTGTAGGAGTAGCTGAAGGAAAAGCGTAGCATGTATCTATGATATCCCAAACTTCTATACCAAGAGATTGAAGATAGGCAGTAACTCTTACCTTCCAATAATTGAAGTTTGTCCCATCAAAAATTGGTGGCCTGATTGATGCTTCCCTCTCGTAGTTGCTCATGATGAATGGTCTTCCTTCAAGTGATCAAGCTTCTCCGAAGAACCTGCTCTGATATCAATTGTTGAAAATAATACTGAGAGGGGGGGGGGTGAATCAGTATTATCAAGTACTTTTAACAAATCTTCTTTAATTATGCTTTAAATTATTTTTTCATATCAGTACCATAAAATAATGAGCATGAACAAGAAAAGCAGATAGTCACACCAAAGAACACCAGATATAAGGTGGAAACCCAATGTGGGTGAAAACCACCTGCTGCAATATGTCTCTATCTTCTTTCAAATTAGAAACTCCTTTTACAATGGTTTTGTACTGGTGCAGTCCTTTACCAGTACGCAGGCTGCAACCTGCAGAGAGCTACAACTCTCTCTCGTTCTCCAGCTTCTCCTGGAAGGGAGCTACAACCCCCTTACTTCTTTTCTTACAAGGACCCCTTACTTCTTTTCTTACAAGGACGACTTTTCATAAATTTTCAAACTAGATCCATAAACATCAAATGATCATCAAGTATAAGAAAATCACCCAGTCAACTGTAGTAACCAGATCAACAATAATAGAACCAAACCCAGAACACCTTATCAACAGAAAAATACAGCCAAACAAAATGTCTTAAGACAGATACGTAGTTTTTCTTTCTCTGGTCTGCGTGCGTACGCACTTCACCTTCTGCTCCCCTACGTATACCCGCAGAGACCCTTCTGCTGCACTGCGTGCCCACGCACTGTTTCTTCAACCGCGTTGCGTACTGTTACTGCAGGTACGCACCCAGAGACACTATCGCGCCGCATACTATTACTGTGCGTACGCACCTAAACCTTCTTCTGCTCTGCGTACCTACACAACTCTCCTGTTTCTGCTCTACGTACCCACGCGGATCTCCTGTTTCTGCTCTGGGTAACCACGCAGATATCCTGTTTCTACTCTGCGTACCCACGCAGATCTCCTGTTTCTGCTCTGCGTACCCACGGATATCTCCTGTTTCTGCTCTGCGTACCCACGCACCTGTACCGTAAAAAAACCTGCGTACTTCTGATTAGGGCCGAATTGGCAGGCTACCAGTGTGGCATAGTTAGTCAGATGCTCAGATCTAATCATGCGCTCGAGAGATCACCCTTCACAGATTCGCTTTCAACTTCTCTTACATATAGATCAATCTTTTAAGACCATAACCCAATATTTCAGATCTTAAGATATTCAATTGCAAAAGATACTTAGCCAAGTGATCTCCTTTGCTTTATATAGCCAAGCTCCTCCTAAAATCATGGATCAATACCACGAGCCAAAACCATAATAACAAAAATACCGTCGGCTAAATACCAAGGGTTAAACATAAGAAACCCCTCGTGTGTTTTTCTCTGCCTTGAAATGAGTGCACTGGGGGTACGCACCTCCTGAATGACTGACCTGTGAGTCTGGCCGCGGTCCCTTCACGGTGTACCTGCGGGTACGTATCTTCTGATCTGTTTTCCTGCGTACTTCTTAATTTTCAACAAATTGAGAGCCTTGCCACAGGTGTTGCCATCAAGTACAACATATAGCCATACCAGAAACATTAATGCCAACAATTCCAAGATACAAGTTATTCAGGATTGGTCAGCCCCAACCACTCTAACAATACTTTGCAGCTTTTTGGGTCCTACCAATTTCTACCGCAAGTTCATGTTGGGGTTCTCTCATATCACTTGGCCTTTGATTCAAGTCACCAAGGGTGGAGCGAAAACAAATTTATTTTTTGTGTGAATCCCAACAAAAGGCATTTTTCGAATTGAAGCATCACCTATTCTCTACACTAATTCTCACATTACCACACCTGCAACAACCATTTGAGATTGAGACAGATGCCTCTGACTATGTTATTGGTGTATTTCTTACTCAGCAGGGGCATCTAGTGTCATATCACAGTGAGACACTTTTAAACACAATCTAAAAGTATCCCACCTATGAAAAAGAGATTTACTATATTGTGCAGGCCTACCAAAAATGGAAGCATTACATTATGGGCAAGGAAACATTCATCCACACAAACCACCGGCCCTTGTAGTTCATACAGACACAAGGAAATTTGCAAAAAAATCGCCATCAGAAATGGTCCACATAACTGCAACAATTCCATTTGAACATTAACTAGAAAAATGACATCACCAATAATGTTGTAGAGTGCCTCAGCTAACCTCTAGTCATGGCGTTTACCACTATTCTTGATTCTTATGGACACGAGACTTCGAGGTGTCTGCATCTTTACAAAAGCAATCCAGAATTTAGCAACACATACCATATGCTCCTCAAATGCAAGCAAGTTCTCAATTTTCACCTCCAAGGTGCACTATTATGCAACCTAGGACACCTTTGTGTTCCTTCAAGCAAGTGTGTAAAGATGATTTTGGAGGCACACTATAGTTGAGTCACTGGACAGATCATAGTAGAGAAAATAGTGGCATTGTTGCAGAAGTATTTTTATTAGCCAAAATATCAATAAGATGTTGGGAAGTACATCAGATCATGCACTGTCTGTGCCATTGCCAAAATGACCATTAAGATGCAAGGCCTATATACTCCTTTGCATACTCCTAGTCATTCTTGGGAATCCATCTCCAAGGATTACATATCGGTCCTTCCTTCTACTAGGCATGGCAATGACTTCATTTTCATGTTCGACGACATATTCTCTAAGATGACCATTATGGGGGCCTACAAGAAGAGTATCACAGCATAAACCACTGATAAGATCTTCTTTGAATGAGTGTGGGTACGCTTTGGAATCCCATAGTACATTATCTCATATTGGTACATTAGGTTCCTGAGTAGATTTTGGTCAATCCTTTGGTCAATGTTGGATACCAAGCTCACTAAGTCTATGACCTTGCACCCCCAAACTGATGGAAAAAAGAGTTTGTCAACAACATGATTGTGCACATTTTTCACATGTACAACTTGAAGCATCCACACAAATGAGATGAAATACACCCCTATGTCTAGCATAGTTACAACAGAGCTCTCCATATCTCAACTAGCCACATCCCCTTTCAGGTGGGGTTCGGATTCCAACCACTATGTCCCATTGTTGTGGTCATACCATTTGCAACTACTCAAGCATATTTGGCTCATGTATAGGATGAAGGTGATAGGGCTAACAAATTCATTGAGCACATTCATCACGTCTTTTAATAGGTCCATGACATATTGGCCAAAGCCAATGCTAAGTACAAGCAGCATCATGATTAGCAGTGGGTGCCACACAAGTCCCAGGTGGGTGACAAAGATTGACTACATCTACAAAAGGAGCGCCTTGCTGGGCCCCACCGGAAACTTTTCCTGCTCCGATATGGGTCGTACACCATCACCAAGGCTATAGGGGAAAATTCCTTCAAACTCATAATTCCACCATTCCTTGCCTTGCACCTAGTATTCAATGTGGACCAACTGTGATCATACTTTTCCCCATTTTTGGAAACCTTAGATGTTGCTGAGAAACTAACACCAACATAACTCAACCCAAGATGCATCGAATAGGCCACAACTGATAGGATCATGGACACATGGATCAATAACACTCGCTACCAGAGGATCTAGATATATTGAGTTGTCAAAGAAAGCTAGGTCCTTCACTAGAGCAAGTGGTTCATTAGGCACCAAGTTCAACAAAAATTTCCTTACCTCATGGAGGCTCTGCATGAAATGTGAACCATTTCTTCCTAAGGGGGGAGGACTAATCTAGGTGGATATTGGTGTCCACCTACCTATTCCACCTATACCTCTAATCAATTTCATTTGTTTCCTTTATTATAGAAACATTTATTATTTTTAGTAGTTTTTCAGGTCCATAACTTCTAAAGTTGTTTTGACCCCCTAAACTATAGTTTTTTGAGGTTCACAGTAGACCCATATCCATGGGTAAGGGTTTGAAGAAAATCTTGTAGTACTCAAAGAGATCTTTCTAGTGAGGTATCTGACACACCAAGCAGAGACAATATGACCAAGTTACAACCCTGGGAAGTTGGTTTCACCACTAACCCCAACAGGGCCACAAACTCTTGGCGATCCATCTTCTAGGGTTAGGGTTTCTGATGTTTAGAGTTTTCCTTTGTTGTTCAATAATAAAAACTCCCTTGAGCCTCATTGTAACACAATTCACATGCATTTAGCTGCCACATCTCTTCTTATAGATAAGCTACCATTATCTGAGCTAGTTTATTTCCATTTTGTATGTAATCATATTTCAGTTCTTTGATATTAATGAATGAAGTTTATTTCTCTTGAATATATGTGTTTATGTTTGTATTTGTATTCTATTTCATTCTCGTATAAGTCTAGATCACATGTGGCCACCTGTATGTAACCCTATTATAAAGCATGTAGTAAACTTGTCGACCATCGATGACAAATTTGTCATAATTCTATAAAGAAAATGTCACCTATTTATGACCACTTAACCTATAATAATTTTCTATGCTTGTAAAATAATTGTAAGAAATCCTTCAGTCCACTAATTCACTTATAGTGGCTTGTTGTACCTATTATAACCTTTCCACTTGCTTGTGACTACGGAGTACAACATGCTACCTATTTGCATCTAATTCACCTATTAATAAAACTCATACATAATATTTTTGTAAGGTACAAGCATTTAATCCATGGGAGCCTCACTAAATTCCACACCTGTGGATAATTCTTGTTATCAATTGTCGAATATTATCACGATTCAGTACGTATTTTGTAGCCATCATGTTTCTTTTCCAATACTTAACCTATGTCCATGCACACTTAGATTAATATATCTTAGAACACTAAATAATATTTTGACTGATAAATTTACCAGAACCAATCTTGAGTTATGGGATAGTTAGCAATATTTTATGCCCATAAAACCAACAATCAACCCACAAATATTTTATTCTTACAAATTACAAACCATATATCCCAATGTGCAAGAATAAAGTATGTAACAGAATCGATACTTATCTTGCAAGAGTTGAAGGAATACTGACTCCATGGCTATTTGAGACATCAACTAGAGCCACCTAGGATCTTAGAGCCACTAGATCCACCTATGTTCTTGAAGCCACCACAGCCCCCAAAGCCTCTTAGGAGCTCATATAAATACTATATGCATCCAATTCAGCATGATTAACTTAATAACCACACCTTATTCAGTTATAGAGGCCAAGCACAAATATCACTGACTAATTCTCATTGCATTAAGTTACCCCTAGAACTCCATACTTACCATAACTATAATCTAGAGCTCTAAGATCTTAGAGCCACCTAGCTTCTCAACCAAGATGCACCAAATAAAGCGTGATTAACTGAATAATCACACTTTTGTCATTTTTATAATTCAACCCCAAAACTCACTAGTTAATAAATCACTGACTCATTCATTTCCTTGGTATACCACAAGGTCTTATTTCTTTAGCATGTACCTACAATATTGAACAAATAAACTACCACATTATACTCATGCCTATACCCTAGATATTGTATCCTTAAGCATTCCAATTTATAACTGAAACACATGAAGTCATAATACAATAGAATACAGTAAACACTTATCTATAAGGGTTGTTAAGTCGTCTTCATGTGTATCCACTTGCCCATCACTAGATACATATTTAGTACCCTTCACCAGCTAGGGTACCAAGCCCCAATAGCCTCCAATTTGTTGTTTTTCCAGGGGCTCCAATTATCCTTCAGGACCTTAAATAATCGTTTTTTCATTCCAACACATTAGTCATCATGTCTAGTTGCACTTTCCCTTCCAGGCTCAGGCATCCCCTTCTTTCACTATCAGTCCCTTGGGTGATCTGTCTTGCCAAGGTCTTCATGTGAAAGAAGAGTGCAATCCCAAAGGTTTGCGCCTTCATAAGGTGGTTTTCCTGATAGGTTCATAATCATCAACATAAAAACCAAGATTAGTTTCCAACCATTTACTTCATTAATACTACAACAAAATTTTGTCCAAAAACTTGAAATTAACAAACACATGCTTATCCAACATGCATATATTTATATATACCATACAAAAATTTATGCACCATATTCAATTTGAAAGATTAAAGAAATTTTCCTGATTAATTTCTTTTGTAACAAGAAGTCCATATCATGGTTGTCTATTTAAATTTACTAGCTACCTTTTCTCTTTATAGTTGTCACTATTACATCTATAAATGTACTTACTTCTACATCATACTGACAACTAATTAACCATTTCTTTTCTGCGCAACTCCCATGTCATTGTTACAAGTCATTATGGACCTCTAACTTTTTGGGACATTTTCTTCAATATTTCCTACCCAAATCCCAATTCTAGGTTCACCAACATGTTCTTCTAGTCATTAGCTTTACTTTGAATATTTGCTTTCCAATTTCTGATTGCTGGGCTAAAAGATATGCCCTTTAGAAGTTCTGACAGGATTATTTTCTTTCCAATACCTACAATTTCTTGTCAAGTTATTTCCCAAAATTCTCATCCCAATTTGAATTCTGGGTTTTTCAAAGTGTTTTCCTCATCAACAACTCTTTATTGACTACTTTTTTATGTCATTCCGACCTCTGGGTTATAAGTTATGTGTTGTAGATCACTAAGGTAGGGGGTACATTATCATAGTTCTGCTCCTGATTCTGGTTCCTAAATTCGATGGTGGAAATTCGCTTGTGAAAATCAATGGTATGGAGAAGGGGGTCCAATTTTCGTATGGAAAAGGGGGGGGTTTCTATTATAGTAGTTCCACCCTACCCCCATAGAGTTCCATCATGCACCATCCAAGGTCAGGCTCAACCCTCCTCTATAGACCTGCACTGCCAACAACTCCTTTGTGACCTCGCTACATCACTATGAGCATAAGGGTCATGGTAATCACCACTCCACCATCACCACTCCCCTTGGTAGCCTTGCACCAATCCATGGTTCCATGCCTTCGTGGCCTCATAGCCCATCATGGCCTTCGTGGTCATCAATATTCTGCTACAACCTTCGTGACCTAGAGCTCCGACACCTCCAACACACTCCCATCGATGCATGATGCACATAATATATGTATATTTTATTAAACATTATTGGTATGTTCTTACCAAGGCAACCGCTTTTAAAATTATTCATACTATGATACTAGTATAGATCCATCTTAAATACAGATCTAACATGAGCCGAGAGGGATCTAGTTTCTTCACTTGCAAATTTTTTTATGAGTAGATATTATTTAAGTGTTTTTTTTTTGGTCAACATGAGCAAAATTTCAACTTTTTTGATAGATGGATACCATTACACATCATACTATGTTGTAGAATGAACCTCTTGGCTCAATAAAAGTTACATTATGTATGCATATGTAATTTAAGAAACCAAACTCCCACCATACATATTATTTGACCCCACACATATATACCATATGTATGCATAACATTATTCAAACAATCGTTAAACTCCCCATTAGAGCACCCTTTGGATTTAGCACTTGAGAAACAAACAAATTTTTCATATAGCATGGTTCTTTTATATATACAAAATATATATGCTTATACACATATATAAATCTACCATATATAATGGAAATTACAGTTAAAATTAAAATTTAGAAATGGAACTCCTTTCAATTTCATACTTTCTAGACCCCTTCATTCCTCAAACAGGTTTCAAATAAGTGAACATATTATTTTACCCAAATTTAACACCATGCATTTGATGGAGAAGTTCAAAAACATATGTAAAACATATGTTTAGCACACAATTTACATAAAATGTATACCCCTCAACTTCGTACCTCTTTCGATACATCATCACCTTAGTCCCTTCGGCCTATGTCAGACATTCGATGTGGAGGTTATATGGTTATAACCCTTTAAATAAAAAATTTGAACCCCAATTCAAATTTAATGCTATTGGCCATTTCCATTTAGGGAGATTTGATTTATTATACATATATAATCACATTATATATGTAAATTAACATTAACATTTAAAAATTATAAAAAAATAAAAGCGCTCTTTTTCCATGGGGCGATACTTGAGCAAACATTTTACCCCTTTGAAATTATAATCATTTAATTTAAACCAATTAACCCTTACTATGCTTTTCTTGGCAGCTGTAATTCGATTATGAGGTGAATTTGCACGCTTCTAGTCAACAAGACTTTTGTCAAACCATTGATGAATCACCTGTAAACCTTCAACTTTGGCTCAAATTTGATCCAATCAATATCGAAAGCCTTCAAATATCTCTCTATAATTTCTTTTGAAACTCTTCCAAGTATCCCCTGGTGGCATTGGTTTTCAAAATTATAGAATTTTTTGCTAATTCCACCTTTCACACTTTTGTTAAACACATGGTGGACAACTAGAAACCCTGTGAAATTTTCCTGTATTGCTCCAATTTTGGCCAAATTTAGATGTAGTGTTGAAATTGGGCTCTGATACCATATTGTAATTTCCCAGGACACCATTCAGGCAACACTATGTCACCATAACCAAAATGCATCAATTAGATTAACCAATATTTCAGGGGAAACAAACATAATCTGGGAATCCCATTGATTTACCCAAACCTCCATTGGATCCATTAATGTTCTACGGAAGCTTCATGGTTTATAATGTCTTGTGCATGAGTAATGGCTCACAGCCAGAACCACAACCACAACCAGCAGTTCATGGATTAAATTCACCAATAATTCCATTAGTAATTCTGTGGAATATCATAAACCATAATTATCATTATTAACCTCAACCCTCTTCCAAATCTCATCCATAATTCTATTATCTAGATTTTGACCTTATTTTTGTATTTATTGACAATAAATAATTATGTAATTATAATACACCACACATATAAAAATATAGATATACCTAGCAGTGAATTAATCATATTAGCATGGAACTCCAACTATGGTTTACAGTAAAAATGCACATAAATATCAAATTTGGCACATAATCACACAATGGCACAATACATAAGAAAGAATACTTATTTTTAATAAAAAGATAAACTGGTTATGGGCTATCCAAATTTTCCCTGCCATAGACCATGTGGTTCACCAATTTCAACCATGGGTCACCCCCTAGCCGGGGCTACAACTCCATGTCAACAATAACCAAAATCATCCATACACCCATGTCCAAGGTGCCAACTGGCCAACAAGCAAGTTGTTTTAGGGCTCCAAGCACCCTCTAGGCCAACAAACTATCATAAATCTGAGTTGGTCAAGTTCACCAACTGGTTTCTCGGGACCAATGTCTAAAACCATCATCCTCCTCAAAGTGATGATCATCTGAATGATAATCCATAATAATTCTTGGGGGGATATATATATATATATATATATATATATATATATATATATATATATATATATACTTTTCCCACTACATGGATTTCTTTGCCATGTGGCACTCCTGAAGCCACAGGGGCCTCAAGTGCCCTTTCTCACTGACATTTGTTCCCAACATGTAGTTTCCCGTCACCGTTGAGTCACACTGCCCATCATATTATTTTTACATGGAGAACCCCACAACCAACTATTTTTATTATTATTAATATTCAATTACAATATAATTACCAATTTAGGCTCCAAGACCTCATAGCCATTAAATGAATATAAATCTTGACATGTTTTCCCCACCATTATTTAATATGGCTACATGGGCACGTAGGCCTCATAATACATTTCGGCTCAACAACCTATAATCTAAAGTATCTAACTCACCAGCCTAATGTTATTGTGTATTATTTACATAGGCGCTCTGGCCTTATCATGTAACACTCGTCCCACTGGCCTAAACATGAGAAACTTTAAGAGATATTGCTGCCCCAATAACCAAATATACATGTACAACTTAGGGGGACGTGAAAGGGGTATCACACTCCCACATTCAAAAAATTTGAAAGGGATATTAACTTTGAATCTTCAGTTTACCCTCTTCAACTTTCTTGAAAACTTCGTTTCTTCTTCATTAGAATTATGATTGGAGTCTGCATGATTTTCATGCTTTCTCCTTCTTTGGCTGCTTGGAATGTTGCTTCCTTGATTCCTCACTTATCCTTCTCTATCCTTAGTTCATATGTGAGAGTGTTCCATGAAGCACATCCATGTTTATCTTATCCATATCTGATAGCTCTTCAAAGGTTGATACCTTGGGATTAAATATTGAAGGAAGAGATCTCAATATATTTCGAACAACAACATCATCCTTGACTTCTTCACCAAAACCTGCGATAGACTTCATAATCTTGTCTACTCAAAGAAAATATGAAGCAATATCCTCATCTTCTTCCATTTTCAAACTTTCAAATTGAGCCCTGTAAGATTGCAACTTGGCTTCTTTTAACTTCTTATCCCCTTCATAACAAGTTTTAACTTGTTCCATATGTCATGAGCTAACTTACAATGCATTACTTAGAAAAATTCTAAATCCGACAAACCATTCAAAATAGCATGCTTAGCTATTGCATTAGATGTATAGAGTTCCTTACTAAATGTAACTATAGGAGGAGTATCAAGAACTTTAAAATTGGTCTCTATAGTTTCCCAAGCATAAAATCCCAAGGAAATGAGATAGGTATCCATCCTTATCTTCTAAAAAGAATAATTGGATACATCAAACTAGGGAGGCTTACTAGATGATCTGATAGTGCCCATTTCTCCTTGCTATCAACCTTGCAACAATTAATTTTTCATGAATGAAACTTGGATCTGATCTGATACCACTTGTTATACCAAGGATCACACTTAGAGGGGGGCATGAATTATTGTAATGGAAATCTTATCATTTCAAAAAATTTCATCAATAATGCATCATAGAAATTACTGAAAGTATGCAAGAAGAATCCATCATCACATTGACACAAGAGAACACAAGATTTTACAAGGAAACCCTTGTGGGAGAAAATCACAAATTATTTTCTATTCTTCTTCAATTCAGTTACATAGATTTGCAGGCACCGAATTACTGGAGGCATCAAAACCCAAGATATGCAAGAAAGTACTTGCAAAAGGATACAAGGTGATTGAGGCACCAACCTCTAAAAATATGCAAGCACCCAATTGCCATAGGCTACAGCCTGATTGAGGCACTAACCTCAATTGTGTG
Organism: Pinus tabuliformis; assembly: GCA_031772625.1. Classification (NCBI taxonomy): domain Eukaryota; kingdom Viridiplantae; phylum Streptophyta; class Pinopsida; order Pinales; family Pinaceae; genus Pinus; species Pinus tabuliformis. The sequence continues at coordinate 830,736,944 of CM062819.1, read as the reverse complement.
CAAGAACCCACTTACAATAGGCTACAACCTCGAAAATGTGCAAGAACCCACTTGTAATATGCTACAAACTAATTGAGTCACCAACCTCTATGGAGGCACCCACCTCCATCTTCAACCTAGTGTGGACCACTTTTCACAATATTTCAAATTGGATCCATGTTACCCTCAAAAAATATAGGTCTTCAAAAATTGATCATGTTTCTATTGTCACAATGTTATCATAGCCTACTCATAACATGCTTTACTCATTACAATAATCTCTTCATCAATCTAGTACCATGACACCTTTTTCTAACCCTGATTTTGTGATACATACACCAACTACTACAAATTGCTCATGAACTCTAAAGCATCCCAAAAGTAAGATTATAATTTTTGGACATCAAAAGAATATAATTAAGGATATTAATTTCCCCTGGATTGATTACAATAGTATTTTCTTCATGATGCTTCTTCAAGAATTCAATTTGGATTCATAATGGCTCCAAAAACCATATAAAACAAAAATTAATTAAATGTTTGAAAAAATAGCACAATTTGGGTGTGCTCTACAAAAAGGGCCTTTACAATCATGAAAGAATGATATTTTAATGGCTCTACAAAATTAAACAAATCGTCATGAAATTACCTCTTACCAAAAATTGTGTCTGTCAGGACTCAAACTAATTATAACCTACACTGCATAAACCGAGTTGCATAACCAACCAACCAAAGTGTTGAGTCATGATAGGATTAGGCCCAAAAGTGTTTTATTGTAATGCCTTACTTGTATAATGAATATGCCTCGCAAGCTTGAACTATGGGTTGACCATGATCCAACCAATGATATTGTATTGTGGCTAGCCTTGCCAACCAACAAGCTTACGATGTAACACAATGACTAGCCCTACATGTTAAACATTGGGCCACATGCTTAAACAGTACAACATTGTGGTGAACCCTTCTGAGATGTGAACTTAAATATAACATTGCAATGAACTCCCTCTGGGTTGAAATATTATAATATAATATTGTAATGATCTCCCTGCAATTTTCAGGCATATAATATAAGACTATGATGAGCTCCTTGCAAGATAACGATATAATATTGTCATGAGCTCCCTCCAGCCTACAATCTTATGATACAACATTGTGACGATCCCACAGGCTTAACTAATATAACATTATGGTGAGATCCCTCTAGGCCATAGGCTCAAACAACATAGAACTACGATGAACTCCCTTCGAGATGGAGGCTTATGATATAACATTGTAATGAGTCCATGGGCTTAACCAATATAATACTATGGTGAGCTCCATTATGACCTATGTGAAACAATAAACAAAATAATAAAAATAATTTCCCAATGAGCTTACATTATATAACACAACAATAAATCCTCCTCATGCAATTGAACCAACAACCTTTTACACCAAACAATCCATGGATAGTAACATAACCATAGAGCCACATCGATCTGCACACTTTTCCATTCCACCAAGACTAATCTATACTATTTGCTTGGGGTGAACCATTTCATCATCTGGTGGCAAGCCAACTTTAAGTGCCTTAGCCAACCATAGAACCTTGTCATGTGACCCTAGTCTTAAGGGTCATCAGGTTCTCGTCTGTTGATTTCATCATGCCATGTGGCATCATGTGATTGGTCCATGTGTCACTTGAATTCGTGATTGTTGGCCGGTGAAAAGTGCCCTATTGGCATGCACAACATGGTAGGATGCCACGTTATCATCAATGTGCACATCATACTTCATTGCCATGTGAACCTATCACAATTTTCCCCATGTCCTTGTACTACCACTTGAATCTATGACCTATACAACCACTAGATTCTTGCCATGTGTCAACATCTCATCAGTATAATGGGAGAGGTTAAATGGTATGCATCTCTGCATACCATCCACTAAACAAGCTTTTGAACATCATCAAATCATTCAAAAGGTGCATCTTGTTTAACTGCATTAAATAGTTCAGATGTTCATGCACCCAAAGTCACCCATTGATTTGCCAATAGTTGGATTTTCCCTCAACATGTGTGATATTTAACAAAATTGATGACTTTTAAATAAATTTAATGTTTTTGGTCCTTATCACAAATGCAAACTTCAAACAATCATAACTTCTCATCTGGGAGGAATTTTTCCAAGTGTGTTATACCCTTAGAAAGGAATCAGAGAGGACTATCCAAACACATTGTTCATGGATGCATTAGGACATCATGATTTCAAAAAATCTTAGTAAACTTAAAACAAATTTGACTTCATTTGATAAGGTCATGTAAGAGATTGGGCTACCACTTTGATTTGTGAATGATATTAGGGATTTCTTAGACATACCATTTAAGATTAGTGACATTGGTTTTCGTAAGTGATAAGAGATTGGGCTACCACTTTGATTCGTGAATGATATTGGTGCTTTCTTAGACATACCCTTTAAGATCAATGACATTGGTTTTCATAAGTGACAATATTATGTGAAAAACTTACACCAAAGGGACTCGACCACCAAATTTATGTCAACCTTTGAGAAATTATCCATTCATACAAATATATTAATGGATTCTTTTTATAAATAATATTTCATTAGTGGCCTCATGGAGTATATTTTAGGAAAAAAACAAAATGAAACTTTTGACTACCTATTTGGAAGCATATCAAAGTTTTCTAGAAGCAAAGATAGTGATCAAGGAACAAACCAAAAAATACTCTTTCATTTTCCACACTCACCCTTCCCATATTTATTCCTCTAACACAACCCATACTGATCCCTTGAAAGTAAAAATCTTGTCTCCAATAGAAATGTTAGACTGCGAAAGGCATGGAATATACAGATATTGTGATGAAAATTATGCTCCAATTCATGTGCGTAAAGAACATAATTTTTTCCAAATTGGAATGACCTCTTCAACCCTGACTAAAGACATATACTAAAGAGACACAAGAATAAGCAATTTAAGACCCCAAAATTACAAATTATGCACATATCAAACCTTAGTTACCTTGGGAATTACTCCTAATATACTTACATGCATCAAGCATTTCAACTCCACAAACCTTGACATTTATGGCTATATTAAGCATGGAAAAATCATAGTCCTGATCAATAATGGAAGTACTCACAATTTCATTTACAACCAAGTGGTAGAAGAAACCAATTTTTTATCCATTTTATGAATTTGTTTTAAGTTATGATCTCCAATTGATGTATGAGGAAAGATGGCGCCATATGTGAAAATGTCAAACTCTATATGGGAGATTACTAGCTCAAAACACGTATTGTTTCCATCAATGTGGAGGGTTTTGATATAGTATTGGGGATATAAAGGCTACACATGTTAGGACAAGTCACTAAGCATTTAAACAAACTATATATGACTTTCATTAAAGAGGGCCAGGTACAAACACTTTGAGGGATTCGATAGACCCTCTTTGAATAATTAGCACATCTATCTTCCATTGATATGGAGGCTTGTGATATAGTATTAGGGGAATAATTGCTACATTTATTAGTACTAGTCACCATAAATTTCAAGTAACTATATCTGAGTTTCACTAAAGCAGGTCAGGTACACACCCTTTAAGTAATTCAAGCAAGACCCATTAAAATAATTAGTTCCCATCATATAGAGAAGTTATAAAAGAAACACCACTTCGGCATTATTTTCCAATTTAATTCCACATAGGTTATAGAAATATAATAATAAAAATCCATTGAAACTTTTTTTTTTATCCCCAACATTCATCATTAGGTATTTGAGACACCAAATGTTTTACCCCCTTCTCAAGAATAGCATGACCGTGGTGTTTCCATAACTCCAAGAATTCAACCAACAAATGTACTTCCTTATCAACACCCATTTGTACAAAGGAATGAAATGGAAAATATTTTTCAATAATTGTGGGAATCAGGGGCCATATGTTCTAGTACAATCCCTTGATCATCACTAGTATGCATCATGTTGAAGAAGAAATGCACTTGTTACATGCATCCTGATTTAAGGGCTCCCAATAAGTTGACAATTGAGGACATTTTTCCTATCCTAGTTATTAATGTTTTCTTGGATGAAATTCATGGAGTGAAATTTCTCAATAAGATTAATTTGTGTTCATGGCAACACCAAATTAGGATGTTTGATATAGACATCATTAAGACAATCTTCCAAACACACAAAGGCATTATGAGTTGCTAGTGATGTCTCTCAGTCTTTCTGAGGCTCCATCCAATTTCAAGAGCCTCATGAATAATATTTTTGAACCATTACAATAAAATTTATATCAATATTCTTCTATGATATCATGATCTATAATAAAGAATGGGAACTAGACATATAACATGTTAATAAATATTACAAATAATTAAGGAAAACCAATTATTCCAGAAGCATTCCAAATGTGCTTTTAGAGCTCCTAAGGTTGAATATATTGGTTATATTGTAAGTAATAATGGAGTATGAGTTGATCCTATGAATATGGTAGCCATGGAGGAGTGGCATCATCCCAAAATACTAAATATATTGTGGGGATTATTATGATTGGCCATCTACGATAGGACATTTGTGGGAAATGATGGTAAAATTGTAGATCTCCTGACTTCACTCATTAAAAAGACTGTCTTTGTCTAGAGTGAAGTAGTAGAATAGGCATTCATGGCTTTAAAGGATTCCATATGCATTATTCAAGTATTAGAAATGTGTAATTTTACTAATACTTTTGTCTTGGAATGTGATGCCTCAAGCACAAATCTTGGAGCAGCTTTAAGACAAGAAGGGTGCCTCTTGACATTCATCAATAAATAGTTGTGTGAACACTATCGGGTTTGTGTTATATTTTTTGCATGAATATTCCCATGCACAATAAATTGAAATAGGAACAACGGGGGATCACAAGGGGCTGGTAGTCCCCAAAAAAAATTGGCTAGTTTTTCGTGTTCATTTTTTATAGCTCTCACATACTTTTGGATTTTAGTAGTTTTGTGGTGCATGATGACTCATCCTATGGTTTCATAATTCTAGTTAAGGAACTATCTTGGTTTTCTAATCTAGGGTTAGTGGATTAGGGTTTTATTGATGTTATCAGATATATACATATTTTATTGTAACATTTTAAGGACCAAATATACTAAAAAAAAATGGTTTTCCTAGTTTGGGTTTCCAACATAAAACCTTTGTGTTCAATGGGTGTCCCATTAAATAATTTTGTTTTCTTACTAAGAATATTTGTAGAAATTTATTGTATAGGGTTAAAACAACATTTGTTATCAAACCAATTTGGCTTAAGGGGACATCTTTGTAGCTAAGGGTTTGGCTCAGGCCTATGGAAAACCTTATATAGTGGGAGATCTATAGTATCGATTCTTATGGTGAAAATAAATTGAAACCAATTCGAAGATAGAAATCAATAAATTAAATGGGTAGAGTTTTGATATGTGGAAGCTCAAAATGGAAGATCTTTTAGTGGAAAAAGTTCAGTGGATCACTATGGATTTTGGTACTACATCGACAGGGATGTCAATACAAGATTAGACCGAGATATATTAGGAGGAAAAGTGTTGTAAATAGCAACAAGAAATGTTAAAAATACCATCAAGAAAGATCCTAATTTAATTTGTACTTGAATTAAATTGGGAATTAAATTCTAATTCTAATTCTCATAGCAACTTGTAATAGTTAACTAAGTTAATGTGACTTAGTTGACTCAGTTAATTTGAGTTGGGAGTATATCTAGAGTCATGTTGAGTGGTTCCTAAATTCTAGGGGCCCAAGTTGAGTTCTTTTGAGTTGTAATTATTTAATTTAGTTTAACTAAGTTAAATTTGGTTTAACTAAGTTAAATTCAGTTAAACTAGTTCCAACTTATGGAGGAATTAGTGGGAGATCTAGTAGTGGGGTGTAACTAGCACTACTGAACAAGTAAACTAAAAATTCACTCATAATTACCTCATGCATGTAAGATCAGAGAAAGGCCTAGTTGAGATTGGAGTTCAGGGTTAGTGTATTATCAGTTGTAAAATAATATAAATTAAAAAAATGGTGCATGCAATGAGAAGAAGGCCTAAAATAAATCATTCCTTAATTAGAAAACTCACTAAATTTAACCATTGGAATTTCCTTTAAAAGGAGGAATGAAGGCCCACGTTTAATCATTGTTTTGGTGAGCACGATTTGGTGAGACCAAGCAATAGGAAGCATAATTTTATGCGTAGAGCTTGTGAGAGAGAGGTGTGCCAAGAGAAGCTTGTGCACAGGTTGGTAGTGAGATAGATAGAGATAGTGCAGAGGTTGCTTGGCTTGAGTAAAGCATTGTAATTTTCTCATGTTTCTTATTAATGCAATATATAGATATCAGGGGTTTTTAGTTGTGGCTTTCCCCATAAAATTAGTGTGTTATGTGTGATTGAATTATTTCTATTTTATGCTTAGTGATTTCATCGACGAATTATTGTTTCCGTTGATGAGTAGAGTAGATTAAACTCAAATTTTTTTATCATATTACAATTTGCAGTTTAAATCTACAATGAATTTCTACATGGTATCGAAGCTAGATTTGTAGAAATTTCTACATGGTATCAAAGCTAGATTTGTAGAAATTTTTACATCATATCAGAGCTAGATTTGTAGAAATTTCTACATGGTACCAGAGCTATATTTGTAGAAATTTTTACATGGTATCAAAGATACACTTGCAGAAATTTTCTATATGGCATTAGAGCTAGATTTGTAGAAATTTTTACATGTTATCAGAGTTGAAAGCACAATAGAATAGAATAATTTGAATTTTTCCTTAGAGATTTATGGAGCTCTAGTTCAGGGTAGATCTAGAAGACCCTATGTGAAGACTTCTTAATGGAGCTAGAAGGATGCTAGTGGGCATATCAATGACCCCATGTTTAGTGACACAAAAAGGAGTTGTGATCATTGACATTGGTAGATTAAGGAGCAGAGAGATTTCCCACAAGGAGATCGAGACTCATAGGGAGTCTAATTTTAGAGAGATCAGCCCTATGGAAGAGAGTACTTTAGATCTAGGGAGATCAAACTCATTATTATAGTAGTTGCAGTAGCAGTTCAGAAATAGTAGCAGAGTAATAACATCAGAAATATGAGTAGATCATATTTAAATCATGCATGCAAAGCCTTGAGGAGCAAGGAAAAGGTTAGAGACTTGGTGGTTGAGAGGGATCATCAATTACCTCTCAACATGAAACCTCAAAAGCAGCCTCAACAAGTTATGGAGTAGCCACAATTGGAGAAGCAGAGAGGAGACCGAGTGGAGAAATTCACTCAAGAAGAGACCTGCAGTAGGGGGGAATTTCAATCCAAGTGGGTAGAGAGAGAACATGCATCCATACCTTCGGGTGTGAGGTGGGGCGATATGAAACCTTAGTCAAAGAGTTTCAAAAATTGGGCAGGATCCAATGAGGTGTTTTTTGTCTCATGGATCATTACATTGCTATGGGGGCCCAGAGTATTCAGTAGTAGGAGGATCAATTTCCATCAGATACTGAGGAAGTGAAGAGCAGAGTTGGCAATAGAGCAGGAGGCTTAGTAACAGTGTCAGTAGCAATACAGTATTCCTAGTAGACAATTGCAGACACGGTTGATTCAGTTTATTTTATTTGGATTATTTTTGGTTGTAGATGTTGTAGTAGCAACAACAATAGTGACAAGTGTTTCATGCAGAACATTCCAAAGGTACCAAATCAAGATAGATTTGAATTCCTTTCTTGTTGAGAGGGAGTGTTGAAAATGGAAACAAGAAATGTTAAAAATAGCATCACGAAAAATCCTATTTAATTTGTCCTTGAATTAAATTGGGAATTAAATTGTAATTCTAATTCTCATTGCAACGTGTAATAGTTAACTAAGTTAATTTGACTTATTTGACTTAGTTAATTCAATTTGGGAGTCTATCTAGAGTCCTATAGAGTGGTTCCTAAATTTTAGGGGCCCGGGTTGAGTTCTTTTGAGTTGTAATTATTTAATTAAGTTTAATTGAGTTAAATTCAGTTAAACTAGTTGCAACTAATGGAGGAACTAGTGGGAGATCCATTAGTGGGGTGTAACCTGTAGTAGTCGGGTGTAACTAGCACTTTGCAACCAGTAAACTGAAGATTCACTCATAATTAACTCGTGCATGTCAGATCAGAGAAAGACCCAGTTGAGATTGGAGTTCAGTGATAGTGTACTATCAGTTGTAAAATACTCTAAATTAAACATATGGTGCATGCAATCAGTAGGAGGCCTAAAATAAATCATTCCTTAATTAGAAAACTCACTAATTTTAAACATTTGAATTTCCTTTGAAAGGAGGAATGAAGGTAGAGGTTTAATCGTTGTTTTGGTGAGCACAAGTTAGTGAGACCAAACAATAGGAAGCACAAGTTTGTGCATGGAGTTTATGAGAGAAAGGTGTCCCAAGAGAAGCTTGTACAGAGGTTCGTAGTGAGATAGATAGAGATAGTGTTGAGACCGTTGCTCGGGCTTGAGAAAAGAATTGTAATCTTCTCATATTTTTTATTAATGCAATATACAGATAGCAAGGGTTTTTAGCTGTGGTTTTCCAAAGAAAATTATTGTGTTATGTGTGATTGAATTATTTCTCTTTTATGCTTCGTGATTTCATCGATCAATTATTGTTTTCATTAACAAGTAGATTAGATTCAAGTCAATTTTCTTAGCATATTACAATATGTAGTTTGAATCTACAGGGAATTTCTACAAAAACATAATAATTATTGTGTCTCTCAAAAATATTATTAGTGAATGTTTTAAGGGAAGATACGATGAAGGCGTTGTGGATAAATTTAGGGTCTTTGCATCAATCTAAATCATTAGTGAACAAATTTTTCCTATAAAAGAAGTTATGTAACCTAAGGATGAAGGATAGAGACTACGTCACAGAGCATCGACTGAACACCTTCAATACTATAGTAAGTTATTATCTATTTATGTTTGTTAGAAAATTATATATTACAGAGAAATGGAACACATAAAATATTGCAGAAATATAAACACAGGAAACGCACAAAACAAGAGAGACATAGATATACGTGGTTCACCCAGTTTGGGCTACGTCCACCCCGAACAGCCAGTCCTTCCTTTCTATTATCCAGCAAAATGAAGAGACACAACCTACAGCAAATCCGCTGTAATATCCTCTGTTTTCTCTCTCAGTCTCACCTATATGTTTCTCGCTCACCGAATACACATCTATCACACAGCCTCAAAGACAATGCCCTCATACAAAGAGAGGGGCTGCCTTCTAGGGCAAAAAACCCTAAACTAAACATAAGTTCTACCGTCAGATCATCCGCGTAATGAACAGCCCAGATTGACTAGAAATTACTATACTTTTACAAGGCAATTTTACATTTATTTTTGGCTTCGGGGGCGCTGCCCCCGAGCCCCCTGTCAGGGGACCGCTGGCCCCCGGACCCCCCAGTCGGGGGGGATGGGCCCCCCTGGACCCTCGCGAGGGGGACAAGTCCCCCCCACACCCCCCTGCGTGGAGGGGTGTACAAAACTTCCTGGGGTATACATCCGGCTGAAACAAAGACCTCTGAACAATCATGCTCCACACACAACAATCTCCCACTTGGAGAATGATTGTAGCAACTCCACCGCTGCTTCATTTGCTGGACAATGACTCCTCTTTGGACCTGGTTGTTTCTCATCTTCATCATCATCCTTGAAGACCAATTGAAACTGAGCATGTTCTCAGTTTCTCCCTGGTTACAACTTTTGTTAGCATATCTGCAGGATTCTGGCTAGTGTGTATCTTTTCCAGCTTCAACTCTCCATCTTCCAACACTAATCGTATGAAATGATACTTGAGCTGTATGTGTTTAGTCCTGGAATGAAATGTTGAGTTCTTTGCAAGATGAATGGCACTTTGGCTATCACTGTATAACGTGCCCATATCATGCTTCTTACCCAACTCACCCATAAACCTTTGTAACCAAATCATTTCTTTACTAGCCTCTGTAGCAGCAACATACTCTACTTCTGTTGTTGAAAGTGCAACAACACTTTGGATTTTTGAAACCCAACTGACAGCTGTTCCTCCAACAGTAAATACATATCCTGTAGTGCTCCTCCTGTTATCTCTGTCACCTACCATATCTGCATCAACATATCCTTGTAGGGAGATGTTTGAACCACCAAAGCATAATGCTTGATTTGTGGTACCTTTCAAATATCTGAGAATCCATTTCACTGCCATCCAATGTTCCTTTCCTGGATTATTCATGTACCTTCTTACAACTCCCACTTCATGTGCAATATCGGGCCTTGTGCAGACCATTGCATACATTAAGCTTCCAACTGCTGATGCATATGGAACTTCAGACATATAATCCATGTCTTCTTGGGTCTTTGGGCACATTTCCTTGCTAAGTTTGAAATGGCTAGCAAAAGGTGTACTAACTGGTTTTGCATTGTGCATGTTAAATCTTTTCAACACCTTTTGTATGTACTCATTCTGAGACAATGTTAATTTATGATTTTTCCTGTCTCTAGTTATTCTCATACCAAGGATTTGTTTTGCAGCTCCCAAATCCTTCATTGCAAATGAATTTGCCAATTTTCTTTTGAGCACATTTATTTCCTGCATGTTAGATCCTGCAACAAGCATGTCATCTACATATAATAACAATATAATATTGCTGCCATCATTTTGCTTTTTCAAATAAACACAATGATCAGAGTGACATCTAGTATAACCTTGTTCAGACATAAACTTGTCAAATTTTAGATACCACTGCCTTAGAGCCTGTTTTAAGCCATACAAGCTCTTCTTCAACCTGCACACTAGTTTCTCCTTCCCTTTCACCTCATATCCTTGTGGCTGCTGCATATATATCTCTTCCTCCAAATCCCCATGGAGAAAGGTTGTCTTTACATCTAACTGCTAAATATGAAAATCTTCAGCTACTACAAGACTTAAAATAGTTCTGATTGAAGTCATTTTAACAACAGGAGAAAATATTTCATCAAAATCAATACCTTTCTTCTGTGCAAACCCCTTCACCACAAGTCTAGCTTTATACCTCTGTTTTCCTCCATCTTCTTCCTTCAGCCTGTAAACCCATTTATTCTGCAATGCTATTTTACCTGCAGGCAACCTGAATAAGTCCCAAGTCTGGTTATGTGCTAAGGAGTCCATCTCTTCTTTCATGGCTTGCTCCCACTTCTTCCTGGTTTCTACCTGCACTGCTTCTTCATAACATTCGGGTTCACCAGAATCAGTCAACAATAAATAATATAATGAAGGAGAGTAACGTTCAGGGGGTCTACTTATCCTGGTAGATATTCTAACACCACTTTCAGGTGTTTGGGATGCCTGTTGTTGTTGTGGTGGTTTCTGTTGTTGTGGTTGTTGATTATTATTATTTTCAGGCACCTTTCCTTTTTCAGTGATTTCATCAAGAACTGCGTATTCCTTGTTTTCCTTTTCCTGTTTCTTTTCCTGCAACTGATTCTTCTACAAGACCTTTTCATTGAATATTACATCTCTGCTCCTAATGATTTTGTGATTTTCATAATCATATAAGCGATAACCAAAATCATTAACACCATATCCAATAAAGGTACATTTCTTTGACTTTGCCTCAAGATTTGTTCTATTTTCTTTATCAATATGGACAAAGGCCTCACATCCAAAAGGCTTTAAAAAAGATTAGTTTACCTTTTTACCTGTCCATGCTTCCTCCGGAACACCTCCATCCAAGGAACTTGAAGGCCCTCTATTTATTAGATAAACAGCAGTATCTACAGCATCTGCCCAAAACTGTAAAGGAAATCTTGCATGCAATCTCATGCACCTTGCATGCTCCATGATTGTTCTGTTCATCCTTTCTGACACACCATTTTCTTGTGGTGTTCTTGGAACTGTCTTCTCTCTGCGAATTCCATGCTCTGAACAGTACCTATCAAACTCTTTGTTGCAATATTCACCTCCATTATCTGATCTAAGACACTTCAATTTCTTTCCTGTCTCAATCTCAACCAAAGCTTTCCATTTCTTGAAAGTAGCAAATACATCATATTTATTCTTAATACAATAAATCCAAGTTTTTCTAGTTGCATCATCAATAAAAGTAACATAATAACGAGAGCCACCGAGAGATGATACCTGAGTAGGTCCCCATACATCTGTATGCACAAGCTCTAATTTTTCATTCTTCTTTTCTTTCCCAACTCTGAGAAATCTCACTCTCTTCTGTTTTCCATAAATGCAATTCTCACAGAAGTCCAAATCAACATTCTTCAAACCTGGTAACAAATTCCTTGAGTGAAGAATCTTCATCCCCTTTTCACTCATGTGTCCGAGCCTATGATGCCATAATGCTGCATCTGCTCCTTTGGAAGTTAAAGCATTAACAGAGTTAGAAATACCATTGCATAAATACAATGTACCAACCTTTTTTCCTTTTGCTATTACCAGGGCTCCTTTGGTGACCTTCCAAGCTTTATCTGTGAAAGTTGTCACACAACCTTCACCACCTAACTGCCCTGTTGAAATCAGATTTTTCTTTAGATCTGGAACATGCCTTACCTCCTTTAATAGCCATTGGTTTCCATTCTACTGTTTTACAAGAACCTTACCCATTCCAACGATTTTACAGGGTTTATCATCACCCAGACGAACTTGTCCAAAATCTCCTTGAACATAGTCATGAAAGTATTTCTTATTAGGTGTGGCATGGAATGAAGCCCTTGAATCTACCACCCAGGAATTAGTAATATTTTCGAAAGAAAGAATCAAAGCATCTTGTAAAACCTCACCTGTCACATTTGCTTCATGATTGTTTTCTTGCTGTGCATCTCCTTCTTTTCCCTTCCGAGATCTACAGTATTTCTTTAGGTGTCCTTTCTTTCCACATTTCCAGCACACTATCCCCGATCTGGACTTGGATCTGCCTTTCCTTGATTTACTGCGATATCCTGAGCTCTTTCCTCTTTCCATTTTTCTTCCTCTAGACTCTGCACTCAAAGCATTTCCCGATGTCTCACCGGAGCTTTTCCGTCACATTTCCTCGCTAAGGATAGCACCGACAACATCATCAAACTTTAAAGTACTAGATCCAGAAACGGAGTTACTAATGGCCATTACCAAACCATTCCAACTTTCTGGTAATGAGCACAAGAATAACAGAGCTCTAACTTCATCATCAAAGTTTACCCCTACAGAACTTAACTGACTTGTAACTGTATTAAAATCATTTAAATGGTTTGCAACAGATCCACCTTCCGACATATTCATATTAAATAATCGTTTCATAAGAAATACCTTGTTTGAGGCCGAGGGTTTTTCATATAGTTTCGACAACGCCTGCATCAAACCCTCTATCGTGGTTTCCTTCGAAATGTTGAAGGCGACTGACGCAGCAAGCCACAACTGTATTGTTCCGAGTGCCTTTCTATTGAGAAGGTTCCATTCTTCATCTTTCATACCCGTCGGCATCTTTTTTTTTCCGCCCAATGGTAGGTATAGATCTTTCTGATACAGATAATCTTCCATCTGCATCTTCCACAGCGAGAAGTTTTGGCCGTTAAATTTCTCGACCCTAAACTTACCATCTTCTGCCATTTCTCCCACTCGAACCAGGAACCCTTCTTTCCTGCGAGTTTATCAGCCAAATAGACCTTCGGCTCTGATACTAGTTGTTAGAAAATTATATATTACGGAGCAATGGAACACATAAAATATTGCAGAAATATAAACACAAGAAACACACAAAACAAGAGAGACACAGATATACGTGGTTCACCCAGTTTGGGCTACGTCCACCCCGAACAGCCAGTCCTTCCTTTCTATTATCCAGCAAAATGAAGAGACACAACCTACAGCAAATCCGCTGTAATATCCTCTGTTTTCTCTCTCAGTCTCACCTATCTGTTTCTCGCTCACTGAATACACATCTATCACACAGCCTCAAATACAATGCCCTCATACAAAGAGAGGGGTTGCCTTCTAGGGCAAAAAACCCTAAACTAAACATAAGTTCTACCATCAGATCATCCGCCTAATGAACGGCCCAGATTGACTAGAAATTACTATACTTTTACAAGGCAATTTTACATTCATTTTTGGCTTCGGGGGCGCTGCCCCCGAGCCCCCGCCGGGGGACCCCCAGCCCTCGGACCCCCCAGCCGGGGGGTATGGGCCCCCCCAAACCCTCGCGGGGGGGACAATTCCCCCCCGCACCCCCCCGCGTGGAGGGGTGTACAAAACTTCCTGGGGTATACATCCGGCTGAAACAAAGACCTCTGAACAATCATGCTCCACACACAACAATGTTAATATTTCATATGAATATAAGTGTATCAATTTGTTATTTTCTTTACCATATCCATGGGATAGTTTGGTTCTTTCCATAGGTAGTATGTTACTACTTTATTTTTTTATGAAATAGTTCCATCCTTGTTATTGGAAGAGACAAGATAAGATAGCATGGAAATTCAGAAGGAAAATTCCTTTTCTATAAGAGGAATATTCCAGGATATAAAAAGAATGAAGTCCTCGGGTTGGAATATAAATATAGAGGAAGATCTAAATCTCTAGGAAAATTTTAAAAGTATGTTGAAGATGTGGAAAAAAAGGGAATTACAAGAAACATTGTAGATGCAAAAGTGTTGAGAGAGGGAAGGGATCTAATGATTCTCTTTTTATAGAATAAAAACCTCCTCCATTTAAAGAGGGGATGTGTACTTGGATTCTTCACGAGGCATTTTTTGTCAACTTGGGTGCATCGTTTCATATGACTCCTCGCAAGGAGTGCTTTTGAAAGTACAAAAGATATGATGGAAGTGATGTTCAACTAGGATATGACTCAATAGCCAAAATCATAGGACAAGGAAAATTCAAGTTGAATCTTATGGATGGAAGGATTAGAACACTCCCTTATGTTCTACACATCATATGATTGTCCAAAAATTTGATTTATGTAAACAAGATGAGAAATTTAAGTGCAAAAATAATGTTTGAAAAGAAAAACTAAATAATGGTTTGAGGAGAAATGATATGAGTGCTTTTGAAAATACAAAAGGTATGATGGAAGTGATGTTTAACTAGGATATGACTCAACAGCCAAAATCATAGGATGAGGAAAATTCAAGTTGAATCTGATGGATGGAACGATTAGAACACTCCCTTATGTTCTCCACATCATATGATTGGCCAAAAATTTGATTTATGTAAACAAGATGAGAAATTTAGGTGAAAAAATAATGTTTGAAAATAATGTTGGGATAGGGTCCCTAGGGTCAATTTTCGGTTAGTTTAACCAATTTTTGAGAATAATTTTGTAAAGAATGTAAATTCTCTGTGAAATTTGGAAGCGGAGTGCACAGCTAAGTAGGAGTCAAAGGGGCTTTAGCCCCTTTTTTGGGTAAGTGATAGGTTGGTAGCTTAAACACAAAAATTTAATGTGCACATGAGAGAAGAGGAGAAACACATAAAGCATGAAAGAAGACAACAAAACTTGATAACGTAGTTCGTCTGACTTGGACTACATCTTTGGCCCTGCTCGATCAATGGGGAGGCCTTCATTCATTAAGTGGCATGAGGAAGAAGAGTACAAGCATCAGGTACAAAAAGGATTTTTATACCTCCATATTGAAAAATGGCCGAAAATACAGATCTCTGATGGAGAAATGGACAGCACCATTGCATTCATGGCATCAAGAAATGCTAAAACCATATAAAATTTGTCAAAATCTAACAAATTGAAAATCTGACCCTCCTGCAAAATCTGCCTCGAACTATGTGAACTCCCTCCTCTACCTGGGCGCACTGGTGAATTGAGTTTAAATAATAAAAAGGTGGCAAACTTCACAAGAAATCCATTGTGGCACAATTGGTTTGAGATTTGTTTGTTATGGAGAAGTTCAGGCAGTCCAACCCCGCCTCCTCCCTTTTTTATATAACAAAAATTTGTTAATGGGAAGGGAGGTCAGGCTGGCCCCTGCCTTGGGTGGCCTGGCCACCTCACCTGTCCCCTCATTACTACGTCGTATCCTTGGTTAATGGCAATGGGTGGAAGGTTGGGTCTGTGCCCCACAAGCCAACCCACCTTTAATGCATGGTTTGTTTTCAAATGGGTTGGGTCCGTGCTCCAAGGGCCAGCCCACCCAATCTCTGCGCAATTGTTAACAGTGGTTCCGTGGGAGGGGCCGGGGGCAGTGGCCCATCCCTCCACTAATACATTTATGTGGATAGGATTGGGGTGGTAGGGTTGGTGGCCTGCCACCATTTTTTTTATATTTGTTTTTGTTAAACAAAACAGCCTGTGCATTTTTGAAAATTCGAATTTTGACCGAAGGAGTCATTTTAACCAGGTGAAAATTTCACCCAGAATCTGGCGAGAGTTGGTTGGATTCCATCCACAGAAAAATTCCAAATTGTGCCTTCATTAATCTTGCCGAGTCAGCAAAAGTCAACCCAACTTTGACTACCTCTATCTTCCTCTCCCGGACTCAGACTGGAGTGTTGTTCACACCGTTGGAATCAGGGTGACAAGCACTTTGATATGATGTCAAGTTAATCATCTTTCTGCCACTTTGAATATTGAGCCTTTCCCATGCCACTAGTGTCTGGAGATCCACCTGGATCAATCCTCCCCATTGAGGAGCTTTTGGACCGCCAAAAGCTTTATCAGTCAATTGGAAAGTGAGGGAATTGTTCCCTCACTCTTTCTTTTTCCAGCCATTTTGCCTTGCTAGGGTGCATCCCCTTGAAACCAACTCAAAGGTATTCCACATCTCCTCATTGTGACATCCTAGTTCTTCTGTCAAGGATGATGTCTTTAGGTAACTCATCGAGATATTCTTGTGCAAAGTCATCAACTATAGGAACTGTGCCCACCTCTTCAGTGTCCATAATCAATGGTGGCTCATACAGCTTCAAGTTTTCCACATTCACTATGGAGTACATTTGCATACATGTCGGCAAATCAAGATGGAAGACATTGTTTCCAATCTTCTCCAAGATGGTGAATGGACCATACCGAATTGGTCGCAACTTCTTCCCTTCTCCCTTCATCCTGTCCTTGTTGATATGGAACCACACTTTGTTGCCCACCTAAAATTGATGGTTGACTCAGTTTTTTTCATGTCGAGCCTTGTACCGGGCTTGAATTTTCTCCAACTTCTCCTATACTTCTTGGTGAATCAACTGGATCCACTAAATAAATGGTTATGCTTTGTCCCTGTCATCACATCCACTAGAGTCATCTTCCTTTCCAAAGACCATATCAAAAGGGTCTTTTGGCAGGTAGCCAAAACATGTCTCAAATGGTGAACAATGCATAGATGAGTGCATTTGTTGGTTGAGGAATGCTGCACATATGGAAGATGCTCATCCCACAACTTAGGATGTTTCCCACAATAGCCTCACAACAAGTGTACCACGGTGTGGTTGACAACCTCTATCTGTCTATCAGTCTGTGGATGAAATAACATGCTTCTTTTCAACTTGGTATCCATCATCTTCCACAAGCTGGTCCAAAACTCTCCAAGAAAGCGAGAGTCCCAATCTGACATAATAGATGTGGGCAACCCAAAATGGACCCAAACATGCTGAAATAAAATATAAGTAGTCTACTCTGTAGTGATCTACTTTTTACAAGGCATTAAAATGCACATCTTACTAAAATGGTCAATGAGGACATACAAATAGTCGTGACTTTTTCTAGACAAAGGAAAACCTCCTACAAAATCCATCAACACACTTTCCCATGGACGACTTAGAATAGGGAGTGGTGTGTAGAGCACGAGTTTTCTATTAGAGGGCTTTGAAACAGAACACATCACATATCCCTTTACAGCCAAAAACAAAATCTTTGTACATGGCACAAAGTTTTTTCAACACCAAAATGACCAGACACAAGGGAGGTGTGGGCCTCCTAGATTACATGTACCATTTCTCCTGTGGGTATGCACAATTTTCCAAGGCGATACAACAGTTTCCCCTGCAAGTGATAGTTGTCCACCTGTGAACCATGGGTTAGTTTTGCATAAATCTCCTTAAAGTCATTATCGTTAGCATATTGTTCAACATAAATTTCAAAAGATAATAAAGCATTATGAAAAATAACATAAGCAAAAATAGGAGGGAAAGATAGCATATCAGCCACTTTGTTGCTAGTTCCCTTCTTATACTTTATTACCAAATGAAACTGTTGAAGAAAAACCATCCACCTGAAATGAAGAAATTGCTACAAATGGGTTTGTGACTGAAGATATTACAAGGGCTCATGATCTGTATGGATGATGGTCTCCTTCCCAATCAGGTAGTGTTTCCACTTTTCACACTCTAGACCAAGGCATATAACTCCTTGTCATAAGTGGGATAGTTTATCACAGCCTGAGAGAACTTTGCTGAATGCTAACATATCAGCTTCTTTTGTTGCATCAATACAACTCCCATGGCATATATGTTGGCGTCTATCTCGACCTTGAATGGTTATTGGCGATCTAGTAAGGCCAAGACCAGTGCAGTGCTGACCTTTTCTTTCAAAGTTTCGAAGGACTTCTGTTGCTTTCCTCCCGATTTAAAGACTTGCTTTACACTTGTCAATGCATGTAAAGGTGCTACAATAATAGAGAAATTAGCAATAAATATCCTCCAATACTTTAATGCACCTAAAAAGCTGCAAACCTCGGTTACACTAGTAGGCTTAGGCCAATTTACAATTGCTTCAACTTGAGAAGGATCAATTTTTAGCTGACCATGACCAACAATATGACCTAGGTAAACCAAAGAGGTTTTCCCAAATTCACACTTTGACAATTTTACATAGAGTTTTTCTTTTTTCAATACATCAAGCACTGGTGGAAATAATACTGAGAGGGGGGGGGGAGGGCAGGGGGGGCGGATGAATTAGTATTAGAAAACCACTCACTTTTTCATTTCCATAATCACATTCATATATGCTACTTCAATTAAGGGAACCTATGTGTACACGCAACTGTGTTTAATGCAACTAGCATATATCTAGTAAACTTATGATTCAGTTAATCCATCATATGTTGATCTTTAATTAGTGCATCAGAACTTCATTAACCATATAAATAGTAAATAGGTGCAATAAAATAGAACAGATCATCACACATAAGAAACACAGATGAACACCATGATATAAGGTGGAAACCCAATGTGGGACAAAACCAACCTATTGCTATCTTCCTTTAATATAAGAAAAAACCTATTTACAATCTTGTATTGGCGCAAACTCATACCAGTATGCAGGCACCCACTTGCAGAAGGCTAAAACCTTCTCTCATTCCCCAACTACCACTAGAAGGGAGCTACAACCCCCTGGCTCTTGTACTAGTTGATATGTTTACTAGTATGTAGGCGCTAGCCTACTAAAGGCTCCAACCTTCACTCATTTTCTAGCTGCTACTGGAAGGAAGCTTCAATCCCGTAGCTCTTGTACTGGCTGATATGTTTACTAGTACGTAGGCGCCAGCCTACAGAAGGCTACGACCTTCTCTCTTCCTCTAGGGACCACGTTTCATAAATTTTCATACTGGATACTCTTGAAGCACAACACCATAATCTGAAGGCCACGTTTCATCCAATTTTCATATTGGACCCATCAACAACATTGAAGCACAAAATCAATCACCACCTGCATCATCAATCTCTTAATCACCCAACACTGAATCACTGAAACCCTGACAACAAAACACAGTCACCAGAACATAGAGCAAAACACAGAACTCTGCAGCAACAACCAGATCCAACTGCAACTTCAAAAATCATACTTCATACTGTGTACACTACTCTAATGAGCCGAACCAACATGTGTACGTGCTCTTACCAAAGTGAACCCGTGTACATATCTGCAAATATTTACTCATAACTTTACAGCTATTCCAGACATCAGTCATACCCAGATCATAACATTTATACAATAAAACATGCGTCAATAATTCATATCTAGTCTATCCATGATAAAACCACATAATGATAATACATTCCAAGCCTTATGTTCCTGATCCATCATTCATCATCATCCATGTAGGTGCATCCTTGGTTCAGATCAAGCAAAGCATCACAAACCCATAACTAGCATACTGGATCTCCCACTTCATCAGATATTCAATCCTTGCACACTTGCACTTTGGCCTAATGATCTTCTTCTCCTTATATAATTTTAGGTCTCTCTCAATACCATGGACCAAAACCACGTAGGACTGATACCTTGGACCCAATACCTGGGGTCAATACCTCAGACCAAATACCATGGATCAACAGCAAAATACCATGGACCAAGTACCACGGACCAAAACTTAGCTTTACAACATGTACGCGCCTTTCCTTCTATGAAAGTGCGTGTGTACATTATACGCGCCTTTGTATATAGTGAACCTGCATGTATACACGACTTGGTCAATGGTGAACCTGCATATACATTTTCGTTCTTCATTCTTTGTTGTTTACCTACTATACTGTGATATTTCATCTGAGAGAGTTGCCATCAAGGACAACACTTGTATCATACATGTATCATAATGCCAACAATCTCCCCCTTTGGACTTGATGGCAACAACCACACCAAGTCACTGTCCCCCTTTGACATC
Source organism: Pinus tabuliformis (assembly GCA_031772625.1). Taxonomy (NCBI): domain Eukaryota; kingdom Viridiplantae; phylum Streptophyta; class Pinopsida; order Pinales; family Pinaceae; genus Pinus; species Pinus tabuliformis. Next base: position 830,716,353 of record CM062819.1, on the reverse strand, counting down.
AAGGGCAAAGGGCAGACCGAGATATTCTCTCCCTTGATATACGTTCTGTTGTCCATACTCCCCCTAAGTACATGCTGAAATCTACAAAAATATTTTTCAAAAGAATAACATGGCTCTACAACTCAACTAAGTGAGTATGACCTTCCTATCACCAATGACTCATACATACATCAATCTCCCAACCAAGTGGGGATACACCATTTTTACTCATCCACCCAACCAAGTGGGGATATACCAAATGTTTATACATGACTGAAATAGACATTATTACATCATCCTTCCCATGCAAAGTGGGGTTACAAATTAGTTCTTTTCATGACCTTTACATCAAATGATATACATGACCTTTTATAACAATGACCAGCAATCTAAACAAAACCATGATAGTCATTAGCAACTATCATGCACCATATATGATCTGCACCAGAAGCATCTATCACCAGCATCCAGACTTGTAACCTGCAATACCATTCTCTTGGCCAACCAACAATAAGTAGCAAGATGTATCATTTAGCCACATAAGCATCATCACCAAAGACTTCTAACCATAATGCCAACAATGCATTATTCGAAGCATATGCCCCCCCTGAACCTGTGCCAACTGTTCACTGTCAGATTTGATTATGCATATATTAGCAAGAAGTATCAAGGCATCATCATCATCAAGTTAGGATCAAAAGCACTTCTAAACAACATCTTATGAGTACCAACATATTTCCACACATCATCAGTAGATTGTAACCATCATAAAATAGAGCAAATAATTGACTAAACCATATCAGACCCTTTTTCTTGAGTCTATCCTACTGCTTTTCCTCAAACCAACATATACGCAACTCTGCAGCTTCGAACTCGCATATACATGTGACTTTTCTTCATGAAACTTGCATATGAGATTTAGAACACTGAGGTTCCATACTTTTAGCTCCCTCTAAGTCTGTCATGTCTGTATACTCTGCTATGCCACATCTTTCTGAATGTACTTCCTTTTTCTTCCATATCTTCAACTATAATGATGTTTTCTCTTTTTGGTATGTTGCCCAAAATATTCTCCTGCATTCCTTTGTTATATGTCCAAGTTTGTTACATGCATAACATCTTACATGTTTCATATTCCTTCTGTAGCAGTCAACGGCTTTGTGACCAAACATATTGCAAGAAAAACAATATCCCTTAAAGTACCTAGACCGTGATGATATTTCTATGTGATGGTCTTGATCCATTCTACTTCTGCATCTGGTTGCAACATGCCCAAAATTATGACATATAAAACATGCAACATTTATTCATAAGAGGAAATAACTATCTATCACTTCCGTAGTTAGGAGTAAAGGATTTTATTTGAAGACTTTCTTTCTTTGGTTGTTGATGGGGTTGACCTCTCATCTCCTTGTTGAGCATTTCAGATTTTGTATTAGAGTTCCTTGCCTCACCTTGTGAGCTAGGTTCACCTTCAATAGATTCATAAAAACCAAGACCAGTTTTGATAGTAGGTGACCTTTGACTACTAAGAATATCATCCAAAATCTTAGTACTGTCTTGAAAGCATAATAGTTTATCTTTTTCTTCTAATTTACCTTTCAAGATATTTACCTCAACCTGATGTTGTTCTTCCTTTTCGAGATATTGCTTCTTCAAGATTTCTTCAGACTTTCTTCCTTCTTCCACTTGTTACCTTAGTTTGAGAATCTCATTTTCTTGTTTCTCATTCTGCTCCTGCAACATTTGACGTACTCTGAAGGCACACTCCAGCTAAGCTTTTAAGTTGATAACTTCTTCTTTGAGGGCACTCTCCCTTTCGTTAAATAGTTCTTATTGATCTATGATTTTATCTGATGCTTCATTTGCTTGTTCATCTTCAATCTGAGGTGATTCAGAATCTGAATACTTGCTTCCACCTAACGGCAGGCTGTCAATGTTCCTTTGAGCTATCTTCTTCTTCTGTCGTGCTTTTTTTCCCATTGTTCTACAGATCTCCTTAAAGCGATCAAGCTTCTTCCAAAGGACCTCCTCTAATACCAATTGTTGGAAATAATACTAAGAGGGGGGGGTGGATCAGTATTAGCAAATCACTCACTTTTTCATTTCCATAATTAGATTCATATACGCTACTTCAGTTAAGGGAACCCACGTGTACACGCAACTGTGTTTAATGCAACTAGCTTATAGCCAGTAAACTTATGATTCAATTAATCCATCATTTGTTGATCTTTAATCAGTGCATCAGAACTTCATTAACCATATAAACAGTAAATAGGTGCAGTAAAATAGAACAGATCATCACACATAAGAAACACACATGAACACCATGATATAAGGTGGAAACCCAATGTGGGACAAAAACCACCTACTGTTGTCTTCCTTTAATATAAGAAAAAACCTATTTACAATCTCGTATTGGCATAGACTCATACCAATACACAGGCACCCACCTGTAGAAGGCTACAACCTTCTCTCGTTCTCCAGCTACCACTGGAAGGGAGCTACAACCCCCTGGCTCTTGTATTAGCCGATACGTTTACTAGTACGTAGGCGCTAGCCTACTAAAGGCTCCAACCTTCACTTGTTTTCCAACTACTACTAGAAGGGAGCTCCACCGCCCTAGCTCTTGTACTAGCTGATATGTTTACCAGTACGTAGGCGTCGGCCTACAGAAGGCTGCGACCTTCTCGCTTCCTCTAGGGACCACGTTTCATAAATTTTCATACTGGATACTCTTGAAGCACAACACCATAATCTGAAGGCCACGTTTCATCCAATTTTCATATTGGACCCATCAACAACATTGAAGCAAAAAATCAATCACCACCTGCATCATCAATCTCTGAATCACCCAACACTGAATCACTGAAACCTTGTCAACAAAACATAGTCACCAGAACACAGAGCAAAACACAGAACTCTGCAACAACAACCAGATCCAACTGCAACTTCAAACATCATACTTCATACTGTGTACGCTACTCTGATGATTCAAACCAACATGTATACATGCTTTTACCAAAGTGAACCTGCATACAGACCTGCAAATATTTACTCATAACTTTGCAGCTATTCTAGACATCAGTCATACCCAGATCATAACATTTATACAATAAAACATGCGTCAATAACTCAGATCTAGTCTATCCATGATCAAACCACATAATGATAATACATTCCAAACCTTATGATCCCAATCCATCATTCATCATCATCCACATAGGTGCATCCTTGGTTCAGATCAAGCAAAGCATCACAAACCGATAACCAACATACTAGATCTCCCACTTCATCAGATATTCAATCCTTGCACACTTGCACTTTGGCCTAATGATTTTCTTCTCCTTATATAGGTTTAGGCCTCTCTCAATAGCATGGTCCAAAACCACATAGGACCGATACCTTGGACCCAATACTTGGGGTCAATACCTTGGACCAAATACCATGGATCAATACCAAAATACCATGGACCAAAACTTAGTTTTCCAACATGTACGTGCCTTTCCTTCTCTGAAAGTACGTGTGTACATTATACTCGCCTTTGTATACAGTGAACCTGCGTGTATACATGACTTGGTCAATGGTGAACCTGCGTATACATTTTCGTTCTTCATTCTTTGTTGTTTACCTGCTATACTGTGATCTTTCATCTGAGAGAGTTGCCATCAAGGACAACACCTATGTCATACCTATATCGAAGGACTTCTGTTTCTTTCCTCCCCATTTAAAGACTTTCTTTACACTTGTCAATGCGTGTAAAGGTGCTACAATAATAGAGAAATTGGCAATATATCTCCTCCAATACTGTACTGCACCCAAAAAGCTGGAAACCTTGGTTACACTAGTAGGCTTAGGCCAATTTACAATTGCTTCAACTTTAGAAGGATCAATTTTTAGCTGACCATGACCAACAATATGACCTAGGTAAACCAAAGAGGTTTTCCCAAATTCACACTTTGACAATTTTACATAGAGTTTTTCTTTTTTCAATACATCAAGCACTTTCTTCACATGGCATTCATGTTCATTCCAACTTTTACTAAATACAAGAGTATCATCTAGATATACAAGAATAAATTCATCAATGAAAGGCCTAAAGAGATCATTCATGACCCTCATGAAACTGGCTGGAGTATTGCAAAGTCCGAATGGCATCACCATCCATTCGAACAACCCCTGTTTGGTCTTGAAGGCAGTTTTCCACACATCCTGCTCTGCAATTCAGACCTGGTGATAACCACTACACAAATCCAATTTGGTGAAATAGATAGCATTCTTTAACTAATCTAGTAAGTCATCAATGTGGGGAAGATGGTAACGATTTTTTACCATGATTTTCTTTAGTGTTTGGTAATCCACGCACATCCTCCATGTGCCATCTTTCTTCGGCACTAAGAAAATCGGTGAGCCGCATGGAGAAGTGCTTGGTCTGATGACCCCTTGGTTTGATAGTTTCTGCACATACTTTTTGATATCCTCCATCTCAATGGTTGACATCCTGTACATGCCAATATTTGGTAAAGGAGCGTCATGCTGCAAATGGATCTCATGTTGGATTTCCCTCTTTGGAGGTAATCCCCTTGGTTCCTGAAACATCTCATCATAATTAGAAATTAATTCACATAATTCCTTTTTATGCACATGATCACAACCCTGGAAAGCATTGGATAATTCTGCATATTTTCCCCTTACAACCATAAGCATGCAACCCTTACTGGAATTCACCAACCTCTTCATTTGTCCTGCACTTACAAGGCTGGCATTGATTTTAGTTTGATGAGCCCTTACAATATATTCTACCCCATCTTTTGTGATTTGGTATTTGTTTTCATGACGGAAGAAGATTTCCTTTCTATCATATAGATATGGACTCCCTAACACCATGCCACATATATCCAATGGTATCACATCAAGTTTTAACTCATCTACTAACTTAGAAGTGGTCACAAATTTAACCTTGCACTAGTTAGTTACATTCAATTTTTCTTTATCATGTATCCATCCAAGTGGGTAAGGTTTTGGATGAGGTTTGGTTTCCAAGCCTATCTTCTTTACCAAGGACTCTGAAATTAAGTTTGCTTGGGATCTGGTGTCAAATAGAGTTTCCACTTTTGTATGATTTATGATAACTCTAATATGAAATAGTTCAATTCTCTTTCATTCATTAGGAAGAGACTCATCTATTGAACTAACGCCTTCATGTGATTTAGAATTAACATGAGGTGTAAGAGTACCTTTTGTTCTCGCTGATGTGATCAATGCTTCATCTCCGAATTCGGATCCAAGGTCTTGTTGCACAGTTGCCACTGTCTTCTGCTTGCCTTTTCCTCCATACTTCTTTGGTCTATTTTTTGGGTACACTTTCCAACAATGATCGTCGTCATGACCTTCCTTTTTGTAGTGACTTCAATAAGGTCTTTGTCCTTCATCTTTCTTGGTTGATGTTGTCCTCTTCTCCTTTCCTCTTCATTTCACTTTGGGTTTGCCATTTGGAGGTTTGAAAGGTGGTTTCTTGAAATGATCATCTCTTTCATTTTTTCCCTTGTTCTCAAGATGGATGGCCTTTACACTGGCTGAGTCAATAGTAGTTGGTTCAAACAATAATAATGAATATCTAAGGTAACTATGTAATGATCCAATATACTTAGTTACTACTTCAGGTGAGTCAAGTGAAATGCCCAAACTAAGTGCTTGTTTTATAAATTCCTCTGTAAAGCTTTGAACATCCTAACCTCTGTCTTTCCTTAAGTATTTCCAATCCATTAAGGCTTTTTGTTTATAGCCCAAGGGATAAAATTGTTCCTTTAATATAGAAATGAAACTAGGCCATGAGGAAAGAAAATTACCCACACTCTTAGTGCTTCGCAATTCGCTCTCCCACCAAAAAAGAGCAGTGCTACTCAGCCGAAGAGATGCCAATTGAATGTTTTCCTCTTTCTCTTCGATCTGCTGAATCCTGCAATAGATTTCAATCTTCCTAATCCAATTATTAAGCTTTTCTGCATTACTTTCACTGTTAAACATGGGAAGATCAAATTTGACATCTAATTTAAAGAAAGATTTCTTAGATGCATCCCTTGAATTTCTATGATGATGGTGATGAGAGGAAGAAGAACTTTCACTTGAGGAAGGAGAAGGGAGGGTTCTTATTCACCGTTTCCATGCATTGAACCTTGTTCATTTGCCTTTTTCCCTTCTTCTTTCTCCAGTCTTGAAAGCAACTGACCAACATTTTCTGCCATTGTATAGAAGGTTTTGCGGAAATTGAGCTCCTCTTCATAACGAGCCTCTTCATCTGCCATGTTTCTCCTTCGATGTGCACGCCCCGCTTCGGGATCGAAAGACTTTAGTTTCCTTTTGCCTCTTCAAAGCCTATTTCTTGTTAGCATACAACTATGCAATTCACATCTACAAAGACCTGCTCTGATACCACTTGATCCAAGGATCTTTTTCTTATAGGTGTATTAAAGAATTACATGCATAAATTGTAGCTTAAACATAGAAATTTAATGTGCACATGAGAGAAGAGGAGAAACACATAAAGCATGAAAGAAGACAACAAAACTTCATAACGAAGTTCGTCCGACTTGGAGTACATCTCCGAGCCCTGCTCGATCAATGGGGAGGCCTTCATTCATTAAGTGGCATGAGAAAGAAGAGTACAAGCATTAGTTACAAAAAGGAGTTTTATACCTCCATACTGAAAAATGGCTGATGGAGAAACGAACAACACCATTGCGTTCGTGGCATCGAGAAATTCTAAAACCATATAAAATTTGTCAAAATCTGACAAAGTGAAAATCTGACCCTCCTGCAAAATCTACCTTGAACTATGTGCACTCCATCCTCTGCCTAGGCACACTGGTGAATTGAGTTTAAATAATAAAAAGGTGGTAGAATTCACAAGAAATCCATTGTGGCACAGTTGGTTTGAGGTTTGTTTGTTACAGAGGAGGTCGAGTGGTCAAACCTCACCTCCTCCCTTTTTTATATAACAAAAATTTGTTAATGGGAAGGGAGGTCAGGCTGGGGCCACCTTGGGCGGCCCGCCCACCTCACCTGTCCCCTCCTTACTACGTCGTATCCTTGGCTAATGGTGGTGGGTGGAAGGTTGGGTCCGTGCCCCACGGGCCGACCCACCTTTAATGCATGGTTTGTTTTTAAATGGGTTGGGTTCATGCCCCAAGGGCCGGCCCACCCAAACTCTATGCAATTGTTAACGGTGGTTCCGTGGGAGGGGCTAAGGATGGTGTCCCGCCCCTCCACTAATACATTCATGCAGATAGGATTGGGGTGGTGGGGTTGGTGGCCCGCCACCCTTTTTTTATTTTTTTTTATTAAACAAAACAACCTGTGCATTTTTTAAAATTCAGATCTTGACCAAAGGAGTCATTTTAACCAGGTGACAATTTCACCTGGAATTTGGCCAGATTTTACTGGATTCTGTCCGACAAAAAAATTCCAAATTATGCCTTCATTAATCATGCCCAGTCAGTAAAAGTCAACCCAAATTTGACAACCTCTATCTTCCTCACTCGGACTCGGATTAGATTGCCATTCACACCATTGGAATTAGGGCGACGAGCACTTCGATCTGATGTCAAGTTAATCATCTTTCCACCACTTTGAATTTTGAGCCTTTCCCATGCCACTGGTGTCTAGAGATCCACCTAGATCACCCATAGGATGCAGGCCATGGTATTGTAAGAAAAGAGATATATATATTTGATTCATAGCGAGTCTAGAAAATCAATCAAAGATAGAAGATTATTGTTTTGGGCAAGTGCTAAGGTAGGAAAGATTTGTTTCCTATACTTAGGCAGAAGGGGAAGGCTCCTGTAGCTGAGTGTGCAGAGACCTTGGAAAGTCTACAACCGAGTGTGCGGGCCCTTACAGTTGGGTGTGCAGGGTGGAAGAGTCTGTAAATTGAACGTTGAGCCTAATAAATATTGGTTTTGGAACTATTATCTTGCCTTTGTGTATTATCCTTATTTCTCTTCAAGTTATGCATTATGGCTTAATGATCTATTTTCTAAGAATTAAAGTATAATTTTCGTGTGAATCTATTGAATCCTTAATATCTATCCATGAACTAAGTAATAATCTATTTCCACGAAGATAAAGGTTAACTATGTTGTGATTTTTGTTGAATCGGATAGATCTGCGCAAAGGCATATCTAAGATTCCTATTTACTGCGCGAAAGTGGATAGTCTATTTCTTTTAGCACTGTAAAGTCTGATTGCAGACCTTCGTGAAGGTCTAAGATCCATTTTCTTAGAGTCGTAGTAGCGGACCATAGAAGGATACAGATCTGTGCGGAGGAAGATCTGAGCTACGAGGGCTTAAGATCACTTATCACATGGTCTCTGGATGCAGAAACCTAGTTCTAGTATCCCCCAATACTGCTTCGAGTGAGACCACAACCTGCGCTATGCAAGTTACTGCCAAAAGATTCAGCAGTTAGGGTTTTTTTGGTCGGCACGAACAACTCTGAACCTAGGTCAGGCCCCCTTAAGCCAACAAATGGTTATGTTGTCGGGATCGGAATCTATCTAAGAGATGTCTGATAAATGGTTTCCTATGAAGAAAGAGATTGAAAAGTGGATGGACCGAAACGTGCATGCGTTCGTGGCTCAAAAGAATAGGAGCCCTAAATTATCCAAGGAGAATTGGTTGCAGAGATTTTTGTACACAAACGAGACAAACACATTCTTTTGTTTCTTCCTCGATGAACTACATGAGTGGTTATCTAAATTGGAAGATAGTCAAGTGACGTGGAGGCTTGACAACCCTATAGTGTGGAATCCTGAAATGGTGCAACGTCTGGAAGCATCAAGAAGTAATATTGCACAGGTTATGGATCATTCGATTGATTGCACACTAGGAAGTTTTGTGACTTATTTTGCGATTGATAGAAATATTAGCTATAGCGAAGAAAAACAAAGGCTCTTTAAGGGACCACGAGGTAGGTATTTGAAATCATTAAAGACCTGCATTAAAATGATGTTATGTGAAAAGAGGATTATGTAGTTACCAAGATGTTTGGGGCTACACAAAGTGGGAAATTCTTTGGAAGAAATGAAGGATCAAGCTCAGAATATAGTCTGCTCATTGAATGCCCTTTAAGTGACGATGAGGGGACGATGCTAACTACGCCGCGAAATGAAGTTCAGTTAATTACATAGGGTATCCCAAGGATACCTCATCCATCCACTCCACCTCCACCTCATACACCTACACCTTCACCCCCTCCTCCTCCACTTCCACCATTCAACATGGCGAACATGATGAAGATGTTGATTTTTAGAGGAGTAGGGAGTGAAGATCCCGAACAATTTTGGTTTGTCACAAGATTTGTATGGATGACACAATAGATTATGGATGATAGCTTCAAGAAAGTGCAGCTGGTCACAGCCTTACAGGATCAAGCATTGACGTGGTACATCAAGTATTGCACTGATAACCCCACTGCGACATTGGCAGAGACACAACAAGCTAAGAATAAGGAGTTTAGAAAGCCTAAGTCAAAGGCATAGTTAGTGACTAAGTTTAAATAAATTCGACAAATGTTAGATGAGACACCTTGGGATTTTGATCAAAGGTTGAAATGCCTCATCAGGCAAGCCAAAATGGTGATTACAGATTCCCAGAATCACGACTGGTATACAGCGTTGCTATTGCCGCACTTAAGAGTGCCTCTGTTACAACAAAAGATAGCAACACAATTTGAAGCCTTAAAGATTGCGATGAGGCTGGATGCCTCGCCCATACAGGATATGAACCTTGGAGTGAAACATATTCACTCATAGCTGGAAAGCCTACACTTAGAGTTGCAGAGCCTGAAGAAAGGAAAGGAAGCCCAGCTAGAGGTGTGCGCCGAAGTCTGGTGTTTTAAGTGTAAGAGCCATGGACACGATAAGGACCATTGCCCAGTTTATAAGAACTATATTATGGGGGGAGGGCTTATTCCCCTGAAACCAAAGAATAATGTTGGGTCAAGCATGGGATTTGCACTATGGTGTGTTATCTATAAGGTTACAGGATAGCATGCAACTGATAATTTCCATTTACTACAGAAGTTTGTGCATACACCTCAGCAATCTTTTTGTAATTTTTGTAAGTCTATGGGTCATGATGAATGCCATTGTAGGATTTATGAGCTGATGATGGCTAGAACCCATACCTATTGAATGTAGGTAGAGAATCGGCCTCAGGATCAGGGCGTAGGAGAAGCATGCAGAAGATTCGAAGGCTAAGGACAAGGAAGAGGGGGCGTAATTGGTTAAGGACAAGGGCAGGTAATTTTCTATAATTGTGGCAAAGCCAGGCACTTTGTGTGAGATTTCACAAACCCCATGCATCCATCATGTTAGTATTGTGAATAGTTTGACCATGTTATAAAGGAATGTCTCGTCCTTATGGCAAAGATGCAAGAAAAGAAGGCACAACCCCAACATCCTATGCAAAACATTCAAATGATGAAGGCAGAACCCCGCGAAGACAATCAAAGCATAAATATAGTGATAAGAAGTGGTACGATGACTAGTGCAAAAAAAGGTAAGTAGCCTGAGGATGATGGGTGGGTGCACAAGGCTGTTGGAAGGAAATAGACTTTGATCTTAATCACGCTAAAGAAACATTCATGGAAGCAAAGAAGAACTTCATTGAGGCCTCTTTTGGGTTGTGTTATATTCTTTCCATGACTAACCTACGTAGTGAACTGGGGGGTTAGAGGTGGGGTGGAGGCCCCCCTTCGTTGCGTGTATTACGCAGTGTGGGGGCGGGTAGCCCCCCTCTATGGGGTCTGGGGCAGCGCCCCGAGAAAAATTTCTTTTGGACCCTATATTAGGTTGGGCGGACCTACCTATGGTTTTCGGTCCATGGTATTGGATGCTTCAGCATGTATAAATATGTATCGTAACATTGAAAGGAATATAATGAAAAATCAAGCTGGTAGTCCCGGTTTTGGGATCCAAGGGAAAATCTTTGTGTATATGTGTCTTATGTGTTATGCTCTCGCATTGTTTATTTTATATGTTTTAGAATTCGTATGCAGGTAATTTTTGTACGAGGTTAAAACCTACATTTGGTATCAAAGCTATTTTGGCTTCAAGGGGACACCTTTTTTGTTGAGGGGTTTCGCTCGGGCCTGTGGTAGACCCTGTTCAGTTGGAGATCTGCAGGATCGATTCTGGTGGTGAAAGAAGATGGCAAGCAGTGGAAAGATAGAGATCGAGAAATTTAATGGTTAGAGTTTTGAGTTGTGGAAACTCAAGATGAAGGATTTGTTGGTGGATAAAGATCAGTGGATCATGGTAGATCCAGGTACTAAACCAACGGGAGTGTCTGATGAAGAATGGAAGAAGTTGGATCCGAAGGCTAAGAGCACAATACGATTGTGTGTCTTAGATTCAGTATTGCTCAATGTATCAGGGGAAGCTACGGCGAAGGCTTTGTGGGACAAGTTAGGGACTTTGTACCAATCTAAGTCTCTGGTGAATAAATTGTTCCTATGGGAAAAGTTGTATAACATGAGGATGAAACATGGAGACTCGGTGACAGAGAATCTGAACGCATTTAATACAGTGGTAAGTTAGTTATTATCTGTTGATATTAAAATTTCAGATGAAGCTAAGTGAATTAGTTTATTGTGTTCTCTACCAGATTCGTGGGATAATCTGGTTATTGCAATAGGTAGCAATGCAACTGCCTTGCAGTTTGATGAAATCGTCTCATCCTTGCTAACGGAGGAGATGAGACAGAAAAATATGAAGAGCCAGAATGGTGATGCCTTGTTTGTATGAGGACGGTCCCAGAACAGAATCAAAAATAAGTCATCGAGTGGGAGATCTAAATATAGAGGTAGATCTAAATCTCCAGGAAAACCTATAAAGGTGGTGTGCTGGAAATGCAGAAAGGAAGGGCTCTACAAAAGGGAATGTAAATCTAAATCTCCTGACAAAGGAAAGGGATCTGATGATGCTTCTTCTACAAAGGCAAAAACCACCTCAGATGAAGGTGGGGATGTGTACTTGGCTTCTTCAAGTACACATGTAGATCATGAGGCATGGTTGATTGACTCAGGTGAATCTTTTCACTTCACTCCCCATAGAGAGTGGTTCTGCGAGTATGATAAATACGATGGTGGTGATGTCTTCTTAGGGGATGATAGGAAGGATAGAATCGTTGGTCATAGAAAAGTAAAGTTGAAGTTGCAAGGTGGAAGGGTTAGAACACTTCTGGGTGTTCTGCATATTCCTGCATTAGCCAAAAATCTGATCTCTGTAAGCAAGCTGGATGATGCAGGTGTAAAAATAGTGTTCGAGAAGGATACCTGTAAGATGGTTCGAGGAGCACTGGTATTGATGTGGGGAGTTTGGACTGGAACTCTATACAAGCTGCAAGGTAGCACTGTTTTTGATGGGTGCAACAGTTTTGTGGTTCCTGAAAGTGGACCAGAAAATCTAGTGGTCTCTGGAGAGAAGACCATGTTGTGGCATTAAAGGTTTGGACATATGGGAGAGAAGGGCCTTTGAATACTTCATGGTAAAGGTATGGTAGAAGGTATGAGTAATAGCTCTTTGGATTTTGATTTATGTGAAAATTCTGTATATGGAAAGCAGAATCAGGTGAGTTTCCCCTTTGGTGGTAAGAGGGCAAAACAAATATTAGAGCTTGTGCACAGTGATGTGTTTGGACTTGTGAAGGTTCCATCACTAGGTAAGTCTGTGTACTATGTATCATTTATAGATGACTTCTCAAGGAATACACGAATATATTTCCTTAAGAAGAAATTTGAAGTCTTTGACAGGTTTAAAGAATTTAAGGCTCTAGTGGAAAACCAAACAGAGAAGAAGATAAAGTTGTTGAGGACAGATAACGGTGGAGAGTTTTGTAGTAAGGAATTTGAAGAATTCTGTAAGAAGTGTGGTATAGCAAGGTAGAAGACTACTCCATATACACCTCAGCAAAATGGAGTTTCAGAAAGAATGAAAAAGACATTGATGGAAAGGGAAAGAAGCATGCTCAGTGGTGCTGGGTTAGAACAAGAATTCTAGGCAAAGGCGGTGGAGACAGCATGTTACCTAGTCAATAGATCACCTTCATCAGCGTTGGACAATAAGACTTCAAAAGAGGCATGGATTGGTAAGAAACCCTCTCTTTCACATCTGAGGGTATTTGTATGTGATGCATATGTACATGTTCCAAAGGAGAAACGAACCAAGTTGGATAGTAAATCTGAAAAGTGCATCTTTATTGGGTATAAGGATGGTTTAAAGGGTTATAGACTTTGGAACCCAGCAACAAGGAAGGTTGTGTACAACCGAGATGTGGTGTTCAGAAAGGTGAAAGATGTTGTTAAACATGAAGTCCAACCAAAGGAACCTGAGAAGATAGAGTTTGAGCTAAAGGAGGAAGAATCAGACTCTACAACGAAGGAGGAATCAGAAGATGAAGAGCCACAAACTCCAGGTGTAAGAAGATCAGTTCGAGAAAGAAGGCAGCTAGAGAGGTATAGTCCATTTTCTTTCTATTCAAATTTTGCTTTATCTATTACTGATGATGATCCCAGAACTGTGAAGGAAGCAGTAGATTCAGAGGATGGAAATCTCTGGAAAGAGGCCATGGTTGATGAAATGGCATCTTTGCACAAAAATGAGGCTTGGCATTTGGTGGAGTTTCTAGCTGGAAAGAAACCCATTGGCAGAAAATGGGTATATTTCAAGAAGAAGACAAATGCAGAAGGAAAGGTGGAGAAATACAAAGCTTGGTTGGTAGCAAAAAGTTATTCCCAGGTGCTGGGAATTGATTTTGGTGATATTTTTTCTCCTATTGCCAAGGTAACTTCTATTAGATTACTTTTATATGTTGTTGCCGCTTTTGATTTTGAGGTAGAACAGATGGATGTGAAGACTACATTTCTTCACTGGGATCTGGAAGAGGAGATCTACATGAAGCAACCCGAAGGCTTTGTGGTGAAGGGTAAGAAAGAACTGGTATGCAAGTTAAAGAAGTTTCTGTATGGGTTAAAATAGTCACCAAGGATGTGGTATCAGAAATTTGATACATTTATACGGGGACTTGGCTTCACCAGAAGCAAAGCATATCACTGTGTGTATTTTAAATTAATTGGTGACCGTGTTATTTATCTGGTCTTGTATGTGGATGATATGTTGCTGGTTGGAAATGACAAAGAAATTATCCAGGATTTGAAGACCCAATTGTCGTCCAAATTCGACATGAAAGATCTTGGTGTTGCAAACTATTTTGGGCATGGAAATTAAAAGAGATCGGGCAAATAGGAAGCTCTGGTTAAACTAGAGGAAGTATTTTGAGACAATATTGCAGAGGTTTAATATGCAGGATAAAACTGGTGAAGGTTCCTATTCCTGTAGGTGTAAAGTTATCTGATGAACAGTGTCCCAAGACACAAGAAGAGGAAGAGGATATGTCCTGTGTTCCATATGCAAGTGCAGTCGGTAGCCTGTGTATGCAATGGTCTATACTAGACCAGACATTGCACATGTAATGGGAGTATTGAGCAGGTTTATGTCAAAACCAGGGAAGGAGCATTGGACAACAATGAAGTAGGTTTTTAGGTATTTGTGTGGCACTAGTGATTATGGTTTGTGCTACCAAGCAAGACCAGAATTGGACAGAGTTTTGGATATACATGGATTTTTTGATGCAGACTGGGCTAGAGATTTGGATCAGAGAAGATCTATAAGTGGGTATGTGTTTAACCTATTTGGAGGTGCAGTCAGTTGGATGAGTAAGAAACAATCTGTAATGACACTATCAACTACAGAGGCAGAATACATGGTAGCCACTCATGCAAACAAGGAAGCAGTTTGGTTGCAGAGATTGTGTTCAAGTATGGGGTTAGTACAGGGAACTATAAGGATAGACTATGATAGCCAAAGTGCAATTTTCTTGGCAAAGAACCCTTCCTATCATTCAAAGACAAAGCACAATGATGTTTAGTATCACCTTGTGAGGGATATGATAGAAGACAAAAAGGTGTTGCTGGTAAAGGTGGACACTTTGAAGAATATTATAGATGCATTGACAAAATTTGTGAGCTCTGAGAAGTTCTCCTGGTGTAGAGAAAAAATGGGCATTTTAGGGCTGGAAGAATGACTAAGCTCTCCTTTGGGCCCCTGTGGAAAGAAAACAACAAGTGGGAGAATGTTGGGTTGTGTTATATTCTTTCCACGACTAACCTACGTAGTGAACCATGGAGTTAGAGGGGGGGTGGAGCCCCCCCTTCGTTGCGCCGATTGTGCAGCAGGGGGGCAGTAGCTCCCCCTATCCGGGGGGTTTGAGGGGGATGGGTAGCCCCCCTCTACAGGGTTCGGGGTAGTGCCCCGGGAATTTTTTTTTTTGGACCCTATATTAGGTTGGGTGGACCTACCTATGGTTTTAATTCCATGGTATTGGATGCTTCGGCATGTATAAATATGTATTGTAACATTGAAAGGAATATAATAAAAAATCAAGCTGGTAGTCCTAGTTTTGGGATCTATGGGAAAATCTCTGTGTATATGTGTTTTATGTGTTATGCTCTTGCATTGTTTATTTTCTATGTTTTAGAATTCGTATGCAGGTAATTTCTGTATGGGGTTGAAACCTACAACCTCCACCTTAGGAAGTCAGGAGAACATGCCAGAAACTAGTACGACACAAGAGGTAGATCCTTTGGTACTTACTACTTTTCTTAAGACCTGTATGAAGTTACTCCACAACAAGAAAGAAGTAGAAGGGTTGTAAGAGTTAATCGACAAGTGCATAAATAAAGAAAAGGCGCCTGCTGAACAACACACTGTGAGGAAAATTGGCAAGCACAAGAAGCGAACAGGGCACGAGATAAGGCTGAATATGCTAATAGGAGAATATGAAATGGACCGGGTAGTCTTGGATCTAGGTTCTGATGAAAACGTCCTACCTAAGCAGACATGGGAAAGAATGGGGAGACCTGCAACCTAAGAAGACGTGCGAAATGATGGGGAGACCTGCTACCTTAGAAGACGTGGGAAAGGATGGGAGACCTATGCTGCAGTGGTATCCTATTCAGCTCCACGTGGAAAATTAATAGAAGATTATTCCGATGGGGAACTTATATGGTGTAATGTCGATATTGAAAGGTGTGAGCGCACTAGATGACTTTGAGG